>JAYKYS010000018.1:2460504-3690757 GCA_036924285.1 Asterella californica | reverse complement strand
AGGAAAGATAAGAGTCTGTCAAGATTTCAGAAAGCTGAATGCAGCAACCAAGAAGGATCATCACCCTTTACCTTTTACTGATACCATTTTGGATCATGTATCTGGAAAGGAATGTTACAGCTTTTTGGACGGGTTTTCAGGGTACAATCAAGTGTCCATAAGAGAGCAAGATAAGGACAAGACTACCTTTACTACAGATTGGGGCACTTATGCTTATCACAAGATGCCTTTTGAACTATGCAATGCACCAGCTACCTTTCAGAGGATGATGACCTCAATTTTCCAAGATTATTTGCGAAAATTTTTAGAGATCTTTATAGATGATTTTTGTGTTTTTGGCACACGTGAAGAACATGCAGCGTGTTTAGCCAAAACCTTTCAGAAGTGTAGGGAGGCCAGACTTGCATTACATCCTGAGAAGTGTTTCTTCGTGATGACTGAAGGAATACTTCTTGGACATAGAGTATCAGGCCGAGGCATAGAAGTAGATGTAGAGAAAGTTCGAGTAATACTCTCCCTACAACCCCCTACTGACATCAGCGAGTTGAGAGCCTTCCTAGGACATGTTGGATATTACAGAAGGTTCATCAAAGACTACGCCATACTTGCTGCGCCACTGACAGAATTGCTGAAGAAGACGACAGAGTACCATTGGCACGAGAAACAGCATGAGGCGTTTGAGACGTTGAAGAAGAAGTTGGCAGAAGCACCTGTCATGCGACCCCCAGACTGGGAGAGACCTTTTCAAGTGTATGTAGACACTTCTGCGTTTGCTATAGGAGTGGTTCTCAGTCAGAAAGATGATGAGAAGAGAGACCACCCAATCTACTATGCGAGTAGACAACTTTCAGCAGCAGAAAGAACTACACCACTACTGAACGTGAAGCGTTGGGAATGGTGTACTCAGTAAAGAAGTTCAGACATTACCTTCTTGGCTATGAGTTTGTTTTTCATGTGGATCATTATGCATTGAAGCATCTAGTACAGAAGTCAGACTTGTCAGGAAGGATAGCAAGATGGATGTTGTTACTTCAAGAATTCACTTTCACAGTTCAGACCAGACAAGGGATTCATCATGAGAATGCTGATTACTTGTCTCGACTGAGAACGGGAGAACGAGTGGATACAGTGGCAGATGACTTCCCAGATGAGGAATTGTTTCAGCTGACCGTAGCACCTGCTACGAAGTACTATGATCTGTACAGATATTTACAGACTTTGCAGTGCCCAGAGGAAATGGACGCTGAACAGCGAACAGTCTTCATACATCAGGCGGGACCCTACGAGATGAAGAACGGGATATTGTTCAAAAGAGGGCCTGATGAAGAACTTCGAAGATGTCTAGAAACGCATGAGATACCACAAGTGGTAGGAGCACTACACTCGGAACCTGAAGGTGGACACTATGCACTGAGAAACACTGTGAAGAAGATCCTCTCAGCTGGATACTGGTGGCCAATGATGTACAAAGATGTTCAGGAGATCATCAAGAAGTGTGATAACTGTCAACGAGTGGGTAAGCCTACGCCAACCACTCAGTGACCGTTACATCCGATACTCCCATTAGCACCATTCGAGAAGTGGGGGATTGATTTTGTAGGACCTATACAACCTGCAACACGCCGCACAAGAAGAAGGTACATACTGATAGCTACTGATTATGCAACGAAGATGGTTGAAGCAGCAGCTACCAAGAAAGACGATGCAGCCACTGTGGCTGAGTTTCTGTACACACAAATCATTACTCGATATGGATGCCCACTGGAGTTGGTGAGTGACCGAGGTACACATTTTTTAAACAAGATGATAGAAGAACTGACAGATTACTTTGGTATAAAACACCGGAAGACAACACCGTACAATCCAAAAGCTAACGGATTGACAGAGAAGTCTAATGGAGTGTTGTGCAAGATTCTGAACAAGGTGACAGTGAATCATGCATATGATTGGGATACAAAGTTACCGGCTATCTTATGGGCATTTCGGAATGCAGAGAAGATTACAACTCGACAAACACCCTTTTTCCTAACATATGGCATGACACCGATTATGCGAGTTGAATTTGATGTGCCTACTTACAGAATCCTGTCTGAAGATAGACTGTCAGTGGAGGAGAGTCAACTGTTACGACTTAAGAGTCTGATGACACTTGAGGAAGACCGTGAAGAGTCTAAACGACTAACGGAGATCATTCAAATGAAGCGGAAAGAGAAGCACGATAAGAAGATCCGCAAAGTGGACATCAAGGATGGAGATTTAGTACTACTGTATGACAGTAGGTACACTAAATTTCCAGGGAAGTTACACTTACGTTGGATGGGTCCTTACAAAGTAACGCGTCGTTATAGTAATGGTTCGGTTCAGTTGGAAGAACTCGATGGAACATTGTTAGCTACCCGAGTCAATGGGTGGAGGATCAAGAGATACTACTCTTAAGTGTTCGCGGGGTCGCTTCACAATTGAGAAGGGGAGTATGTGAAGCCTTGGTTTTTCGTTTTTGTTAATTAATTGATTAGTTGTAAAGTAAATAAGAAGAATAGATGATAGAAGATAAACGATATGAGTAGAATAGTGTTAATTAGAAGTTTAGTGAAGAATCCCAGTTCTGGAGGAATTTATCGAATCTATGGAGACACTGAAAGATGATTTTCTCATAAATGAATTCCTCGGGCGAAGAGCTTTCTAACGATATGTTGTGCGAGGCAATCGGAGACCGAACGACGAAGTTACAGCCGACTGAAGAATGTCAGTCGTCAAGAGGAAAACCTTAACTTCGGCACGTGCAGGAAAGCCTATCGCGGGATATAAGCAAGGTAACAAGTTGTTTACTTTACTGTTTTACTATTCCCAGAGCGAGCGATAGCAGGGCGCAGAGAGCCGCATTTACCGAACGCCGAAGTACATCAGTTACGGGCGAGGAAGCCAATTTGCGAAGAAGTACATCAGTTACGGGCGAGGAAAGGATTGCAGCGAGGAATCCGTTTGTAGCGAAGATCGTTGCAGTGATCCTAGGGATGCGCGGGATGCAGACGACTAAGGCGCCGAGGCTCCGATCGTTTGAAGTTAATCGACTGGCTCTTCGCCGCTATGACAAAGAGCTCGAGGAAATGGGGTTATCGTTCCTCTTGCTTCCTTGGTGGGGGATGGTTTCCTCCAAATTGGTGCACGAGTTGAAGGTCTGCAAGCAGCATCCGGCCGATGAGCACTATGGACGACCGAATAACTGGACCGAAGCTCACTGGTCCGCTGTTTTGGGAATCGACGATGCAGGTCGGGAAGGTGATCTTCTGTTTGACACCACCTCTGCCGCTGCTTCGCCCGAAGCAGTGAAGACCTTCCCGAATCTGTTCAAGGAATTACCTCTGGGGAGGAACGGCTACCGAACAAGCGATTACTGCGATCCGAAGAAGAGAGAAGTAGCCGATGCGATTATGGCGATCTTCAAGCCACGAAGAACGACATACTTGTCGAACTGGCAAATCAACTTCATCGAGCAGCTCTTCGCCGGACGAAGAGCACATTGGGCGAGGATCATCCACCGACATGTGCTGAAGCTTTGGAATGCGAATGACTTGGCATACATAGGACCGTTTGTATCAGTGTTCTATATGGGGATGGGGTTGCTATCTGAGGCACAGCAGACGAAGTTAGGTTTTACCGCAGCTGCCGAGGATGATGAATTTCAGGTGGTACAGACTCCAGCACGGGATGTACAACTCGAGAGGTTCTTCGACGAAGTCGAAGCCGAAGGAGCACAAGCCAAAGTAGCAGTGGAGGTAACGAAGAAGAACGAGGCATCGACTTCAACGCCAACTCCAGAGAAGACGTCAGAAGCAGATACTCCGGCCGAGGACGAAGATGTAGTCGAGGTATCTCCTCCGATTCGCAGGAGTGGAAGGAAGAAACCTCTGGAGGAGACGCCGAGGTCTGTGCAGAAGTCTCGGAAGAAGATGAAGATGACGAAGACGGTTCGAATCGATGATGAAGCAGTTGAAGAGGCGACCGAGGAAGCCGAGGAAGGGAGTACTCCTCAGATGGAGAAGGACGTTGCCACTACACCGAAGAGCGCTGTTTCTCCATCGACAATTGGTGAGATCGAACGATTAGCTTCTTCGGCGGACTACCTCAAAGATGTAGTTGTACCGCTACTGTACAACTTGGAAGCGAACCGCGGAACCTACGAGGAAGTCGTCGGTAGGAAGCTGAACCTGGCAGAGTTAGTGCATACGATGCACTTCGGCCGAGGTAACTGGAAGGAAGAGAAGGAGAATCTGAGAGCTGCACTTCGCATGGCCCAGAAGGAGGCGCAGACGAGGACCGATGAACTGAAGAGTGTGACATCAGAGAAGGAGGAACTTCTTCGGCAGAAGATTGATCGCGACAACGAGCATGAGAAGGTTCTGTCTTTGATGAAGAAGGAGTTGGACGAGGTACGACTTCAGCGGGACAGGAACCTGGATGTCGTCGCGGAGATGACGCAGGAGATCGAGGATCTGAAGCGGCGCACCGTCAAGACCGAGGAACTGAGTGCTCAACTTCGGAGTAGGGTCGAGCCGGTGCTGAAGAACTACTTCGCCGTTGAGATAGACGCCGAAGAAGTGGGATTTCTTCGCCAGGTTAGAGAGGAGTTCTTAGCTGCAGATGCGGAGGGTACTTCAGCTAGGAACCGGGTAGCTAGGTTAGGACAGCGAGTAGTTAGAGAGCTTAGGGAGGTTAGAGCAACTGTAGAGTTCTCAGTTTGCGAGATAGGTAGAGAGCTAGCGGTAGAAAGCGGTGTCGTTCCTGGTGTCGTTTCGGACACAGGACCTTCATCCGACGGTCCAGAAGTACGCCCGACTTCTTAGGAAGAAGATCCGTCATCTTCGGGAAAATCTGTATATAAGCGTTGTGTTGTTCGTATTCAGGACCTCTATGTGTTTTATCATTTTTGAGTTTTCTATTTCCTGAGTTTACGGAGCCATTGAGTGTTTTGTCTTCTGCGAAGGATTTACCTACGAAGTATCGTAGTTTGCTGTGGTAGGAATTAGTCTGGGTGCCGAAGAATTTGCTGTCGACATTTGAAATCAGAGTAGAACGTTTACGGCGAAGACTGAGAATAGACCAGCATCTGCGGAGTTAGTTTCCTACGAAGACGTTCTTGGGCGAAGTTGAATTCGGAAGAAGTTGTTCTTTGGTGGAACACTTAGGAAGGAGTTCAGTCTGGTACTTCGGCGGAAGAAGAGTCTTCTTCGCCAGAGTTTTCCGAGAGCAGTAGTAGTGAAAATAACTTAGTGTGAAGATACTTAGCGTTTATGGTGTTAGAGGCTACCTAGTAGCACTTCAACAGTACTTCCTCGTGTGACATTTCCGTCTGTGGCTTTGTTTCTCTGTTGTTCATCTATTTCTTGAGGTCCCTGACCTGTTCAGTACCTCTTATGTTTGTTTGTCAGGATTATCAACTCTGTCTTGTTGGATAGACCTGAGTTTGATCTCTACCGGGACTGATTTCTGCCCGTGAGAATAAAAGACAACTATAAAGAATCACCTTTGTCACGTGTTTACTACTTTTGGATGATCTTTACTTGCATCTCTGTGGGTTCGATCCTTAAATTACTACTTTCGAGCATCTTTTGGTTTTCTTGTGTGTTACATATAGAAGGCTGAATAAATTTTGGCGCCGCTGCCGGGGATGCGAATGCTGAAATCATCCAAGATCAGTGAACAGAAGTCCAGAGACATGTATGTCGACGGGCAAGCCTGATCCTCCTGGAAACGTGCAATCTGAGAGAGACAGGAGGCGAGAAAGACGAGCAGAATATCGAGAACAGATTCTGGAAGAAGCTCGTCGGTTAAAAGAAGAGCATAAGAAGAGAGAACGAGGTTGGAGAACACCTAACTCAAAAGAATGGAAGAGGAAGGAACCAAGCCTTGGTGAATCAAGTTCACCCCGGACACCAAAGTCATTACCTCCAACCCCTTTCGAATCTGCTCAAAGAGAACTTGACTTCGAAGAAGTTACCACTCGGCTAAGTGCTGAGAACGAACATCCAGAAAGTGAAGTAGGGTGGAAACCTTTCCCCGAAGTCAATACCGTTTTATATCCGCAATTGTTTACTACTGACCCAGAGATAGGAAGTACTTCTGCAGATCAAGATCAGTTTACTTCTTCGAATGAAGAAGCTGCGACTAAGGCAGTAGAAGTTGTTACTACCTTAGTGGAACTTTTACAGGCGCAGGAACTTATTCCTCAAGCACTGGTGCGGGAAATCCTTCCGTTAACTCCAGTGACTCAGAAAGACAGCGCTGCTCCTTACTTACAGCCAACCACAGGACCGTCCATATTCAAGAAGAGACAAGCCCAAGCAGCTGCTGCTGCGGGTATTGCCCCTGCTGTCCTCGTTCAAGCTGCAGTACCAGCGCCGATTCCAGCCCCTGCCAAGATAGCAACTCAAGTTCCAAGGGCTCCTTTTGTTCGAAGTATGGCAGGCCAACCTATCACGAAACATGGATACCCAAAGTTCAGAGGAGGATCTTCAGATGACGATGAGGATGCAAATGCTTACATTAAATTGTTTGAATCTGTATCTGTCACTAATAAGGAAGATGCTGAACCAGATCGTCTGCGAATCTTTCCGAGTCTTCTCAGGAAGAGAGCACGCAGCTGGTACAATCATGCAAATAGAGTACCAGGAGACATCGATACTTGGGACAAGCTGAGGACAAAGTTCTTAGAGCGATTCTGGGAAATTGGGTACAATCGTCAAGTTTTAGGAAAGCTGACCAGACTGATCAGAGGAAAGAAAGAGAGCTTAAAAGATTATGTTCAAAGATTCTACAATCTACTGGACAGAATTCCGAGGATAGGTACAGCCAACCCATACTCTATGGATCAAGCCACAGAATGGCTAGTTACAGGCTTACCGATTGAGATGGAGATCTGGTGTCGCAGAGGAAAGATGGACGCCATCGAAGAGGTTGTTGCTTCAGCAGAAGCATTTGAAGCGTCCACCCTCGGAAGTAAAGGAGGATGGATAAAAGGGAAGAAGAAAGGAAAGAGAGAAAGGAAGGAAGGTAAAACGACTCGAAGGAAGAAGCAGAAGAAGGGTCGCAGAGAACCTTCTTCCTCCGAGGAATCTTCTGACGATGAGTCTTCTTCGGCCGAAGCCGAAGAGTCTTCATCGGCGAGTTCATCTTCTTCGAGCGAAGAAGAACGAAGAATGAAACGCAGTTCTTCGTCCAAAGAAAAGAAAAGCTCGAAGGAAAAGAAGGGAAAGAAAAAGCCTCTTCATTTCTTCGAATGCTTCCTGCTGCTCAGAAGACCAGACGTAGGGTTCGTCCTTCTTCAGCAACTTAGTGAGTCTTCCTGCTACCTCTGCGTACCTGTCAATAAACCTCCTGTAGTATCCTACGTTGCCAAGGAAGCTTCTCAACTGTGTCAGGTTAGCAGGTGGGTGGAGTTTCATGATGACTTCCACCTTAGCACAGTCAACTTCTATACCTCTTCTGGAAATCCTATGTCCTAGCAAGATCCCTTCTGACATACCAAAGAAGCACTTCTCAGGGTGGAGAGCCAAACGATGTTCTCTACACTTCAGAAAACACTTCCTTAGAAATATCAAGTGGTCTTCTCTCGATCCAAACACACAGAAATCATCCAAGAAGATCTCCATAAAGGTGCGAAGATACTCCTTGAAGATTGTAATCATCAACCTCTGGAATGTGGCGGGTGCATTGCATAAACCAAACGGCATTTGATTGTACGCGTATGTGCCCCAATCTGTGGTGAAAGTGATTTTCGACTTGTCTTCTTCTCTGATGGAAACTTGGTTGTACCCAGAATACCCATCCAGGAAGCTGTAGAACTCATGTCCTGCTACCTGGTCTAACACAGAGTCGGTGAATGGTAAAGGGTGATGATCCTTCTTCGTGGCCAAGTTCAGCTTCCGGAAGTCCTGACACACTCGGATCTTCCCTGTCTGCTTCTTCGGCACGATGACAATAGGAGCTACCCACTCACTGCTAAGTACTGGGAAGATGACTCCTGCCTTCAGGTACTGGTCAATCTGGTCTTTCACCAGAAGCGAGTACTTGGGGTTGAGCCGATACTGCCTCTGCCGTGCAGGAACAACGCCCTCCAGCAAGTCAATGCGATGCTCTCCCAACTCTCGAGGAATGCCCTTCATGTCTTCTATGGTCCACGCGAAGACATTCTGGAACTCCGTTAGAAGTTCTCGGAAGTCTTCCAACTGCTGGCCCTCGATCACCTTGGAAAGCTTCAGCTTCTTCCCAGGAGCAACCTCCATCTCTTGGAGATCATCCGGGTTTACCATTCCTTCAGTGTGACTGTACTCACTGGCACCAAAGTATTCCGGTTTGGGAGCTTCTTCTGGTTCGGATTCGTCTTCTGGAAGACCAACTGTCGGATCTTCCGAAGGGAAGACGGTATTCTCGTCTTCTGGAAGCTCTTCTTCCGCAATCTCGTAGCACTCAATGTATCCACAGACCACATCTTCCACTTTCTCTGCTATTTCTATAGTACACACGTTATTCGCCACAAACTCATTATACCGTTCATCACTGTCAGAAGACGCAGCTGAGTCTTCTGAAGTGTACCCCTCTGTTGTAGACGGAGTTTCACCTTGGTGTCCAATCTTGATCCAAGGAAGCGAGACCTTACTCTTCTCACCTGGCTTGGGTGTAGGGTTGGGAAATCTCAAACGATGTCTTCTCCAGTCGGTATTCACATTTGCAGCATACAGCCATGGTCTTCCTATCAACACCTGATATCCAACCTTAGCTACAGGTCGCAGAATGATGTAAGTGAGGTAACTCCACCAATTACCGTCAAGACATCTTTCAGTTGCCCCAAAGGTCGTCTTCTGATCTGATCCGCCATTCTGAGAATTCTCGGAGTAGGCTGGAACTCAGTGAAGCCTAGGGCATGCGTCGTTTCTTCAGTCATGATGTTCACTCCGGAGCCGGAATCAATGGGTACCTTCTTCAGAAGACAGCCATGGATCTCCATATCAAGTTCTGGGGCTCCCAAGTCCTCTTGCTCTATTCTTAGGATCGGGGTGCTCTTGGGAAGTTTAGCTGCCCTCCTCTTCCTCGATCCTCGAAGTACAGATTGTAACAACTTCCTGTAACCAGCGTTGTCATCCAACATCTGTTGGAAGGTTACATCCGCCTTCTGATTCCACAAGTCTCGCAAGAAGTCGTACGGAGATCTTTTCAGAAGGGTGACTGGAGTTTCCAACAGAGAAGATGTAGTGGTTGCTTCCTTGGGTGGAAGACTAGAAGAGTGTCTTCTCTCGACTGGAGGCTGTTCCCGTGAGACAGGTGTTGCCGTAGTCGGTGTAGGAAGCTGCTGTACTATCTTCCGTCTCTTCTCCAACTCTTCTTGCATGATCGCTTCAACCTCTTGTCGAATGTCAGGAGCAAAGTACTTCAGATCTTCTCGGTCGTAAGTAGGAGAAGACGGCCGCTCAGGAGAAGATGACCTCTCCTGACGCTGCTTCTTCTTCTTGACATCCTTCTGACGAGATTCTGACTTCCCTTTGCTTTTGGTACTTACCTTGAACACAACTTCATCCAAGACGTCCTCCGGAGGCCAACTATCTGAATTCGGGTCAGGATTCCAAACAGTACCATCCGTCAAAGTGAAAGATGACGCTTCTTCAGTTGTCTCCATCTTCTGAGCTGCAGTCGTCTTCTGCAGCTGATGTTCCTTTCCTTCGCGCTTCCCGGGGTCTGGTTCGTCTTCCTCGATATGGAGACAATCCGTACAATCCCCAGGATCTTCTTCTTCTACCGTGATGTGCTGTACCACTGCTAACTCGAGCTTAGAAGTTGATGCTGCTTCTGCAGGAGGCGTGGTATCTGCAAATCTCACCATCTGTCGTGGCCGTAAGATCCGAGGACAATTCCCTGTGAAATGACCGGCCTCCTTACAATTCCCACACAAGGGCACTTGCCCAATCTGTCTTCTCGGATGAGGACAGGTGGACCACCAGTGTCTTGTCTCTCCACAATTATTGCACGCTCCAGGAAGAGGGTTGAGAGGTCGTTGTGATGAAGAAGGTTGCCAGGGCATCCTGGTCTGTACATTGCTAGCTCTATCCCTCGGTACATAACGATTATATTGGGCGGGAGGCGTAGGAGTGAAGGGTTGTATCGTCTCGATCCTATAGCAAGTTTCCCCACTGGGATCGTGTAGATATCCTTCATCGTCTTCTTCCCATCCTGCCCAGTTGACAGCTTGGTCCTGCATACACTGATCTCTGGTGTGTCCAGAAGAGTTACAAAGGTTGCACCAAAGGTTTGGCCGGGAAGCCGTAGGCTGCTTCCGCTTGTCCTTCTGGTTCAGAAGATGAACTTTCAGGTCGGCAAATTGCTTCAGAACCTCATCGATGCGGGGATCAGGTGCAGACTGTATGATCTGAGTTTGAGGCATCTTCTGCACAACTTCCTCCCTTGCTCGCGTTTTCTCCTTCTTCTTCTTCCGCGTCTTCTTCTCTTGTTCAAATTCGGATTCTGAACTTTCGAAAGTAGACTCTTCAGAAGTAGAGGCTGCTTCCGAATCACTGTTATCAGTTTCAGTGGACTTGGACTTCTTCTTGGACTTCCGAGAAGACTTCTTCGACTTCTTGGACTTCTTCGAGGTCTTTCCTTTGTCTTTCGTCATATTCCGAGTGATGCTCGAGGTTTCATACTGCTCGGCATGCTTCTGTACTTCTGCTAAATCATCACCCCCTCCTCTTCTGCAGTACAATTCCATGTCCTGAGACAATCCTCCCAAGTACCAGTCCACAGCTTGCTGAGCACAGTAGCCGGGTCTTCCTTGGTTCTGAGGGATATGATCCAGGAGATCTTCAAACCTCTCGGTGTAATCCCGCAGTGTCTCTTTCTTCTTCCGTTCGAGCCTCTGAAGCTCTATGAGGGTCATACGATCGTAGCCCACTCCTCTGAACCTCTTCAGAAAAGCTGCCTTCAGAGTAGCCCAAGCGGTCATTACTACAACATCATCCAACGTTTTACTCATCCACTTCCTTCCTTTCCCTACGATCAAACTGGGAAATACACGGAGTTTGTCAACATCAGCGTCTTCCTTGTTGGATCTAGAGATGGTCTCGAACATCGTGATGAAGTCGTCTGCATCAGCATCATCGTCGTACGGTATCGTGTCGGATATTTTGTGCGTGAAGGATGTCCAGGAAAACGCGAGGTTCCTGGCTGTGGAGATGCTGTGTGCCAAACAGAGACAAGACAGAGAAGAACAACCACAAAAAGGAATGCTGCGATATATACCAACTCTAATGTATGTACACTGCCGTTTCTTTCTCATAACAGCACAAAACTGGGGAACAGACCAGAGCGGTCTGTAACCTACTTCAGAAGCCCTAAAACAAACCCCTGAATCGCAACCCTAGCCTGAAATCGCCGAAGCGTAGCTCAAAGCAAGAGAAACTTCTCTTTGCTAACAACCAGAGCCACAACAGTATCACGCGATCCAAACCCAAGTCCAAATCACATCCACACACTAGCTCTTGGCTAAAGCTAGCTACCACAAGCCATACACAACCAACTAAGTCCTTAACAAACTCAAAAGGACGAAACCTGTAGCAAAGGAACCGAAAAAGATCTATCTGGGAACTTTCTCCTTTCGCTGAACGGACTTCAGATGTCGATAGGGTCTCCTTCGCTGACTCCGTTGGCCCAAGAAACCTTCAGATCCGACTCTCGATAGTCGAGATATCGTCAATTTTCGGTCGCAGGTGACCGAACCTTCAAAAACTCCTCCCTGCGACTTAAAACCGCTCACACCGCACAAACGGATCGTCCAAACTGATATCCGTCTTCGCTGGTAAGTAGATCTGGCTACCCTGAACCCAACAAGACTCCAAACAAGCCGTTTGGAGTTCCCCTTGCAAAACCACTCGAGAAATTTGGTCGCAGGTTGCAAAAAACTGACGTAAATCGGCTCCCTGCGGCTCAAATTCGCTCACCACACCCAAACCAACAATCCAATTCACTTACAGTCTTCTCCTATGCGTACATGAGGACTCCCTGATCGCGTAGGCACCAAGAACGAAGAGCTTGGCTCACCGATCGCGAAAAACAATCCAATCTCAGGTCGCAGGCGATGAAAACCTAACGCAAGCGCTTCCCTGCGAGCCAATTTCTCTCACAACTCTCAAACCGCCCGATAAAACTTTGTATCGTCTTCAATTTCCTGAAGAACTTGTTGTTCTGATCCCGATGGATCCAAGGACAGCAAGTTTGGACTCCGGAACGGCCCGAACGGTCCAACTCTCCTTCACAGGTAACTGAAAACTCCAATTCTGCTCCCTGCGTCTCAATTTCACCCAGAACACAACCCCCGATCCGTCTCTTCAAGAACCGTCTTAACCTGTGCGTAGCCTGCACAGATCTGAACCCGATGACACCTTGCGCGCGTGTATTGGACTTCCCAATTCTCCAAAACATCCACCGACAGGTCGCAGGAACAAGCAAGCCCCTTAAGCAGCCCCCTTGCAACAGTCTGTACGTACGAAGTTCAACTCTCAATAATCAGAAGCAGGCCCCTTGCGTCTTTGATATAACGCCTGAGGCCCTAAATACCCAGTCAGCAAGTAACTAGGGGCCTAGCTTGATTTTGCCTTTTTCCGAATCGCATAACTTCTTCTCTGGATGTCCAAACGAAATAAACAAGATGCCCATGGAAAGCTGACAACGAGCTCTACCCATCTATGTGATGAAAATGAAGATCCGAAGTTGCGCCAAAAGCCCGTAAGCTGGGGCCTAGCTTGCTTTCTCCATCTTTCGAGTCTTGTAACTTTTCCACTAGGCGTCCAAACGAAGTAGATGAAGTGCCTATGGAAAGCTGACAGGGAACTCTATCCATTGGTGCGATAAGAACGAAGATCCGAAGTGGTGCCAAAAACCCGTAAGCTGGGGCCTAGCTTATTTTCTCCATTTTTCGAGTCCTGTAACTTCTCCACTAGGCGTCCAAACGAAGTAGACAAAGTGCCTTTGGAAAGCTGACAAGGAGCTCTACCCATCTATGTGATGAAAATGGAGATCTGAGATTGCGCCAAAAGCCTTAAAGCTGGGGCCTAGCTTGTCTTCTCATGAGTGTCTTTGGAGCGACAAGCATCGAAGTTTAAATTTCAAGTAGGAGCCGGTCCACGACACGACATCCACCCCCTCTGAACCTGTGCATCCTCCGGTATGCACCAGAGATACCAACCAAGGAGTGGACCGGCTTATCGTCCTACTTCCCATCGTAACCAACCTCACCTTCAAGATCTTCTGCATAATCCTCATCCTCAAACTGAAACTCCGTCAAGATATCTGCTAGATCGACCTCTTCATCTCTCTTTTTGAAAATCTTGACGCGTTTACCTGCCACTGGTACCTTCAAGCTTGTTCCATCCAACTCTTGCAGGGCGTAAGTTGCGTTGTCATGAACCTTCTTCACCACATACGGATCAAACCATCTTCTGGAAAACTTCCGGAGTGCACTATGCTGGTTGTCTAGACTGTTGTCATAGACTAACACCCAATCACCTTCCTTGATTTCCCTAGGTCTCAAACGATGTCGCTGATCAAATCTGACCTTGTTCTTCAACCGTGCTTCTCGCAGCCTATCCAAAGCAGTTTGGATATCCTCTGGTCTTCTCTCTAACTGCCTAATTCGAATAGCAAGAAGCTCTTCTCTAGTCAAATTGTCCTCCCAAGGTAACACACTCGATGTCAGAACATGTTCTTCAATCGGCATGATAGGCTTCTGACCTGTGATGAGTTCCACCGGCATGTAACCTGTCACCGAGCTGTGTGTCGTTCTATCTGCCCATAACGCAAATGGTAAGAGTCGAGGCCACTCGCGCACCCTTCCGTTGCAAGCCTTCACCAAAGCCTTCACAATGGGTGGATGACCACGTTCACTCTTGGCATTCCCTTCGGGGTTGTAAGCAGTTTTCAGTGACAACCTCACCCCACACCTTGCAAAGAATTCACGAGCCTCGTGTGCATCTAACTCTCCCCGATCTGCAGTGATCTTTCCCACACATCCATACCGACAAACAACCTCTTCCAAGAGAAATTTACATACCCCTTCAGTTGTCTTCGTCCGAAGCGCCCTACCCTCGACTTGATTTGATAGATCTTCTCTAGCAAGTACCAAGTATCTCATCTGCCACAACCCAACCGGCATAATCACCAAGTCTACCACCCACTTGAAATGTATTGCCAGCGGATAAGTTGGATGTAATCCGTCACGATGTCGGATGTTCGAATACATCTGACATGTCAAACAAGACTCCACAAAAGATACAACATCCCTGTACATGTTTTTCCACCAATACCGCTCTTTCATCTTGGTAAAAGTGGCCCAAATCCCTCGATGTCCAGCCCAAAGACTCTCATGGAATGCCTTGAGCAACTTCTGCTGATCTTCCTTGTTGCAAATCACCCGTAGCGGTACCCCACCTTTCTGCTTCGGTCGTTTCCAAAGAAACCCATCCTGCAACATGAAGTTGTAGGCCTTCCTTCGAACTCTCCGAAACCTCTCATCCGTCCAACCTGTCTGTTTAACCATCGTACTAAGGTACCTCCCGATATCAAGCAAATCACCATCATACAACCCTTCAACAAACAACTCTTCTTCCTTTCCTGTCTGTGCAATCGAATAGAACTCTGTACCCACGTCGTCAATGTCTTCTACCATCTCATCTTCCCCATCATATCGAGCCCGAGATAACATATCCGCCATCAGATTATCCTTCCCTGCAATATGTCTAAACTCCGGGTTCAACGACTTGATATATGCGATCCATCGTAACATCGCAATATCAGGAGTTGAACAATTCATGATCATCCCTAACAACGGCAAGCAATCAGTTTCAACCACCACTACTGCTTCAATCAAATACTCTTTCTTAGTTTTCATAGCTGAAACAATACCCCACAATTCTCTCTTCACTTGCGGGTAAGCACGTTGTCGAGCACTTAACACCTTCGCTCCGAACCTCACCGCAAATCTGTCTCCATCCTCATCATCCTGTCCGACTGCCCATCCAATTGCAACTGGACTTGTATCCACAGTAAGAACCACCGGCCTAGCACCCTTGTAATCAATCCTTCCCAGAACTGGAGGAGATGATAGTAAAGACTTCAGCTTCCTTACCGCATCAGTATGCTCTTCCTCCCATCTGAATTTATGACCCTTACGCAACAATCCATACAACGGATCCGCCACATGCGCATAATGAGGAATCCAAATGTGATAGAATACACAAGCACCCAAAAATCTTCTTACTTCTGTCAGCGAGTTGCAAACCTCCTTCATCCTTCCAATCGCATCCACCTTGTTCGGATCTGGCTTCCGACCAAACGATCCACACAAATGACCAACGATCAAAACCTCTCTAACTCCAAATGTAGACTTCGCACCTGACAGCGTAAGATGAACTTCCTCAAGTCGAGATAAGATCTTCTCACAGTCTGCGATGTGATCAGTGACGTATCGTCGACACCCCCTCTGATCTAATGCTTCATCCTTCTCATCTTCCACACATCCTTTGATGGGGATGTCATCCAAGAACGGCATCGTCTTTTCGGGGATGAAGTCCCTTAAAACTCGATTCATCCCGTTCATCATGTGTGCTACCGAGTTGATAGCTCCCTGTGGTAAGGTACACATCCTAACCAACCCCAAAGGTGTCCTCATTGTCGTGAAGCTTCTGCTCTCCTCCGCTAGTTGAAACTGATCATACCCCGAGTAAAGATCTCCCATTGAGTAAATCGCTCTTCCTGCAAACGCTTCTACAAACTCATCCGCAATCGGTCCCACCCCAGCATTTCTGATTGTTACTGCGTTCACCGGTTGCATGTCTTGGATGAACCGCAGCGACCCATTCTTCTTTGGTACTGTAAACCATCTGCTTGAATATGGTGCAAACGACGGCTCCAAGATCTTCATCCGCATCTTCTCCTTCAGCAACTCCACTAGTTTGGGCAAGTGAGCCCGCGGTACTGGAATTGGTCTTAGGTTCCATGGCACATGCGGTACCGTGAAGATAACCATCGGGGTAACAACGTACGGATCTACACATCCAATCTCAAGTGGCTCAAAAGCAAATGCTTTCCCATGTCTTGAAAGCATCTCCTTGAAGCACATCCTTTCTTCTGGTAGAAGAGACCCATCAGATCCAATCTTCAGCTCTTCAAGGGTCTTCTCCGTGAACTTGTGTCCTATCATTGCAAGATCTCTCAAACTCTTCTCCTTTGAAGCTCGATCCATCTATTGGTTGGTGTCTTCCGGCAAAGGACCAGCAACTGGCTTTACTTTCCTATCCACTGTCTTGTACCTTGTCTCAACTCGAACCTCCGGTGCACGGAATGATTCGATCACCAAATAGACCTCCCTTGAATGAATCTGCACGACCTTATCCATATCCTCCCATCCAATAGACATGATCTCTCGCAAGGGATCTTCCAACCCATCCTCTTCATAAACACCAGAAATCCATTCATCCCCTTCTAGCTCACCCAACTCTTTCAACATCAACTCAACACCACGCAAATGTTTTTGTTCTTTTCTTCTCAGCTCTTCTATCTTCTTGTAAACAGCAATCCCACACTCTGAAAATCCAATAAACCCTGTACAAAAGGCACTATCTCCATCAAGCGAGAGTACCTTCTCTTGCGCACCACCACAATCCCGCTCTATAGTGGTACTCAACGAAAATCCTTGAACTCTTCACTCACCCTTGGAAGCGGCTTCTCCCTCAAACGATCTCGGTTGCGCTCGTGGTTGGACGGTACAGTCAGGAACTGTACCGCTCTCTTCCCATCTTGACTTCGGATCCTAGCATACGCAGATCCGTCGTCCAGTACCTTTGTCTCCATCCGGGTTGCTATGATGAAAGGTTGACCCAGAATGAGTGGGTATGATGTTGCTTCCTGAACAAAGAAGTTTTGCTCGATAGCAACATCACCTACGCGCACTCTGATGTCTGGACAAGCTCCATACAAGTCTCCTCTCATGTTGTTGGCTGCTCTTATGACCCATCCATGCTCTGTGTCGATCGGCCACTTCTTCCTCTTGTACAGCTCCTTCGACATGATGTTGATTTCTGATCCATGATCGATCAGAGCAACCACCGGCTCATCCAAGTCCTCGATCCTCACCAACGTCTCCGTCGTAGCTCGAGCCCAGTGAATGTGGCTGTAATGACTTGAGCTCCGCTTCCCATCCTCCTCTTCATCCTCGAAATGCACCTTGCGCCTTCGATCTCTTTCTTCCTCTGGAGAATAGACACTGCACCTTGCAAGCTCTCTCTCCTCATCCACTGACATCCTAGTATCCAAAGCATGTGATAAACCAGTCTCACCCGTAATTTGTCGTTTCCGTTTGATGACATCGATGATGACATCATGAAACTCATGCTTGGCGATGCCTAACACTTCTCTCAAAGTAAACTCCACCTTCGCATTCAGAATGCGATCTTCCAAGACTCCCTTCAAGTCTGTTGAAGCCTCGATATCCGACTGTAGCTTGTACGCAGCCGGCTTACCCTTCTCCTTCTGAGATTTCTCCTTCGATGAAGAAGGAGCATCGTCCATCGGTAGGTCTTGAGCTCTTGCATCCCGAAGCTCTTGGCGAACCTTCTCCCCTCGAGTCTGTCTCTTGGAAGAAGTTCCTTCCCCTGCATCCTCTGAATCTCGCCTTCTCTTCTCTTCCAACAACGCTTCGTGTTGGTTCTTGGCGATGTACGCATGCACCGATAGAGCTTCTATCGGATCTTCCCATCCAATATCCCTTCTGATCGTAGCAGCTGTCCTCATCAATGTTTCACGCGCCATCTTCCCTTTTTGTTTCATGGAGATGGCGGATGACCACAATCCACTTGGCTCAACCTCCTTGTTGAAACTCCTCTCAGCCTGATCCTCAACCCTTGTGCCATAAGTTCCAGCTTCCACCATTGCAACTGCTTGCGCTGATAGGTGGTCCTCAACCAACTTCTTCATCCCTCCCCTACCAACGTTGGTCTGAAGAAGTGCACCAGTATCCCTCAGCGCTACCTTCCCATCCTTCCAGAAGATCACTCCTTGCTGCAGAATATCTGTGAACTCCTTGCAATCTCTGCGCGGATGATCAGTACCATCGCACCAGATACACCGCTGGATCCAGCCTTGCTTCTCAACCGGTCTTACTCCACTTGTAGATCCCTTCTCTTCCAATCTGGTGAGCTTGATCTGCAGATCTCTCATTCCACGCAATATCTCCTCAAGGTTTGAGTCATCCTTCTTCGGAGATACCATGGGTGCCTGAACAACTGGAACAACTGGAACAACAGGAACAGCTGGAGCAACTGGTACTACTTGTCTAGCAACAGGAACTGGTCGGACTACAGGAACAGGTGTTACAGCTGTAGGTGTTGGCGCCAGTCTCCTAACAGGAACTTTCTCTCTTCTCCGCTCCCTCTTGGTAAGCAGACCAACAGCTTCTTCAACCTTCTTCCAGCTGCTGGTCAATCCATCGTCCTCCTCCCGGTCTTCCAGAAGTACCTCTAGCTTCTCCTGCAACTTCTCATCTGCAGCCCGAAGAAATAGCTCTGTCTTGTTGGACTGCAACGTCAACTTCTCCATCTTGGTCAGCCGTGAAAACTGCTTCTCAAACTCTCTGAGCAACTCAGTAGCTTGTAAACCCTTCCTTGGTTGCTCAACCCACTCCAAGAATGACTTCTTGGTGACTCGATCAGAGTCCTCCAAGAAGTACTCATCCATCAAGGCACGAGCAAAAGTCTCCGAATCCTTGTTAAAATGCTTCGTTAGCATTTTAACATGATCCCTAATCTCTGGAGCTGCTGCCAACTCAAACGTCTCAATCATCTCATCTTCTGAGACCCGGTTCAGCTCCATCTCCTTCACATAATGTCTCAGATACCTTGAGACATCTCTTCCATCAAACTGGTCAATCCTGCTGACCACCGCTTGTAGCGCCTTTGTTGCCAAAGCTTCCTTCCGCTCATCAGATTGTTGCTGCCGTAAGAACATAATGAAAGCTTGGAACATCAATGCAGTCGCTGGATCCAACTGCACCTTCGGCAACCCACTTGAACCACTAGCTCCATCTCCATCACCTTTCCCATCCCCACTCATGACTGCCAATCTCTTCTTCAAAGTTCACACACAGAAGAAATCTCCACCCCAGACCTTCACGTCGAGTTCACCACCGTATCGTGTCGGATATTTTGTGCGTGAAGGATGTCCAGGAAAACGCGAGGTTCCTGGCTGTGGAGATGCTGTGTGCCAAACAGAGACAAGACAGAGAAGAACAACCACAAAAAGGAATGCTGCGATATATACCAACTCTAATGTATGTACACTGCCGTTTCTTTCTCATAACAGCACAAAACTGGGGAACAGACCAGAGCGGTCTGTAACCTACTTCAGAAGCCCTAAAACAAACCCCTGAATCGCAACCCTAGCCTGAAATCGCCGAAGCGTAGCTCAAAGCAAGAGAAACTTCTCTTTGCTAACAACCAGAGCCACAACAGTATCACGCGATCCAAACCCAAGTCCAAATCACATCCACACACTAGCTCTTGGCTAAAGCTAGCTACCACAAGCCATACACAACCAACTAAGTCCTTAACAAACTCAAAAGGACGAAACCTGTAGCAAAGGAACCGAAAAAGACCTATCTGGGAACTTTCTCCTTTCGCTGAACGGACTTCAGATGTCGATAGGGTCTCCTTCGCTGACTCCGTTGGCCCAAGAAACCTTCAGATCTGACTCCCGATAGTCGAGATATCGTCAATTTTCGGTCGCAGGTGACCGAACCTTCAAAAACTCCTCCCTGCGACTTAAAACCGCTCACACCGCACAAACGGATCGTCCAAACTGATATCCGTCTTCGCTGGTAGGTAGATCTGGCTACCCTGAACCCAACAAGACTCCAAACAAGCCGTTTGGAGTTCCCCTTGCAAAACCACTCGAGAAATTTGGTCGCAGGTTGCAAAAAACTGACGTAAATCGGCTCCCTGCGGCTCAAATTCGCTCACCACACCCAAACCAACAATCCAATTCACTTACAGTCTTCTCCTATGCGTACATGAGGACTCCCTGATCGCGTAGGCACCAAGAACGAAGAGCTTGGCTCACCGATCGCGAAAAACAATCCAATCTCAGGTCGCAGGCGATGAAAACTTGACGCAAGCGCTTCCCTGCGGGCCAATTTCTCTCACAACTCTCAAACCGCTCGATAAAACTTTGTATCGTCTTCAATTTCCTGAAGAACTCGTTGTTCTGATCCCGATGGATCCAAGGACAGCAAGTTTGGACTTCGGAATGGCCCGAACGGTCCAACTCTCCTTCACAGGTAACTGAAAACTCCAATTCTGCTCCCTGCGTCTCAATTTCACCCAGAACACAACCCCCGATCCGTCTCTTCAAGAACCGTCTTAACCTGTGCGTAGCCTGCACAGATCTGAACCCGATGACACCTTGCGCGCGTGTATTGGACTTCCCAATTCTCCAAAACATCCACCGACAGGTCGCAGGAACAAGCAAGCCCCTTAAGCAGCCCCCTTGCAACAGTCTGTACGTACGAAGTTCAACTCTCAATAATCAGAAGCAGGCCCCTTGCGTCTTTGATATAACGCCTGAGGCCCTAAATACCCAGTCAGCAAGTAACTAGGGGCCTAGCTTGATTTTGCCTTTTTCCGAATCGCATAACTTCTTCTCTGGATGTCCAAACGAAATAAACAAGATGCCCATGGAAAGCTGACAACGAGCTCTACCCATCTATGTGATGAAAATGAAGATCCGAAGTTGCGCCAAAAGCCCGTAAGCTGGGGCCTAGCTTGCTTTCTCCATCTTTCGAGTCTTGTAACTTTTCCACTAGGCGTCCAAACGAAGTAGATGAAGTGCCTATGGAAAGCTGACAGGGAACTCTATCCATTGGTGCGATAAGAACGAAGATCCGAAGTGGTGCCAAAAACCCATAAGCTGGGGCCTAGCTTATTTTCTTCATTTTTCGAGTCCTGTAACTTCTCCACTAGGCGTCCAAACGAAGTAGACAAAGTGCCTTTGGAAAGCTGACAAGGAGCTCTACCCATCTATGTGATGAAAATGGAGATCTGAGATTGCGCCAAAAGTCTTAAAGCTGGGGCCTAGCTTGTCTTCTCATGAGTGTCTTTGGAGCGACAAGCATCGAAGTTTAAATTTCAAGTAGGAGCCGGTCCACGACACGACAACGGATGGTACTTCTGCCGAGTGTGGGAAGCCATGTCGACTGCCGGCTGATGCGACTGCCAACTTCTTTCTTCCTCAGGTCCAGGTGGTGGAGATGGTCTTCTCGAGGGTCCAGGCTTGTCTGAGTCACGAAGGTCGTCTTCTGAGTCAGAGCTACTGTCACTGCTACCTTCCGAGACGTCGGGGACAATCTCCTCCAGTCTTCTCTCACCTTGAGAAGCTTCTTCCGTACTTGGGAAGACGTCTTCCGAGTAACCAGTACCAAAATCTACTTTATACACGTTGTCGTGTGACGTGCTTTCTTATCTGGGAATACACCGGGTATCTAGCTGTAGAGAGTACGTGTCGCACTCCGTGACTCAGAACCAGTGACCACCCAAACCTCTCTCTGATCTTCAAGTACACTTTGAACCTTTCTCGCTACGATATCCTCACGTCCTCTCGGCAGATCTCTCTCCTACTCGACTAGGAATAGAACCGGGGTAACGAGCACGGGCAACCTGTTCCTGCCATCACCGCAAGCACTCTTGGGTCTGCTGGTCATCACTCCAGCCTCACCACAAGAGAAATACCAGCACTCCTAATAGAAAAGAAACCTAAGCGCAACGCCCGCACACAAATCCAATCAAAACCAACTGGGCGTACAAACAGGCATGCGGGTATGGAGAGGATCCAAACACAGGAAATACAGTCAACAACTCTCCATACCCATGATCAAGTGCTCTGAAGCACTGGCAAAACCTCCAGGTCGACCTGTTCTTCAAAAGAGTCTTAACTCTTGCGCCTTTCGGAGCAAGAACCTCTCAACTTTACCTCGCTGTCACTCCTCAACCACAGCTCAGAATGAAATGAAACCAAGGCCAGCAGATAGCCTGTAGAATAATCTCTCTATTAAAGTATTACATGCAGAGAGATCATCTCTGAGTTGGCATCTGTGCCCTTCCAAAGTTCGCTGTTTCTATAACACGATACTATTTCAACAGAACTTTGCTGTTCGATTCCTCACAAACCACTCGATCAAAACAGCTCAAACTTCTCAGGAAGCTAATGTGTCACCATCACTACCACTCTGTAAAATTTCACCAGCAGATCTTCAACCAAACTCTCGGAATGATCCAAGCCCTTTTCGTCAATGACACAAGGCGATATGCAGACCCTTGTGCACAAAAACAACGTTTCTCTTCAACCCAATAATCCAAAATTTCACAGGTAGGTAGCTGACTGTACCTTCTCAGACCCTGGAAGGTTTCATAGCAAAATTCGACCTCAAACTCCCCATATCTCTCTCAATGTCTCATGTTTACAGTCGCATACTATCATAACCTCCGATTTGAGACACCCAACTTCAGCTGGCCATAACTTTTTCACTCCGGCTTGGAATCGATCGATCTCTGAGTCCATCAGCAAGCCCATCTCAAGAGCTTTCCGGCAACAGTCAATTCATCTCCAGCAACCTCACAGAACTCCCAGAAAGCGAGAAAGACCTCACGGAAATGAAATTGGTCACGAATTTGACCCCCTCAGCTTCAATTGATCGTAACTTTCTCATCAGCGCTTCAAATCCAGCAACCATCGAGTCCACGGGCATCCTCGTCTCCCAAGCTTTCCAACCATAGCTCACACTCCGCGAATGGCCCACGGGAAGTGTCTCTACCCTCAAAAACGTGAAAGGAACTTGGTAGAAGGTGATTGGTCAAACTTTCGACCAATGAGAAACAAGTTGACAAAAAAGGTTTTGTCTTCACTCACATCACAAACACACAAAGAACGAATTTTTATCCAAGAGTACCATTTAGGCCTCAAAGTTTATATTGAACAAACTCCAAACACGTGCCGTTGACGATGCCGTCGGCCACGAAGCACGTAAACACGATGTACAAACTACGCTCAATAGAGAGTCAGAATCCCGACTCTAAAACGGTTGACAATAAACGGAACTACAAAAGGAACAGATGAAGCTATTATCTGGTTGTAATAATCCTCACCGAAGTTCCTTACGACAAACTCACGATGCGCCACCTTTGGACGACTGTAACATCGTATTTCGACCCAAGTGTTGAACGGAACTCTCGCTGGGAAGTTCAGATCCAACGGAGGATCCATACCACATCAGAGCAAGATGTAGACAGTAAGATCTCAAACAGCGTCGTAAGTGACAATGGGAAGAACGATAGGATCCGGAGTAGCCATCACCGCAGCCATAAACGACTCTCCCCAATGAGCTACCATAAATACTCGAAAATGATCTCGCGGCAGACAATGGATCTTAATGACGAATGGATGCGCAAGTGGAAGATCAGGAGCACGAAAGGGTTCTCCGTTCATGCCTACCACTCGCACTGCCGCTTACTTCATCCGATGATACTGATCACACTCCACTAGACTTGGATACTCTACACTCTATATATCAAGCTCCGCGCACCTATCTTCTTATACATCAATCTCCCATGTGACGACAAGAGTACTACTCTTATCTCCACTCAGCGAAGAGTACACGGATCGTCCACGTGGAGTCTTATCTTTTGACCAGATAAGGTCCCAGTGGCTCCTCAACACCAAACACGTACGAAGAATATGTGGTGGTTTCACACCCTAGCCAATCCACAACACGACAACGTGATCATCCGGTTGGTTTCTGTCTTTGCCAAAGATTATGGTCGAGATGGAAGGCTCTTCCAACTCTACCGATCGGATCTTCTTGAGCTCTTCTTCTTTCCTTTGGTGTCTCAGGGATATCCGCTGCTCTCTAGAAGCGGTTCGCTGGGGTGAGTTAACCCACTCAGGATCTTTACCCGTGCGTCTTCTGCTTCTTCCTCCGGTCAGAGGCATCCACCAGAGTACTGAGAACAGATGTCTCTATCCTTCTACCACTAGATCTGGGAGACCAAATGACTGAACAATCGATCACAGATTCAGAACGTCTTCTTCTCCTGCTTTTTGTCGTACTCACTGCAATCTTCCAAGATCGAGTCTTCCAAGGACTCTTGGAAGCAGGGAAGCGGCTTCTTCCAAATCTCCCTGAGGTATCTTATCAACTTCTGGTTGCGGTTCCCGTCTTCTAGCAAGATAGAGTCCCACAACACATTCAACTACAATCGAAGTTAGTTCGAAATGAATCTAACTAATGACACACAGATCCAAGAAGCTTAGAACAGAAGTTACTAAGATGAAATTCCCGGCAGCGGCGCCAAAAATGGTGCTCACTATATGTAGTGACGCAGGATTACTCCTTTTGCCCATTTAGTATACAAGATATCGTTCCCACAGAGGATTTACGTAAGTAATCGCTGCTCTAAGTTCTAGGATCTGTTCAAACACACAAACACACGGGTTTTGCCTAAAAATCTCGTCTTCTCACAAAACCACACCAAACCACACGTCTTCCAGACACGCCACATGGTGCTTTGGAACTAAACAAACAACTACCAACTAAAATATCACACAATTATTCACAGAGAAGCTCGGGAAGACGATCTTCCTGCTTCCAGGTTGCTTCTTCCGGTCTTCTCAATACCGTCTTCCCGAAGTGATTCTCATCTTTTGGGGGTTCAGCTCGTCTTCTCACACCTCCAGAAGGCTGTCCTACTTCGCAGAAGTCGACTATTAACGGTCGTTACACCTTCTTCTCACACTCACATTCCAACGGGTTAGATTAATCACATGGTGTATGCCCCCTGTAGCCTTCCCAGGCTTCTGTCTATGGAAGTTGTCTTCCTGCAGCACTACAACGACATTCACCTTCACGAAAGTTCAATAGAAGTCTCGGAAGCTCACTAGAAGAAGGTAAGAGGATGGGGAAGATGAGGGAAGATGGGGAAGAAGAGAAAATCCAAACAAGAGAAAACAAGATGAAAAGAGTAAATTAAGATTCCGACAGGCTTCTAGTCCGGATCCTGACTAACAAGCCATCCCTGCTTGTAATAGTTTGGGGAGGAAGACAACAAACGTGAGTACTGTTGCACCGTCTTCTACTCGAGGATGTCGTCTTCTGTTGCGAGAAGAAGGCTTCTTTCTTCTTCACTTCGCTGCTCTGACTGCTCTGTCTTCTGGGATCCCTTACCCAGAAGACCGTTCGTACGTAGATCCCAAGTGCTCTACTGAACGAGTCAAGCTACACTTCCACAACTGCTGACAGTCACCGCCACTCAAGAAAAACACTTCCCATGCACAATTGGGAGCGAATTCAATGAACCCACCATCCAGAAGACATGGACAAAGCTTCTGCACTCAAATCCACAATCTATTCCCCGAGAAGAAGTCACAATGGCATTGGGAAGCTCACTCCCTCTACTTCCTGCGTCTACTCCTCGACACACCAGCCTAGCTAACAGGACTGCACGAGGATGCCGTTCCCTGTTCCTAGACTGTCCACTACTTCTATCTACATCCTCGAACCACTGCTGGTGCGAGTATGCAGACCCCTCCTGTATATTCCAAGACTATTCGTATGTTTCCAATGACGGGTGTAGTGCGCTAAGACTGTCTCTGCTCTAATGTGTCTCGCCTGCCTGTAGAATCGGTGTGTATGTTCAGTTACTACAGAATCCTACAGAACTAGCAGAACTGGCAGAGCCCTTTTTCCTACGCTGCTATCCTACTTATGCTGCCACCGTGAGAACCAAGGGAGGCGACCACCAGGGAGATAGAGGCGCTGACAGGAGGTTGTCACCTCACATGCAAGCGGTTCCCCTGCCCGAATTGGTCGTCCACCTTGTCCTTCCTACGCTACCTATGCTGCCACATGGTGTCCTAACTAATATTACATGGGAAAACTGCCATCCTTAAGATAGCATGTTCGATTCTACTATATTTGGAAATGGAGTTACTAACTACTCAGATTGCACGGAGGCAATCTCTACCTGATCTGCTCCTATCGGAGCTCCTAATGCGGCTTCTGATAAGCTAGAGAGCCCTGCAGTTACCTCGGGTGTCATTGAGGTGGCTTCCTCTTCATCACCTCTTGCTGGCTCGGCTGTCGCTGCTGCTGCGTCTTCCTCGGCTTCGGCTTCTACTTCCGAAGACAGAAGCGTCTTCTGAGAAGCGGAGTCGACCGGTGCTTTTTCCGTCTTCTGAGGCACGGGTGCGGGACTAGGGACCATGGGGACCTCATGGGGATCCGGGGAAGTCGCTTCCTCCACGCAGAATATCTGGGAAGACGGTTCGTCTTCCTGTCTTCCAGAAGACATCTGAGCGACGAAAGACCATAAAGTGTCTTCACTCCTTCGATCTGTCGATCCAAGTACCTGAACATGCTCTCCCGGCATTCCACCAACATCGCTTTGGACTCGCTGTCCCATCCTCTAGCTAAGGTAAGTAACTTCCTACCCGCGGTGTAGTTGAACTTCTTCCGAAGCGCTTCCACCGACTGTGCCAACATCTTCTGTGCACGGGTCTCTGCTGCTTCCCCCTGCGTCTTCTCAACTGCAGCTCGCGCTTCCGCGGCTTCTCGCTGCGTCTTCCATATGGCCTGCTCTTCTGCGAGGGCGGTGATCTTCTCCCGCACTCGGGTGACTTTCTGATTGCGCTGCTGTACCCGCGCCTGCAACTCCTGGTTGCCCTTCTGAAGTTGCATAGACTCCTTGGCAGAAGCGGCTGCTTCCGCCTTGTACCTGGCTGCAAGCTTCTCCGTAGTGCGGAGGCTAGCTTCTAGCGACTCCGTCTTCTTCTGGTCCTCCCCCTGTCGCAGCAAGGTGCGCAGGCCGAATCCAGGTTGTAAGGGCTTCTCCTGTGCCCTCGCTCTCCTCTCCAGCAACTCCATAGCTGGCTGGATCTCCTTCTGGAAGTAGGCACTGAACTCCTCCAGTCGTCTTCCTGTGGAAAACAAGTTCATCTTCACCACTCGCTCCATGGTGTCGACTTCGTCTTCCAGAGGCAAGGAAGCCTCTTCCACCACTACGACCTTCATCTTCTGCGCACGAGAAGAAGCTACTCTTCTCATCTTCCGGGGTGGAAGACTCCTCATGGCAGGAGCGGCTCTCTTTTGCGCTTCCTCGCATCGCAGCAGGAGCGCCCATCCATCCTTCGTCTTCTGGAGTCTTTGGAAGACTCCCAGGCGTTGCAGAAGTAGTCTTCTGCTCTGATCGGGTACTCAGCAGGTCTTCTTCCGAGTAGGACTCCGATCCTGAGTGAATGAGGGAGATGGGTGTCCTCGGTACACTTCTGGGACCCATCTTCCTCAATGACGTGGCGTCTTCCGACCCACTAGACTCATCTTCCCTCACCAGAAGCGTCTTCTGGTGAGAGCCGGGCCTCAGCTGTGGCATCAGAGTGAGAGGGGGCGTTGCTGCTGCCTCTCGGTCATCGTCTTCCGAGGTCTCCTCCTTCACCTCCTGTCGCTCTGTTGACCCATACGCTGCCAGCTGATCTTCCTTAAGATCCCCCATGGCTACATACAAGTAGCAGAGGAAGGGCGTCAAGTGTCCTCCCGCCGGGGTACCCAAGTATGCTAGCTCCGTCTGCACGTAGTTGTGGATGTACGCGCCCCAGTAGATGGGCACTCCGTCATCCCACACGATTCCAGGAACTCCACGTCCTGATCTCCTAAGTACCTTGTCTTCTGCGCTTTCTCCTTGGGAAAGAGATGCAGAAATAACTTCGCCAGGAGGCGCTTCTTCGGCTCCCGGTAAGATTCTATCTTCCAACCGTTCCTCCCCTGCCTGTCTTCCACGAAAAGGCAGGTGGTGCTCCTAGGTACATGCCATGAACTCACAATCCTAGGCAAGATCTTCTTCTCGTATCCGTATCCTCGGTTCTCGGACTCAGGCCTGTGAAACGCCTTACGCCACCAGTCTTCAGTCCAGGAAGACGGTCTTCCCCGAGCTACTCTTGCCTTCGTAGGTACACGGTTACGTGGTGGTAACGCTGCCCACACTTCCTCCAGAAGCCCTTGATCTGCGAGGTTCTAATCCCACAGGAAGAAGTCGAGACCCAACTCCTTGAGGAAAGGAGTGGCCTCGGCCAATTCTGCCGCGGGTAACACCAAGCCCCGCGGATGCATCGACATACCTGGAAGATCTGTTGCACTAAACCACAAGCACCTACTATGAGCTGAAGGCTCAGTCCTTCCCGAAGACCCACAGTCTAGCTTCTACTTCTCAGAAGACGAATCTAGTCTTCCAGAAGACAGCTACTCCGTCTTCCGGGATTCTAACAGTACTTCCTAGATAGCTCTCGTCTTCCGAGCTATATCTAAACAATCCTATCTAAGCAAGGCCTCGCATGGATTACCAAGAAGACAACCCACCTTGCATTACATCCTACTTCCTACCAGAAGATACAAGATATGCGAGAAGTTGAGTATAAGAAAGGTTCAGAAGATGGTTGCGGGCTCCTGCGGTGACAGTGGCCTCTGGGAAGACACTCGGGACAGCTTCCGATTAAATGTCTTTCTCGGAAGACTTCCCGAAGTCGGGCTTCTCTTCACTGGTCTCACCTGTCTTCGTCTTCCTACGCGCAATCTATCCTCACAACAGACTCAAGACAACTGCACTCTGTTCTTCTGACTTCTCACCTCTCATACGCACTCAGAAGAAGCTTGCTGCATGATGGGAAGACATGACCCACGACCATTCCTTCCAGATTCTGCCAGCAAGACTTCTCACAACTCTCTTCTAAGTTCGGGAAGAAGAAGGAACGGCTGCTATGGATCGGACAGAAGAGACCCGAATGGACCCTCACGTCTTCTCACTCATTTTGCCAGCCTTCCAGTCTTCTAGTCTCTCTAGGAAGATGGGGAGTTGAGAAGCTTGGAAGACCGGGAGGCACAGGCCTAGTTCCCGACTTCCAACTTCTCGAAATAACAAAACAACTCACCACACCACTCAGGATTCGTACCAAGTCTCTCTAAACACAAAAGCCAAACAAATCCATTCTTGATACGAATGGTGTTCAGTCGACTTCCGAAGACGGTCTTCCGAAGACAGTCAAATCTAAGAAGCGTCTTCCGAAGATGTTCCCATCTTCCGAATCGTCTTCTGTTCCAAGTTTCGGGGGTAGAGAGGTAGTAAGGTAGAGAAATTGATAGTTGGGGTCTCCAATTGAGGGCTAGGGGTAAGGAAGCTCGAATTGAGCTCGGGAAGAAGCAAGGAGATGTCTTGACAGAAATTGGGCAGTGCTTCCGCGCTCAATGTCTCAAATAGAAAGAATGGGGGTGGGGGTGATCGATCAGGCTGCCTGCACACAATCAAAGAAGCGCGGGGAGTACTAGATAATGGCGAGAAGAAGTGGGAAGGGGAAAGAACAGAGGGAAGAACCTCTACAGTCTTCTTCGGCTCCCCGAGTTGCCTTCGACCTCCGCGCGCTTCTGGCTCTTGTACTAGCTTCCAATGCGACTCCTCTCGACTGCGCCTGCTGTCAATTTCGGTCCACACCTCGATTCTACCTTCGCTTCTACTCGCCACTCTCCACTGTCAACTTCTCGGAAGCTCCACAGAAACGCCTTCGCTCTCTCTGCTGTTTGTGCTCCCGCAATTCGATCTCACCCTTCGCCTAGCTACCAACTTGTTCTCTCCTACCTCGATGTCCTCTCTCAATGCTAGCTCGCGAAGCTCACTCTCTCAATCGATCTTCTTCAAGCGCGCTGTGCTACGGGAAGTTGAATGTGCCTAATGTGCTTCCTCACGCATCTTCCCTGCAGATTAGGGGTTCTCGTCCTTGGTGTCTTCCTGACCTACCTACCTATTCGGTGCGCTCCAGTAGGTACACCTACTGTCTTATCCGAAAACTCGTGGTTGGTCCTTCGCGGTCGCTGTCTTCTGGAAGATAGGTGTCTTCCGCCGTCTTCCCATCTTCCACCGTCTTCTCGTCTTCTGAAGACGCAACTGGGAAGATGCTCTTCCGAAGACGGTCGTGTTCCGAAGAAGTCAACTTTTTATTACAAACAGCTCTTAAGATCATCTTCCTGTTAAGGAAGACGTAACCTTAAGTAACAACGCTTCTTCAGTTATACAAACAAGTCATTATTCTTAAAAATTTCAAAAATTCGTGCATCCTGTAATTTGTGGGCACCACAGAGTTCACTACAAGAAGAAGAGATGGATCGCAAGAGTGCTGCTGCTGCTACTTCTACGCATGTTGCATGTACGTCTACTACAGCTCCTTCTGTAGCACCAGCGGCTACAACGACGTCTGTACCTGGTCTAGATACGGCTGAGATTCTAAAGATACTTGCGGCCCTGGTCCAACAACATCCGATCATTGGAGGGGGTGAGTTGAAGTCTACCAAGGCTTTGCAAGCAATTGTGAATAGATGCGGTAGATTTGAAGGTAGAGATATTTCTAGATATCTGCGTGAATACAGAGGAGAAATGGAACTAGTTAGAGTTACTGATGCTGAGATGATAGGGAGTTTCTAGTTAGCTGTAATCCCTGAGTTAGGGATGTACAGAGAAGAAATCTAGGTGTCTGGATGAGTTTCGAACGATCTCTTCGAGAGGAGTTTCTCGAAGAAGATTCAGAGAGAGTCACTAGAAGAACGTTTCTGGACTGGGTTGAGCAGCAACCTGGTCGTATGATGAGTCTGAATGAGATGCTGAGAGAGTTTGATCGGAGATACCGGCAACTCTCAACTCTAGAGCGCATAACTCTAGATGCTAGGAGAACTGAACTTTTTCTACAAGCTACCGATGATGCTACGGCATATCGGTTATGCTTTATGTTGGCTGATCGATCTGCTGAAGGAGGAGTTACTATGGATTGGGGAAGAGTCGAGGATGCTGTGGCTGTACTAACGAGGCAGAGAAGGGGAAGAGTGGCTGTGGGAGGACGTCCGCTTGCAGAAGTGACCACTCAACCTCGCACTGCTCCTCAAGTACAGCAACCTCCGGCTCCTGCTCCCAGACCTGCTGTCCCGGCTGCAGTACCTTTGATGCCAGTTGTGCCAGTTCCTGCACAAAGGGCACCGGTTCAGAGACCTGCAGAGAACCATGGACAGCAGAACCAGATCGAAGATCTGATTCGGCAGATGAGAGAACTGAAGGTGGAGCTAGCTGGATTGTAGAGAGAGCAGCCGCCGGCGCCTGTTGCTGCACGTCCAGGAGGTGCTCCTGTTCGCAGATGTATTTGGTGTGACAGTCAAGATCATTTCCGAGGGGACTGTCAAGAGCTCACGGCTGCTCTGCGAGATGGTGTGGTTCGCTACCAGAACGGTAGGCTACACCTTTCTTCTACTGGAGAGCCGTTAAGCACGCAGTTTGGGCGAGGAGGCATGAGGAGTCTACCTCAGATCACAGCTGCTGCAACTGTACATGCATTGATGGCACCATCGGTAAATCCTGATGTATATGCCGGACACATTGAGGTTTCTTCTAGTCCTACGTTGCTAGATAGGACTGCTGAGAAGAGTATTGCTCCTGTTCCTTCTGAAGTACTGAAGAGAGGAGCAGAAACTATACGTAGGGTCACAGGGTGGGGAGATCTTGTTGATGCTGCATCTATCAAAGCATTCTTGGACGTGGATAGACACGTTCACTGGCAAGATGCTTCTGTGGAAGAGAAGAGGCGGCGAGAAGCCTTCGAACTAGATACTGGACCTCCAGAGGAGACTGGAGATAGACGGAGGGTCACAAGGAGACGAGCAGTCTCTCCAGAAGACGTCCCGTCTATTTCTGCAGCTCCTCCACCTGCACCAGGTCCGATGGAGGACGTGTAGAGATCCCAGCAAGAGCCAACGACTGCTGGGAGACGGTTCACTGCCCAAGAGAAAGGGAAAGGACCGGCTTACAAGTTGGCAGTAGATATAGAGACTTCAACTGATCTCAAGAGCATCTTGGAGCAGAGAATACTTGACGCGCGAATCGAGTTTTCTCTTCGGGAAGTTCTTGGTATTGCGAAGAGGGAGTTTCACGAGTTGATCATCGACATCATCAAGCGGAAGAGACAGGTGATGTCTGAACAAGTAGAAAGCCAGATGATAGAGATGGTAGGAGCTTCTGTTAATGATGCAGAGTTCGGGAAGGTGTATTTTCAGGAGGCTGATGATACAAAGTACTAGCAAGAAGCGTTGGTTGCTGGTACTAATACTGCTGAATTCGATGATGATGAAGCTGGCGATGAGAGTCCAGCTACTGATAGTGACTTCAGGAAGAGACACTGGGCTCGTGCTACGACGGCTACACGAGTTCGTCTCGGAAGTCTTGAACCTGTTGCTGCGTTAGTTCATCACGGTTCAGAGATCAACATCATGTCACGAGAGGTGTACGAAAGAGGTCAGTGGCCTATCGAACTGAACCATGGTTGGGTGCTACGAGCTGCAAACAACCAGAAGGGTGAGTTATACGGCGCTTGTCCCAACGTGAGAGTGAAGCTGGGTGATGTGGAGGTAGATCAGCACTTCTTCGTGCAGTCTTCTGCTTCTTATCCTGTGATTCTTGGTCAGTCTTATATCACTGCAGTTCGAATGGAGACGAAGGTGATGGATGATGGATCTCACTATGCTTGGATCCGTAGTCCAGATGATAGACGTTCTGTGCAGTTTTTTACCGTTCGTACGAACCACGAACGAAACAGACAAACTTTGAGAGATTCTCCTATCTGCAGGAGCAAGGGTTTTCAGAAACCACTCTTGTAGGTCGGGATATCAAGAGTGATGGATCTGATACTACTATGATCCCGCTTGAGCAGCCTGTGGGATCACAGGAGGTTGACGCAGAGGTTGCTCAAGATTCAGAGAATAGCCACACTGTACATAGTTGGAAATCTGGTTTAATGACTTTCAGTTCTGATGATTGGAGTGAGTTCACGCGAGTAGAGGATTTGACTGAGAAGAGTAGGAGGCAGATGGAGAAGTACGCAGAAAATCTGCACTGTACAGGAGTTCTGAGTGAAGACGAGATGATTTCTGGTGTTTACGAGGAGTTTGTAAGTGTACAGTCTTTTGTTCGTTGGCTGAATGATGTAAATAGGTTGATGGAGCAGATGGGAGGAAGGGTGGTGATCCCTATCCACTCTCGTAAGGTCTATGAGGAGATTGCCTCGTGCTTGCAATCTCGTCCTCATCCGAGATTGGAGAGTGGATGGAAGATGCAATCTGCTGGTGTGGCTCTCGTGAAGAAGCAGAGGTTCACACCAAATACAAAACTGTAGCGAAGAAGGTGAAACTAGTGGCGACCCAGTTACCTGTTGATTCACGACAGCAGATGGAGTTAGCGGCCAGTGAGCCTGTACTGAGAGATCCTAAACAGATAGGACACAAGTTTACTCAAGAGACACTCGAGCAGCTCCAGATAGGAGGGGGTGGCTTCTTGACTGAAGTGGAGAAACGAGCTTTTGAGCAGATGATAGTTAGCCATGGTAAGGCATTTTCTTTCTCAGCTGGAGAGATTGGTTGTGCGGATCCTAGTGTGATAGCTCCGATGGTTATCTTCACTGTTCCTCACATACCTTGGGACTTGAAACCGATTCCAGTCCCTCGTGCCTTACTACCGAAGGTGATTGAGTTATTGAAGGAGAGTATGCGGATGGGTATTCTTGAACCATCTATGGCTCCGTACTCTAGCCGATGGTTCACAATACCTAAGAAGTCAGGAGCTTTACGCTTCATCCAAGACTTACAGCTTGCTAAGAACATCACGATTCGAAATGTTGGAACAGGACCTGTGGTTGATGAAGTAGCCGAGGCATTTGCTGGAAGATCTATCTATTCTATTGGAGATCTGTTTTCAGGTTATGATCAGTTTCAGCTTGTTTTGGAGAGTAGAGACTTGACTACCATGCGTACACCTTTGGGGTTGATGCGGATGTGTACTCTTCCTCAGGGCGCGACAAACTCAGTAGCTCATATGCAAAACGCGATGCACAAAGTGTTACGAGAGTTTGTACCTGAGGTTACCATCTCATTTCTTGATGATATCCCCATGAAAGGCTATCCGGTGGAGGACAAGGACGAAACTATGACTGCTGATGGTTGCAGAAAGTTCGTTGCAGACCACATCCGAGATGTGGAGAAGATTCTGATGCGCTTGGAAGAGGTACACCTTACTCTGTCAGGTACCAAATCTCGTTTTGGAATGCCAGAGATTGTGGTGGTTGGTCACTTATGCGGTACTTTTGGAAGACGGCCGAACCTAGAAAAGATAGATGCTATAGCAAGGATAGCAGACTGTACCAACATCATTGAGGTTCGCCGGTTCTTAGGAGCTTGTGTGTTCTTTCGTGTGAGTATTTCTCATTATGCACACACTGTCGAGCCTCTGTGGCACTTCTGAGAAAGGGGAAGAGGTTTACTTGGCGGCAAGAACATCACGAGACAATGGAGCAGTTGAAAGAGATTCTGAAATCTCCACCTGTACTAAGGAGACTTAGCTACGAGAGCGGAAGACCTATCATACTGACTGTTGACACGAGTCCAAAGGCGATTGGATGGGCAGTTGGTCAAGAAGATGTTGAAGGTGTGCGGTTTGTTTCAAGGTTTGGAGCTCGGATCTTAACAGATAGACAACGTAACTATCCTCAGGTGAAGCGTGAGTTGTGGGGAGCTGTTACTACTATGAAGGTAGACCGAGAGTTCTTGATAGGTGCACGTGTGATACTAGAAACAGACTGTTTGCCTTTGCTAGGTATGATAGCAAACTGTAATACTCCAGACATAGCAATGCTACGATGGATTGCTTATATCCGGAGTATGAACCCTGAGCTGAAGCATATAGCAGGAAAGGATAATCCTGTTGCAGATATGTTATCTAGGGCTCGTTATACAGATGAGGAAGAGATGATTACTGAAGTCGAAGATGAAGAGAAGAGAGACGTTTGGTGCCAAGTTGGTCAGCAGACTTCAGACTTGGAACCACTGCCGTTCTACGAGGAGTTCTACACGGAAAAGTTCCGCGATATCGGCTATTATCTGAGTTTATTATGCAGAAGAGAAGAATGGAGTGATGCAGAGTTCAAGGAGATCAGAAGAAAAGCGTACGGTTACCTTCTACGTGAAGGTTATCTGTGGAAACGTCCGAAGAGAAGAGATGGGATGTTGGCTAGAGTAGTGGATGATCAACCGACGAAGCTGAATCTGCTGAAGGAGTTTCATGACACCTTGTGGGCTGGACACCGTGGAGTTTGGGCTACATACACGAAGATGAAGGAGCGATACTGGTGGAAGGGTTTGTATCAAGACATAGTGGATTTTGTTGGGTCGTGTCTGCATTGCCAGTTCTACTCTAAAGTCCGTTACAAAGATGGACTTGTACCTACCTACCCACCTAGTATTCATTTTTCGTGGGTCCTTGATCTTGTGATGATGCCGCCGGGACTGTGGGGGATGCGCTACTTGGTGTTAGCTCGGGAAGATCTCTCCAACTACGTGGAGGGACGAGCACTACGGACAAAGACTACAGAGAACATATATAGATTCGTGCTGGAAGATATTATCTGTCGTTATGGATCTGTTGGTAGACTACGAGCAGATAGGGGCGAGCTGAGAGGTGCAGAAGCGAAGGAGTTCTTTGCTCGTTATGGAGTAAAGCTTCGACTTACTACTGCCATGAATCCGGAAGGGATTGGTAAGAGTGAACGAGGACACCCTTCTATTGTTCACGCTTTAGTGAAAGCATGTGATGGTAGGCCTAGAGAATGACCGAGACTACTTTCATTTGCTTTATGGGCTGATAGGACTACACACTGTACCACGACTGGGTATATGCCAGTTGAGCTTATGTTGGGACAGAAGCCGATTATGTCTGCTGAGGAGGACTTTCCTACGTGGACTACGCTACCGTGGGAAGATGGTATAGATCATACTTCACTCCTTGCTTTACGAACTAGGCAGTTGGAGTGAAGGGAGGAGGATCTTGCTGAAGCGCAAGAGAAGCTGAAGGTGGCTCGAGTCAGAAACAAAGAGCGTTTCGACAAAACTCATCGACTACGACCGAAGCCAATACGTGTTGGTGATTGGGTTCTGGTGTATGATAGCACGCTGGAGAATCAGCATTCTACACTTCGTAAGTTCTCACGAAGATGGTTCGGGCCTTATGTTGTGCTAGATGTTTATGACAATGCCACTTATAGTTTACGTGAGCTGGATGATACTCCTTTGAAACTATCTGTGGCTGGCAAACGAGTGAAGTTGTTCAAACAACGTGGAGGATCAATAGATTTGTTCAACTTTCTGGAGTCTGAACAGAGGGTGACAAGAGATGAAGACGCCTCGGCTACTGAAGAGGTTGAGGTGGACGAGAGCGATGATGAAGAAGAACAAACAGAAGACTGAAGAGGTTGGCACATGCCGGAGGATGTGCAGGTTTGGAGGGGCTGGATGTCGTGATGTGAATCATTTCACAGTGTAAATAATTCACCTCTTTGTCAAGCGTTAGTCTCTCTGAGTGAAATTAGGACCTCAGAGAAGTCGACACTGGAGGATGTTATATATTTTGAGTCTTAGTAGGTTGATTATCGTGTAGATGGAGTTAAGCTCATGGGTTGTAATTACGTGTCGCCCATGCATGCTTCCTAGCGAGGTTAGGTTATCTTTCGGGATTACGTGTCGTTTTACATGTCTTCGCATGTAGTTTAGGGTCTATACTGGCACTTTAGGGGCTTAACGTGGTAGCCTATGTGCAAATTCAAGTCACCACGTGGTTTGGGACACAAAAGGACAGGGGAGTGAAGCTATGAACTCCCATTGGTCCAATTTTATCTTTATGTACTACTAAACTTAGTAGTAGGGGTCTTAAGAGGAGTTTGAGCATTTGGAGAGGGGTTTTTGAAATCTGAGAGCACAGGGAGATAGGGTTCGTCGTGCCAAGCACTGTCAGCGAAATTTTTGATCGATTTGGAGCAATAAAGAAGGAGTTATGGCTGAGTGAAGTTCGATTTGTGCCAGAATTGCAGCACTTCTGTTGATTTTGGGGTTTTCGGTGTCAATCGTAGTAGATTTGAGAAATTCACTTCAAACCTTCGAGGTCTCGTTCATTGTCAGCAGGGCTACGACTGTCCCCAAATTTTCATGTCAATTGAAATTGTGAGTAATTCAGGGCGACCCCTGAAGCAGAGGGGGTCCGAAAAGCTCTCAATCTAGAGCATCAACTTCAGAGAGCGAGATCTGGAGTTCTGTGTACAATCAGGAGGCCCAACTTCACAGGAGTGTTCAGCAAGCTGTTTACTGCAAATCCTGTAAGAATCTTCGAAAGTGATCGAGCCAATTCTCTGTTCTAGGTCGAAATAGCTGTCTGGGTACCAGAAATTGCCATAATTTCTCTGCTCAGAACGTTTCTGCCCATATCTCGACACTCTGATTTGATCTCAAGCTGAAACTTCGTGTGTATGGTCAATAGGGCCTCATTTACATGTAGGAGGAGTTCTGAAGTCTGAACCATCATATGTTTCTGATTCTGGACCGTTAAAGTTCGCTGTCTGACCTTATTACTGCTAGTCTGATCTGATCTTCGCTACCTGAACATACCGGAGGGTCCATTCGACCTGAGTGAGTGTTTATACTGTTCCCTTTTGATCTGAAGCCTACCTCTGTATAGTAAGAAACCATAGCCTGAAGTCCAACGCTTCCCTGAGTAGACTAAACACAGCCTTCAAGATCTATCACAGCCAGAAGGTTTCGCCCTTCCCAGGAAAACTCTCAACTCGACACCGTTGGCATGGTGGAGTGAGTACATACCATTTATCACTCGAAGAACTCGAATTGTGAAGTCTGATTGAGAGATTTCAAGCCGTAGATGTCTGCTGATGGTATCTCCGGAGGTTGCAGATCGTTGATATCTTCGATTTGTGAGTGCGCGATTGCGCGGAGTGGTTTCTTTTGGTGTTGTGATTGATCACTGTGTGGATTAGTGGTGGTTGGATCAGTTCTCGATCGGATTTGGTGGTGACGTAGTGCAAAAGAGCTGCTGAAATTTCTTATGACAGATTTTGAGATCAATTTAAGGTCGGCATAAATGCGTCGACGGACGTAAAGTTGGCGTAGGTCAACAATTTCTGATGCTGAAGAGTGCAGTAGGTGCGCATTGAGAGATGGTTCCAACAAAAATCGTTCGATTTGATGAAAGATCGAAGGAGTTACAAGGAGAAGAAGGTCACGGGTGGTCCAAAATCTGACATAATCTCGCATGCGAGTGCCAATTCGACAGATTTTGACCTTGTGGATTGTATTTTTGACCTCGAAGTTGTTGTTTTGAGTGTGTTTCTCTTCATACGCGTCCTTCTTGTATTGTTTAGCTCGAATTTCTACTCTACTCCAAGCGGAGTGGAGAGTGAGCGGGAGTGTCGAGGTGTGCAGTTGTTGTTTTGAGTGTGATCTCTTCATGCGCGTCCTTCTTGTGTTGTTTAGCTCGATTTTCTACTCTACTCCAAGCGGAGCGGAGCGGAGAGTGAGCGGGAGTGTCGAGGCTTCGAGGAGTAGAGGTGCGTTGTCGTGATGTGAATTATTCCACATAGTAAATAATTCATCTCTCAGTTAGAAGTTAATCTCTCTGAGTGAAGTTAAGACCTCAAAGAAGTCGATTCTGGAGGAAGTGAGCATTAAAAAATCTGAAAATACCACGGCATAGGTCTTGTCGCGCTGATCACCATGGTATGTTCAAAAGTTGCAAACTGAGTTGCATGCAAAAAGTTACTTGAGGTTCTTCTACAAGTTTTCTGATATCGAGAAATTTATCATAAATCTGAGTTGAGTTTGAAAAATATGTTATAGATTTTTCTCATGTAGATTGTAGATTTTAGTATTTGTTTGCATTTTGAAATGCACAAAAAGAGCATGTCTAGAGAAAGTTATGGCACTTCGTGTTAACAAAGGAAAGACGAAATATCACAATTTTCTAGCATATCAGCTTAGAAACTGGTCTCTAAAACTAGTTGTGAGATCAGCTTCCATGGTGTAGTTGAGAAACTTGTAGGGAAGAGGTCTTTGGATCAAATCCCTTCAGACTCACAACCGTCTTCGAGTAGGCAGGCCCCTTCGGGAGAATATGAGGGGCACCAAGTTGCATAAGGACGAGACACTAGATGTCCCTTAAACGTACAGTGCAGGACGTCTCCGTCTACCCCTGCACTAGTGCAGTCACATGGTGTGGATGCTAGAGGGAGTTTACCACCGGATTTCGAAATGGACCCTATGCTAGAGGACTAAGCTCGCCTTCGGGTTGTCGGATCACTAGTACGAATTTGGTTGCGGTCCTCTAAGTCCTGGGATAGCGAGATTGCATCAAAGATACTCAAAGTCGGTACCAAATCTTTAGTAGAAAAATGTAGAGCTCGATATATTATTCACTTGGGTTGAAAAATCAAGTGAAACTGATACCTGAGGCAATACTTACGACACTTCAAAGTTTAAGAGGGCCGGAAAACGACAATGATGATAACTCGGGCTCCACATGTCAGAACGAGGTGATTCCGGTGGTCAGAGGTAGCCGTGGTAGAGTTACTTCGGGTGGAGGTGTCAAATGCGGACTGTACGACCGACTAGATGGCCGTCCGTTGTCGTGATGCGAATTATTTTACATTGTAAATAATTCACCTCTTTGTCAAGCGTTAGTGTCTCTGAGTAGAGTTAGGACCTCAGAGATGTCGACACTTGAGGATGTTATATATTTTGAGTCTTAGTAGGTTGATTACCATGTTGATAGGGTTTAAGCTCATGGGTTGTATTTGCGTGTCGCCCATGCACGCTTTCTAGCTGATTTAAGTTATTTTTCGGGGCTGCATGTCGTTTAGGGTAGTTTAAGTTTTACGTTGGCACTCTAGGGAGCTTGACGTGGTAGCCTATGAGTAAAACTAAGTTGCCACGTGGTTTAGAGTACTAAAGGACAACCAAGTGGAGCTATGAACTCCCATTGGTCTGTTTTTGTCTTTTGTTAACTCTAAATTTAGAAACGGAGCTCTAGAGTGGAGTTCGAGCTTTTGGTGGGAGATCTTCGAAATCTGAGAGCACAGGGAGATAGAGCTCGTCATGTCAAGCACTTCCAGTGAAAATTTCGATCGATTTGAGTCAATAAAGACGGAGTTATGAGCAATTGAAGTTCGGATTGTGCTAGAATTGAATCATTTGGGTTGGATTTAGGGTTTTCAGTGTCACTCGCAGCAGATTTGAGGAAATTGCTTCAAAACTTCGAGGTTGTGTTCTCCGCCAGCAGGGCTACGATTTCACAAAAAGTTTCATATCGATTGAGCAACTGAGTAATTCAGGGCGGCCGCTGAAGCTGAGGGGGTCTGAAAAGCTCTTAATCTAGAGCAGCGACTTCAGAGGAGGAGATCTACAGTTCTGTGTACATTCAGGAGTCCCAACTTCACAGGGATGTTCAGCACCCTGTAGACTGCAAATCCTGTAAGAAACTTTGAAATTGATCAAGCCAAACTCCGGTTATAGGTTGAAATAGCCAGCTAGGTACCAGAAATTGCCGTAGTTTTCTTGCTCAAAACTTTTCTGTTCATATCTCCGTATCAGAATTTGATCTCAGGCTGAAATTTCGTCTGTGAGTTCAGTAGTACCTCATTTGCATGTAGGGGAAGTTTAGAGGTCTAAACCTTCATAGTTTTTCTCTCCGTAAGTGTCAAAGTTCACCGCCGAATCCTATTACTGCCAGCTAGACCTGAATTTCGCCTTCTGGGTATATTACTAGATCTTACACATCTGTGTGAGTGTTTATAGCCCTATTGTGACCTGAAAGCCAACCTTTTGAGTAAACCAGCCACAGCCAGGAGCCCTACGCTTCCCTGAGTAGATTGCACACAGCCTTCAAGCTCATATCACAGCCAGAAGGTTCGCCCTTCCCAGGAAGACTCTCAACCCGACATCTGGTGCTTCCACTGAGAGCTCTTGGGGTGATTGATTGAGAAGGTTGAGTTGCTACAAGGAGAAGAGATGGATCGCAAGAGCGGAGCTGCTGCTGCTGCCTCTGGAGTTGGAGCATCAACGTCTACTGCTGCACCGTCAACTGCACCTGCGTCTTCTACAGCAACATCTGCATCTGGTCTGGACACGGCTGAGATCTTGAAGACGCTTGCGGCCCTGGTCCAACAACATCCGATCGTTGGAGGGGGTGAGTTAAAATCCACCAAGGCTTTGCAAGCGATAGTGAATAGGTGTGGAAGGTTTGAAGGTAGAGATATTTCTAGATATCTGCGTGAGTATAGAGGAGAGATGGAGCTGGTTAGGGTTACAGATGCTGAGATGATAGCAAGCTTTGAGTTAGCTGTCATTCCTGAGTTGCGGGACCAAGTTAGGGATGTACAGAGAAGAAATCTTGGAATCTGGATGAGTTTTGAGCGATCTCTTCGAGAGGAGTTTCTTGAGGAGGATTCAGAGAGAGTTACTAGGAGAACGTTCTTAGACTGGGTTGAGCAGCAACCTGGTCGTATGATGAGTCTGAGTGAGTTGCTGAGAGAGTTTGATCGGAGATACCGGCAACTCTCAACTCTAGAGCGAATAACTCTAGATGCTAGGAGAACAGAGCTTTTCCTGCAAGCTACCGATGATGCTACAGCAGATCGGTTATGTTTTATGTTGGCCGATCGATCTGCTGAGGGAGGTGTTACAATGGATTGGGGGAGAGTTGAGGATGCTGTGGCTGTACTTACAAGGCAGAGGAGGGGAAGAGTGGCTGTGGGAGGACGTCCGCTTGCAGAAGTGGTCACTCCACCTTATGCTGCTCCTCAAGTACAGCAGCCTTTGGTCCCTGCTTCCAGACCTGTTGTCCCAGCTGCAGTTCCTTTGATGCCAGTTGTGCCAGCACCGGCACAAAGGGCACCTGTTCAGAGACCTGCGGAGAACCATGGTCAACAGAACCAGATTGAAGACCTGATTCGACAGATGCGAGAGCTGAAGGTAGAGCTAGCTGGATTGCAGAGAGAGCAGCCACCGGCGCCTGCTGCTGCACGTCCAGGAGGAGCTCCGGTTCGTAGATGTATTTGGTGTGACAGTCTTGATCATTTCCGAGGAGACTGTCAAGAGCTCACAGCTGCTTTGCGAGATGGTGTGGTTCGCTATCAGAACGGTAGGCTGCACCTTTCTTCTACTGGAGAGCCGTTGAGCACGCAGTTTGGACGAGGAGGCATGAGGAGTCTACCTCAGATTGCTGTGGCGGCAACTGTACATGCATTGATGGCACCACCGGTAAATCCTGATGTATATGCTGGACATATTGAGGTTTCTTCTAGTCCTACGTTGCTAGATAGGACTGCTGAGAAGAGTACTGCCCCCGTTCCTTCTGAAGTACTGAAGAGGGGAGCCGAGTCTATTCGTAGGGTCACAGGATGGGGAGATCCTGTAGATGCTGCTTCTATCAGAGCATTCTTGGATGTAGATAGACACGTTCATTGGCAAGATGCTTCTGTGGAGGAGAAGAGGCGGCGAGAAGCCTCTGAACTTGATACTGGAGTTCCTGAGGAGATTGGGGATAGACGGAGAGTCACAAGGAGACGAGCGGCTCTTCCTGAAGACATCCCGTCTACTTCTGCAGCTCCTCCACCTACGCCAGGTCCTATGGAGGATGTGCAGAGATCCCAGCAGGAGCCAACGACTGCTGGTAGGCGGTTTACTGTCCAAGAGAAGGGGAAGGGACCGGCTTACAAGTTGGCAGCGGATATTGAAACTTCTACTGATCTGAAGAGCATCTTGGAGCAGAGGATACTGGATGCACGGATCGAGTTTTCTCTCCGAGAAGTTCTTGGTATTGCAAAGAGGGAGTTTCACGAACTGATCATCGACATCATCAAGCGCAAGAGACAGGTGATGTCCGAGCAGGTAGAGAGTCAGATGATAGATGTAGTAGGAGCTTCTCTGAATGATGCAGAGTTTGGAAAGGTGCATTTCCAGGAAGCTGATGACAAGGGATACCAGCAAGAAGCGTTGGTTGCTGGTACCAACACTATTGAGTTCGATGATGAGGAAGCTGGCGAGGAGAGTCCAGCTACTGATAGTGATTTCAGAAGGAGGCATTGGGCTCGTGCTACAACTGCTACACGAGTTCGTCTTGGAAGTTTGGCTGAACCTGTTGCTGCTTTAGTTGATCACGGATCAGAGATCAACATCATGTCACGAGAGGTGTATGAGAGAGGTCAGTGGCCTATCGAGTTGAACCATGGTTGGGTGTTACGTGCTGCAAACAACCAGAAAGGTGAGCTATACGGCGCTTGTCCTAACGTGAAGGTGAAGATAGGTGATGTGGATGTAGATCAGCACTTCTTCGTGCAATCTTCTGCTTCATATCCTGTGATTCTTGGTCAGCCTTATATCACTGCGGTTCGAATGGAGACCAAGGTGATGGATGATGGATCTCATTATGCTAGGATCCGTAGTCCAGATGATAGACGTTCTGTGCAGTTTCTGACCGTTCGTACGAACCACGAACGAAACCGTCAAACTTTGAGGGATTCTCCTATCTGTAGAGGTAAGGGTTTTCTGAAACCACTCTCGTAGGACGGGATAGCGAGAGTGATGGATCTACTGCTACTATGATCCCGCTTGAGCAGCCTGAGGGATCACAGGAGGTTGATGGAAAGGCTGCTCAAGATTCAGAAAGTAGTTGCACTGTGCATAGTTGGAAATCTGGGTTGATGGCTTTCAGTTCTGATGATTGGAGTGAGTTCACACGGATGGAGGATTTGACTGAGAAGAGTAGAAGGCAGATGGAGAGGTGTGCAGCAAATCTGCGTTGTACAGGAGTTCTGAAGGAAGATGAGATGATTTCTGGTGTTTATGAGGAGTTTGTATGTGTGCAGTCTTTTGTTCGTTGGCTGGATGGTGTAGATAGGTTGATGGAACAGATGGGAGGTAGGGTGGTGATCCCCATCCATTCTCGTGAAGTCTATGAGGAAATTATCTCGTACTTGCGATATCGTCCTCATCCGAGACTGGAGAATGGATGGAAGGATGCAGTCTGTTGGTGTGGCTTACATCAGGAAGCGGAAGTACACGCCAAGTATAAAGCTGTAGCGAGGAAGGTGAGACCTGTGGCGACCCAATTACCTGTTGATTCTCAGCAGCAGACGGAGTTAACGGCTGCTGAGCCTGTGCTTAGAGATCCTACACAGGTAGGACACAAGTTTACTCAGGAGACACTCGAGCAGCTCCAGATAGGAGGGGGTGGCTTCTTGACTGAAGAGGAGAAACGAGCTTTTGAACAGATGATAGTTAGCCATGGTAAGGCATTTTCTTTCTCGGCTGAGGAGATAGGTTGTGTGGATCCTAGTGTGATAGCTCCGATGGTTATCTTCACTGTTCCTCACGTACCTTGGGATTTGAAGCCGATTCCAGTCCCTCGTGCCTTGCTACCGAAGGTGATTGAGTTACTGAAGGAGAGGATGCAGATGGGTATTCTTGAACCATCTATGGCTCCGTACTCTAGCCGATGGTTCACAGTACCTAAGAAGACAGGAGCTCTACGCTTCATCCAAGACTTGCAGCCTGCCAACAACATCACGATTCGAAACGTTGGAACAGGACCTGTGGTTGATGAAGTAGCTGAGGCGTTTGCTGGAAGGTCAATCTATTCTATTGGAGATCTGTTTTCAGGTTATGATCAGTTTCAGCTTGCTTTGGAGAGTAGAGACTTGACTACCATGCGTACACCTTTGGGATTGATGCGGATGTGTACCCTTCCTCAGGGTGCGACAAACTCAGTAGCTCATATGCAAAATGCGATGCATAAGGTGTTACGAGAGTTTGTGCCTGAGGTCACTATCCCATTTCTGGATGATATTCCCATGAAAGGCTGTCCGGTGGAGGACAAGGACGAAGCAGTGACTTCTGATGGTTGCAGAAAGTTCGTTGCAGACCACATTCGAGATGTGGAGAAGATTCTGATGCGTTTGGAGGAGGTACACCTCACTCTATCAGGTACCAAATCTCGCTTTGGGATGTCAGAGATTGTGGTAGTAGGTCATCTGTGTGGTACTTTTGGGAGGCGTCCGAACCCAGAGAAGGTAGATGCTATAGCAAGGATAGCTGACTGCACCAACATCACTGAGGTTCGACGGTTCTTAGGAGCTTGTGTGTTCTTTTGTGTGAGTATTCCTCATTATGCACATATTGCCGAGCCTCTATATGCACTTCTGAGAAAGGGAAGGAGGTTTACTTGGCGGCAAGAACATCATGAGACGATGGAGCAGCTGAAGGAGATTCTGAAGTCTCCACCTATACTAAGGAGGCTTAGCTACGAGAGCGGGAGACCTGTGGTACTGACTGTTGATACGAGTCCAAAGGCGATTGGATGGGCCGTTGGCCAAGAAGATGCAGAAGGTGTGCGGTTTGTTTCAAGGTTTGGAGCTCGGATCTTAACAGATAGACAGCGTAACTATCCTCAAGTGAAGCGTGAGCTGTGGGGAGCTGTTACTGCTATGAAGGTAGATCGAGAGTTCTTGATAGGAGCTCATGTGATACTAGAAACAGATTGTTTGCCTTTGTTGGGTATGATAGCAAACTGCAATACACCAGACATAGCAATGCTACGATGGATTGCTTATGTCCGGAGTCTAAACCCTGAGCTAAAGCATATAGCAGGGAAAGACAATCCAGTTGCAGATATGTTGTCTAGGGCTCGTTATACAGATGAGGATGAGATGTTTGCAGAGGTGGAAAATGAAGAGAAGAGAGACGTTTGGTGCCAAGTTGGTCAGCAGACTTCAGACTTGGAACCACTGCCGTTCAATGAGGGGTTCTACTCAGAAAAGTTCCACAATATTGGATTTTATCTGAGTTCGTTATCCAGAAGAGAAGGATGGAGTGATGCAGAGTTCAAGGAGATCAGACGGAAGGCGTATAGTTATCTTCTACGTGAGGGTTATCTGTGGAAACGTCCGAAGAGAAGAGATGGGATGCTTACTAGAGTAGTGGATGATCAACCGACAAAGCTTAATCTGCTGAAGGAGTTTCATGATACCTTGTGGGCTGGACATCGTGGAGTCTGGGCTACATACACGAAGCTGAAGGAGCGTTACTGGTGGAAGGGTTTGTATCAAGACGTGGTGGACTTTGTTGGGTCGTGTCTGCACTGCCAGTTCTACTCTAAGGTCCGTTACAGAGATGGGCTTGTACCTACTTATCCACCTAGTATTCATTTTCAGTGGGTTCTTGATCTTGTGATGATGCCACCGGGGTTATGGGGGATGCGTTACTTGGTGTTGGCTCGAGAGGATCTCTCCAACTATGTGGAAGGACGAGCACTATGGACGAAGACTACAGAGAATATCTGCCGGTTCGTGCTTGAAGATATCATCTGTCGCTATGGATCGGTTGGGAGATTACGTGCAGATAGAGGCGAGTTGAGAGGCGCTGAAGTGAAGGAGTTTTTTGCTCGTTATGGAGTAAAGCTTCGGCTTACCACTGCTATGAATCCAGAGGGCATTGGTAAGAATGAACGAGGACATCCTTCTATTGTTCATGCTTTAGTGAAAGCATGTGATGGTAGGCCTAGAGAATGACCGAGACTACTTCCATTTGCTTTGTGGGCTGATAGAACTACACACTGTACCACGACTGGTTATATGCCAGTTGAACTTATGCTGGGGCAGAAACCGATCATGCCTGCTGAGGAGAACTTTCCTACATGGGCTACGCTACCATGGGAAGATGGTATAGATCGTACTTCACTCCTTGCTTTACGTATTAGGCAGTTGGAGCGAAGAGAGGAGGATCTTGCTGATGCGCAGGAGAGGCTGAAGGTGGCTCGAGTCAGAAACAAGGAACGTTTTGACAAGACTCACCGACTACGACCGAAGCCAATACATGTTGGTGATTGGGTTCTGGTATATGATAGCACGTTGGAGAATCAGCATTCTACACTCCGTAAGTTCTCTCGAAGATGGTTCGGGCCTTATGTTGTGCTAGATGTGTATGAGAATGCCACTTATAGGTTGCGTGAGTTGGATGGTACTCCTTTGAAGCTACCTGTGGCTGGCAAACGTGTGAAATTGTTCAAGGGACGCGGAGGGTCAGTTGAGTTATTCAACTTTTTGGAGTCGGAGCTGAGGACAACAAGAGACGGAGACGTCCCAGTGTCTGATGAGACTGAGGCGGAGGAGAGCGATGATGATGAAGATCAAACAGAAGACTGAGGAGATTGGCACATACCGGAGGATGTGCAGGTTTGGAGGGGGTGGATGTCGTGATGCGAATTATTTTACATTGTAAATAATTCACCTCTTTGTCAAGCGTTAGTGTCTCTGAGTAGAGTTAGGACCTCAGAGATGTCGACACTTGAGGATGTTATATATTTTGAGTCTTAGTAGGTTGATTACCATGTTGATAGGGTTTAAGCTCATGGGTTGTATTTGCGTGTCGCCCATGCACGCTTTCTAGCTGATTTAAGTTATTTTTCGGGGCTGCGTGTCGTTTAGGGTAGTTTAAGTTTTACGTTGGCACTCTAGGGAGCTTGACGTGGTAGCCTATGAGTAAAACTAAGTTGCCACGTGGTTTAGAGTACTAAAGGACAACCAAGTGGAGCTATGAACTCCCATTGGTCTGTTTTTGTCTTTTGTTAACTCTAAATTTAGAAACAGAGCTCTAGAGTGGAGTTCGAGCTTTTGGTGGGGGATCTTCGAAATCTGAGAGCACAGGGAGATAGAGCTCGTCATGTCAAGCACTTCCAGTGAAAATTTCGATCGATTTGAGTCAATAAAGACGGAGTTATGAGCAATTGAAGTTCGGATTGTGCTAGAATTGAATCATTTGGGTTGGATTTAGGGTTTTCAGTGTCACTCGCAGCAGATTTGAGGAAATTGCTTCAAAACTTCGAGGTTGTGTTCTCCGCCAGCAGGGCTACGATTTCACAAAAAGTTTCATATCGATTGAGCAACTGAGTAATTCAGGGCGGCCGCTGAAGCTGAGGGGGTCTGAAAAGCTCTTAATCTAGAGCAGCGACTTCAGAGGAGGAGATCTACAGTTCTGTGTACATTCAGGAGTCCCAACTTCACAGGGATGTTCAGCACCCTGTAGACTGCAAATCCTGTAAGAAACTTTGAAATTGATCGAGCCAAACTCCTGTTATAGGTTGAAATAGCCAGCTAGGTACCAGAAATTGCCGTAGTTTTCTTGCTCAAAACTTTTCTATTCATATCTCCGTGTCAGAATTTGATCTCAGGCTGAAATTTCGTCTGTGAGTTCAGTAGTACCTCATTTGCATGTAGGGGAAGTTTAGAGGTCTAAACCTTCATAGTTTTCCTCTCCGTAAGTGTCAAAGTTCACCACCGAATCCTATTACTGCCAGCTAGACCTGAATTTCGCCTTCTGGGTATATTACTAGATCTTACACATCTGTGTGAGTGTTTATAGCCCTATTGTGACCTGAAAGCCAACCTTTTGAGTAAACCAGCCACAGCCAGGAGCCCTACGCTTCCCTGAGTAGATTGCACACAGCCTTCAAGCTCATATCACAGCCAGAAGGTTCGCCCTTCCCAGGAAGACTCTCAACCCGACACCGTACAGATTAACCTGCAAAGGCTTAGTGAACTAATCTTCTTACGTGTAATTTATTAGCAGTGATTTTTTTTTCTGCTGCCATCTGTTTAGGGCGTCTTTTACCCCTGCCAGATGACATTGAAGGTTATGTAGGGTGGAGGAAAACCTGGTGTGGATGCTAGAGGGAGTGCGGATTTCGAAATGGATCTTATGCTAGAGGACTAAGCTCGCATTCGGGTTGTCGAGGTCACTAGTACGAATTTGGTTGCGGTCCTCTAAGTCTTGAGGTAGCGAGATGGCATCCAAGATACTCCAAGTAAGCACCAAATCTTTTGTAGAAAAATGTAGAGCTCGACATATTATTCACTTGGGTCGAAGAATCAAGTGAAACTGATATCTGAGGTAATACTTACAGCACTTCAAAGTTTAAGGGGGCTGGAAAACGACAATGATGATAACTTGGGCTCCACATGTCAGAACGAGGTGATTCCGGTGGTCAGAGGTAGCCGTGGTAGAGTTACTTCGGGTGGAGGTGTCAAATGCTGACTGTACGACCGACTCGATGTCCGTCCGTACAGATTAACCTACGAAGGCTTAATGAACTAATCTTCTTACGTGTAATTTATTAGCAGTGATTTTTTTTTCTGCTGCCATCTGTTTAAGGCGTCTTTTACCCCTGCCAAGTGACATTGAAGGTTACGTAGGGTGGAGGAAAACCTGGTGTGGATGCTAGAGGGAGTGCGGATTTCGAAATGGATCTTATGCTAGAGGACTAAGCTCGCATTCGGGTTGTCGAGGTCACTAGTACGAATTTGGTTGCGGTCCTCTAAGTCTTGAGGTAGCGAGATGGCATCCAAGATACTCCAAGTAAGCACCAAATCTTTTGTAGAAAAATGTAGAGCTCGACATATTATTCACTTGGGTCGAAAAATCAAGTGAAACTGATATCTGAGATAATACTTACAGCACTTCAAAGTTTAAGCGGGTCGGAAAACGACAATGATGACTCCACGTGTCGGATCGAGGTGATTTCGATGGTCCAACAACACCCGATCGTTGGAGGGGGTGATTTAAAGTCCACCAAGAGCTATTGTAAACATATGTGGAAGGTTTGAGGTAGAGATATTTCTAGATATCTGCGTGAGTATAGAGGAGAGATGGAACTTGTTAGAGTTACTGATATAGAGATGATAACCAGTTTTAAGTTAGCTGTAATTCTTGAGTTGCGGGACCAAGTTTGGGATGTACAGAGAAGAAATCTAGGTGTATGGATGAGTTTTGAGTGATCTCTTCGAGGGGAGTTTCTCGAAGAAGATTCTGAGAAAGTTACTAGGAGAACGTTTCTAGATTGGGTTGAGCAGCAACCTGGTCGTATGATGAGCCTGAATGAGTTGTTGAGAGAATTTGATGGGAGATACCGACAACTTTCAACTCTAGAGCGAATAACCTTAGATGCTAAGAGAACAGAGCTTTTCCTGTAAGCTATCGATGATGCTACGGCAGATCTATGATGCTTCATGTTGGCTGATCGATTCGCTGAAAGAGGAGTTACTACTGATTGGGGAAGAGTTGATGATGTTGTTGCTGTACTGACGAGACAAAGGCGTGGAAGAGTGACCGTGGGAGGACGTCCGCTTGCAGAAGTGGCCTCTCAACCTCGCGCTGCTCCTCAAGTACAACAACCTCTTGCTCCTGCTCCCATACTTGTTGTCCCGGTTGCAGTTCCTTTGATGCCAGTTGTGCTAGTTCCTGCACAAAAGGCACCGGTTCAAAGACCTGCTGAGAACCATAGATAACAGAACCAGATCGAAGACATGATTCGGCAGATGCGGGAACTGAAGGTGGAGCTAACTGACATGCAGAGAGAGAGAAGCCGCCGGCGTCTACTGCTGCACGTCCAGGAGGTGCTCTTGCTCGTAGATATATCTGGTGTGACAATACTGATCATTTTTGAGAGCCGCTGAACATGTAGTTTGGACGAGGAGGTATGAAAAGCCTACCTCAGATTACTACGACTGCAACTGTAAATGCATTGATGGCACCGCCGGTAAATTCTGATGTATATGCTGGACACATTGAAGTTTCTTCTAGTCCTACGTTGCTAGATAGGACTACTAAGAAGAATAATGCTCAAGTTCTTTTTGAAATACTGAAGAGAGGAGCTAAGACTATCCGCAGCGTCTGAGGGTGGGAGATCCTGCTGACGCAACGTCTATCAAAGCATTCTTGGACGTGGATAGACACGTTCACTGACAGGATGCTTTTGTGGAGGAAAAGAGGCGGCGAGAAGTCTCTAAACTTGATAATGGATTTCCAGAGGAGACTAGGGACAAACGAAGAGCCTCAAGGAGGTGAGCATCTCCTCCAAAAGACATCTCGTCTACTTCTGCAGCTCCTCCACCGGCACCAGATCTGATGGAGGACGTGCAAAGATCCCAGTAGGAACCAACGACTGTTGGTAGACGGTTTACTGTCCAAGAGAAAGAGAAACGATTGGCTTACAAGTTGGCAGCAGACATAGAAACTTCTACTCATATGAAGAGCATCTTGGAGCAGAGGATACTTGACACACGAATCGAGTTTTCTCTTCGAGAGGTTCTTGATATTGCGAAGAGAGAGTTTCACGAACTGATCATCAACATCATCAAGCGAAAGAGACAAGTGATGTCTGAACAAGTAGAAAGTCAGATGATAGATGCAGTAGGAGCTTCTCTGGATGATGTAGAGTTCAGAAAGATGCATTTTCAGGAGGCTGATGATACATAGTACCAGCAAGAAGCGTTGGTTGCTGGTACCAACACTGCTGAATTTGAAGATGAAGAAGCTGATGACGAGAGTCCAGCTACTGATAGTGACTTTCAGGAAGAGACACTGGGCTCGTGCTACGACTGCTACACGAGTTCGCCTTGGAAGTCTTGAACCTGTTGCTGCTTTGGTTGATCACGGTTCAGAGATAAACATCATGTCACGAGAGGTGTATGAGAGAGGTCAGTGACCTATCAAACTGAACCATGGTTGGGTGCTACGGGCTACAAACAACTAGAAGGGTGAGTTATACGACGCTTGTCTTAACGTGAGGGTGAAGCTAGATGATGTGGAGGTAGATCAGCACTTCGTTGTGTGCAGTCTTCAGTTTCATATCTTGTGATTCTTGGTGAGTCTTAAATCACTGCATTTAGAATGGAGACCAAGGTGATGGATGACGGGTCTCACTACGCTAGGATCCGTAGTCCAGATGATAGACGTTCTGTGCAGTTTCTGACCGTTCGTACAAACCACGAACGAAACCGACAGACTTTGAGAGATTCTCCTATCTGTAGGAGTAAGGGTTTTTTGAAACCACTCTTGTAGGACGGGATAGCAAGAGTGAAGGATCTGCTGCTACTATGATCCCGCTTGAGCAGCTTGGGGATGACAGGAGGCTGACGAAGAGGTTGCTCAAGATTCTGAGAACAGCTATACTGTACATAGTTGGAAATCTGGTTTGATGTGAGTTCACGCGAGTAGAGGATTTGAGTGAGAAGAGTAGAAGGCAGATGGAGAAGTATGCAGAAAATCTACGTTGTACAAGAGTTCTGAATGAAGATGAGATGATTTCTGATGTTTACGAGGAGTTTGTAGGTATACAATCTTTTGTTCATTGGCTGGATGATGTAGATAGGTTGATGGAGGAGATGAGAGGAAGGGTGGTGATCTTCATCCACTCTCGTAAAGTCTATGAGGAGATTATCTCGTGCTTACAATCTCGTCCTCATCCGAGACTGGAGAGTGGATGGAAGGATGCAATCTGCTGGTGTGGCTCTCGTGAAGAAGCAGAGGTTCACACTAAATACAAAACTGTAGCGAAGAAGATGAAACCAGTGGCGACCGAGTTATCTGTTGATTCACAGCAGCAGATGGAGTTAGCGGCCACTGAGCATGTACTGAGAAATCTTAAACAGATAGGACACAAGTTTACTCAAGAGACACTCGAGCAGCTCCAGATAGGAGGGGTGACTTCTTGACTGAAGTGGAGAAACGAGCTTTTAAGCATATGATAGTTAGCCATGGTAAGGCATTTTCTTTCTCAACTGGAGAGATTGGTTTTGTGGATCCTAGTGTGATAGCTCCGATGGTTATCTTCACTGTTTCTCATGTACCTTGGGACTTGAAGCCGATTTCAGTCCCTCGTGCCTTCGAAGGTGATTGAGTTACTGAAGGAGAGGATGCGGATGGGTATTCTTGAACCATCTATGGCTCCGTACTCTAGCTGATGGTTCACAGTACCTAAGAAGAATGGAGCTTTACGCTTCATCCAAGACTTACAGCCTGCCAACAACATCACGTTTGAAACGTTGGAACAAGAAATGTGGTTGTTGAAGTAGCTGAGGCATTTGCTGGGAGATCGATCTATTCTATTGAAGATCTGTTTTCAGATTATGATCAGTTTCAGCTTGCTTTGGAGAGTAGAGACTTGACTATCATGCGTACACTTTTGAGGTTGATGCGGATGTGTACTCTTTCTCAGGGCGCGACAAACTCAGTAGCTCATATGCAAAATGCGATGCCTAAGGTGTTACGAGAGTTTGTACCTGAGGTAACCATCTCATTTCTGGATGATATCCTCATGAAAGACTATCCGATGGAGGACAAGGACGAAGTTGTGACTTCAGATGGTTGCAGAAAGTTTGTTGCTGACCACATTCGAGATGTAGAAAAGATTCTGATGCGTTTGGAAGAGGTACATCTCACTCTGTCAAGTACCAAATCTCGTTTTGGAATGTCAGAGATTGTGGTGGTTGGTCACTTATGCGGCACTTTTGAGAGACAACCGAACCTAGAGAAGGTAGATGCTATAGCAAGGATAGCAGACTGTACTGTAAACCCTCCGTGGTCCTATCGATCAACTACCCCCCGATCTCTCAACCTCCACGATCGTCATCCACGAATCTGCAACATGTCGGACCTGTCTCTCACTCAGGGGTCACTTCTGATGGCTTTGATGGAAGCACACCATGAACTTGAAGGGAAAATGCTGAGTTCACTCATTCATACACCCACAAACTTATCAACTAAAATCTCCTTAAACACATCAACTAAAATCCTCCATTCGACGTCTCTCAAGTTCTCACATGCTAAAAATATCCCACACTCTCTATATTACTCAAGTTGTCATTACGACAATGTGAAAACAAGGATGATGAGCTCTTCTCTACTCCTCTATTTATACATTCTAGGTTTTTACTTTGGTACCCTCCGGTAACTCAGCCGTAACTACTTTTACCGGGTTTTACTAAGATATTACTTAAGGTAAAAGCATTAATCACATGGGCTTCTTACCTTTTCACATGGACTTATTCCTTCAAAGTCAACAACTTCTAGAAGGATTCTAGAATATTCCCAAGGAATCTCGAATTTCCACCCCCCCTCTACACTAGGACCCACTAAAAAGGAAACATGTGGAATCTCTTCTTGTTTTTAATGCCCACAAAGTCCACAACTTTAATCCAACCACTAATATCAAGCCAAAAAGGAGATAAGGGATACTTTCCACCTCCTTTCTACCTTTTAGACAAGATGACAAGATAGTAGTGCTCACTCTTTAGCAAATATCTGAATTCTGCCAAAAGTACAGCTAAGTTTAACCATAACTAACTTTTAGCTAGTCATGACTAACTTGATACATCCTTAAAGTACTTTGGCAGCCAATAAACATTCTCAACACTTAGTTATAACTAAACACCTTACTAATAGACAAACTTCCTATGTGTAACATAGGTCGTTACATTTTACCCCCGGACTAAATTTTCGCTCCGTCCTCGGAGTGAAGAGAGAACTTTCGTCGATGAAACAACTTCAACTTGTCATGATTTACTCGATCAAATCTCCTTCCTCCCAGCTCCTGAAGGTCATATGTGAAGTTGCTCCACACCTTATCTACAACAAAAGGACCAAAATATCTCGGAAGAAACTTCTTCCTAGCCCTCTTGAATCTGATAGCATCATACAACATAACCCAATCTCCGACTTGAAAAGGTTTTACCTCCCTCTTGCCCAACCGTTTGTCGTAACTCTTCTTTTGATACGCCTGAGCTCGTTCCATCCGGATCATTGCTACCGCTCGGGTCTCTTCCAACTCCATGAGTTGCTCCCTTCTTGATCTGACCACGTCTTCTCCTCTCGACCTCTTCAACTTTCATTGAATAGTTTGAAAAGTAACCAATTAGAATTGGATCGGCAACTTGGACTCCACTCCATAAACCAGTCGAAATGGAAAGTACCCAGTAGAAGTCTTTGTTGTCGTTCGATACTCCCATAAGATGGCATGTAGCGTCTTATCCCAAGTATGTTTCGCAGTTTCAACACCAGCATCTTTGGCGAGCATCATACAAAATGTAAGATTGGTCTTCTCCCAAGACCATTAGCATTTGGTTTGTATGAGGTCGTTACTCGTGGCTTGATAGAAAAGTGTTGTAGCATAACAATAGTCATGCTCCCTACAAACTCTCCTCCTCTATCTGAGACCAACTCTAACGGACATCCAAATCTCGTGATGATCATCTCCCATAGGAATCTACCGACTTCTGTTTCATTGGTCTCTCTCAAAGGTCTAGCCTCTACCCACTTGGTACAATAGTCAGTGGCGACTACAATGTATCTATTGCCTCGAGGTGTCTTATTAAGAGGACCTACAAAGTCAATACCCCATTTCTCAAACGGTCTTAATATTGGAATTGATCTTAACGGAGGTGTTCTAGTAGACTTCAGAGCAAATGCTTGACATACGTCACAAGTTTTGCAATAGGCTAAACACTCCTTGAAAATCCCTCTCTAATGATAACCCGCATCCAAAATCTTGAAAACTGTTATCTTACCAGCAAAGTGATCTCCGCAAACAGTGCCATCGTGAAACTCGTGCATCAGCTTGAACGCCTCCTTCTGACCAACTGCTCTCCTTAGTAAGCCATCTGCTCCTTGATGAAATAGAATTCTCTCCACCATGGTGTAAGGTTTGCATCTCTTGATCAACGCGTTACGTTCTCGGATATGCATACCTTCTGGAAAAGAGCCATCTGCAAAGAAACTCCAGATTTCCTTGTACTCGTCCGGTATCTCCTCAATGCTTGTGATGGTCATCAGATGCTCGTCTGGAAACGAATCATCAAATGGTTCTTCTCCCTCATCATCATAAGCCCTCGACAAAATATCAGCATTCGCATGCTTTTTCCCTGGTCTATCTTCGATCACGTAATCATATTTTGTTAGAAGGATCTTCCAACGAGCAATACGACCTTCGGCATTAGGCTTATTAAAGATATACTTTAAAGCCTTGTGATCTGTGACTATGGAAAATTTCCCTCCTAGCAAGTAATGCCGAAATTTCTTCAATCCAAAGATCACCGCTAATCCTTCTCGTTCAGTCACGGAGTAGTTCTTCTCCGTTGGAACCATCTGCCTACTAGCATAAGCTATAGGATCATCATGCCCATCTTCATCTAATTGACTTAATGTACATCCGATTGCTACATTGGAGGCATCCGTATACAGAATAAATGCTTTACTCCACTCAGGTTTAGCAAGTATAGGAGCTGTCACCAATGCCTTTTTCAGCTCCTCAAATGCTTCCTTTGCCTTTTGATCATGCACTATCAAGTCAAAATCAACTCCCTTCTTCATGTACATAGTCAAAGCTATAGCTTTGTTTGAGAAGGAAAAGACAAATCTACGATAATATCCAACCATGCCAAGAAACTGTCTCAACTTTGTCAAGTTGATCAGAAATGGAAGATCCACAATCTTCTTCACCTTCTCAGGATCTACCGCAATTCCATTCTTAGAAATGATGTGTCCCAACAGTAGACCTTCTTCGCAGCCAAAGATGCACTTCTCTGGATTTAGAGAAGCGTTGGCTTGCTCCAACCGCTGCAAAACTTTGATCACATGATCAAAGTGGTCCTCCTTTCTTCCGTACACACAGAAATCGTCAATGAAATCCCGGACAAACTTCCCTATGAATGGTTCGAACACCTTGTTCATGAACCTTTGAAACGTGGCCGGAGCATTACACAATCCGAATGACATCACCCGAAATGCAAATGCTCCCCAAGGAGTAGTGAAAGTAGTCAACTGTTGGTACTCCTGTGTTATCTTGATCTGGTTATACCCACTATAACCATCACCAAAGCTGTACCACTCATGACCAGCAACTTTCTCCAAAATCTCATCTATAAATGGTAGAGGATAATAATCCTTCTTGGTAACTGCATTCAGCTTCTTATAGTCTATGCACACTCGCAGCTTACCATTCTTCTTCTTGACAATCACAATGGGTGAAACCCATTCTGAGTTCTCCACCTCATAGATGAAACTCGCCTCCTTCAACTTGTCTATCTCCTCCTTGACCATCATTGCCGTTGTGGGATTGACCCTTCTCTGCTTCTGTCGAATTGGTCTTGCGTGCTCCTCCAATTCGATTCGATGAGTCTCGAGAGTCACCTCCTTCAAATCCTTGTAGCTGAAAGCAAACACATGGATATATTTTCGAAATATATCTAGGAATCTACTTTTCTCCTCTTGAGTGACATTGATACCAAACTTCAGGGTAGAGAGTCTTCTCACAATCTCTGTCTCACTCAAGTCTTCTTTGTCAGGATCTTTCTCCACTGCTGGTCGAGGCAACAAGTCAATAGCACTAAGCTGATGTAATGATTCATCTCAATCAAATCCTTCGTCCTCAAACGAGGATTCTTGATCATAAGAATCTCCGGTATCTACTTCTGAGACACTTTGATCATCCTCCGTATCAGATTCTCAGTAGTCACTAGTGGGTCTATCAGAGTCAGAAGTCACAACTCCAACACCCCAGAGAGGAACTATCACTCTATGATCTCTAGGCCCAATCCGTAAGTATCCTTTGTGTCACCTATCAGTGGTGCGCACAACTCTCAACCAAGGCTTACCTAAGAGCAAATCATAACTAGAGTCCTTTAACACTTGAAAGGACATCAACGTTTGAACTCCCATCACAGACACGACCACCTTCTCTAACACACCAAGAGGTCTTACCCGTTGCTTGTTAGCCATCCCCACGACAATGCTAGCCGGACGAGTTGGTTCCATCCCCAACTTCTTCATCAACCTCTCCGATATGGCGTTGACAACCGATCCTCCATCCACCAATACGTCAGAGACGTAGTGACCATTCAACCGGACTTCAATCTTTGAAGCCCTAGTGCATACCTCTGAAGCATGCACATCCACCACATCAACTCCCATAGACTTTGATGTCTTGCTCTTGGGTTTTTTCTTCTTGCTTCTCTTAGAACTCAGTCCTCCTCTGAGTTCCCTTCGTAAGCTTGGATTAAGTGCGATCAGTTGTCCAACAGTGATGTTGGCTTTCTGAGCACCCACATCTTCAACCACATCATATCCCGCTTGGGAAGATGAAATGGTGAAATCCGCCATCCCCAACTTCCTTCTTGGCTCCCTTGGTGTACTCGAAACATTACTCGAACGAGTACTTCTACTAGTTGATTCCTCCATGAAAACCGGTTCATCAGAAAATCTAGTTCTTTTCCTTTCTTGAGCTAAAAGCTCCACCGGTGCATGAGAAGAGTTTGAACTCTCTCCTTTCTCGTAGATGGGATCTCGCACGACATCGATAGTAGCCACCCCCTTGTCTCGTCCTTGTGATGGATTTCTTCCACCCACATTCATTTTGACAGCTTCGGCACCTCTTGCTCCGTTGTTAGGACAATTTCGCTGGAAATGAGAACCTCCACACGTCCAACAAGTGCTTCCTCCAAAGTTACCTTGGCTGCCTCCAAAGTTACCTTGATTTTCTCGGTTGGGATTGTTGTCGTAACCTCTTTGACCTCCTCCTCCACCTTTGTTCCTCCATTCTCGTAACTGCACCACGTTTATCTTGAGATCCGCAAGAGTATCAGTGATGCTCTTCAGCTCGGCATGAAAATCAGAGGTGGCAGTAGACATCGTTGTTGGGACAAACGGTCTTGGTCCCATCGTTGGAGTAGGAGCTGACGTTGAAGCAATCACCAATTGTGATGGTGCAGGTGCGATCGTTGTGACTACACCAGGAGTCTGAGTTGACACCAAAGCAGCATGATGAGGTTGGATGATATCTCCTTCATCCAAACTCTCTTCCATATTTGTCGCTATCTTGATGACCTCCGCTTTGGTTGCTGGCTTCTCGTACCTCACTTGGGTTCGAATTAAAGGCCTCAACCCTCCCACCAAGTTCTTGGTCAACACTGCTCCAATCCCCGTCATCGTTAACTCCACATTGTCTCCACTCTTCCGTAGGACCGTCCGAAACCGTTGCTCCAACTTATCCACCCTTTCGGCATATTGCCGAACTTTCTCGTCGTCTCGTTGCTTCAAATGAGTAAGCTCCACCATGAGCTTCTCATAACTCTCTTTTGGAAGAAATTCTTCGATGAGTGCATTACTCAACGTCTCCCATGTGTCTGGCTCTTCACTCGGTCTTCATACCACGTAAGAGCAAAATCTTCTAAAAACTCTGGCAGTAACAACACCCATTCTTTCTTCCTTCTCACGTTGTTTCCGATGCAACCCCTTTTGAAGTCTCGTACAAATGGTTCTACATCTTCATTGTCCTTCCCATGAAACACTGGTAACTTCCCCATCTTGTAACTATTCTTTCTACCCTTCTAATTTTTGTGCAATAACTACTCGCTAAAAGAGTACGAACATCACCAATTCCATTCGCGAATAATCTACCATAGGTAAAATGAAAGGAAATGGTTGTAACAACACCTCTTGTGCCATCTCTTCTCCCAAGGTAATCATGAGTCTGAGTCGCATCACCGTCTTCTCCACCATCTGAATGACGATCTCCATCACAACTCAGCCGAGTCCTCTTTTGAAGTCGACAACTTCTCCGTCTCAGCTCTTTGAGTCTCGTCCAACTTCTCGACTACTGACGTAAGTAGGGCGGCCACATCGACGCACTTGTGTCCTCTTGATAGATCACCCACTCCACAACTTGGACAAGGATCTTCGTCTAGAAGATGAATTGGCGCTGGTGACGATGGACCCACTCGAAGACTTAAATCAGTAAACTCCCGCTTCTCTTTAGCTCTCTCGGTTCTGATTCTAGTTGGACAATTCACTACTTTGTGTCCCAACCCTCTACAGAAATAACACCACAAGTCGATTTCTACTCTTCTCCTCGGAGATTCTACTTGAGGTTTAGTACTAGGGTTTTCAAACTCGACGATAATCTCTCTCGAACTTTCTCCGACACTTACTATGACATCTAAACCTTGAGGAAGGTTTCTAAGTCTAACTTTCCAATCTTTTGAATTTCTACTCATGTTGCACCTTCTCAACCATTAAGTGGACAAAGTATCATAGAGGAAAATAATTCTACATCACTTTCTTAACTCTTCCGAGCTTTATATTGGAATTCGTGTATTATACATGCTATACACGAAATAAAATCTAATCTAAAATTAACTATCAAAGATATGATCCTCCTCACCATCGTTTGTACTAATCACAACAGACATCTTGAACTCACTCTTGTAAGGATCCAACTCTACTTCACCAGGAGCATTCGTGGCCTCCACAGTGAATGATGCTTTAAACTCGGCTTTCTTCAAATCTGTGCCAATGGTCGCGGAAGCTTCTTCGTATAGGGTAAAGAGGGCACCCCAAGTGCTATAGATGCGGGTTCGTAACTCATCTATACTTAACTTGGGCTTCTCCGTCTCTGTTCGAACTCCTAAACGTCTCTTCTTCCACCTCGTCATTCGAACTGGATTCCCCATGAAGTATCTTCAAGACCTCCTTGTATGCCGAAACGTATATCTCTTAGTTGGTAAGAGATCTCTCCAAGATTTTTGTGGTCTCCAGTAGCTCAACCTCCAAGCTACTAAATCAGGAAGTTTCAACAGAAACTTCCCTAATCAGAAGAGATGGTGATGACTGTACAAATTTTCAGAGAACTGAAATTTGTATATTTTCACTTCCCTCATAGTTGTCAACCCTCTCCACTTTGAAAAATTCTTTCTCCCTCTTCAGACCTCATCTTCTCATGATTTCTTTTGTCCTGGATAGCTTATCAGCCAATCTAAAATAATGGAAAGTTTTTCAGGAAAATAAAATTCACCGAAAATATGACACTGACTGTAAACTTTTTCCAGAGAGCAGAATTCCTCAACTCTCATGAATAAACCCCCTCAACTTTGAAAATTCATTGCTCCTTCTCTAGACCACCTTTTCCTATGATTTCTTTTGTCCTAGATAGCTTATCAGCCAATCTAAAACACTGGAAAGTTTCTCAGGAAAATAAAATTCACAGAAAAGTTGACAGCGACTGTACAAATTTTCCAGAGAGCAGAATTTCTATACTCACAAATTTCTCTCCTCTAATAACTTTTCTCTCCTCCTTTCTCTACAACTCTTGTTGCACCCTCTTTCAACTCTCCTCAAACCCTTTCTAAGTGAACAAGATGTAAAGAATGACTTCGAACGCGTCATATATCACTACGGGATACACGAAAGGTTCTAACGTTGCTAACATCGCGTTAGCTCTCTCTCCTCCCAACGTTCTCTCCATGTGCTCTCTCATAATCTCCTTTTGTCGAATATAGAACTGAACTCTAAACATCGTTCAATAAAAACGATGTTTAGAGTTCAGTTCAGTCCCTTCAAGTGAGGTCCCGGCAACGGAACCAAAAATGTAAACCCTCCGCGGTCCTATCGATCAACTACCCCCCGATCTCTCAACCTCCACGATCGTCATCCACGAATCTGTAACATGTCGGGCCTGTCTCTCATTAAGGGGTCACCTCTGATGGCTTTGATGGAAGCACACCATGAACTTGAAGGGAAAATGCTGAGTTCACTCATTCATACACCCACAAACTTATCAACTAAAAATCTCCTTAAACACATCAACTAAAATCCTCCATTCTAACGACGTCTCTCAAGTTCTCACATGTTAAAAATATCCCACACTCTCTATATTACTCAAGTTGTCATTACGACAATGTGAAAACAAGGATGATGAGCTCTTCTCTACTCCTCTATTTATACATTCTAGGTTTTTATTTTGGTACTCTCCGGTAACTCAGCCGTAACTACTTTTACCGGGTTTTACTAAGATATTACTTAAGGTAAAAGCAATAATTACATGGGCTTCTTACCTTTTCACATGGGCTTATTCTTTCAAAGTCAACAACTTCTAGAAGGATTCTGGAATATTTCCAAGGAATCTCGAATTTCCACCCCCCCTCTACACTAGGACCCACTAAAAAGGAAACATGTGGAATCTCTTCTTGTTTTTAATGCCCACAAAGTCCACAACTTTAATCCAACCACTAATATCAAGCCAAAAAGGAGATAAGGGATACTTTCCACCTCCTTTCTACCTTTTAGACAAGATGACAAGATAATAGTGCTCACTCTTTAGCAAATATCTGAATTCTGCCAAAAGTACAGCTAAGTTTAACCATAACTAACTTTTAGCTAGTCATGACTAACTTGATACATCCTTAAAGTACTTTGGCAGCCAATAAACATTCTCAACACTTAGTTATAACTAAACACCTTACTAATAGACAAACTTCCTATGTGTAACATAGGTCGTTACAGTACCAACATCATTGAGATTTGACGATTCTTAGGAGCTTGTTTGTTCTTTCGTGTGAGTATTTCTCATTATGCACACATTGCCGAGCCTCTGTATGCACTTCTGAGGAAGGGAAAGAGGTTTACTTGGCGGCAAGAACATCACGAGATGATGGAGCAGCAGAAAGAGATTCTAAAGTCTCCACATGTATTAAGGAGACTTAACTACGAGAGCGAAAGACCTATCATACTGACTGTTGACACGAGTCCAAAGACGATTGGATGGGTAGTTGGTCAAGAAGACGCAGATGGTGTGCAGTTTGTTTCTAGGTTTGGAGCGCGAATCCTAACGGATAGACAACGTAACTATCCTCAAGTGAAGTGTGAGTTGTGGGGAGCTGTTACTGCTATGAAGGTAGATCGAGAGTTCTTGATAGGTGTCTGTGTGATAGTAGAAACATATTATTTGTCTTTGCTAGGTATGATAGCAAACTGTAATACTCCAGACATAGCAATGCTACGATGTATTGCTTATATCCGGAGTATGAACCTTGAGCTGAAACATATAGCAGGAAAGGATAACCTTGTTGCATATACGTTATCTAGGGCTCGTTATACAGATGAAGATGAGATGATTACAGAAGTCGAAGACGAAGAGAAGAGAGACGTTTGGTGCCAAGTTGATCAGCAGACTTCAGACTTGGTACCACTGTCATTCAACAAAGAGTTCTACGCGGAGAAGTTTTGTGACATCGGATTCTATCTGAGTTCATTAGGCAGACGAGAAGGTTGGAGTGATGCAGAGTTCAAAGAGATCATACAAAAGACGTACGGTTACCTTCTACGTGAAAGTTATCTGTGGAAACACCCGAAGAGATGAGATGAGATGCTTGCTAGAGTGGTGGATGATCAATCGACGAAGCTGAATCTGCTTAAAGAGTTTCATGACACCTTGTGGACTGGACAACGTGGAGTCTGGACTACATACACGAAGATGAAGGAGCGATACTGATGGAAGGATTTGTATCAAGACATAGTGGATTTTGTTGGGTCGTGTCTGCACTGCCAGTTCTACTCTAAAGTACGTTACAGAGATGGACTTGTACCTACCTATCCACCCAGTATTTATTTGCAATGGGTCCTTGATCTTGTGATGATGTTGCCAAGACTATGAGAAATACATTACTTGGTGTTGACTCGAGAAGATCTCTCCAACTACGTTGTAGAGTTGAGAGTTTTTCTCGGGAAGGGCGGAACCTTCTGGCTGTGTTATGAGCTTGAAGGCTGTGTTCAGTCTACTTAGGGAAGCACTAGACTCCTGGATGTGGCTGGTTTGCTCAAAGGATAGGCGTCAGGTTACAAGGTGATACTGAAAAACACTCATACAAGTCTCTTGGCTCTTCTGATATGTTCAGGAAACAAAGTTCAGGCTTAACTAGCAACGATAAGATCTGACGGCGAACTTTGGCACTCAGGATTGAGAAATATGTGAAGGTTTAGACTTCAGAACTTCTCCTACATGTCAATGAGGTCCTACTGGATACACATACGAAGTTTTAGCTTGAGATCAATTCAGAGCACCAAGATATGAGTAGAAACTTTCTGAACAGAGAAATTATGACAATTTCCGATACCCAGCCAGCTATTTCGACCTATAACAGGAGATTGGCTCGATCAGTTTCGAAGTTTCTTATAGGATTTGCAGTACACAGCTTGCTGAACACTCCTGTGAAGTTGGACCTCTTGATTGTACACAGAACTCCAGATTTCGTTCTCTGAAATTGTTGCTCTAGATTGCGAGCTTTACAGACCCCCTCTGCTTCAGCGGCCGCCCTGAATTACTCAGTAACTCAAATCACTTGAAACTTTTTTGACAGTCGTAGCCCGGCTGACAATGAACGCAACCACGAAGGTTTGAAGCGATTTCCTCAATTCTGCTGCAAATGACACTCAAAACCCCAAATTCAACAGAAGTGCTACAATTCTGACACAAATCGAACTTCAATCAGCCATAACTCCTTCTTTATTGCTCCAAATCGATCAAACTTTTCGCTGACAGTGCTTGGCACGACGAGCTCTATCTCCCTGTGCTCTCAGATTTCGCAGTTCACTTACCAATTGCTCGAAATCCACTCTAGAGCTCTGTTTCTAAACTTAGAGTTTTACAAAAGACAAAAATAGGCCAATGGGAGTTCATAGCTCCACTTGACTGTCCTTTTGTGCCTTAAACTACCTGGTAACTTATCTACACTCATAGGCTACCACGTCAAGCCCCCTAGAGTGCCAGCGTAAAACTTAAACTACTTAAAATGACACGCAGCCCCAAAAAATAACTTAAATCAGCTAGAAAGCGTGCATGGGCGACACGCAAATACAACCCATGAGCTTAAACCCTATCAACATGGTAATCAACCTACTAAGACTCAAAACATATAACATCTTCTAAAAATGGACTTCTCTGAGGTCTTAACTTCACTCAGAGAGACTAACGTCTGACAGGGAAGTGAATCATTTATTATGTGAAATGATTCACATCACGACATCTCTTAACTTCACTCAGAGAGACTAACGCTTGACAGAGAAGTGAATCATTTACTATGTGAAATGATTCACATCACGACAACGTGGAGGGACAAGCACTACGAACGAAGACTACAAAGAACATATGTAGATTTGTACTGGAAGATATCATCTGTCGTTATGGATCTATTGGAAGATTATGAGCAGATAGGGGCGAGTTGAGAGGTGCAGAAGCGAAGGAGTTCTTTGCTCGTTATGGAGTAAAGCTTCGGCTTACTACTGCCATGATTCCAGAAGGCATTGGTAAGAGTGAACGAGGACACCTTTCTATGATAGGCATAGAGAATGACTGAAACTACTTCTATTTGCTTTATGGGCTGATAGAACTACACACTGTACCACGACTTGCTATATGCCAGTTGAGCTTATGTTGGGACAGAAGCCAATCATACCTGCTGAGGAGAGCTTTCCTACGTGAGCTACGCTACCGTGGGAAGATGGTATAGATCATACTTCACTCCTTGCTTTACGAACTAGGCAGTTGGAGCGAAGGGAGGAGGATCTTGCTGAGGCGCAAGAGAAGCTGAAGGTGGCTCGAGTCAGAAACAAAGAGCGTTTCGACAAGACTCACCGACTATGATCAAAGCCAATACGTATTGGTGATTGGGTTCTGGTGTATGATAGCATGCTGGAGAACCAGCATTTTACACTTCGTAAGTTCTCGCGAAGATGATTCGGACTTTATGTTGTGTTAGATGTGTATATGAGAATGCCACTTATAGTTTACGTGAGTTAGATGGTACTCCTTTGAAACTATCTGTGGCTAGCAAACGAGTGAAGTTGTTCAAACAACGTGGAAGATCAGTAGATTTGTTCAACTTTCTAGAGTTTGAGAGGATAACGAGAGACGAAGACGAGACTATTGAAGAGGCTGAGACGGAGGAGACAGATAATGATGAAGAGCAAACAGAACGATGAAGAGGTTGGCACATGCCAGAGGATGTGCAGGTTTAGAGGGGTGGATGTCGTGATGTGAATTATTCCACACAGTAAATAATTCATCTTTCAATTAGAAATTAGTCTCTCTGAGTGAAGTTAAGACCTCAGAGAAGTCAATTCTGGAAGAAGTGAGAATTCAAAAATCTGAAAACACCACGGTGTAGGTCTCGTCGCGCTGATCACCGTGGTATGTCCAAAAGTTGCAAGCGGAGTTGCATGCGAAAAGTTACTTGGGGTTCTTCTACAAGATTTTTGATATCGAGAAATTTATCATAAATCTGAGTGAGTTTGAAAAATATGTTTTAGATTTTTCTCATGTAAATTGTAGTATGTAGTATTTGTTTGGATTTCGAAATGCACAAAAAGAGCATGTCTACAGAAAGTTATGACACTTCATTTTAGCAAAGAAAAGACAAAATACCACAGTTTTCTAGCATATCAGCTTAGAAACTAATCACTAAAACCAGTTGTGAGATCAGCTTTCGTGGTATAGCTGAGAAACTTGTAAGGAGGAGGTCTCCGGATCAAATCTCTTCAGACTCATAACCGGCTTTGAGTAGGCTGGCCCTTTCGGGAGAATATGAGGGGCACCAAGTTGCCTGGTGAGGGGCTAGATGTCTCTTAAACGTACCGTGAATGCGAGATCTGTCTACCCTTGCACTAGTGCAGTCACTTGGTGTGGATGCTAGAGAGAGTTTACCACCGGATTTCGAAATGGATCCTATGCTAGAGGACTAAGCTCGCCTTCGGGTTGTAGGGATCACTAGTATGAATTCGGTTGCGACACTTTAAAGTTTAAGGGGGCCTGAAAACGACAATAGTGATAACTCGAGCTCCACGTGTCAGAACGAGGTGATTCTGGTGGCCAGAGGTAGCCGTGGTAGAGTTACTTCGGGTGGAGTTATTAAATTCTGACTGTACGACCGACTCAGTGGCCGTCCGTACAGATGAACATGCGAAGACTTAGTGAACTAGTCTTCTTACATGTAGATTTAGTGATTTCTTTTTCTGCTGCCATCTGTTTAGGGCGTCTTTTATCCCTATCAGGTGACATTGAAGGTTACGGAGGGTGGAGGAAAACCTAGAGGGGTGTACTCCACAGAGAAGAGATATTGCCGATCATTGTGCAGTGTAGAGACTATCAAGTAGAGAAACAATAGAGCTGAGGAGAGAATTTTACACAGAGATTATGTCTGAAGAGATTTTCTGACTGATCAGAGTTTTGACATAGAGAGATTGAGATTAGAGGACAAAAACGAGTAGAGAGGAGACTTACGACTTGTACGCACATTTTTTTGAGTAGAAAACGGGAAGCTTCTAGATGAATACGCTGGTGCTTCACAGGAACAGTTTTCTGATATTCTGAGTTACTGAGCGTGAGATTTACAGTTTGAATGATCTGGAGTTGAAGATTTACTTACACGCTGTGTGTTTTATCTTGGTCGGATCGAAGTCGTGGTGGTGTGTTTTCTTGCGATCCGTATTCTGTGTGTGGTTTTCGCCCTCTTCTTCACGATCGTATCACAGCTAGAAGGTTTTGCCCTTCTCAAGAAACTCTCGTCTCGACAACGTGAGTGCAGAGACGGAGTGGAGCTCGAGTCCGAATCCACCGCAAGCCAGCTTGCTGACGTGCATGTGAGAGGTATGCAAGTTCAGTTGTGTGAGAAGTGTAAAACCAATAGATCACCCATCCCAACACTATTCCGGAACTTGCACACTTAACTCTGTAGTCTTAGCTTTGGCTTTACCACTAGACCAATAGCTCTTGGTGTCTTCTAAGGATGCGTGCAAGTACTTATAGACTTGTTTAAAGTAGTAGGAGACCTTCTCGCACGTTCCTAGAAGAGTGGTAAGACGACCCCATAGTACTAGGATGAAGCTATTGTTGTGGTAGTGTTTGTCTATCCGTAGAGTCACATATGAAGGCAGTTGGTGGCAGTTGTCTTGGTTGAGCTAGTAGAGATACTTTTGGAGCTACTAGAGGTGTGGACATCTAGTTAGTGACCTTAGGTACAAGTTATGATAGTTGGTGGTCATATATTGTGCATGTGATCACCGAAGAGGAGTCGCAGTCTAGGTAGGGCTGAGTTTCTTGTTATGTGAATGTTTGAGTGTGGAGGGTTATCATTTGGACTTCTTGTGGTTGAAATCTTTTTATATTCTGCTTCCTGTTTGTGCATCGCGTTTGCTTGTGTCGGCGCTTGATTTCCGGAGTGAGTTCACTTCAGTGTGATGTCGGTAGTGAGAGTGGAGTTGCAGACCAGTCAAACTATCTTGTTTTTCTCACGGTGCGGTTGGATTGACGACCAACAGAGCTTGAGAGGCTACTTATGGTGATGGCAGGTACAGGTTATCCTTATCTTGACCGTCCTAGTAGAGGATATGTGAGCTCAGTAGGAGCGGAGTTAGGCAAATTGTGGTTATGGTGGTGACGGAGATTTTGACATTCTGGTTGGTCACGAGATTCTATCATCACGGTATCGTGTCGGATATTTTGTGCGTGAAGGATGTCCAGGAAAACGCGAGGTTCCTGGCTGTGGAGATGCTGTGTGCCAAACAGAGACAAGACAGAGAAGAACAACCACGAAAAAGGAATGCTGCGATATATACCACTCTGAAAGTATGTACACTGTCGATTCTTTCTCCAAACAGCACAAAACTGAGGAAAAGACCAGAGCGGTCTGTAACCTACTTCAGAAGCCCTAAAACAAACCCCTGAAACGTAACCCTAGTCTGAAATCGCCAAAACGTAGCTCAAAGCAAGAGGAACTTCTCTTTGCTAACAACCAGAGCCACAACAGTATCATGCGATCCAAACCCAAGTCCAAACCACATCCACACACTAGCTCTTGGCTAAAGCTAACTACCACAAGCCATACACAACCAACTAAGTCCTTAACGAACTCAAAAGGACGAAACCTGTAGCGAAGGAACCGAAAAAGACCTATCTGGGAACTTTCTCCTTTCGCCAAACGATCTTCAAATGTTGATAGGGTCTCCTTCCCTGACTCCGTTGGCCCAAGAAACCTTCAGATCCGGCTCCCGATAGTTGAGATATCGCTAATTTTCGGTCGCAGGTGACCGAACCTTCAAAACTCCTCCCTGCGGCTTAAAACCGCTCACACCGCACAAACGGATCGTCTAAACTGATATCCGTCTTCACTGGTAGGTAGATCTGGCTACTCTGAACCCAACAAGACTCCAAACAAGCCGTTTGGAGTTCCCCTTGCAAAACTACTCGAGAAATTTGGTCACAGGCTACAAAAAACTGACGTAAATCGACTCCCTGCGGCTCAAATTTGCTCACCACACCCAAACCAACAATCCAATTCACTTACAGTCTTCTCCTATGCGTACATGAGGACTCCCTGATCGCGTAGGCACCAAGAACGAAGAGCTTGGCTCACCGATCGCGAAGAACAATCCAATCTCAGGTCGCAGGCGATGAAAACCTGACGCAAGCGCTTCCCTGCGAGCCAATTTCTCTCACAACTCTCAAACCGCCCGATAAAACTTTGTATCGTCTTCAATTTCCTGAAGAACTCGTTGTTCTGATCCCGATGGATCCAAGGACAGCAAGTTTGGACTCCGGAACGGTCCGAACGGTCCAACTCTCCTTCACAGGCAACTGAAAACCCCAATTCTGCTCCCTGCGTCTCAATTTCTCTCAGAACACAACCCCCGATCCGTCTCTTCAAGAACCGTCTTAACCTGTGCGTAGCCTGCACAGATCTGAACCCGATGACACCTTGCGCGCGTGTATTGGACTTCCCAATTCTCCAAAACATCCACCGACAGGTCGCAGGAACAAACAAGCCCCTTAAGCAGCCCCCTTGCAACAGTCTGTACGTACGAAGTTCAACTCTCAATAATAAGAAGCAGGCCCCTTGCGTGTTTGATATAACGCCTGAAGCCCTAAATACCCAGTCAGCAAGTAACTAGGGGCCTAGCTTGATTTTATCTTTTTCCGAATCGCATAACTTCTTCTCTGGATGTCCAAACGAAATAAACAAGATGCCCATGGAAAGCTGACAACGAGCTCTATCCATCTATGAGATAAAAGTAAAGATCCGAAGTTGCGCCAAAAGCTCGTAAGCTGGAGCCTAGCTTGTTTTCTCCATCTTTCGAGTCTTGTAACTTCTTCACTATGCGTCCAAACGAAGTAGACAAAGTGCCTATGGAATGCTGACAAGGAGCTCTATCCACTGGTGCGATAAGAACGAAGATCCGAAGTGGTGCCAAAAACCCGTAAGCTGGGGCCTAGCTTATTTTCTCCATCTTTCGAGTCCTGTAACTTCTCCACTAGGCGTCCAAACGAAGTAGACAAAGTGCCTTTGGAAAGCTGACAAGGAGCTCTACCCATCTATGTGATGAAAATGGAGATCTGAGATTGTGCCAAAAGCCCGTAAGCTGGGGCCTAGCTTGTCTTCTCATGAGTGTCTTTGGAGCAACAAGTATCGAAGTTTGAATTTCAAGTAGGAGCCGGTCCACGACACGACATCCACCCCCTCTGAACCTATGCATCCTCCGGTATGCACCAGAGATACCAACCAAGGAGTGGACCGGCTTATCGTCCTACTTCCCATCGTAACCAACCTCACCTTCAAGATCTTCTGCATAATCCTCATCCTCAAACTGAAACTCCGTCAAGATATCTGCTAAATCGACCTCCTCATCTCTCTTTTTGAAAATCTTGACGCGTTTACCTGCCACTGGTACCTTCAAGCTTGTTCCATCCAACTCTTGCAGGGCGTAAGTTGCGTTGTCATGAACCTTCTTCACCACATACGGACCAAACCATCTTCTGGAAAACTTCCGGAGTGCACTATGCTGGTTGTCTAGACTGTTGTCATAGACTAACACCCAATCACTTTCCTTGATATCCCTAGGTCTCAAACGATGTCGCTGATCAAATCTGACCTTGTTCTTCAACCGTGCTTCTCGCAGCCTATCCAAAGCAGTTTGGATATCCTCTGGTCTTCTCTCTAGCTGCCTAATTCGAATAGCAAGAAGCTCTTCTCTAGTCAAATTGTCCTCCCAAGGTAACACACTCCATGTCAGAACATGTTCTTCAATCGGCATGATAGGCTTCTGACCTGTGATGAGTTCTACCGGCATGTAACCTGTCACCGAGCTGTGCGTCGTTCTATCTGCCCATAACGCAAATGGTAAGAGTCGAGGCCACTCGCGCACCCTTCCGTTGCAAGCCTTCACCAAAGCCTTCACAATGGGTGGATGACCACGTTCACTCTTGGCATTCCCTTCGGGGTTATAAGCAGTTGTCAGTGACAACCTCACCCCACACCTTGCAAAGAATTCACGAGCCTCATGTGCATCTAGCTCTCCCCGATCTGCAGTGATCTTCCCCACACATCCATACCGACAAACAACCTCTTCCAAGAGAAATCTACATACCCCTTCAGTTGTCTTCGTCCGAAGCGCCCTACCCTCGACTTGATTTGAAAGATCCTCTCTAGCAAGTACCAAGTATCTCATCTGCCATAATCCAACCGGCATAATCACCAAGTCTACCACCCACTTGAAGTGGATTGCCAACGGATAAGTCGGATGTAATCCGTCACGATGTCGGATATTCGAATACATCTGACATGTCAAACAAGACTCCACAAAAGATACAGCATCCTTGTACATGTTTTTCCACCAATACCGCTCTTTCATCTTTGTAAAAGTGGCCCAAATCCCTCGATGTCCAGCCCAAAGACTCTCATGGAACGCCTTGAGCAACTTCTGCTGATCTTCCTTGTTGCAAATCACCCGTAGCGGTACTCCACCTTTTTGCTTCGATCGCTTCCAAAGAAACCCATCCTGCAACATGAAGTTGTAGGCCTTCCTTCTAACTCTCCGAAACCTCTCATCTGTCCAACCTGTCTGCTTAACCATCGTACTAAGGTACCTCTCGATATCAAGCAAATCACCATCATACAACCCTTCAACAAACAACTCATCTTCTCTTCCTGTCTGTGCAATCGAATAGAACTCTGTACCCACGTCGTCAATGTCTTCTACCATTTCATCTTCCCCATCATATCGAGCCCGAGACAACATATCCGCCATCAGATTATCCTTCCCTGCGATATGTCTAAACTCCGGGTTCAACGACTTGATATATGCGATCCATCGTAACATCGCAATATCAGGAGTTGAACAATTCATGATCATCCCTAACAACGGCAAGCAATCAGTTTCAACCACCACTACTGCTCCAATCAAATACTCTTTCTCAGTTTTCATAGCTGAAACAATACCCCACAATTCTCTCTTCACTTGCGGGTAAGCACGTTGTCGAGCACTTAACACCTTCGCTCCGAACCTAACCGCAAACCTGTCTCCATCCTCATCATCCTGTCCGACTGCCCATCCAATTGCAACTGGACTTGTATCCACAGTAAGAACCACCGGCCTAGCACTCTTGTAATCAATCCTTCCCAGAACTGGAGGAGATGATAGTAAAGACTTTAGCTTCCTTACCGCATCAGTATGCTCTTCCTCCCATCTGAATTTATGACCCTTACGCAACAATCCATACAACGGATCCGCCACATGCGCATAATGAGGAATCCAAATGTGGTAGAATACACAAGCACCCAAAAATCTTCTTACTTCTGTCAGCGAGTTGCAAACCTCCTTCATCCTTCCAATCGCATCCACCTTGTTCGGATCTGGCTTCCGACCAAACGATCCACACAAATGACCAACGATCAAAACCTCTCTAACTCCAAATGTAGACTTCGCACCTGACAGCGTAAGATGAACTTCCTCAAGTCGAGATAAGATCTTCTCACAGTCTGCGATGTGATCAGTGACGTATCGCCGACACCCCCTCTGATCTAATGCTTCATCCTTCTCATCTTCCACACATCCTTTGATGGGGATGTCATTCAAGAATGGCATCGTCTTTTCGGGGATGAAGTCCCTTAGAACTCGATTCATCCCGTTCATCATGTGTGCTACCGAGTTGGTAGCTCCCTGTGGTAAGGTACACATCCTAACCAACCCCAAAGGTGTCCTCATTGTCGTGAAGCTTCTGCTCTCCTCCGCTAGTTGAAACTGATCATACCCCGAGTAAAGATCTCCCATTGAGTAAATCGCTCTTCCTGCAAACGCTTCTGCAAACTCATCCACAATCGGTCCCACCCCAGCATTTCTGATTGTTACTGCGTTCACTGGCTGCATGTCTTGGATGAACCGCAGCGACCCATTCTTCTTTGGTACTGTAAACCATCTGCTTGAATATGGTGCAAACGACGGCTCCAAGATCTTCATCCGCATCTTCTCCTTCAGCAACTCCACTAGTTTGGGCAAGTGAGCCCGCGGTACTGGAATTGGTCTCAGGTTCCATGGCACATGCGGTACCGTGAAGATAACCATCGGGGTAACAACGTACGGATCTACACATCCAATCTCAAGTGGCTCAAAAGCAAATGCTTTCCCATGTCTTGAAAGCATCTCCTTGAAGCACATCCTCTCTTCTGGTAGAAGAGACCCATCAGATCCAATCTTCAGCTCTTCAAGGGTCTTCTCCGTGAACTTGTGTCCTATCATTGCAGGATCTCTCAAACTCTTCTCCTTTGAAGCTCGATCCATCTGTTGGTTGGTGTCTTCCGGCAAAGGACCAGCAATTGGCTTTACTTTCCTATCCATTGTCTTGTACCTTGTCTCAACTCGAACCTCCGGCGCACGGAATGATTCGATCACCGAATAGACCTCCCTTGAATGAATCTGCACGACCTTATCCATATCCTCCCATCCAATAGACATGATCTCTCGCAAGGGATCTTCCAACCCATCCTCTTCATAAACACCAGAAATCCATTCATCCCTTTCTAGCTCACCCAACTCTTTCAACATCAACTCAACACCACGCAAATGTTTTTGTTCTTTTCTTCTCAGCTCTTCTATCTTCTTGTAGACAGCAATCCCACACTCTGAAAATCCAATAAACCCTGTACAAAAGGCACTATCTCCATCAAGCGAGAGTACCTTCTCTTGCGCACCACCACAATCCCGCTCTATAGTGGTACTCAACGAAAATCCTTGAACTCTTCACTCACCCTTGGAAGCAGCTTCTCCCTCAAACGATCTCGGTTGCGCTCGTGGTTGGACGGTATAGTCAGGAACTGTACCGCTCTCTTCCCATCTTGACTTCGGATCCTAGCATACGCAGATCCGTCGTCCAGTACCTTTGTCTCCATCCGGGTTGCTATGATGAAAGGTTGACCCAGAATGAGTGGATATGATGTTGCTTCCTGAACAAAGAAGTTTTGCTCAATAGCAACATCACCTACGCGCACTCTGATGTCTGGACAAGCTCCATACAAGTCTCCTCTCGTGTTGTTGGCTGCTCTTATGACCCATCCATGCTCTGTGTCGATCGGCCACTTCTTCCTCTTGTACAGCTCCTTCGACATGATGTTGATTTCTGATCCATGATCGATCAGAGCAACCACCGGCTCATCCAAGTCCTCGATCCTCACCAACGTCTCCGTCGTAGCTCGAGCCCAGTGACTGTGGCTGTAATGACTTGAGCTCCGCTTCCCATCCTCCTCTTCATCCTCGAAATGCACCTTGCGCCTTCGATCTCTTTCTTCCTCTGGAGAATAGACACTGCACCTTGCAAGCTCTCTCTCCTCATCCACTGACATCCTAGTATCCAAAGCATGTGATAAACCAGTCTCACCCGTAATTTGTCGTTTCCGTTTGATGACATCGATGATGACATCATGAAACTCACGCTTGGCGATGCCTAACACTTCTCTCAAAGTAAACTCCACCTTCGCATTCAGAATGCGATCTTCCAAGACTCCCTTCAAGTCTGTTGAAGCCTCGATATCCGACTGTAGCTTGTACGCAGCCGGCTTACCCTTCTCCTTCTGAGATTTCTCCTTCGATGGAGAAGGAGCATCGTCCATCGGTAGGTCTTGAGCTCCTGCATCCCAAAGCTCTTGGCGAACCTTCTCCCCTCGAGTCTGTCTCTTTGAAGAAGTCCCTTCTCCTGAATCCTCTGAATCTCGCCTTCTCTTCTCTTCCAACAACGCTTCGTGTTGGTTCTTGGCGATGTACGCATGCACCGATAGAGCTTCTATCGGATCCTCCCATCCAGTATCCCTTCTGATCGTTGCAGCTGTCCTCTGCAACGTCTCACGTGCCATCTTCCCTTTCTGTTTCATGGAGATGGCAGATGACCACAACTCACTTGGCTCAACTTGCTTGTTGAAACTCCTCTCAGCCTGATCCTCAACCCTTGTGCCATAAGTTCCAGCTTCCACCATTGCAACTGCTTGCGCTGATAGGTGGTCCTCAACCAACTTCTTCATCCCTCCCCTACCAAAGTTGGTCTGAAGAAGTGCACCAGTATCCCTCAACGCTACCTTCCCATCCTTCCAGAAGATCACTCCTTGCTGCAGAATATCTGTGAACTCCTTGCAATCTCTGCGCGGATGATCAGTACCATCGCACCAGATACACCGCTGGATCCAGCCTTGCTTCTCAACCGGTCTTACTCCACTTGTAGATCCCTTCTCTTCCAATCTGGTGAGCTTGATCTGCAGATCTCTCATTCCACGCAATATCTCCTCAAGGTTTGAGTCATCCTTCTTCGGAGATACCATGGGTGCCTGAACAACTGGAACAACCGGAACAACAGGAACAGCTGGAGCAACAGGTACTACTTGTCTAGCAACAGGAACTGATCGGACTACAGGAACAGGTGTTACAGCTGTAGGTGTTGGCGCCAGTCTCCTAACAGGAACTTTCTCTCGTCTCCGCTCCCTCTTGGTAAGCAGACCAACAGCTTCCTCAACCTTCTTCCAGCTGCTGGTCAATCCATCGTCCTCCTCCCGGTCTTCCAGAAGTACCTCTAGCTTCTCCTGCAACTTCTCATCTGCAGCCCGAAGAAATAGCTCTGTCTTGTTGGACTGCAACGTCAACTTCTCCATCCTGGTCAGCCGTGAAAACTGCTTCTCAAACTCTCTGAGCAACTCAGTAGCTTGTAAACCCTTCCTTGGTTGCTCAACCCACTCCAAGAATGACTTCTTGGTGACTCGATCAGAGTCTTCCAAGAAGTACTCATCCATCAAGGCACGAGCAAAAGTCTCCCAATCCTTGTTAAAATGCTTCGTTAGCATTTTAACATGATCCCTAATCTCTGGAGCTGCTGCCAACTCAAACGTCTCAATCATCTCATCTTCTGAGACCCGGTTCAGCTCCATCTCCTTCAAATAATGTCTCAGATACCTTGAGACATCTCTTCCATCAAACTGGTCAATCCTGCTGACCACCGCTTGTAGCGCCTTTGTTGCCAAAGCTTCCTTCCGCTCATCAGATTGTTGCTGCCGTAAGAACATAGTGAAAGCTTGGAACATCGATGCAGTCGCTGGATCCAACTGCACCTTCGGCAACCCACTTGAACCACTAGCTCCATCTCCATCACCTTTCCCATCCCCACTCATGACTGCCAATCCCTTCTTCAAAGTTCACACACAGAAGAAATCTCCACCCCAGACCTTCACGTCGAGTTCACCACCGTATCGTGTCGGATATTTTGTGCGTGAAGGATGTCCAGGAAAACGCGAGGTTCCTGGCTGTGGAGATGCTGTGTGCCAAACAGAGACAAGACAGAGAAGAACAACCACGAAAAAGGAATGCTGCGATATATACCACTCTGAAAGTATGTACACTGTCGATTCTTTCTCCAAACAGCACAAAACTGAGGAAAAGACCAGAGCGGTCTGTAACCTACTTCAGAAGCCCTAAAACAAACCCCTGAAACGTAACCCTAGTCTGAAATCGCCAAAACGTAGCTCAAAGCAAGAGGAACTTCTCTTTGCTAACAACCAGAGCCACAACAGTATCATGCGATCCAAACCCAAGTCCAAACCACATCCACACACTAGCTCTTGGCTAAAGCTAACTACCACAAGCCATACACAACCAACTAAGTCCTTAACGAACTCAAAAGGACGAAACCTGTAGCGAAGGAACCGAAAAAGACCTATCTGGGAACTTTCTCCTTTCGCCAAACGATCTTCAAATGTTGATAGGGTCTCCTTCCCTGACTCCGTTGGCCCAAGAAACCTTCAGATCCGGCTCCCGATAGTTGAGATATCGCTAATTTTCGGTCGCAGGTGACCGAACCTTCAAAACTCCTCCCTGCGGCTTAAAACCGCTCACACCGCACAAACGGATCGTCTAAACTGATATCCGTCTTCACTGGTAGGTAGATCTGGCTACTCTGAACCCAACAAGACTCCAAACAAGCCGTTTGGAGTTCCCCTTGCAAAACTACTCGAGAAATTTGGTCGCAGGCTACAAAAAACTGACGTAAATCGACTCCCTGCGGCTCAAATTTGCTCACCACACCCAAACCAACAATCCAATTCACTTACAGTCTTCTCCTATGCGTACATGAGGACTCCCTGATCGCGTAGGCACCAAGAACGAAGAGCTTGGCTCACCGATCGCGAAGAACAATCCAATCTCAGGTCGCAGGCGATGAAAACCTGACGCAAGCGCTTCCCTGCGAGCCAATTTCTCTCACAACTCTCAAACCGCCCGATAAAACTTTGTATCGTCTTCAATTTCCTGAAGAACTCGTTGTTCTGATCCCGATGGATCCAAGGACAGCAAGTTTGGACTCCGGAACAGTCCGAACGGTCCAACTCTCCTTCACAGGCAACTGAAAACCCCAATTCTGCTCCCTGCGTCTCAATTTCTCTCAGAACACAACCCCCGATCCGTCTCTTCAAGAACCGTCTTAACCTGTGCGTAGCCTGCACAGATCTGAACCCGATGACACCTTGCGCGCGTGTATTGGACTTCCCAATTCTCCAAAACATCCACCGACAGGTCGCAGGAACAAGCAAGCCCCTTAAGCAGCCCCCTTGCAACAGTCTGTACGTACGAAGTTCAACTCTCAATAATAAGAAGCAGGCCCCTTGCGTGTTTGATATAACGCCTGAAGCCCTAAATACCCAGTCAGCAAGTAACTAGGGGCCTAGCTTGATTTTATCTTTTTCCGAATCGCATAACTTCTTCTCTGGATGTCCAAACGAAATAAACAAGATGCCCATGGAAAGCTGACAACGAGCTCTATCCATCTATGCGATAAAAGTAAAGATCCGAAGTTGCGCCAAAAGCTCGTAAGCTGGAGCCTAGCTTGTTTTCTCCATCTTTCGAGTCTTGTAACTTCTTCACTATGCGTCCAAACGAAGTAGACAAAGTGCCTATGGAATGCTGACAAGGAGCTCTATCCACTGGTGCGATAAGAACGAAGATCCGAAGTGGTGCCAAAAACCCGTAAGCTGGGGCCTAGCTTATTTTCTCCATCTTTCGAGTCCTGTAACTTCTCCACTAGGCGTCCAAACGAAGTAGACAAAGTGCCTTTGGAAAGCTGACAAGGAGCTCTACCCATCTATGTGATGAAAATGGAGATCTGAGATTGTGCCAAAAGCCCGTAAGCTGGGGCCTAGCTTGTCTTCTCATGAGTGTCTTTGGAGCAACAAGTATCGAAGTTTGAATTTCAAGTAGGAGCCGGTCCACGACACGACAATGGAGTTCTTGGGAGATTCTGGTGGGACCTTCTCGGACAATGGTATACACGGAGTGGGATGAAGTATCGACTATCTATACCATTACCGTCGGTTGTTCCAAAGGACGAGTCAGACGCAGACAGTGCATTTTTTGGTGGTGACTCTAGTGTCATCACATCATTATTGTGAGACATGGACGAGATCTATAGAGCCACGAAGGGATCTCGACGATACTCAGGTATGATGGGTATCATTGAGCTAGATGATTTCATCCAGGAGTTCGACAGTTGGTGCGATCTGCAGCAGATGCAGAACCCACAGTTGTTTACGCCTTTCATGGTGTGGAAAGGTTTGTTGTAACACTTGGAGGGACCACCGATGGACGATTATCATGAGTTCAGGTGAGACTATAGTGTGAAGATTGAGTTGTGGAGACAACATTGGTCTCTCAGTTACGTTTTATCACTACTGGCGTAGTTTTAGGAGGCGTAGTACCTGCGAGTTCGGGTGCTAGTAGCAGTGGTACATCCATGGGTGACGGAGTACCTACTATCGACGGTGCGTCCACTAGTAGTGGAACAGGTGGTAGTATGAGCGGGGTACCACCAGAGTTTAACCTTGTGGTTCAGTTCTTTCAGTGTTTGAAGAAGAACTATCAGGGTGTGCGCACCGACAAGTTGAGGAGTCTGCAAGAGTTCCAGCGGAAGACTAGAGAGAGCCTACGCGAGGCGTTTACTCGCATGAGGCGGTTGATCAGCGTTATTCAAGGGTCGTGGAAGCACATGCAGTTCAGTTCTGATATGAGATATTAGATCGAGAGCTGCGTAAGAGAGTTAGAGACGTCATTCTTCTTAGAGACACCGCTCTGACGTTGACGGTTGTCTTTGGTCTAGCTGAGCGGATTGAGCTCAACATGATGGAGGAGAGGGTGGTGGTTGCTGGGTTCAACAGGGAGACACCACATGAAGCGACAAACTCTTCTCGAGGATCACAAGCTACGCAACAACGTGGTGGTGGTGGTGGTAAAGATCGTGCTGAACAGTCACGATCCCAAGGAGGTGGTGGATGACCTAGTGGATAGAAGTCCATGCCGTCCTTCTCTAGTCAGTAGCAAGCGTGTCCTTGCTGGACGTGTGGTGGTCCTCATCAGCAGATGAACTGTCCATAGAGCAGAGGTGGTTATGAGACGTATGAGACTTTCAAGTGGTGCCTAGGTAGTGTGAGCATTACGGATGACCAGGTCACAGTAATGACCGTTGTTTTGATCTCCATCTCGAGCTATGGCAAGGCAAGGCTGATCATGGACGAGGCGGAGGAGCTCAAGGAGGCCATGGTGGTCGAGCTGGAGGTAGAGATCCATCACCTGAGAGACGATCAGTCGGTCCACCGGCTGCTATGATGTCAGATGCGAGTATGGCTGCTTGGATTGAGCAGTTAGAGCAAAGGATAGCTAATATGGCTATGACTCAGCGGAGATCTGTTCAAGAACAAAGACTTTCATGTCTTATGAAAGAGAAGGAGGTGACTTCGACTTCATGGCTGGTGTAGCGCAGATTGAGACATTTGCGGTAATGACTCGGAGTGCAGTATGCACATTTGAGCCACGAGGTGCGTCAGTGGAGTTGGATCTACAACGCGAGAGGCTGGTAGACAGGCCATGCTTCCTCAGTTGTTCACGTTATCGGAGACGTTGAGGACCACGTCTATGATTCTTAAACGGTCTGACGATGGTATAGTGGAGTTAGAGGTATCGACATCCAGGAGTGGAGGTGATGCGAGTCAACCCTCGACGTCTGTGGATGCAACGTCAAACTCGATGTTGGAGGCGGCTATAGCAGTTGTCCGAGCTTCACTATTTTCAGTCACAAATATGAAGACATTGAGAGTTAGCTTGACTCCAGTGTTCCAGTTGGCGACCATGCTCAGTGAGAGCGAGAATGTAGTTATCTCTAGTGATGAGGTGGTTCAGCGAGAGACGGTAGATGTGTCCATAGAGTTGAGGATCAAGCAGCTACCAATGGTACTTGACAAGCGGCGACCGTTAGATGAGTTATCAGCTAGGCCGGCGATTGACCGTGCTGGTTTGACACCATGTGTGGTGTTTTTGGACAACAAGAGTGGTATCTTTTGTTTGGTGGCACCTTCAAGGAAGGTGTATCAATCGCAGCAAGTCTTGTTGGACTCTGGCGCCCAGCCGTTGATGTTGGAGAAGACAGAATGCGTTGGTTCGGGTTTGAGGAAGTCCGAGGTGGAGAGATGTCCATTCCAACTACAGGCATCTCTAGGAGGATCATGAGGTACAGCTCTACACATGACACGCGAGATGCTGACAGTGGGAGTTTGATCAGATCATCCCCCGGATGGCTCCATGGTGAAGGTCAAGGCCATTGTTACGGCCGCAAAGTCTTATGATGTGTTGGTTGGTGATGTTGTGTTATACCCTACGAGGTTTGTGATTGACTATTGAGCGGAGACAACATCTTACAGGCCAGGTTGGCAGTTCGGTGAAGGATGAATGAGCCGCTTACCAATACGATTCAGTGCTAGAGTTGGGACAACGGAGCCTACACCAGGGACGATGGCATCCGTTGCAAGGTTCAGTTTGATCATCACTTGGTCGAGTGAGTTGTTAGAGGACAATGTCCATGCGGAGGATACTTTGGTCTTTGAGGAGGTGGGGGACAGGAAAGTGGTCTCAGGATCAATTCTCCATGGCATGTGTTTCCTATTTCGGCATGTTGACCTCTTGGAAGGGAGTCTATGTTGGATATGCAGCCACTTCTTGCATATCTAGGGATGGGAGACCAATATTTCTCTTAATTGTGGGCGTCCGGACCTAAGCCTCCGCATGTCACCTTGATTATACCATAAGAGATACCTAATGCACATATGGGGGGCTGTAAGTCTTGTGGGGTGACCTCATAAGTGTAAGGATTTCGGTCCACATTGGATGACTTGTGGTATAATCAAGGTGGCATGGTCTTCCTGGCTTAAGCCTCTGCATGCCACCTTGATTATACCATGGGAGATACCTGGTGCGCATATAGGGGGTTGTAAGCTCTATGAGATGGCCCCATAAGTGTAAGGTTTCGGTCTACATTGGATGGCTTGTGATATAATCAAAGTGGCATCAAGATGACATTGAGAGTCGAGAAATTTTTATTAATCAAGGCCCCAGCTTAGCAAGGGGGCCTGCTTGGTTGTTACGTAAATAATAAGAAGGGCTTAGCTTAGCAGGGGGTCTGCTTACTTAATAAGTACGCATGCTTATAAGGATCCTAGCTTAGCAGAGGTGTTAGGATTTGGAGAAAAGAGTCGATGTCACGCGAAGGAGGGTATTCTACTTTTTGTCCAAGAAGAAGCCATCGAGACACGCAGGAGAATGAGAGGATCAATTTTTTAAGGGATTTCAGTTGGGAGGTTTCCGCAGAGAGAAGGATAAGAGTTAAGGAGCTTGAATTTTATCTACTAGACTGTTTGGAGTTAAATCTGATGAACAAAGAATGGAAAAGAGAGCAGAGGAGAGACGCATAGGAGAGAGAAGAGAGGTTTTTCATCATTGAAGATTTTGATGATGAAATTGATACTGGAATAAAGTTTTGTTGAGTCGTGAAAGACCTATGTGCACATATTTGAGTGTCTGATTTGATCTGGTGGATGCAAGAGATCAAATTTGAGTTGGCAGCAGTCTGTTTTTCTTTTAATCGATTTCAAAATTAGTCACAATAAGGATGTCTGCCTTCTCCAAGAAAGACTCTCACCGCGACAACGGTAGTAGCATCTGCCTTGGATGTTTTACTCTGGAGTTCGAGTGGAGAGTTGCAGCAGTATGCTGATCAATTGGTGCAGCAGGTTTGGAGTGAAGCCTTTGTACCGCTAGTAGAAGAACAAAGGGTTGTTCTTGTTACTGGCCTTATGACCTTATCATCGTTGGATATGACTCTCATTGTGTGGCAGTATCCAGAGGAGGGTGTATGTGTGCTAGAGCTATTTGGAAAGATCAGCACAGGTTTGGTTGCAGTATTGTAGACATGCATACAAGTACAACGATACTTGTATGTGGAGAGAGATGAGGTTGCGAGACGCAGCTCCTTTGCGTCATGTGACACGTTTGGTGCAGAGATATCTTGAGTTGTTGTCCATATCAGCCGTTAGAGGATATCAACAAGCATTACCTTCAAATATTTTGCTGCTGGGGGCGCATGATCTCACGTTTGTTGACACCATTCACTTGGTGATAGCCGGGTGGTCATGTTAAGGTCACACGCGTGATGAAAGAGTTCAGGATTTACATGACTCGTGATCTAGGATGTTCTGAGAGATGTTACGGATCTTACGACATCTTCAGATGCATCAGGTGGATTCTTCAGCATACATCTTGGAGAACGTTCCTTTGTTGGGTGATGCTCGCACATAGATGATGACAAGTGTGCACCAAGTGCGGTCTTGAGTCGGACCGGCAGTATTGTTAGATGCAGCGAGAGTGGGATCTCGTGCATATCGTCCACTGTTGTGGTGGACAACTTGTTTCCGAAAGAGGTGCTCAAGCGCGCACACGTTGTGGTGAGATGACCAGCGCACCTCATAGTTGATGACATCTTGGATGCTGGACGACGATCTCAAGTAGTGAGAGTCGTCGATAAGTCACCCATGACCACGTGGTGAACCTAGTGGGACGGTCCATGGTAGTGTTGCTCACTTTGGTGAGCTGTCTAGCGTCACATGCTTACAAAGATGGAGGACCTGGGCTTGTGTGGGATACTCAATTACGGCAATTGGTAGAGCGTAATGCCCGTGAGAGAGAGCGAGCAATGGGTTTTGCTACAAGTTCAACTACAGTAGCTTCGGTGTCAGAGACTTCACGTCGTCAGGTGTTGGGTTAATGGACTTGAACTACTTGACATGGATTGTTAGTCTTGGATTGGCTGAGCAGCGTCAGATGCGATCGACGAGTGTTACTGTTTGGGCACTTCTGAGCTCTTTGTCTATTGGGTCGGTGGAGGCAAAGGCTGGGGGTGAGGCGTGTGAAATTCGTCATCCTTGGACATCATGTGATGTCATAAAAGAGAGTGTGGAGCTTGCAACTAGGACTGCAAGAGTTTTTCGCACAGTGGAGGTGGAGGTTGTTGATGGTGAGCAGAAGGAAACTACTCCAGAGGCTGCAAGATAGCAGTTAATGACTTCGTTTTCTATCTCTAGCATGGTAACAGAGAATACTTGAGAGATGGAGATTAGACCAAACTAATAAGAGAGGAGAGACGAAGAGTTCAGAGATTCCTGAAGAACTACAGGAATTGTTTTGCCTTCAGTACTTTGAAGGGACCAGGTATACGGATCGACTTGGCTAATGACACGTCAATCTTTCGACGTCCTTATAGATACAATGTCATGAAGACAGTCTTGATCTAGAGTAGGACTCAAGACTTGTTGGAGGTTGGATTGGTGGAGATGTCGCATGGAGAGTATGCATTTGTCACAGTTATGCCAGCAAAGAAGGATATGTATGACAACTACACGGATGGACGAATGTGTGAAGACTACCGTCTTATCAATCGATAGACGAAGTCTGATAAGTATGCCATGTCGGCACCTAAGGAGATCTTTGATGCAGTGGGGCATGTGAAGGTCTTCAGTACTTTGGATCTTCGAGCAAGGTATCATCAGTTGTTAGTGAGAGAAGAAGATAAGTCCAAGACAACATTCTAGAGAATTTACTCTCACGGCAAGGATTGTTTGTATCAGTGGCGGTTCTTACCATTTGGGTTGAAGAACGCCGCTGCTGAGTTTCCATGGATGATGGACAGGATCCTAGCAGGATTGGATTTTGTCAGATGTTATATTGACGACATCTTAGTCTATCGTGCTACAGTGGAGAGCACGAGAGTCATTTACGAGATGTGTTCGAGCGGTTGAGAGCTCATGGGTTGAAGTTACATCATAGGAAGTGTAAGTTCTTTCAGGAGTTGATAAAGTATCTAGGCCACACCATCTACCCAGGTGGGTTGGGTGTTCAACAGATGAAGGTTGAGACTATTGCACGTATCTCACGTCCCATAGATGTGAGTCGAGTTCGAACATTTGTTGATTTGATAAACTTCTATCGTCGATAGGTGGAACGATTTAGTGCAATTGTGAAGTCATTGACCAAGCTGATGAAGATGAACTAGGAGTGACAGTGGAGAGATGAGCAAGAGCGAGGTTTTGTAGAGCTCAAGGATAAGTTGACATTTGCTCCCATCTTGAAGAGATTCGTTAGGGGGCATCTTTTCCAACTGCACATTTATTGGAGTATGTTGAGACTTGGAGCAGTGCTGACTTAACATGATGATGAGAAAAAGGAGTTTGTGATGACGTATGTCAGTCGCTTCAGCAATTCGGCGGAGGCGAGGTATAGTTCGACGAGGGGGAGTGTTTGGCTACAGTGTGGACTATTGCATACTTCCGATGTTATCTGTTTGAGAACCCCTTTACTCTCATTATAGATCACCAGTCGCTCAAGTGATTGATGAAGTCTGACAAGCTTACAGAAAAGCTTGCACGATGAGCTCTGATCTTACAAGAGTATGACTTCCAAGTAGTGCATATATCTGGAGTTGCAAATCTAGATGCCGATGGATTGAGTCGCAACCCATGCACGAGTCAACAAGATCATATTGGGGCTCGATGGCATGACGAGGTTGATGAGGAGATAGTGTCAAGGTGGCATGCATCTGCTTTTCTTTCTGTGTTGGTCATGAACTCTAGTATGGAGGGTTAGGTCGTCTACTCAAGATGATGAGTAGATGATGAGTCTCTAGATCTTGAGGGTGGAGATGATGTTCCAAAACAGCGAGATATCCACGACGATGTGACCATAATGGAGTATGTACGTACTAACGTTGTGGTAGGCACAGTAAGTGCCAAGGAATGAGATCATGTCCTTCAACGAGCGAAGAGATTTCAACGAGAAGGACGACATGTACTTCGAGTGCGGGAGGATGAGAGAGTACGAATAGTGTCACATCCATCTCAGAGGGCACAGTTAGTATGACATGTCAATGAGGAGTTGAGACATTTTGGAGTGAAGCGTATACATAGCTTACTCCAAGGACATTATTGGTGGCGTGGTATGCACATCGATGTACATCATTTGTCGCACCATGTGTGGTTTGTGATCGAGTACGAACATCGTTTAATGCTCATACTCCACAGTTATACCATTATCGATTATGCGGTTGGGTTATTGTTGGAGTTTGGATTTTGCGAGACACTTATCGTTGATAGTACGTCATCACCGGTATGTGTTGGTGATGGTGGAGCACTTCTCCAAGTGGATTGAGTTGGTAACACTACCGGACAAGACGAGTGAAGAGACAACGTATGCGTTCTTAGATCGAGTGATGAGTCGTTTTTGGAGCACCAACTGAAGTCCTAACAGACCAAGGTACATAGTTCTTTGGTGAGTTTCCGGCCTTGTGTGATCAGGTGCTGATTGATCATCAGACTACATCTCGAGATCATCCTGAGACGGATGGTTTGGCGGAGAGGGTAGTTCAGACGGTGAAGAGAGGATTGCGTAAGTATAGCTTGCAGAAGGACCACTTGGGAGACTGGGGTTGTAGTGACGTAGGATTTCTCCTTTTGCCCATTTAGTATACAAGATATCGTTCCCACAGAGGATTTGCACAAGTAACGCTGCTCTAAGTTCTAAGATCTGTTCAAACACACAAACACACGGGTTTTGCCTAGAAATCCCGTCTTCTCACAAAACCACACAAAACAACACGTCTTCCAGACACGCCAAATGGTGCTCTGGACCCAAACAAACAACTACCAATTACAATATCACACAACTATTTACAGAGAAGCTCGGGAAGACGATCTTCCTGCTTCCAGGTTGCTTCTTCCGGTCTTCTCGATACCGTCTTCCCGAAGCGATTCTCGTCTTCTGGGGGTTTAGCTCGTCTTCTCACACCTCCAGAAGGCTGTCCGGCTTCGCAGAAGTCGACTAGTAACAGTCGTTACACCTTACTCTCACACTCACATTCCAACGGGTTGGATAAATCACAGGGTGTATGCCCCCTGTAGCCTTCCCAGGCTTCTGCCTACGGAAGTTGTCTTCCTGCAGCACTACAACGACATTCACCTTCACGGAAGCTCAATAGAAGTATCGGAAGCTCACTAGAAGAAGATAAGAAGATGGGGAAGATGAGGGAAGATGGGAAGAAGAAGAAATCCAAACAAGAGAAAACAGGATGAAAAAGGGCAATTAAGATTCCGACAGGCTTCTAGTCCGGATCCTGACTAACAAGCCATCCCTGCTTGTAATAGTTTGGGGAGGAAGACAACAAACGTGAGTACTGTTGCACCGTCTTCTACTCGAGGATGTCGTCTTCTGTTGCGGGAAGAAGGCTTCTTTCTTCTTCACTTCGCTGCTCTGACTGCTCTGTCTTCTGGGATCCCTTACCCAGAAGACCGTTCGTACGTAGATCCCAAGTGCTCTACTGAACGAGTCAAGCTACACTCCACAACTGTTGACATTCATCGCCACTCAAGAAGAACACTTCTCATGCACAATTGGGAGCGAATTCAATACATTCCACCACCCAGAAGACATGAGCGAAGCTGCTGCACTCAAATCCACAATCTATTCCCCGAGAAGAAGTCACAATGGCATTGGGAAGCTCACTCCCGCTACTTCCTGCGTCTACTCCTCGACACACCAGCCTAGCTAACAGGACTGCACAAGGATGCCGTTCCCTGTTCCTAGACTGTCCACTACTTCTATCTACATCCTCGAACCACTGCTGGTGCGAGTATGCAGACCCCTCCTGTATATTCCAAGACTATTCGTATGTTTCCAACGACGGGTGTAGTGTGCTAAGACTGTCTCTGCTCTAATGTGTCTCGCCTGCCTGCCTGTAGAATCGGTGTGTATGTTCAGTTACTACAGAATTCTACAGAACTGGCAGAACTGGCAGAGCTCCATTTCCTACTCTACGATCCTACTTAACTATCTGCCTTGAGAGTCAGTGGAGGCGACCACCAGGGAGAGAGAGAGAGGCGCTGACAAGAGGTTGTCACCTCACATGCATGCGGTCCCTCTTCCCAATTAGCCCTCCACTGTGTTACTTCTACGCTACCTATGCTGCCACATGGGGTCCTAACTATTTTTACATGAAAAACTGCCACCCTTAAGATAGCATATCCGATCCTACTAAATCTGGAAGTGTCGATTGAGTTTGCTAACTACTCTGATTGCTCGGTGGCAATCTCTACATGATCTGCTCCTACCGGAGCTACTACCTCGACTTCTGATGGGCTGGGAAGCCCTGCACTTACCTCGGGTACCACTGAGGTAGCTTCCCTCTCCTCGCTCTTCGCTGGTCCTGCGGTTTCTGCTGCTGCGTCTTCCTCGGCTTCGACTTCGGAAGACGGAATGGTCTTCTGGGAAGACGAGACGAATGGTGCGTCTTCGGTCTTCTGAGGCACAGATGCAGTACTAGGGACCATGGCGACCTCATAGGGGTCCGGGGAAGTCGCTTTCTCCACGCGGAATACCTGGGAAGACGACTCGTCTTCCTGTCTTCCAGAAGACATCATGTCTTCCGGGGCGTCTTCTGGAGTCTTCTCGTCTTCCAACGCTGTCACCACCAAGTGCACAGCGAGATCGAACTCCTCCTTCTCCATTCCGGATCCAGTCGAGGGTGCTCGGGCTTGGGAAGATGCGGTTGCAGGTGTCGGAAGTGAGGGAAGACCATAAAGTGTCTTCACTCCTTCTATCTGTCTATCCAGGTACCTGAACATGCTATCTCTGCATTCCACCAACCTCGTCTTGGACCCGCTGTCCCATTCCCTAGCTAAGGTAAGTAACTTCTTACCCGCGGTGAAGTTGAACTTCTTCCGAAGCGCTTCTACCGACTGAGCTAGCATCTTCTGCGCACGAGCCTCCGCTGCTTCCCTCTGCGTCTTCTCAGCTGCAGCTCGCGCTTCTGCGGCTTCTCGCTGCATCTTCCAAGTGGTCTGCTCTTCTGCGAGGACAGTGATCTTCTCCCGCACTCGGAGAACTTCCTGATCGCGCTGCTGTACTCGCGCCTGCAACTCCTGGTTGCTCTTCCGAAGTTGCATCGACTCCTTGGCAGAAGCAGCTGCTTCCGCCTTGTACCTGGCTGCAAGCTTCTCCGTGGTGCGGAGACTAGCTTCCAGCGACTCCGTCTTCTGCTGGCTGTCTTCCTGTCGCAGCAAGGTGCGCAGGCCGAATCCAGGCTGTAAGGGCTTCTCCTGTGCCCTCGTTCTCCTCTCCAGCAACTCCATAGCTGGCTGGATCTCCTTCTGGAAGTAGGCACTGAACTCCTCCAGTCGTCTTCCTGCGGAAGACAAGTTCATCCCACCACTCGCTCGGAGGTGTCGACCTTGTCTTCTAGAGGCCATGAAGCCTCTTCCACTACTACGGCCTTCATCTTCTGCGCACGAGAAGAAGCTACTCTTCTCATCTTCCGGGGTGGAAGACTCCTCGTGGCAGGAGCGGCTCTCCTCTTTGCGCTTCCTCGCATCGCAGCAGGAGCGCCTATCCATCCTTCGTCTTCTAGAGTCTTCGGAAGACTCCCAGGCGTTGCAGAAGCAGTCTTCTGCTCTGATCGAGTACTCAGCAGGTCTTCTTCCGAATCAAACTCCGATCCTGAGTGAATGAGAGAGATGGGTGTCCTCGGTACACTTCTGTGATCCATCTTCCTCACTGGCATGGCGTCTTCCGACCCACTAGACTCGTCTTTCCTCACCAGAAGCGTCTTCTGGTGACAGCCGGGTCTCAACTGTGGCATCAAAGTGGGAGGGGGCGTTGCTGCTGCCTCTCGGTTATCGTCTTCCGAGGTCTCCTCCTTCACCTCCTGTCGCTCCGTTGGCCCATACACTGCCAGCTGATCTTCCCTAAGATCCCCCATGGCTACATACAAGTAGCAGAAGAAGGGCGTCAGATGTCCTCCCGCCGGGGTACCCAAGTATGCTAGCTCCGTCTGTACATAGTTGTGGATGTACGCGCCCCAGTAGATTGGCACTCTGTCATCCCACACTGATTCCAGGAACTCCACGTCCTGATCTCCTAAGTACCTTGTCTTCTGCGCTTTTCCCTTGGGAAAAAGATGCAGAAACAACTTCGTCAGAAGTCGCTTCTTCGGCTCCCGGTAAGACTCTATCTTCCAACCGTTCCTCCCCTGCCTGTTTTCCACGAAAAGGCAGGTGGTACTCCCAGGCACATGCCATGAACTCACAATCCTAGGCAAGATCTTCTTCTCGTACCAATATCCTCGGTTCTCGGTGTCGGTGTGTGATCCGTCTACCTAGGAAAGCGCCGGGCTTCTGGCTGTGGTTGTTCACTCAAGAGGTTGGCTTTCAGGTTACAACAGGGGCTATAAACACTCACACAGATGTGTAAGATCTAGTAATATACCCAGAAGGCGAAATTCAGGTCTAGCTGGTAGTAATAGGATCCGGCGGTGAACTTTGACACTCACGGAGAGGAAAACTATGAAGGTTTAGACCTCTAAACTTCCCCTACATGCAAATGAGGTACTACTGAACTCACAGACGAAATTTCAGCCTGAGATCAAATTCTGACACGGAGATATGAACAGAAAAGGTTTGAACAAGAAAACTACGGCAATTTCTGGTACCTAGCTGGCTATTTCAACCTAGAACAGAAGATTGGCTCGATCAAATTCAGATATTCTCACAGTATTTGAAGTCTACAGGGTGCTGAACCTCCCTGTGAAGTTGGGACTCCTGACTCTACACAGAACTCCAGATCTCCTCCTCTGAAGTCGCAGCTCTAGATTAAGAGCTTTTCAGACCCCTCCAGCTTCAGCGACCGCCTTGAATTACTCAATCACTCAATCGATGCGAAACTTTTTGGGAAATTGTAGCCTTGCTGGCAGAGAACACAACCTCGAAGTTTTGAAGCAATTTCCTCAAATCTGCTGCAAGTGACACTGAAAACCCTAAATCCAACAAAAGTGATTCAATTCTGGCACAATTCGGACTTCAATTGGTCATAACTTCGTCTTTATTGACTCAAATCGATCGAACATTTCACTGGAAGTGCTTGGCATGACCAGCTCTACCCTCTTGTGCTCTCAGATTTTCGAAGATCCCTCACCAAATGCTCGAACTCCACTCTAGAGCTCTGTTTCTAAATTTAGAGTTTAACAAAAGACAAAAACGGACCAATGGGAGTTCATAGCTCCACTTGGTTGTCCTTTAGTACCCTAAACCACGTGGCAACTTAGTTTTACTCATAGGCTACCAGGTCAAGCCCCCTAGAGTGCCAGCGTAAAACTTAAATTACTTAAAACGACACGCAGCCCCGAAAAATAACTTAAATCAGCTAGAAAGCGTGCATGGGCGACACGCAAATACAACCCATGAGCTTAAGCCCTATCAACATGGTAATCAACCTACTAAGACTCAAAATAGTGTTAACACCGTATGCAAAGGTGTCAAACATATACATAAAGGACTAGAAGTAATATGAGCTAACTTCTGGAACTATTAAACTCAAGCGTCTGAGTAGAAATATAACATGTAGCCGCCAAGTAGCGCGACATCCACCCCCTCTGAACCTGCACATCCTCCGGTATGTGTCATCCAGATCAAGACTCTTCAGCTTCGGCTTCAAACTCATCTTCAATCTGCATTGAGTCTTCAGCTTCATCCTCAGTAAGCTCTGCAATGTTCTGGTCCTCCCCTCTCCTTCTAAAGAGCTTGATTCTCTTCCCTGCGACTGGTATCTTGAGCACTGCACCATCTAACTCTCTCAAAGAGTATGTGGCATTATCATAAACTTCTAACACCACATACGGTCCGAACCATCTCTTGGAAAACTTTCTGATAGCGCTATCTGATTATCAAGACTACTATCATAGACTAACACCCAATCACCTTCCTTAACTGGTTTGGGTCGTAATCTATGCGTTCTATCAAATCTGCCTTTGTTTCTCTCTCTAGCAGTCTTCAACCTTTCCACAACTTTGACAACATCCTCAGGTCTCCGTTCTAACTGCTGGATCCTTAATGCAAGAAGATCCTCCGTACTTCTACCATCTTCCCATGGCAAAACATTCCAAGTAGGCACAACCTCCTCAATCGGCATCACAGGTTTTTGTCCTAGTATCAACTCTGCTGGCATGTAACCTGTAACGGTACTATGAGTTGTACGATCTGCCCATAAAGCAAATGGTAGCAGTCTAGGCCATTCACGGATCTTACCCTTGCAAGCTTTTACCAAAGCTTTGATGATTGGCGGATGACCTCGTTCGCTCTTGCCATTCCCTTCAGGATTGTAAGCAGTGGTTAATGCCAGCTTGATTCCCAATCGCTTGAAGAATTCAACTGCTTCTTGTGAATCCAGCTCACCCCTATCTGCAGTGATCTTTCCCACACACCCATACCTACAAATAACATCTTCAAGTAGAAAGCGGCAGACACTAGCAGTGGTCTTCGTCCTCAGGGCACGACCTTCGACTTGGTTAGATAGATCTTCTCTAGCCAAGACTAGATACCTCATTTGTCCAAGTCCAAATGGCATAGTTACCAGATCAACTACCCATTTGTAATGAATGGCTAAAGGATAAGTAGGATGCAATCCATCACGATGACGTACGTTGGAATACATCTGGCAGGGTATACATGATGAAACAAACTGTACTACATCCTTATACATACCCTTTCACCAATACTTCTCCTTCATCTTGGCAAATGTTGCCCAAACTCCTCTATGACCGGCCCATAGACTCTCATGAAACTCCTTGATCAGCTGCTGCTGCAATCCCAAGTCACATACCACCCGTTGCGGTATACCTCCTTGTAGCTTAGGGCGCTTCCATAGATGTCCTCCATGTAAAAAGTAACCATAAGCTATTCTACGGATCCTCTTGAAATCTGCATCAGACCAGCCTTCTTGCCTTTCCAGTGAACTCAAATAGCGCCCAAGATCCAACCACTCGCCATCATACACAGTTTCCTCAAAAAACTCCAACGAGGCTGCAAAACAGCTTCTATCCCTTCTAGCAAGAGCACTAGAATAGAACTCTGTTCCCACATCCTCCTGATCATCTATCATTTCTTTCTCATCGTAATATCTAGCCCTTGATAAGATATCTGCCACAGGATTGTCTTTTCCTGCAATATGTCTAAACTCTAGGTTCAAGGACTTGATATATGCTATCCACCTCAACATAGCAATATCTGGAGTTGTACAGCTAGTGATCATTCCCAAGAGAGGTAAGCAATCTGTCTCCACAACCACAGGTGCTCCTATCAAGTATTCCTTATCACTCTTCATCGCAGTAACTACTCCCCATAGCTCTCTCTTGGCCTGAGGGTAGTCTCTCTGCCGTGAACTTAAGACCTTAGCACCAAAACGCACCACATATCTATTTCCATCCTTATCATCTTGTCCTATAGCCCACCCAATGCCAGTAGGACTAGTATCAACAGTAAGGATAACAGGTCTGCCCAACTCATATGTTACCTTCCGTAGAGTTGGTGGTGAAGACAACAGATCCTTCAACTTCTTCATAGACTCGCTTTGCTCCTCTTGCCACTGAAATCTCTGCCCCTTCCTCAGCAACTTGTACAACGGATCTGCTACATGTGCAAAATGTGGAATCCATATATGATAAAACACACATGCACCTAGAAACCTTCTCACCTCAGTAACCGATCCACATGTCTCCTTCATCCTTCGGATGGCATCAACCTTGTTTGGACAAGGCTTCCGATCATAAGATCCACACAGATGTCCCACTATTAACATCTCATGTTCTCCAAATACAGACTTTGCTCCTGATAAAGTCAAATGAACCTCCTCCAGTCGACTCAATATCTTATCACAGTCGGCTATGTGATCTGCAACAAACTTACGGCACCTCCTCTGATCCATTACCTCATTCTTCTCCTCCTCAGCACACCCTTTGATCGGCACATCATCAAGGAATGGCATAGTTTTTTTCAGGAATGAAATCCCTCAAAACTTTATTCATGTCATTCATCATATGTGCTACAGAATTGGTAGCACCTTGTGGCAAGGTGCACATCCTTAGTAACCCCAAAGGTGTCCTCATTGTAGTCAAGTCTCTACTCTCAGAGGATAACTGAAACTGATCGTAACCTGAATATAAGTCTCCCATTGAATAGATAGCACGACCAGCAAAAGCCTCTGCAAACTCGTCTACAATAGGTCATATACCCATATTCCTGATAGTCACCTTGTTAACTGGCTGCATATCTTGAATGAATCTCAAAGCTCCACTCTTCTTCGGAACAGTAAACCATCTGCTAGAGTAGGGAGCTATAGATGGTTCCAAGATACCCATCCTAATCCTCTCATTGAGCAAGTCTATCAGCTTTGGTAGATGAGCTCTAGGTACAGGGATAGGACGTAGATTCCAAGGCACATGCGGTATAGTAAAAATTACCATAGGTGCTACTACACTTGGATCTACACATCCTACTTCATGTGACTCAAACGCAAACGCCTTACCATGCCTAGATAGCATCTCCCTGAAGCTCTTCTTCTCTTGCTCAGTAAGAAATCCATCACCTCCAATCCTCAGGTCCTTTAGTGTTGTTTCTGTAAACTGGTGTCCAATTCTTCTCGGTCCTCTAAGCGTCGGTTCTCGTGCAGCTTGCTCCATCTTCTGATTGTAATCGAGTGGTAAAGGCAAAGCCACTGGTTTGACTTTTTTTGCCACTGACTTGTACTTGGTCTCCACATACACCTCTTGCCGATCTATAAACTTATCAATTACATCATAAAGCTCCTTGGAGCTCACTCTCACCACTCTATCTACATCATCTATAGAACTTTCTACTATAGATTTCAACTCCCCTATAGTATCTACCAAATACTGCTCTTCAAACACTCCAGATATGTATTCATCTCCGGCTAACTCTCCACTATCTCTCAAAGACTGTTGTACACACTTCACATGTTGCCTCTCAAACCTCTTCAGATTCTCAACCTTCCTATAACACACTGATCCATATGACGTCAATCCTAAGAAGCTAGTGGATAAAGCTTCCTGCTCTACTAGATCAGGCGAGAATCCTAGCTCTACTGTATCGTTGAAGTCTCGCTCTTCAATGGTACTCTGCCAAAACCCCTAGACTCTCTAAACTCCTGAGTAATCTTAGGCAGTGGACGGTCTCTCAAGCTATCACGATTCCTCTCATGTTCTGCAGCAACGGTCAAAAACTGAACAGCTCTTTTGCCGTCTCTACTACGTATCCTAGCATAGGCTGAACCATCATCCATAACTCGTGTCTCCATTCTAACAGCAGTAATGTAAGGTTGTCCTAGAATGATAGGATAGGTTGACATGTCTTGCACAAAGAAATTCTGAACATCACTAATGTCACCCACAGTTACCTTGATGTTGGGGCAAGCACCATAGAGTTCTCCTCGCTGGTTGTTGGCAGCACGGATAAGCCATCCATGGTCGGTGTCTATAGGCCACCTCCCACGCTTGTACAGCGCCTTAGACATCAGATTAATCTTTGAGCCATGATCAATCAATGCCACCACAGGTTCCTCTAGATCTCTCAGCTTCACTAAGGTCTCTGTGGTTGCTCTCGCCCAATGGTTGTGAGAATAATGGCTCTTCTGCGATGCTTCCACCTCATCTTCAAACCTCACGTGCTGATCTGATCTTCCCTCTGATACTTGAGAGCAGTAACCAGCAATCTCATCTTCCTCATCCTCCGACAGTTTGGTCCCTAGAGCGTTAAGCGTAGCTGCTTCACCCAAAATCTGACGTTTCCTCTTGATGATATCTATGGTAACCTCATGGAACTCACGCTTTGCAATCCCAAGAATCTCACCCAAAGTAAACTCAACTTTCCCATTCAAGATACGGTTCTCTAACACTTGCTTCAAGTCTGTAGCAATCTCAATGTCAGACTGAAGTTTGTATGCAGGCATCTTACCCTTCTCCTTGCTTCTCTCCTTCTCCTTTGATGTTGTAGATGGCAGATCCTCCATAGTCTCCTCCCGAGTAGGTGTTGTCTCCTGCCTTGTCTCTGGTCTAGCCCTTTCACTCCTTGTAGCAGGTCGTTTGGCTGTAGAAGCCTCACCTGCATCCTCTCTCCTGCGTTTTTCTTCTAGTACAGCTTCATGATGACTTCTTGCAACATAAGCATGCACTGACATAGTGTCTACAGGGTCATTCCATCCTGTAGTTTCTCGAATTGAGTTGCCAACCCTCCGTAGCACATCCTTGTCTAACTCTGTTCTAGCTACGGATCGCACTACATCAGACCACAACCCAGTAGTCCCTTTCTCTCTCTCCATTTCCACTTTCACTCCACACGTAGCAGCATTCACAAGAGAAACAGCATGTGATGATGATATCTCATTCACAAGTCTCTTCATACCACCCTTGCCAAAGTTGGTTCCCAACATCATCCCAGTCTCTCTCAGATGGATCTTACCATCTTTGAAGAAGATCAAATCCTTCCTCAATGCATCTGAAAACTCCCCACAATCTCTTCTTACATGGTCTAGGCTATCACACCATATACAACGATGAACAAAGCCTTCTCTCATCTGAGGTCTCTGCATAGCTGGCTGTACATTCTGCTCCTTCTCTTCTAACCTAGTGAGCTTAAGCTTAAGCTCCTTCATACCCTTAATCAACTCATCAAGCGATGAGTCTTCCTCTCTAGCAATTACCAAAGCGGGCTTAGTAGGCAACTGCTTGACAGGAATTATCAGAGGTGCTGCTTCACTTACCACCACCTTGTCCCTTCTTCTCTGTCTCTTGGTCAGCAAAGAGACAGCCTCTTCAACCTCCTTCCAGTCAGTCTTCAATCCTCTCTCCTCACTCTTGTCTTCCAGCAACAGCTCAAGCTTCTCCTGAATAGTCACGTCCGCTGCTTGTAGGAAAAGCTCGGTCTTCTCCACCTCTAGTGTAAGTTTCTCTGTCCTAGAAAGCTGAGCATATTGACGATCAAACTCTCTTAACAACTCATTTACAGACAAACCTTTGTTAGGCTTAACTACCCACTCCAAGAACGTTCTCTTGGTCACCCTCTCTGAGTCTTCAGTGTAGTACTCCTCCTTCAAAGCTCGCATAAAGCTCTCCCAACTCTGTCCTTGCTGCAGCTTGAGCTCCTTCACACGCCCACGAATCTCAGGCACAACAGCAAGTTCAAAGTTCTCCACCATCTCCTTCTCAGGTACCTTGTTCACCTCCATCTCCCTAGCATAGTATCGCACGTACTTGGAAATATCTGTCCCCTTGAACTGGTCCATCTGATGCACCACAGATTGCAACGCCTTGGTTGCTAATACCTCCTTCCTCTCTGTGCTCTGCTGCTGCTGCATAAACATGGAAAAGGCTTGGAACATCTTCATCGTAGCAGCATCCAACTGAACAAGTTGCTGAGCAGCAGCAGCACCTCCACTTGATGATCCTTGGTTGGCCATGATATCTGATCCTGCAACACTCTCAAGAAAACTCCCACCCTAGGTGTTTCACGTCGAGTTCACCAAAAAGAGAGTATGTCGGAGTGTGATCCGTCTACTTAGGAAAGCGCCGGGCTTCTGGCTGTGGTTGTTCACTCAAGAGGTTGGCTTTCAGGTTACAACAGGGGCTATAAACACTCACACAGATGTGTAAGATCTAGTAATATACCCAGAAGGCGAAATTCAGGTCTAGCTGGTAGTAATAGGATCCGGCGGTGAACTTTGACACTCACGGAGAGGAAAACTATGAAGGTTTAGACCTCTAAACTTCCCCTACATGCAAATGAGGTACTACTGAACTCACAGACGAAATTTCAGCCTGAGATCAAATTCTGACACGGAGATATGAACAGAAAAGGTTTGAACAAGAAAACTACGGCAATTTCTGGTACCTAGCTGGCTATTTCAACCTAGAACAGAAGATTGGATCGATCAAATTCAGATATTCTCACAGTATTTGAAGTCTACAGGGTGCTGAACCTCCCTGTGAAGTTGGGACTCCTGACTCTACACAGAACTCCAGATCTCCTCCTCTGAAGTCGCAGCTCTAGATTAAGAGCTTTTCAGACCCCTCCAGCTTCAGCGGCCGCCTTGAATTACTCAATCACTCAATCGATGCGAAACTTTTTGGGAAATTGTAGCCCTGTTGGCAGAGAACACAACCTCGAAGTTTTGAAGCAATTTCCTCAAATCTGCTGCAAGTGACACTGAAAACCCTAAATCCAACAAAAGTGATTCAATTCTGGCACAATTCGGACTTCAATTGGTCATAACTTCGTCTTTATTGACTCAAATCGATCGAACATTTCATTGGAAGTGCTTGGCATGACCAGCTCTACCTGACAGATTACTTTGGTATAAAACACCGGAAGACAACACCGTACAATCCAAAAGCTAATGGATTGACGGAGAAGTCTAACGGAGTGTTGTGCAAGATTCTGAACAAGGTGACAGTGAATCATGCATATGATTGGGATACAAAGTTACCGGCTGTCTTATGGGCATTTCGGAATGCAGAGAAGATCACGACTCGACAAACACCCTTTTTCCTAACATATGGCATGACACCGATTATGCGAGTTGAATTTGATGTGCCTACTTACAGAATCCTGTCTGAAGATAGATTGTCAGTGGAGGAGAGCCAACTGTTACGACTCAAGAGTCTGATCACACTCGAGGAAGACCGTGAAGAGTCTAAACGACTAACGGAAATCATTCAAATGAAGCGGAAAGAGAAGCACGATAAGAAGATCCGCAAGGTGGACATCAAGGATGGTGATTTAGTACTACTGTATGACAGTAGGTACACCAAATTTCCAGGGAAGTTACACTTACGTTGGATGGGTCCTTACAAAGTAACGCGTCGTTATAGTAATGGTTCGGTTCAGTTGGAAGAACTCGATGGAACATTGTTAGCCACTCGAGTCAATGGGTGGAGAATCAAGAGATACTACTCTTAAGTGTTCGCGGGGTCGCTTCACAATTGAGAGGGGGAGTATGTGAAGCCTTGGTTTTTCGTTTTGTTAATTAATTGATTAGTTGTAAAGTAAATAAGAAGAATAGATGATAGAAGATAAACGATATGAGTAGAATAGTGTTAATTAGAAGTTTAGTGAAGAATCTCAGTTCTGGAGGAATTTATCGAATCTATGGAGACACTGAAAGATGATTTCCTCATAGATGAATTCCTCAGGCGAAGAGCTTTCTAACGATATGTTGTGCGAGGCCATCGGAGACCAAATGACGAAGTTACAGCAGACTGAAGAATGTCAGTCGTCAAGAGGAAAACCCTAACTTCGGCACGTGCAGAAAAACCTATCGCGGGATATAAGCCAGGTAACAAGTCATTTACTTTACTCTTTTACTATTCCCAGAGCGAGCGATAGCAGGGCGCAGCGAGCCGCATTTACCGAACGCCGAAGTACATCAGTTACGGGCGAGGAAGCCAATTCGCGAGTGATCGGCGAGGAAGCCAATTTGCGCAGAAGTACATCAGTTACGGGCGAGGAAAGGATTGCAGCGAAGACTCCGTTCGTACAAAACAAATAGTACAAAACCTCAAGTAGAATCTCCGAAGAGAAGAGTAGAAACCGACTTGTGGTGTTATTTCTGTAGAGGGTTGGGACATAAAGTAGTGAATTGTCCAACTAGAATCAGAACCGAGAGAGCTAAAGGGAAGCGGGAGTTTACTGATTTAAGTCTTCGAGTGGGTCCATCGTCACCAGTGCCAGTTCATCTTCTAGGCGAAGATCCTTGTCCAAGTTGTGGAGTGGGTGATCTATCAAGAGGACACAAGTGCGTCGATGTGGCCGCCCTACTTACGTCAGTAGTCGAGAAGTTGGACGAGACTCAAAGAGCTGAGACGGAGAAGTTGTCGACTTCAAAAGAGGACTCGGCTGAGTTGTGATGGAGATCGTCATTCGGATGGTGGAGAAGACGGTGATGCGACTCAGACTCATGATTACCTTGGGAGAAGAGATGGCACAAGAGGTGTTGTTACAACCATTTCCTTTTATTTTACCTATGGTAGATTATTCGCGAATGGAATTGGTGATGTTCGTGCTCTTTTAGCGAGTAGTTATTGCACGAAAATTGGAAGTGTAGAAGAGTAGTTACAAGATGGGGAAGTTACCAGTGTTTCATGGGAAAGACAATGAAGATGTAGAACCATTTGTACGAGATTTCAAAAGGGGTTGCATCGGAAACAACGTGAGAAGGAAGGAAGAATGGGTGTTGTTACTGCCAGAGTTTTTAGAAGATTTTGCTCTTACGTGGTATGAAGACCGAGTGAAGAGCAAGACACCTGGTGCAGTTGAGGACACATGGGAGACGTTGAGTAATGCACTCATCGAAGAATTTCTTCCAGAAGAGAGTTATGAGAAGCTCATGGTGGAGCTTACTCATTTGAAGCAACGAGACGACGAGAAAGTTCGGCAATATGCCGAAAGGGTGGATAAGTTGGAGTAACGGTTTCGGACGGTCCTACGGAAGAGTGGAGACAATGTGGAGCTAACGATGGCGGGGATTGGAGCAGTGTTGACCAAGAACTTGGTGGGAGGATTGAGGCCTTCAATTCGAACCCAAGTGAGATACGAGAAGCCAGCAACCAAAGCGGAGGCCATCAAGATAGCGACAAATATGGAAGAGAGTTTGGATGAAGGAGATATCATCCAACCTCATCATGCTGCTCTGGTGTCAACTTCGACTCCTGGTGTAGTCACAACAATCGCACCTGCACCATCACAATTGGTGATTGCTTCAACGTCAGCTCCTACTCCAACGGTGGTGCCAAGACCATTTATTCCTACAGCGATGTCTACTGCCACCTCTGATTTCCATGCTGAGTTGAAGAGCATCACCGATACTCTTGCGGATCTCAAGATAAACGTGGTGTAGTTACACGAATGGAGGAACAAAGGTGGAGGAGGAGGTCCAAGAGGTTACGACAACAATCCTAACCGAGGAAATCAAGGTAACTTTGGAGGCAACCAAGGTAACTTTGGAGGAATCACTTGTTGGACGTATGGAGGTTCTCATTTCCAGCGAAATTGTCCTAACAATGGAGCAAGAGGTGCCGAAGCTGTCAGAATGAATGTGGGTGGAGGAAATCCATCACAAGGACGAGACAAGGGGGTGGCTACTATCGATGTCGTGCGAGATCCCATCTACGAGAAAGGAGAGAGTTCAAACTCTTCTCATGCACCGGTGGAGCTTTTAGCTCAAGAAAGGAAAAGAACTCGATTTTCTGATGAACCGGTTTTCATGGAGGAGTCAGCAAGTAGAAGTACTCGTTCGAGTAATGTTTCGAGTACACCAAGGGAGCCAAGAAGGAAGCTGGGGATGGCGGATTTCACCATTTCATCTTCCCAAGCGGGATATGATGTGGTTGAAGATGTGGGTGCTCAGAAAGCCAACATCACTGTTGGACAACTGATCGCACTTAATCCCAGCTTACGAAGGGAACTCAGAGGAGGACTGAGTTCTAAGAGAAGCAAGAAGAAGAAACCCAAGAGCAAGACATCAAAGTCTGTGGGAGTTGGTGTGGTGGATGTGCATGCTTCAGAGGTATGCACTAGGGCTTCAAAGATTGAAGTCCGGTTGAATGGTCACTACGTCTCTGACGTATTGGTGGATGGAGGGTCGGCTGTAAACGCCATATCGGAGAGGTTGATGAAGAAGTTGGGGATGGAACCAACTCGCCCGGCTAGCATTGTCGTGGGGATGGCTAACAAGCAACGGGTAAGACCTCTTGGTGTGTTAGAGAAGGTGGTCGTGTCTGTGATGGGAGTTCAAACATTGATGTCCTTTCAAGTGTTAAAGGACTCTAGTTATGATTTGCTCCTAGGTAAGCCTTGGTTGAGAGCTGTGCGCACCATTGATAGGTGGCACAAGGGATACTTACGGATTGGGCCTAGAGATCATAGAGTGATAGTTCCTCTCTCGGGTGTTGGAGTTGTGACTTCTGACTCGGATAGACCCACTAGTGACTACTGGGAATCTGATACGGAGGATGATCAGAGTGTATCAGAAGTAGATACTGGAGATTCTTACGATCAAGAATCCTCATCTGAGGACGAAGGATTTGGTCGAGATGAATCATTACATCAGCTTAGTGCTATTGACTTGTTGCCTCGACCAGCAGTGGAGAAAGATCCTGACAAAGAAGAGTTGAGTGAGGCAGAGATTGTGAGAAGACTCTCTACCCTGAAGTTTGGTATCAATGTCACTCAAAAAGAGAAAAGTAGATTCCTAGATATATTTTGAAAATATATCCATGTGTTTGCTTTCAGCTACAAGGATTTGAAGGAGGTGACTCTCGAGACTCATCGAATCGAATTGGAGGAACACGCAAGACCAGTTCGACAGAAGCAGAGAAGGGTCAATCCCACAACGGCAATGATGGTCAAGGAGGAGATAGACAAGTTGAAGGAGGCGAGTTTCATCTATGAGGTGGAGAACTCAGAATGGGTTTCACCCATTGTGATTGTCAAGAAGAAGAATGGTAAGCTGCGAGTGTGCATAGACTATAAGAAGCTGAATGCAGTTACCAAGAAGGATTATTATCCTCTACCATTTATAGATGAGATTTTGGAGGAAGTTGCTGGTCATGAGTGGTACAGCTTTGGTGATGGTTATAGTGGGTATAACCAGATCAAGATAGCACAGGAGTACCAACAGTTGACTACTTTCACTACTCCTTGGGGAACATTTGTATTTCGGGTGATGCCATTCGGATTGTGTAATGCTCCGGCCACGTTTCAAAGGTTCATGAACAAGATGTTTGAACCATTCATAGGGAAGTTTGTTTGGGATTTCATTGACGATTTCTGTGTGTACGGACGAAAGGAGGACCACTTTGATCATGTGATCAAAGTTTTGCAGCGGTTGGAGCAAGCTAATGCTTCTTTGAATCCAGAGAAGTGCATCTTTGGCTGCGAAGAAGGTCTGTTGTTAGGACACATCATTTCCAAGAAGGGGATTGCAGTAGATCCTGAGAAGGTGAAGAAGATTGTGGATCTTCCATTTCCAATCAACTTGACAAAGTTGAGACAGTTTCTTGGGATGGTTGGATATTATCGTAGGTTTGTCTTTTCCTTCTCAAACAAAGCAATAGCTTTGACTATGTACATGAAGAAGGGAGTTGATTTTGACTTGATAGTGCATGATCAGAAGGCAAAGGAAGCATTTGAGGAGCTGAAAAAGACATTGGTGACAGCTCCTATACTTGCTAAACCTGAGTGGAGTAAAGCATTTATTCTGTATACGGATGCCTCCAATGTAGCTATCGGGCGTACATTAAGTCAGTTAGATGAAGATGGGCATGATCATCCTATAGCTTATGCTAGTAGGCAGATGGTGCCAGCGGAGAAGAATTACTCCGTGACTGAACGAGAAGGATTAGCGGTGATCTTTGGATTGAAGAAATTCCGACATTACTTGCTAGGAGGGAAATTTTCCATAGTCACAGATCACAAGGCTTTAAAGTATATCTTTAATAAGCCTAATGCCGAAGGTCGTATTGCTCGTTGGAAGATCCTTCTAACAGAATACGATTACGTGATCGAAGATAGACCAGGGAAAAAGCATGCGAATGCTGATCTTTTGTCGAGGGCTTATGATGATGAGGGAGAAGAACCGTTTGATGATTCATTTCCAGACGAACATCTGATGACCATCACAAGCATTGAGGAGATACCGGACGAGTACAAGGAAATCTGGAGTTTCCTTGCAGATGGATCTTTTCCAGAAGGTATGCATACCCGAGAACGTAACGCGTTGATCAAGAGATGCAAACCTTACACCATGGTGGAGGGAATTCTATTTCATCAAGGAGCAGATGGCTTACTAAGGAGAGCAGTTGGTCAGAAGGAGACGTTCAAGCTGATGCACGAGTTTCACGATGGCACTGTTTGCGGAGGTCACTTTGCTGGTAAGATAACAGCTTTCAAGATTTTGGATGCGAGTTATCATTGGAGAGGGATTTTCAAGGAGTGTTTAGACTATTGCAAAACTTGCGACGTATGTCAAGCATTTGCTCTGAAGTCTACTAGAACACCTCCGTTAAGATCAATTCCAATATTAGGACCATTTGAGAAGTGGGGTATTGACTTCGTAGGTCCTCTTAATAAGACACCTCGAGGCAATAGATACATTGTAGTTGCCACTGACTATTGTACCAAGTGGGTAGAGGCTAGACCTTTGAGAGAGACCAATGAAACAGAAGTCGGTAGATTCCTATGGGAGAGGATCATCACCAGATTTGGATGTCCGTTAGAGTTGGTCTCGGATAGAGGAGAAGAGTTTGTAGGGAGCATGACTACTGCTATGCTACAACACTTTTCTATCAAGCCACGAGTAACGACCTCATACAAACCAAATGCTAATGGTCTTGCGGAGAAGACCAATCTTACACTTTGTATGATGCTCGCCAAAGATGCTGGTGTTGAGACTGCGAAACATACTTGGGATAAGAGGCTACATGCCATCTTATGGGAGTATCGAACGACAACAAAGACTTCTACTGGGTACTCTCCATTTCGACTGGTTTATGGAGTGGAGTCCAAGTTGCCAATCCAATTCGAATTGGATACTTTTCAAACTATTCAACGAAAGTTGAAGAGGTCGAGAGGAGAAGACGTGGTCAGATCAAGAAGGGAGCAACTCATGGAGTTGGAAGAGACCCGAGCGGTAGCAATGATCCGGATGGAACGAGCTCAGGCGTATCAAAAGAAGAGTTACGACAAACGGTTGGGCAAGAGGGAGGTAAAACCTTTTCAAGTCGGAGATTGGGTTATGTTGTATGATGCTATCAGATTCAAGAGGGCTAGGAAAAAGTTTCTTCCGAGATATTTTGATCCTTTTGTTGTAGATAAGGTGTGGAGCAACTTCACATATGACCTTCAAGAGTTGGGAGGAAGGAGATTCGATCGGGTCAACCATGACAAGTTGAAGTTGTTTCATCGACGAAAGTTCTCTCTTCACTCCGAGGACGGAGCGAAAATTTAGTCCGGGGGTAAAATGTAACGACCTATGTTACACATAGGAAGTTTGTCTATTAGTAAGGTGTTTAGTTCTAACTAAGTGTTGAGAATGTTTATTTGCTGCCAAAGTACTTTTAGGAGGTATCAAGTTAGTCATGACTAGCTAAAAGTTAGTTATGGTTAAACTTAGCTGTACTTTTGGCAGAATTCAGATATTTGCTAAAGAGTGAGCACTACTATCTTGTCATCTTGTCTAAAAGGTAGAAAGGGGGTGGAAAGTATCCCTTATCTCCTTTTTGACTTGATATTAGTGGTTGGATTAAAGTTGTGGACTTTGTGGGCATTAAAAACAAGAAGAGATTCCACATGTTTCCTTTTTAGTGGGTCCTAGTGTAGAGGGGGGGTGGAAATTCGAGATTCCTTGAGAATATTCCAGAATCCTTCTAGAAGTTGTTGACTTTGAAGGAATAAGCCCATGTGAAACGGTAAAAAGCCCATGTGATTAATGCTTTTACCTTAAGTAATATCTTAGTAAAACCCGGTAAAAGTAGTTACGGCTGAGTTACCGGGGGTACCATAGTAAAAACCTAGAATGTATAAATAGAGGAGTAGAGAAGAGCTCCTCATCCTTGTTTTCACATTGTCGTAATGACAACTTGAGTAATATAGAGTGTGTGGGATATTTTTAGCATGTGAGAACTTGAGAGACGTTGTTAGAATGGAGGATTTTTAGTTGATTTGTTTAAGGAGATTTTTAGTTGATAAGTTTGTGGGTGTATGAATGAGTGAACTCAGCATTTTCCCTTCAAGTTCATGGTGTGCTTCCATCAAAGCCATCAGAGGTGACCCCTGAGTGAGAGACAGGCCCGACATGTTGCAGATTCGTGGATGACGATCGTGGAGGTTGAGAGATCGGGGGGATAGTGATCGATAGGACCGCGGAGGGTTTACAGTACTCACGCAGATATCTAGAAATATCTCTACCTTCAAACCTTCCACATCTGTTCACAATAGCTTGCAAAGCCTTGGTGGACTTTAACTCACCCCCTCCAACGATCGGATGTTGTTGAACCAGGGCCGCAAGCGTCTTCAGGATCTCAACCGTATCCAGACCAGGTACAGAGGTCGTTGCAGTCACAGGTGCTACAGAAGATGTTGCAGTAGACGTAGATGCAGCAGCCGTAGAAGTAGCAACAGCAGTGCTCTTGCGATCCATCTTCTCTCGTTGTAGTAAACTCAACCTCCTCAATCAATCACCCCAAGAACTCTCAGTGGAAGCACCAGATGTAGAGTTGAGAGTTTTCCTCGGGAAGGGCGGAACCTTCTGGCTGTGATATGAGCTTGAAGGCTGTGTTCAGTCTACCTAGCCCTTGTGATCTATGACTATGAAAAATTTCCCTCCTAGCAAGTAGTGTCGAAATTTCTTCAATCTAAAGATCACCGCTAATCCTTCTCGTTCAGTCACGGAGTAATTCTTCTCCGTTGGAACCATCTTCCTACTAGCATAAGCTGAAGGATGATCATGCCCATCTCCATCTAGCTGACTTAATATACATCCGATTGCTACATTGGAGGCATCCGTATACAGAATAAATGCTTTACTCCACTCAGGTTTAGCAAATATAGGAGCTGTCACCAATGTCTTTTTCAGCTCCTCAAATGCTCCTTTGTCTTCTGATCATGCACTATCAAGTCAAAATCAACTCCCTTCTTCATGTACATAGTCAAAGCTATTGCTTTGTTTGAGAAGGAAAAGATAAATCTACGATCATATCCAACCATGCTAACAAACTGCCTCAACTTTGTCAAGTTGATCGGAAATGAAAGATCCACAATCTTCTTCACTTTCTCAGGATCTACCGCAATCCCATTCTTGGAAATGATGTGCCCTAACAGCAATCCTTCTTCGCAGCCAAAGATGCACTTCTCTGGATTTAGAGAAGCATTGACTTGCTCCAACCGCTGTAAAACTTTGATCCATGATCAAAGTGGTCCTCCTTTCTTCCGTACACACAGAAATCGTCAATGAAATCACGAACAAACTTCCTTATGAATGGTTCAAACACCTTGTTCATGAACCTCTAAAACGTGGTCGGAGCATTACACAGTTCGAATGACATCATTCGAAATGCAAATGTTCCCCAAGGAGTAGTGAAAGTAGTCAACTGCTGGTACTCCTGTGCTATCTTGATCTGGTTATACCACTATAACCATTACCAAAGCTATACCACTCATGACAAGCAACTTCTTCCAAAATATCATCTATAAATGATAGAGGATAATAATCCTTCTTGGTAACTGCATTCAGCTTTTTATAGTCTATGCACACTCGCAACTTACCATTCTTCTTCTTGACAATCACAATGAGTGAAACCCATTCTGAGTTCTCCACCTCGTAGATGAAACTCGCCTCCTTCAACTTGTTTATCTCCTCCTTGACCATCATTGCTGTTGTAGGATTGATCTTTCTCTGCTTCTATCGAACTGGTCTTGCGCTCTCCTCCAATTCGATTCGATGAGTCTCTAGAGTTACCTCCTTCAAATCCTTGTAGCTGAAAGTAAACACATAGATATATTTTTGAAATATATCTAGGAATCTACTTTTCTCCTCTTGAGTGACATTGCTACCAAACTTCATGGTAGAGAGTCTTCTCACGATCTCTGCCTCACTCAACTCCTCTTTGTCAAGGTCTTTCTCCACTGCTGGTCGAGACAACAAGTCAATAGCACTAAGCTGATGTAATGATTCATCTTGACCAAATCCTTCGTCATCAGACGAGGATTCTTGATCATAAGAATCTCCCGTATCTACTTCTGAGACACCATGATCATCCTCTGTATCAGATTCTCAATAGTCACTGGTGGGTCTATCAGAATCAAAAGTCACAACTCCAACACCCGAGAGAGGTACTATCACTCTGTGATCTCTAGTCTCAATCCGTAAATATCCTTTGTGCCACCTATCAGTGGTGCGCACAGCTCTCAACCAAGGCCTACTTAGGAGCAAATCATAACTAGAGTCCTTTAACACTTAAAAGGACATCAATGTTTGAACTCCCATCATAGACGCAACCACCTTCTCTAACACACCAAGAGGTCTTACCCGTTGCTTGTTAGCCATTCTCACCACAATGCTAGCCGGGCGAGTTGGTTCCATCCCCAACTTCTTCATCAACCTCTCCGATATGGCATTTACAGCCGATCCTCCATCCACCAATACGTCAGAGACGTAGTGACCATTCAATCGGACTTCAATCTTTGAAGCCCTAGTGCATACCTCTGAAGCATGCACATCCACCACACCAACTCCCACAGATTTCGATGTCTTACTCTTGGGTTTCTTCTCCTTGCTTCTCTTAGAACTCAGTCCTCCTCTAAGTTCCCTTCGTAAACTAGGGTTGAGTGCAATCAGTTGCCCAACCGTGATGTTGGCTTTCTGAGCACCCACATCTTCAACCACATCATATCCCGCTTGAGAAGATGAAATGGTGAAATCCGCCATCTCCAACTTCCTTCTTGGCTCCCTTGGTGCACTTGAAACAGTAATCGAGCGAGTACTTCTTCTTGGTGACTCTTTCGTGAAAACTGGTTCATCAAAAAATCGAGTTTGTTTTCTTTCTTGAGCTAAAAGCTCCACCGGTGCATGAGATGAGTTCGAGCTCTCTCCCTTCTCATAGATGAGATCTCGCACTACATCGATAGTAGCACTCCTTTGTCTCGTGCTTGTGATGAATTTCCTCTACCAACATTCATTTTGACAGCTTCAACACCTCTTGCTCCGTTGTTAGGACAGTTTCGTTAGAAATAAGAACCTCCACAAGTCCAGCATGTGATTCCTCCAAAATTACCTTGGTTGTCTCCAAAGTTATCTTGATTTCTTCGGTTGGGATTGTTGTCGTAACCTCTTTGACCTCCTCCTCCACCTTTGTTCTTCCATTCTCGTAACTGCACCACGTTTATCTTGAGATCCACAAGAGTATCTTCAACTCAGCATGGAAATCAGAGGTGGCAGTAGACATCGCTGTAGGGACAAATGATCTTGGTACCACTGTTGGAGTAGGAGCTGACGTTGATGATGCAGATGCTATCGTTGTGGTTAAACCAAGAGTCGGAGTCGACACCAGAGCAGCATGATGAAGTTGGATGATATCCTCTTCATCCAAACTCTCTTCCATATTTGTCGTGATCTTTATGACCTCCGCTTTGGTTGTTGGCTTCTCGTACCTCACTTGGGTTCGAATTGAAAGTTTCAATCCTCCCACCAAGTTCTTGGTCAGCACTGCTCCAATCCCCGTCATCGTTAGCTCCACGTTGTCTCCACTCTTTCGTGAACCATCCGAAACCATTGCTCCAACTTATCCACCCTTTCGGCATACTGCCAAACTTTTTCTTTGTCTCGTTGCTTCAAATGAGTAACCTCCACCATGAGCTTCTCATAACTCTCTTCTAGAAAAAACTCTTCGATGAGAGCGTTACTCAACGTCTCCCATGTGTCCTCAACTGCACCAGGTGTCTTGTTCTTCACTCGATCTTCATACCACGTAAGAGCAAAATCTTCTAAAAACTTTGACAATAACAACACCCATTCTCCTTCCTTCTCATGTTGTTTCCGATGCAACCTCTTTTGAAGTCTCGAACAAACGGTTCTACATCTTCATTGTCCTTCCCATGAAACACTAATAGCTTTCTCATCTTGTAAGTACTCTTTCTATTCTTCTAATCGTCGTGCAATAACTACTCGCTAAAAGAGTACGAACATCACCAATTCCATTCGTGAATAATCTACCATAGATAAAATAAAAGGAAATAGTTGTAACAACACCTCTTGTGCCATCTCTTCTCCCAAGGTAATCATGAGCCTAAGTCGCATCATCGCCTTCTCCACCATCCGAATGATGATCTCAATCACAACTCAGCCGAGTCCTCCTTTGAAGTCGACAACTTCTCCGTCTCAGCTCTTTGGGTCTCGTCCAACTTCTCGATTACTGACGTAAGTAAGGCGGCCACATCTACGCACTTGGTCCTCTTGATAGAGCATCCACTCCACAACTTGGACAAGGTTCCTCTCCTAGAAGATGAATCGCCGGTGGTGATGATGGAAAATCAGTAAACTCCCGCTTCTCTTTAGCTTTCTCGGTTCTGATTCTAGTTGGACAATTCACTACTTTATGTCCCAACTCTATAGAAATAACACCACAAGTCGGTTTCTACTCTTCTCCTCGGAGATTCTACTTGAGATTTTGTACTAGTGTTCTCAATCTCTTTCGAGCTCTCTCTGACACTTACTATGACATCTAAACCTTGAGAAAGGTTTCTAAGTCTAACTTTCTAATCTTTTGAACTTCCACTCATGTTACGCCTTCTCAACCATTAAGTGGACAAAATATCTTTGAGGAAAATAATTCTACATCACTTTCTTACTCTTTCGAGCTTTATACTGAAAATCATGTATTATACATGCTATATACGAAATAAAATCTAATCTAAAATTAAGAGTCTAAGATAATATCCTCATGACCACCGTCTGTACTGATCCTAGCAGACATCTTAAATTCACTATTGTAAAGATCACACTCTACTTCGCCAAGAACATTCGTGACCTCCACAATGAATGATGTTTTGAACTCAATCTTCTTCGCATCTGTGCCGATGCTCGCAGAAGCTTCTTGATATAGAGCAAAAAGGGCACCCCAACTGCAATAGATGCGTGTTCGCAACTCCTCTATACTTAACTTTGGTTTTTCCGTCTCCGTTCTAACTCCCAAACGTCTCTTTTTCAACCTCGGCACTCGAACTAGATTCCTCATAAAGTATCTTCAAGACCTCCTTGTATGCCAAAATGTATATCTCTTAGTCGGTAAGAGATCTCTCCAAGATTTTTGTGATCTCTAGTAGCTCAACCTCCAAGCTACTAACTCATGAAGTTTCAACAAAAATTTCTCTAATCAGAAGAGATGGTGATGACTGTATAAATTTTCAGAAAACTGAAATTTGTATATTTTTACTTCCCTCATGGTTGTCAACCCCCTCCACTTTGAAAAATTCTTTCTCTCTCCTCAGACCCAAAATTCAACTCTCTGGAAAATTTGTACAATTGCTGTCAAATTTTTTGTGTTTTTTATTTTCTTGTGAAACTTTCCAGTATTCTAGATTGGCTGATAACCTATCTACGACAAAAGAAATCATAGGAAAAGGTGGTCTAGAGAGGGAACAATGAATTTTCAAAGCTGAGGGGGTTTATTCACGAGAGTTGAGAAATTCTGCTCTCTGGAAAGGTTTTACAGTCATTATTAGATTTTCTGTGAATTTTATTTTCCTGTGAAACTTTCCAAGACTGTAGCTTGGCTAATAAACTATCTAGGACAAAGGAATCATAGGAAATTGTGGTCTAGAGAGGGAGCAATGAATTTTCAAAGTTGAGGGGGTTTATTCACGAGAGTTGAGGAATTCTTCTCTCTGGAAACTTTTACAATCATTGTCAGATTTTCTGTGAGTTTTACTTTCCTGTGAAAGTTTCCAGTATCTCAGCTTGGCTGATAAGCTATTAGAGGAAACAAAAATCATGAGAAAAACTCCAAAATTTTTCTCCTCTAATAACTTCTCTCTCCTCCTTTCTCTACAACTCTTGTTTCATCCTCTTTGAACTCTCCTCAAACTGTTTCTAAGTGTAAAGAATTACCTCGAATGTGTCATAGATCACTACGGGATACACGAAAGGTTCTAATGTTGCTAACATCGCATTAGCTCTCTCTCCTCCCAACATTCTCTCCATGTGCTCTCTCATGATCTCTTTTTGTCGAATATAGAACTGAACTCTAAACATCTTTCAACGATCCCTTCAAGTGAGGTCCCGGCAACGGAACCAAAAATGTAAACACTCCACGATCCCATCGATCAACTACTCCCTCCCCCCTCCCCCAATCTCTCAACTTCCACGATCATCATCGATGAATCTGCAAAATGTCGGGCCTGTCTCTCACTCAGGGGTCATCTCTGATGGCTTTGATGGAAGCACATCATGAACTTGAAGAGAAAAATGCTAAGTTCACTCATTCATGCACCCACAAATTCATCAACTAAAAATTCTTCATAAACTCATCAACTAAAATCTTTCATTCTAACGACGTCTCTCAAGTTCTCACATGCTAAAAATATCCCACACTCTCTATATTACTCAAGTCGTCATTATGACGACGTGAAAACAAGGATGAGGAGCTCTTCTCTACTCTTCTATTTATACATTCTAGGTTTTTGCTTTGATATCCTTCGGTAACTCAACCGTAATTATTTTTACCGAGTTTTACTAAGATATTACTTAAGATAAAAACATTAATCACATGAGCTTTTTATCTTTTCACATGTACTTATTCCTTCAAAGTCAACAACTTCTAGAAGGATTCTAGAATATTCTTAAGGAATCTCGAATTTCCACCCTCCTCTACACTAGGACTCACTAAAAAGAAGACATGTGGAATCTCTTCTTGTTTTTAATGCTCACAAAGTCCACAACTTTAATCTAACCACTAATATCAAGTCAAAAAAGAGATAAAGGATATTTTCCACCTCCTTTCTATCTTTTAGACAAGATGACAAGATAGTAGTGCTCACTCTTTAACAAATATCTGATTTCTACCCAAAATTACAACTAAGTTTAACCATAACTAATGTTAGCTAGTCATGACTAACTTGTACTTGGGCAGCAAATAAACATTCTCCACACTTAACTATAACTAAACACCTTACTAATAGACAAACTTCCTATGTGTAACATAGGTCGTTACAGTCCAGACCTCCTCCAGAATAGCTTGGTCTAGGAGATTCTAGTTCCACGTGAAGAAGTCGAGGCCCAACTCCTTGATGAAAGGTTTGGTCTCGACTAACTCTGTTGGCGGTAACACCAACCTTCGAGGATGCATCGACATGTTCGAGCTTCTCTTACACTAAATCACACATACTTGCTATGAGCCTAAGACTCAGTCCTTACCAAGTCCTCACAGTCCAGCTTCCACTCTCAGAAGACGAATCTAGTCTTCCAAAAGATAGCTATTCCGTCTTCTAGAATTCTAACAGTGCTTCCTTAGTACTTCCCTTCTTCCGAGCTACATCTAAACAATCCTAACTAAGCAAGGCATCGCATGGATTCCTAAGAAGATAATCCACCTTGCAATCCATCATACTTCATAATAGAAGATAACAAGATATGTGAGAAGCGCAGTATAGGAATGGGTCAGAAGAAGACTGAGGACTCCTGCGGTGACAGTGACCTCCAGGAAGACTCCCGAGACAACTTCTGGTTAACTGACGTACTCAGAAGACTTCTCGTAGTCAGGCTTATCATCATTGGTCTCAGCTGTCTTCGGCTTCCTACACGCAATCTAGCCTCGCAACAGACACGGAACATTCACACTCTGTTTTCTGACTCCTCATCTCGCATACACTCTCAGAAGAAGCTTGCTACATAACAGGAAGACATGACCTTTGACCATTCTCTCCAGATTCTACTAGCAAGGCTTCTCACAACTCTCTTCTAAAGTTTGAGAAGAAGAAGAAACAGGCTGCTATGGGATCAGACAGAAGAGACCCGTAAAGGACCCTCACGTCTTCTCACGCATTCTGCCATCTTTTCAAACACCCTCAAGAAGACATCCGTCTTCCAGCTTCGGAAGAAGTCGACTTCTTCTCATAAATTCTTTTAAGATCATCTTCTTGCTAATCAGGGTGCAATCTTAAGTAATAAGGTTACTTCAATTATATAGACACGTCATTAACTTAAAACTTTTGAAAAGATCTCCAATCTTACAAATTGTCGGTGATACTCGATCAACTTTACATTACAGCTGTGAGGATGGAGACCAAGGTTTTGGACGACAGATCTGCTTATGCGTGAATCAGAAATCAGGATGGCAAGAGAGTGATGCAATTTCCAACTGTATCGGCAAACCACGGACGGAATAGAGATTATATGAGGGGTGGCTCCTTGCCTAAGGTCACGGAGGAATTCAAGGATTTTTGACAAGTACTGCTATAGAGCGAGGATATAATGGTACACTGGAGAATGTACTCTCGCTTGAAAAAGAAAATGTCTTTTGTACAAGAGTTGTGAGATTTTCCGGGAGTGGATTTGCTATACATACACGACTTGATGACTTGCAGAAGTGGGAGCAGAAGGTTGTGCAAAAATTGGCCCCTGATAATGTTAAGTGTGCCTCTTCAAGTCGTGATAAAATCTAGTCACAAACTGAAATGTGATCAGCAACAAAATTTCTACACCCTTTCTGATCCATTGTCTCATCTTTTTCTTCCTCTACACATCCCTTAATTGGAATGTCATCCAAGAAAGACATGGTCTTTCAAGAATGAACTCTCGGAGAACCTTGTTCATCCCATTCATCATGTGCGCTATCGAGTTTGTTGCTCCTTGTGGCAACGTCCACATTCTAATCAACCCCAATGGTGTCCTCATGATGGTGACATCTCTACTTTGTTCTGCAAGTTGAAACTTATCGTATCCAGAGTAAAGATCTCCTATAGAGTAAATAGCCTTTCCAACAAACGCTTCAGCAAACTCTCCCACTATAGATCTTATGTCTATATTTCTAAAGATAACTTGGTTCACATGCTACATATCTTGGATGAATCATAATGCACCACTCTTCTTTGGTACTGTAAACCAACAACTAGAGTATAGTGCAAATGATGGTTCCAAGATCTTCATCTGCAGCTTCTCCTTCAAGAGCTCTATGAGTTGCGGTAGATGGTTCTAGGTACAAGAATTGATCTCAAGTCCCAAGGAGCATGTGGAACTGTGAATCATGGTGTCACAATGCTAGGATCTACACATCCAATTTCTAAGACTTCAAAAGCAAAAACTTTCTCATGTCTAATTAACATCTCCTTAAAATATTATCCTCCGCAGGCAAAAGAAAATCTACAGAACCAACCTTCAACTCCTTGAGCGTAGCTTCAGTGAACTTGTGACCAACCTAGCTAAGATCTCTCAAGCTTTTCTCCTTCAAAGATTGTTGGACCTGCTGGTTAAAATCACTAGGTAACGGTTGAGCAACATGTTTTACCTTCTTGTCCACCGTTTTGTACTTGATCTCGACTCTAACTTCAGGATCTAAGAATGACTCTATAGTTGTATAGAGCTCCCTAGAGTGTACTTCTACCACCATCTTCTTGCTCGTCCATAGCAAGCTCATCCATGAAATCTCCCAATCCTAACTCCAAATAAACATTTTCTATCTTATCATCCTCTTCAAGCACACCAATTCTTTTCAGATCTTTTCAGATCACCTGTACTTCGTCGTGTGAGCTATGAAGACAGTAAACCAAAGATACTTACTGTTGATACTAGCCCGATAGTCATTGGATGGGCAGTGGAACAAGATGACGAGGAAGAGAATCGGTTTGCAATCAGATTTGGAGCAAAAATGTTGAGTAAGTGACATAGGAACTATCCTCAAGTGAAGAGAGAGTTGTGAGGAGTAGTTACAGCTATGAAAGTCAAAAAAGACTATTTGATTGGAGCGCCAGTAGTAATAGGAACAGATTGTTTATCACTATTAAGGATGATTACAAACTGTAACACCCTTGATATTGTTATGCTACGCTGGATTGCTTACATCAAGTCCTTAAATCTTGAGTTCAAACACATAGCAGGGAAGAACAACCTAGTAGCTGATATGTTGTCTCGTGCAAAGTATGAGGATGAGGAGGAGATGGTTGAGGATACAGAAGATGTTGACACTACGTTGTCATGTTGTGGACCGCCTCCTACATGAAAATCAAATTTTGATAGTTATCGCTCCAAAGACACTCAAGGGTAAAACAAGCTAGACCCCAGCTTACGGGCTTTTGGGGACGCCTTTGAATCTTCACTTTCTTTACATCGATGGATAGAGCTCATTGTTAGCTTTCCATAGACACTTTATCTACTTCATTTGGACGCCTAGTGGAGAAGTTACGAGACTTGAAAGATGGGTAAAACAAGCTAGATGCCAGCTTACGGGCTTTTGGCAAAATTTCGGATCTCGACTTTCATCGCATCAGCGGATAGAGCTCTTTGTCAACACTCCATAGGCACTTTGTCTACTTCGTTTGGACGCCTAGTGGAGAAGTTACAAGACTCGAAAGAGGGATAAAACAAGCTAGGCCTCAACTTACGAGCTTTTGACACAACTTCGGATCTTCGCTTTTATTGCATCAGTGGATAGAGCTCCTTGTCAGCTTTTCATAGGCACTTTGTCTACTTCGCTTGGACGCCTAGTGGAGAAGTTATAAGACTCGAAAGATGGGTAAAACAAGCTAAGCCCCAGCTTACGGGCTTGTCATCATAAATCAAGGAGTCTCCACATGCTCAAATGAACTAAATTACTCTCGATGAGATGTCATGTGATTGATGGTACTGAAGTCGATCACCTAATCAATCTATGGCTCGAAAGCCGCATAACTCTGATATGTTGTAATCAACAACTGCTCCGAGTAGACTTGCTCAATTGATGCATACCTTTGTTGGTTGTAGCCCTCTTGGTTATTGTCATACTGCTGTTGATTGTTTATCACTTGTAGCATCAATTTCGCATCGTGATCTTGCTTCTTGCAATAGCCTTGTTGGTTGTAGAAACTAGGCACACATCTCTAATTGTTGGAAGAACCCGCCTGATGTCCACATCCAACACCTTTTCTATGACCCTTACTCGAGATTCTCCAGAACTTGCAAAATAGACAGATTATTGCTTATTCGTCGAAGTAGAACTCCTCAGCATGCGTACCTTCTCTCCTAGCATCATAAGAAGTAGCTCATCAAACCACAAAAAGGGTTCTTTAGTCAAAATCGAAGTGATGAACTACTTATACTCAACAAGCTGTCCCTGCAATGTGACCTCGATCAAGACATAGGGATCAATCTCGACTTTGACAGAAGATAATTGATCTATGAGCAATTTGACATGGTTCACGTAGTCGTTTATGCACATCGACTCCTTATTCACAATGTTGAACTACTGCACAATTGCAACTTTTACGCCTCTGTTCTTGATTGTAATAGATGCACCAGTGCATCCTAAGCTTTCTTAGACGTATCACACTCCTAGACGTGATCGATCATCAATGCTAGAATTGTCAATGTGATGTAGTGAATTGTTTGGTACGGTCACTTCTTCCACTCCATGAATCTCGCATCAAAATAAGATACATCATGCGCTTTCTCCTCCTTGGTGATAAGATCTCATAGATCTTCTCCTTGCAAGAAAGTCATCATTTGAAACTTCCACACTTGGTAGTTATTCTTGTTGAGCTTCTCTCCAATGATCAAAGACACGGATTATGTCATAGCTGTAGTTGAGAAATTGCAATGTTTTATATGCGAAAAACCTTAGAGAACCTTCACGAAACTTGTTTGCTCACACATCATGATCAAGAGGTTATCACAAGTTACAAAAAAGAAGTTCTACATGCTCCTCTTGCAATGATAAGGAAGAAAGAAATTGTCCACAAATTATAGATGTACAAAACATAGCGAAAATGTCAAAAGAATAAACCAATAAAAGTCAGAATTAGACCAAATGAGGTCAGAAATAGATTCAAAATAATTCAAAATTTCACAAAGTTTTCAAAGTGTCAGAGATCACCCTAATCGAACCAGTATTTTTTTGAACTCAAGTCCTAAAATCTTCATTTCGGTCAAAAAATATCCATTTGAAAATCGGTCGTTAGAAATCTCCAAATCAGCTGAAAGTTGACGAGTACATAATTTGCATCTTCTGAACAAGACAGTCCATATTTCAGTGAGGAAAAAATGTCTAGATTTCCAAAATCACATCCAAAGTTTCTGGTGGCAAAAAACCACGGATTGGTCTCACCTGAATGCATCAGCGAGATAGTGCTTGAAATCAAGCACAACTCCAGCTGCTCTCTCCTGTACTTCTCCATGCACAAAATCCATCTTGCTCATCAACAAGGGACACATGCTCTCTACTGCTCTGATACCATGTAAAAAGATCGATACGTCTATGAAGACACTCCAAGAAGAAAAAACGAGTAGACAAGGAAGTAAATAGGACTGAGATGAAAGAGGCTTCACCTCTCCATGTATATATAGCTCTCTAACTAACTGTACGTGATAATCTTAACTACTCCGGCTGGTATCAGCCTTCGATCTACTTGAGCTTGGGACTATCTCAACAAGCTTTAGATCAGAATTGGACAAATATCTGTATTTTTATGTGTGTGGTCTATTTGTCAAACCCACAATTTCAGTCCATGTAATATACCAGTAATAACAAACAAACATACTGTAAAATTTCATGTTTCTTTTTTAAAGAAATCATTTGGTTGCTTTAATTCTATGTCATCTTTTTATAGTTTTGTTCTTTCATATCGAGTATTGCTAATATACGCATTGTTTGTTTTTGCACATAAGATTCATCTTAGAATAATCTCTTTGCATATGTTTGCATAAGTCTAGTTCATAAAGGACGAATAGTATTCTCGATAACGAATGTGGCAATGGTTGATGTAATGATTACTGAAATATTCATGAACATGTTGAAGATGATGAAAATCAAATTTAAAGATTTTCATAAATATTTCATGGAAGAGGTGTTTTGTCACTATTGAAAGTTTGTTGAAGCTAACGTTACGGCACCAAATTCTTTTGACATCAATGGTAGGTGAAACATACATCACAAATGTTGATTTGATTTTTATTTGGTTGAAATCACTCATGTATAAAGAATAACAATACAACGCATGTATATAAGCATATTTTAGGAGACTTCTTTTGATTCCTCAAGTTGTTAAGATCAACATAGAGATGGAGGCTATCTGCTCAATAATGGTGAATGAACATTTGATTTGTGTTTGAAGGTATTGAGATGATATTTCCAAAAGTTTCAAAAAGTTATGGTTTTTCAAATGTGCAAGAGGTTATGGATGAGTATACCTTCATACAAAGCACACAATTAGTGGTTGTACATTCTAGTAAGGAGACAATCAATTATTCTTGTAAAATCATATGTGGTGTAACAAAGATCATATATAGGATTTAGCGTAATACTAAAATAAAAAAATTAAACAAAGGAATAATCTCCACGGGCACTAAGTTTGACACCCTCTAATACTAGGAGCGAGGGGTACCACGTGACAGTGTCTGCCTAGATGAAAAGAAGGATAGGCAAAGGTTAAACAATAACTTGAGTATATAGTCTACAACCCCTTCATTTGTCTACTTTCTGCTCACTTAGAGGTCGTAGCGATGGAAGCCAAGGCTTGAGCATTGATCTAGGAGAGCATTAGAATCATATTATTTTGACTGAAGAAAGATCACATACGCTTCAATGATTCCATCAAGATGTCGTTTCTAAATGTTTTTCTATTCATAGACGCGATTTCACCATAGAGTTCTTTTAATCAAACTTTGTTCTCTCCGAATAAGGAGCTATTTTTGTTATGAATCTGTTGTTCATGAGCTTAACTCCACTTACCATGGTAGGTAAACTTTCTCCATTTCTCGGTCAAGTCAAGGAGTTGCAAGGGATCAAGCTATTTATTATATCTAAAGAATTTCTTTAAATCTTTAGTTAATTATGGCATAATGTTTTTGTTTTTGTTTACTCGATCTTTCAACGATTTACTTTATTGGTATTGACAATAAACATATTGCTCCTTATTCATACCAAGAAGTAGAATTCAGTATTCCATCTTGTAATATACAAATCATTTCATCCTTATAATTTGTTTTATCTTCACAATCATTATTATTAAATACTGAATGTGATAAGAGATCATCATATTCATCGATAAATATATTATGGATTAGCAATTGCTCTGTATCTCTTGATTCTTATGACGAAATCTGTATTGAATTCAACATTACAAGATTTTGATTCTACTTCTTACTTGTGCAACTTTCCACTTTTTATAAGATCTTACAAACAGAAAAGTGAAAACTTGGAAGAAATCACTTGCATACATAAGTTTATTCTTGTATTTGAATATTATATAAGGAGCGATAGTTCTGGGCACGGGCCGTCCGAGCTATAGGTACTTTCGGAGGTACTCGTAGAAATAACCCGGATGTATTTTCATGATGCCTTTGAGAAATTCAGTCGTAAGATACATTCACTTGATAACATCATAATGACGTTATCAATGATAATGACGTTTATGATAATGATGTCAATGATAATAATGCTGCTGATAATGACATGTACTTTTGCATACATATGCAATGTACATGCATCTTTTTTTTTACAAGTCAAAACAATTTATATTGACATAATTTATATGTGCAATGTACGTGCACTTTTATTCTTTTTTTATAGGTCGAAACAACCTGTTCCGACCTAATTTCTAGGTCAAAACAATCTAGGTTTAAGAGTTAGATGTTGTTTCGACTTGGAATAAAAGTATAGTTTCAAGAGTACTTTGGCTCAGTGTAACTTCCTGTAGACAGCTCAGTTTGTTACGTTTTTGGTCGTGTTGGAAACATCAAAAGAAGAGCTTTCCATGACAACTAAAATCATAAGATACGGAGTTGTACTCGTGATGCTGCAGGCGTTCAAAGTTTACTATTTTTCTTAAGATTATGGAGGTGAAGTTTTGTTTCGATCTAGATTTAGATCAAAATCTAAATGTGTCGATTTTAAAATCTTACACAAGTATATTCAAGAAATGTAACTCTCGTAAGTATGCAAACAAGAGAAATAAGAAGTCGTATTGATTTTTTACATCTTTTGCAAATATGAATTCAGACATGTAACTTAAAACCCCCCTCTAAATCTAGTGGGCATGAGTTCAAGACCTTGAACAAAATTATCATTCCATTCACATTATAGATTAAAGTTAAAGAGTTATCGATATTATTCCTTCTTCCGTTAAAAAATATTATTTCTTAACTTCGAGACCTCAGTTATTTACTTCGTCGGACCCATGCGTCATAGTTTTTACTTGACCAGATCCTTGAGTTCAAATCGTTTCTTGATCAGGTCCATGATCGGGTAAGTGAGGGAAATGACCGTCACGTCAGCAATGTGAAGCTTATGTGGTAAGTCTGATGTGATTACATGCGGCTCCGCGATGTAGAACATCTCATGATTTTTGTCAAGAACATCATTCTGAGAGCCAGAACATCATTCAGATCACACAACATGAGTTTAGAGTGAAGTCATGGCTGAGACGTGAACCAGAATGAACAATGAGAACGTTTGCAATTATGGCACGAGGAAGTTAAATTCCTTACGGGTCGAAAAACCGTTGTGTCAACTATCTATCGACTGCGACAAGTCATGGACCAAGTTACTTCTTCGAGGCAAGAGTCCGACCAAGTTTCAAGTTCGGAGCATTTGCTTACCAAGTAAATAACTGCCGAGATCCGCTATTAGGGAGTGTCAAAGTTCAGAGGAAAGATTCTTCAACGGCAAAGAGATAACTGACCGTAAAATTGTCACGGATAAATTTGTATATAACCGCGACTCATTCTGGATCGCGTCTGTGACTGAACATCAAGATTTTATCACTGATTAAATTTTCACTTGTATAATCAAGATAATGACTCTGAGCAGCTGAGAATCCATTGCAAAAGAAAACAGACGAAACTAGTGAACAGCCATTAAGAAAACACCCACTGTCTTTTCCTGCGAGTACTTCAGGAAGTGCCCGCATGAAACACTGACCGCAGTCTCGTCGAAGCCGTAATTCACTCCCGGTTCTTAACTTTGACACCCCTATTATATGCGTATTGCTCTCCCAATTTTGTAGGCACTCCTTCGGCTCTGCATTACATCTTCGCGAGGACGCGGACATGAGTAACGGACTCCAAGGTAAACCTTTGCTGGGATACTTTCCCCAAAACTGCGAACACACGTACCATGACGATGTAGTGCACAACGATTTTCCATGCTGCGTCCCCTTTTCTGCAAAAGGAAAAAGTACGTAGTCGTCTTGTACACAGTTTCCCAGTTCTGATGCATCATCACCCAGTACGTCGTAGAGACCCTGGGAACAAGGAAGACACGAAGGAAGACAGAGCAGGGGCTGAGCGATCGTCGGTCGCCAGCAAAGAGTGGGCCACGTAGTGCACCCGTCGCTACAAGAGAGTAGAGAGGAGAGTTCCGGGAGTTAGTAATGGGAGCATTAGGAGAAGAAGCATATTTCCGGCCGGTACGCGGAGAATCATAATTACATAAGGGAGCATATTTTTCTCTCACTGGTACAGCAAGCGGTCGGTATGTCGATAGGAATGAGAACCCTCAGGCTGTCATTTATTTAACCATCTCGTACCGGTACCTCTTCTGTCCTTTGGTTTTCCTGCGCTTTAATTTGCAGTCATTTACTCTAATAAATTAATAAACTTAGCCTGGCTTTCCCCTCAAACCAATAGGGACGAGTAGGAGTTGTAGGAGAATTAAGGAGAATCGAGCCTGAACGCGACGAGCTCTTTCCTTGTTCTTTTTCATCTCTAACACTTTTCAGGACTCGCTCGGCAGTCGTATCTTGTCTTGGGCTGAAAAGTCGTGGGTCTCGGGTAGCGACGCATAACGACATGAGGAGCTTTGAATTATGCACAATATTTGGCATGCAGTGCATGTGCGATGCCGTGACACTTTGCTTTCGCTGGCTGCCGTCTAAGCCTGATGAGGAACGTCTTTTCATGCAAGCGGCAATTTTGGATCATGCATCGACACCTGGCGGCTCGCCAACTGACTAGCGTAGCAATCATCAACCAACTACTGACACATGTTTTACGGGAAACTTACTGTTTCAAGACATATGGCACCGCTGCCTGACACATGTCTCAAGGACATTAGTTCGATTCTTATCCGCAAATGACTTGCAGACACCTGGCCGTTTGAATTACGGTGCATCGGAGAACAGTCGATCTGACACTTGTGGGCTTAGAAGACTTGATCGTGCTGTTGCATGATTCTGTCTAGGGAGCTCATAAAGCGTTAGAAACAGCTTTTCGACCTGCTCTGGCAGCTGCTGCTGCCCTCGATGCCAGCGTGGTGTAGGATGGGTAACACTGTACTGTAATAGCAGTTCCGGCCAACTGTCCGACCGTCCACGACTTCCCAGGATTGCACAGATAAGGAGCGAGCGAAGAGCTATTGATTCTGACTAACAGTCCAAGATCACGCGTGCAGGAGAGTCGTGATTCATCCCTTTTACATTGAATGACCCAATTCTGGGCTTGTAAAGCCAGCGGACGCGAGTATGTGGCGAAAAGTCACATTTCTCGGACGCAGATTCGTCCACATCTTCGGCTTGAGGGCCCAACAACTTTCTCCAGCAGTCAACAGTACTGGCGCGTGCCCTGCCCTGCCCATCCTTAGAAGAATAGGCAAAATTCTTCCGGACTAGTGTTCAGCAAGTCCCTTTTCCAGCCCGCCTTGCTCGTGACAGGTAAGGATTGGGGGACGGCCCTGACGGGGATGTACGTACGAAACACATGGCAAACTTCTTTACGAGGTTCGTTGACACCGGCAGGTATGAATGTTGCGCCTCACCAGAAAGAGGGTAGAGGATCTGGATACCAAGTACAGGCATGACCAGACTAGACCAGACCAGGATATGATAAAAGGTCGTGGTATAAAGTCCCCAAGTACAATACAGAGTTTGCAGGGTTCGCTTAGTGGGTGCTTTCTGGGTCGAACTGGCTGATGTGAAGTTAAACTGTTCATGGGGCGTGGGGCGCCCAGGAAGATCACCGCGAAGACACCCTCCTCGATACATGTTTCCAACAGTTTCCACCTTCTACTAACTACTTGGCCTTGGCTACGAGGATAACACGAGCATTGCCCATCACCGGCCGGCGTTAAACAGTCTGACCGAGCAAGGTTCTATTCCTGAGGCCACATGCGTGACGAGCTTCTAAGACTAGCAAAACCCCTGTCCCCTGGAGTTCGGGTAGTATGATGGTATTCATTGCGCAGCAGAGGTGATACAGCAGAGGTGATACAACTGGGAAGGAGTTACACTCTGACTTCCTCACCCGTAACCAAATTCTCCGAACTCTTCCACCCACACACTCTACAGGGTTCTGGGCTTTTTCTTCTAACATATATCGTCGAGACACGAGGTATTGTGTCGCAACAGTTTCCTTGAATCCAGCTTTTATTCTCTCAAAGGATCTCGCCTTGCACAAGTGAAGTTCAATTCTCCGAAGCACATGCATGTGGTGAATACATGACACCACAGGTGTATACACTTCATGCGTCCGCCTTCCGAAACTAGAGTTGATGACATCCTGAATGCATAAAGCTCCGCCAGCCGTTTCTCCTAGATGCAGCTTCTTATACGAGCTGCATGCCTATGGCTTTACAGAACTTCTGTAATATGCTCAGTGCCAGGGCTTGCCGCAGCACAATTTCATGCAAGCTAGCTGATGCACTTGTTGTGTACAATGTGAACAACCAACTCCCATCCATACTCAATTCCTACAGAATCAGAATTAGACACCAATCCTCTGTTCATATTAACACATATCATGTGCCGAGTGCCAGGAAGTGGAACATTCATAGACGCAGAACCTCGATGGACTGTATCATATCAAATATATGGTATCGCCACGAGTTCCAAGTCCAGAAGTCACGAAATATGAGACCAAAGAGGCCATTCATATTATACACAAAATTGACAAGTTTTAGTTACAGGGTTACAATTTCTGTCTTTGAGATTTCCTGAGCTAGGAAAGAGCCGTTGAATCTTACAAGGCCGCGCGTAACGATTAGACTGAAACCAAAATAGGCGCATCTTGCCCCCTCAAACAATAGACTTCGAGATATCGCTCTTGCCACCAAAGAACCGCAACTATAAATATACGGGGCTAAACTGCCCTTTCCTGTTTCTACTCGTGCATTTTCTAAAAGCACTGCGCATCCTTCGACTGCCCATTTAGCTCAGAAAGGCTGGAAAGAGGAGACTGTGCAAAAGGGCGGGTGAAAGAAAGAGAGGTAAGGGAAACAAAAAATTTCTGTGATGAAGGGCTACAGCCTCTCCATCACAGATCTTCAAATAACTCAATCGAACAAATTCTCAAGTGAGAAACGGCCAAGACGCCTCCTCCCTGCACCTGCCAGAAGAAACAGAGCCGTTCAGAAGACTGCACAGATGGATATATAGTAGCGATAAGATGCTTTGCTAGTGTACAAGCTCGACTCTTCTTGTCTTCATGTTAAAAAGCAAAAAGTTTGTCCGATTGTTAGCTCACCTTCCTCACACCCACATTCAGACGTGCAGACTGCCGTAGTTTCCATCACAATTTACAGAGTCGATCGGACATGTACAGATTCTGTCAAATCAAAAACGGAAACCGACTTAGTCGAAACTCAAAGTCAGCACACTTCAGCCGGAATCGGTAACCGTTCTACAACGAGCCACTCAAAGCCACTTAAACAGGTGCATCCAGCGGGGTTCACAGAGCATGTATGATCGCAATTTGGATAAATCCTAACCCCTCGGATATCTCAAGCACCCACCACCGTCAAAGCTGAATCCATTAACAAATCATAAACCTTTCAACGCTTTCCTCAGCCTCGCTTACAGTATACACGAAGAAAGTGAATTCCCTTATCTACAGCGAGCTTAGTGTGCATTTCCTGAGAAACAGCCTCATACAACTTACCGCGTAAAACAACAAATCAGTCGGACTCAGACTCCACTATGATGACAGCAATGGATCAGACGGATGAAAAGGTAATGAGAAGAGCTCTTGGCAAGAAAGCTCACCGAACACACTGCTATACATCGTCACATCCGGATCTTCCAAGCCCCAAATGAAGATTGACAGAACCGTCGGAGACCCCGTATGGGCCCTGTTGCTGTTGTTGCTGCTGCTGTTGCTGAGATAGATGATACTGATATTCTACTCTACCTTCTAGCTGCTGACCGCATGATTCACCACCTGGCATGGGAGACTGCAGTCGTACTGGGGGACCAGTCTGTAACAAAGCTTTAGTTCCACTAGGGCCAGAGAAAGGAAGTGACTTGAAAGGATGCCTGTTACTTGTCTGAGGTAGTGCTGTACGAGAACTATCTTCGACTGCTTGCTTCGGTTGCATTTGTGCCATAACAGGTTGTGGTTGCATAGAAGGAATACTTGGAGCTTCAGGATACACGGTCACGTCTCCATATACGGGGGAATACAATGGAGGACCAGCAGTTAAGAAGGGACCATACTGTGGAGAGGGAGAAGGATGCGAGTAAAAGACCCACGAACTAGGATTCTGCGGTACTGAACCAAGCACATTCATTGAAGGCACACTTCTGGGAGGAAAGCTCAACGGATTCTGTGAGAAGTGTGGGAAAAAAGCAGGCTGATGAGGATGTAACATGGCAATGCGTTGGGGTTGGGGGTGGTGATGACCACCAGGACTAACCATTACCCCTTCTTCGAAACCATGCCTCCCCGAATGAGTAACCAACCGTGGGCCAGGGGGAAGCCTGTGATGTAGATGTTGCATGGGATAAAACTGCCTGCCAGATGCTTTGTTTTGGTTTACAGCAGCTCTGCTTGCTTGCATCTGTGCCCTCTTCGCCTGTTGCCTCTCTCTCTTGTGTGCGTTTTGATGTCCGCCGAGAGCTTGAGAGCTGGCAAATTCCCTGAAGCAGTACTGACACTCATACTTCCTATTCTCACCAGCAGAAAACCCAGAAGAACCTTGTTCTACCTTAGTATCCGATCTACCATCCTCTACATCACCACCCGCCCCACTAGGATCGGATTTAATCTCTTCGGTGGCCTCTTCCTCTCCTTCGAATCCTTCGGATTTCTCTTTGTCATCTAACGGATTATCATCCTTGGCACTACCGGTTTGATCTGTTACTAGTCGATAAGGCCACTTGCAGCTTCCTTGCGGTCTGCCATCCGGGGAGTCTCTCTCGGACAGGCTCGTGTCGTCCCCTCTACCAGCAGCTGGGGAGGAAGTGGGAGTGACTTCTATTCCAAAAAGCTTCACCGCCTTCTCCCGGCAGCCTCTTCCTCCTGGCCGTGTCCCTCCTCCCCAGTCTTCACTAGAACTGGGAAGACTCGTTTCCGAGCCCTGGTCTCTCCCAAATCCGAGCGCAGTGTAAGGGGCTCCACCGGAACCACCTCGTTCGTCCGCGTCTCTGTCTCTATCATATGGAGAACTAGCAATCACCATCGAAAAATCGACGCAGGGCTGCCCTTCAGCCTCTCGGTGAAAGAAACTTGAGCTAGAAGCGGGCGACTGGAGTGCCGAGTGATCATGGCGAATCACCGACGCCGCTCCACCAGCTCTTTGTCCTCCTTCACCGCTCTCTCTGTCCTCGAGACTGATACTCAACCTGGGACTTCCGCAAGAAAAACGATTAGTGCTAACTGCTTGCTGCGAATGAATGGGGGCGTTACGCGTCGCGTTCAGCTCCAGAGCGCCGTCATTCTCGTCGTTGGAGAGTTCAGAATGACAAGCCATGTCGTCTGAACGGGAGGAAGACCGATCGAAATGAGCAGACGAGTCATCCATAGCTGACTGGACTTCCTCGACAACACGAGGCCACTCTTCGGACGAGACCGACTGCGAGCTTCTCTTGTTGGAGACCTTCTTACGCGCGTTGCCGACCTCAGTGCTGACAGCGTCATGGGGCCTTCTACCTAAACCTTCTTCGTCATCTCGACCAGACTCGTCCCCAATGTCTTGTTCCGATTCTCGGTGCCTCTTGGGGCTTGAACCTTTCCTTACGGATTCATCTCTTCCAGGATAACCAGGAAACTCATCCTTATTCTTTTCGTCATAGTAGCCAACCTGCATGCTGGACACGTACAGGTAAAGATCGAGGGCCCTCGTCATTGTCAAAGCGAGATTAACCCCTTACCACAAGCTCATCACAATCTTCTCCTACCTACTGTGATGACGGCTTGAGGGTGGTGAGTGAGATGCTCCTCCCGACTCCAAATTACACCGTCACTCGCTCTGCCCTTCCATCTACTCACTATGTGCTTATTCGCTGCAATCCCTCTGACTAATCTGTCGAGAGAAATCAACCCGACTAGCTACCGCTACTGCACCCGCGGCAATAATCAGGCACGCAATGCTTTCAAACTCCCGACGACGCACGACGTCTAGGATCTGAAGATGTAACCAATTCTTTACTGCTACAAGACTCGGCTCGCTAGAAGATTTCTAGATTTGAGGTGATTCGCGGTGTCCTCTCTTCTCTTGAAACAAAACCAAAGTTCCTAAAACGCTCCTCGCGCGTGGATGTGGGAAAGGCAGGACGCAGGCAGGCACCTCAGGAGGGAGACCTCCTCAAAATACTTCGCCCCTCGTCGGGTAGAGCTCCACCTAAGTGCACATCTCTGTGCCATGACCTCGGTTACGAAGTTACGAACCAGATGCTGTGAACGGGTGACTCAGTGCTGCACATGCAGCAGAATGTGCCCCAGCGAGCGCTGCCGAGATCACCGATTTCGATTGCCTTGTTTGTTTTCTGGACCCTACTTAAACAACTACTACTACTACGAGACATCCATCGCAGTCTGGTCCCCGAATGAAGCACACATGTCCTCATGGAACTCATCTAATCGCATCGCATCGCATCGCATCTCATCTCATCATCGCGGTAGGGCAAATGATCTTCCCGCAAAGATTGTACTTACTCCCCTTCCTCCTCCTCCCTCCTCGACCTCGTCTTACCCCGCCCTCCGAAGCTTAGCTAAGAGCAAATCACCTTCCCCCACGCACTCTTTGTTGCGAGTCCTGTCCTTGCCAGAGGCTCTTCAAGGACCGAATGAGCTAGGGCTGTCTCCTGCAGAGGAAAGAAACTGGACACTGGAGAGTATATTCGTACAACCGAGAAGAAGCTCCAGTCCCAGGCAAGGAAGTGCGGGTTGTAAGTAAGAAGAGCAATCTGCAAAAGCACCGAAACAGAAATTAGACAGCAGAAAAAAGTAGTACTCAACTCAGAATGAAAACATGACAGCGTCGTCACTCCTCAGTGTGCTGGCAAAACGGGTGCATTTGCTGTACCTTCAAGCCTAGAAGACGGCTACAGGGACTGACCCCACCCCCGGGCTACTTTTCTCAGGTTCAGTCCGCCTAACTCGCCTTCACTATATGTTACTTCGCTATTATCACTGGAAAGGCTTTTCTCGTCTTTCAATGTAACCAGGGTATCGTGATAGCAGTTAGAGCGGGCAGGGCAGGGCAGGGCAGGGCAGGCTAAACGTAAATAAGGGAAAACTTGACTTTTAACTTTTACCGATATCTAAGTATTTTCTTACATAACGTCGAGACACATTTAGCTTTATATTTACCAGTTGCAACGCCCTTCGCCCACGCGTACCGCTGCATACTCTCGATAAGAATTTCTTCAAAGGATTTTCGAGGCTGTCCTGTAACCCCAGGAGATGGTTCGCATTTGACACAAGTAAACGTCCATGGAGAGTCAAGTCTAACAATTAGGGAAGTCCCTCCCTGTCTTGAAGCGACCAGTGTGCTGTTGTATAGTGGCAGCTCAAAGGACTGACAGCTCAAAGTAGTAATTGGCTTTCAACAGCATGCAGCGACAACAAGGATGCCCTCCATTGGATGCAAAGGACATGCATTGGATGGTTTCTTGCCCGCTAATTGGCAGAGGAAGAAGCAAGTGATGGAATCTGCTCACAGGAACTCGAACAGCAGAGAAAGAGGATTGGGTCGAAGGACGCGGGCTGGGCTGGGCTGGTTCTTTTACTAGCAAATCGGCTAGTAAAAGAACAGAATCCGACCGAACTTAGTCGAACACTATTCTCCTCAGAGTTCAGGTCGAAGGAGATGTTCTGATTGAACGGAACGCCCAGCCAGCCAGCCCCGAGCTTTGAGGAGAATCCTTATTCGACATCCCTCGTGTGGGGCGAAGCGAAAAGGGCGGCGGGATGTGGCAACAGACTTTAAGAACCCGACAAGCTGCATGTCAGCCAGGCCCCGCCTCCTCCCTTCATCTTTCCTGAGTCCTGACATCTCAACCAGTTCCTTCCTACACTCTCTCATTTGTCATCACTCTGTCTCGTCGTCAAATCTGGATCAGTATACATCGTCGCTCTTTTCGATCAAACGGTGCTCAGGACTTCTCATATCGTCGCCGAATCGGAAGGTACAGGCATTCAGAAAAAACGAAGTGGGTCCCAGCTATATATGTCAGTCTCTCTCACCGTAGATTTTGTATTTCCTCCTGGAGTTCAGTACTCGTCCTCGATCAAGTTGCAATGCTGGAGTCGCGGACTTATAAACAATCGATGGTGTTGGGACACTTACCGGTAATCCAATCGTTAGCGAACCTTGTGTATTTACGTCACTCCACCGCCACGGCCTCTCTTGAACAGAGGCTAAACGTGACGCGTGGAGTGGAAGAGTACACCGGACGTCGCTCCTTCGCGAGGATCTCCACTCCTGCTCGGGAAGTTTCGGGAATATAGTGTTGTGACTTCCAGTTTCTCTTTAGAATTTCCGATCTGAGCCTACCCGGGAAGAAAGAATTGACTTTTCTTTCTTTCTAGTTAATTTTCTTTCTTTCCACCGGATATGTATCGGTTTCACCAAAAACCTTCCCGAGCACTTCCTGGGAGATACATAAGGTCACGAGAACAACTGCAGTCGGAAACACCCTTACACTGGACCCTTAAACCACAAGTTCCACTACATTAGCGGTGGGTGAGATATCCCACCGCTAAATATTGTTAATTAAAACTAGTCGCGTTTAGACGCGACGGGCCAGTCCATCGAATATGCGCTTCGTTGGCATATTTTTGTTTGTCATCGAGAAGTGATGATCTGTGACTCAAAACATAGAGAATCTGAAGATCTTTAAAATAATACCTACCTGATCGAAATCTGAGATCTGACGGCTCAGATTTTCTCTCTCAAATAATGAACTTATGAAAATCAAGAAAAAGAAATCTACTCAAATTTAAAATTTGAATGGTGCTTGTACAAAAATATTACGTGTTAGAGTACACATTCGCAGCACAGTAAGAACCGTCAGTCGAAATCATTATTTCACTCGCGAGGAGGTGACACAGCGATTGGAGTCCGGCCGGCAGGCCACTAGGTAATTGATATTTCTGGCTGCCGAAAACTGGATTTTTGCATGCCGGAAATATTTTCCGACGGTCACTTCACGGAAGTCCCTGCCAAGCTGGGTCGAGCGGATCTGGCCTTCCTGCTGGTAGGTGGGTGGGTTATAGATACAAAGGTATACCTTCCGATAATTGTCTTTTCACTCTCATTCTCTTTTCACTCTCATTCTTGTTTCTTGATCTCATTTTGCCATTTGCTCTCTCAAGTTTTCATTCTAGTTTCTTGGAGATATTTTGGGTGTGCATGTCCTTCCTAGCTTATTGTTCGGTTTGAATAGTGAGTTCAGTTTGATTTTATAGTAGAGGTTTTCACTAACATTACTTTCATATTTTGATAATATTATATTTTGCTGAGGTTCTAGAGTGGAAATAAGGGATTGGTTTTAGAGTTTTGTACTACTTCCTAGTTGGGTGGATTTGGTCACAGTACTAGATCTTTGTTGGACCTCCGAACGGATAGACGTGCGTGGATTCATTACACTTTCTAGTTTTAGTGATGCCGCTCAGAAATCATCCTAGACGACGAGGGGATCGTCATGCACCTAGAGGATGTCCGGAGGTCCCCACGGGTATGATGAGGGTTCCAGAGTCAGTGCTACCTAGATATGTGCAGGTCATGAGACTCTTGGGTCCTAAGACGGGTCACGCTGCCGTGTTCAGATTTTTGTTTGCCACAGCTGAGTCGCGGATAGATCAGATGGTCTTGGACGTTGAGCAGTTACCTGCTGACCCAGATGTAATCCCAAAGGAGGGTGTTCTGGAGCAGGAGAGCGCATCCAGAGTTGTTGATGAGTTTGTTGCGGATGTGTTGCATGCTCTTGGCATCGTAGCCAATGAAGATCATGTACTTGTCTTTTGACATATAGCTTTATGTTATGTTTGCATATATTTGTATTGTATGACTTCAATTGTTTGTAAAGTATGTAGAAAAATACTTTACAAATAATTTGTAGGGTTTAGAGTCAACAATACTAGACTCTCAGGTTGAGGAGGCTGTTTTGATGGATTCTGATATTCTGGGGGGAGGTCATGAGGAAGGGGGGCCGAGTGTAGCTACAGATGGAGTTGTTGGTGACCTACTAGTCTATGCATTTGTAGCCGCATCTCGGTTGAGAGAACTCTTTCAGACATTTAGCGTTAGATGTCCCCACTACGGATGCTCGTATTCATTTTTGCCACCCATCATTTCCTCGATCCATCAAAGCTGGTCTGTGAAGCTAATATGTCCTGATCGACATACATATGGATGAAGATCCACAGACATGGAGATATATAATAGTGTCTCAGTCATTATCCACCGCATGTACTCAACTGCATTATGTGTGGGCTAGGATTCTCCCAGTTGGATTCTACGTATCTAGAGGGTGGTTTAGCTCCGGTATCGAGGACCCACTTCTTCTATTTTCAGAGTGGCACTCGGAGAAAGATAGGGTGGATCGAGACGAATGATGGTCTGTGATGTGTGCTCCAGAGAGAAGACCGAGCTATAGACGCAAGTGTTAGTCAAACACTTCCCAGACTTGAACGCGGCTCCTCCAGACGGTGAGCTCAATGCTATCTTTTTTTATGCTCAATGTTCTATGCGTTCTTTTCTTATTTTCCTTGACGGATTAGAGTGGAGACATAGTTGGTCACTTCTGACCAAACTTATTATCTTGTAGGAAATTTTGTTGTTTACGCTGACTTGAGATATGACTTGACGCGTAATAGATTCAACGGCACATGTGCATTCCTCGACGCGAGTGATGGTCGTGTGATAGAGCTGGTGAACATGACGCCTGTGGAGATAAGAAATAATTCATGACTGATTGAGGATCGTGCGTTCGAGGAGGGCATTCAGTGATTGCTAGCTCGTGGGATAGTGTCAGACGAGATCGTGCATGAAGACAAGAGTTCAGTGGATGCCATCTTACTTCGTCATGGGATTGTTAGTCAGAAGTACTTGTGACACAAGTGCAAGAACGTTATCAAGAGGTTCTTGGTCGAACTGGTGAACAAGAAGCGTGTTCCCGGAGCCGTTGAAGATGTTGAGGTGGCAGCTGACTTGGAGCTCCTGACAAAGAGGCACTTGGTGACTTGGCTATGCTCCCAAGGAGCATCAGTTGTTAGAAACAAGCCTCAGCTAGTTGAGCGGGTGGTCACGATGAGAGGATTGAATTCAAGAGATCCTGTGCAATCTCGACGGATGGTGTACCCTGAGTTGGTTGAACATGGCATAGCTGACAAGTTGAAGGAGTGGATCTATACATGTGCACAATTGAATGCCAAGAGAACCATTGGAGAGGAGAGACGCTACAATCAAGAGGAGGATGATGTGTCATTGATGTGTTTAGACATCCGAAATATTGCGGATCATTGGATTGGAGATCATGTTACGTGTTTTATCCTCGTTCGTGAAACTGGAGTACGTCGTGCGTGTTACAGTATGCTTGACTTGAATACACCCGCAGCTGATATCTATTACATGAAGAATAAGTTTCCATCCTCGACTAATCATTTCTATAAACCTTGGCTGTTTATGTCATTTCTGACCTCTTGACGTCTATACTCTGCGTAGATGGACCTACGCATGTGACCATGGTGAGTTTCCTCACACGATTTATCACACCCATGAAGATGCATTTTTATACACGGACGAGAGAGAACTATATGTCGAAAACTTTCAACTCTGTTATCAACAACTTTGTCACGAAGAGGATCCATTTTGCGAGGACTCACGAAGCTCGTCTCGCAAAAACTGCTTTCACCGGATTATCAATCCAGTAGTCGCAGCATAGGCATCCGAAATGCTCTTCTGTCTTGTGGAAGACTGGCATCGTGGCTTTCAGCAAGAGGTGCGTATCATCCGCAAATAGTCCATGTGTATAAGACAGCGAAAGTTCGTGATTTGAATATTTTCAATCTGACCAGTCTGTTCAGTATTAGTGAGTTTACTCGTAAGTATCTACACCACAAGTCAATCTGACCAGTCCGTTCAGAATTGTAGAGGTTACTCGTACGTACCTGCACCACAAGTAAATCTGACCAGTCTGTTCAATATCGGTGAGATTATTCGTAATTACCAACACCACAAGTCAATCTGACCAGTTCGTTCAGCATTGTAGAGGTTCCTCATGAGTACTTGCAGCACAAGTGGAAACAAGAATTGAAACAGATGAAAACCGAGCGAGAGACCTGGAAGTTTGACACACGCCTCCTGTTGATGATGATCGTGTTGGTGTGCAGGTGTCTCCAGCAAAATTGATGACACTAGCGTGAGAAGAAATTATAGTGAACGCAGTATGTAAAAGAGTTTTCAGACAAGATCAAGTTTAAACCCCGAAACTGATAATATTATCCTTAGCTCCAGAAGAAATGTCCTTGCTGTCCAACGTTCATCCAACTGAATTGTTCCTTTACCTCCAGAAGAAACGTCCTTGACATCCAAGTCCAGCGTAGGTTTGTCCGCCGTTGACTGAAGGATAAATTATCCTCTTATAGTAGTCCTACCCTCCCTAGAAAACAAACCACGGTTTTGACTGACCAAACACAAGCATTGAACCAATGATGAGCGAACATTATTATCATGGTCCCAGCAAAAGATTTCGGGTGTCGTGCCAGTTGAATGATTACTTACCTTCCGAAGAAATGTCCTTCAGATCCAACACATATATGTCCACTGTTCGTCGCAGGTACTCGCCGGAATAATCTGACCATCCCGGAATAGAACTTATCTTCACTGCGTGATAATCAAGGAGTCACTACCGTAGCTGTGTGTACACTCTGCTACCGCTTTCTTAGAATGGAAACTGGAGCTCTCACCACAGTAGCATGTGATGAGCACCTCACACTCTTTCCAGTTAGTTTCTCTAATTTCTTCATCTGTTCAAACCATTGTAGAGGTTGAAGGGGCACATCCTTCATTGTTTACTCAGATATTAGATGTTACTCTCAATGTTCATAAAAGATTTAAGCCCATGTGCGGTATATAACTATAAAATAGAATATTTTCCTTTTCTCAATGTATTTTAAATTAGAGAGAATATTCTATTTTGTTCCAGGAAAAAGTGAAAGCTTAGTCCTTACATTTCTCAGTCAATACTAATATAAATAGCGACGCAATGTGTGTCAAACAGATGGGAAGACCTTATTAATCCAAACAAGGGAAAAGAGGACCCAAAGAGCTCAGCAACCAACACCCAAAGGGTGAAGAGGAAATTGGAGCTAAGCATCTCAATCTTTAGCTCTAAAGTCGCGAATCATTCTTAAAATATAAAACGCTGGTAAATACGAGTCAGTTTATGTGGTAGTGAAAGGATCAAGGATTTCATTCTGATGAAAGTTGATAGTCAAGACCATTTTATGCTTAACGGTTGAATTTTTTGTTCTCTAAAAACAAACTGGCAACAAGAGGTTTTCGGGTTACCAGGACTACTTATAAGGGCACTGGGGTTTAAAGAAATACCGTTAAAAACTCAGTCATAGGCATTTTGACAGAAAACCTAAGGTACAGGGGGTGGGCCACATAATAGTCTGTTGAGACATGACTGGGACTCGTAATTTTGCCGGACGTTTGCTTCGGTAACAAATTGCCACCGCACATACTTTTGGATTATTTCTCTTGTCGAGAGTTGACTTTTTCAGTTGACTTTCTCAATGTCACAGTACGAGTTTTTCACTTCACTAATATTCCGCCTTTGAGGGGTGCTGTTGGAGAAAAAGGTTGTTAGAATTTACAAGAAAGCTTGAAGAAGAATTCACCTGGAACTTGGTGGGAAGGTAATTTCGAAGCATGCATTATTCTATTATCATGGAGGAAGTATATGCATGCTTTGATTTATTATTTAATTTGTCCTTAAGATATACCAAGTATTAAATCATTATACATCTAAATTAATGTATATTTGGTCCGAGGGTCCGGGACTTGTAGCTTCTGAAGCGCGTAGTGTGCTCTTCTCTTATGGTTTATGTAAGGATTTGCTCTCTTAACAAGCTCTGTTAACAATTAATATTTAATAATATTTAATTTCCACTTTATATTATTTTATATTATTTATATTTACTAATAACACAAAGTTAACATGCCATTGGTATCGAATGAAGGTTTACTACTCAGTTGCAAAATCTAGTCCCGGTGTGATCAGAGTTCATGTACATCCCGAGTTTAATGACTATTTTCCCACAGTTTGCATGCAAAGGTCATTCATGTACATTCCTTCTTGAAGACTGTATATTATATTCACCCATGTTAACTAATGTCCTCGGGAAATGGCGCGTGTTAACATGTAGTGCTCCGGATTTATACCCCAGGGACGCATGCCCTGTTCTTCACTTATGGGTTCTCTCCAGATAATGAGTTACTCTGGGAATAGTTAACATATAATATTTATAAAATAATTTAATTTTTTATAATAACTTGTAAGGATAAACTTTTATAACACTTACACATATTCTGATAAGAGAAAAACAAAATTCACTGTACAAGGCCGTGGAAGAGCATATTCACCTCTCCCAAGTTCGGAAGAGGAGAATATACAAAGAGCTTTGGTTTATGTATTAACTTTAAAAAAAAAAGAATAGGTTATAAATTAAAGTTTACAAATTAAAAATATGAGTAAAAATATTTTTCATTTGTAAACCTAACTTATATCCTAACTCATTTATAACCTAACCCTAACCTTAACTCATTTATAACCTAACTTTCTCTTTATACCAGAGAAAGGTTTTTTTCAAACGAATCACTTATGGGTTTTGTATATCTAAATGAGCATGTGCAATCAAGTTATCAAATGGGTTTAAATTTAGTAATTTAAATTAAATGAAGCTAATTTAGAAAACTTTTACACAAGTCACAATTTACAAAATTCTTTCGAGCAGTACTTTTCCTCGTGACTGTGCATTTTAGTACACTATATTTTTCATTAATTTCTTTAAAAGCTGTTGTCAGCCAACCTCCATTTTCTTAGAAGTGCAATTTGGATGCATATTCTCCTTTGTTGTTTGTTTTCTCTCCGGGTGAAAGCTAAAGAAACATGCATATTCTATAGACTTACCTCTACGTGGAGTTTTAATGTCTCTCTTTTCATCATCTATGAGTTTAAACTCATTGTGAAATGAACTTTTTCTTGTGTTTTCCATTCGGCGAATATTCAGCTGAGTGTCATTAAAACATGTGGTGTTTGTTTAATGTAGACTGTCTATATCATGTACGAGAATTGTTATTTTAATAAAAAAATCACTCTTTATCACCCCCTCCTCCTAAGTCTAGATAGAGGACACAAGGTATTCTGTGAGTGTACAAATATTATGCACGGTAGATGGGACCACGTCAAGAATGAATTCAAGAAAAACACTTGATTTATCTATGTATTTATGTCATGCTTAACTACATTTGTTGAAGTAAAACATAGATATGGAATAATCCATGAGCTATTAGCTCTCATTCCACTGTTATAAATACTTCACTTATTTGTTTATCAGGAGCTTGTGCTATCGAGGTGCAATTGACCCATTTCTCTCTTTCTTGATTCTTATCACTTCGATACACTCATTCATAGTGTGAATTCATCTCATCATCATCACCTTCCTTGATTAGATTTCGTGACATTACTGAATATTACCTTCATACGAATATCATATCCTCAATGTGGTCTTCAAGTTATAAGCTCGATTGAGCTCTACCCTCAATACATCACATTTGGCACCGCTATCGACTTTGAATCTGGATGTCACCACCACCAGCTCTGATCAGATCTAGACATATTTACTCATCGAATGTGGATACTGATACTTCTCCTTGGAGGACATAATTTTGCCACTACACCTTATATGTCCTCAACATCCTTTCTACAGCCAAATATGACAAATCAACCAGCTACTACCAGCATGGCTGCACCATCAACGATATTTGTGACCCCAACATCAATAACCAAGTTCATGACAACAAAAAGATTACCATTTTCAAATATCAGTTTTGATGGAAGTAGAGATTTCAACTCCTTCATTCGCAAATTCGAGTCCATTGGTGTCATCCTAAAAATCACAAACAACAGAAATAATGCAATTCGCATATCTCTTTATTTTATAAGACAAGCAGAGTCGTGGTTTTATGAGCTAGGTTTTCTATCGCTAGGTGGCGATCCATGAAATCCATTTGAAGGGGTCAAACATGCTAGTATCATAACCCACGGTAGGAACATGAACAAGTGTCCTTGTCATACAACATATGATATCATCCAACCACTACTTCTCATTACATCTAGCATCGATACAGCAGATTCAGAGACAAACATCCATGCAAATATTTGCTCGACCGGCACAAATATTGACAAATAATAAGATCGACTCAATCCCAGTCAAATTGGAACAGCTTAATCAAACTGGAACATATAGAGCTCCATCATTGATCACTAACGCAACACGAGACGACACACTGTATACCAATTGTGGAGGATCTGGACATACAAGTAGTCATTGCTCATCTCTACAATAAGATGATTATTGTATCATATGTCATGAAAGAAAACACAATATCGCCGATGGTCCAGAGGCACGTCGTATTCCTCAACAACAAGAGAGGGTCATGTTGGTTGAAGAACAACCCCAACCACAAAATTGATACAACGCATATCTCCAAAACCCATCACCTAGAAAGAGAAAGAGTGCTTTCAAAAAGACTAGATCGGAGTTCCTTTAGAATTTCTTGATAAATCCGTAGGACATCAACCCCGAGAACATCAAAAACATATTCTTTTTCCGGGAGAACCACCGTTACCCCCATTGCAGCTGGAGGTACTTCAAGAAAAAACATACAGACATCATCGACCACAACAACAAGGAAGCGGAGGAGGAATCCTCAGCAGATCACGGTGGTCCGGACAAAGAAAACGGTGCACTTCCGAACTACATCCCACTTACCGATGCTTTTCTCAGGAGCTCTGGCTCCGACCGGTGCTTCGCAGTTGACACTCTTACAGTAAGGAGACATAAAAACTCCACCAACGAGATTTTAGTGCAAGATTTACGATGCAAATCATTATCCTAATGACTGCCCAAATAAACAGCCAACGTGTAACTAATGCAACAATGTATATCACACCATGCATGAGTGTCAACCGTTGTTGACACTCATGCATGGTGTGATATACAACATTGTTGAACAACGTTTTCAACATTGTTGAAAACGTTAGGACCACCACCAGTGAGACTGGACAACTCAACCAGGGAGAACATCCGATTTATCTCTTTAGTGGACACCAAATTAGGTGATAAAAAATCATCTACACTTGACGTCCAAGAAGTCTTCATCACCACAAGTGCGAAACCATACGAAGATAATGCAAGACCGTCTAGAGTTCAAGACATATCCTCCAGCTCAAAAGACTCTGGGTTTTTCATTTTTATCTTTTACTTCGTATGAGTCGCTTGGAAGAGAATCCAACACTTGCTGTGCGATTTCGGACGCAGACTCCATGGACGCATAGTGCAAATTACGGAATAGAGAAACTTAGCTACAATTTGAGAACTATTGTCGAGCATGCCAACCTCTCTCACATGTCTTCGTCTACACCTCGTCGACACATCGCACACTGCTTGCCCTATCAAGCACGGAAAAAAACAAGTAATACAAAAGGAAAATATAAGACGATTCAAAAATAAAATTGATTTTGAATCGATGTAATCTTCTGAATGAAAAGGTAAACTATGGACAACAAAAGATAAAAGATCGCTCGCGAAAACGGATGGAACGATAATCTTTTTGTCTCATCGAGCAAATCCATTGTCAGGAAAAAGCCCGTCTCATCAAGTATAACTTCCCTTGTCCAAACTTAAAAACAAAAAAAGTCGTAAATTTTTGTGGATCATCCGCCCACGACTTCCCACGCGAGCCATCTATTTATAAGTCTAAAAATGTGGCCGCTACCCCCATATACTCTCTTTCCACATACACTAACCTAACGTTTGAAGTATTTCAAACTATCAGCTTCCTCGTCCTCAAAATGTCAGCTCTACCTCTACCGATCATTCTCCAAAACCACCTTTTGCATGTATATTCAAGGAACATCGATATTTGGGATGATGTAATATAGATTTGCATGTATATTCAAGGAGCATCGATGTTTGGGATGATGTAGATATAGATTAAGGATAAAGAATAAGTAAGAAAAGGAGAACAAGGCGGAGTTCAGAGCGGACCAGTTCAAAAATATGTCGTCCAAACTGATATTTATTTAAGGTGTGGATATGATTAGCAACAACGGTATCACACCTTAAACTCTTCAGTTTTGCTACTTTAACGAGATCACAATATATGCATCCAAAGCGTACTTCTTGCCGGGTAGAGGAAAAAGACAAACAGTGTAAAATTATTTTTTTTCTCTCTTAGTTAGCATGTCTCATTCCAAACTGCAACGTCAACTTTGTCCATTGCACTGCTTATTTATTGACAGACTGTTCACTTCCTTGCATGCAAACAAAAAAAAGAGTCATTCGAGGACATGTCAAACAGAAAATAGTACCAGACGCACCAGATTATAGAATATAAATTAAAATATTATTTATTTATATAAATAAATACATAATATAATATTTATTATTTAATTTCTGTTTGTAAAAATGCCTAGAAACACGGAGAGAGTAGAAAATAACCCATAAAGCTTGGCCAGAGTGCTGCGCTTCAAAACGTACAAAACCGAGAATGTACACTCATTAATACACTAATATATACTTAGTTTAATATAATACCTAACTCTTTTTGCCAGAAAGGTTAAGTATTAAATTAAACTCCTTTGCATATTTGCTTCCTCCATCCATATTTGCCTCCTCCATCAGAAGATGGAGGAGGTGAATATGCAAGGAAGTCAAGAGTAAACAATCTTCAGTCTTTTGCTCCCGTTTCTCTAACAACTAACAGCAATATCGAACATACCATTAAGAATTCGCAAATGCTAGTTCCACCCCCATTTTTAGCTATCTCCACCGCGCCCTTCAGTAACAATCATGCATCTGGAAATTCCAAACGAGCTATGAATGAGCTGCGTGTGCATTGGGTTGAGAACAGCAAAGGTAAGCTTGGAAATAGCCATTCTTTCAAATCATAGTAACTAATAGATTATTATCAAACAAGTATTTTCATCGCAATTACTTCTCAACAAGCAAGTTCATTCAATCTCCTGCATGAATCGGAGGCCCCGTTAATGTAATCTCGAATGCAAAGTTAACGTTAACTTTGCATTCGAGATTCATTTCTCATAATTTCGAACACACTGAAAACGATTATGCTAAACGATGTCTCCCTATGAATCTACACCCTATGATGACTGTCCCCTGAGGCCTTGCTCTCTCTATATCTATAGGGAATGTGGTGGATCGGGTATACCAGACAGGGCCAAACGGAGTGTTCCCTGTCACCCCTCTGTAATGAAGTCCAGATGAAGTGACGATGAATATTAAAACGAAATCAGAAGATGCACCGTAAATGAATTCAGCACGATACTCATTTTCAGAAAGTACATAAGAAAGGCTAATACCGGTACTCCTGTCGTCAGAATCGACTTTGTCTATTCCCTCGCACGAAAGTACCTCATGACCTCGAGTCATGACGGAGATCCGTGACGGAGATAAGGGAGCATATGAAAGCTGCATAAGCCGTTCTGACCCAAGTCGCCGTGCTCATGAAGCTTGCTGAGCCTTGATTGCAAACCCCTGCACTGGCAGTGAAACACTCTGAAGGCTGGGTGCCGATTCTGAACATGCAACGATTTAAAATCAATCGAACGAGGGTGTAATTCGTCGCTGAAAGTACTAAACTGATCCTTGATATCCTACTTGGTTGCTTTCTCCAATTTCGACGAAGATTCGTAATTGTGAGCAGTCATCAGTATGAGAACGAAGGAATGAGAAGTTACAAAGTTCGCCTCAGGTGCACACATATGGGCCACGATTGTGACCAGGAATGCTAGGAATAACGGATGTTTATGAAGTCTCGAGAACTGGTAATTTTTCCACTATGACCACATGGACAGCTTTCTTCCAGTCGTGTTTATATCCGTTATTCCATGCAAGCCATTGTGTCGTAACTCGTCATGCTCATGATCATGATGGTGAAAAAGGATGGTCAGAAGTCCTACAAGACAGAGCACTACTCCTACTAACAACTTATCATAGCGCTCAATCCAATGAAACTTAAGTTGGCTGGCACCATAAAAGGACAAAGCAACTAAAGAGCACATGACTGTCAGGGTGCTGATTAAGAGTACACCAACTGCGAGCAACAAGGCACTAGTGGAGGAGTCTCCCACTGCAAGAAACACAGGTAGAGTAGTGGCACAAGGGGAAAGAGCTGGTACAAGAACTAATCCAGCAACTGCCATCTTCTCCATGTTATGGTTATGGCCATGACCGTGCCCTCCTTTACCAGTGAGAAAGAGTATGATATAAGTCCCTCCAAGGACAACGAGCAGAAGGGAAGCCAGCCGGTGTACTGATTCTTCACCGGCAATTGTATTCGCCATCTTGATTGCCACAAGGCCTAGCAAAGAGGTTGACAGCACATGACATACAGCTCCAATGGCAGCTGTCAACAGCAGAGAACAAAATTTAGGACACATAACGATACCACTGAAAATTAGCTGGAACCTGATAAATTTGATGATATCTAAACACAAATCCTGACACTCTTATCCTCCTCAACTTCTTAGAACACAGTTCTTCTCTTGACGGTACTGAAACACATGCTATTAGTCTCCATTGGAACTTTACTTCGAGTTTTTCCCCAACGCCGCTCTACACTTCGAACTTGGTATGCTCGTTCTCAATATATGTTGGTATTCTCGAACTAAATATGCTCATTCTCGTGACAGGAAGTTTTGTACTTTGAAAAGAACAACATTATGCTTTCCGACGTACACGAACCGTTCTATGTGGTCAAAGACCTCAACTGAAATACTTTTTAGGCAGGGACTCAAAATATGTGGAAAGACATATCGCTGGAGATAGCTCACCTTTGTAGGTGTCTACATGTAAGGGATTGTACCTAAAGTTCTTGGGGAAGTAGCTGACGATTCTCATGAACAGTCCGAGAACTAAACGTAAAAAAAATTTGAAAGACAACTTTGCCCGGCCAAGCTCATTTTTTATCTTTAGAGTTACTCGCTCCTAATTTCGGAACTAACTATGCAGGATCTGCATATTCTACTAAGGGTCCCAGGCCCCATCTTAGATAAAGTCTAGAACGGAACTGTGTTAGACAGAGACCAAAAGATCTGGACTTCTGTGGGTGTGTCCATGTGAGAAGGAGTACACCGTTAACTTGTAGCTGAGATTGTTCATAACCAGGCTAGCGATACAATCTACGATGAAACTAGAAATCGAAGAATTTTGGACGATGTAAGCGTTACTCATCTCTACTGAAATACTAGCGAGTCTTGTTATACGTCTGCATAAATTTCTATATATCTTGAGGGAGTCCTAGCTCAGCGACTTTAAACATGTCAAGAACTTCACAAAGACTTCGGATTTTGTAGCTTACACACAGGAACAGGAGTTATCCGCTAACTCTTGTCTGTGAAGAAGTATATCTTGGATCGCTAATTACCAGCCTAGGTGCGAGGATAAGAGAAAAAAACAATAAAACAGGATAAAATTAGCTGACTGTCAAGATCGCCTTCTGTGAAGAAGAACCACTACTGACTCCTACAATTTAGAAACGTGAGAATTGCACTCTACATCGCCTTCAACGATCCGTATCATGTCGTCATGAGTCTCAGGTAGCTAAGAAATGGCACACTGCAATGCACGATCAATCCACAAAAGAACGGAGAAAACATACTGGAAACATTAGGTCAAAGCAGAAACTGCGACTTACTGACAATAAGAGTCTTTGTAATGGACCACTTCTGAGCGCGTCCGACAATGGAGAACGGCAACCAGTGCGTAGGAATGAAAGAATGCAGCAACGAAACAGTGGCTATGCCTCCGATTGTGGTCACCTCATCAATGGCAGATCCCGCCATCAAGGCTGGCTCTCTTTTAATCAGAAATCTTGCTCTTTATCCGGATCTTGAATCCCAACCGGATTTTACAAGTCCATCTCCAAAACTCGTCAGTCAATCAGAACAGCTGCCATCTCCGGTTCCAAAAACTTCGAATACGCTGGTAACAAGAAGAATGATAACAAGCGATAGCAACTGTCACGCAAAACTCGTCTTGATCTTTGATTTGGTGAAATGCTGATCGATCTCTCAAGCGCGCGCACAGATGTCGTGCGTTCCCTTTACAGTCTGGCTCTGCTTCCGGCGCCCGTCGAGGAATACTTCCTGTACATCCATCCATCCTTTGATCACAGGAGTGACAAGACTCTTTCCCGTCCGTTTGTAGGACTCCCAACATTCAAGCAACTTTACTGATATGATATTCCACGTTGAATCATGGAGTAGCTTTCCGTGTGAGTTATAAACGGAATAATTGGAGGCTCAGTGATGTGAGCTTCCTGTTATTCCGTTTGCTCTTATTGGTAAAATGTGATTTAATTTTACATAAGTCAAAAGTTTAAACTGCCAATCTGGACATAAAAGCTGGAAGAGAATAACTTTTCTCCAAGAAATCCTAGAAATTTTTATTTCTACCTTTCTCTATCGATACTATTAGTTGCTTTTCAAATTAATATTAAGTGCTAAGCTATGAGAGAGCTTTGATTTAAATCCTTGTTTTACATATTCCATTCTGAGATGCAAGTTTCATTATCAAAAACATTTACTTTTCTCACCGTGAACCCGTAGAATGAGATACTGGTACTCTGGTTGACTCGAAGTACTAGTATTCTCATTGGAGTTTAATTCAGACAGAGGATATTCACGCATGTACACTGAAGTGTACATAGGTGTACATTAATTAACGTTCTAACCCTTCTTGCGGAAAGGGTTAGAATAGTAATTAATGTCTTTTGAAAATGACGTAATTTGGTAATTATTGCTCCATACTTATACCCCCAGGAAAGCATCAGTCCGCTCTCACTTATAAGTTCTTTCCGGATGAGTTGGCTACTCCGGGACTGGTTAACATATAATATCTATAAAATAATTTATTTTTTTATAATAAATTATTATAACACTTACACATTTTCTGATAAGAAAAAAAGAATTCACTATACAAGGCCGTGGGGAAGAATATTAAGAGCATCTACATCGCGGGTCTTGAAAGGCTCCCCTAACCAGTTAAGGAAAACTTTCCCACCGCTGATCTTTATACTAGTCTTCAATTTGCAGAATTCCCTAAAAGCTACCACGCTTCTCTAACTTAAAGATAGCAATAAAGACCTATTAACTCCATATCAAACCGTTTAAGGAATAGTTTTTGATAATTTTGAAAAGTTTAAATTTAGAAATCTATTTAAAGACTGTGATGAAAATTCTTTCTCTAAGATAAAGATCTTTCACTCTTCATATGTGAATTAAAGATAAAGAGATCTTTATTTCTATACGAGTGGAGATGCTCTAAGGACTTTAAGTTGGTCTAAGATGATATACTTAGAGTCTATAGGGATTGCTTCTGTAATCCACCATGTATGGCTAGTACTTAACCCAGTTCAAGGTGGAACGGAACCAAACTAAAACCAAACCGTTACCAACTTAAATAGTTCATAACCCTTTTGGAAATTGAATTGTTTTGAACTCGAACCATTTTCCACTCTTAGAACCAGAACGGAACCACATTATTTAGAACCGAACCAGCTAGAAGAAAATCATAAAATCATTATAGAATCTACCAGCTATGATAATTAATACAATAGAACTATTAAATTAATCTTCATTCATGCAATTCGAAGTTGAATCGAAATTAACCTACTAAAAAAGAAGACCGGGCCAAACTAGAACTGAATCATCTAATCGGAACCATTTAGGACCAAACTGTTGTTCATCCTTTGGAACATGAATCAAACCAAACCTTCAAACTTGGAAACGGGACAGAACAGAATATTCAAAGTTAGAATCAGAATGGAACCAAACCTTCCAACTTTAGAATCGGATCAAACAAATACGGTTTGAACTGAACCAAGACTGAATCTTATGTATGTTCCATGCATTTGATGTTTCTCAAAGAAAGGAAGAGGTTAACCAAACTCTATCTAGTCAACTCTTGATGTGGAAGTTAAGCCTCCCCAACACAATGAGTGCACCATGTGCTCAATTTCTAAAGCAAAACCAAAATATACAACAAAAATCAGTCAACTGTTGTCGACTGCTTGAGCAACTTCAAAGATTGCTTTTGTGAGGTTGAGGAGAAAAAGCAAATGTGGCTTGATAGTAGAGAAGAGGATCAAAGCAACCAAATATCATTCGGATAATTTTTGCTATATGTTACGACAGATGACCAAAAGCTCAAAATATTAGAGATAATATTTCCAATCGTCCTTTATTGTTATGTCACTTAATATTTATGATTTGCGAAGGTGAATGTCGCTCATGTAATCAAACTTCTTTGATGTCGTTAGTGTATGATCTTATGAACTCTATGAGATTCTTATGTCCTTCTATCTACATGAGCTTCCTTTTCTTTTGTATTGGTAATTTTAAAATTATTATGCAATATATATCCATTAGCTAGATGTAGACAACATGATTTAAACCACTTATAACACTTAATGGTGGCATAATCTTGTCCAAAAGAAACCTTGTTCACTTATTATCATTTATCATGTTTGTGTGCATATACGAGGTAAAGTGGAGGAAGAACTAACAATGAGTACCTTCTCGTATAAAGAAGTATTATAACAATCACACTACATGTTAATCGGTGTCACTTGTTTAAGCGTCAATTTAGAGTTTTTTTCACTCCAAATGTAACCAAACCTGAGATCATTTTACTGATTAGAAATTGGTGACCTCAGGTAATGGACTCAATTGTCGCGTGTTATGCAAGTTTTGACCCTAGTATGTTGCGGTTGAAATTATTTTATTTATACATTCGGTACATTTGTTAGAGATTTTATTTACGCATGGATCATTCCTTGCATGAGGTTGGATCTCATCGACAGATCAATATCAAATTACAAATCATCCAAAGATTTGAATCTCTATTGTGCACAAGGATCACTTTAATGGATCTTTTGTTTTCTCTAAAAGTTGCATTAAACGATAGACAGAATATAGTTCACAGCATGAGAAATTTAAAATACATATCATAAACCAGCAAGGTTCAGAATGTCAACTCACCCTCTCTACAAAGCTAACATTAGTGGCACTGGAGTCGAACGAACACGTAAGGATAATACGCATCCCAAACGACCTTGTACCGTGAATTTCGTTTTCTCTTATCAGAAAACGTATAAGTGTTATAAAAATAAGCTATAATAAGTTATAATAAAAAATTAAAATTATTTATAAATGTTAAATGTTAACCTCTCCGGGAGTAGCAAATCGACCCAGACAGAACCCATAAGTGAAGAGCTAGCTGGGGCCTTGCTGGAGGTATAAGTGCGGGAGTGAAATTGTCAAATAGCGTCGTTTTATAGTTTTCGTAGGATATATATTACCCATAAGCAGTGTACATGGGTGAATATGTATCCAAAGTGAACTTCTATCATAAACAACCAAGCACACTTTAGACATTTTGATACTAGATTGTGCATTGTTGTTCCAATTGAGATTAAGGTCGTTGTAGTACCTTAGGTTGGTTACTGAACACAAAGTTCTACTTTATGTGATAACTTTGAAGATAAAAACACATTTCATGAGATTACATAAAAGATAGTTTTTGTCATTATTGAAATATTAGACTAACGATACTTATATTGGCCACGAGGTGATCAAATGACACATGTATTTGCTAAGTTTTAACTTCTACCTAAAGAGTGACTTACCAAACGTACAAAGACCAACAATCGATGACACACACATTCGTATTAAAGCTCAACAACATGACATTGCAATGTATTTCAACCAAAGGAGTTCTATTCTTTGCTTCTACAAGGGATATGTGACTTTGATGAAGCTCTTTTGGACATCACACGAATGATCAAAAAGTTCTTCAGTGATCATGTTGTATAAGATGTTTTGGATGATAGAAGTATTACAAGAGTCTTTCATGCTTATCAATGACGAGATTGAGGTTGTATGTCTTAGGTGATTCGAACTATGTTATACATCTTGACGGGTTATGTCTTACATCATCACTCAATATCCACCGTAAAGCCTGCTGCATATTTTATAATGTTTGGTAAAAATATTGAGTGATAATGTCCAATAGACAGAAATAATAGATAACATCGTGATTCTCAATCAATATACTAGCATTGTTATCAATTTAGATATAGTTAGAAGTGAATACGTATACTTTTGTAGCTTTGGTTTTATTTTAGTTTTACTTACTGGTTAAAAGTTTTGAATGAAGTTTTTGGTTTATTAATGTAAAAATGACCAGTATGTTAAATGGACATTTTTTAGAATAATTATCTCAAAGTGGGAATGACAAACGTAAAAATAAAATAAAATAACTTCAATTTCATGATAATTTTCAATTTCCAATTAAACTATACCATCATATGCATTTCATGTATTTCTGTATCATTTTGATAATTAAAGACATAATTTATAGTGACTTATAATGATCCAAGGATCCTTACTTTTGATTTGTTGGAGTACGAGTGATGTGATTCTACAACACGAAAAAGAGTTTAAGAGACACAACTAAGATCAAACAGTTTTTCAACTAATTCTTGTACTTGTTATTGTAATGTAAATTGAAACATTATGTATCAAATTTTGAATTATAAAAGCCATGTAATTTTTGGAGATATAAAGGTCTGAGTTACATGGTTGAAAAATGAACATTTCCATTTGTTGTTAAAATTTATATATATATATACTTACTGAAACACGGTTAGAGCAGTTTTCGGTGAAAAGTATATATATATATATATATATACATATGGTTGAAAAATGAGCATTAACCGTTTGTTGTTATAATTGATATATATATATTGAAACAAGGTTAAACCAGTTTTCGGTGAACTCTATATATATATATGAGTTAATAACTTGCTACTTCCTACCTCCTTCTGAACATCAAGAAACTAAGTTCTAATCGATAAGAAAAATTTATAAATGATACCAAGAATAACATCAAGAGTTCAAAACAACGACCTGCATCTACACGAGAGAGCAAATGGTTCACTCCAAGATTCAAACCTCAAGACTTCTGAACCGACCTGCAACAACACGAGAGAGCAAAAAGTTCAGTCTCCAAAATTCAAACCTTAGACTTCTGAACTGTAAATTAGCACTCTCAGCACTACCTTACCGCTACTCGCTGTCAAGTCTGATGGGAGATAATGCTAATAAACATACACGTTTGCTTGTCGTGTGCCTACGTGACTGGAAGGAGCACGACTGCACTGCTTTGTGCATGCTCAATCAACTTTGGAGGACAACTAGACCTCAGCAAACTCGGGAGGTACTGGAACCTGGAATGAGCTGACGACGTGATCTTCTACTATCCGTAAACCCTCAATAGAGTGGGACGACAACATAATATGAAAGTTGCATCCCCACGAGGAAGGATCAGGTTCAATCGCGCTTCCGAGGAAAACAAGACTAGCAAGATCTCATACGCATTCATTACCACTGCGTATCAAGGACGGATTAGGATTTCTCGAAAGTCACAGGAAGACGTATGTGAGTTTCCGTGAAGGACACGAAGAGCCTAACTGTGCAGAAAGGATGGGCAAGGAATATAACGAAGGTGTAACTAAGGCAGCTAAGACTAAAATCACCAGTTTGGAATTCGAAAGGTGGTTCTAACAGACGATTCTCGTTTGATCTCAGCAGGATGACTTCTCACTTATGCTCCCCACGTCCAAGCACAGTTAAAACCTCGTTCTCGCATTGTCATCAGTGAAGAGACTAGTAATTTGCTACATTTTATTATTACGCAATTCCAAGACAGGCGCGGATCCCGGAATCAAACTTATCCAGGGCGAGAGATGTGTCCCTTAAAGCTCTCGTAATGCTCTCCCGCTCGACTGAATCGCTACTGGCAGTTGTAGCTAGAAGCTCATCGAGAATAACAAATGACCTTATCAAAGCTTGCAAACTCTGCTCTGCTTTCAGTTTGAGCGGATCGGCATCAGCGAGAAGCGACGCGGCATTCTTCAGTACGAGCTTGAATGTGCAGACCTCGACACCCGTCTTACTCTGTAGTCCTATCAATGAACCATCCGCTGCTGGCATACAGTCTCGGGATGCAACTTTTACGAGCCTCCCAGCCTCGTCAATTTCCTCCTTGGAGAGAGCACCCTCAGTTAACAGCAGGAGAGCTGAACTCAGTCGGTCTCGAGATGCATCGATGGGCGCCAGCACAAACTGTGAGTTCTTCTGCTTCTGCCCTTTCAACCAATCCTTCAATCCGGAAAATCCAGGAGAAAAAGCGGACGCTTGGTCACATCTTGCAGCAGAGAAACTCACTGCCCCGAGCAAACACAGAAATGCTCTTCTAGATTGCTCGTTGTTGGCCTTTTGACCCCTCGATGGCTCGTGCACAGTCAAGGAACTGATTTTACAAGAACCTGCTACAGCCGACTGATTTGAATCTTGATGCTGCGATGGTGCACACGGAGCCACACTAGTCGCAACGACGCTCAGTGCTTTCATCTTTCTTGATGCCGCTAACGTGAGCTGTTCCTGTAACCTGCGCTATGTGTCGATTTTGTGCGAATTATGGTACCGTTTCGGGTACGGTGATTCCATTCCTCAAGTGGCGCTCCCTTATCCGTTTCATCGCACAGCCACTAAGACCCTGTCAGAAGGAAATGAGCGCGCATTATCCGTGGGGAGAGAAAAACGCGACCCAATGAATAGCCAACTGATGGGAAGACCCCATCAAGCCTTACAAGGGAAAGAAGGACCCGAAGGGCCAAGCAATAACCACCCTATCAGTAGCTCTAAAATCGCAAGTACCTATAATGTCGGAGAACAAAAAGTCAGGACCTCTATCTACAACAGGTGCACCAGAAGAGGCATCGCCTACTGCGATTGCTCTCCTGTGTATGGTGCCTGCTAAAGCTCTCTGTAGAGCAATGGAAACCCGCTGCCTGAAAAACATGATGCAGAAAAAAAGAGAAAGTGGTACCTCTAGCGTTTCTCATGGTAAGTTCTAGCGCACTCTCACAGAAACACATCGAACTCCAAAGCTGTCGATCCGTATATCTCCAAGGCTAAGGGGATGAAGCGATGTCTCACTTGCATATCCCTATACTTGGATACCTTCGTTGCTGCCGCCACGCCTGCAACCTATCCTGGGAGATGAGTGATCACATGTGCCGTCACTGAGTCTCGTGTCGGATCCGTAACAACCACATCAGTCACTGAGACCTGATCCTCCCTCATCCTGTACAGGTCTGTTCTCATTGATCCTCATGTCTGAAGGGCGTACCAACGCTCTCTCCACGTCATGTGACCGCTCTCCCGTGCTAAGACAAACACGACGTCTCTGATTGCATCGTGGATGGCTATCCGCTCTCCACCGTGAGGACATCGAGCAAGGTGACGACTCGAGGTGTCGAGCGAGAAACCGCACTCACAGGTGGACAGTGCCGAAGCAACAAGCTGGACCAAGCCTAGACAGAACCTCATCACTGTAGAGAAGATAGTCGGTGCAAGTCAAAACGCTCTAATGCAAGGTCGAGCTATGAGTCAAGAGCATGCGCCCTTGTCAAACAAGAGCGAAGTCGAGCTCTAGTATCCCGTGAGATGGAAGGATCCACTAAGAGCGCATGGAGAACCTGCTGGAAGTCCTGTCAGAGAAGACTGTAATCCGTGAGATCCATCGGAAAGTAAGGTAACGTGAGGCCTCAAGAGTCAAACTATCTCTTGTCTCACGAAGACACATATGTAGTGGATAAGAACCATCTTCCACCTCTGTCACATAGCTCTCCAGGATAAGTCTATCTCGCACGAGAAACGACCACAGAGCCAAGGTGCTGAGAGGGCCCAACTACCCAAAAAAGCAGTCGAAGCAGTCTCCTCCATGGATAATAAGCCCATTCCGCCACATGATATTGACAAAGATGTATGCCTCCGTGCGAGAGATCCTGCCACACAGTCAAAGGTTCCCGGTCCTATGATGTCGTCAAACACCCTCATGATCCTCCTATCAAACTCTCTAAGACGCGAGATGAAGATAGGAGATGTGGGTATTGTGCAGAATAAGTAACAAGGACGTCGTACTATGGAAGAGGAAAAGATATCAAAAGCAACATGTGGGTCCTCTAACATAGGGAGATCCTCGATATGCATAACGTCCTCCGCAAGAGCAACATCGAAGAATCGAGAGACAAAATCCTCTGTACCCACGGGTATTTCGAGGATGCGGAAACCATCTGTAGGGGTAACAAATTCCTCTGGGAGCTGTAGGTCCGACGGTATACCTATGAGAGACCAAGCCTTTGCACTTTGACACCTTCGTCCTCAACCCCACCAAGGTCAATTGAGAGACAAGGTGATCAAAGACAACACCGACTTGGTCTCCCGGATCTACGACGTGCGTATCATCAGCTAGAGATGGAAAGACACAACTTGGAGCAGCCAAGGCGGTGGCGAAGAGAGTTCTATAGTGAGCTAAGACAAATAGAGGTCCACCCAAAAGATCTCCTTGGCGAGTCCTGCAGCAGAGCTGATGACTGTAACCCCCTCTATCGTAGGACCGTGTTGGTAATAAAGAGAAGAGGAAGAACCATAGAACGATTGCACGAAGGGAACGAGACCCGTCAAAGATCCTCCGCCATCCATGAGCTCTATGTATAACGGAGGCACCAACGAGAAAGTAACAGAAACAATAACCACGCCGCCTCGTCCCTGGTGTTTCGTGCCAACATGTCGAGGGATAAACGGAATGCATGTCTCACCTCGTCATGAAGAGCACGAGGTAACCGATGGAACAAACGTAGACAAGAGAAACTCGTCTGGAACAAACTCAGAATAGTGCCAGAGTGAGCTCTCAACCACTCCCACAACTCTGGAGGGACTCCAGGAAGAAGAACTAACGGTGCTATAATCACTGCACGTGTAGACCACATGAGATTTTACCCCTGGCGAGGTAAATAACTGATTGCACACCGGACATGGTATGTCTCGAATCAGTCTCGATCTCATGGGAGAGAGAGTACCCATAGCTAGAGAAAAAAACGATATCCGATCAAATCATACTCATAATAAAAACATCTCCTAGAAAAGAAGGAAAAGAAAGAAGAAAAAGAAAAAGAGAAGAAGGAAAAGAACCCTGAACCCCGATATGTAAAGAGAAAGAGAATAAATACACTAAATGTGGCAAGAAATCTCTCCAAAATCTCCCAGAAATCTTAAAATAAATACTCTGTAACCTTAAAATCTCAGAAAAACAAACTATTTAATACTCACTCATTCCTCTACAAGATGTACTAATTCGAAGTGCAAAAGAAAGAGAAAGAAAAAACAAAGAAAAATATGTAAAAAAAACCTGCGATATCTCCCTCTAACATCCTCCCCTCTCTCACAAACCCTCCCTGCGATTTCACTCTCATCCCTCCCCGCTCCGCCTCCCGCCGCTCATCCGCTCATCCGCTCATCACGTCATCCCATTCGTGGTGAAGGATAGGGTTCTGGACTCTCCCTGGAGTCCTTGTCCATTATAGTTTATACTCTCGTCATGGCATAGTGCATTTACAAGAGTAAGAGGTGGACCGCACCATCCATGACAAAAGTTTGTGCCTCTCGATCGACCGCGTCAAGAACCTCGACTTCACTCGACCCGCATGTGAGTCACCCGGCGAACTCTTCCACCTTGAACACGAGAGCTCCGAGTGGTGACACTACGGCGAGTCAATCCGATAATTCAGATATCTGGAAGGTCTTGCGCGAGGTGAAGGTGTTCCTGCAGAGTTTGAAGAGCCGTTTTGGGATGGTGGACGGACCCGCCCCTGCCAACACTAACCCACAGCCTGCTGCGAACAGACTAGCCGATTCCACCACTCCTGCAGGCAGTGGGATCGCTGATCTGGACGGAGGCAGCTCGAGAGATGACTCGAGTGACTCAGGAGGGTTCGATGATGACGATCCGGACAGCAGCAGCAATGAAGGGTCAGCCGCCAGGAAGAGAAATAGACGCCGAAAGGCCCCATCACCCGAATAACCCCAGGAGTATTATGGGGAGCTGTCGCCCCTCCATAAATTTGAACTTTGGGTGATGTCCATGGAGAACTACTTAAAACACTACTCGAAGAATGGACGTTTTGTCTATACAGTCAGCAGATTTTGAGAGGATGCTTTGAAGTGGTTGATTAACCATCAACGCGAGCTGACCAACGAGGGTAAGCCGGAGTTGAGTACCTGGGAGGAGCTGCAGGACTGTCTGCGGACTTACTTGGTCCCGAGGAACGAATACAGTTGTGGTGCCCACAAATTACAGGATGCACGAATCTTTGAAATTTTTAAGAATAATAACTTGTTTGTATAACTGAAGAAGCGTTGTTACTTAAGGTTACGTCTTCCTTAACAGGAAGATGATCTTAAGAGCTGTTTGTAATAAGAAGTTGACTTCTTTGGAAGACGACCGTCTTCGGAAGAGCGTCTTCCCAGTTGCGTCTTCAGAAGACGGGAAGACGGCGGAAGATGAGAAGACGGCGGAAGACAGCGACCGCGAAGGACCAACCACGAGTTTTCGGGTAAGACAGTAGGTGTACCTACTGGGGCGCACCGAATAGGTAGGTAGGTCAGGAAGACACCCAAGGTCGAGAACCCCTAATCTGCGGGGAAGATGCGTGAGGAAGCACATTAGGCGCATTTCAACTTCCCGCAGCACAGCGCGCTTGAAGAAGATCGATTGAGAGAGTGAGCTTCGCGAGCTAGCATTGAGAGAGGACATCGAGGTAGGAGAGAACAAGTTGGCAGCTAGGCGAAGGGTGAGATCGAATTACGGGAGCACAAACAGCAGAGAGAGCGAAGGCGTTTCTGTGGAGCTTCCGAGAAGCTGACAGTGGAGAGTGGCGAGTAGAGGCGAAGGTTGGAATCGAGGTGTGGACCGAAATTGACAGTAGGCGCAGCCGAGAGGAGTCGCATTGGAAGCTAAGACAAGAGCCAGAAGCGCGCGGAGGTCGAAGGCAACTCGGGGAGCCGAAGAAGACTGTAGAGGTTCTTTCCCTTGTTCTTTCCCCTTCCCACTTCTTCTCACCATTGTCTGGTCCTCCCCGTGCTTCCTTGATTGTGTGCAGGCAGCCTGATCGATTACACCCCACCCCCCATTCTTTCTATTGGAGACATTGGGCGCGGAAGCGCTGCCCAATTTCTGTCGAGACATCTCCTTGCTTCTTCCCGAGCTCAATTCGAGCTTCCCTACCCCTAGTCCTCAAATTGGAGACCCCAACTATCAATTTCCCTACCCTACTACCTCTCTACCCCCGAAACTTAGAACAGAAGACGATTCGGAAGATGAGAACATCTTCGGAAGACGCTTCTTAAACTTGACTGTCTTCGGAAGACCGTCTTCGGAAGTCGACTGAACACAATTCGTATCAAGAGTGGATTTGCTTTGCTTTTGTGTTTAGAGAGACTTGGTACGAAGCCTGAGAGGTGTGGTGAGTTGTTTTGTTATTTCGAGAAGTTGGAAGTCGGGAACTAGGCCTGTGCCTCCCGGTCTTCCAAGCTTCTCAACTCCACATCTTCCTAGAGAGACTAGAAGACTGGAAGGCTGACAAAATGAGCGAGAAGACGCGAAGGTCCATTCGGGTCTCTTCTGTCAGATCCATAGCAGCCGTTCCTTCTTCTTCCCGAACTTAGAAGAGAGTTGTGAGAAGTCTTGCTGGCAGAATCTGGAGGGAATGGTCGAGGGTCATGTCTTCCCATCATGCAGCAAGCTTCTTCTGAGTGCGTATGAGAGGTGGGAAGTCAGAAGAACAGAGTGCAGTTGTCTTGAGTCTGTTGTGAGGATAGATTGCGCGTAGGAAGAAGAAGACAGGTGAGACCAGTGAAGGGAAATCTGACTTCGGGAAGTCTTCCGAGAAAGACATTGAATCGGAAGCTGTCCCGAGTGTCTTCCCAGAGGCCACTGTCACCGCAGGAGCTCGCAACCATCTTCTGAACCTTTCTTATACTCTACTTCTCACATATCTTGTATCTTCTGATAGGAAGTTGGATGTAATGCAAGGTGGGTTGTCTTCTTGGTAATCCATGCGAGGCCTTGCTTAGATAGGATTGTTTAGATATAGCTCGGAAGACGAGAGCTATCTAGGAAGTACTGTTAGAATCCCGGAAGACGGAGTAGCTGTCTTCTGGAAGACTAGTTTCGTCTTCTGAGAAGTAGAAGCTAGACTGTGGGCATTCGGAAAGGACTGAGCCTTCAGCTCATAGTAGGTGCTTGTGGTTTAGTGCAACAGATCTTCCAGGTATGTCGATGCATCCGCGGGACTTGGTGTTACCAGCGGCAGAATTGACCGAGGCCACTCCTTTCCTCAAGGAGTTGGGTCTCGACTTCTTCCTGTGAGATAGGAGCCTCGCAGATCAAGGGCTTCTGGAGGAGGTGTGGACAGCGTTACCACCGCGTAACCGTGTACCTGCGAAGGCAGGAGTAGCTCAGGGAAGACCGTCTTCCTGGACTGAAGACTGGTGGCGTAAGACGTTTCACAGGCCTGAGTCCGAGAATCGAGGATATTGGTACGAGAAGAAGATCTTGCCTAGGATCGTGAGTTCGTGGCATGCGTCTGGGAGCACCACCTGCCTTTTCGTGGAAGACAGACAGGGGAGGAACGGTTGGAAGATAGAATCTTACCGGGAGCCGAAGAAGCGCCTCCTGGCGAAGTTATTCTGCATCTCTTTCCCAAGGGGAAAGCGCAGAAGACAAGGTACTTAGGAGATCAGGACGTGGAGTTCTTGGAATCAGCGTGGGATGACAGAGTGCCCATCTATTAGGACGCGTACATCCACAACTACGTACAGACGGAGCTAGCATACTTGGGTACCCCGGCGGGAGGACACCTGACGCCCTTCCTCTGCTACTTGTATGTAGCCATGAGGGATCTTAGGGAAGATCAGCTGGCAGTGTATGGGCCAACGGAGCGACAGGAGGTGAAGGAGGAGACATCGAAAGACGATGACCGAGAGACAGCAGCAACGCCCCCTCCCACTCTGATGCCACAGCTGAGGCCCGGCTCTCACCAGAAGACGCTTCTGGTGAGGGAAGATGAGTCTAGTGGGTCGGAAGACGCCATGCCACTGAGGAAGATGGATCCCAGAAGTGTACCGAGGACACCCATCTCCCTCATTCACTCAGGATCGGAGTCCGACTCGTAAGAAGACCTGCTGAGTACCCGATCGGAGCAGAAGATTGCTTCTGCAACGCCTGAGAGTCTTCCGAAGACTCCAAAAGATGAAGGATGGATGGGTGCTCCTGTTGCGATGCGAGGAAGCGCAAAGAAGAGAGCCGCTCCTGCCATGAGGAGTCTTCCACCCCGGAAGATGAGAAGAGTAGCTTCTTCTCGTGCGCAGAAGATGAAGGCCGTAGTAGTGGAAGAGGCTTCCTTGCCTCTGCAAGACGAAGTCGACACCATGGAGCGAGTGGTGGAGATGAACTTGTCTTCCGCAGGAAGACGACTGGAGGAGTTCAGTGCCTACTTCCAGAAGGAGATCCAGCCAGCTATGGAGTTGCTGGAGAAGAGAGCGAGGGCACAGGAGAAGCCCTTACAACCTGGATTCGGCCTGCGCACCTTGCTGCGACAGGGGGAAGACCAGAAGAAGACGGAGTCGCTGGAAGCTAACCTCCGTACTACGGAGAAGCTTGCGGCCAGGTACAAGACGGAAGTAGCTGCTTCTGCCAAGGAGCTGGTACAGCTCCGGAAGAGCAATCAGGAGTTGCAGGCGCGGGTACAGCAGCGCAATCAGGAAGTCACTCGAGTGCGGGAGAAGATCACCGCCCTCGTAGAAGAGCAGACCATATGGAAGACGCAGCGAGAAGCCGCGGAAGCGCGAGCTGCAGCTGAGAAGACGCAGAGGGAAGCAGCAGAGGCCCGAGCGCAGAAGATGTTGGCACAGTCGGTGGAAGCGCTTCGGAAGAAGTTCAACTACACCGCGGGTAGGAAGTTACTTACCTTAGCTAGAGGATGGGACAGCGAGTCCAGAGCGATGTTGGTAGAATGCCGGGAGAGTATGTTCAGGTACTTGGATAGACAGATAGAAGGAGTGAAGACACTTTTGGTCTTCCCTCGCTTCCGACACCTGCAACCGCATCTTCTCACGCTCCAGCACCATCGACTGGATCCAGAATGGAGAAGGAGGAGTTCGATCTCGCTATGCACTTGGTGGTGATAGCATTGGAAGACGAGAAGACTCCAGAAGACGCCTCGGAAGACAAGATGTCTTCTGGAAGACAGGAAGACGAGCCGTCTTCCCAGGTATTCCGCGTGGAGGAAGCGACTTCCCCGGATCCCCATGAGGTCCCCATGGTCCCTAGTCCCGCACCCGTGCCTCAGAAGACGGAAGAAGCACCGGTCGACTCCGCTTCCCAAGACACGCTTTTGTCTTCCGAAGCAGAAGCTGAAGCCGAGGAAGACGCAGCAGCAGCGACAGGAGGGCCAGCAAGAGACGAAGAAGAGGAAGCCACCTCAGTGACACCCGAGGTAACTGCAGGGCTTTCTAGCTTATCAGAAGCCGCATTAGGAGCTCCGATAGGAGCAGATCAGGTAGAGATTGCCTCCGTGCAATCTGAGTAGTTAGTAACTCCAACTCCAATTCCAAATATAGTAGAATCGAACATGCTATCTTAAGAATGGCAGTTTTCTCATGTAATATTAGTTAGGACACCATGTGGCAGCATAGGTAGCGTAGGAAGGACAATGTGGATGACCAATTCGGGCAGGGGAACCGCTTGCATGTGAGGTGACAACCTCCTGTCAGCGCCTCTCTCTCCCTGGTGGTCGCCTCCCTTGGTTCTCACGGCAGCAGCATAAGTAGGATAGCAGAGTATGAGATAGGGCTCTGCCAGTTCTGCCAGTTTTGTAGAATTCTGTAGTAACTGAACATACACACCGATTCTACAGACAGGCAGACGAGACACATTAGAGCAGAGACAGTCTTAGCGCACTACACCCGTCGTTGGAAACATACGAATAGTCTTGGAATATATCGGAGGGGTCTGCATACTCGCACCAGCAATGGTTCGACGATGTAGATAGAAGTAGTGGACAGTCTAGGAACAAGGAACGACATCCTCGTGCAGTCCTGTTAGCTAGGCTGGTGTGTCGAGGAGTAGACGCAGGAAGTAGAGGGAGTGAGCTTCCCAATGCCATTGTGACTTCTTCTCGGGGAATAGATTGTGGATTTGAGTGCAGAAGCTTTGTCCATGTCTCCTGGATGGTGGGTTCATTGAATTCGCTCCCAATTGTGCATGGGAAGTGTTCTTCTTGAGTGGCGGTGACTGTCAGCAGTTGTGGAAGTGTAGCTTGACTCGTTCAGTAGAGCACTTGGGATCTACGTACGAACGGTCTTCTGGGTAAGGGATCCCAGAAGACAGAGCAGTCAGAGCAGCGAAGTGAAGAAGAAAGAAGCCTTCTTCTCGCAACAGAAGACGACATCCTCGAGTAGAAGACGGTGCAACAGTACTTACGTTTGTTGTCTTCCTCCCCAAACTATTACAAGCAGGGATGGCTTGTTAGTCAGGATCCGGACTAGAAGCCTGTCGGAATCTTAATTTACTCTTTCCATCTTGTTTTCTCTTGTTTGGCTTTTCTCATCTTCCCCCTCTTCTCCCATCTTCCCCATCTTCTTACCTTCTTCTAGTGAGTTTCCGATACTTCTATTGAGCTTCCGTGAAGGTGAATGTCGTTGTAGTGCTGCAAGAAGACCATTTCCGTAGGCAGAGGTGTAACACACAAGAAAACCAAAAGATGCTCGAAAGTAGTAATTTAAGGATCGAACCCACAGAGATGCAAGTAAAGATCATCCAAAAGTAGTAAATACGTGACAAAGGTGATTCTTTATAGTTGTCTTTTATTCTCACGGGCAGAAATCAGTCCCAGTAGAGATCAAACTCAGGTCTATCCAACAAGACAGAGTTGATAATCCTGACAAATAAACATAACAGATACTGAACAAGTCAGGGACCTCAAGGAACAGATAAACAACGGAGAAACAGAGCCACGGACGGAAATGTCACACGAGGAAGTACTGCTGAAGTGTTACTAGGTAGCCTCTAACACCATAAACGCTAAGTATCTTCACACTAAGTTACTTTCACTACTACTGCTCTCGGAAAACTCTGGCGAAGAAGACTCTTCTTCCGCCGAAGTACCAGACTGAACTTCTTCCTAAGTGTTCCACCAAAGAACAACTTCTTCCGAAGTCAGCTTCGCCCAAAAACGTCTTCGTAGGAAACTAACTCCGCAGATGCTGGTCTATTCTCAGTCCTCGCCGTAAACGTTCTACTCTGATTTCAAATGTCGACAGCAAATCCTTCGGCACCCAGACTAATTCCTACCACAGCAAACTACGATACTTCGTAGGTAAATCTTTCGAAGAAGACAAAACACTCAATGGCTCCGCAAACTCAGGAAATAGAAAACTCAAAAATGATAAAACACATAGAGGTCCTGAATACGAACAACACAACGCTTATATACAGATTTTCCCGAAGATGACGGATCTTCTTCCTAAGAAGTCGGGCGTACTTCTGGACCGTCGGATGAAGCTCATGTGTCCGAAACGACACCAGGAACAACACCGCTTTCTACCGCTAGCTCTCTACCTATCTCACAAACTGAGAACTCTACGGTTGCTCTAACCTCCCTAAGCTCCCTAATTACTCGTTGGCCTAGCCTAGCTACCCGGTTCCTAGCTGAAGTACCCTCCGCATCTGCAGCTAAGAACTCCTCTCTAACCTTGCGAAGAAATCCCGCTTCCTCGGAGTCCATCTCAACGGCGAAGTAGTTCTTCAGCACCGGCTCGACCCTACTCCGTAGTTGAGCGCTCAGCTCCTCGGCCTTAGTCAATCGCCTCCTCGAGTCCTCGATCTCCTTGGTCATTTCTGCAACCACGTCCTGAGCTCGATCTCTCTGAGTGCGCATCTCATCCAGCTGCTTCTTCATTAGAGCAAGTACCTTCTCATGATCTCTCTCCTGATCCAACTTCTGCCGAAGAAGAAGCTCTTTCTCCGAGGTCTCGTTCTTCAATTCCTCGACCTTCGCTTGGGTCTCTTTCTGTGCCATGACGAGAGCTGCTCGCAAGTTCTCTTTCTCCTCCTTCCAATTACCTCGGTCGAAGTGCATCGTCTGCACTAACTCCGCAAGATTCAGCTTCCGACCGACAACTTCCTCATACGTTCCTCGGTTCCCTTCCAAACTATACAGCAAGGGTGCGACCACCTCCTGGATGTACTTCGCCGAAGAAGTAAGCTGTTCAATCTCTCATATCGTCGACAGAGATAGAGTACTCCTCGGTGTAGTGTCCATGCTCTTCTCTGTCCGAGGAGTGTCTCCTTCAGCAGCTTCCTCAATTGCTTCTTCTTCAACTGGTTCATCGTCGACACGGACTGTCCTCGTCATCTTCATCTTCTTCCGCGACTTCTGTACAGACCTCGGCGTCTCCTCTAGAGGTTTCTTCCTTCCACTCCTGCGGATCGGAGGAGATACCTCGATTACATCTTCGTCTTCGGCCGGAGTTACCTCTTCGGTCGCCTTCTCTGGAGCTGGCGTTGAAGTCGATGCCTCTGTCTTCTTCGTTACCTCCACTGCTACTTCGGCTGGTGCTCCTTCGGCCTCGACTTTGTCGAAGAACCTCTCGAGTTGTACATCTCGTGCTGGAGTCTGTACCACCTGAAATTCATCTTCCTCTGCAGCTGCGGTAAAACCCAACTTCGTCTGCTGTTCGTCCGACAGCAGTCCCATCCCCATATAGATACAAAAGGTCCTATGTACGCCAAGTCATTCTCGGTCCAAAGCTTCAGCACATGACGGTGGAAGATCCTCGCCCAATGTGCTCTTCTTCCGACGAAGAGCTGCTCGATAAAGTTGATTTGCCAGTTCGACATGTATGTCGTTCTTCGTGGCCTGAAGATCGCCATAATCGCATCGGCTACTTCTCTCTTCTTCGGGTCGCAGAAATCGCTCGTTCGGTAGCCGTTCCTCCTTAGAGGTAACTCCCTGAAGAGATTCGGGAAGTTCTTCACCGTTTCGGACGAAGCAGCGGCAGCTGTGGCATCAAAAAGAAGATCACCTTCCCGACCTGCATCGTCTATTCCCAAGACAGCGGACCAATGATCTTCGGTCCAGTTGCAAGGTCGCCCATACTGATCATCGGCCGGATGCTGCTTGCAGACCTCTAACTCGTGCACCAATTTGGAGGAGACCATCCCCCACCAAGGAAGTAAGAGGAACGCTAGTCCCATTTCCTCAAGCTCCTTGTCATAACGGCGAAGACCTGCTCGATTAACTTCAAAGGACCGGAGCCTCGACGCCTTAGCCGTCTGCATCCCTCGCATCCCTAGGATCACTGCAACGATCTTCGCCACAAACGGATTCTTCGCTGCAATTCCTTCCTCGCAATTTGGCTTCCTCGCCGGTCACTCACAAATTGGCTTCCTCGCCCATCACTGACGTACTTCGGCGCTCGATAAATGCGGCTCGCTGCGCCTTGCTATCACTCGCTCTGGGAATAGTAAAACAGTAAAGTAAATGACTTGTTACCTGGCTTATATCCCGCGATAGGTTTTCCTGCACGTGCCGAAGTTAAGGTTTTCCTCTTGACGACTGACATTCTTCAATCTGCTGTAACTTCGTCATTCGTCTCCGATGGCCTCGCACAACATATCGTTAGAAAGCTCTTCGCCCGAGGAATTCATCCATGAAGAAATCATCTTTCAGTGTCTCCATAGATTCGATAAATTCCTCCAGAACTGAGATTCTTCACTAAACTTCTAATTAACACTATTCTACTCATATCGTTTATCTTCTATCATCTATTCTTCTTATTTACTTTACAACTAATCAATTAATTAACAAAACGAAAAACCAAGGCTTCACAAGAGGCCTGGGAAGGCTACAGGGGGCATACACCCTGTGATCAATCTAACCCGTTGGAATGTGAGTGTGAGAATAAGATGTAACGACCGTTACTAGTCGACTTCTGCGAAGCAGAACAATCTTCTGGAGGTGTGAGAAGACGAGTTGAACCCCCAGAAGACGAGAATCGCTTCGGGAAGACGGTATCGAGAAGACCGGAAGAAGCAATCTGGAAGCAGGAGGATCGTCTTCCCGAGCTTCTCTGTGAATAGTTGTGTGATATTGTAATTGGTAGTTGTTTGTTTAGTTCCAGAGCACCATTTGGCGTGTCTGGAAGACGTGTAGTTTTGTGTGGTTTGTGAGAAGACGGGATTTCTAGGCAAAACCCGTGTGTTTGTGTGTTTGAACAGATCTGAGAACTTAGAGCAGCGTTACTTGTGCAAATCCTCTGTGGGAACGATATCTTGTATACTAAATGGACAAAAGGAGAAATCCTTCGTCACTACAACAGTCACTACCGTCAGGAGCTTGACAATGTGAAGCAAACCGCTGGGATCCGCGAATACAGTCAGAGATTCAGGCACTTGTGGAACGCCTTGGTGCTAACCGACTCCAAAGAAAGAAATATCTTGTCCATCGAGGACTCCAAGGTTGATATTCCTACCAAATGTCTCGCTACGGCTGGGAACACTCCTTGGAGGATATCTGCACACACCTTGAGCTACTTGAGGGAGATCGGCAGAAAGAGAAGTCAAGAGAAACATCCCAACCTGCTCGAAACTTTCGGAGGATCAAGGGCACGTCGGGACAGCGATCCAGGAGAGACCGCGGTCAGGAGCAGCGTAGATCACCTGCACCTCCCGCGACTGGAGTAGAGGTTGCTGCCGGAGCACCCCGGAGACCAGACGGACGTCAACAGCGACTCGAGAGACGGGAGCAGAGACACAGCGAGGAGGGGTACGCCCAGAGGACCCCCTAGGCCGAATCTACCACCTCCTGCGTAGACCAACGTGGAGATGGTTGCTACCACTACGGCCAAAGATGACGTTTCATGTATGACTGTCATGTTCGGGCAGAGGTGCGAACCTGCACGCAATAGCTGATGGGGACCACGCATAGGAGGTGCCACAACCGGAGGGCGAACGAGGAAGAGAGTATGCGTCCGAAGTACCACCGAATGCTGACAGAGGTAAACCGTCACCTGCTGAGTGTTTATCTTGGGTAAATGTGCGGATAAAAGAGAAAATAATTCGTATGCTAGTTGATACATGGGTTGATGTGAGCGTATTGTATGCAAGCAAAGTGTTGGAGTTAAAGTTGATTCTTAGCATACTAGCTTCGTCCTTGATTGTACGTTTTGTCCAAGGAACTTCAGAGATAACTCACGTCGTGCATCAGTTGCCAGTAGAGTGTGCCGAAGTCCTCAAGAAATATGATTTTCTAGTTATGCCCTTAGTGAAACTAGATGGAATTATATCATGGGCTTGGCTGTGAGACAACCACGCATGCCTAGACATGGTCGAGGGAACCTTGAAGTTAAAAGACCATGAAGGGGTCAACCACTCCACCTCGTTAGAACTCTACCTCCGATTCGAAACCTCAGCTGTTAAGCCTGAGTACCGATCATGTAGGATAGCCTATATGGTCTGTACCGTCCGTCAATTTAAAAGGTCAAAAGTGCGGACGAGGCCTGGATGGTCTTGCCAAATAAAAGCCCATAAGAAGTAGATGAAGAGGACAAAGTGTCTAAGCTACCTGTAAGTCAAGAGATGCAACGACTTTTCATGAAGTACGCACATCAGATGCCGGAGAAGCTGTCGAACACCCTCCCTCCTCACCGAAACATCGATCACAAGATCGAAAGAAGGAGGACACCCTCAAGCTCTGTGGTGACTACAGAGCACTAAATAAGGTGACAATAAAGAATAAATATCCTATCTCTTTGATGGACAAGACCATGGATCGCCTGGTTAAAGATGACACTTTACCAAGCTGGATCTACCCTCGGGATATCATCAAATATGGATAGCAGAGAGAGACGGAAAGAAGACTACTATCATAACCCGCTATGAGCTCTATGAGTACATAGTCTTGTCCTTCCATCTCTCGAATGCACCTGCTGCCTTCTGCCGACTAATGAACGACATCTTGAGGGATCAGCTGGAGGATTCAGTGGTGGTATACCTCGATGACATCATTATCTACTTGCTCACTTGGCCTCAGCATCTGAAAGATGTGGAGGAGGTGTTCAAGAAGTTGGAGAAGGAAAAGCTGGTGTTGAAGACCTCCAAGTGTTCATTCGGTCAAGGAAAGCATAGTCTTCATGAGCGGTTTGATCGACAAGGAAGAGGTGCATATCAATAAAAGGAAGGTGCAGTCCATCCAATAGTGGTCAGCACTTACGAACGTGGTTGAGGTGAGATCGTCCTTAGGTTTGACTTCCTACTTTCGGAAGTTCATCCGAAAGTTTGATCACATAGCCTCTTCCATTTTTTACCTTCTCCGAGATGTCAAGAAGTCCTTTCCGTGGAACCTACCCCAACAGAAGGCTTTCGAAGCCCTGAAGAAGGTACTCATTGACGCACTAGTGCTAGTTTTGCTTGAGTTGGAGAAGTCTTTTGAGATCCACACCGATGTTTCCTAGTTAGCAATCGGTGGAGTGCTCATATAAAATAACCACCATGTAGTCTTTGAGTCCCACCGTCTTAGCGAATAAGAGACAAGGTGAGAAACTCATGAGTAGGAGATGTTAGCGATCATCTGGTTTCTTAAACGATGAGAGCACTATCTCCTACCGAGTGAGGTCATCGATAACAGCAGCGGTGGCAGCTAGAACTCTCGCGTTACAACTTAACGTAGTAATATCGTAAAGGTAAAAAGAATGCACCAGCCGATGCTTTATGGAGACAAGTACAAGCCCTAACATCTGCGTCTCAATCCAACCTCCTGGAGTTCGTATGCCGAGCAACCGCTCTTGACCCTCGGGTCACAGAATGATCGAGGCAAAGGACGGACGACCAAGGCATGAGACACTTTGAGAAGAGAGAGGGATTGTGGTACTATAAGCAGAGACGGTTATACATCCCTCCCGGGTCACTCAAGGCACGAGTCCTCTATGAGGAACATGATGTCCCTGCAGCGAGCCATGGAAGGCAAGCCCGTACACTACGTCGAGTTTTATTTCTGACCAAGACTCATTGCAGATGTATACAGATATATAGAAAGTTGTTTAGTACGCCAACAGTCTAAACAAGAGCACCAAAGACCATCCAAGTTACTTCAACTTATACATATACCCGAAAATCTTTGGGAGAGCATAACAATGGAATTTATAGTCCAGTTATCCACATCCGAAAGATAGGACTGTATTCTCATAGTTGTGGACCGCCTGAGTAAGATAATACACTTCATCCCATGCACAACCGTCTTATCTGCCCCTGAAGTAGCAAAGTTATTCCTGAAACATGTGTTTAAGTACCCTGGCCTATCACGAGAAATTATATCTGACAATTATAAGGTTCTCGAACGAGTTCTAGACCTCACTCTTTTCGCAAATGAGAACTCAACTTAAGTTCACGGCTGCATATCATCCACAAACGGATGGGCAGAGTGAACAAGGCATAAGGAATTACATTCTGAGGGACCAAAGTGACTGGATGGTGCATCTGGATATGATCGAGTTTGCATATAATGACTGCATCCACACCGTCACTGGGTACAAACCATTCAAGCTCATGTACAAGGATAACAAGGCATATGTGTCACCCGCTACCTTGGCCTGCAATCTACTGAGTTTGAACACGTCATAAGGGAGAGTCTCTTAGACGTAGTCGAGTTCATAGACCTACGATCTTACATACTGCACCAAGCCAAGGAAAATATCCTAAAGGCACAAGCGCGATATGTTAAGTACACCAACTTGAAGCGTAAAAACAAAAAACTACTCTATACCGCCTGGTATAATCAATAAGTTGATACCTCGGTGGGCGGGACCCTTTGAGATATTGAGACGGGTAACAAAGGTAAGTTATCACTTAGCCTTTCCTGCGAGCATGTAGGACTATCACCCAATCATTCATGTGTCGAACTTGAAAAAATTCGTATCGGATGATCTGCATTTGCCGGGGAGAGTCCAAAAGTGGACCCCCGCGCTGGAGCATCTGTCTATGATGATCGATATGGTCATCAGTAGGGTGCTGGATCAGAGGACAGTACCTCGTCAAGTAGGAAATTAGCCTAGGTGTTTAATTAGCCAGGAAGCTTAACTTAGGGAATTTTGTAAGAGACGTCCTTCCCTTCCCAGCCGCACGAGAATCGGGGCAAGGGGAGGCAAGAAGCAAGCCGCGTCCGCAAGTACGGATTGCGTATGACGCACTTGGCAGCTCGCGCATGGCGCTCAAGGGTTCGTGAAAGAGCGGAAGATGAATCGTCATCGTATAACGGGACGTGAAGTCCGAGAGGCGGCATATCTTGCGGAGAAGCATGCGAGTGGAGTAGAAGGACCGCGAGGCAAGTAGAGGCAGCGAAGGAGGGAGTGGAAGCTTCCATTCTTGAAAGGTGGAGTGGAAACCACTGATAGCGACACCTCGACTTCCGCATCGCGACGTCTTGGCTTTTGCGAGCCCGCGTGCCTCGACTTACACGAAGAGAAGCAAGTAGAGGTGGCTAACCGAGGTACTCGCCAACCGTCAGACGACTTCACAGTCAATCAGAAGAGGCTGGAACATAACTGTTACCTCACCTCGAATGTTGATACCGCTGCATGGCGGCTCGTGATTGACCGGTGATAGGATTCTCACCTTAGGAGCCATCGGCCTTGGATCGAGCGAGGGTCACATGCGAGAGCGGAGAACACGGAGCGAGAGAGAAGACACATCGAAGTGTAAGCCCGAGGGCATTATCGTGAAGATGTGTATCTGAAGCGAGAATCGAGGTTGGAGCGGAGAGTGTTAGGAGAGAGGGGTGAGCTAGAGAGAAGAATGGTCAAGACAGTTCTCGTATGTGTATACACATAGACGCCTCGAGGAAACCTCGAGAGACTGGACCTTGTGCAGTTGACAATTTCCAGATGCAGCTGACAGTTTTACGAGCGAGGCTCCAGAGCGAGGTTAGGGACGATGTCTGCAGATCGAGGGTAGAGACAGAGTAGAATACTGTAATGCTGAGGTCAAGTGCCGAGCTGAATGTATGTGCTATTGTGTCGTGGGATCTTGAATTTGAGCAGGTTGGCAGTTTTGATTCGATTGTTGTCTGACTAAAGTGTATGTCGAGTTCAGGGTTGCAATAGAAGCGAGACAAAGTATTGTTGTCTCTGATCCTAGTTGTAGGAGTTGGCTGTCGAGGACGGATTGAGAGTTCTGGAAGCGTGGCTGAGAGCACGGACCTGAACTTTGAATTTTTTGAGACACGTGACTTAGTCCTCGGAGCCGACATTTGTGACAGATATGGTATCAGAGTTCAGTTACTTCTACTGAGAACCTACTTGGAGTTAGAATCAAACACACAGCGAGCTCGGTTGCCTAAAGCACATCAACCAAACCTTGAAGAGGACGCTGCCGAGTGTGATCGAACTCTGTTCGAAGAGAAAATATGTAATGAGTACCCAAGCTCACCTGAACGGGTCCGGCGTATGGACGCCGCAAGACTCAGAAGTTCATGAGTTAGAAAGCTTAAGTCAAGACCGTGAAGACGACAAGGTAAGAAGTCGGTAAACCAACGTTAACAGCATGGACTAGTCTTTTGTATACAGGTCGGCAATGATTACCTCGGCTAGTCCCGCAAGACGCATCCACGAGACCCGCACTTGATCCGCACTTGACCCGGCAAGTAGGAAATTAACCTAGGTATTTAATTAGCCAGGAAGCTTAGCTTAGGGAATTGTGTAAGAGACGTCTTTTTCCTGCATGAGAACCGAGGAAAGAGGAGGCAAGAGGCAACTTGCGCCTGCAAGTACGGGCCGCGTATGACGCACTCGGCAGCCCGTGCACGGCGTCCAAGGGTCCCTGAAGGAGCAGAAGACGAATCGTCACCGTACAATGGGACGTGAAACCCAAGGGACGGTGTACGTGCAGGAAAGCATGCGAGTGGAGTAGAAGGACCGCAAGGCAGTAGAGGCAGCGAAGGAGGGAGTGGAAGCTTTTATTCTTGAAAAGCGGAGCAGAAATCAATGACTGCGACGTCTCAACTTTTGCGTCGCAATGTCTTCGCTTCTGCAGAGGGAGGCAAGTAGAGACGGAGGACTAACCGAGGTATCCGCCAACCGTCAGATGACTTCACAACCAATTAGAGGAGACCTTAACATAACCGCTATCTCACTTCGAATGCTAGTACCGCCGCGTGACGATCACATTTTGAGTTCGAGTCATGCAACCGTGTTCTGATTCGATCACATAGCATTTTTAGATTTTTTATTCATTCTAGCCCGGATGTTTAGTTTTTGACCGTATTTTCAGACTTTCAGCGAGTTCATACGCTACGATGGCAATGCAAAATCGTACAAGAGATCAACTTTGGTGTGCTTGAGTTTCTAATGTTTATCTTGTGCATCTAGAAGATTTGATCAATTAAAAAAGATATGGATTTTTTGCTCAATGTGCAGAATAGAACAAGAGATCAGCTTGGACGTGCGTTGAGCTTCTGGTGCTCACTTTTGTACACTTGCTTTTGTACGGCATATGTGATTTGATCAATAAAAAATAAGGTGGATGTGTGAAATCGAGCAAGAGATCAACTTGCACGTGCATTGAGCTTCTGGTGTTTACTTTCGTGCATATAGAAGATTTAACCAATCAAAAAACATGTAGAAGTAAAAAAAATAATCATAACAGCAATGAGATGAGGTATCAAACATGTAACAGATCGAATGTAAAAGATATGACTATACAGTGTCAGACGAAATAAAGATATGCATAAGAATTATTCTATTATATCGTCATTCTTTTTGCTCGGAGAATAGATTAGTCTCTTCATTCTTTAAACTAATCCGTTTTCACTGTAACTTGTTCATAAAACACCAAATATCAGGTGAATACAAAGAGAAGAACTGACAAGATCATTTAGACGGTCTTGTTGCTTGGTATATGAAGCATGTATTATCACCCGAGCCCAATTCAGTCCAAGTATTACATTGCATTTGTTTATAGAAATGAAATATTTTCGTCGGAGAACGAATCAGGTATTGTCTTGTAATGCTTTAAGTACAATTTAATACTGAAAAGATCCCTCTAAACACCCTAGAGATAATATTTTATATAGCTCATGATTTCTCTTGAGAAAGTTGGAATTGCTTAGCTCGAACTCCTGACTTGTAGATACACAGTGAGTATAGTTATCACTGTGTAATAGTGAAGACCACAGTAATATAAAGTCAGATTCAAACATAACTTCTAGGCAGCCTATGGCAGCTTAAGGTCCATATCTTTGCAAATGATCATCACTAAGCCATTACCATGCATGCAAGAATGACTAAAGTACTTTAAATATAACTTCAATCATTATCAAGCAAAAAGCTGTCGAGTGATAAAATCTCTTCACATGACAAATATATAGTCACTTCAAACACAAAATAAATTTATTATTGCAGTAGACCCGTTCATTGTCAACGGCAACCAATCGTTTGCAAAGATTAACATCTGTCTTCGACAGACATCGTTTCTCTTCCACATCTGCCCACCGCACTTTGCACACATTATATGATCTAATTCATGTGAATCCGTTCGATTCTCGACGAGAAAAAAAATTCTCTTAGATTTCCTTGCAAGTGATATCTTGACTAGTATTCTAAGTTCTTCATCGATGTGTCATAAACTAATAGGTGTGACAACCATTTCAATACCGAGCAGCATAGATCTAAAGTCTATAAGCTTATCATCTATTCATCGTTTATATTAAATTTTTTCACTCAGATTTTATAACAAAATAACGACAATAGAACTATAAATCAGCAACATCTATCTTGTTATTTTTTACGTCGTACTATATTTTATTTACAAAGAGCTATGCTTGCAATAGAATTGTGGAATTATGGATTAACGACTTATCTTTTGTCTCTTTTCTGGATTTCAAAATGATTCTATCATCCCTCTGATACAACAACAAAATGCACTATATTACAAACAAAACTTTCCATTTCCTCTCCAGTTTCCGAAATCTATGTATAACTATGCTAATGCATAGCAAAAGGATTTTTTAATCTCTTTGGTTTATACTCGCACCTACGGTATAAACCTCAAGTTACCTACAATATGTCAGTAACTAGGAGCACTTCTGCCGATAGGTTGTCTTTGAAAAAGAAATGTTAATGTTATACCTAGAATGCTTTTGCTGATAGAATTTGCTTGCGAGAAAAGTGTATGTTAAATCAAAACCCTCCCAAAGTGTCATTTAAAGCACCCTAAACTGAAGACCTGGACCGCACAATCAAAATGTATCCAAGAAATTCCTCCAATTCCCATTGTCATTTTCTTGTCACTATATGGTAGTACTCTTGACAAATTATTCAAACACTCATTAATAAACAGTTACCTTCAGATCTCCTGTCCGATTCTTCCTCTCACCTGCCCGGATGTAATTAAGTTCGCACGTAAAAAGACCGCATTTATTTGTCAACACGTAGAAAAACAAGGAGCTACGGGGTTAGCGTAAGCGATTATCCGGATCGAACCCAATTCCTTTTCGGGTTTCACAGCATCCATCAGTCATTTGGTCTGTGAATACGACAAAGTACGTTACACACAAGATACCTGCGGGACCATAAACTGTTAAGTTTATGCGCTACGCGCGTAGCGCTGGCCAAATATCGTGCGCGTAAATCGTAAAGCCCTTTCTGATCTTCGGCCCTTCGGACCTACGGGCGGCGGAAAGGGCTTGACGATTTACGGGCCGGATCAAGTTAGATTAATCGCTATTTTTACAAAATCTCCTCCCTTCTTCTTTTCTTGTTCCCCCAGTCGACGTAGAACTATGCTAACGCATAGCAAAAACGATCGTAAACCAAACCTTAAACCAATAGTTTTCCCGCGCTGCGTTCTAGCTACACATGCATAACAAATAGGTCAGTGAGCGCGCCCACTGATCACTTGGACACATCACGCATTCCAAACAGATGTACGCCCGCACTCAGGACGGTACGCCGCAGCGTCGAGTACGCGTATCAAAGATGACAGCTGAAACAGTCCTTTATTTATGTGTTAAAGGACTGTTGCCCTACACTTAACAAAATAACGAAAAAGAGGACAAACAAACTGAACAGAAGGAAAGTGAAATAGATTGTAAAGTTTATACTCATAAGTCCAATAGTGCAGAATCTTAGACAGGAATCTGGACTGCAGCCAGGATCTGGTAAGGTAGAACGCGAAGGCTATAGTTGGCGCGCGTTCGCATAGTTCATCATACCTCCACAAATTTCCTAATTCTGTGCGAGACACTCCGATCGCCAGCTCTCTCTACGCGCCATGATGACAGTTCTGTACGCTGACAACTTCTTCACAGGATGCGCCACAACGTCGTCATTTATAGTACGAAGTGGGTACATACAAGAGAACTAGTATACAAGAGACATCAAGTCACCGGTCGCGTGTGTCATGTGTACAAAGCTGGAAATTCTGGTCGGCAGCTTTGCACACATAACAAGAGTAGGAGGCACCCGGTGACTTGACAAGCTGGGGAAGTAGCATGTACAACAGTTTGAATGTCAAGGTCTCGAAGCTTTTGGTCTCCAACATCAGATCTACAGTGCTACTATGTGCAGCGCAGGGGCACATACAGTGCAAAAAATTATTGTCATACGGGGGTTGGGGGATATCATCTCCAGTCCGTATCTCCCGCAGGTTGCTGCACATTGACTCACAGTGCTCCATGGGTGGGAATAGAGTTACAGAACATCTTCAGTTGTAGCCGTTCTTCTCCTTTTTCTAGATACGTTTCCAGGATACTGACGACCGGTGTCATCAGGCTCTCTCATTCTCTCTCCCTCAACCCGGCGGTCTGACATTACACGGTGATCAGAGACTCGGCTGTGTCTCTTTCCCCTCTCTTGGTCATCAATTTCCGCATACTCCTCTTGCAACTCTTCTACAACTCTTTTCGGCTTGACTGGTAAGTTGGTTCTTTCAAACACGCTACCCCTCGTGCCCTCCCTGGAGTGAGGAGGGGCTTTAGAACCACGCCCCACATCCTGCGTGTGCACCCGTGACATGCTAAGCTCCTTGTAGTGACCATCCCGAAGATCTTGATCCCGGTTTGAATGTTCATCTACAGCAGTCTTCCGTCGCACATTCCTCTGAGGAGAACTGGGCCCAACATAACTACCAGAATGTCTCCTCAAATCAATCTCATCTTCAGATTCATACACAGCATAATCTGCCCTACGGTCAGATCTCAAAGCAGAATCTCTTGCACCATCACCAGAGGCTTTGTGGGACGTATGTCCTCTTTCCCTGTGCTTGGCATGATACGAATCTCCTGAAGCTCTAGAGTATCTACCTCCCTCTGAAACTTCATCTCCACTGCTAGCTTCATCTACATGACGTGAGCTCCACCTATCACGTCGTTTACCCATGTAAGAATCCTGCTGAGCAGATCCTTCTCCATCTGAACTATGACGATTTTCACCCTTCTCGCTCCAGTCTTCTCTGGGTCTTGGTCCAGGCTTGACTCCTGAATACCGGCCTTGTTCCATGCTCTGATGAGGTCTGACTCGCTGAGTATGCTCCTCCAGCGCATCAGGACTAACTTCTCTTTCCCTCCCTGAGTTTGCCGGTCTTCGTTCCAGTCTCTGTAAAGACAGAATACACAAGCGGTGTCAAGATCCCGCATAAGTGCAGAATAGCGGAAACATATATCCGCACGTAGAGAATGGCAGATTTTATCAAGGACCAGCCTCTAACACTTAGGTAGCCCGCAAATAACCTGGCGAAGTACATATATTCATAGGTCGAATGGCAGATTTATCAAGGACCATTCCCTTTGTACTGAGGTAAACCGCAAGTAACCGGGCCAAGTAATAGTAAGTACAGTAATAGCAATAGTAGAATAGTTGGAACATAGTGACGGTATGATGTCAAGTATGATACCAGTTGTAGATTCCGGTCGCTTATCTACCCCGGGGGATGTCAGAAGCCAACTTATGGACACACGTGCAATCCAAATACTGAATGAAACTCAAAAGAAGAAGTAATGCTCAACTTACCCCATTCACTCGGAGGGCGTCTTGTTCACCTTCACTTGCTGGGTATTTCAGTTGCTCCCTGTTTCATATAAAGCATTGCTTAGTAAGAAGACGAACCATGACTGAGCTTAATTAGATGACAGCGTACGGTTAATGACCAACACGGTTATTAACATATATGACGTAGTACCTCCCAAAGCGCTGCTCCCTTTCTCTTCTTCGCTTGAGTTCTGCCTTCCTCGCCTCAAACTCATCGCGACTCATAACCATGGGATCAACGTACTCTCTGGTATGGGGGGAACAAACCCTGGAGTCAATGACAACTCAAATGAAACCCAAACGGGTGAACAAGGCCTACACTGAGTATCGCTTCTAACGTCGAAAACTGTACACGCATTCGACCTCAGAAGGTAAAGGATGAGGGGAAAACTGCCGCTTGACCGTTTCTCTTAGCTGCTAATGAGCAAAATCATAAAGCCATGTTTAGAGCCAGGAAAAGGGACCTACAATGCTTAGACTGATAAAGACATCAGGAATATATGCACCGAACCCAGTTAACGAGTTCCTCTCACACATATAGCCTCTTAGCCAAGATACCCAGACCAGATTTACAGTTATACAGTAAGAAGCGGAACTCGTTAGGGGTTGCGCTTTTGGACACTAAAGCGCTTTAGCACTGACACAACGAACTATTACAAGAAGACACTGCCAACAAGTAGTATGGAAAATCAGCGCAGGTACGGTATGTATGTTGGTACATGACTATAGCAGTTCGCATCAAGAACTATGCTCACACGATGAAAGTAACCCCCAAAACCCAGTGAACCCAGAGAAGTACAAAGTGAGTAGCAAAGCGGGGTGTGAATGTCGTCTAACTTTACGCATCAAGTTATATTCATACGTCGAGAATGGGTTATAACCCGAGGGTGTGCCGATGGAAATGTCTAGTGCGAAGCGCATTTCCAGAATAGGTTCCCCTCGGTATGTAGTCGAAGTCAAGTAGAAAATGACAAGAGAACGAATGCAGTATACTTCAAAGGCTAAATGCGAACCCCTTGCCGAACTGAAGTCAAACTAGATTTGTCGACTGCAATGTTGAATGAAGCGAAGGTTATGAATCAAAACGTAGATAGCGGTGAACCATAGAATCCATTGCAAGAAACGAAAGTTATCCAAGCAGAACAAAGATACCGATAACGGATGTAGTGAGTGAACAGAGGAGAAGGCAGACAGAGGTAGTAAAAGAGGAGCCTGTATTTGCCCGTCCATCACTGATGCAGTTAGGTACTAAGTAAGTTTACACCCAAGAACCTAATTACCACAATAAGCACTCGGAGCATGCAGCAGAATACTCTCCCGTCGCATGCACCTCAACCTGCTCTCTGACTTCATCAGCACGCAACAGAGTGGGTTAGGCTGTAGATGAGTTGGACAAATGATCAACCAGATGAAAACTTAACCGACTCATCAGGGCCTTATCGATCCAGGAGTTTCTGTTCAGTTCCGCGACATCTGAGGGCAAACTCCCAGTCTTTGTGCGATGGTAGATCAGTGAGGTTGGCAGAGAGACTGCAAACAGGGATGTAGTGTAGGAGAGAATGAAAGAGGAGCAAAAGAACTGAAAGTGCCATACTGGAAAGTAGCCTGTGTGTGAGTCCCACCTAGAGGTCGAGGGATGCTCCACAGCAGAGGTGGAGGAGGTAGTGCCTGTATGGTGTGTACCAGGTAGTCGAGCGATTTCGCGAATTGTTATATAACCCGAGGGCGTGCCGATAGAAATGTGTAGTGCGAAGCACATTTCCAGAATAGGTTCCCCTTGGTATGTCGTCGAATTCAAGTAAACAGTATGCAGGCGAAGGCAGTATGCTCCAAAGGCTAAATACAAACCCCAAAACATCAAGTTAAGGAATGTCTTTAACCAACGGGGGGCCAACGGGGATGTGTGGCAAAGAGCAATTACCGGAGATGAAACTCCCCGGTATGGAAGTGCAATATATGAATCGTCCGAGGATGGCATCTCAGCTAAGGAGCAAGAACCACACCCAAAGACAGAGGTAACACCCAGTAGAATAACCCAGTGAAGTACATAGGACGTTTTAGAAAAGAGAGGTAGCCTCTGTACCATCTTGGAGCGTCAAGTTAGTGTAACTCCCTAACCCGAGGGGACTGACCAGTGGCAATGTGAAGTCCGACGCACATTACCTGAGATGGTGCCCCTAGGTTTGAAAGTGCAAAGTAGTGACATGTACAGTATGCAGTGCAAGCTGATCGAAACGAAATCAAGAAATCTAGTGCAGAACTGAAAGAAAAAAGGCAGTAAAGGCAGAGTGAAAACAGTACCGAGTACAAAGAATAAGGAGATACAGTAAGAGTGAAACCGCAAGGAGAGAGATAGTGTACAAAGTCGGAAGTGACGAATAAGTAAAAAGAACCAGTCAGTCAGAAGAATATACTAATAATTTAGAGCACAGACGTCACTGACGCAGCTGTAGCTAATGAGTAGGTGTAAACTCACGAACCTAACTACCACAATGGAAGTGCAATATATCTTGGTACATGAGAACAGCAGAAAGAATCGTACTACGCGCACGAACTTACGTTAACCTCCAAATCCGAGAGAGCTCAGCGAAGTATGTAGTGAGTAGCAAAGGGGTGTGTGAATATGCGCTCACTTTAAGAATCAAGTTATATTCATACGTCGAGAATGGCGGATATCCTCAAGGACCATTCTCTAGTATAGAGGTGACACGCAATAAGCCCGGCCAAGTAAATATATTCATACGTCGAGAATGGCAGATTTTATCAAGGACCACTCTCTAGTACAGAGGGCAACACGGGGCCAAGCACACAGTAAGAAGCAATCAGGAGCCGAATGTTCGCTAAGAATGCCGACTGGAGTTAGCGAATTCTTTTATAACCGGAGGGTGTGCCGATGGTAATGTGCAGTGCGAAGCACATTTCCAGAAAAGGTTCCCTTTGTATGAAGTCGAACGCGATAGGGCAATGACAAGAGAACACATGCAATATATGTAGCATCAAGTTAGCGAATGTCTATAACCAATGGACGGTCCAAGGGAAATGGAAGTGCAATATAGAAGACATGTACAATACGAGTGCAGACAGATCTATGCGTATGCTGTTTCTAATGCAGAAGAGGAAACAAGATCTAAAAGAGCACCAAGAGCGCATTATATATGATTCGTCCATGAGTATATACTGATACACGGATAAAGCAGCTTTCAGAGAAAACAGTGACTTCGCCCGCACATTAAAGGTAACCCCAAAATAGTTTTGAACCTATGTAAGTACAAGGTGAGTAATGAAGAGTGGTAACATGTATGCTGACTTGGTTTGAGAAGTCAGCGAATGAATATAACCGAGGTCGGGCCAAGAGGAAATGTGTAGGGTGAGCACATTTCCAAGATGGTACCCCCTGGTGGCAGTAGGACAAAATGCAAGTATAAATGCGATGCCTAACGAGCTGAGAGAAAAAACAAATAATATGTAATAACTGAGCCAGCAAACGCAACAGCTAGAGTGACAACCCAGAGGAAGGTAGAGGTAGAAGCAAATCTCCCAACAAAGGTCACGGACACAGCTGTAGGTATTGAGTAGGTGTGCACTGAAACACCTAACTACCAACAGGTACACGCAGAGCATGCAGCAGAACACACTCCTGCCACATGCACCTCAACCGGCTCCCTGACTTCATCAGCACCCAACAGGGAGGGATAGGCAATAGATGAGTAGGAAAAGTGATCAAAGGGAAGTTGAGGACTTCTCCAACTCAGCGGGGCCTTGTCGGTATAGGAGTTTCTGTTCATGAGAAAAGCAGTTCCAGAGAAACAGTACTTCGCTCACACACTTGAGGGGAACCCCAAACTGTTGTGAACCTATGGAAGTAGAAGGTAAGTAACAAAAAGGGGGCGTTGGTCCATGAGTATAGCTGTTCGATGTACGAACAATGCTTCACCCACTTGGGTAACCCGCAAAAACTGAATCCAGAAAACTGACCCCAGAGGAAAAACGCCAGGAACGAAATACTCACTGAGCTGTAAGAACTGGGAAGGAGAAGAAAATGCACATCTGTTCACAAAGCAGTCATTAAAGAAGGAAATCAACAAGCAAAGGTCGCCAACGAGGAAATCCATTACCAGCAATTTTCTGCACAAAAGTCACTGACACAGAAGTAGGATTAAGTAGGTGTACACTCAAGCTACCTAGCTACTGTAAATACTTGCCTCACGCGTAGCCAACTCACACCAGAAGCGAGAACAGTGTAGGTGCTGACTACACTTTACTGCCACGGATGGTGCTAAGTTAAAAACCGTAAGTCTGAGCATGGAGGAAAAAGGAAACCCCAGTCAACAGCAGCCTTACATCCCGCAACAACAAAACCCACTATAGGAATCCGCTTGGAAGTACGACACACCTTTGCATAGGAGGTCCGCACTGCATCATTCCCGCATGCGGTACGAAGTTATCATGGGGCACCATTGGTGCGTTGTATGGCATCTCATAGGGCGCTGGCCCGTAACCATTGTATGGGCCAGGGTTATGGTGGTAATGCATCATATACCCATCAGCCATAGGCTGATGCATCATTCCTCTCATAGGGGCGTTGAAACCTGGTGATTAAAAGACACAAACCACCGTCAGCGTCGGCTCTTCAGTCTGCGAAATAATGAAGTAGTTTTAGAACCTCCTGACCTAACGGATGGTGAAACAAAACACCTATACAGATAGAGGACACAAATCATCAAGAGGGCCTCCGTGAAAGTCCTAAATGTCACAATCTGAGCATTCTAGCGCATAACTGGAACACGGGACATTAGTATACCTGGCCCAAACATCGGTCCCTGCATCGGCGGTGGATAATGGGACGGGCCTGGACCGTTCATATAACAATTCCAAGTGGGGTGTTCAAACGATCCACAGTTTTGGCAGCACATCTCAACCTGCATAGCATGGTAAGAGCGATGATTAGCTCCATCGATCGTGGCTGAACGTGGCTGAATCTTCCCAAGTAAAAACCAGAACCACTGAGTACATAGTGTTCATACTGATCTGAAGTAACCAGTTGTAACGGATAGGACTTACCTGCGAATTGAAATTTGGACCTGGTCCCCACATCTGCCCTTCAGAGTACGCCATATCGGCTGCAAAAGGGTATATCGTTCCGATAAGTTCAGCAACACTTTTAGGCGTCATTCAAAACTGAGCCACTAAACATTCACTTTTTTAATACTCGAAACAGTCCGAACCATAACTCTTGTGATACTTACCTTGCTGTCTTAAACGCTTTCCTTTCGTTTTCTTTTTTCCTGCAGCAGGAGAACCAATTCAACCGAATCAAACTTTTGAGTAACCGAAAACGTCCGATGAGCACTTACAGCTTCGACCGTCTGATGGTCGCTGTCCATGGAGGTCAGACCTTTTGAACTCTTATGCTTCTGGAAACTTTACATCCCCCAAAAGACAAGTCATGCAGGTAACAAGACAAACATACACCTAACGAGCAGTCACAACGACTATACAGATACAAAGACAATTTCCGACATTCATGGCATCCGGGGTGAATGCTGGAGATATACATGAGACAGCAGCAGCACCCAACGACAAAGCCCCGGAACTAAAGGGTTGTAACCTGCCTCTACTCATTTCACTCACTTCATATCTATTTTGAGTTAGTTCGGGAATAGCAGTGATGAAAGAATATGCCAACTAAAGGTTTACAGAGTGAAAAGCAAAATTCCCGTCAGATTCTACCTTTCATCGGTTCGGACATTGTACGCCCTTGACCTGTAGCGGGAGCTGCATGATGCGGAACTTGTTCCCTGTGGTCTGCCTCCGATCTTGCTGGTCGATCCGTATTCAACTCTTGCAGTGGCTCCTTGGTGAGCTGGGATTCTGGGGATGCATCCGCAGTATCCTGACCTTTAAGAACCCCAGCTTCTTTCAAATTTTTCCTTCCACTAGTGCTTTCGAAGACGGTGCCTGACACAGCCGATGCCTCCCCTTGTGTCGGTGCAGGACCCTTGCCTGCAGGAGATGGCTCTTTGGTATCTGATCCACCATCTGATGGCATCAGCGCAGAAGAAGCTTCTTTCAAGGATACAGATGCTGCGGGTGACTGCCTTTTGGGCCGAACAAACGGAGCCGACTCCATATCTGCGGCACATGTTTTTATAGTTAACGTGCTGTCTCGCGCAGGGCTGCTAAGCTTTGGACCATGGCGTAACTTCAAACTTTATAGGAACCATTTGACTGCAAACTTTCACACGTTCAAGCTGTGTACAAGCGGAAATTATTCTAGTCGAAAACTGATTCAAACACCTCTCGGGAAATAAGCAATCAAAACACACAAAAATTAGAAAATTTTATTCTGTCCTTACGGATCATAGGACTTCAAAAAGGAAAAAAAGGAAACAACACTTCAACATGCGTAATCAGTTGGAAGATAAAATTACTTAGGATGCATTTGAATATCTAATCCTACAGAACCCGTTTGTGGAGGTGTCCTTGCCCCGCGGTCTACACGAGGACAGAGGACTACCGCAAAAAGACCACTAAAAAGCGAAACGCCTCACCACAAACATAGGGATCAAACCACCCATTCGGTAACTTGTCCACCGCACCACAGTAATTTGACTTCTTAGTTAACTCTGGATGACATCTAGGTGGTAATATCCCCAAAACTCTACTCGTTCATAATTGATCACAACAGAGTAATCGTAATGCTCTACGAAGTCAAACATTCAAATCTCATGCAATTCCATTTCCGATTGTGACATCCATTTTTGCCACTAGGTGAGTAATGACTTGGTATCATCCGTGATGAGAGTGATTGTAGGCATGTAATACATGGATTACTTAGTTACTGTTCTCAGCATATCCTATTTTGACTACTTATGTTCTACTGTGTCGGGAAAGATATGGGTAACAGCACTACACATGTCGACAATGACAGAGAAAACTCATACCTTGCACCATCATGCGGCTTCCAACGTTACCACTACTCGTAGCAGCACTGGCCTGTGACTCCATGAACCTGTTAATCGCATCACGAAGAGTCCTATTGGGTAGCAAATCGTCCGCGAGTATGTTCTTAGCCCCACATACACACTTCGCTTTCGAAATGATTTCATTTCTTATACCTGCGGACACCAAGTCGTTTGAATTGAAACTTGAAACCAAAACTAGCAAAGACCCACACAACAAGTCTACTGCTCATCAAATGCGCCTAAACAAGAGTGAGCTAGACATGTTATCCCTCACAAACTCTGAACTCTTCGCCCTCGACTGCTAATTTTTGTCCTATTGACAGACTAGAACTTGCAACGAGATGGATGTGTATCAAGTAAACCACGTCAAACATCATAATGACTGCACCCAAAGGGACATTATACAGATAAAGTTAAGTCGCCTTTCTGATGGATTACTACCTTCAAAGGCATTACAACTCTGAAACAAGAAAGCATGCAAGTATCTAAACTGAAAGCCAGAACACGTGGTACACATAAAACAGCAGTGAGAAGAAGCAAAAAGGTTCGAATCGCTTTGCAAGAAATTACATCAACGTATTTACAACTAATAGTTGCCTTCAGCAAGTCTATCATGGTACACGGGTAAAGCAAGTATATGCCAACAAAGGACACATCCTGAAAAGTATCACGTACATTTGTCACAGTAGCTCTTGAAACAACACTTGCTTGTTAGCACGGCTTCCTTCAACACTCCTTTGCACAAAGGACAACAAAGCTCAGGAGGTATATCCAGAAGGGGTCGACTCGATGATGGTAAACCATCCACCTCTCTTTCAAACACAGCCCTAAAAAAATAAGTTGACAAAGCACGGTTAGTTACGAAACCAGTGCAAATTTCATAAAGAATTTCATGGTTTCATGGTGCATCAACATTCCACCAGCACAACTTAGAATACATTCGTAACACTGTATATTGGTGTCCGGGTTAGTACTAGTATGCAAACCCAACTAACAAGAAAGTAATCTCCTCCGTTGAAGCCGATTGAAGGAAACCTGGTGGAAACGTACTCATTTGGCTTCAAAACAGCAACTTCGCCAGTTGGTAAGGCATAAGATCCGTCAGGATTCGCCACGAGCATGGTTTTCGGTATTCCTGTCGGGGGCTTAACCTTCTTAATATCGTACGAAGGATCACCATTTGTGGGACAATGTTGAATGTAGTGTCCTGCAAAGTATGTACTTTCGTCAGGTATTTGCATGCTACACAAACTTGAGATTAGTGCGTAACTGCGACTGATTGTGAGCAATGCTAAGAAAGTTTCAATGGTCAATCCAGGAAACAGGGGTGCCTGGACGAAACATATATTTCATCGCTACACAAGCGAAGTTTAAAATACTCACGTAGATAACCAAACTACTACAGTAACCAAACCAACCTACATAAATGACCAGGGAAGGTAATCAACACCAGCAGTGAACTGAAACACACCTGTGACACCACAGCGATGACACACGTAGCCATGTGGAGGATTTTTCTTCTCAAAACCACGACCTGCATCATTCCAACAGAGCAGTAGTTTTGAAACCTTAAATAAGCAAGGTTTAAACTGTCACAGGGCCTCCATCCAACAAACAACACAACTATAAATCAACAGAAAAAAGATGATCCGCACTGCAGCGAGTTAAAGGTTGAGTAAGACGGAAGTAACGGAACATGTACAAATGGATCTCGAATGGAAGTGAAACATCTTTAGTTAAATTCAAGCTTTGGATTGAGTCGGAGGGCAGGCAGGACATTTCCGCCGTTTTCCACCGTAAGGTGTAAGGTGTAGGGTGTATATAAGTGCTGACCGTTTCCATATCCTCGAAGAGGCGCACCCCTTCCTTGTCCCTTATTTCCATAGCCCCTTCCCGCTGAGAAGCTTTCCTGGGTTTGTCTGGACCCAGCAAAGATAGTAAGATCAATGAAATATGAAAGGACGACATATCCAAGGTAATGTGAAGTCTCTATGCACTTAGATTGAAAACCAAGATAGCATGTAAACCATCTGAATAGATGCTCAATTTATGGCACTAACAAAAGGAAACACAATAAGGCTACTGATTCCCATGAAGTCGTGCAAGGAGTGTCCGGCTGAAGAAACAAAGCTGAAACCAGCCTCCAGGTCCAAACATCGACAAAAAAATGGTGAAAATCTAGGTAGAAAGGCTACCGCTGCCAATCGCTTGCAGATGCATCCACAAAGGCCTTAATTTTGTTGTCCTCCTCTTCTGTCAGAGAAGCTAAAGAGGGTTGTGTAGGCTCAGGGACAGCATACAAATCAATGCCGAAGTCATCCAGACCGTCTGAAACAGAAGACTGGGTGCAAAACAACAACAACAACAATCTTTATCAATTTTAGAGGTCTAATGAAACACTGCAACGGAAATCCTACTGCATCTACTATTCATTACAATCCCAGCACTTGCACTAAGTGAGGCCTTTATCCTGAGCAGAGGTTTGCGTCAGTATCAGTGCTATGACCAAACCAGCTACACAAGAAGGAGGAAACATAATGCAAGAAGAAAAGATCTGTGAGACGGATCGCTAAATCCATATCGTATGCAGAATCTCTAAGGCAAACATGGACCGTATCTTACAATGTTCAGATTCTTCTGAGACGGTTCTACATATTGAAGGCCATTCTTCACGGGTTGAACTTCCGGAGTGGGTTTCCTCCTGCCACAAGAATGTAAGATACATTACTTCTAAGACACCAAAGGGATATTCTGCTAGCATAGCGACACCACCACATAAACCTAACAGCATTATTGACTATGATCTTCGCGCTAAGTGCGGAACACGATGAGCACAAAATCTGCACAGGCACCCCCAAAAAAATGGAGTTGAAGCTAAGAGCCATGAAGGTCGCCGATCTCGAGTGCATTTACTGCCCCGCGAGTAGAACTGCGAGCGGTGATCCTGTGAATCTCACAAAACTTTGGATGCAGAACTGTAAATTAAGAGGCTTAGAGATCAAGTCAATACTCTTCTTTGACATCTGCGACAATTGGCATCCTTGGCCTTCCAGGTACTCGACGAACTATGACTGAAGTGTTTTTGGGCACCAAAAATCCTTCATCTGCGTACTCTGTAGATGCAACATGGGCACACGAATTACAGACTAGCCTACTTCCACACCTGGAGAACCAAGCCACAAAGATGCTGACACGCTGGTCCCACGGGCAAGAAAGTCAAGAGGGAAAGAAGGAAACAGAAAACAACCCTGTACACGCTGTGAAAAAACTGAGCAAACTGAAACTAGAACTGAATGCCCTCCCCTACACAGGCCGTGTGCAGTAATTCCCTATCTCGTCCTAGCCAAGAACGAGGAGTTTTGACAACAAGGGGGAACGATAAAACATGGCGTCTGCTCGAATATGACGGTCAGATTCGCAATTCCAATCCTGTCTCGGAACGACTGCGCTTGAATTATAGCAAATTCCAGCCACACAGCACAAATGCGCCTGCAAAACCCTAACTTTGTAGTTTGATTTTAAGCAAAAGTGCAAACCTTCATTGGTTTGAGCGTTCGAGATCACGAGATCATAATCAGAGCCTCTTCCCAATTTCTTCTGCTCAACAATTTTTTCTTTCAAATTTGCAACAGATATGAAATGTCCGTCAATTGATACAGAGTCGAAATCTTTGGCACTCTTAAACTTGAAGTACACAGCCATTTGGTAGCAAGTGTAGCAATAGAGATTAATTTCTACGGTTGGCTGATCCTAGATCGCCTTCCTAACCTGCCACTAGCTCCAACCTAAACTAGGAACTAGCTAATCGGCGCACACCGAAGGCCTTTCAACTTCGACCTTCGTCTCAGATCCAGTTGCAAAATGAATGAATCTCTCGTCCTCGGACCCGCTGTTGAACAATTGGCGAGCCGAAATTACATCTATTCCGGTTGAACCAGTATGTGAACTCTTCCAGGAGCTGCAAAATTGTCGGCAGGAAAGGAAGGAGCAACACAGAAAGAGGGAAACAGCTCCTAGATAGAGTCTACGCAATGAATGTGGAGTGCTTCAGTCCGGTGCCCCCGCCACTCCAGTCTTCTGAATCTTCTTGTAAAAGAGTCCTCAACTCCGTGAGTTCCCTGCCTTCACCGCTCGATCAAAAATGTAGGCCAAGGTCTGGGCTTAGAATAGGTCTTCTCGAGATCAGAACAAGGCTCCTAGGGATGATATACTACAACACGGCAAGACACAAGTTTACATCTACACACTGGATTTACACTGCAATGATCGAAAGATGAGGCAATCGGCAGATATTCCCAGGAATTCGAAACAAATCTAGGGTGAGAATCGGCGATCCTGCGAGCACGGGAAGAAACAAGAGAGCGTGCAACACCAAACTCACTCACAAAACGAAGCGAGTTTGGCATTAAGTTTACTTCTGGCTGAGAAAATCCAGAGATTTAATCATAGGCAATCCTCCCTGCTTGCTCGCTGGGCTACCGGATTGGAATGATCGATGAAAGTTGCTTATGAGGGACAGGACAGACCAGGTGCTATGAAATTGGACAGACTGACTATTGTGACTCGTGACTCGACTGATCAGGCTACACTTTCGCAGCTCCCTAAACACCCTCCACCTGGCTCGCTCGTGCGACCATGCGAACCCTATCTATCACCCAGACTCTCCTCGTCTGTCGTTCCGTCGCGTCGTCGTGCTCCCCCACATCCGTCTCTCCTTCTCCTCTACAAGGAGTTCGGCCTAGGCTGCTTCTGAGGGACCCGGACGGGACGCGGGGACTGACGGACGGGAAACATCGCGATCCTTCCTACGCTGTTGGTGCACACTACACTTCGCGGAAGTTGACCATCTCGGTTTTCAGGTCAAGACAGGATAATTCTTGGAAGGAACGAGTACCTAGGGTTGAAGTGATTTGTGTGGGAATGGGGAGATAAGAGCTCGATCCAAAACCTAACAAGATGCTACGCTTACAACGGAATTGCGGGGCTATGCATTCTAGATTTATTCGAATCTAAACTCCTCCTTCTAACATTCATCTAACAAGATAAATAAACTCAAAGGTAAAAGAAATGTAGGATTCACAGTTGAAGGATAGCTACTCATAATCTTTGAAATTTCAAAGGAAAGTTTAAACTAGTTTAGATGTATAACAATTTATATTTATATATTATATACATTTATTGTTTTAAGTGTTGATACTATCATGAGACTAAATAATGCTATTGAAATGCAAAAATTTCCATTTGTGCTAGACTATTATCATCACAAGTTAATCACATGATAGAAACCTTATAATTTGTTAACTTGGATTACCCCTAGCTCTATTGACAAAACATTCGTATTTATATTAAAATTCTGATTAAACGACTTTGCAAAATCTACTACTAACAATATTATGTAACTTATCAATATTTTCAAAGCAACAAGTTTGTACTAGTGGTCATTTTACCATATCCTTTGATCTTAAGACTATGAATTCAGACCGAATATGTCATGAATTAAGCTTCGAACTTCTGTTTTAACTTGACATATGAGAGTTGGAGACAAATAAAATACATTTTTCAAATTCCAAAGGTTACTTTTTCAGCGCAATAAGAGAAGTCAATCAACATCATATTTGGTGTAAAATCTTCTAAGCATAGTTCACTATAGCATACTGCACGAAGAAAAGGATGAACAAGTCTAAATTAAAAATAATACAAGATCCACATCATGAAACAAAAACCTTCAATGATACATCTCTTGCGTGAAACAAACAACTAAGGATTTCAATGATATGTCTCTTGTTATGTTTAAAAGTCAACTCTAAGACTTCAAGTTTTAACAATAGTTTTCATGTTGTGATGCCCACAGGAGAAATTACTTGGATATCGTATCGATCAATTAATGATCCCGAGGTGTAAGGGTAGGAAGAGGAAGTTAAGACTCTTTTCCCAGTTTGATGAAGGAAGCTCCAAGCAAAAGCTTGAGAGGTTACGTAGTTAAGATTAGTCTGCACAGTCTAGATATGGAGCACTTCGTGTACCTCATTTCTCAGACTAAGATATAAAGCAGGAGTAGGAGGATTAAAAACCTCTCTAGTAGGTACCTTGGTTAGTATTTGGATGCTCACCGCTTTGGAGGAGGAGGTTCTGCCAAATAAATAAAGAGGAGTACAATAATTGGACGTATAGATCTATGATCGTCTTATTAACTGTTGGAAAGCTACGATGGAGCCCACCTATTTCATCAAGTGACACATGGACATCCCGTGAAACCCAACATAGCAAGATTCTTGAATATCAGAATCAGCGGCAGTACAAACTCACGGTCTTACACGACTTCTCTCCTTTTGAAAAGAAGAAGAAAAAAACACTATCACAAGTTTTTTTTCAGAGTACGCAGCATATTGAGAAATCAAACATTGGTGTTATGATAGGGATCGCATCTGAAGCAAGGATGATGGCAATACGCACGACACATTTTTCCATTTCCTAGGTAAGACTTGGAGGATCAAGACGATGTTGTGCTCAAGAATGTTCTTGCTGCATATATAAGGTTATATAGTCTATGATGAGCTGGAAAATCATCAGCATGAACAACAAGTGGGATTGGGACCTGACTTTTAGATCTATGAAGCGTGAACCCCATGCTGCCACAAGAATAGCCCAACCCGAATGACGTGCGATGAAATGAAAGTGACAGATTAGTCTTTTTGTTATGAAGTAGGTTAAGTGTACGAAACTAAGAATCGAGTGCACTTTGAAAACGATTCTATTTTTCCAGAAGTGCAATTTGAGATACATGAGACGCTCGTTGGAAATAACCGAGAGGATTAGTAGACAGGAGACTTCACATGAACCATTGGAGAATTAGGTGTTGGGTAGGAATGAACCTCGTTGGCAAGCCTCGACCGATGTTCAGCTTCCAAATCCTTTCTAGAATCCAACACCGAGGTCAGTTGTAGTTTATGAGGGGTTCTCTTCGGATTGGAGTCGTGACACAGAAAAGAGTTGAGGAAGAGAATTCAACGTTCTAGATTGATTGTCGCTCGGATCTCTCTGCTTAGTTGTGATTGAGGTCATACACGAGAGGGCTTCAGTCGATGCTAAACATAAGAAGATGGTGGTACTTTCTAGGAATAAGCCTTACGGACGGCACGACGAAATGTAGCTCTAGACGGAGGTCTAGATAATTCAGCACTCCTTTCTGCAGCAAATAGATAGTGTAAACATGAGAGATTCAATTAGACACTCATAAGAGTAGGGCGTTCCAGATATCACATACAACAGCCTGTTCTGAGACATATCGGTGTGCACTCAACTTTGAGGGAGTTGAGTCTTTCATGTGTAGATGGGGTGACACTTGAAGTCGAGAGCAATGGAGTATTCAAACGAGGGGGGAGAATATATAGTCAAGCATACCAAGTTGCATAATCTTTACAAAATTGCTGTGGTAGTTCCTAAGCAGCAGTGAATGGTGGGCCAAACCTACTAATTTTTTGGTGATATCAGACAGAGGAGTGTTCCTAAATGGCCGCTTGACAAAATACCTTCGAGGTAGAAAAGAGGTAACCATTATCTTAGTTTTATGATTTCTTTCTCTTGAAGCACTATACATTGTGATAAGAGCAGAATGTATGGATCTCCTCTTGAAGAGTTGCTACATAGATGTGTAGCTCTTCTTGTGTAAAGGGAAACTCTTACATATTCCTGTTATATTCCATAGTCATTCGCGATAGCAATGATTTGTCGTCCTCATTATATGAACCAGTGTTACAATATACTTCAACCTTAGTTAGACATATGTCCATCAGATCATTCTAGTTAGACCTAGTGTCATCTTGATCTTTGTAATAGATGATATATCGTCTAGGTTGATTGATACTAGACATTATGTTGTCGCGGTCATTGTAGTAAGACATTACTCTGAGACTAGCATTTCAGTTGAGTGTTGTGACATCTCTATTATATTCATAGATGTAGCATAGTCTGGTTTGTTTAGGTAGCCGTTGTGTCATCTTGTCATCTTTTTGGACGATACATCATCTCGTATTTTTGGATGATGAGCTATATCATATTTTTAGATGTGTGAACATCTCGTTAGACGGTGCACATCAGCATACAATGACCAACATGTTTGTACATGGTCTGGAGTGTCTTTGGAGGACCTTCAGCATGCAGCGGATGTATTGCAACGCCTCAGGGTGACCTTTTTCACATTCAAGTGGAGATATATTAGTGGGGGCTTGCTCTCCGATATATATCTCGTGATGCGTACATCAAGCAAGGCCACCCGGGATAGTGAAAGCTCGGTCTGATATGTGGACTCTTGATATGTGACGATGGACGTTGATGAGATCAGACAGTGAGACGGGAAGCTATGTATTCCGCAAGGCCGCAATGGTCAAAGTTACAGTGCAGGACTAAGGAGTCTTCGCGGATGGAGCAACCACTGACAAAAGCGGGAAGAAAGTTTATGTATAGGACTGGGAGGTGGAGTTCCTAGAGCGGATCATCAAGGACGAGAGGATAGATTGGGGAGCATGGGTGCACCTCTACCTCAAGGATTTGGTATGCCAATTGGGTGCCAAAGCAGCTAGACATCTCTCGGTGTTCTTGGTGCACTTGTACTCCATAGTTGAAGAGATGTCATATGCGGATTGGGAATTACTATCCAAGCCAGTGCGCATTTACGCTATACCTCTGGATGTCTCTATGAAAGTGGTCAGATCAGTTTCTGACGTACTGAGGGATAACATATCAGAGATTGGAAGTATACCAAGAGTGTGTATGATGAAGATGTCACCTCGTCCCATCGTAGCGCCAAGGGAGGAGAGTGATGTGAAGCCTTGGTTTTTCGTTTTGTTAATTAATTGATTAGTTGTAAAATAAATAAGAAGAATAGATGATAGAAGATAAACGATATGAGTAGAATAGTGTTAATTAGAAGTTTAGTGAAGAATCTCAGTTCTGGAGGAATTTATCGAATCTATGGAGACACTGAAAGATGATTTCCTCATAGATGAATTCCTCGGGCGAAGAGCTTTCTAACGATATGTTGTGCGAGGCAATCGGAGACCGAATGACGAAGTTACAACAGACTGAAGAATGTCAGTCGTCAAGAGGAAAACCCTAACTTCGGCACGTGCGGGAAAACCTATCGCGGGATATAAGCCAGGTAACAAGTCATTTACTTTACTGTTTTACTATTCCCAGAGCGAGCGATAGCAGGACGTAGTGAGCCGTATTTCCGAGCGCCGAAGTACATCAGTGACTGACGAGGAAGCCAATTTGAGAGGAAGAACTCGATTACGGACGAGGAAGGGATTGCGACGAAGAATCCGTTTGTGGCGAAGATCGTTGCAGTGATCCTAGAGATGCGAGGGATGCAGACGGCTAAGGCGCCGAGGCTCCGATCCTTTGAAGTTAATCGAGCGGCTCTTTGCCGCTATGACAAGGAGCTCGAGGAAATGAGATTATCGTTCCTCTTACTTCCTTGGTGGGGGATGGTCTCCTCCAAATTGGTGCATGAGTTGAAGGTCTGCAAGCAGCATCCGGCCGATGATCACTATGGGCGACCTTGTAACTGGACCGAAGATCATTGGTCCGGTGTCTTGGGAACGGACGATGCAGGTCGGGAAGGTGACCTACTTTTTGATACCACATCTGCCGCTGCTTCGCCCGAAGCAGTGAAGAACTTCCCGAATCTCTTCAAGGAATTACCTCTAGGGAGGAACGGCTACTGAACGAGCGATTACTGCGACCCGAAGAAGAGAGAAATAGCCGATGCGATTATGACGATCTTCAGGCAACGAAGAACGACATAAATGTCAAATTGGCAAATCAATTTCATCGAGCAACTCTTCGCCGGAAGAAGAGCACATTGGGCGAGGATCTTCCATCGTCATGTGCTGAAGCTTTGGAACGAGAACGATTTGGTGTATATAGGACCGTTTGTCTCGGTGTTCTACATGGAGATGGGACTACTGTCGGAAGAAGCGCAGAGGAAGTTAGGCTTTACCGCAGCTGCTGAGGAAGATGAATTTCAGGTAGTACAGACTCCAGCACGAGACGTGCAACTCGAGAAGTTCTTCGACGAAGTCGAGGCCGAAGGAGCACCAGCCGAAGTAGAAGTAGAGATAGCGAAGAAGCAGGAGGCATCGACTTCAACACCAGCTCCAGAGAAGGCGACCGAAGAGATAACTCCGGCCGAGGACGAAGATGTGACCGAAGTATCTCCTTCGATCCGCAGGAGTGGAAGGAAGAAACCGTTGGAAGAGACGCCGAGGTCTGTGCAGAAGTCCTGGAAGAAGATGAAGATGACGAAGACGGTCCGAACCGATGATGAAGCCATTGAAGAGGCGACTGAGGAAGCCGATGAAGGGAGCACTCCTCGGACGAAGAAGGACGTTATCACTATACCGAAGAATGCTCTTTCTCTGTCGACCATAGGAGAGATCGAGAAACTGACTTCTTCGACGGACTACCTCAAGGATGTAGTCGTACTGCTACTGCACAGCTTGGAAGCGAACCGCGAGACCTACGAGGAAGTCATCGATAGGAAGTTGAACCTGGCAGAGTTAGTGCATACGATGCACTTCGGCCGAGGTAACTGGCAAGAAGAGAAGGAGAATTTGAGGGCTGCACTTCGCATGGCCCAGAAGGAGACGCAGACGAGAACCGATGAGCTGAAGACTGTGACATCAGAGAAGGAGGAGCTTCTCCGGCAGAAGATAGATCGCGAGAAAGAGCATGAGAAGGTTCTTTCTCTGATGAAGAAGGATTTGGATGACATGCGCGGGCAACGAAACAGATATCAGGACACTGTCGCCGCCATGACGAAGGAAGTAGAGGATCTGAAGCATCGCGTCATCAAAGCCGAGGAACTAAGCGCTCAACTTCGGAGTAGGGTCGAGCCAGTGCTAAAGAACTACTTCGCAGTTGAGATGGACGCCGAAGAGTCGGGATTTCTTCGTCATGTTAGAGAGGAGTTCTTAGCTGCAGATGCGGAGGGTACTTCAGCTAGGAACCGGGTAGCTAGGCTAGGCCAGCGAGTAATTAGGAGCTTAGGGAGGTTAGAGCAACCATATAGTTCTCAGTTTGCGAGATAGGTAGAGAGCTAACGATATGAAGCGGTGTTGTTCCTGGTGTCGTTTCGGACACAGGACCTTCATCCGACGGACCAGAAGTACTCCCGACTTCTTAGGAAGAAGATCCGTCATCTTCGGGAAAATCTGTATATAAGCGTTGTGTTGTTCGTATTGAGGACCTCTATGTGTTTTATCATTTTTTAGTTTTCTATTTCCTGAGTTTGCGGAGCCATTGAGTGTTTTTGTCTTCTTCGGGGATTTACCTACGAAGTATCGTAGTTTGCTGTGGTAGGAATTAGTCTGGGTGCCGAAGGATTTGCTGTCAACATTTGAAATCAGAGTAGAACGTTTACGGCGAGGACTGAGAATAGACCAGCATCTGCGGAGTTAGTTTCTTACGAAGACATTTTTGGGTGAAGCTGACTTCGGAAGAAGTTGTTCTTTGGTGGAACACTTAGGAAGGAGTTCAGTCTGGTACTTCGGTGGAAGAAGAGTCTTCTTCGCTAGAGTTTTCCGAGAGCAGTAGTAGTGAAAGTAACTTAGTGTGAAGATACTTAGCGTTTATGGTGTTAGAGGCTACCTAGTAGCACTTCAGCAGTACTTCCTCGTGTGACAATTCCGTCCGTGGCTCTATTTCTCTGTTGTTCATCTGTTTCTTGAGGTCCCTGACCTGTTCAATACCTGTTATGTTTATTTGTCAAGATTATCAACTCTGTCTTGTTGGATAGACCTGAGTTTGATCTCTATCGGGACTGATTTCTGCCCGTGAGAATAAAAGATAACTATAAAGAATCACCTTTGTCACGTGTTTACTACTTTTGGATGATCTTTACTTGCATCTCTGTGGGTACGATCCTTAAATTACTACTTTCGAGCATCTTTTGGTTTTCTTGTGTGTTACATATAGAAGACTGAATAAATTTTGGCGCCGCTGCCGGGGATGCGAATGCTGAAATTATCCAAGATCAGTGAACAGAAGTCCAGAGACACGTATGTCGACGGGCAAGCCTGATCCTCCTGGAAACGTGCAATCTGAGAGAGACAGGAGGCGAGAAAGATGAGCAGAATATCAAAAACAGATTTTGGAAGAAGCTCGTCGGTTGAAAGAAGAGCATAAGAAGAGAGAACGAGGTTGGAGAACACCTAACTCAAAAGAATGGAAGAGGAAGGAACCAAGCCTTGGTGAATCAAGTTCACCCCGGACACCAAAGTCATTACCTCCAACTCCTCTCGAATCTGCTCAGAGAGAACTTGACTTCGAAGAGGTTACCACTCGGCTAAGTGCTGAGACCGAACACCCAGAAAGTGAACTAGGGTGGAAACCTTTCCCCGAAGTTAATACTGTTTTATATCCGCAGTTGTTTACTCCTGACCCAGAGATAGGAAGTACTTCTGCAGATCAAGATCTGTTTACTTCTTCGAATGAAGAAGCTGCAACTAAGGCAGTAGAAGCTGTTACTACCTTAGTGGAACTTTTACAGGCGCAGGAACTTATTCCTCAAGCACTGGTGCGGGAAATCCTTCCGTTAACTCCAGTAACTCAGAAAGACAGCGCTGCCCCTTACTTACAGCCAACCACAGGACCGTCCATATTCAAGAAGAGACAAGCTCAAGCAGTTGCTGCTGCGGGAATTGCCTCTGCTGTCCTTGTTCAAGCTGCAGTACCAGCGCCGAATCCAGCTCCTGCCAAGATAGCAACTCAAGTTCCAAGAGCTCCCTTCGTTCGAAGTATGGCAGGCCAACCCATCACGAAACATGGTTACCCAAAGTTCAGAGGAGGATCTTCAGATGAGGATGAGGATGCAGATGCTTACATTAAACTGTTTGAATCTGTATCTATCACTAATAAGGAAGATGCTGAACCAGATCGTCTGCGAATCTTTCCAAGTCTTCTCAGGAAGAGAGCACGCAGCTGGTACAATCATGCAAATAGAATACCAAGAGACATCGATACTTGGGACAAGCTGAAGACAAAGTTCTTAGAGCGGTTCCGGGAAATTGGGTACAATCGTCAAGTTTTGGGAAAGCTGACCAGATTGGTCAGAGGAAAGAAAGAGAGCCTAAAAGATTATGTCCAAAGATTTTACAATCTACTGGACAGAATTCCAAGGATGGGTACAGCCAACCCATACTCTATGGATCAAGCCACAGAATGGCTAGTTACAGGCTTACCGATTGAAATGAAGATTTGGTGTCGTCGAGGAAAGATGGACGCCATTGAAGAGGTTGTTGCTTCAGCAGAAGCATTTGAAGCATCCACCCTCGGAAGTAAAGGAGGATGGATAAAAGAGAAGAAGAAAGGGAAGAAAGAAAAGAAGGAGAACAAGAAAGGGAAATCGACTCGAAGGAAGAGTCACAGAGAACCCTCTTCCTCCGATGAACCTTCTGACGATGAGTCTTCTTCGGCCGAAGCCGAAGAGTCTTCATCGGCGAGCTCATCTTCTTCGAGCGAAGAAGAACGAAGAATGAAACGCAGTTCTTCGTCCAAGGAAAAGAAAAGCTCGAAGGAAAAGAAGGGCAAGGCAAGAGGGAATAGTAATCAACTTATGGAGGAGATGATTAAAGGGTTTGCAGACCTGAAAGTACAGATGGTACGATCTCCTGAAGAGAGAAAATCACCTGCTACATCCCGTTCAAGCTTATGGTGTACGACATCGATAAATCAGGACATGCTAATACGGAATGTAAGAATAACAGAACATTTCAGGCACAATCACTTGAATGGGCACCAGCATTCGAATCATATTATAACTCATTCTTTGTGGAAACTCCGGACGAAGTATATGGAGTACAAACGAATCCACCCCCACCACAGCCAGCAATTACCCCAATTCAACCCATACCAATTCAAAGGTTTGCATCAAAAGAGAGGGCCCTGAATGTATCTCAGAAACGTTTGATGAGTCCGCAGGAGCAAATAAACCACCACCCCATGGGTCTTGTTTTAATTGTGGCAGTTTCGAACATTGATCACCAAACTGCCCTCACCCAAAGAAATCGATGGGATATGTAGCACTTTGTGGAAGGTGTCATCAACCAGGACATGCCACAGCAGATTGTACTAACCCACCCGCAGAGAAGAGAGGGGTTCGATTTGATCCTAAAACAGACCGTCCTGCGGAAGCACAACTACACAAGGTGGACTTGGAAGAATGGAAAGCCACTGGAGATGAAGGATGGCCACCAGAAGAAACTTGGGTTTGCAAAGTGGACACCAGAAGCTCTTTCAAATCTAAGAGGAAGGCGGAAGAAGCACCTCTAAAAACTCAATCGAAGAAAGAGTTGAAGAAGCAGAAGAAGACAAAAGAGAAAGCCAAGAAGAATATAGTTGAGGAGGATACCGAAGAAGAGGAAGAAGAAAAACTGAAGAGTGTAAATCCTCCGAGACTACCAGTTGACATTACGGACGAAGTCCGCGAACTCCTGAAGAAGGAGTTACTACGAGCAGGAACTTCGGCAAGAGAAGCTGATACAACTTCGGCCGAAGTACCAGAACAATCAACTTTGTCCGTATCCAAGATTTTCCGTACTCCGGCCACTGAAGACAAGACTGCGGCCAAGAACGAGGAGGTTCCGAAGAAGCACAGTCGACCGAAACCTGTGAAGAAAGAACCTGTGGCGGTACCACACTATGATGTGGTAGCTGATCTAGAAACACAGAAGGCTAACATAAGTTTCAAGCAACTGATTGAAGATAACAAAATTTACAGAAAATTGTTACTTCAAGCACTGAAGAAACCCACTAAAGTAAGAAGATCAAAATTACCTTCTCTGTTTCACATCGAGGCAGAAGACCTGGGATCTCCAGAAGTGGAAGTGGAGGTTGCAGGTTGTGTAATTAGGAAAGTGTCAATTGACTCCGGATCAGGAGTCAACATAATGACAGAAGACACGGCACACGCGTTGGGTTTCAGCAAGTTTGAAGAAACTCAGCGGGTGTTACGGCTGGCAGATCAAACGAGAAGACGACCACTTGGGCTATTGCGCAACATCCCCACCTTAATAGGCGGAATTTCTTTTAAACTTACTTATGTTGTGCTGCGCCCTTTGGTTAAGTTTGGTTATCAAATTTTGATTGGGAGGCCATGGTTGTATGGTGCCAAGGTACTAACAGAATGGTACCGGCACCGTTTACAGTTCAAGGATCCACAGAAACCAACTGATAATGCTGTGATGGTTTCCTGTAAGAAGATAACACATCAGGGCGAAACAGAGTCGACTGATGAGGGTTACACTTCAGGATCTGATTCATCAACAAGCAGCGCAGGAGAAAGGAAAGGAGACCCTTATTCGATGGTCAACTATCTACAGTGCTATGAAATTGATGAAGAAGAAAATATGAACGAGGTCGAATAGCAATCACAGCTAGGTCACGGGAGTGCAGAGACCAGTCATACAGATGGTATAGTCCTTCCAGGAGCATCCCAAGACCTACTAATAAGCGAAGGCAAGAGCCTAAAGATTTCTGTTGTGATACAAGGAGAAGAGTTGGAAGTGTATCGTCAGATGCTGATCCATTACCAAGATGTCTTCGCTTGGACTGTGGAGGACATGAAGGGGATACCTGCACAGTGAGGAGAACATCGTATCGACCTCATTGAAGGATCAGTACCTGTATGATAGAGGCAGTACCGACTCAACCCAAAATACTCTTTGATGGTTAAAGACGAGATAGATAAGTACTTGAAGGCAGGTATTATTTTTCCTGTATTAAGCAGCGAATGGGTAGCGCCCATAGTAGTGGTGCCTAAGAAGCAAACAGGAAAGATAAGAGTCTGTCAAGATTTCATAAAGCTTAATGCAGCAACGAAGAAAGACCATCACCCTTTACCTTTTACTGATACCATTTTGGATCATGTATCTGGAAAGGAATGTTACAGTTTTCTGGATGGATTTTCATGGTACAACCAAGTGTCCATTAGAGAGCAAGATAAGGACAAGACTATCTTCACTACAGATTGATGCACTTATGCTTATCACAAGATGCCTTTTGGACTATGCAATGCACCAGCTATCTTTCAGAGGATGATGACCTCAATCTTTCAAGATTATTTGCAAAAATTTTTAGAGATTTTTAGAGATGATTTTTGTGTTTTTTGCACACGTGAAGAACATGCAGCGTGTTTAGCCAAAACCTTTCAGAAGTGTAGGGAAGCCAGACTTGCATTACATCCTGAGAAGTGTTTCTTCGTGATGACCGAAGGAATACTTCTTGGACATAGAGTATCAGGCCGAGGCATAGAAGTAGATGTAGAGAAAGTTCGGGTAATACTCTCCCTGCAACCCCCTACTGACATCAGCGAGTTGAGAGTCTTCCTAGGACATGTTGGATATTACAGAAGGTTCATCAAAGACTACGCCATACTTGCTGCGCCACTGACAGAATTGCTGAAGAAGACGACAGAGTACCATTGGCACGATAAACAGCATGAGACATTTGAGACGCTGAAGAAGAAGTTGGCAGAAGCACCTGTCATGCGACCATCAGACTGGGAGAGACCTTTTCAAGTGTATGTAGACACTTCTGCGTTTGCTATTGGAGTGGTGCTCAGTCAGAAAGATGATGAAAAGAGAGATCACCCAATCTACTATGCGAGTAGACAACTTTCAGCAGCAGAAAAGAACTACACCACTACTGAACGTGAAGCGTTGGGAATGGTGTACTCAGTAAAGAAGTCCAGACATTACCTTCTTGGCTATGAGTTTGTTTTTCATGTGGATCATTATGCGTTGAAGCATCTAGTACAGAAGTCAGACTTGTCAGGAAGGATAGCAAGATGGATGTTGTTGCTTCAAGAGTTTACTTTCACAGTTCAGACGAGACAAGGGATTCATCATGAGAATGCTGATTACTTGTCTCGACTGAGAACGGGAGAACGAGTGGATACAGTGGCAGATGATTTTCCAGATGAGGAATTGTTTCAGCTGACAGTAGCACCTGCTACGAAGTACTATGATCTGTACAGATATTTACAGACTTTGCAGTGCCCAGAAGAAATGGATGCTGAACAGCGAACAGTCTTCATACATCAGGCGGGACCCTACGAGATGAAGAACGGAATATTGTTCAAACGAGGGCCTGATGAAGAACTTCAAAGATGTCTGGAAGTGCATGAGATATCACAAGTGGTGGGAGCACTACACTCGGAACCTGAAGGCGGACACTATGCACTGAGGAACACTGTGAAGAAGATTCTCTCAGCTGGATACTGGTGGCCGACGATGTATAAAGATGTTCATGAGATCATCAAGAAGTGTGATAACTGTCAACGAGTGGGTAAGCCTACGTCAATCACTCAGTGGCCGTTACATCCGATACTTCCATTAGCACCATTCGAGAAGTGGGGGATTGATTTTGTAGGACCTATACAACCTGCAACACGCCGCACTAGAAGAAGGTACATTCTGATAGCTACTGATTATGCAACGAAGATGGTTGAAGCAGCAGCTACCAAGAAAGACGACGCAGCCACTGTGGCTGAGTTTCTGTACACACAGATCATTACTCGATATGGATGCCCACTGGAGTTGGTGAGTGACCGAGGTACACCTTTTTGAACAAGATGATAGAGGAACTGATAGATTACTTTGGTATAAAACACCGGAAGACAACACCGTACAATCCAGAAGCTAATGGATTGACAGAGAAGTCTAATGGAGTGTTGTGCAAGATTTTGAACAAGGTGACAGTGAATCATGCATATGATTGGGATACAAAGTTAACGGTTGTCTTATGGGCATTTCGAAATGCAGAGAAGATCACGACTCGACAAACACCCTTTTTCCTAACATATGGCATGACACCGATTATGCGACTTGAATTTGATGTGCCTACTTACAGAACCCTGTCTCAAGATAGATTGTCAGTGGAGGAGAGCCAACTGTTACGACTCAAGAGTCTGATGACACTTGAGGAAGACCGTGAAGAGTCTAAACGACTAACGGAAATCATTCAAATGAAGCGGAAAGAGAAGCACGATAAGAAGATCCGCAAGGTGGACATCAAGGATGGTGATTTAGTACTGCTGTACGACAGTAGGTACACCAAATTTCACTATTCGACGAGTAGAATAGTGTTAATTAGAAGTTTAGTGAAGAATCTCAGTTCTGGAGGAATTTATCGAATCTATGGAGACACTGAAAGATGATTTCCTCATAGATGAATTCCTCGGGCGAAGAGCTTTCTAACGATATGTTGTGCGAGGCAATCGGAGACCGAATGACGAAGTTACAACAGACTGAAGAATGTCAGTCATCAAGAGGAAAACCCTAACTTCGGCACGTGCGGGAAAACCTATCGCGGGATATAAGCCAAGTAACAAGTCATTTACTTTACTGTTTTACTATTCCCAGAGCGAGCGATAGCAGGGCGCAGCGAGCCGTATTTTCCGAGCGCCGAAGTACATCAGTGACTGACGAGGAAGCCAATTTGAGAGGAATAACTCGATTACGGACGAGGAAGGGATTGCGACCGTTTGTGGCGAAGATCGTTCCTGCGATCCTAGGGATGCGAGGGATGCAAACGGCTAAGGCGCCGAGGCTCCGATCCTTTGAAGTTAATCGAGCGGCTCTTTGCCGCTATGACAAGGAGCTCGAGGAAATGGGATTATCGTTCCTCTTACTTCCTTGGTGGGGGATGGTCTCCTCCAAATTGGTGCATGAGTTGAAGGTCTGCAAGCAGCATCCGGCCGATGATCACTATGGGCGACCTTGTAACTGGACCGAAGATCATTGGTCCGGTGTCTTGGGAACGGACGATGCAGGTCGGGAAGGTGACTTACTTTTTGATACCACATCTGCCGCTGCTTCGCCCGAAGCAGTGAAGAACTTCCCGAATCTCTTCAAGGAATTACCTCTAGGGAGGAACGGCTACTGAACGAGCGATTACTGCGACCCGAAGAAGAGAGAAATAGCCGATGCGATTATGACGATCTTCAGGCAACGAAGAACGACATAAATGTCAAATTGGCAAATCAATTTCATCGAGCAACTCTTCGCCGGAAGAAGAGCACATTGGACGAGGATCTTCCATCGTCATGTGCTGAAGCTTTGGAACGAGAACGATTTGGTGTATATAGGACCGTTTGTCTCGATGTTCTACATGGGGATGGGACTACTGTCGAAAGAAGCGCAGAGGAAGTTAGGCTTTACCGCAGCTGCCGAGGAAGATGAATTTCATGTAGTACAGACTCCAGCACGAGACGTGCAACTCGAGAAGTTCTTCGACGAAGTCGAGGCCGAAGGAGCACCAGCCGAAGTAGCAGTGGAGACAGCGAAGAAGCAGGAGGCATCGACTTCAACACCAGCTCCAGAGAAGGCGACCGAAGAGATAACTCTGGCCGAGGACGAAGATGTGACCGAAGTATCTCCTCCGATCCGCAGGAGTGGAAGGAAGAAACCGTTGGAAGAGACGCCGAGGTCTGTGCAGAAGTCCCGGAAGAAGATGAAGATGACGAAGACCGTCCGAACCGATGATGAAGCCGTTGAAGAGGCGATTGAGGAAGCCGATGAAGGGAGCACTCCTCGGACGAAGAAGGACGTTGCCACTATATCGAAGAATGCTCTTTCTCTGTCGACCATAGGAGAGATCGAGAAATTGACTTCTTCGGCGGACTACCTCAAGGATGTAGTCGTACCGCTACTGCACAGCTTGGAAGCGAACCGCGGGATCTACGAGGAAGTCGTCGGTAGGAAGTTGAACCTGGCAGAGTTAGTGCATACGATGCACTTCGGCCGAGGTAACTGGCAAGAAGAGAAGGAGAATTTGAGGGCTGCACTTCGCATGGCCCAGAAGGAGACGCAGACGAGAACCGATGAGCTGAAGACTGTGACATCAGAGAAGGAGGAGCTTCTTCGGCAGAAGATAGATCGCGAGAAAGAGCATGAGAAGGTTCTTTCTCTGATGAAGAAGGATTTGGATGACATGCACGGGCAACGAAACAGGTATCAGGACACTGTCGCCGCCATGACGAAGGAAGTAGAGGATCTGAAGCATCGCGTCATCAAAGCCGAGGAACTAAGCGCTCAACTTCGGAGTAGGGTCGAGCCAGTGCTAAAGAACTACTTCGCCGTTGAGATAGACGCCGAAGAGTCGGGATTTCTTCGCCAGGGTAGAGAAGAGTTCTTAGCTGCAGATGCGGAGGGTACTTCAGCTAAGAACCGGGTAGCTAGGCTAGGCCAGCGAGTAATTAGGGAGCTTAGGGAGGTTAGAGCAACCGTAGAGTTCTCAGTTTGCGAGATAGGTAGAGAGCTAGCGGTAGGAAGCGGTGTTATTCCTGGTGTCGTTTCGGACACAGGACCTTCATCCGACGGACCAGAAGTACTCCCGACTTCTTAGGAAGAAGATCCGTCATCTTCGGGAAAATCTGTATATAAGCGTTGTGTTGTTCGTATTGAGGACCTCTGTGTGTTTTGTCATTTTTGAGTTTTCTATTTCCTGAGTTTGCGGAGACATTGAGTGTTTTTGTCTTCTTCGGGGATTTACCTACGAAGTATCATAGTTTGTTGTGGTAGGAATTAGTCTGGGTGCCGAAGGATTTGCTGTCAACATTTGAAATCAGAGTAGAACGTTTACGGCGAGGACTGAGAATAGACCAGCATCTGCGGAGTTAGTTTCCTGCGAAGACGTTTTTGGGCGAAGCTGACTTCGGAGGAAGTTGTTCTTTGGTGGAACACTTAGGAAGGAGTTCAGTCTGGTACTTCGGCGGAAGAAGAGTCTTCTTCGCCAGAGTTTTCCGAGAGCAGTAGTAGTGAAAGTAACTTAGTGTGAAGATACTTAGCGTTTATGGTGTTAGAGGTTACCTAGTAGCACTTCAGCAGTACTTCCTCGTGTGACATTTCCGTCCGTGGCTCTATTTCTCTGTTGTTCATCTGTTTCTTGAGGTCCCTGACCTGTTCAGTACCTGTTATGTTTATTTGTCAAGATTATCAACTCTGTCTTGTTGGATAGACCTGAGTTTGATCTCTACCGGGACTGATTTCTGCCCGTGAGAATAAAAGACAACTATAAAGAATCACCTTTGTCACGTGTTTACTACTTTTGGATGATCTTTACTTGCATCTATGTGGGTTCGATCCTTAAATTACTACTTTCGAGCATCTTTTGGTTTTCTTGTGTGTTACAAGTGACAAGTCATCATCTATGATCTTTAGGAGGAATAGCAAGCTTAAGGAGAGAGCTCAGTCCTATCATAAGAGACCTCGATAGCATGAGGATACTACAGATGATGCCCAATCAGACCCCACGGATTTGTCCGGTTGTTATGATCGGGATATGCTAAAGAAGGTCACACAAACTGAGCCAACTCCCCATTCAGTAGACTAGACTAGACTCAAGAAGCACTTGACGTTGAATGTAAAGGAGGTTCTGACTGAGTTGCATTAGGTAGTTGTTGCTGAAGGACATGTCATAGCACATGGTTTTGGGTTACTTATGCAGCATCGTCTGAGATTTGGTTATCAAGATTCAGCATAGCACCTTGAAGAGTTATGACGTACACGGACGTAGGACCGTGAGCAGTTGATCTAATTAGGAGCCGACTTAGTAGTCGCTCAGGAGACACAAAAGGTCTTGAGACAAGAGAAAGAGAGTCTTTGTAGGCAAGTAGACGAGTTGGAGGGTCAGTTCAACGCACGGGAGGTTTAGCTCACAGCTTAAGAGAACAGTCCTCTAGAGATCGAGCAGCTACATATGAAAGAGAGCACTCGATCAGATGAGCATATTAGACGCCTTGTCTCAAAGATGAAGGCGCAGAAAGAGCATGTACAAAATGCTAGGACTGCCATCATTTTGTGGTCCACTAGAGTGGCTTCTCCAAAGAGGAAGATGTGCTTCGACGCATGAGTGAACACCTACTCAAGTACAGATCCAAGATATCTTGCAATGAGTGAATGATCGCATAGATGTCTTGCTAGATGACATCATCACTATGAAAGATGAAGTTTAAGAGAGAACTTGTCAGAGTTTATATGTTCTCTTTGACATCTCCATGGAATAGTGTACCCATAAGGTCTCACTAGAGGATGACATCACCACGAGTACAGCAAGAGTATATGGATGTTGGGTCATCTGCCGTGCCGTCTGCAGTTCTCTCGGAGATAGAGCCACAATGACAATGAAGCGTACTACCTCCATTGCTGTAGTAGGAGTAGTTCAAGAAAGTGATGAGTCCACTGCAGAGATAGCAAGTTAGATAGTTAGTATTTATTTCAAGGTTCTCAACTGAAGGATCACGCATTGTATGTAGTCTATTTACAACTTAGTAGTTAGTTGAGGATTAAAAGCCAATTAGTGGCTTTGGCACCTTGTTAGATTCAAGTCGTATACTAACCCGATGTCGTGTCGTGGACCGATTCCTATATGAAATTCAGACTCCGATGCTTGTCGCTCCAAAGATACTCATGAGAAAAGCAAGCTAGGCCTCAACTTACGAGCTTTTGGCACAACTTCGAATCTTCATTTTCATCGCATCGATGGGTAGAACTCATTGTCAACTGTCCATAGGCGCTTCGTCTACTTCATTTGGACGTCTACTGGAGAAGTTACAAGATTCGAAAGATGGATAAAACAAGCTAAGCCCCAGCTTACGGACTTTTGGCACGATTACGGATCTTCACTTTCATTACATCGATGGATAAAGCTCCTTGTCAGCTTCCCATGGGCACTTTGTCTACTTCATTTGGACGTCTAGTGGAGAAGTTACGGGACTCGAAAGCGAGGTAAAACAAGCTAAGCCTCAGCTTACGGGCTTTAGGCACAACTTCGGATCTTCACTTTCATCGCACCGATGGGTAGAGCTCGTTGTCAGCTCTCCATAGGCACTTCGTCTATTTCATTTGGACGCTTAGTGGAGAAGTTACGTGATTCAGAAGATGAGAAAATCAAGCTGGGCCCTAGTTTATTTGCTGATTGGGTATTTGCAGCTCCAGGCGCTGTACTAAGGACACAAGGGGTATGCTTCTTCATTATTGAAGAAAGCTTGTAAGTACAGAGACTGATGTAAGGGGGCAGTTTAAGGGGACAGCTTGTTTCTACGATCTGTCGGTGGACGTTTTGGAGAATTGAGAAGTCCAATGCATGCGCACAAGGTGTCATTGGGTTCAGATCTGTGCAAGCTACGTGTGGGTTAAGACGGTTTAAGAGACGGATCGAATGATGTGTTCTGGGGGAAATTGAGACGTAGGAGAGGATTTTTGGGGAGTTTCAGTGATCTGTGAAGGAGAGTTACACCGTTCGGGCCGTTCCGGAGTCCAAACTTGCTGTCCTTGGATCCATCGGGATTAGAACAACGAGTTCTTCAGGAAATGAAGACGATATCAAGTTTCATTGGGTGGTTTGGGAGTTCTGAGTGAAATTGGCTCGCAGTGAAGCGCTTGCGTCAAATTTTTCATCGCTTATGACCTGAGATTGGGTTGTTCTTCGCGATCGGTGAGCCAGGCTCTTCGTTCTTGATGCCTATGCGATTAGGGAGTCTTCATCTACGCATAGAAGAAGACCGTACGTGGATTGGGTTGTTGGTTTGGGTGTGGTGAGCAAGTTTGACCCGCACGGAGTCGATTTACGTCAGTTTTTTGTGTTCTGCGATCAAAATTCTTGTGTGGTTCTACGAGAGGAACTCCATACAGCTTGTTGGAGTCTCATTGAGTTCATGATAGCTAGATCTACCTGCCAGAGAAGACAGATATCAGATCAAGCGATCCGTTTGAGCAGTGTGTGCGGTTTTAAGTCATAGGGAGGAGTTTTGGAAGGTTTGGTCACCTGCGATCAAAACCTGACGATATCTCGGCTGTCGAGAGTGGATCTGAAGGTTTCTTGGGCCAACGGAGTCAAAGAAGGAGACCCTATCGACATCTGAAGACTGTTTGGCGAAAGGAGGAAGTTCTCAGATAGGTCTTTTTCGGTTCTTTCGCTACGGTTTTTCATCCTTTGGAGTTCGTTAGAGATCTAGTTGGCTATATACAACTTGTGGTAGTTAGCTTTAGCTAAGAGTTTGTACATGGATGTGGTTTGGACTTGGGTTTCAATCGTGTGATACTGGTGCAGCTTTGTTTGTTAGCAAAGAGAAGTTTCTCTTGCTTTGAGCTACGCTTCGGTGGTTTTGGATGAGGGTTGAGATTCAGAGGTTCGTTTTAGGGGCTTTGAAGCAGATTTACAGACCGCTCTGGTTTGTTTCTCAGTTTTGTGTTCTAGGAAGAAAGAACCGGTAGTGTACATACATTTGAAGTTGGTATATATTACAACATTCGTTCTTGTGGTTGTTTTTCTCTATCTTGTCTCTGTTCAACACACAGCATCTCCACAGCCAAGAACCTCGCGTTTTCTTGGACATCCTTCACGCAATATCCGACATGATACGATGGTGAACTCGATGTGAGAGATGTCTCAAGATATGTGAGACATTATGTGAAGGAGATGAAGCTGAACCGAATTTCAGAAGATGTGATGATTGAGACATTTGAGTTAGCAGCAGCTCCAGAGATTAGAGATCATGTTAAAATACTAATGAAGCATTTTAACAAGGATTGGGAGACGTTTGCTCATGCTTTGATGGATGAGTACTTCTTGGAGGACTCTAATCGAGTCACCAAGAAGTCATTCTTGGAGTGGGTTGAGCAACCAAGGAAAGATTTACAAGCTACAGAGTTGCTCTGGGAGTTTGAGAAGTAGTTTTCAAGGCTGACTAGGATGGAGAAGTTGACGTTGCAGTCCAACAAGACAGAGTTATTTCTTCGTGCTGCAGATGAGAAGCTGCAAGAGAAGCTGGAGGTACTTCTGGAGGATCATGAGGAAGATAATGGGTTGATCAGTAGTTGGAAGAAGGTTGAGGAAGCGGTTGGTCTGCTTACCAAGAGAGAGCGAAGACGAGAGAAGGTTCATGTTAAGAGACTAGCACCAACACCGGCTGCTCTAACACCTGTTCCTGTGGTCCGACCAGTGGTCCTGTTGTTCGACAGGTATTACCAGTTGCTCCCGCTATTCCAGTTATCCAGGCACCTGTAGTGTTTCCGAAGAAGGATGATTTAAGCCTTGAGGAGATAATGTGTGGGATGCGAGACATGCAGATCAAGCTCACAAGATTGGAGGAGCAAGGGTCTACAAGCGGAGCAAAACATGTTGGGAAGCAAGGTTGGATCCAACGGTATATCTAGTGCGATGATACCGATCATCCACGTAGAGATTGTAAGGAGTTCATTGATATCTTACAGCAAGGGGGATCTTCTAGAAGGATGGGAAGGTAGCGCTGAGGGATACTGGTGCACTTCTTCAGACCAACTTTGGTAGAGGAGGGATGAAGAAGTTGGTTGAGGACCACCTATCAGCGCAAGCAGTTGCAATCGTGGAAGCTGGAACCTATGGCACAAGGGTTGAGGATCAAGCTGAGAGAAGTTTCAACGAGCAGGTAGAGCCAAGTGGATTGTGGTCATTTGTCATCTCCATGAATCAGAAAGAGAAGATGACACGTGAGACACTACTGAGGACAGCTGTTACGATCAGAAGAGATACTGGATTGGAGGATCTGATAGAATCTCTATCAGTGCATGCTTACATCCTCAAGAACCAACACGAAGCGTTGTTGGAAAAGAAGATGAGGCATGATTCAGAGAATGCAGGAGAACGAACTTCTTCAAAGAGACAGACTCGAGGAGAGAAGGTTCGCCAAGAGCTTCAAGATGCAGGAGCTCAAGATCTACCGATGGATGATGCTCCTTCTCCATCGAAAGAGAGAGCAAGGGAGTCTCAAAAGGAGAAGGATAAGCCAACTGCCTACAAACTATAGTCAGACATCGAGGCTTCAACAGACTTAAAGGAGTCTTGGAAGATCGCATTCTGAATGCAAAGGTGGAGTTTACTTTGAGAGAAGTTTTGGGTATTGCTAAGCGCGAGTTTCATGATGTCATCATCGACATCATCAAACAAAAGTAACAGATTACGAGTGAGACTGGTTTATCACATGCCTTGGATACTAGGATGTCTGTGGATGAGGCGAGAGAGCTTGCAAAGTGCAGTGTTTATTCTTCAGAGGAAGAAAGAGATCAAAGGCATAGGATACATTTTGAGAATGAAGAGGAGGATGGGAAACAAAGCTCAAGTCATTACAATCACAGTCACTGGGCTCGAGCTACAACAGAGACGTTGGTAAAGATGAGCCGGTGGTTGCTTTGATCGATCATGGATCAGAAATCAACATCATGTCGAAGGAGCTATACAAGAGGAAGAAGTGGTTGACCGACACAGAGCATGGGTGGATCATAAGAGCAGCCAACAACACAAGAAGAGATTTGTATGGAGCTTGTCCAGACATCAAAGTGCGCATAGGTGATGTTGCTATCGAGCAAAAATTCTTTGTTCAAGAAGTAACATCGTACTCACTCATTCTTGGTCAACCTTTCATCATAGCAACTCGGATGGAGACAAAGGTATTAGACGACGGATCTCCTTATGCTAGGATCCGAAGTCAAGATGAGAAGAGAGCGATACAATTCTTGACTATACCGTCCAATCACGAGCGCAATCGAGACCGTCTGAGAGAGAAATCACTTCCAAGGGTGAGTGAAGAGTTCAAGGATTTTCGTTGAGTACCACTTAGAGCGGGATTGTGGTGGTGCGCAGGAGAAGGTACTCTCGCTTGAGGAAGATAATGTCTTTTGTACATGGTTTGTTGGGTCAGAGTGTGGGATTGCTATTTACAAGAAGGTAGAAGAGCTGAAGAGAAAAGAACAAAAACATTTACGTGATGTTGAGTTGATAACGAAAGAGTTGGGTGAGCTAGAAGGGGATGAATGGATTTCTGGTGTTTACGAAGAGGATGGGTTGGAGGATCCTTTGCGAGAGATCATGTCTATTGGATGAGAGGATATGGATAAGGTTGTGCAGATTCATTCAAGGGAGGTCTATTCCGTGATCGAGTCATTCCGTGCACCTGAGGTTCAAGTTGAGACGAAGTACAAGACATTAGACAAGAAAAAAAAGCCAGTTGCTTGTCTTTTGCCGGATAATACTAACCAACAGATGGATCGAGCTTCAAGAGAAAAGAGTTTGAGAGATCCTGCAATAATAAGACACAAGTTCACAGAGAAGATCCTTGAAGAGCTGAAGATTGGATCTGATGGATCTCTTCTACCAGAAGAGAGGATGTGCTTCAAGGAGATGCTTTCACAACATGGGAAAGCATTTGCCTTTGAGCCACATGAGATTGGGTGTGTAGACCCCTATGTTGTTACCTCGATGGTTATCTTCACGGTACCGCATGTGCCATGGAACCTGAGACCAATTCCAGTACCGCGGGCTCACTTGTCTAAACTAGTGGAGTTGCTGAAGGAGAAGATGCGGATGAAGATCTTGGAGCCGTCGTTTGCACCGTATTTGAGCAGATGGTTTACAGTGTCTAAGAAGAATGGGTCGTTGCGGTTCATCCAAGACATGCAACCGATGAACGTAGTAACAATCAAAAATGATGAGGTGGGACCGATTGTGGATGAGTTTGCTGAAGCGTTTGCAGGAAGAACAATTTACTTAATGAGAGATCTTTACTCGGGGTATGATCAGTTTCAACTAGCGGAGGAGAGCAGAAGCTTCACGACAATGAGGACATCTTTGGGGTTGGTTAGGATGTGTACCTTATCACAGGGAGCTACCAACTCGGTAGCACACATGATGAATGGGATGAATCGAGTTCTAAAGGACTTCATCCATGAAAAGACGATATCGTTATTGGATGACATCCTCATCAAAGGATGTGTAGAGAATGAGAAGGATGAAGCATTAGATCAGAGAGGGTGTCGGCGATATATCAAGGATCACGTAGCAGACTGTGAGAAGATCCTATCTTGACTTGAGGAAGTTCATCTCACGCTATCAGGTGCGAAGTCTACATTTGGGATTAGAGAAGTCTTGATTGTTGATCATTTGTGTGGATCGTTTGATCGGAAGCCAGATCCGAACAAAATGGATACGATTGGGAGGATGAAGGAGGTTTGTAACTCGTTGACAGAAGTAAGAAGGTTTATGGGTGCTTGTGTATGGATCCGTCGCATAATGATTCCTCATTATGCGACGGATCCATTATATGGGTTGTTGCGTAAGGGTCATAAGTTCAGATGGGAGGAAGAGCATACTGATGCTATACGGTAGCTGAAGTCCTTACTATCATCTCCTCCAGTTTTGAGAAAGATTGATTACAAGGGTACCAGGCCGGTGGTTCTTACTGTAGATACAAGTCCGGTTGCAATCGGGTGGACAGTAGGACAGGATGATGAGGATGGACAGGTTTGCAGTTAGGTTCGGAGCGAAGGTGTTAAGTGCTCCACAACGTGCTTACCCGCAAGTGAAGAGAGAACTGTGGGGTATTGTTTTAGTCATGAAAACTGAGAAAGAGTATCTGATTGAAGCAGTAGTGGTGGTTGAAACTGATTGCTTGCCATTGTTAGGGATGATCATGAATTGTTCAACTCCTGATATTATGATTTACAATGGATTGCATATATCAAGTCGTTGAACCCGGAGTTTAGACATATAGCTGGGAAGTCTTGATTGTTGATCATTTGTGTGGATCGTTTGATCGGAAGCCAGATCCGAACAAAATGGATACGATTGGGAGCATGAAGGAGGTTTGTAACTCGTTGACAGAAGTAAGAAGGTTTATGGGTGCTTGTGTATGAAACCGTCGCATAATGATTCCTCATTATGCGACGGATCCATTATATGGGTTGTTGCGTAAGGGTCATAAGTTCAGATGGGAGGAAGAGCATACTGATGCTATACGGTAGCTGAAGTCCTTACTATCATCTCCTCCAGTTTTGAGAAAGATTGATTACAAGGGTGCCAGGCCGGTGGTTCTTACTGTAGATACAAGTCCGGTTGCAATCGGGTGGACAGTAGGATAGGATGATGAGGATGGACAGGTTTGCAGTTAGGTTCGGAGCGAAGGTGTTAAGTGCTCCACAACGTGCTTACCCGCAAGTGAAGAGAGAACTGTGGGGTATTGTTTCAGTCATGAAAACTGAGAAAGAGTATCTGATTGAAGCAGTAGTGGTGGTTGAAACTGATTGCTTGCCATTGTTAGGGATGATCATGAATTGTTCAACTCCTGATATTACGATTTACAATGGATCGCATATATCAAGTCGTTGAACCCGGAGTTTAGACATATATCTGGGAAGGATAATCCGATGGCAGATATGTTATCTCGAGCTCGATATGATGGGGAAGATGAAATGGTTGAAGACATTGACGACGTGGATGCAGAGTTCTATTCGATTGCACAGACAGGAAGGAAAGATGAGTTATTTGTTGAAGGATTGTATGATGGTGATTTGCTTGACATCGGGAGGTACCTTAGTACGATGGCTAAGCAGACATGTTGGACAGATGAGAGGTTTTGGAGAGTTCGAAGGAAGACCTACAACTTCATGTTGCAGGATGGGTTTCTTTGGAAGCGAGCAGAAAAGTGAGATACCGCTACGAGTGATTTGCGACAAGAAATATCAGCAAAAGTTGCTCAAGGCATTTCATGAGAGTCTTTGGGTTGGACATCGAGGGATTTGGGTCACTTTTACGAAGATGAAAGAGCGGTATTGGTGGAAAAAAATGTATAGAGATGTCGTATCTTTTGTGGAGTCTTGTTTGACATGTCAGATGTACTCTAACATCCGACATCGAGATGGATTACATCCGACTTATCCGTTGACAATCCACTTCAAGTGGGTTGTGGACTTGGTGACTATGCCAGTTGGATTGTGGCAGATGAGACACTTGGTACTTGCTCGAGAAAATCTTTCAAATCAAGTCGAGGGTAGGGCGCTTCGGACTAAGAACAACTGAAGGGGTATGTAGATTTCTCTTGGAGGAGGTTGTTTGTCGATATGGATGTGTGAGAAATATCACTGCAGATCGGGGAGAGTTAGATGCACATGAGGCTCGTGAATTCTTTGCAAGATGTGGGGTGAGCTTGTCATTGACAATCGCATACAACCCTGAAGGGAATGTCAAGAGTGAACGCGGTCAAGGCTTTGGTGAAGACTTGCAACGGAGGGTGCGCGAGTGATCTCGACTCTTATCATTTGCGTTATGGACAGATCAAACGACGTATAGCTCGGTGACAGGTTACATGCCAGTGGAACTCATCACAAGTCAGAAATCTATCATGCCGATTGAAGAACACATTTTGACATGGAATGTGTTACCTTGAGAAAACAATTTGACTAGGGAAGAGCTTCTTGCTATTCGAATTAGGCAGTTAGAGAGAAGACCAGAGATATCCAAGCTGCTTTGGATAGGCTGCGAGAAGCACGGTTGAAGAACAAGGTCAGATTTGATCAACGACATCGTTTGAGACCTAGGGAAATCAAGGAAGGTGATTGGGTGTTAGTCTATGACAACAGTCTAGACAACCAGCATAGTGCACTCCGGAAGTTTTCTAGGCGATAGTTTGGTCCGTATGTGGTGAAGAAGGTTCATGACAACGCAACTTACGCCCTGCAAGAGTTGGACAGAACGAGCTTGAAGATACCAGTGGCAAGTAAACATGTCAAAATTTTCAAAAAGAGAGATGAGGAGGTCGATCTAGCAGATATTTGATGGAGTTTCAGTTTGAGGATGAGGATTATGCAGAAGACCTTGAAGATGAGGTTGGCTACGATGAGAAGTAGGACGATATGACGAGGTGCGTGCCGGTCCACTCCTTGGTTGGTATCTTTGGTGCATACCGAAGGATGCACATGTTTAGAGGGGGTGGATGTCCTGTCGTGGACTAGCTCCTACTTGAAATTCAGACTTTGATGCTTGTCGCTCCAAAGACACTCATGAGAAAAACAAGCTAGGCCTCAGCTTATGAGGTTTTGGCACAACTTCGGATCTTCATTATCATCGCATCGATGGATAGAGCTCCTTGTCAGTTTCCCATGGGCACTTTATCTACTTCATTTAGACGTCTAGTGGAGAAGTTACGGGACTCGAAAGAGTGGTAAAACAAGCTAAGCCTCAGCTTACGGACTTTTGGCACAACTTCGGATCTTCACTTTCCTCGCATCGATGGGTAGAGCTCGTTGTTAGCTCTTTGTAGACATTTCGTCTATTTCATTTGGACGCTTAGTGGAGAAGTTACGTGATTCAGAAGATGAGAAAATCAAGATGGGCTTAGTTTACTTGCTTATTACTCCAAGCACTATACTAAGGATGCAAGGGGCCTGCTTCCTCATTATTGAAGAAAGCTTGTACGTACAGAGACTGACATAAGGGGGCAGCTTAAGGGGTCAGCTTGTTTTTGCGACCTGTCGGTGGACGTTTTGGAGAATTGGGAAGTCCAATGCATTTGCGCAAGGTGTCGTTGGGTTCAGATCTGTGCAGGCTAAGTGTGGGTTAAGACGGTTTGTGAAGAGACGGATTGAAGGATGTGTTCTGGGGGAAATTGAGACGTAGGAGAGGATTTTTGAGGAGCTTCAGTGATCTGTGAAGGAGAGTTGGACCGTTCGGGCCGTTCTGGAGTCCAAACTTGCTATCCTTGGATCCATCGGGATCAGAACAACGAGTTCTTCAGGAAATTGAAGACGATATCAAGTTTCATTGGGCGGTTTGGGAGTTCTGAGTGAAATTGGCTCGCAGTGAAGCGCTTGCGTCAAATTTTTCATCGCCTACGATTTGAGATTGGGCTGTTCTTCGCGATCGGTGAGCCAAGCTCTTCGTTCTTGGTACCTATGCGATCAAGGAGTCTTCATCTACGCATAGGAGAAGACCGTACGTGGATTGGGTTGTTGGTTTGTGTGTGGTGAGCAAGTTTGACCCGCAGGGAGTCGATTTATGTCAGTTTTTTGTGTTTTGCGATCAAAATTCTTGTGTGGTTTTGTGAGAGGAACTCCAAACAGCTTGTTTGGGGTCTCATTGGATTCATGATAGCTAGATCTACCTGCCAGAGAAGATAGATATCAGATCAAGCGATCCGTTTGAGCGGTGTGTGCGGTTTTAAGCCGTAAGGAGGAGTTCTGAAAAGTTCGGTCACCTGCAACCAAAAACTGACAATATCTCGGCTGTCGAGAGTTGGATTTGAAGGTTTCTTGGGCCAACAGAGTCAGGGAAGGAGACCCTATCGACATTTGAAGATTGTTTGGTCAAAGGAGGAAGTTCTCAGATAGGTCTTTTTCGATTCTTTCGCTACGATTTTTCATCCTTTGGAGTTCGTTAGAGATCTAGTTGGCTATATACAGCTTGTGATAGTTAGCTTTAGCTAAGAGCTTGTACATGGATGTGGTTTGGACTTGGGTTTCAATCGTGTGATACTGGTGCAGCTCTATTTCTTAGCAAAGAGAAGTTTCTCTTGCTTTGAGTTATGCTTTGGTGGTTTTGGGTCAGGGTTGAGATTCAGAGGTTTGTTTTAGGGGCTTTGAAGCAGATTACAGACCGCTCTGGTTTGTTTCTCAGTTTTGTGTTCTTAAGAAGAAAGAACCGGCAGTGTACATACATTTGGAGTTGGTATATATTGCAGCATTCATTTTTGTGGTTGTTTTTCTCTATCTTGTCTCTATTCAACACACATCATCTCCACAACCAGACCTCGCATTTTCCTGGACATCCTTCACGTAATGTCCGACACGATATCGTCAATTACGTCTCCTTGTCAATTACGTCTCCTTGTCAACCTCGGTCATAGCATTCTTTTGGTGCTCGGGTCCTTATGAGGTTTAAAATATCATCTCTTGATCTTTGCCTTATGTGGCGTGGTGTGTGTTATTTTGAGTTTTGGAGTTAATGGAGGAGGACTATTGAGAATAGCATTTTTTATCCTTAGGTCTCTGTCCACTTATGTAGTTTAACACACAAGGCTTCCTGATATTATCCACATATTCAGTTATGTTCATTGTGCTCTTGGGTACATGTTGTACTTATGCTTGTCTATAGTGCCATAGTGTTATGTGTTTGCTGGGTGGTGATAGTCTTTCGGACTGCACACTATTTATCATAGTAACTTCAGAACTAACAATGTGGACGTGATGTCGTGTGGCTCGAGACCTCTTGATTTTCATAAGGATAGCCTTCGGCCAAATAGAATAGGACGGCTTGAGAAGAAAGGTGCAAGAAAACCAGCAGCACATCTAGTCCGTCGATCGAACTATAACAGACAAGATAGTACAATGAAGGATCACCAATTACTTACATCAACGCAACAACCGAAGCTCCAAACAGTTGTGCTTGAGCTACTTTGCCATGTTAACGAACTACCAAACTCTAAGGATCCGTATGCATCGATTAGTTTGGTAAATTGGCCATTGTAGTACATAATTGTGATTTCGGAGAAATTAGCGAGTGTAGCCTAAAGATCGAGAACCGTTGATTAGTAAAATTATCTGAGTGTTACGTAACATTCATAACGGGTATAAGACTCATTATATGATGCTAACAACTAACAACACTTTGGTTCCTAAGAGAAGAAACCCTCGTTGTCTGAAGTGCACTTGGTGGTCTTAGCTGTTGCTAGACCAAGGTGTGATTTGGAAGTAAAAAAGTACACTGTTAAATTCTGTTGTCTAGTCGAGACGAAGTATCATACGTGGGATTTTGAGGTTTCTATGAAAGAATCGGAGTGCGATTTTGAACAATAAGTAAGTAGTGAGATCTTAAGTGGAGGGGATAAGGACCTTAAGACCCTGTGATATGGGGTTGGTCAGAATTCTGAGACGTTTGATCGTACATAGAGTCCAAGTAGCCATCTTCGGATTTATTGGAACATCTCTGTAGTACAAAAGAACATCTATGTAGTACAAAACAAGTCAACATCTGAACTGGTGTTGGGTTTTTTAGGTTAGCTTTCTCTTGAGAGATCGTGACACTTTGTACTTTGATCGTGTCATTATAAACCTTCTCTAGAAACAATGTCTTTTATGCTTAAACGGTGAAAAAGAGAAACTTTATTCGTTACATATGTTTACTACATATTGTCTTCTTATCATAATGTGTGGAGTGGAAGATCTTAAAGACTTCTCGTTGCACCTTGAACTAAGCATCAGACATTCTTGTGAAAATTTAAACATAATACAATGTTTTGGAAAAGCCATGTTGGAGATAGAATGAAAGATGATATACACCATGTGATCTTACGGACACGATAACACTGGACTTGCCTTCTTTGGAATGAATGCAAGCTTTCTCGAGTTTGAAATATGCTACATTAAACCCAAGGTGCAAATATAAAACTGAAGAAAAATAGATTTTCTTGTTTTTCCCTTATTATTTTAGGTTAAGGAGAAGATACTATTTGTTTTAAAAAATCATCACAAGTTTATTTAATATTTATCAATAGATATTGAATAATTAGTTCTGAAGTTAATCACGTATTGTAAAGCTATGAGTCTTAGAGAGCTTTGGTTTAAATCCTTACTTAACAGACAGTTCTTATAGAGAAACCCACCAGCAGAAGTATTTTTAGGTATAACTATTAATTTCTGTGTTCTTTGACAGCCAACCTGCAGAATGAAATCATAATGAATCATTCTGTTTATAATACATAGATAATGGCACATGGGGTTTTAATGGTTTACAATTATAACCGTATCATACATAAATTTGTTTATTAATTTTTTTGAATTTGAAATATTATTATAAATAAGTAACTGAAATAAACATCATTGTCGAATATACAGTAGAAGCTATTTTATTGTTATACAAATTTTATATAAAGATTCAGCATATTAAATTTCTCTCAAGTTGTAAACTAATTCTATGAACTATTGGAGAAGGATGATTTCAATAGCATTGAAATAATACGTGGGGAGATCTCGATGTAAGTTTCAAATATGCATGCTTGATTAACTTATGAGGAACTTTTGCTCTTTTAATGATGTAATAAAAGATATATATGTTTACGATAATCATACACTAAATAAAAACAAATTATTCTTTAATTATTATATATTAGCTAGACCAACAAGTGCGGAAGGAGCAAGACTTAACTTATAAATACAAGGGGGTCCAGATGTACCTTGAAGGAAAATATCCTTCCCCACGGCCTTGTACAGGCAACGTGGAGGTGAAAAAACCGAATACCAAAAATCCTGGGGATCCGTTGGCCATCGCAGATTTAGCAGTAAGGCCGCGATATAAAACATTAACGAAAGGAGGTTGCAGTGTAAAATTACTGATTTTTTACTGTGGCGTTGTAAAGCCAGATTGTAGTGTCATATTCACGGTCACGGAGAAAAACGGCGCCCGGTTTTACATCATCATGTCAAAGTGAAGAGACGATCTAAATTTGTATAGTTAAATTTAGAATACTATATATAAATATTTTTAATTTAAATTTCTTTATCCATGAGACACGTGGCGTTTTGAAATCACAAAGACCCATAAGCGTTGGGACTGTCTGAGGTCCTCCTGCTTCAGCGAGGAGCTGACGGTAGTATGGACGTCAGAAACGTCGAATTATGTCTTAAATGCGCGTTAAATCTGGAAGGGGAACGTTATAATTTTGGAAATATGCCACGGATGCGTGTATAGCTCCAGCAAGGAGCGTCCGTGTTGTCGAGGAGAGTCCTTCTCAGGAAGGGCGAGCCTTCTGGCTGTGATAGATCGCGAGGTAGAAGTAGAGACTGAATATCAAGACAAGAGTCAAGCTGGTAGTCCACAACGGCTGAAGTCACTCACAAAGACTATATTCTGACTATAGGTCACTTACTACTTAACAGATCAAGTCTCAGCCATCAAGAGACAGATCCACCTCCGGACACAACAGATAGGAGAAACCCGAACTCAAGATGTTTTATTTCTCTTCCAAAGACAGTCAATAGTCCTCCACAAACATCAGAATTACAAGAGAACTCTACTCAACAAGACCTCCCTTCGCTGATCACCGCAGATCACTCCCAAACAGTCAATTTTCACTCAACTAATCTTCTCTCGCACTTCAGATAGCAGATTACTCCCCAAACCCTACAACTGATGAAGATCTGAAACCCCAACGTCTTGTATCCCTTCTTGCAACAGCTTCAGCACTGAAATCCTTCAGAAAACTAGACCTTCTCAGTTCTTGTCTTCTCCTCCGCTCAAATAGATGTTACCTGCTCACCAGATTCACCTCCAAGCAGCCTAGTAGGTAAATTCAAGCTCCTCTAACTCTTAATCCTCTCTCTGCGTCAACCTCCCAATTGAAAACCTTCAGAAATTTGATCCCGTGATAATCAAAAGTACTTCGCAGATTATCAAATCGATCTCCCTCAATAAAACTGCCTCTTGTCCGTTCAGAAGGTAATTGTGCCTCCAAACTGTTTAATAGACAAAGTTTAAGCTCCTAAACACTTGTCTCTCCCTTTGCGTCGACCTCCCAACTCAATTCTTTCAGAAATCTGATCTCCACAGCCTCCAAGCTTTTCCTGCACGTCCCGATGGCTTTCCTCTATGCTCTCTGTAAAAAAAGTCCCCTGAAAAGCGTCGCAGGTTGATTAACCTAAAAGGCAAGTCCCCAGCTAAGCTGCCCTCTACTGTCCTTATAAGCACAACTAGTTATCAGAAGCAGCCCCCCTAGCTAAGTGCCCCCTGCTGTCCTTATGCGTAGACAGCCTTATTTGCTAAGCTGGCACCTTTTTTAATAAAGATTTCACAGCTTCCTTTGCTAAGTCGACTCGTTTAAAGATTTCACAGCTTCTATTGTTAAGCCGACTCCTTGATTACTTGGCCTGATTTAACAAAAGTTTCTCGTGCTCTTGATGTCATCTTGATGCCACCCTGAATATACCACAAGTCATCCAATGTAGGCCGAAGCTCCTACACTTATGGGGCTACCCCACAGACTCATAGCCTCCACCATATGCGCACTAGGTATCTCCCATGGTATATTCACGGTGGCATGCGGAGACTTAGGTCAAGAAGCCAATGATTAAAGAGATATCGGTCTCCCGCCCCTAGATATGCAGGACGTGGCTGCATATCCAACATATCAAACGGAGTTTCAGAAGACACTTGACGAGCATTTGTTCAAGAAGCTGCACTCTAGCTTATCAAGTTGGGTAGGAGCTAAGCTGTGGCTATGCTTGACAAGCTGCCCCCTAGCTTGGGTTGAAATATCACCCTGAAGGGGGCGAAAGTTTCCAGAATGGAGAGCTCGTCGAAGAGAGCGACTTCGTACTTTCGGATTTGACAAAAAGTGTTCTAAGTGATAGTTAGTACATGTTTTAAGCTAAGAATTACACGAAAGAGAGAAATCCATCGATTCCAGCTCGTGACTCAGACTTATGATCTTACGGCGTGAGCATGTAGGTGTTCATGAGTACTATAGTTTTGACTCTTTATTCACTAAAAATAGAGTTGTATAGAGAAGTTAGTGTAGGAAAAGCTAGTAAAGACTTTACAGAAAAATTTCTTCAGTAATAGGCATATGTACAGACTGTGTTTACTTTTACAACGGAAACAGAGGCCATCCCAGTGATAGGGCGCCTTCCTAGGAGGAAAGTGGTCTCAGGATAAATTCCCTTTGGCCTCTGGTTCCTATTCCGGCATGTTGACCTCCTGGAAGAGAGAACGTCACTTACTACAACATTCACCCCCTCCAAACCTGCACATCCTCCGGTATGTGCCAACCTTTCCACTAGTCTCCAAGGCTCTCTTAATTGCCATCGTCCTCTTCAACATCCTCTGCGTCTTTTTCCGCTAGCAGATCTGCATCGACATCCATCATCTGCTCTGATTCCAAAAATTCATCTAGCTCAATGAATTATCTCCTTTTTCTAAACAACTTGATACGCTTATCAGCAACAGGAAGCCTTAGAGGTGTATCATCGAGCTCCCGTAAAGAGTAAGTAGCATTCTGATGCACTTCTAAGACAACATACGGACCAAACCACCTCGTAGAAAATTTCTGAATCGTAGAGTGTTGATTCTCTACCGTATTGTCATACACCAAAATCCAATCTCCAGCATGTATGGGCTTCGGTCGGAGCCTGTGGGTCTTGTCAAACCTGTCCTTGTTCTTGAGACGGACCTCTTTCAGTTTCTGTTGTGCCTCTATAAGATCCTCCTCTCTATGTTCCAACTGACTGATTCGAAGTGCAAGAAGTTGTACATGATTCATTTAGTCTTCCCACGATAAAGTAGCCCATGTAGGAAAGTCCTCCTCTGCCAGCATAATCGGTTTTTGACCCAGCATCAGTTCAATGAGCATATACCTAGTAGTATTGCAATGAGTCTATCTGTCAACCCACAGAGCAAAAGAGCGCAACATAGGCCACTATCTATGCCTACCATCGCATGCCTTTACCATAGCTTGAACAATTGATGGATGCCCTCTCTCAATCTTACCTATCCCCTCTGGATTCATGACAGTAGTCAGACTGAGTTTCATCCCGTGTTGGGTGAAGAACTCCTTCACTCCCGTACCACGCAACTCTCCTCTGTCTGCACGCAATCTCTCTATAGATCCGTATCTATAGATAATTGTCGCGCCCTTCATTCTCAAGATCGGGCGCAGACGCGCACAATAGAACCCTAGCGGACTTGCGCTAGGTTGTGAACGCTGCGAGTAGGACTTAACGGCTTGGCCGGGAAGTTGGGATCAGGTGAACCCTAAGTGGTTCTCTGAACCAAGGTTGGAACCTTGGGTTAGGACATAAGGGCCTACCCCAAGAGGGACCCAGACAAACGCTGACCTAAGGGGGCGAGTCTGGGAACGGACTGAAACATGAGTCTCAGACATAGGTCTGAGACGTGGATCCGAGACGTGAGACCGAGACGCAGACGAACCACAGGATTCGACCCTGGGTCTGGATCACAGGTTTCGAAAAAACTGCTAAGTGTTGGAGCTCCAGGGACGTTTTAGGTCGTGGACGGAGCTCCACGTAAGATCTCGAGGCGAGTGAGATATCATTGGAAAGATCTCGTCGAGAGCTTTCCAGTGATATATAACACTCCTCGATCTGACCTCCGAGCTGGAAGTTATGGCCGAACCACAATCGGGTTGTGGTATAATTTTCAGGGACCAAAGAGGAGGGCGGGGCCGCCGATCCCCAGAAGTATATATGAGGAGGCTCGATGCCTGGGTGGGCCAGGACGAGTCACCCGACCCCAGGGTTCGGCGGACGGACTCTGGGGGCATGAGGTGATGGCTGGGCCGGTTCCAAGGCACGTTCCGATCCAGACTTGGATGTTTGGACTTGGGAACGATGTAAGGGCTGGGGCAAGACTAGGGAACGAGTCGGCGGGTTAGACCACCGTTCGGGAGCCTAGACCCAGACGGACATCACGGGCGGTTGGGCCGCTAGGTGTGCTGGAGGCACCGTTTAGGACCCTGGACTTTATGAGAAGTCCGTCCCAAGTCATATTGTGACTTGCTCATGTGTGGGACCGACTTAGGCAGATCTAAGTCGGGACTTAGGATTGCTGAGCTTGATGATTAGGGAGACGGTCCGGCTCCGGTCCGGACCAAACAGAGCTAAGGTAAGTGGTGCATGGACGCTAACTTGTGATTGTGTTTGCAGGTTAGCGGTGTAAAGTTTGCGACCTACTAAGCTAGAGCTTCCGCTGGCGCAACAAGGCGGTAGGTGCGCGAAATAATATTTTCAAGAACAAATCTACATATCTCTTATGTGGTCTTTGTCCTCAGAGCTTGTCCTTCCACAAAGTTGGAGAGGTCTTCTCGAGCCAACACCAAGTATCTCATACCCCATAAACCGGGAGGTATTGCTACCAAATCAAGACCCCATTGAAAATGGATACTAGGCGGATAGGTTGGCACCAGACCATCCCTGTAACGTACCTTTGAATAAAATCGACAGTGCAAGCATGAACTCACAAAGTTCACCACATCTTGATAAGTCCTCTCCATCAGTATCTCTCTTTCAATTTTGTGTAGGTAGCTGAAGCTCCTCGATGTTCGGCCCACAAGGTGTCATGAAACTCCTTCATCAATCGTTGTTTGGTCTGCAGATCATCTATAACTCGTAGAAGTGCTCCATCTCTTCTCTTTGGACGTTTCCAAAGATACCCATCTCGCAATAAGTAATCATATGACTTCCTCCTTATCTCTCTGAACTCTGCATCACTCAAACCCTCCGATCTATTTAAGGAACTCAGATAGAACCCAATGTCGCGTAACCTTCCTATGTAGAACTCCTCTTTGAACAGCAGTGGTTCCAAGCCCGAGGTCTGCTGACTAGCTCGACACCAAACATCTCTTTTCTCTTAGTCCTCATCTTCTATTATCATCTCATCCTCATCTGCGTACCAAGCCTTAGACAACATGTCTGCTACAGGATTTTCTCTACCGGCTATGTGTTTCAGCTCAGGATTCAAACTTCGGATGTAAGCAATCCATCTCAACATTGCTATGTCTAGAATATTGCAGTTTGCTATCATACCAAGCAAAGGTAAACAATCCGTTTCTAAAACTACATGAGCACCAATCAAGAACTCCCGATCGATCTTCATAACAATAACGGCTCCCCACAGTTCACGCTTTACTTGAGGATAGTTACGTTGACTGTCTGTCAAGATTCGAGCCCCAAATCTAGAAACAAACCGCACACCATCTGCATCTTCTTTACCAACTGCCCATCCAATCGCCTTTGGACTCGTGTCTACAATTAGTATCACAGGTCTCCCTCTCTGATAGCTAAGTCTCTTTAGTATTGATGGAGACTTCAGAATCTCCTTCAGTCGTTTCATCGTCTCATGATGTTCTTGCCGCCAAGTAAACCTCTTCCATTTTCTCAGAAGCGCATATAAAGGCTCGGTGTGCATAATGAGGAATACTCACTCGAAAGAACACACAAGCTCCCAAGAAACGTCGAATTATGATATTCGTACAGTCTGCTATCCTTACTATAGCATCTGTAACAACCCAGAGAAACACAAAGTATCGGAAATAGTAAATTAAGGATCGTTCCCCACGAAGATACAGTTAACAATTACACAAAATACAGTAATACAACGTCACAATGATAATTCAGATAGTTTTCTGTTATTCTCACGGAATAGGATAATATCCGGATGAGAGTTTAAGTCTGATAAGAAACCAAACCCAAGCACAAACCTGATGAATCGAATACAAACAACAATGAAATAGTTCTTTGATCAGGGACCCTTCCGACAAACATACAAAAGTTTGAGAAGACAAATGTGAATGAATGAATAAGGTAAAATACTACTGAAATGTTACTAGTCTTCTTCTGTAAAGACAGAAGAATTCTGATTTCACATCAAGGTTCCAAGAATAAGTCCCTACTCTTCCTAAGGAATGTTCTTCCAACTAAATCCTCATACTTAAGAATCCCACTTATTTGAAGAAGCCAAACTTAAGATGAAGCCACCATCATCCAAACTCTCCTTACAATTTAACTTATGCTCTTCCACTTCACAGTAACTGATTTGTTCTCAGATCTTCGTTCAGAAGCTCTTCACGAAGATTACAGTTCAACTTCGGCCGAAGGCTCTTCAAAGTTCCTACACCGAAGTCTCTTGTTTCAAGTCTAACGGCGAAGATCTTCGTCAATCAGAAAATTACACCTGCGACAGCAAACACCGAATATTCGGAAGAAAATATCTTCGTCCAAAGCATTCACAACATCGCTCCGCACTTTTGGGAAATAGAAATAAATTAATAAAGAACTGAAAACATGGAAAAGGCACGAGGGCTGTGGATCGCGCTGCTTATATACTACTTCGTCCTAACCTAACTGTTTTCTAACTGCACTAACTGTCTAACTTCCTACGAAGGCGAAAGACCTTCACTACCCTACGATCATCTTCATCTTCAACTGAATCTACACTCCTAAACCTAACTGTGCCCTGAATTCTTCTAACTGAACCTCCACGTTCGCTCGCATCTCGCCTATCTCCCTATCAACTTTCTGTCTAAGTCGGGAAAGGCGCGCTTTCACACCGTCGGGGTTAGCCTCTGCTTGTACCACCTCCGCCTTCAATGCCCGAAGAAGACCAAGCTCGTCCACATCCAGCCCCAAAGTCACATACGCAGACAACACAGGCATCAACTTCTTCCGAAGGTCTTCGGAGTCTGCTACCTTCGTCTTCAAGTCTTCATTCTCCTTAGTGAGTTCTGCGACTGTTGTCTGGAACTCACCTCGACTTCGCTGCAAGTCAGCTACTTGGTCGGATAACTCCTTTATGCGGTCGGCGAAGCTCTTCGTCGACACCTTCAACTCTTCATCTTTACCCTCCAAAGCAGTCTTTGCTTCTTCACATTGGCGCCGAAGATCTTCAAGCTCCTTCTCCGACTCCAACCTCAACTTCGTCGCATTCCGGGCCTCTTCGCGAAGATTGTTCTTCTCCTGCTGCCAAGTCCCCCGACTGAAATGCAACTCCGCCAGCATCTCTGAGAATGTCACCTTCCGCTGGAATTCTTTCTCGTAATCCTCCTTGTTATCTTCAAGAAGTCGGAGGATCGGGACGACTACCTCTTCGCCATAGAGCATTGCTTTCCTGAAGAGATCAACATTACTTAAGGTTGTTCCGGCCGAAGTACCTTCGCCGCAGACAGCTTCGCCTTCAATCTTTGCTCCTGAGCTGCTCAGGTCCACTGTCTCCCTCTTCGTGCTCTTTACCTTCTTTCGAGCCTTCGGTTTCTCCATGGGCGAAGTCGGAAGAGGCTTCTTCCTCTTGCTACGTCGTTTCTCTTCGTCTTCGACCGTTGCTTGAACAGTCGCTGCCTGCTGCGCCTCTTGAGTATCTTCGGCTTGTTCCTTGGGCGAAGATCCCAGTTGCTGAACACCTTCGGCTGGTGCTTCTTCGACTTCTCTAACTGGTGATGAGAAATCCTGCTCTTCATCTTCGCCGAAGCCTAATCGCTTAGCTTCGGACTCAGACAACCATCCGATGCCGAAGTAGAAGATACTCACAAAACCTCCCATGTACACGTAGTCCTGCTTCTTCCACAGACGCTGGACTTCATCGTGAAATATCTTCGCCCAGTAAGCTCGTCTTCCGGCGAAGAGATGTTCGAAGAAGCATACCCTCCAAGTCGTCAGGTAAGTTGTTCTTCGGGGGCTCAAAATCAGCATGATGGCCTCCGCAATCTTCCTCTTCACGGGATCTCTGTACTCGGACAACTTGTACACATTCATTGGGTGCATCGGATGCTCGAAGAGCTCCCCGTAGTTCCGGTCCTCCTTGACCAGGTTCTTCATTGACGCGTTGTCGAAGAGCATGTCACCCTTCGTCCCAGCTTCATCCAGTAGAACCTTCTCCCAGTTCTCGACAGTCCAGTTGCCAGGTCGCGCATATGGTTCTTCGCCTGCGTGGTCTTCACACATCCGAATCTGGCTAATGAATTTGCCAGACACCTTCGTCCAGCCTCCCAAGGTTAGGAAGCTAAGACCTATCTCTTTCAGCTTCGGTCGAAGGCGCACTAACTCCTCTTGGTCTAACTCAAAGGCTCTAATCCTCAGTAACTTCGTCGCGATAGACATCGTGATCAAACGAAGGATGTTAAGCTGGCTGAGGTAAACTTCGTCTAAAACTACTAGTCTTCGCTCAAGTTGACCTTCGCCCAAACTGGTTGTCTTCGTCTAAATGGATAGTCTTCGCTCAAACTGATCGTCCGCAATTGGAGAGTAGGCTGAGCGCTAAGAGTGAATTTGAGAAATGAGTCGATTTTTCTAGTATATAGTTCGGTTCAAACTCTCGCACGTGCCGAAGTCGTCTTTGATTGCTCGTCCTCTGACATGACAAGGGCATGCGCAATGTTGTCTTCGCCCATGCCACTTATCGTTCCTGTCCCTTTCTGGGTAGGTAGTTCGTCTTCACTCGGGCTATTCGTGAAGAGAGTGTACTGACGATATATGTTCTCGAAGTCTCTCAGATCTTCCGTGTAAAGGTCTTTTTCCGAAGACTCTTCGTCCCAGGTTATTCTCTTCTTCTGAAGACTCTTCTTCATTAAAACCAAGCTATTCTTCTTCTAACTTCATTATTTCTTCTACAAACTTCTACATTTCGATCTTCTTCTATCAAAAAAATGAAAAAGTGGGCTTTACATACTTCTCCCCCCAGATGTGAGCGACCCCGCGAACACATCAAGAGTAGTATCGCTTGATTCTTCCCCCGTTTACTCGAGTAGCGAAGAGACTTCCTTCCAGGTCTTTAAGTTGGACTGAACCATTACCATAACATTGTGCGACTATGTATGGTCCCATCCATCATAGCTGTAACTTCCCTGGAAACTTAATATGTCTGCTATCATATAGCAAGACCAAGTCTCCATCGTTCACGTCTATTTTTCTTAACCTCTTATCATATACTTCCTTCCGCTTCTCTTGTATGTCCTTAGTTAACTCCAGAGATGCCTCACGATCTTCTTCTAGTGCCATCAAACTTTGCAATCTGATGAGCTGACTATCTTCTGCAGACAGTCTATCCTGTGACAGAATCCTGTAAGTAGGGGTTTCAAACTCAATGGGCATAATGGGATGCATTCCATATGCTAAGAAGAACGGCGTCTGGCGCGTGGTTATCTTCTCTGTATTTCTGAACGCCCACAACGCTGCATCCAGCTTGGTGTCCCAATCATAGGCATGATTGACAGTCACTTTGTTCAGAATCTTGCACAGTAATCCATTGCTTTTCTCAGTAAGTCCATTTGCCTTAGGATTATACGGAGTAGTCTTTCGATGCTTGATCTGAAAGTACTCTGTCAGTGCCTCTATGGTATTGTTCAAAAAGTGTGTGCCTCTATCACTCACCAATTCCAATGGACATCCAAACCTGGTGATGATGTTCTTGTGTAGAAAAGCTGCCACTGTTACCGCATCATCTTTCTTTGTTGCTTCAGCTTCCACCCACTTGGTTGCATAATCTGTAGCCACCAAGATGTATCTTCTGCGTGTCTTCTTCGTTGCTGGCTGAATAGGTCCTACAAAGTCGATTCCCCACTTCTCGAATGGTGCAAGAGGTAAGATAGGATGAAGTGGCCACTGAGTAGTTCGAGTAGGCTTACCCACTCGCTGGCAACTGTCATATCTCTTAATGATCGCGTATACATCCTTGTACATGGTGGGCCACCAGTATCCTGCATTCAAAATCTTCTTCACTGTGTTGCGAAGGGCATAATGTCCTCCTGCAGATTCAGAATGCATGACATCCACCACTCTTCCTACTTCTTCTTCTTCTAGACATCTTCGTAGTTCATCATCGGTCCCTCTCTTGAACAGAATACCGCTCTTCAGCTCGTACGGTCCAACCTTGTGTATGAACACCGTACGCTGTTCCACATCCATTCCTTCAGGACACTGCAACGTATACAAATATCTGTATATCTCATGGTACCTACTTGTAGAAGTAATTGTGAGCTGGAAAAGTTCTTCATCTGAGAAGTCGTCTGCTACATTATCTTGACGCTCTCCCGTCCTCACTCGAGACAAGTAGTATGCATTCTCATGATGTTTGCCTGCTCTAGTTTGAACTATGAATTTGAACTCCTGCAATAACAACATCCATCTCGCTATTCTTCCCGACAGATCAGATTTTTGCACCAGATGTTTTAAAGCATAGTGATCCACATAGAAAACAAACTCGCATCCCAACAAGTAGTGTCGAAATTTTCTGACAGAATACACCATCCCTAGTGCTTCTCGCTCTGTAGTGGAGTAGTTCTTCTCTGCAGCGGAAAGTTGTCTACTCGCATAGTAAATAGGATGGTCCCTCTTTTCGCTGTCTTTTTGACTCAACACCACTCCAATAGCGAATGCTGAAGTATCCACATACACTTGAAAAGGTAGATTCCAATCTGGTGCCTTCATGACTGGGGCTTCAATCAACTTCGTCTTCAGCGTTTCAAAGGCCTTCTGTCTCTGTTCCTGCCAGATGTACTCAGTAGTCTTCTTCAACAATTCGGTTAGTGGTGCTGCCAGGGTGGCATAGTTTTTGATAAACCTCCGATAGTAACCCACATGTCCTAAAAATCCCCGCAGTTCGCTAACATTTGAGGGAGGTTCCAAAGCTACTATAACTTGAACTTTGTCTACATCTACTTCAATGCCTCGCTGCGAGACTCTATGTTCTAATAAAAGATCTTCTGACATGACGAAGAAACACTTTTCTGGATGTAATGCCGACTGAGCATCCCTACAACGCTGAAAAACTACTGCCAAGGAATTTATGTGTTCTTCCCTTGGACAAAAAATGCAAAAATCATCTATAAAAATTTCTAAGAACTTCCTAAGATACTCCTGAAAAATGTTTGTCATCATTCTTTGGAATGTGGCAGGAGCATTACATAAACCAAAAGGCATCTTATGATAAGTACCCCAGTCAGTGGTAAAAGTAGTCTTGTCTTTATCTTCTTCTCTGATGGATACTTGATTGTATCTTGAAAATCCGTCGAGAAAACTATAGCACTCGTGACCAGCTACCCTATCCAGAATAGAATCTGTAAAAGGTAAGGGATGATGGTCTTTTCTAGTTGCTGCATTCAGTTTTCGAAAATCTTGACATACTCTTATTTTACCAGTTTTCTTCTTAGGTACTATCACTATAGGTGATACCTATTCACTGCTAAGGACAGGAAAGATAATACCAGCACTCAAGTACTTGTCAATTTCATCCTTGACTAATAGAGAGTACTTTGGGTTTAGTCTATACTGTCTTTGTCTCACAGGTACAGAGTTTTTCAGTAGGTCAATTCGATGTTGACCCCACTTCGCAGGAATACCCTTCATGTCTTCTATCTTCCAAGCGAAGACATCCTGGTAGTAAGTTAACATGTCATGGTACACTTCCAATTCGGCTCCCTGTAACTTCGCTGTGATCTTCAAAACCTTCTCTTCTTCGAGGACCAAATCCACCGTTGCTGACTTCAGTACCATTCCTTCTGTGTGGCTTATCTCTGAACTTCCCTGTCCCAACTGTGATTGCTATTCTTCCTCAGGTCCTTCGTACTCTTCTTCCTCTTCCATCTCATAGCATTGCAAATAGTTCACAACTATGTAGGGTCCTGATCTTTCATTCTCCGAACTATTGCTTGAAGACGAAGAGTCTTCTTCCGAAGTGTATCCTGAATCTGTTGAAGATGTTTCGCCTTGGTGTGTCATCTTCTTCCAACTTACAGAGACACTCTTCTCTGTTGGTTTCATAAGATCATTAAAGGACAATTTCTGTTTATACCAATTAATAATCACCTTAGCACCATACAGCCAAGGTCGACCTATGAGCACTCCATAGCCAGACTTCACCAAGGGTCTTAGTACAATATAGGTAAGTTTGAAGATTATCCCATCAATGATGGTAGGGATATCTCGCAGTACTCCCAAGGGTCTTCTTCTACTCTGATCCGCCATCCTCAACACTCGTGGTGTCGATTCGAACTTATGGTAACCCAAACCATGCGCTGTCTCTTCTGTAATAATGTTCACACTAGAATCAGAATCTATAGGCACATGTTTTATTAGACATCCATCTATCTCGATGTCTACTTCTGGGGATCCCAAGTCCTCCAATCCAACTTGAAACAATGAAGGCAGATTCTTCTATTTAGCCTTCGATGGTTTTCTCAAGGCTGCCAGTAACAACTTCCTGTACAGCTTATTGTCTTCGACCAACTGCTTGATAGTTATGTTAGCTTGTTGGTTCAACAAATCTTCTACTACATTGTAATGAAGGCTCACCACCAGAACAGTCTTCTTGGATTGGTCTGCCACCAGCTCCCGCAATTCGGATGGTCGATCAACTTCGGGCAAAGATACTTCGGCTCGAATCTTCCCAGACCTTTCTTTGCTAGATTTTGCTTCTTTGGCTTGCGTACTCAGTTCTCTGTTGAGTAGCGCCCTTACTTCTTCAGAGATGTCCGCAGGTAATGTTCATGGGGTCTTCTTCTTTCTCTGCTCTTCTTGACGATCATCTGCTCGTGCCGATATCGTCTGTTTCTCTACAACTTCGCGCACTTGTTCTTTCAAAGTTTTGTGCGCTTTCTTCTCTTTCTTCTGTTGCTTCCGCTCAGTCTTTTTAAGGTCCTTCGCCTCCTGAGCTACAGCTTCTGCTAAAGTCTCTCCTTTTCGAAGTAGTCTCTTCTCACTTCGAGTCTCCACTTTGTTCACCAGAATCTCCTCGTCTTCTGGCCAACCATTTCCATCTTCGGTTGACAGATTGCATGCCTTCAGATCCTCGACCAAATCGACCATGTTTACTCCTACATCTGATCGTTGTTGATTGGGTGGCGGTTGAAATCTGACTCCGGTCTTCTGAACTGGTTCATTAGTACAATCTGTGGCTCCATGACCGCGCTTACCACACTTCCCACATAGTGGCATATATCCCACTTGTTTCTTTGGATGAGGGCAAGAAGGAGCCCAATGACCATTGGCGCCACAATTAAAACATGATGTATCAAGAGATGGTGTCTTTCCTGGTAACCTGCAGGGGCAAACTTTCGTTGGGTAATGCTAGTTGCCATCTGTCTAGGTACAAAGCGTTGGATATGTACCGGAGGAATGGGCGTGAATTGTTGAGACTGAGTGGGTATCATAGCTCCATCTTGAGCTTGTACTCCATAGACCCCATCTTCACACTCTACAAAGTAATTTGGCTCGTATAATGGCGCCCACTCCACTGCATGGGTGTTATAGGATGATTTACTGTTAAAACATTCCGTATTGGCATGTCCAGGTTTACCACCGTTAGTACACCACAAATTTGGACGTGAAGTAGTTGGTGATTTTCGCCTCTCGGGCGTTCTGACCAATTGCACCTTGAGGTCTTCAAACTTCTTGAGAAGATCATCAAGTGCAGTGTCCTTAGATGGCTGTGTCCTCCTCACCATCGAAAGTCTGGACTTCGTCATTCTTTTCCGCTTCTTATGCTTTTCCTCTTCGTCCGAAGATGAAGTATCTTCGTCTTCTGATGTTGAGCTTTCGTCTGAAGACTCTTCTGAGGATTCTTCCAAAGATGAGAATTTTCGGTGTTTCCGTTTTAACTTCTTTTTCTTTTTCTTCTTCTTCTCTTCTTCACGGCTGTTCTTGGACTTTCTGAAATTCTTCTTCTTTCTCGACTCCGAGGTCTTTTCATGGTCTCTGCTAAGGATATTGGAGGATTCGTAATTCTCAGCAGAATCAATGACTCGCTCCAATGTTGACGTATCAAACCGTCTTACCCACGTTTGTTGCTTTGAAGGTAACCCCTTCACAAACCATTCCACTGCCTGTGCCGGAGTGTAGGCTGGGTGTGTTCCATTGGCAGGTAATCTATCCAAAATTCCATAGAATCTTTAGACATAGCTTTTCAAGGACTCTTTCCTCTTACGTTTGACGTTATTTATTTTATGTAACACATGTCTGTTATAATTCAGTTCCCGGAATCTCTTTAGGAATTCGTTTTTCATTAAATCCCAAGTAGATATGATTGCGGGTGTTAGATTGGCATGACTATATCATTTTCCGACTGCGTGTTTCAACAAGCTGGGAAAAATCCTTGTCCGATCAGGATCATTGTCTTCTTTGTTAGCATGTGATACCGCTTCAAATTGCTTAACGAAGGAATCGGCGTTCTCTCCGTCTTCATCACTATCCGAATCTTCACTGCCAAATTTAGGATAGTTTTGGCGAGTGAATGGTGGTGCCCATGACGGAAGTGGTACTCCTGTTATGGTGAGCGATGGTGTAGAAGATGGAAGCACTGATTGCTGTCCTTGACTCTGTTTTATTGATGCCGTCAAACTTGAAATTCTCAATGATCCTGCACTCGACAAATTGCTTAATGGTCGAAGAGCCAACTTGGCAAGAGCATTCACAACAGCTGTTCCCACTTGGATATTTGGGAGGTTCACTTCGGGCAAAGTTACTTCGGCCGAAGTGTCTTCAATTGAGTGAATATTTCCTCGTCTTACTTCATGTTCCTTTTTGGGTGAAGACGAGGTAGAGGCCTCTTGACTTCGTATCTTAAAGAGCGATACTCCTGGAGTACCTTGAGGTCTAAGATTTGGGATTTGAAGAGCAGGTGATCCCAATGGTAATAATTCTCGAATTAATTCTTGTCCTCTTTGTTTCTTCAAGAGGTCTACAAAGCTTGTGATCTCTGGCCCATGTCTGACGATCAGCTCCAAGGCCGCTTCCGCTTCCGGATTTGGATCTTCCCCAAGAGTTGTCAAAATGTTGGATTCTGACTGTGCTGATCCTGAAGATGAAGACGAAGATGAAGATTGAAACAACTCCACTCTTCGAAGTGAAGGTGATTCTTCTCTATCTGTCTCTTCTTCTTCAGCTTGAATACCTTCTTCTTTTCTCGTTGATTCAAAGAGAGATTCATGTAAATTTGCGGTCCTTGAAGGAAATGGTAACCATGATGCGTCTTTAGGTGAACTCTCTCCACTCCTTACACTCGAGTATGGAGATTCGATATCGCCCTTCTTCTTTCAGTACGTGCGCTCGTCTTTTTCGTAACGCGTTCGTGGTGAAATAGGTACTGAACTCCTTTCAAGCGAAGATGAAGTTCCTTCAGAGAGATTATTCACTTCTTGCCACTTCTGAGCTGCTTGACGTCTTCGCTCCCTCGTTGCCTCCTTCTGGCCTTGGACTTCTTCCAACAATTGTTCGCGGACCAATCTTCTTTTCAGCGCTCGCCTGGTCCTTCCCGTCCTCTGATCTTCTTCAGAAGGCGCTCGTGCTCCCCCGACATACATGTCGACGGTTACAACTTACTGGATTCAAAGTAAAAGTTAAATCTGTATCCCCGGCAGCGGCGCCAAAAGTTTTAATGTTTTGTATATGTAACAACCCAGAGAAACACAAAGTACCGGAAATAGTAAATTAAGGATCGTTCCCACGAAGATACAGTTAACAATTACACAAAATACAGTACTACAACGTCACAATGATAATTCAGATAGTTTTCTGTTATTCTCACGGAATAGGATAATATCCGGATGAGAGTTTAAGTCTGATAAGAAACCAAACCCAAGCACAAACCTGATGAATCGAATACAAACAACAATGAAATAGTTCTTTGATCAGGGACCCTTCCGACAAACATACAAAAGTTTGAGAAGACAAATGTGAATGAATGAATAAGGTAAAATACTACTGAAATGTTACTAGTCTTCTTCTGTAAAGACAGAAGAATTCTGATTTCACATCAAGGTTCCAAGAATAAGTCCCTACTCTTCCTAAGGAATAACTCTCCTTACAATTTAACTTATGCTCTTCCACTTCACAGTAACTGATTTGTTCTCAGATCTTCGTTCAGAAGCTCTTCACGAAGATTACAGTTCAACTTCGGCCGAAGGCTCTTCAAAGTTCCTACACCGAAGTCTCTTGTTTCAAGTCTAACGGCGAAGATCTTCGTCAATCAGAAAATTACACCTACGACAGCAAACACCGAATATTCGGAAGAAAATATCTTCGTCCAAAGCATTCACAACATCGCTCCGCACTTTTGGGAAATAGAAATAAATTAATAAAGAACTGAAAACATGGAAAAGGCACGAGGGCTGTGGATCGCGCTGCTTATATACTACTTCGTCCTAACCTAACTGTTTTCTAACTGCACTAACTGTCTAACTTCCTACGAAGGCGAAAGACCTTCACTACCCTACGATCATCTTCATCTTCAACTGAATCTACACTCCTAAACCTAACTGTGCCCTGAATTCTTCTAACTGAACCTCCACGTTCGCTCGCATCTCGCCTATCTCCCTATCAACTTTCTGTCTAAGTCGGGAAAGGCGCGCTTTCACACCGTCGGGGTTAGCCTCTGCTTGTACCACCTCCGCCTTCAATGCCCGAAGAAGACCAAGCTCGTCCACATCCAGCCCCAAAGTCACATACGCAGACAACACAGGCATCAACTTCTTCCGAAGGTCTTCGGAGTCTGCTACCTTCGTCTTCAAGTCTTCATTCTCCTTAGTGAGTTCTGCGACTGTTGTCTGGAACTCACCTCGACTTTGCTGCAAGTCAGCTACTTGGTCGGATAACTCCTTTATGCGGTCGGCGAAGCTCTTCGTCGACACCTTCAACTCTTCATCTTTACCCTCCAAAGCAGTCTTTGCTTCTTCACATTGGCGCCGAAGATCTTCAAGCTCCTTCTCCGACTCCAACCTCAACTTCGTCGCATTCCGGGCCTCTTCGCGAAGATTGTTCTTCTCCTGCTGCCAAGTCCCCCGACTGAAATGCAACTCCGCCAGCATCTCTGAGAATGTCACCTTCCGCTGGAATTCTTTCTCGTAATCCTCCTTGTTATCTTCAAGAAGTCGGAGGATCGGGACGACTACCTCTTCGCCATAGAGCATTGCTTTCCTAAAGAGATCAACATTACCTAAGGTTGTTCCGGCCGAAGTACCTTCGCCGCAGACAGCTTCGCCTTCAATCTTTGCTCCTGAGCTGCTCATGTCCACTGTCTCCCTCTTCGTGCTCTTTACCTTCTTTCGAGCCTTCGGTTTCTCCATGGGCAAAGTCGGAAGAGGCTTCTTCCTCTTGCTACTTCGTTTCTCTTCGACCGTTGCCTGAACAGTCGCTGCCTGCTGCGCCTCTTGAGTATCTTCGGCTTGTTCCTTGGGCGAAGATCCCAGTTCTTGAACACCTTCGGCTGGTGCTTCTTCGACTGCTCTAACTGGTGATGAGAAATCCTGCTCTTCATCTTCGCCGAAGCATAATCGCTTAGCTTCGGACTCAGACAACCACTCCATGCCGAAGTAGAAGATACTCACAAAACCTCCCATGTACACATAGTCCTGCTTCTTTCACAGACGCTGGACTTCATCGTGAAATATCTTCGCCCAGTAAGCTCGTCTTCCGGCGAAGAGATGTTTGAAGAAGCATACCTTCCAAGTCGTCAGGTAAGTTGTTCTTCGGGGGCTCAAAATCAGCATGATGGCCTCCGCAATCTTCCTCTTCACGGGATCTCTGTACTCGGACAACTTGTACCCATTCGTTGGGTGCATCGGATGCTCGAAGAGCTCCCCGTAGTTCTGGTCCTCCTTGACCAGGTTCTTCATTGACGCGTTGTCGAAGAGCATGTCACCCTTCGTCCCAGCTTCATCCAGTAGAACCTTCTCCCAGTTCTCGACAGTCCAGTTGCCAGGTCGCGCATATGGTTCTTCGCCTGCGTGGTCTTCACACATCCGAATCTGGCTAATGAATTTGCCAGACACCTTCGTCCAGCCTCCCAGGGTTAAGAAGCTAAGACCTATCTCTTTCAGCTTCGGTCGAAGGCGCACTAACTCCTCTTGGTCTAACTCAAAGGCTCTAATTCTCAGTAACTTCGTCGCGATAGACATCGTGATCAAACGAAGGATGTTAAGCTGGCTGAGGTAAACTTCGTCTAAAACTACTAGTCTTCGCTCAAGTTGACCTTCGCCCAAACTGGTTGTCTTCGTCTAAATGGATAGTCTTCGCTCAAACTGATCGTCCGCAATTGGAGAGTAGGCTGAGCGCTAAGAGTGAATTTGAGAAATGAGTCGATTTTTCTAGTATATAGTTCGGTTCAAACTCTCGCACGTGCCGAAGTCGTCTCTGATTGCTCGTCCTCTGACATGACAAGGGCATGCGCAATGTTGTCTTCGCCCACGCCACTTATCGTTCCTGTCCCTTTCTGGGTAGGTAGTTCGTCTTCACTCGGGCTATTCGTGAAGAGAGTGTACTGACGATATATGTTCTCGAAGTCTCTCAGATCTTCCCTGTAAAGGTCTTCTTCCGAAGACTCTTCGTCCCAGGTTATTCTCTTCTTCCGAAGACTCTTCTTCATTAAAACCAAGCTATTCTTCTTCTAACTTCATTATTTCTTCTACAAACTTCTACGTTTCGATCTTCTTCTATCAAAAAAATGAAAAAGTGGGCTTTACAGCATCTACCTTTTTTGAGTTTGGTCTTCTTCCAAATGTGCCACACAAATGACCAACCATCATAATCTCTGACATTCCAAAACGAGATTTAGTACCTGACAAAGTGAGGTGCACTTCCTCCAGACGTGTCAAGACTCGGCCCACGTCTCGAATGTGATCTGCAATAAACTTTCTGCAACCGTCAGAAATCATAGTCTCGTCCTTGTCTTCCATCGGACAACCTTTCATAGGAATATCATCTAGAAATGGAATTATGACGTCAGGTACAAATTGCCTTAACACCTTATGCATTGCATTTTGCATATGTGCTATTGAGTTTGTCGCCCCCTGAGGAAGAGTGCACATCCGCATCAATCCCGAAGGTGTGCGCATGGTAGTCAAGTCTCTACTCTCCAAGGCAAGTTGGAACTGATCATAACATGAAAACAGATCTCCGGTAGAATAGACCGACCTCTCAGTAAATACCTCAGCTATCTCATCAACAGCAGGTCCTGTCCTCACATTTCGAACCGTGATGTTGTTGACAGGTTGCAAGTCTTGGATAAAGCGCAAAGTCCTTGACTTCTTAGGCACCGTGAACCATCGACTAGAGTACGGAGCCATGGATGGCTCAAGGATACCCATCTGCATCTTCTCCTTCAATAGCTCAATGAGCTTTGTCAGCAAGACACGAGGGACTGGAATCGGCTTCAAGTCCCAAGGTACATGAGGAACAGTGAAGATAACCATCGGAGCTATCACACTAGGATCTACAGAACCAATCTCTTCAGCTGAAAAAGAAAATGCTTTACCATGGCTTACAATCATCTGTTCAAAAGTCTTCTTCTCTACTTCAGTCAAGAAACCACCCTTTCATATCTGGAGTTGTTCGAGTGTTTCCTAAGTAAACTGATGTCTTATTCGTGCAGGATTTCTAAGTACAGGCTCAGTGGCGGCTGACTCCATCTGTTGTTGCGAATCAACAAGTAATTGGGTCGCCACAGGCTTCATCTTCCTCGCTACAGCTTTATATTTGACGTGCACTTCTGCTTCCTGACGAGAGTCACACTAGCAGACTGCATCCTTCCATTCATTCTCTAGTCTCAGATGAGGACGATACCGCAAGTACGATACAATCTCCTCATAGAGTTCAGGAGAATGGATGGGGATCACCACCTTACCTCCCAACTGTCCTTCCATCCTATCTACTTCATCTAGTCAATGAACAAAAGATTGTACATTGATAAACTCTTGATACACACCAGAACCACTTCATCTTCTTCCAGAGCTCTTATACAGTGTAGATCAGCTACACGTTTTTCCATCTGCCTCCTACTCTTCACAGTCATATCTTCTACTCGTGTAAACTCACTCCAATCCTCAAGACTCAAACTCAACAAACCTGATCTCCAACTTGGTACTCTATATACACTCTCAGAACCTCGAGCAGCCTCTTCATTAATCTCATGTGATCCCTTAGGCTGCTCAAGCGGGATCATAGTAGTCCTTGATCTTTCACTCTTGTCCTCCCGCACTACAAGAGTGGGTTCTGAACACCCTTACTTCTACAAATAGGAGAGTGTCTCAAGGTCTGTCTGTTTCGCTCATGGTTTGTCCAAACAGTAAAAAATTGGACAAAATGTCTATCATCAGGACTACGGATCCTATCAAAGTGTGATCCATCGTCCATCACCTTGGTCTCCATGCGCACTGTAGTGATGTAAGGTTAACATAGAATGACATGATACGAAGCAAAAGATTGCATAAAAAAGTGCTGATTTACTTCTACATCGTCTATCCTCACCCTCACGTTAGGACAAGCTTCGTACAACTCACCCTTCTGGTTGTTAGCAGCACGCAGCACCCATCCATGATTCAGCTTGATAGACCACTGTCCTCTCTCATATATCTCTCGCGACATGATATTGATTTCAGATCCGTGGTCAACTAAAGCAGGGTTAGGTTCGGGTAAACTCCCAAGACGTACTCGTGTAGCAGTTGTAGCACGAGCCCAATATCTCTTCTTGAAGTCATTGTCAAGAGCTGAGCTTTCCTCATCAGCTTCGATAGTGCTGGTACCAGCAACTAACGCCTCTTGCTGATATCTCTTGTTACCGGTCTCCTGAAAATGCACCTTCCCAAATTCCACAGAAGCTCCTATCACATCTATCATGTGGCTCTCTGTCTGTTCAAATATGACTTGCCTCTTTCGTTTGATGACATCAATAATCAGCTCATGAAACTCTCTCTTTGCAATGCCAAGAACCTCCTGAAGCGAAAACTCAACCCGTGCATCTAATATCCTCTGCTCTAGAATGCTTTTAAGATCAATGGAGGTCTCAATATCTGCAGCCAACTTGTAAGCCGGTCCTTTTCTCTTTTCTTGAGCAGTGAACCGTCTACCAACAGTTGTCGGCTCCTACTGAGGTCTCTGTACGTCCTCCATTGGACCTGGTGCAGGCGGTGGAGCTTGAGAGATGGATGGGACATCCTTTGGAGAAGCTGCTCGTCTTCTAGTGACTCTTCGTCCTTGCCTTTCTCTAGTCTCCTCTGGAGTCCCAGTTTCAAGCTCAGAGGCATCTCGCCGTCTCTTCTCTTCCACAGAAGCATCCTACCAGTGAACATACTTATCTACATCCAAGAAGGCTTTAATGGATGTTGTATCTACGAGATCTTTCCACCTTGTGACTCTACGGATAGTTTTTGCTTCTCTTTTCAAAACCTCAGAAGGAACCTCAGTACTGCTCCTATCAACAATCTTATCCAGCAAGGTAGGGCTAGAAGAGACTTCAATATGTCCAACATACACATCAGGATTCATTGATGGTACCGTCAACGTAGTTACCGTTGCAGCTGTAGCGACCTGAGGTAGATTCCTCATACCTCCTCGTCCAAATGCGTGCTCAGTGGCTCTCCAGTAGAAACGAGGTGTAGTCTATCATTCTAGTAACGAACTACACCATCTCGCAGAGCGGCTGTAAGCTCTTGGCAGTCTCCTCGAAGATGATCTAGACTGTCACATCATATACATCTACGGACAGGAGCACCTCCTGGACGTGCAGCACTAGACGTTGGCGGTTGCTTTCTGTGCAAACCAGCCAGCTCTACCTTCAATTCACGCATCTGTCGAATCAACTCCTCAATTTGATTTTGTTGACCCTGGTTCTCAACCGCTCTCTAAACGGATACTCTCTGTGCAAGAACAGACACAACTGACACTGGAGGCGCTGCTATCGAAATAACAGGTCTAAGAGCAAGAGTCGGAGGCTACTGTACTTGAGGAGCATAAGGTTGAAGGATCACTTCCACAAGCGGTCGTCCCTTACAGTCACTCTCCCTCGCCTCTATCTTGTTAGAATAGCCACATCGTCTTTCACTCTCTCCCAGTCCATAGTAACACCTCCTTCAACTGATCGATTTGCTAACATGAAGCATAATCGATCTACTGTAGCTTCATCGGTGGCTTGCAAGAAGAGCTTTGTTCTTCTAGCATCTAAGGTTATCCGTTAGAGCGTCAAAAGCTGTCGAAATCTTTGATCAAACTCTCTTAGCAACTCATTCATTCCTATCCTACGACCAGGCTGTTGCTCAATCCAATCCAAAAATGTCCTCCTAGTAACTCTCTCAGAATCCTCTTCAAGAAATTCCGCTCGGAGAGCTCGCTCAAAACTCGGCCAAACACCAAGATTTCTCCTCTGTATGTCTCTGACTTGATCTCTCAACTCAAGAATCACAACCAATTCAAAACTACAGATCATCTTCTCATCGGTCACCCTCACAAGCTCCATCTCTTCTCTGTACTCACGAAGATATCTAGAAATATCTCTCCCTTCAAATCTCCCACACCTATTTACAATCGCCTGCAAAGCTTTTGTAGATTTCAACTCACCCCCTCCGATGATCGGATGTTGCTGAAGCAAGGCCGCAAGCGTCTTCAGTATCTCAGCAGTATCTAGACCTGATGCTGCAGTTGCTGCAGAAGACCTTGGTGCAGCTGAAGGTGCAGCAGTAGACGTCGATGCTCCAGCCGTACAGACAGTAGCACCACTCTCGCTCTTGCGATCCATCTCTTCTTTATATGAAAATCTCAACCTCCGCGATTAATCACCCCAAGATGACTCTCAGTGGAAGCACCAGATTTATGTCGAGGAGAGTCCTTCTCAAGAAGGGCGAGCCTTCTGGCTGTGATAGATCGCGAGGTAGAAGTAGAGATTGAATATCAAGACAAGAGCCAAGCTGGTAGTCCACAGCGGCTGAAGTCACTCACAGAGACTATATTCTGACTATAGATCACTTACTACTTAACAGATCAAGTCTCAGCCATCAAGAGACAGATCCACCTCCGGACACAACAGATAGGAGAAACCCGAACTCAAGATGCTTTATTTCTCTTCCAAAGACACTCAATAGTCCTCCACAGACATCAAGAGAACTCTACTCAACAAGACCTCCCTACGCCGATCACCGCATATCACTCCCAAATAGTCAATTTTCACTCAACTAATCTTCTCTCGCATTTCATATAGCAGATTACTCCCCAAACCCTACAACTGATGAAGATTTGAAACCCCAACGTCTTGTATCCCTTCTTGCAACAGCTTCAGCACTGAATCCTTCAGAAAACCCGACCTTCTCAGTCCTTGTCTTCTCCTACGCTCAAATAGATGTTACCTGCTCACCAGATTCACCTCCAAGCAGCCTAGTAGGTAAATTCAAGCTCCTCTAACTCTTAATCCTCTCTCTACGTCAACCTCCCAACTGAAAACCTTCAGAAATTTGATCCCGTGACAACCAAAAGTACTCCGCAGATTATCAAATCGATCTCTCTCAATAAAATTACCTCCTGTCTGTTCAGAAGGTAATTGTGCCTCCAAATTGTTTAATAGACAAAGTTTAAGCTCCTAAACACTTGTCTCTCCTTGCGTCGACCTCCCAACTCAATTCTTTCAGAAATCTGATCTCCTCAGCCTCCAAGCTTTTCCTGCGCGTCCCGATGGCTTTCCTCTCCGCTCTCTGTTAAAAAAGTCCCCTGAAAAGCGTCACAGGTTGATTAACCTAAAAGGTAAGTCCTCAGCTAAGCTGCCCCCTACTGTCCTTATAGGCACAACTACTTATCAGAAGCATCCCCCTAGCTAAGCTGCCCCATGCTGTCCTTATGCGTAGACAGCCTTATTTGCTAAGCTGGCCCCTTTTTTAATAAAGGTTTCACAACTTCCTTTGCTAAGTCGACTCGTTTAAAGATTTCACAGCTTCCATTGTTAAGCCGACTCCTTGATTACTTGGCCTGATTTAACAAAAGTTTCTCGTGCTCTTGATGTCATCTTAATGCCACCCTGAATATATCACAAGCCATCCAATGTAAGCCGAAGCCCCTACACTTATGAGGCAGCCCCACAGGGCTTACAGCTCCCCAATATGAGCACCAGGTATCTCCCATGGTATATTCACGGTGGCATGCGGAGGCTTAGGCCAGGAAGCCCACGATTAAGAGAGATACCGGTCTCCCGCCCCTAGATATGCAAGATGTGGTTGCATATCCAACATAGATGTTGGATATGCAGCCACATCCAATGTTGGATATTACGGCATGTTGGCCTCCCTTCCAGGAGGCCAACATGCCGTAATAGAAACCAGAGGCCGGGGGGGATTGATCCTAAGACCACTTTTCTCCTAGGCATGCGCCCTATCACTAGGATGGTCTCTGTTTCCGTTGTAAAAGCAAACACCGTCTGTACATATGCCTATTACTGAAGAATTTTTTTTGTAAAGTCTTTACCAGCTTTTCCTACACTAAATTCTCTATACAACTCCATTTCTAGTGAATAAAGAGTCAAAACTATAGTATACGTGAACACCTACACACTCACGCCGTCAGATCATAAGTCAGAGTCACGAGCTGGAATCGACAGATTTCTCTCTTTCGTATATTTCTTAGCCTAAAACCTGTACTAACTATCACTTAAACACTTTCTGTCAAATCTGAAAGTACGAAGTCGCTCTCCTCGACGAGCTCTGCATTCTAGAAACTTTCGCCCCCTTCAAGGTGATATTTCAACCCAAGCTAGGGGGCAGCTTGCCAAGCATAGCTCCTGCCCAGCTTGATAAACTAGGGCGTAGCTTCTTGAACAAATGTTCGTTGAGTGTCTTCTGAAGCTCCGTTTCATCATCTTGAACGTCACGCACTACGATAACGTCCGCGTTTGTACGGCGTTATCTTCAGCTTAGTCAGTTGTCGTTGTGGACAAGGACCATGAGATGGAAATATTTTTGTTTGCTATATTCCTTCAATCGGAACGACGGGACGACCCTCCTTGGAACGGATGATTTGGACTCCATCACCGAGGAAATCGATCAGGACCAAAAGCGAGCGAGGGACGGGACGATCTTGATTGATGATCGAGAGCAGATCAAGCGAGGGACGAGACGACATTCGTCAATGTTTCATTCAGATGTTTTCTTCGGGACTCTCTTCGTCGATGTAGAGCAGACGAGATGACGATTGACAGGCTCCACCACTCATGCCGCTATTGCTGCTTTCTACAGCATCAGTCCATCATGCGGTTACTACGCGACTTTTAGCGTTGGACGCGTAAGCTATATGGCTGTTACTGATCTTCGACCGGGGAAGCTAAGTATTCATTACGACCTTCCTTCTCTTCATATCTTTTCATAGTTTTTTCAATATGTCCAAGGAAGAGAAGCCTACTGCAATTCCATTAGAGATTGTTGTAGAAAACATTCATGACCACCTTTGCAAAGTAGAACGCTGTCGTGATGTGAATCATTTCACATAGTAAATGATTCACTTCTCAGCCAGGAGTTAGCCTCTCTGAGTGAAGTTAAGACCTCAGAGAAGTTGATTCTCGAGGGAGTTATGTATTTTGAGTCTTAGTATATTGTTTACCATGTTCATAGAGTTTTAAACTCACGGGTTGTACTTACTTGTCGCCCATGCACGCTTTTTAGCTGATTTCAGTTATCTTCCAGGTTTGCGTGTCATTTTAGGTAGTTTAAGATTTACGTTGACACTTTAGGGGGCTAACGTGGTAGCCTATGAGTGAAGTTAAGTTATCACGTGGATTAGGGCACTAAAGGACAACCAAGTGGAGCTATGAACTCCCATTGGTCCATTTTTGTTTTTTATAAAATTCTAATTTAGAAACAGAGGTCTAAAGGAGAGTTCGAGCATTTGGTGAGGACACTGTGAAATCTAAGAGCACAAGGGGGTAAAGCTCGTCGTGCCAAGCATTGTCAGTGAAATTCTTGATCGATTTGGATCAATAAACAAGGAGTTATGTCAATTTGAAGTTCGAGTTGAGTCAGAATTGCATCACTTTTGTTGGATTTGTGGTTTTAAGTGTCAATTGCAGCAGAATCAAGGAAATCGCTTCAAACCTTTGTGGTTGCGTTCACTGTCAGCAGGGCTACGACTGTCCAAAAATTTCCAAGTCATTTGAGTGAGTGAGTAATTCAGGGCGGCCGCTGAAGCAGAGGGGATCTGAAAAGCTCTCAATCTAGAGCAGCAACTTCAGAGAACAAGATCTGGAGAACCGTGTACAATCAGGAGTCCCAACTTCACAAGGATATTAAGCATCCTGTAGAGTCCAAATCCTGTAAGAATCTTTGAAAGTGATCTAGCCAATTTTCTGTTGTAGGTCGAAATAGCTGTCTGAGTATCAGAAATTGCCGCAATATCTTTGCCCAGAAATTTTCTGTCCATATCTCGGTGCCAACATTTGATCTCAAGCTGAAACTTCGTGTGTGTGCTCAGTGGGGCCTCTTTTACATGTAGGAGAAGTTTAGAAGTCTAAACCTTCACATATTTCTCAATCCTGAGTGTCAAAGTTCACCATGTGATCTTATCATTGCTAGTTAAGCCTGAACTTTGCTTCCTGAACATATCAGAAGAGCCAAGAGACCTGTATGAGTGTTTTACAGTGTCACCTTGTAACTTGAAATCTATCCTTTGAGTAAACCAGCCACAGCTAGAAACCTAGTGCTTCCCTGAGTAAAGGTATCACAGTCTTCACGGTCATAACACAGCTAGAAGGTTCCGCCCTTCTCAAGAAAACTCTCACCTCGATAACGCTTGCGGAGACCTCGAACTATATCGATGTCCTGTTGCGCAATCAATTAGTATGTAAACTACACGTATAATTACGTTTTGCATGTAGTTGTATAGGTTGTATAGGTTGTGAAGTAATGAGGTGAAAACCCTTGCTCTTATGAGCTTAGAATGCTCTAATATTTGCTGGAGGTCTCCAAGGTGTGCAAAAAGACAAGGTTGAGTCCTTTAAATTCTTATTGGTTCATCAAAAAGTAGAGATAACTTGTCATCTACCTATGTGAGCGCTTCGGGAGGAACGGGGCACTTTCACGAGGGATTTGGGAGATCAGAGGACATGGACGGATAGCTCTCGACGGGAGGAGCAACCTGAGCTAAAAATTTTGTTCGATTTGGAGGTCTAAGGCATGCGTTATGATCATTTGAAGTTCGTAGAGTGATGGAAGTACATAGCTTTCTCTTCCGTTTGAAAGATTGAGGAGTTTGAGTGAGTGCGTCATCAGATTGAGACCAATTTTCATGATCTTGTAGCCTGTTAGTTGCTGAAGCTCTGACCGCAAATTTCATCAATGGATGTTTTGCGGATTGGGCGCAATGGAGATTTGAAGACGATGAGGTGCAGAAAGCTTTCAATCTGGAGCAGCACGTTCGCAGATTAAATGAAAGATGATCCGAACGGTCAAATTGGCTGAAATTTCATGAGTAGTGAGTTTACCTTGTGATTTTCTGGCACATGAAGTTTGAGTCGAAGTAGACGGTTCATTTAGGCGAGGAAGCTTCTATCTTGAATCGGAGATTAGAAGTGCATGTAAGTTTCTGAAAATTTGTATTAACTGTGGGAGGAGATCTAGCCGTCAGATCTTCCTGAAATTTTACATGTAAGTAGAAATCTTAGTATCCTACCTACGTGGCAAGTTTGAGAGAAGACTGAGCTGTAGATCTGAATCTATCATGTGTGAAACTTCACTTCTTTTTTGTCGAGTTGTATCCGACAACAATATCTAGTCTAGGTCCTAAGATTTTTTTAGCGACAGCTGGCATAAAAGCATTCAGTTTTACGTATGTACTTCTTTGGGAGGGTATACTAGACATAGACATGACTATAGCAATCTGCGTTGTGATCGCATCATGCTGTTGTCAGTTTCGCACTCAACGTGGCAAAGTGCGATCCTTGACTTCTAAAGACGAATACTTGTCTAGCTTATTGACTAGTGATAAGACGTGTTACGGTGCATGCACTAGAACCATCCACCGAAACGATCTACACGAGGATGAGTAAGATGACATCAAACATACGATGTGCATGTGTGCCACCTCATCCGTTCGTGTGTCCTTGGTTGATCGGTTAGTGAGCTTGCACCTATCTTTATTTTGTGTTCGGAAATTTTAAAGCAAAGGAGAGTGACCTATGTGGATGCATTCGATCTTAAAGAAATTCAAGTGATTACTCGTAGAGAGGTCGTAGTGATCTTATGAGTCTGTATCGACGCTTTATGGATCCATATACCCTTGTAGTTGGAGTGCGAATGTTGTGAGAGATGGACGAAGGGCTCTACTTACTACCAAGATTCTCTTTTCGAAACCCCTTTCAGATTAAATTGATGTATATGAAACGAGTCCATTTCCAACAGTTTTTGGTAGGATCCTTTGGACATAACTTTACCGCGCAAGTCATGCTCTCGTCTGTCCATGTGATCTTACTTGTTGTCATTTACGACTAAGAATGCGATCTTATCATCTTTATCCTTATCTAACGAAGGATGGATCTAAATCAGCTCCCACCTGTAAACTTTAACACTGAGTGAGAGATAAGACACATCTACCGACCCAAAGTCATGTACGAGTAGTGAGGAACTTCAGAGAGGAATAATATCAAGAGATCATGTCATCGCATATCTCGTTTGTCGTACCCATCCGACGTTTCGTGTGGTTATCTTGACCCTTTACTGAGAGAAAGAAAGTGCTTAGATTTAAAAGAAGTTAGAGAGAAATTACATGATACTAGTCGCTCTGATGTGCTTCGGTCGCTAACACAACCAGAAGGTACACCCTTGCTCAAAGAAAAGGCTCTCGCTACGACACCGTCATACCCACTTTGTCATGGAACATTCTTCTCGTTTGCAGATATCGAACTATATAGACTTCGAGCTTATATCTATATCGATTTTCACTTTTGTACAGTTCCACATGAATTTCTAATCCCAGCCCTAGACTTTGTATTGGTACCCATTTCGTTCTCTACTGCAACTTCTTGTCTTGAGGATGTTATCGAATCATTTCATTACATCCAGTCCGAAAGAAGTTGGTTGGTGCTATGAGACTCAAAGTCTTCTCTTTTCTGTTATCCCAAGTTCTTGCAGTCTCCCCACGACCCTCATTTTCTGAAGCCGACTGTGCGTGTTGTGTATCATTTAAACTACATGCATTGTGTTTGTTAGAACATGGAGCCTACAGTTTTCCAATTTCGCTTTAAACACCTCTCGTATCCGAGCAATGTTTTTGTTGACGAGCGGCCAGAGCTAAACGTGTTGCTGCTCCACAACCTACACCGGCCACATGTAGAGTTCATTTTTCTAAACTACTCGAAATATCACTGACAATGAATTGCACAGGAGGAGATCTTGATATGTCAATTGACCCCCGTTGTGTCTATTTCTAGATAATGAGTGTAGAATGACTTGCTATCTGTCCAGAGGGGTAGAACCTTGCTGCATCTGCACATATAAGGAGTCATTTCTCTTCAAGCCACGAGCACTATACATGTGAAACAACGTCTGCTATGTATTTTGGGATGGAAGGGCACTGACAAACCAGTGGGTGGAAAGATTTGTGTGAAACTATTGATTAATAATGATCTTCACATCTTCGTTGGCGTGATAGGGTATTGCATGAAAGACAAAGGTGAACTACATCATCAATAAGCCATGAAGAACATCATAGACGTCATGCTGGAAGATGGAGAAGAGTTGTTTACTTTGTTCGGTGTTGCAAATATGAAAAACCAAGTGGAGTTGAACTACACCAATATCCTCTCGTGTGCATTGCAATTTAATAAGTACCGTAGTGTGCATCCGTTGGGTACAACTCTTAGAACATGTTTAAGATATATGAAACAATATGGTAAGTATACGTCGTCTTGCAGATGGCTTATGGTCTACGGTATACAGAAGATACATAATGACTCTCTATGGAAAGCTATAATTCGTCTTGAAATTGTAATCATCACGTACATAGACAATGTTTTCTTTGCTCAAACACGAGCACGTTACTTCACTGTCGAATTGCCAGATGCTGACATTCTTCAAGAGAAGGAATATATACTTACATCTTCTCTCGCTCTTCAGTGCAGCAGAACAGTATCTAACTTCCATGCCGTCAACGCGCTTCCAAAATACATGCTTATATGCATTGCCTTGGAAAGAAACTTGGGCTGCGGTAGAGCCTTTGAATGTAACGATTTTTAACACAAGTTGTTTCTTTGCTATTCTCTTTTCACTTGCTTCCAGTTTCCACCATTGTGACGATTGTTTCAGCAAGTACCACTACCGAGCTCGCATCGACTCCTACTGCTACATAGAAATGTGTGCAGTGCTATTATCCTTTTATAACTACATAATGTATAGAGATGGATGTTTATAACTGTTCATGAGCGATAGAGACATGTTTTTGCTCAATGATGTAAGCAAAACTTGTGTGGAGATTATAAATATTTCTTTATAAAGTGGATTAAGATTAAATTAAAAAATAATAATAAAATAATCAATAATCAACAATTGATATGATGATATCAAGAGATTTTGTGTCTGGTATGAGTTGTTTCCTTGATATCTTGAAAAGGGTTAGAAGATAATTTTGAAAGAAAAATATACTTAGTGAATAGTGTATTAGATGTTGCATGATATTGTTTTACAGTAATCAAACCTCAATTTATAGTGTGATAGAAATAGAGAATAAAAAATGCAAATAATTAAGACCCACTTCTTTAAACGCATCGTAACAGAATATAGTATTTGATAACTATACAAGCAATCAAACTTTGATAACTATAAATAGTAATCATAATTCATTATTATATGTTCATATCAGTATATTAGTTCTTCTATAACTGATAAGTTTGGTAATTGTATTGATCAACAATAGAATGAAGAATATAAAGTTGTTTATATATAAGAAGATTATTATTTTAGATTTGGAAAAAACAAATTGCATATAAGAATTATTTGAAATACTTTCTTGCTATCTCATATACAAAAATAACATTATATTTGCAAATTAATAAACTAATAAAAATCACATATAAATCCAAACAGAACACTTATATGACTATATCATAATGGAAGTAGAGAAGGAGTGTGTATGAATTTCCTTAAAGCAACGTCGCAAAAAATGCTACTATAGTGAAGAAAGATAATTATACATTTTTGATATTATGACTGTCAAATAATTATATTAAGTTTATTATACAATAGTTTTAAATTGAATATAACTATTTAAAGATATTATATATCACAAGATGAGAAGTAAGTATAATTTTATTGGGTTTAATTAAATTATGTCTAAATAGAGATACGAAACTAAAAGTTCATATATATAACGGATAAGGTTTCACTTTTACGTTGTGTTAGTATATAATGCATAGTTTTGCAAGAGGATTGGGGTTGACTTGATCGTTTTTATGTTATAACTAAGAAGTTATCCTTCCAAGTAGCTAACTCAATTAGCTACTTGGAAGAACTTGATCGACTTGTTTATTCACTTACGACCAATCGTTCGTCACAAGCTCTTAAGGTCATAACTCCATCCATTTATGATCTTCCTAACTTGTATTATTGAATGCAAAACACTCGAATTCTCTCATGGAACTAAAAAAATACCACCGATGACACCTCGACTCGACCAGATGACATGTAGTATCACTATGTTTTCTCACTCTTCCGAATCATGGCCTACCATGAAAACAACTTAGACACTCAATTATGCTCCAAACATAGAGCTTGGACGTCCCTCTAATAACATAAATATGCTTGACTTACAATAGGTCGTCAGTCTCATATGACAAGTTGTTCGTCTGACTTGCACGTATATAAACGTTCAGATAGATGTCTTCTACTGCTTCTCTATCTCAACACTACACTCATTGACCTCTCCGAATTCATGACTATGTACTAACGATTAGTGTGTCCGATGGATTGATGTAGCAAGGACCATTTTTGTGAGATGGGTAGTTAGTTTACATGTTGGAGTAGCTCAAGCACGATTTGAGTTTTTGCTGTTGTGTTGACGTAAATGATTGATATTCTTTTGTTATACTGTCATGTCCGTGATAGTCTAACCGTCAGACTAGCTGTATCACTAGTTTTCTCACACTCTCCTTCTCATGAGGTCTCGTCCAATCACTATGATAAACAATCAGCAATCCAAAAGATGATCACTATCCAACATATACACACCGTACTAATCAAAACTCTCAACACCAAACCCTTACACTGTTGATGCTCACAACAGACACTAAAGTCAAGTACAAGTACAAGAATATCCAAAACACAATGAACATAGTTGGATAGGTAAGTTCCATCAAGTAAGATCCTCTTCTGTGAGAAGGATACTTATGGAAATGGCCGGAGATGAAAGATAGGATACTAGTGAGAGTGGTGGATGATTAGAGAACGAAATTGCAATTGCTGAAGGATTTTCATGATACACTGTGGACTAGACATCGTGGTGTATGAGCTACTTACATGAAGAAAAGATATTGGTGAAAGGTCTATATCAGATGTTGTGGATTTTGTAAGGTCGTGTTTACACTGCCAATACTATTCTAAGGTCCAATTCAAAAATGGGCTTGTAACCCACTTATCCGATAAGTATCCACTTTCAATGACTTCTTGATCTTGTGATAATACAGCCGAAACTCTTGGTGTTGACATGTGAAGATCTCACTAGCTTCGTGGAGGGACGAGCATTGCGGGTGAAGATTACATAAGAAAAATGTAGATTTGTGGTTGAGGATATCATCTATCGTTAATGGTCTCTTGGAAGACTACGAGCAGATAGAGGAGAACTACGAGATGCAGAGATGAAGGAGTTTTTTGCTCGCTACAAGATAAAACTTCGACCTACCAATGCTATGATCCAAGAATTGATAAGAGTGAACAAAGTCATCTATTGTTCATGTTTTAGTCAAGACATATGATGGTAGGCCTAGAGAGTGGCATAGGTTACTTATGTTTGCTTTGTGCGCTCACAAGATGACACATTGTACCACAAATGACTACATGTCAGTTGAGCTTATGCTAGGACAGAAGTCAATAATGCTAGTCGTGGAAGAGTTTCTTACATTGATAATGTATCATGGGAGGATGATCTAGATCGTACTTCATTCCTCACGCTACGGACCAGACATTTAGAGTTACGAGGATAAGACGTTATTGATGAGCAAGAGAGGTTGAAGGTCAACATTCTACAATTCGAAACTTTTCTCGGAGATGGTTTGGATCTTATGTTGGTAGATGTGCATGAAAAAACTAGATATTCTTTATGTGAGTTGGATGGTACCTTGTTAAAACTACATGTGGTTGGAAAACATGTCAAACTGTTTAAGAAGCGAGGAGATACCATAGACATGTTTGACTTCTTGGAGACATAGTAGATGATGGGTGGAGATGAAGACTACGAAGAAGAGATGTTGAAGGTATGAAGAAGTTGGCATATATCAGAGCATGTGTAAGTTTGGAGGGGTGGATGTCATGATATGAATTGTCCATGTGATTGAAAATTCATTATATACGTATTTGACAAGCAGATTAAAGAGAAAGTGAGAAGAGAGAGATATGAGAATACAACACCGTCGAGCTTGTTGCGTTGACCAACGTGATATGTTGAGATTTAAGAAACGAAGTTGCAGATAAAGACCTACATGAAGCACTTTGGCGAGAATTGTGAAAGCGAGAAAATGTTGAAAATTCACAAATCAGGAATAGAGTTTTCAAGACACGTGTGTGTAGATTGTAGTTCATCATATGCTATAGAGACTTAAAATACAAAAGATTAAGAAGTATGAGAAAAGTTACTAGGTTTTAGTTAGTAACGGGAGGTGAAATAGTGCACATGAGTGCTTTATTAACCTTACAACTATCTTTTATGAAGAATTGTGAGATCAACATCATAGCGTAGTTGAGAAACTTGTAGGAGAGAGGTCTTGATCTCAAGCCCTTGTACACTCACAATAGGATTATAATGACACAGTAGGTTCACCCATCGGAAGAATATGAAGGACACAAAAGTTGTATAAGAGCGGGACACTAGATATCTCTTAAATGTATCAAGAATGCGAAATGCTTCCGTCTGTCCTATCACCCGTGCAATCACTTGGTGTGGATGTTAGAGATAAATTTTACCCTTTGAATTTCAATATGGATCTTCCCTTTCATGATAGTACCGAGATGACATCAAAAATATTGTGAAGTCGATATACTATTTTTTACACTCCTTGATGCAATCATTATGAAGAGTATGGCTTTTTTCTTGAATGACTGAGAGCATATTTAAAATTATACCCATCTAAAACTATTTATGACCTCTTAAAGAGATGACACCAAAAAATAAATTTCTACAAGCCAAAAATCAGTCTGATCTGACTTACCTACATAGAGTTATAACAGTTTAAAGTAAGGGGTACCAAGTGAAATAGAGGCACCACTACGACGTTAAATCATACTATTTTATCTTTTAGCACTAAGCTGTTTGGTGCTACATGACAAAATGAGATGCCACATCAGCACTATTTTATCTTCTAATGACGAGTCGCTCTCCACTACAAGAATCAGCACCACGTCAGCAGTCATCTATGCTTGGTCATGTCAACATATGTCTCACATCAACACTATTTTGTATTCTAGTTACAACGCGATCGTCACTATAGGACAAAATAAGAGTCACATCAGCAGTCACTTGTGCTCTATCACATCAGCAATCACTTAGGCTCAACCATGTTAGCAGAGGTTTTACATTAGCACTATTTTGTCTTCTTGTCACGAGTCACTCGCGATAAGACAAGAAATATGTCACATCAAAGGCACACATGCGGCTGATGACATGTCACATATTGTCTTGTAGTGACGAATGACTCATCACTAGATGACATAACACTGCTTATGTGGCACCTTATTGGCATGATCGAATCTAAGTGGCTGTTGACATGGCGTATAAGTTGTCTCGATTGTGATGAACCGCTCGTTACTACAAGACAAAGTAGTACTGATGTGGCACCTCTGCTGACATGGTAGAGCACAAGTGGCTACTGATGTGGCAATCCCATTGATGTGACATAGCACATGTGATTATTGACTATCACATCAGCGAGATTGTCATGTCAGTAGTCACCTAAGCTCGGCCATGTCAGCAGATGTGACACATAATCACTATCTTATGACGAGCCGTTCGTCACTACGAGACAAAATAGATGTCATGTCAGCAGTCACTTGGACTCATCCATGTCAACAGGGGTGCCACATCAGCACTATTATGTCTTCTAGTGATGAACAGCTCTCCACTATATGACAAAATAGACGTCACATCAGCAGCCACTTGTGCTCTGTCACACCAGTGGGATTGTCACATCAGCAGTCACATGTGCTCTATCATATCAACACATGTCAGCAGAGATGTCACATAAGTACTATTTTGTCTTCCCGTGGTGAGCCACTCGCCACTACAAGACAAAATAGTTATCACATCAGCAGTTACTTAGACTCGGCCATGTCAGCATAGGTGCCACATCAGCACTATTGTGTTTTCTAGTGATGAGCTGCTCACCACTACAAGACAAATAGACATCACATCAGCAGCCGCATGTGCTCTATCACATCAGCAGGATTGTCACATCAATAGTCACCTAGCTTGGTCATGTCAGCAGAAGTGTCACATCATAATTATTTTATCTTCTAGTGATGAACCGCTCTCCACTACAAGCTTACATATGCAAAAACCTGACAAGGAATAACAATAATTTATTGAGGTATCCACGTATTACCTAATCTTTCCAATTGAAGGATTATTTAATAAATTAAACCATTGCATATTTACTTACGAGTGCAACAAGAATAACTTCACACCTCTTCCTCCTTTTTTGTTGCAACATACGAGCTTTGAAATTTAATAAACAAAAGAACAAAAGAAGAAAAAGAGTGTTGTCAATCATATGATATCTTAAACGACCAAAAATTAACATATTGAAGAGGATAGTGCGAACTTGTCCTCACTAGATTTGAACTTGGAAGTGTGAAATAAAAAACAAAAATGATTACGAAGTAATTATTAAATGGGTACATACAAAATATGCATGCTTCATAAGCTTTTAATTAGAAAAAAAGAAAAAGACAAGCGCCAATGTAGTAAAAAACGATCGTAAATGATCGGTTGGAGTCTGAAGTCACAACTAGCTTCTGAAAGATATTTTTCTGAAAAATACATATGTAGTTGATTTATCGTACTATAGAGAGTTTCTAAATGTATCTTGTTAAATTTAAATTACTAAAATTATAAATCTATTATTAAACAGACATCTTTGCTGCACTTGGCGATTGCGATGACCAAAACCTGGAAGTGAAGTGTATTAAATTGTCATCTTCTCCGGTATAAACACAGTTGCCAAGCGAATACAAATATTTATTATTTTATCTATTAATTTATGACCAATCCCTGCAGGGGAAATGTTTGGTCATAAATTAAGCATACATTACTACCTCCTCCATCTGAACATGGAGGAGGTGATAATGAATGTTACCTCGGTACTACTTGAATTAGTGTAGCAACTGACACATGAAGAAAGATAGTAAGATCTGATCCTAACTAAGTTTGAACTTCACTCTTTGCAACATAATGAGAATGAATAATGACAATATGGATGTGACAATGATTAAGTGAGAGTTTCGATTTTCATCCTCTTTGGAAAGTTCAATGTTTGTAAATTAATTTTGAACTACATTAGCTTATATTTAGTTTCCAGTATTTCAATGCTAATATATATATAAGGATTTTAAGAAAGATTCATTTGGGTAATGGTAAACCATCAGACTTTTACTGCTAACATTACAGTTAAAACTTTAATAGAAATTTTAAAATAATTTGGTGCATATATGTTTCACATATATAGAATACACTAATTTTAAACATAGATTGATTCAAGTAACCAAGTAGCTAAAATCACTACTCAACAAGCGGCGTACATTGCAGATTATCGAGTATAAGCCAAAAGGGTAAGCCGCACAATACCGGTTACCGGTTTTATGTCTGACCTTTAGGGCATCTCCACCCGAACATTGGAAATGGCCCGGGAATTAGCAGTTCCCAGTCTCCTCAAAACTTGACATGGTATTCAAATTTAGCAGTTCCCAGTCTCCTCAAAACTTGACATGGTATTCAAATTTAGCGTGAACGTTTATCGGGACGGTACTCGGGACGAATTTACAGTGAAAATCTGCCATTTATTGTTTTTTCTCACCCAACACGCCAAGAAGGCGACTGGTTACCGGGCCTGTTTACCGTGCCGAGGCATTTACAGTGATCCGGTGGAGATGCTCTTATCGGCCGAAATGTCGCGCTACGTCGATATCCTGTGGGCCAGAGTGGGCTGCCGCGGTTACGCCAGTACTCGTCGACGTTAGCGGGGTGATGCATTTAACGGCAAGAAGTGCAGTGTACCGTAGTAGATGTAACAACATAAAGTACAAAGAAACCTATAAACAGCTTTAGAAAGTCGAGGGCCGAAAGTGGGGTGTGTTTCCAGTCAGTGTGGGTGGCCAGATATTTGTTCAAGCTGTAAACTGCAGACCTTCTCCCCGTGCATTTATGGTCGAGGCGCTACGAATGCCTCACAGGCATTTTGTTACGCGTCTCTCCTACAGTATAAACTCAGAGTGCATCCGGCCGTGGATGCCACAACCCAACAATCCCCACAACGGTGGCACATACGTGCAACTGAATGCGAAGCAAGTGCAAACGAACGGCATCCATATGCATTTCTGTTCCGACACTGCCGGGTTCGTGTGGTGTGGGAGCGGGGACGCATAAAGGAGATCACACAGGAGAGGTGGACGTCGACACGAGCCATGTCGTGTGCGGTACAACTTACAAGAACAGAAGAATAGATACGTACATACATAAGCAGCGATAGCCAGCTCAGCATCAAGTGCATGGTTTGGTTGGGGAAGGACCAGAAAGGTGCACCGAGTTTCAACCAACAGAATCCCAAACGGTCAGAGAACCGACGGTCAATAACGTTTGACCGTACAATCATTAATGGACCAACCAACCGATCGAGCTGTCCTCGGAAAACAAGCAAAAAGTGGCTCTTACAGCCTACAGCAAACGGGATAGGCAATTGTCGGGCGATGGCTGTCAAACTACTACGACTACTACTATACAACAATCAGCGTGAAAGATGTCTCGGGTCCGATACTCGGAGGCAGAAAGAGTTAGGTCAATTAAAGCCAATTCAACCGGTCGAAGTACACAAGCGGAAGGTTGGGACTGTGGAAAAGCCTGCCTCGGCAGAATCTATGGATGTACATGAAGAGGCCGCTGCTTGCAACTTGCGTTGTTGCTGCAGTGCTGTGCTTTTCCAACCAACCCACCACTCAAACTTCCGTTTCCACGCGTTCCTTGAACAAACCCCTTCATGAACCTGAATATATCGTCAGATCGTCCATTGAGTACCTATACCTATCACGTCTGTTTAACTTGAAAAGGATCTCTAATTGAAGAGATTGCAAGATCGCAAGTACTGTATCTATACCTGTGGTAATATTACAACAATCTTGTACCTGTACGAAGCAAACTTTGCTGCTGATATTCTGCGGGCTTCTCACGATGGATAATCTGAGAACTGAGACCAGTATGTAATACGGGATTTGATTCGCCAGGTTGAGGGCTGGCGTGGACAAGTATGTACGTGTAAAGTAGCTGTCTGCAGGCCGCAGGCCGCAGCGTGTGTGCAGATTGAGAGTCATCAATGGAGTCGTAAGAGTTGAAATCTACAACAGTTTTACTTCCTTATTGAATATCCAGCTGAAACTCTTTGAAACAGGAGCGCCACGCTTTCTGTTCAGCTCCTGGGATCGCTCTGCTAGTCTGCGGAAACGTTGTGGCAGATTGCACACGAAATCTTGTGCTCTCTGAGCCTCAGGCGTGAGCCCAACCAGGCCTTCCACCTTCCATGTAAGAATCAAATGCTCCATGATGCTCACGTAATCGCCTGCAGTGTACACGCCCAGGCGTTGCGCCACTTGAGCATAATTTTCGAACAATTTCTCGTCGCAGCCGTCAAACATAAGGTGGGCAGGCATGGTGATTTTCTTCTTCATCATGTCTTCAAACGCCAGCATCGCTCCATCGGGATCCAACTCGAAGATTCTGCTCATAACTCGCGTGTAAGCGATCTCGTGCCTTCTCTCATCTGCCGCGATCATTTTGCAAATGGTAGCGAGCTTGTTGTCACCAAATTGCTTGGCGTGAACAGCCGTGTTGTCATGGGATATATAAGTTGCTCGCTCTTGGAAGGAAGTGTAGATGAAGCCGTTGTATGGGTCGTTGTTGATCTGGGGAGCCTGCATAAAAAGCCGGTGTAGGGTAGCATAGGAAATCACTTTCGCGCCAATTATATATTGCCTCGGCGACTTACTACATATCGCGACAACTATTCCGAACATCTTTTGCTGTCTGGTCTGGCAGAGCAGCAGCTTCGAGTCCTCAAAAGTAAGTTATTGATGGCCGACATAATCTGCCAGCTACGCCCCCATTAGGATGCTTCAAGTCTGTATAGCAAGGATGAAGTAACATCTTCCTAAGGCCCAGCCTTCTTCCTGCAAAATGTCTTTGTGATCTAGTCACTTGAGATATGCCTTTGTGGATATGCTTGAAAAGGTGTTGCTCTCAAAGCTCAAGTCTCAAATGGGAAGGATGCGGTCAAGAGGAAAGGATAAGTTCCCAAACAGGAGTACTAAGACAATTCTTTCCATTATTCCAGTGTCTGTTTCGAATATTCATGACAGGGATGGGGCCCCGGATGCTAGATGAAAAGGTGTCAAGCTGATTCCTCTGACACATGATGTGAATTTCCAGGGCAGCTATTATTAAGTGTAGCGCAATCTCCATAACGAATTGAGATATAACCGTAGCAGATATAATTGCTACGTTCTAATCGACAGTTTACTATTCAAAGGAATCGAATGCCAGATTCAGTGATTGCTAAATTCAAAGGAAAGGAATTCTAGTGAGAAGGAAAGTCAAAAAGGTGAGTTCTTACCATGCCAGAACTGATCAAGTACTGCGTGGTCTTCTCGATCATTCGCATGTCCACTCTTCCCGAAAGGTACAGGTACTTGTTCAGTAGATCTCCATGTCTACTCTCTTCTGAAGTCCAACCCCGCAGCCAAACAGCCCAGGGCTCGGGGCTACAAACCGTCGCATCTCTCACCCCTTCAAATGTGTTCAGCATGGTTTGATACGTCGGCAAAGCTTCCTCAGTTATCATGTCTCCCACGAGACAAACAAGATAATCGTCGGGCAGGTTGGCGGTGCGGTTCTGGAGCTCTCGGACTTCATCGCTGAATGTGGGAGACGAAAAGGACGGAAGATAATCCTGAGGTTGCCAGCACTTCTCGACGGGCTTCAGCAAGGGGAGAAGATACTCTGCTGCCCATGAGGTCATGCTCTTCACCACCTCCAGCTTCTCCTCGGAAACATGACTTGGGGACGACTTCCGAACCCACAGTTGATAGGGAGTTACTTGCGGCTTCGAATTGTCCTGGATTTTATCCTTCGGGGTTGCCGGTGCTCTGATCCAGTCCGACAGTATTACACAATCCAACAATCAGCCTGCGCTTTACCCTTATACCTGTAACTAAGAGAACGTGCGGGCAATCACAATCCAGAGTTGATACCAACGCTTGTAACTGAAACCCATAACATCGCAGGTCAGGGGTGCCATTGGACGAAGTCTTCTGGAATTGATCGTACTAGACCGACTAAAATGAGACGGCACTTCGGCGCAGGGTTGCGAGACTGTTGAAAAGTAAAGAACACCTGACAGCTAGTGTGGAAGCACTAGAACAAACGGGATGATACCTAAACTTCGAATGAACAAAATCCGTCTTGAGCGGGTACCGGTTGTTCTTGAGAGAGTCTGAGTGTGGTTAAACCGCGGAAAGGTCGTCGTTAACATACACGGATCCGACAAGTCTGGCCAAGCTAAACGCTTAAGAAGCTCCTGACACTAGTAATCAACTGGAGAAAATTCAATGAAAAATGTTCCTAGTTAAATCAGCGTCAGCCCCATGCAATTGCTGGCAAATGATCACCAGCTACCACTGTGATACCGAAAATGGAGCGACATAACCGCCACACCAACTTCAACAGGAACCAGAGAGGATTGATCGCCGATAACAGTGAAGTTTAAAGTCGGTAAGAAATATATTTCAAGCGAAAGCCTGTATCATATATGTGAGCTGCTATCTACGTGCACGGTCCAGCTGAACGCGGAGTGTGATCTGTCCGGAACTCAGCACGAAAGGTCCAGAAAGCTACAGTTCTGCTGCATGTGGAACTTGTTTACACCACCAACTATTTGTCGCAGAGGGCACATCCCAGTTCAAGAGAATGCTCAACGTATGAATTCAACGACGGTACGACGGTTTTCAGAGGAATGTCAAATACATTCCACAAAGATATCACAATCGTAACCCAAGATCCAGCGAAGAAACGCACTGCAAACCTGATGTTGGCTGTGCCAGCGGGCGCGGCTAGTCTACGTCCGGAACTATTAGTCTAACCCAAACTAGTACATCCTGCTACTAGAACTGCAAGAAGAAGCGGCGCTGACGTGATTGGACAAAAAGAAAGAATAAAACTTGTACAGCAGCCACTGGTTGCTGCAGTTCTGACAATGCAACCATACAGAGAACTAGGGGAAGAAGGCGAAGTCCACCGAATAGAGATAATGTATCATGGAGCACACACCTGGGCTGAGATGAAACGGTCCCCTTGATATCAAGTATAAGACTATTCCTCAGATCAAGTTTTACAGCTGCATGCGCAGGAGATGAGTGAGTGGGAGTTCCGGACGATGCAGCACCCTGAGAGCAAAGAGGGACCACCTTCGACCCCGACGCTGCCACCAGTTCCATAGTCTCCTCCGTGTGGAAGAATCTATCAAGTACACGCAACCTAAACCAACAGGAGCGAGGTAGAATGAGGCACCGGATTGAGGACTCGTCACAACATGTGATAGAGTCTCGCAGTGTGAAACAAAGCGGGGCTGTTTTGTGGTACAACTCCACTTGTCCTGTTTTTCTTCTGAATCTATCGCCTGTCAACTGACCAGAACGCACAACGCCACAATGCCTCCGGTACTACAGAAGCGCGACGAGAGAGGGAAACGGAAGGCGAGATAAAAGTCTCAGCACTGAGCTGTCAGGCAGTAGGTGTGCAGACATTAAAGCGCAAAACCCCTAACTGTACTGTCAACCCACCCACATTCATAGTAAACAAGGCCAACGACTGACTGGACTCTCGCAATCGGCAATATACAGATGGATCTTCACAGTAATTTCGCTACTCGTAATAAATTCCTCGGTTACGGACCCTCTAAACAAACACACAACACCACCAAGACAAACAAACCAAGTCGTCGAGATCAGCCCCGAGTAACGAGTCCTCCTACAGACCCTCCCTACGTTCCTCCTTAACTCCCCCTGCTTTTGGCACTCAACGAAAATATATGTACGAACAGTATGTCTTTCATTCGCTCTCAAGTCTCAGCACACTCGAACTCGTTTAATATCCCTCTCTCGACCAACAGACCTCCACCAAGAGGGACCGAGAAAATTATTACGTAGGATCTTTAATTTCGATCGCTCACTCAGTCACAAAGAACACCATTCAAACGGAAGTCTCAGCACACTCGAACTTGTTTAATTTCCCTCTCTCAGACCAACAGACCTCCACCAAGAGGGACCGAGAAAATTATTACGTGGGATCTTTAATTTCGATCGCTCACTCAGACACAAAGAACACCATTCAAACGGAAGAATGATCGACGCTGCTCAACGAGCAGAATCGGCAACAAGCAAGCAGACCATTTGGAATGAACCTGGTGCGGGAGAGAGGGCAACAATCAAAGCCAAAGAAAGAAGAGTTATGTAGGGGGTGAAAAGAAAGCTCGGGATTCCCGCGGTATGTAAACCATCACAAGGGGTGCGGAGGCGGGCATGGAAGTGGTGCAGGTACGGAACGGCGGCGCCACAGGAAGGGGACAGGGTGAACTCTCGTTATAATTTGACGATGGATTACAAAAGGATTGGAAATAAGTATATAATCATACGCACAAAGCAATGGCATGCAAATGTGATTATAAGAATATTTAGTACACAATATTGCATATAATATCCATGATAACTGTATCATCTGTCGTTGCTTCAAAGCATGGTGTACGTATCTAGCGGGAACTTTGCCAATTTTCAAAAGGATTTATTTCGTCTAAGCAAATGGCTTTAGGATCAGATAAGAATGTTTCTGAATGTTTTCATTACCGTTCCTATTGAATGAGAGTATAGGAAAGGCGTGAATCATTTCCGTTGCCCTATTAAGTCTCAGTTTAATTAATTTCTTTCTGAAAATAAATCTCATATACGAAAGTTCGTGCAATTAAAAGTTTTGATCTCATGTATCGAAATCCTAACCTGGACTTTTATTTGGTGAGAAATTTCTAGTCATAAAATTTTGTAATCTACATAATAATTCAAACAGAACTACTGTTCAGTAATAAATATTTACTGATCCTATAACAAGATAAGATAATTACTCTGTTCATTATAAAGTGAAAATATAAAGTGATTCCTGGTAATCGTTTGACTTTTCCAAATTTATGTAATATACTCAGAAGATAAAATAGATGTTTCTAGACCCACTAAATATTACACTTTTACATGAATAAAAATATCACGTGATTGTCATAAACACCATAATGATGGGAAGCATAAACTTTTATGAAAAACTACGCTCCGATGAAAACAAAGAGTTACACTTGCTATGGAATTGCGAGGCTATGCGTTAGCGATTTAGCCGGATCTAAACTCTTTCTTTTTCGTTTCAGTTTTCACACTGACTCCTCGTACTTCACCGTCACACGACAAACAATTCTCTTTCATTTTTGGTTTTCACAATTAATGTATAACATGCTTTAGAATAGTTATACATCAATTTCTTAAGTTGATTATCAGAGCATTTCAGCGAGGATTGATAATAACACTACGCTTTTCACTGTGAAGCTTATGAAGACTATTAGGCATATTCGGGAAAATTTGACATCTACCCAGGTCTATGGCAGGGGTACCCGACTGGATTTTTTCTAATCATTTTGTGACTATGTCGATGTGGCGTTTGCATTTTCTTTCGTGCGAGAATAAGCAAACAGTGTCCTCGTGTCAATTTGAAAACTCTGGAGTGAGTATCGACGCCATGGCATTTAGAATGTTCCATTGCAGAAGGTGGAGGGTGACTGCTTGCTTGCAGATGGGATGAAGTTCAAGTGTCTCTTGAATTTAGGTTCCATCCCTATTTCATCGTTTTCTTATATCGACCGTGGATCTCTGTGCATGCGAATGATCTTGAGAATTTCATTGTTTAGACAAGTCAATGGCTCTGGTTGTTTCTGGCTGCGTGAGTGGATTGCACATTGTATCCAAAGAGTTTTTACGGGATTCTGACAATGAAAGCACGTTCGAGAACGGAGAGTTTCAAGCAGTGCCTCCTTACATCTTTTATCTTTCGTAAGAACGTCAAGATTGAATCTTTTTGCGAACTGATATCAATTTGAAAGAACTGATGGGAGGCTTTTACTCAACCTGGTTGGCGAGAAAGGGTTCACGAATCCAAGGTGGTGCTTAGATGAATTCAGGATTTAAGAGTTCTGTTCTCATCCGCTGAAAAGTTAAACCAAAATTATGCAGTCATTCTCTAGATCGAGCTCATGCACTTTCACGCATTGTTGCATTTCAAGACGTCAAGAAATTAACTTGTTAAAGTTTTCGAATAGTCAAAACTCTGTAATTTTGGACCAGAGGTTCCCTCTCTCTTACCTCTACGTTTTTTTATCTTGTTTTGGTAAATGGTTGAAACGTGTTAGATAGAGAGTATTAGGTAAACTCTCTTTTATCTTCGGTCCGTTCTCCATGTTTGATTTCGACCAAACAGACAAGTCATGACTTGTTCTACATGTAAATACTACATGTCATTCTATAAAACTAGCTGAAAAACAAATACAGTCAGAAGAAGTGAACTATATCAGAGGTATGTCAAAATACTGTTGACAAATCTTGATAGCACAAACATATCCCGCCAAGTGACATAAGGAAAATAACATTCTAAGTTGGAAGAGGTTTCCCTTTGCCGTTGCCATTCTTGGCTTTGTCATCAATTAGTAATGTTCTATTACAATTCTAATACCATCAATATTTTTTAGGTAATTATATAATGACTTTTCAGATTTCCCTAATATAAAAAGAATAGAAGTAATGAAGTTTATAATTGTAGCATCACATTACATAGTCGGAATGCATAAGTACTACTGTATGGCATTCCTACCTCTATGGAACTGCTGACTTAGTACTTACTCTTGATGGAAAATTTAAGTTTCACACACACAAGTACAAAATTCTATATTAAATTTTCTCAAAATCCAAATTAAACATAATCACCTAAATCTGTGAATTTTGCGTACATGTTGAATTATCTCGTATAAGCTTCTTGCATCCTTTTCAACAAATTATTACACTGATATATTCTCCTTCCTCAATTGTGTTCAACAAGATCTGAGGTATGCATTCTGGAAGGAACAGGATTATACCAAGTTGGAATTGCGAGGCTACTCTAGGCATATGCTAGAAAACAGAACTTGTTGAGAGACATTTGTATATTTGTGGAAACACTTCATAAAGTTTATTCAAGTTAAAGCACGAAACACTGATGTCATTTTTTTTATCTTTTTTCAAAATCAAATCCACAAGAAAAATTATGCAAATGCATAGCAAAACAAAGGAAACGCATCGCAAAAGCATAGCAACAAATCTAGATCAATGTTTCATCTTTACAAAGCAATCCTTGATATATTTCTTGACTTGTTATTACATCGATATAGTATATAGTAATTCTTACTCATGGATAGCACCTTATTCACAACACATTTTTTGCTATGCATAGGTAACGCAAATTTTGCAAGAGGACAAGAAAGTATAAATAAATGATCATTTTATACCTTTGCTTTGCATGCATTTTCAATATTTATTTATTTCCATGTCTTTCACATTTTCACTTTCTCAGTTGTACCAAGTGCATAGCCTTGTTAAGTGAGAGGTTTAGTTGAGTTCGAGAGTTTCATCCTCCAATCATCATCAAGAGATCAGAAACAATAGAACACATGTATAACTATACCGCATAAACAATATATCTAGAATCTCGACCAAGATAAAGGAGGAGTGCTAACTATTATTGCAATTGGTATGAAACAAGCATATTCATCCTCTCTCTCAAAGTTCTCTAAAATTAGCTTCACTAAATTTAAAATATTCGATTTAGAACCCACTTGGTAATTTGATTATACATGCTCACTTCAGTTATACAAAACCCATAAGTGATTCATGAGAAGAAAACCTTGGCCTGGTATAAAGATTTGTCTCTCTAATGAGTAAAAATATTTTTAATTTGTAAGCTTTATTTTATAACCTAACATTGAAAGATTAGGACATCTTGGAAAGATTAAGACATAAATTAGAACTCTTTGCATATTCTCCTCTTTCTAACTTAGAAAAGATGAATATGCAAGGAAGTCTGATAAATATAATTCGATATATATCACGAATAACTCCCCAATGTCTTGTGATAAGAGTAGAAATCTCAAGTTTCTCACTAACTTTGCTCCGCTTGCGAATCAATAGACAGAAACATTAACAAGTGAGAAGGTATGCTTACCAGCTCCTAAACCCGGAGTTGTGCTTTAAAACCCTGATATAGTAAACAAATAAATGTAGTCAACTGTTTAGGTTTAGTGTGACATTTATTTACATGAAAAATTATCCTCTATAATAACTACGAGCGAGACAAAAGTTCTTCATTGCTGAGAATCTCTCTGGTTCTTTATTCGCAGAAAATAAGAGCTTTCCGTTTTACGAAAGAGGTTCTCTGGACCCTCTCACTTACTGAATCCTCGAAGAAAAGTGATTGTCTCAGTAGCGCTTGGATCCTGAAACCAGAGAAACTGTAAAGAAAGAGAAGGTAGCAAATATTTGCTTCGCATGGAATATATATGATTCACATTCGCAACAATGTTCAGTTTTAATATATGACGATGTAACAGTTTATCTTAGTTGCACTTAAGCAACCAGTATCTTGGTTGCATTTAAGCGTACAATCTAATTAGAATTTAGAAACTATATAGTTTCTAAATTTTTTACTTTCATGAGTCAAATATCATTTGTACTCTCAGAATAATCAACTAATGATAAACCGAGTCTAGGCCACTTACCCCGAGTTGTTAAAAAATAACGCTTTTATTATATATTTGATCATGTTGATGTTTATTAAAGTGAACTGAGTCTTCTCTTTTTATGTATACTTTGGTGCTGCATTCAGATAGCATCGTATGCGGGAAATCATTGATGATTTGATGTAAAGGGCAGAAAGCTGGGAAAATAAAACAATGTGATATCAAAATTCAGGAAGATTTTTGTTTCTATGCGACAAAATTTACATGTGATATCGTCGATTTCAGTGGCGACAACATGTGGCTCTAACCGTGTCAAAGCCAATGATTGCAACATTTGTATTTCAGCACAGCATGAGTTATTATCTTCATCTATCAACTCACTTTGGATGTACATTTATTACGAGTCTATGTGTTTGTTGGAATTGAAAAGAGAACGTAGATACTTTACTATGCCAACAGTATAATATCTAGCCTTAAAGTCCGCAAATATGTCGTATTCACGTGATTTATGGAGAATACAATTTCTTATTTTGAATCTACTTAATCCAGGGACATATTTGTCATAACTAGGTAGCACGTTGAGTTTGACTCACTGTTTGATACAGAAGAAACTCAAGAGACAAATTTGTTCAATGGCACTTCTAACAAGAGTTGGCTTTACATGAATATCTTTTACTGATATAAGTTAATTATGGAAATTTAAGGCATAATATAAGAATTGACTTGAGAAATTGTATAGTTTAAAGAAGGTTATTAACAGTAATTATGCATAACAAACACCGAACACCAGTTTACTTTCTCAGCGCCACAGTAACCTTGTAGCTACTTTGCATGTGCAATATTGAAGCTTAAGCTTGTGCTTATGGTGAGGGATGGGTCTAACTGCAAGTGATTTATAGTTTGTCAAGTTTATTGGTTATATATTAGAAACGAATCTTGGATATTAATTAACATTAATATATAGAGGTAACATTCAAAATAATCCATAACAAACGTAAGTAGTTCACAACAAAAGAGAAGATTGTATGATAAATTTTCAGTTGAGTGATCAAAACTATACCGATTTTAATTTTTAATAGTGAAGAATATAGCGTACATCATGCAATTTCTGAAGACTAGTTCTCACCCATCATTGATTAACCCACATGATGATGATCGTTCCTGATTGACCACAAGCACAGTAGGATATTAGATCAATCGCTTCAGATTTACTGTTGTATGTCACGATATATCCATGTTTGAGCTCATTATATCTACCATAACTGTTTATCACTTGTCTTTAAAACAGGTAGAATGCACGAGGTAGAATGCACGATATCAGACTCTTTTTTAATATGGAACATTACACACGCGCTTCTCGGTTGTTCTCTTGTGCTTCTCTCTTGGCATATTCACCTCTTCCATCTTCAATTTTATTACCTAACCCTTCCGACCGAAGGGTTGGGTAATAAACATTTTTAAACATTATTCATGGTGTTTTTGATTAAAAAAAGTTATCATCAAATTATAATATAAACCTTTTAAAATTATGGAATCGAATAACTTAAAGACCATCTACTTTGCGAACCGCAACAGTTAAAAATCATGAATGTAAACAACCAAATCATTTATAAAAGTTTGAACGGACCATTTCTGAACCATACCGTAAAATACAGGCCGGTTATGTACGATCCGGTTCGTGACTGAACCGGGCCGTCACCCTCTTATCAGTTCTTGTTGGTTCTTCTCCACCTCAACCTCCCTCACGTTTTAAGTTAAGTTAGAGGACACGAAAAAACAAAAACACAAAGACTCTAGTTTGCCACCAGAGAATCACTAGGAGGTTATGCATTTGCTTTGAGTGCAGTTGAGTGAGCAACTTCGATAGTTCGATAACTTTGATATTTACTAGGAAAAAATGAGAGATACAACACTGGAGTTGGCGTAAATAGTTTCTTAATCACATTCTTAGTGTTATGTGTTTCACCTAAATTCTTTCATGGACGTCGTTAAGTCACCTAACTAAGTGAAAGTGTGGCACTTTTGCCCCATCTTTTAATGGAGGATGAAAATATGCTACGGTTTAATGTATTACTTAACCCTTCCGTCAGTAAGGGTTAGGTAATAAACTATTCGGTTGATTGATTATATTATTTCCAGTTAGAGATGATAAGAATTGTAATCTTTGAATCACGTGAGTCTATATTTCCCTTATGGTTATATCCGGGTCTTCTCGCATCTCCGGGTCCAGTTAACTTTTAACATCTAGAGGTAACTTTCATAATTGCTGAATTCCTTATCAACACTTATGTATTTTCCGATATAGCAAGCGGATAAAAGTTCCCCACAAGTGCATGTTGCATTCATATTCACCGAACTACTTCCTTCTTAAGTTAATAGAAGGAGGATATTCATCGAACTGAGGGAATAGACAAAGTCCATCCAACAATTCCCACTCGTAAGATGAAATTAACCGGCAGAAGAGTTATCCCTACCTTGTCATTTTCCTATTCCTGCTTTTTGAAATCACACTGTAAGTTATGGAAATGCATAAAGTTTACATGTGGGAAAAGAAAGTCCAGTTGGTGCTCAGTGCTCTGATGAGGAAATGACTTATTCCTGTATCCTCGAAAGAAATGAATTACTCCTTCACTGATGTATATCAGATATCTTCCCTGAAGAGATTAGCTTCATTTTGAATTCGTAACTGTCGGTTCAAGCGTTTACGCCACGGAAGTCTTTTGTGCATTCAACACCAGGTCCTGTAGTTTGCTACATAACGCCTCTTCTTGGCGCTGGCATGGCGTTGTTGGAACAGTGCACAGCCCGCGCCATCTCCTGTGCTTTCCGTTGTCCGGTAGTTCGGGCAACACCACAAGCGGCGCCTCGAGTTCACCTTCATATGAAATAGGCGAGAAAGTAAGAGTCTGGCCAAGCTCGGGTGGCGTCTTGGTTCGTTTGCTCGGTGGCTGGCAGCTGGTGAGGAAGAGAGGAATCTGGCGAAAAGGATGCTTGCTCTCGAGGCTCTTTCCACCCTCTCGCGATGTCCTTCTGTCCGTGTGGTACACGCAGCGAAGAAGTGATCCACGCTGTGGGTATTCCCACTTCTCCGTTTTATGCATGCACTGTCCGTTTACTTACTGGTAGGCACACCAGAAGGCAGGACGGCATAAACCGGTCTATTGGTCTATCGGTGTTAGCAACTTTTGCACTTTCGTGCAGGTTAGCCTTTATCGACCTCTCGACCGACAGGAAATCATTAGGTACCCTGTCTAGAGCACGACCATGCATTTATACATTTTGGAGGATTTTGCGCAATCGTATGCTGCGGTTTGCAGCGAATTGGGTGTCGTAAAGCCCTACAGGAAATCATCAGCTACTCTTGTGTGGACCACGACCATTCATTTATCCAGTTCGGAGGATTTTGTGCAATCTCAAACTCCATAGGTAATATCGGAACTGTCGTCATTGTCTGGGTTCTTCTGACATCGCCTAACGAGCTATCCTTAGTATGGAGCCTGGACATGTTACGCTACGCCGGGCCCGTTGCTCACACAAACGTCCTCTTCTCTTCTGTTTATGAGCGATGGAGACCACTCCTTGGCAAGGTGGCATCTACCCTACCGAGCAGTGCTCAGATATAACTTTTGTTTAGAGTTACAGGGAATATCTTTGTAAAGTAGCGCTCGGTTTTGGTCAGTCCACGACTCTATCGTCTACGGTCGGTTGAGGCCGCGTCTACTCATTTCCCATAATTTGGTGCATGTCTGGCAAATTCCATAAGTTTAGCTTTTCGTGGGGGTTAAGAATCTGGCAGAGAACAGTGGAAGCAGATAACTTTCCAAATTTCCTCATCCGATGCGATTTTCTTCACTCATTCTGTGCCGTGCGTTTAGACCCACCGCTTGCTAGCTAACCCGCAGCAGGCCCAGGGCGGAGACGTAGTGCAGGTCGAGGATGTGGGAGGATGACCGTGACGCGTGACCTTACTCCCATGAGAGATGAGTACTAGCTATTCCATCTATCTCTTGGGGACCTCGTTGCTGGTTTAGGACAGATAAAGTTATCTGATATCTGGGCAAATATCACGTGATTGTTATAAACACCATAATGATGAGAAGCAGAAACTTTTATGAAAAACTTCACTCCCATGAAAACAGAGAGTTACGCTTGCTATGGAATTGCGAGGCTATGCGTTAGCGATTTAGCCGGATCTAAACTCTTTCTCTCTCTTTTCGGTTTTCACATGGACTCCTCGTACTTCACCATTACACGAAAAACAATTCTCGCTTCATTTTTGGTTTTCACAATTAATGTATAACATCAATTATACATTAATTACTTAAGTCGATTATCAGAGCATTTCAGCGAGTATTAATAATAACACTACTCTTTTTACAGTGAAGCTTATGAAGACTATTAGGCATATTTGGGAAAATTTGGCATCTCCCAGGTCTACGGCAGGGGTAACCCGACAGGAATTTTTCTAATCATTTAGCGGACAACGAGATTGACTATGTCGACGTGGCGTTTGCATTTTTTTTCGTGCGAGAATAGGCAAACAGTGTCCATGTGTCAATTTTGAAACTCTGGGGTGGGTATTGGCGCCATGACATTTTGAAGGTTCCATTGCAGAACGTGGAGGGTGACTGCTTGCTTGCGGACGGAATGAAGTTCAAGTGTCTCTTGAATTTAGATTCCATTTCCATTTCATCATTTTTTTACATCGAGTGCATTGGCCGTGGATCTCTGTGCGTGCGAATGATCTTGAGGGTTCCATTGTTTAGACAAGTCAATAGCTTTGCTTGTTTCTGGCTGCGTGCGTGGATTGCACATTGTATCCGAAGAGTTCTCACGAGATTCTGACGATGAAGGCATGTGTCGAGAGTTTCAATCAGTGTCTCCTTTTATCTTTTATCTTTCGTGAGAACGTCAAGATTGAATCTTTTTTGCGAACTGATATCAGTTAGAAAGAACCAGTGGGAGGCTTTTACTCAACCTGGTTGGCGAGAAAGGGGCAGAGTTAAAAAAATTAAAGTTAGCAGAGTGATGCACTAGTTACCAAATTATAAATTCTTTTTGTTGCCCATCAAAAACCTCCATCATATGTCACCCAAGAGTCAACATCGTTAGGTTTAGAGTCTGTATTCTTGTAATGGTGATTTCTGCAGGGGTCTCACTGAAGAAAATTAGATCGAAGATCGATGTCCCAAGTGGTTTAGCCTACAGTCCTCTAAGAGAAAGATTCAATCCCTAGTGGGCACGGTTGGATGTGCATGCTGCTCTAAACTGTTAATGAAGCTTTTGGAGGCTCGTTGTGATGGACTTACATGGATAGTCTCGTGGTCCTCGAAGACCCCAAGAGACAGATAATATCATTTACTATTTATCATTTTATTGTTTATTCATCTCTTCTATTTGAAAATACAAGAGACAGCGCACTCAATTTATCTATTAGATAACTGATTATAATGTTAGATAATTAGATAATAAATTAATGTCTATCTTACACTAACTTTTTGCATTTTGTAGTTTTAGAAATGTTTTGAGTTACCTTTATGGGTTATGTTTGAAACTGCTTGCAATTCTCGTTCTGGTTATCATTTAACCATTAGAATTCCAAGAGCGTTCCCAATTGCTTGTGGGAACTTTGGGAGGAAATATAAAAGTGTTATGCAAAAGTTCGAGATTAAACTAGCATGGAAAATAAATTAGTTTTAAGTATTGAATGATAATCAGATCAAGAAATTCAAACATATCCGGACATACCTCATAAAGCAAGTGCACATACCACCTCGCAAACTACAAGTGTGGCAACTTAGTACCAAATACACACTGAGTTATTACCTAACCTTCTCTACAGGAAAGATTAATAATAAATGAATATGATGCTCTCTTCTATCTTCATATGACTTTAAAGGTGAATAATTATGCATGCAAGAAGGTGATTTTGAAGATGAACTTGGATTGATGTTGTACTACAAGACAAAATTGATGTTTATAGTTACAAGACATCGCCTTGAAGTAGTAAATAGTTTGAAGACAAAATAAAAATAAACACCCAGACTATTTTATATACCCATTTTGGTTAGGTAAACTAAGCAAATTATAGAAAATGAAGTTATCGCCAAGTAACTGAATACCACTCTTTGACTAAGAATATTTTGTAAAGAAGTTACACTGCATTTAGTGAGCACGAAATTAGTGTGGTACAGAAATACGATTAGTAACACTATCTGATGTATGGACCGATTTCGAAAGATATTTACACTAATTCGAGGAATACGTTTTACCATACTAGTGTCAAGATGCTTCATTACGCTATTTTCACATAATCAGTCATTAAGTTCTCTTTAATATTTTCATGCGTGTTCTATCCTAAAACTAAAAATCTATATATTGCACGTCTCCGAAACTCAAGAATCAATATGACATAGCATCAGGGCTCTTAAACTCAAGATCCAACATAGCAGAATGTTTATATTTATGTGAAAATTTAAGTTGCAACTTTAATCTCCTTTCCGGATTCTCACGTCATATCCGACAGTAGCTACTATTTCATTTCTTTATGTCGTTTGGAAGAAAGCTAGAAACAATCTTCAGGTCTGAAGGTTAAAGAGAAAACAGGGAAGAAAGAAATGTAGGAAAGACTTTGGAAGCTAAGGATGTTTCAGATATCGGTTAAGAAATAATTATATTCAGTAAGTATTATTATTTATGTTAGTTTTTGTTCATGCTTAAATTAACAATTAAATTGCTATATCTAATTAATGTTACTCACATTAATTTCAGCAAAAGAACATTACGTTCTATTACTGAATTAATGTGAGAGACACTAAATACAATAGAGAATGTAGATAGTCAATCATCAATAAATTGGAAAAGATGTGAGTGGACATTTTGCCCTTACTAGTTTAAAATATGGTTTTGATATGTATAATTAACTGTAAATCTATAAGGTTAAGAAGAAAATACAAATTATTAAAAAGAGTACATTGTTAACATTCTAATATGTAATATGAAATGTATAAAATATACAATGTGTGTAAATTCTCAAGCAAATGTATAGTCTTTGTAATATTATGAAAACGTCAAATACTCAGGATGAACTTTTGATCGTTTGCTATTATTAAAAAATATATAAATATTAAACGAAATATATATACCAAGTGGATTAATATAATTAAAATATTTTATAATATTCACTATTAGTTCAAGCTTAGAAACACGAAAAGACCCAAATATAAACAATAAGACATGAATAGATTATCTCAATTCTAAATCTAAAAATCTGAGAACTTGTAACGATTTATATATTAATTTATTATAAATTTAATTTATAACCTAACCCTTCCTCCCTTAAGGGTTAAATAACAAATTAAACCCCTGGATATTTGCAGGTGCTCTGAATAGGGTCAAACGTTGTGATCTACCCACCATTCCCCACAGGAATCCCGGAACCTCTCTTACTCTGAATCCCTCATGGCAGCTTTTCTTGACTTGTCCTTTTGTTGCTGGTTGACTTGCTTGAGGTCAACCGGCAGGTTAGTTGCTTGACACATAAGAAAAGCAGAAAGAAAATTACGAACAAAGATATATAAGAAAGAAAACTGCTAGAGACATAAGACATTCGCTTGCATGGAAGAACTTGTAACCAGAAAAGTTGTCCTACTCTATTCTATTAGACCTTTTCATATCGCCTAGTAGGCTCACGTAAATAATATTTTCTGATTAGTGGCCGTTTCGCTAGAGTTTTATCTGATCCTACTCGCCAGATTCCTGTACAACGTGATATACCAAAATTCAGTTAATTCACTTTAACCCTTGGTCTACCTACAACGCGCCGCGCCGTTGACACTAGATTGAGGTCATTTATTGTTGCAAGCTTCACGTTTAAGGAAAAGACGAAAAATAGGTGAACCTTGTCAACTCCTCTGACTGTAACTTTTTGGTCAGAGTTCAGAAGGATATGGTAGAGGTTCAATCGATTCATCTTGGTGAACGTAACGTCCGTAAAAAGTTATTCAGGTTCAAATCGATGCATTATGCATAAAATTGATATAAGTACATTATTAACGTACATTAGCGTGAATTAACTGATATAGCGTACATTATCACTTGATCTCACTTCGATCTTTGTATTTGAATATTACTTTTTTTTTGAGTTAATCATATATTGTTCTCGTTAGATCTGCTAAGGATCGAATAGTAAATACATCGTTTTAATTCCTCGGAAATTATTCAATTCTAACTTTATTTTTTTTCCACGTAATTTTAGAGAAACACCATTAATACACCCCTTTAACTCTTCCACAAGTTCATTTATTCTTTTCCTTCCGAGAAGGAGATGAGATTTGACCTAGACCAAGTCTCGTCTCGAACTAAATCTCGTCTCGAACATATGTGACCAGACTTCTGGACTAAAGTCTTTGCCAATGATCCAGATTGCTATACACACCAAAGTGTATATTCATTATTAATATTTGAGTTTCTTATTGCCACGTGACATCTAATCTTATTCTCTCGGAGGTTCGGTTTTTGTTATAAACACGTGCAAGTACAAATAGAGTATTTTCAGTAAAATTTTAAAAAATAATATATATAATATAAATTTTTAACTTTAAATAAATTCTAAAGTAAAAAAGAATATTTCTCATAAAAACTGAATTTTTAATAATATTCCTTTTTATTTATAAAATATAGTATTTAAATGAATTTTAAAAATAGTATTAAAATACCTCTTGACTTGCAAGTGTTATCAACAAAGTACAAAGAGTTGTGCCTCCAAGCTTACTCTCTGTATGTCTTATCCAAAATTGTTAAAGGTTAGAATACCCAAAGGTGAAGAAATTAGTGTTATAATCATAATCCGTAGGTTCTTAATTGTCATATTTGATCAACTACCCAAATATTTCCTCGATAATATTCTATTTTTGGACCAACTGAGATTTTTGAGAATGAGTTGATGTTGAGTGATGTTTGTGTTGAGCTCTTGGTAGTCTTTTATGATCACAATTACACTGAAGGAAACCAGTTGAGGACACAAGAATACTGATGAGTTCGATGTATCATGAGAAGATGCAAATCTCTTCATTGAGTTCAAACTGAAGTAATTAAGACCTTACTGAAGTCACCCTCGTGTACTTATTTAAGATTATATTGAATTTAAGTAAGGTTCTACTCTTTATTTATTATTGTCCATGCTAAAAAGATAGTCAACTGTAGTCATGAGCTCCTTCTTCTGTAAATAACCAAGAATGGATGGGTCATGCACCTCTATCCTGAATAAATTAGGTTGACACTTCGAAATTCAGATAAAGTTTTCCTCCTTTTCTTAATGAACCAATGATGAGTAGATCATGTGTCTCTATCTTTAAATAGAATAGATTAATTTTTTTATTCTCTAAACAAGATTAGCTGCACTAAAAATTATGTCCTCTGCTTATTTATCATTGCTCACATGGTCATTGATTTGGTTCTCCATCCATATCTAGACTATTTTATCTATTAAGATAACCTCTCCTAAATACCCAGCTTCTTGTCGTTGCATCATGCTTTCAGGCGTCAACATCCCTCACAAATTTCCGATGTTGACCTTCCAAACTTTCTAACTGCTCCAAAGTCTTCCAGTCCATCTTTCTTGAATTAGTATTTTCCAAGTATTTATTAAAAAATATAGTTTTCTGCTACTTCACTCTCATCATCTCTATTTACAATGAAATATAAATCAAAAGTAAATAAAAATGATAAAAATTAAAAATTTACAATATGTAGACATCACAAGGTGTAACTTAATAACTTCAAAACTCAATCCTTGTTATCTATCTATCACACATTCCATTCAACAAAAGAATGTTGAGGAGAACTGAAGAGATGTCACAAATTGCCACACTGTTAATCTATAGAATGATGTGAATAAATAAAGATTTTGAATTGTGGTATGTGCATTTCATCAAGATTTTAGCTAGTATGATAAGTAAAACTCTTTCTCTTGAGCAAGTTCAACAAGGTGATTTTTTTGTTACTATCTCGAGAAGTGAATTAGATATCAAAAGATCTATATAAGATGTCTTGAGAAGTGAATTAGAACATCAATAGATCTAGATAAAATGTTTGTAAGTAGAAGAGGTACTGCCACTACTTATCGTTGCAAGAAAAGGGACAAATATATTAATGGTGGCCTTAATTAACACAAAGCTATTGTAATAACACAAATTTTCAAGATATTGAACTAGAACATTTTGAGCAGAGAATAACAAGTTGGAGATTTTATTCATAGTGTTTTACCAACTTCAAGCCAAGCTTAAGAAAAGAAATCAATTCATACTACCTTGAGCTCTTAGATGAAGAAACTTTGTAGTACCTTCAAAAAGACAATAACATCACCATAGCAGACTATTTTGACCATATTGAGAAAGGTTGATGAGACCTTTTCTAACGACGTTAATATAGGTTCCATATATAGCTCCAGATCCCTTAAGAACGTCTAAAGAAAGCTTTCAATCTTCTTCAAGTGATTCTAGATGCGGCATCTTATGTTCACAAACACTTCTGCATCATATTCACAAAACTCTCCGAGATGAATGATCAATCACCTTATCACCGAAGGCTTATTGTAACTCATATAACTCACTTGCTCAATTCATAAATATATAATTCTCGTAAGAACAAATAATCCAATCCAATCGTCTTTCATCGCAGCAAATAAACATTCTCCATAGTTATAACTAAACACCTTACTAATCGACAAATTTCCTGTGTGTAACATAAGTCGTTACAGTACTGAAGACCTTTGCATGCCTAACCGTATCAAGATTTCTTTCGGTGTAGGCATAGCATACTTATCAAACTTCGTCTATCTATTGATAAGACGGTAGTCTCCACACATCCATCTATCAATGTACTTGTCATACATATCTTTCTTGGCTGGCATAATAGTGATAGATGCATACTCTCCATAAGATATCTCCATCAAACCAACTTTGAACAAGTCATGAGTCAGACTCTTGATCAAGGCTCTCTTCATATCATTGTATCTATAAGGGCGTCGAAAGATTGGTGTCACCAGTCAATTCAATCTGTATACATGGTCTATTTAAGGTACCCAAATCCTTCATACTAAAGGTAAAATAATTCATGTAACCTCTCAAGAGACTATGTTTCTCCGTTTCTCTTCTCTTATAAGCTTTGTTCCAATCTCAAACTCCCAAGTATCCTCTATCATCACGCGAGAGGTAGAGGACGAAGCAATTGGTTGCTATTGAGCAACATCATGAGCAGACCTCTCCAGCTCACCATCAATGGATTCAACCGCGTCCGCACACACGACCTCAACAGTCTTAGTTATAACCTCCAAATGAACTCCCGTCACATCTCATTATGTCCATGGATAACGATCTCTCCTTGTCTCTCCTGAGTCTTTGCCTCTATCCTCTCTGTAGGCAAATCATTCACAAGGATATGAGCAGTAATACATATCAATTCGCATCCGATGATGCTCATTCAAATCTTATATCTGATCCAAAAATTGTTTCAGTTTGACCTACAGAATTTCCAACCTGTTAGTACACCGTTGACTCCGAGAGAAAAGCTCTCAACCAAAGATTGTTCTATTTTTGATGAAGAGAAGGCGCAATTTGCTTCTTATCCATATCAAAAAGCAATAGTTTCAATTAACCGGGCCGTCATTTGCACTCGTCCTGATCTAACCTTTAGCATGAGTGTATTATCTCAATACGTGATTAACTTATGACTCAAGCACATCACCGTCATAAAGCACATATTTTGTTATATCATAAAAAACTTTAGATCAGTACTTGTATTAGAATACAAGTACACACCTCAATCGATCTCTCTATTTGACTGCACCGATGTTGATTGAGGAGGTCACATCAAGTCATGACGTTCAGCTTCTGAAAATTGTTTCATCTGTTCCCAAGTAGCAATCAGTTGATCGTCAAAGAGATAGTAGTCTGTCGAAGTATCTAGTACTGAAGTTGAATATGTGGCACTCAACACATGTTCCTCATAAGCAATATGACTTTGTCAACTCTTAGATGAGATAAGATTGGATGAGAATGCGACTATCACTTTGTATTGTGATAACCAGAGTGCAATTGCACTCGTAAAAACATCAAAGTTTCACGACATGACAAAACATATAGATATTTGATATCAGTTCAGTAAGGACAAAGTTATATCCAAGACAACTGAAGTGAAGTATTGCCGTACTCATGAGATGATAAGTAAAGACATACCGACTCCAAAGGTTGACTACCTCCTACCAAGACTAGTGGTTGAGTGGGAGTGTTGCAACTAGATTGTCTAAGTGTGAAATTCAATACAGCAACTAGTTCAAGATATTTGACCTCGTGTCCTTTGGCCTAGCCTACCCTTGTACCAAAGTATAAATATCTCGCATATGGGTCTCTTATCTTATTATTCAGTTAACAATTCGCTTACACGTACTTGCTCTTTCTTGCATTGATTATGTCTCTCCTTTTACTATATTGCTTAACTTCCATCGCTGATTCTTCAGTCTCTCAACATGGAGTAGTTTCCTTTTCTCTTAATTTTACTCAACTGATCACCTTCCAATCCTCGAGCTCTTAGTCTTATATGCACTTTGCTACAAACAAATTAGAAGGATTCCAAAATATTCTCAAGGAATCTTGAATTTCCATCCTTTCTACACTATGACCTACTAAAAAAGAGACATGTGAATCTTTTCTTGTTTTTAGTGTCCACAAAGCCCATAACATTAATCCCACCACTAATATCAAGTAAAAAAGGAGAGAAGGTATACTTTCCACCTCCTTTCTATTTTTTAGATAAGTTGTTCTTTTTATATTGTCATTTATTTTTTAAATGACAATATAGTAGTGCTCACTGTTTAGGACATATTTGAATTCTGCACAAAAGTACAGCTAAGTTTAATCATAATGAACTTTTAGCTAGTCATGACTAACTTGATACATCCTTAAAGTTGTTGACTTTGAAGGAATAAGCCCATGTGAAAAGGTAAGAAACTCATGTGATTAATGCTTTTATCTTGATAATATCTTAGTAAAACCTGGCAAAAGTAGTTATGACTGAGTTACCGAAGAGTACCAAAGTAAAAACCTAGAATGTATGAATGGAGGAATAGATAAGAGCTCCTCATCCTTGTTTTCACATCGTCATAATGACAACTTGAGCAATATACAGAGAGTGTGAGATTTTGGAATGTGAGAACTTGATAGATGTCGTTACAATGAAGAATTTTAGTTTATGAGTTTATGGGTGTGTGAGGGGGTGAACTTAATATTTTTCTCTTCAAGTTAATGGTGTGCTTCTATCCAAACCATTAGAGGTGACCTTTGAGTGAGAGACAAACCCGATATGTTATAAGTTGATCGATGACTATGATAGAGGTTGAGAGATTGAGGGGTAGTTGACCGATAAGACCGTTGAGGGTTTACATTCTTGATTTTGTTGTCGAGATCTCACTTGAAGAGATCATTTAAATAATGTTTAGAGTTCAGTTCAACATTCGACAGAAGGAGATCATGCGAGAGCACATGGAGAGAACGTTGGGAGGAGAGAGAGCTAACATGATGTTAGTCATTTTAGAATCTTTCGTGTCTCCCGTAGTGATCTATGATCTATGACGCATTAGAGGTCATTCTATATATTTTGTTTGCTTAGAAAGGGTTTGGGAAGAGTTAAGAGTGGATGCAACAAGAGTTTTAAGAAAGGAAAAGAGAGAAGTTACTAGAGAAGAAAATTTGAGAGTTTAGGAATTTTGCTCTGTGAAACATTTGTATAGTCTCTGTCATAGTGTCTGTGTATTTTATTTCTCCTTGTAAATTTCCATTTTTTAGCTTGTCTGATAAGTTATCAGGGACAAAAGAAATCATGAGAAGAGGTGATCTAGAAAGAGAGATATGATATTTCAAAGTTGAGGGGGTTTATTTGTGAAAATTTATAAATTTTGCTCTAGGGAGATTTTGTACAGTTAGTGTCATCTTTTCAGTGTTTTTTATTTCTCTATGAAAATTTATAGGATTGTAGCCTCGCTGATATGATATCAAAGGAAACAAAAATCATGAGAAGATGAGGTCTGAAGAGGGAGATCAAAGTTTTCAAAGTGGAGGGATTGACAATCACGAGTGAAATCAAAATAAATAAATTTTAGTTCTCTGGAAATTTGTATAGTCAGCACCATCTTCTGATTAGGGATTTTTCTGTTCAAATTTCATGAGTTAGTAGCGTGGAAGTTGAGCTACTAGTGGTCACACAAATCTTGGAGAGATCTCTTACCAACTAAGAGATATACGTTTTAGCATACAAGGGGGCTTGAAGATATTTCATAGAGAATCCAGTTCGTGTGCCGAAAGAGAAGAAGAGACGTTTAGAAGTTCAAACAGAGACAGTGAAGCAAAAGTTGAGTATAGATCAGTTGCGAACACACATCTATAGCACTTGGGGTGATCTATTCATCCTGTAGATCATCATCCAAGTTGTGGAGTAGGTGATCTGTCAAGAAGACACAAGTGTGTAGATGTGATCGCTCTACTAACGTCGGTAGTCGAGAAGTTGGACGAGACTCAGAAAACTGAGATGGAGAAGTTGTCGACTTCAAAGGAGGACTCAACTAAGTTCTGATGGAGATTGTCATTCTGATGATGGAGAAGGCGATAATACGACTCAGACTCATGATTATCTTGGGAGAAGAAATGATACAAGAAGTGTTATTACAACCATTTCTTTTCATTTTATCTATGATAGATTATTCTCGAATGAAATTGATGATGTTTGTACTCTTTTAGCGAATCGTTATTGTGCAAAGAATAGAAGAACGAAAAGAGTAGTTACAAGATGAGGAAACTACCAGTGTTTCACGAGAAGGACAATGAAGATATAGAGCCGTTTGTTCGAGACTTCAAGAGGAGTTGCATCGAAAACAATGTGAAAAGGAAGGAAGAATAGGTGTTAATATTACTAGAGTTTCATGGAAGATTTTGCTCTCATGTGGTATGAAGACCGGGTGAAGAGCAAAACGCAAGATGTAGTTGAAGAAACATGAGAGACGTTGAGTAACACACTCATCGAGGAGTTTCTTCCATAAGAGAGTTATGAGAAGTTCATGATGAAGCTCACTCATTTGAAGTAATGAGACGATGAGAAAGTTTGGTAATATGCCAAAAGTGTGGATAAGTTGGAGCAATGGTTTTGGACGGTCTTATGGAAGAGTAGAGACAACATGGAGTTAACGATGGCGAGATTGGAGTAGTGCTGACCAAGAACTTGGTAGGAGAGTTAAGGTCTTCAATTCAAACCCAAGTGAGATACGAGAAGCCAGCAACCAAAGTGGAGGTCATCAAGATTACGACAAATATGGAAGAGAGTTGGATGAAAGAGATTTCATTCAACCTCATCATGCCACTCTTATGTCGACTCGGACTCTTGGTGTAGTCACAACAATAGTATCTGCACCATCACAGTTGTTGATTGTTTCAACGTCAACTCTTATTCCAACAACGGTGCCAAAAACCATTTGTCCCTACAGTGATGTCTACTACCACTTCAATTTTCATGTCGAGTTGAAGAGCATCACATATACTCTTGCTAATTTCAAGATAAACGTGATACAGTTACGAGAATGGAGGAACAAAGATTGAAGAGGAGGTCAAAGAGATTACAATAACTATTCCAACCGAGGAAATCAAGGTAACTTTGGAGGCAACCAAGGTAACTTTGGAGGAATCACATGTTAGACGTGTGGAGGTTATCATTTCTAACGAAATTGTCTTAACAACGGAGCAAGGGGTGCTAAAACTATCAGAATGAATCTTGTTGGAAGAAATCCATCACAAGCACGAGACAATGGAGTTACTACTATCGATGTAATGTGAGATCCCATCTATGAGAAGAAAGAGAGCTCGAACTCTTCTCATGCACCGGTGGAGCTTTTAGCTCAAGAAATGAAACGAATTTGATTTTCTGATGAACTGATTTTCATGAAGAAATCACCAAGTACAAGTACTCACTCGAGTAATGTTTTGAGTACACCAAAGGAGCCAAGAAAGTAGTTGGGGATGACGGATTTCACTATTTTGTCTTCTCAAGTGAAATATGATGTGGTTGAAGATGTAGGTGCTCAGAAAGCCAACATTACGGTTTGGCAATTGATTGCACTCAACCCCAGTTTACGAAGAGAATTCAGAGGAGGACTGAGTTCTAAGAGAAGTAAGAAGAAGAAATCCAAGGAGTAAGACATCTAAGTCTGTGGGAGTTGGTGTGATGGATGTGCATACTTCAGAGGTGTGCACTAGAGCTTCAAAGATTGAAGTTTGATTGAACGATCACTACGTCTTTGACGTGTTGATGGATGGAGGGTCGGCTGTAAATGCCATATTGGAAAGGTTGATGAACAAGTTGGGAACGGAACCAACTCGTCTTGCTAGCATTGTTGTGGGGATGGCTAACAAGCAACGGGTAAGACCTCTTCGTGTGTTAGAGAAGATGGTTGTGTTTGTGATGTGAGTTCAAAGATTGATGTTCTTTCAAGTGCTAAAAGACTCTAGTTATGATTTACTCATAAGTATACCTTGGTTGATAATTGTGTGCACCACAGATAGATGACAAAAGAGATATTTACAGATTGGGCTTAGAGATCACAGAGTGATAGCATCTCTCTCAGGGTTGGAGTTGTGACTTCTGACTCCAATAGACCCACTAGTGACTACTAGAAATCTAATACGGAGGACGATCAGAGTGTCTCAAAGATAGATACGGGAGATTCTTATGATCAGAAATCCTCATCAGATGATGAAGGATTTGATTGAGATAAATAATTACATCAACTTAGTGCTATTGACTTGTTGTCTCGAGCAGCAGTCGAGAAAGATCTTGACAAAGAAGAGTTGAGTGAGATAGAGATTGTGAACAAGACTCTACCCTGAAGTTTGATATAAATATCACTCAAGATGAGAAAAGTAATAGCAAACATATGGATATATTTCAAAAATATATTCATTTGTTTGCTTTCACTTACAAGGATTTGAAGGAGGTGACTCTAGAGACTCATCGAATCGAATTGGAGGAGAATGTAATACCAGTTCGACAAAAGCAAAGAAAGGTCAATCCTACAACAACAATGATGGTCAAGGAGGAGATAGACAAGTTGAAGGAGGCGAGTTGCATCTACGAGGTGGAGAACTCAAAATGGATTTCACTCATTGTGATTGTCAAGAAGAAGAATGATAAGTTGCGAGTGTGCATAGACTATAAGAAGCTGAATGGAGTTACCAAGAAAGATTATTATCCTTTGCCATGTATAGATGAGATTTTGGAAGAAGTTGCTGGTCATGAGTGTGTACAGCTTTGGTGATGATTATAGTGGGTATAATCAGATCAAGATAGCATAGGAGTACCAGCAATTGACTACATTCACTACTCATTAGAGAACATTTACATTTCGGATGATGTCATTTGGATTGTGTAATGCTCCAACCACATTTCATAGGTTCATGAAACAGATGTTTGAACCGTTCATATGAAAGTATGTTCGTAATTTTATTGATGATTTTTGTGTGTACGGAAGAAAAGTGACAGCTCATATACTTGCTAAACCTGAGTGGAGTAAAAAGCATGTATTTTTGTACGGATGCCTCCAATCTTAATTCAATTAGATGGAGATAGACATAATCATCCTATAGCTTATGCTTGTAGGTAGATGGTTCTCGCGGAGAAGAATTACTCCGTGACTGAACGAGAAGGATTGGCTGTGATTTTTGGATTGAAGAAATTTTGACATTACTCGCTAGGAGGGAAATCTTCTTAGTCACAAATCACAAGGTTTTAAAGTATATCTTTAATAAGCCTAATGCTGAAGGTCGTATTGCTCGTTGGAATATCCTTCTAACAGAATTGATTACGAGATCGAAGATAGATCAAGGGAAAAGTATGCAAATGTTGATATCTTGTCGAGGGCTTATGATGATGAGAGAGAAGAACCGTTTGATGATTCATTTCTAGACGAGCAAGTGATGACCATCACAAGCATTGAGGAGGTACCAAGACGAGTACAAGGAAATATGGAGTTTTTTTGCAGATGGCTTGTTTCCAAAAGGTATGCATACTCGAGAACGTAACGCGTTGATCAAGAGATGTAAAACTTGCACAATGGTGGAGGAAATTATGTTTCATCAAGGAGCAGATGGATTACTAAGGAGAATAGTTGGTCAGAAGGAGGCTAATGTACGAGTTTCACGATGGCACTATTTATGGAGCTCATTTTGCTGGTAAGATAACAACCTTCAAGATTTGGATGCTGGAGAGAAATTTTCAAAGAGTATTTAAACTATTGGTAAACTTGCGACGTATGTAAAGCATTTGCTTTGAAGTCTACTAGAACATCTCCATTAAGATCAGTTATAGTGTTAGGACCATTTGAGAAGTGAGGTATTGACTTTGTAGGTCCTCTTAATAAAACACCTCGAGACAATAGATACATTGTAATCTCCACGGACTATTGTACTGTCACACCACAAGTATTTTATTATTTATGTGTTTGTTTATATAAATTTCATTAGGTATGACTATCTTATAGTTTACTCTAGTTCGAAGATCCAAATCTAGAATGATAGAAACTAGTCGTAACTAGCTGAGATAGTTATAACTAAGTTGAAGAAACTATTAGAGGTTTCACTATGGCACTATGTGACAAGTGCGGAGCTCTAAATATACTTCTCAAAAGTATGTAACTTTGTTGACCATCGTTGATTGGATGCATGGTGGAAAGTCATGCACAAATATCTAAAATGCTCCTCAAAAAACGTATTAGTTTGTTGTCGTCTTCTTACTTGCTAGTATGGAAAGTTAACACTTTAGAAAAGCTAAAGTAGGAGAATCTCTTACTTTAGTAAAGTAGAACAAGTAATGTGTGTGTTATTCTTAACGTCTTAGTAGCCTTTAGAAGTAATCCATTACTTATCATGAGGTAACGTAACTTAGTGAAAGTTACCACGGTAAGAAATTGTAGAGTATATAAAGAAGAGTTGAGAGGATGGAAGACACTCTCATTTTCTTGTCTATAAGTAAAGTAAGCATTGTAGACATTGGGAGTCTTTGAGTATTATGCGATGCAATGTTGAGAGCGGGATTATAACTTGTTTACAGGAACGCTATTAGAGGGATCGATATGATCATGCGGATCAGAGAGTTGAGTGAAGTGAGCATATGTGTAACTGAATCTTTGTAATTATGGTGCAATAGTAATCTTAGTCCTCTGAGATACCCTTGGGTGAGAGACAGGTCGGTTTACAGTACCAAGTGAGTAGAGACTAGATCTTTGAGAGAACTTAATGAAACGGAAGTGGGTAGATTCTTGTGAGAGAGGATCATCACAAGATTTGGATGTCCGTTAGAGTTGGTCTCAGATAGAGGAGGGGAATTTTTAGGGAGCATGACTACTGCTATAATGTAACACTTTTCTATCAAGCCACGAGTGACAACTTCGGATAAACCAAATGTTAATGATCGTGCGGAGAAGAAGAATATTACACTTTGTATGATGCTCATCAAAGATGTTGGGGGGTGGAAATTCGAGATCCTAGTGTAAAAGGGGGTGGAAATTCGAGATTCCTTGAAAATATTTCAGATCCTTCTAGAAGTTGTTTATTTTGAAGAAATAAGCTCATGTGAAAAGGTAAGAAGCCCATGTGATTAATGCTTCTACCTTGGGTAAAGAGTTTTCAGTAAGAACTTCAACTTTTGTATTGCTTCGGTATGCTCTTCCTTCCATTTGAACTTGTGACTCTTGCACAAAAATCCATATAATATATTCACCACATGCTTAGAATTACAGGTATAACATTTAGTATATACTTTTCCACCTAACCATTTTATACGAATAGAGTCTGACCCGAGCATTACCACGTCAAGGATTGAAGTTCTTTCATGTTCAACTCAAGATATAGTATTATGTGTATGGAGTCAAGATTCATGTGATGCTAGGATCAACGGGAAAAAATATATTTGTTGGTGTTGAAACATCTCATGCCATCATGTACTCATCTTTGTTTATCCTAATCGACATATACAACAATGATCCATAAAACTAATATGTGATTAGTGAACTTCATACATCATAGTAGTGCTTACCAACGAAATGAATCGTATGATAAAAAATCGTCGGGACAAGCGTATGATCATTGCAAAGATTCCAAACAGACGTTATCACGATTGCATGTCCTATCATGCATAAAAGAAGTAGCACACCAAATTGTAACTTGTTTATGAATCTCAACTTCTACAACATGTTTATCAGTCACATGGGGCTAGATCCTAATTGGGTGTTGTATCGCAACCTTAATGAGATACAATATATTCTTAGAGGAAATATAGTACAAATTGGTGGAACCCAAAGCCACTGTGATTTATCTTTTCTATTTACTGTTTTGACTTAGTCTTGACCCAACTAGTACCCCTTCATCTTTTCTGTCATCACTGAAAGAAGTTGGTTTCTTTGGTTCTAGCCGGAAGTTTTGCTTACATAATATGCAAGAAAAAACACACTAAATGTAAAGATGGATTTGGAAGGTTCTTTTAGTTGATGCAATCAACTGTTTGCTGAGATTTGGTTTTACCGCGATTGTCACTTCCATGGATTTCTACTTTTGTTTGTATTTTTGCAAGTTCTTGCTGACCACTTCCTGAATTCCGATGGTGATTTCACGAAGTTTACTGATTTGACCCTTTTTCAATTCTTATGGAAGGAATTATACTGCACAATGAGATCTACTCGTTCTTGATGTGGTTAATTTGTGAGCAAGGAGCAAGTTCGTGAATTTGATAACTCTTTTTTGTCACGAGGTGGAGTTCTATGATTGTCTGACTATCATTTATCGCACTTTGCTACTTGTTCTCACTTATAGAGAGTCTCAGACTTGGAAGATGAAAAGTCATCTCAAAACATTCAATATGTTTCAAATGACCTCAAGTCTAGATGGATTCGTAATTAGAAGCGATTACATTTTTTCCTTCCAATCCAATTGCTTGCCGTTTGTCTTATATTCGAACAGAGACAATTTAGTTTGTTGGGACTGCACATATCTGTTGATACTCTATTGCAGCAAACTCTCGAGCACTCTCTCGTCATAAATGCAGAACCAAAGGTGGTGATGGAGGAACTTACGACGAGAAGAATACGATCCACTTTGATGTGGAGGAGAGGTGGACCATCGATGTCGAATAGAGATACATCCCCACTGCCTCTTTTTTCCACTCACACACTGAATTTTATATCGGACGATAATTCTCATGTGCAAAATAATACCAATTCTAGCAGCCAAATCACATGAGAACCTTGGATGGTGACTTCTTTGTTACTTGGTAAGAAAATAGAGAGTCAGGAGCGAAAGGGCTATATTGCATCGAGCAGAAAGTTTCACTCGAAGCCAGGGCAAAAGTTTATTGCCTATTTGCATGAGAAGGGAGTGAATATTGATGATAAGTTGTTGGAAACAACTTATCATCAATTACACTGAATGAATATTAAAAATGAAAAATGAAAAATGAAATTGTTGAGATATAACCTTTCAAAGGTCAAGGTATCTTTAGACATCTTCTACATCGAAGACTCATCACACAAATGATACCATGTCAGCATTGGGGATTCTTCACACAAGAGATGTCATATCAACACGGAAGACTCCTTGAAGAGAAGTTATATCTCGTTAACTTCAGGAAGTCATAAGTCCTTGTTCACAACTCAGACCGAACTTATCTTGGATTCTTTGGAAAGCTTATCTCTAGCTCGGTTACTCTATGAAATTTCTTTGCGTCTGGAGTCTGTCACATAGAATCCAGGTGATATTCTAAGTGACAAAATCTGATTAATTTTCCCGAGTACCCCGATGGCTAATCGCGGACTGCTCTATCGAAGTTTGGTTCTCTGATAAGTCCGCATATCTTTGTTCGCAATCTCGCTAACATGAACTGATTGAACTGAATGAACTGATTGCCAAGTGTGTTGTGAAGTGTGTTGTGCACTCTGCCAAGTATGCTGAATACATATAAAACGTGAAAACTATACTACAGGACACGTGCCACGTGGTCGTCAAACCCACATAATGTTACTCCCTGATTCATACAACAGATAATGGAGCATATTCGAGAACATATCGAACTCGAACATTACGCTTATAGTTTCCCATGATGTCAAAGAGAGTCAGTCCAGGCTAAAATGACGCTGGTCCGGGTAACGAGGAAACCTTTAGATCCGAATACCTTGTTTCGCCCCACATAAACATTTGATTTCAACTCATCTTTCGTATTCGGATCTAAAGGTTTCCCCTGGTACTGTTTATACACGTATCATTCGCTGACTGTTCCATTTACTGATAAACATCTGATTAAACGAGACTCGTGTACCACGCCCCAACGTAGTATACGTGATACTGTTCCTTAACGCGTTACATTCATTGGAACTATTACTTTGGGTTTGATGATTGCACATTATTGCATCTCAGACAGATTCAGTCCGTAACACCTAGAATTATAGAGAAGGACTGTAACACTAAACACCGATACTCCCCGAGCACTTGTTTAAGCGTCGGTCGGTGATCGGCAAATTCCACTAGGTTGATAAGTGTAAACATTCCTCTAAATATACGTTCAGTAAGCAAACCTAACGCAATTTACGTCCTGGAGTACCGTAGATCATCCTCAATCCAGGAAAGGATTATAAACCATGAAGAGAAACTGGCGATAACAGCTTACCCACCTGTTCCATCCGAAGAGGTTAGTAACTGACCCTTGATTCAATACTAACCGTCCTTGCAAAAGGTTTAGGTAATAAATTAAAGGACATAAAAAAGGATAAATTTTATCACCTACTACCAGTGGATTTTATGTTTGTGTGTGACACAAACACAACATGTATACTTCTGTTCTCGTTCAAACTTATTATTATATTTAAGGCTAATACCACAGTAATTATTCTGATATAAAATAAATGACATCTCAATACCATTATGATAAAATTATAACACAATTAAGATGTCACAATCATATGATCTTAACTAAAAGGACTGTAGATGCACGCCTTGAGTGTTTCTAATCTCCTGTATCAATAGTAAATATTTTTTTAATCACGTAAATCGGCCATTAACCCAATTAATCACCTCCAGTTCGTGGGAGTCCTTGAAGGTTCATGCCTCTAGCGAGGAGTTAGAATCTTTCTGAAAAATTTTTAATCTGCAAGAATGAGTTACATCTTCTGCCAGACCTTAGTGGACGTTTCACACAGGCACTTCCCGAAGTACCCGCAGAAAAACATCACGGGCATTTCCTGAGCGGCTTTTCGTTCGTTTCACCCATTCTTTTAGTCAGTGAATTATCCGCTATTCTGAGTGTTAAAATCTTTTAAAAAATTTATCCGCTATTCTGAGTGTTAAAATCTTTTAAAATAGTTATCCGCTATTCTGAGTGTCTAAATTAAAAAAATTGCCTACAGCAATTTTCCGACTATTCCCCTCCGCCGCTAGTGGAATCTTAACTTTGACACCCCCTATCACACTAGACTTGGTACTTTGGGTCCGCGCCGTACTTTCTGAAAGACGGGCCTCCTAAAGTCGAAAATTTCTCCGCTTACGCATATAATCCCGACCTGTCTTCGGTCCGATCGGTATCTAACATGGTGCCGCGCCATGTACGGGATGCTTTACACAAAGAAAGTGTATATACACATGAGAAACGAGACTCACGAGGGTAATGCCTGTGTGATCAAAACCAGAAAACGGTTAACTATTTCCGTTTTCTGTTCCCTTCAGGATGCCGTCAAATGGACGGTTAGCTAGACAAATGCATAGCAACAATTCTTGTTCCTCGGATGTTCAAATCTAGAATCAGGGCTGTACAGCTCGGGACAGAAAAAGGACCCGCGAGCGGTCATGAGGTTGTGTACATGCCGGCGGGGACGAACAGCTGTGGCGGCCCGCAAGGTCTGCAAGTATGACGCTCGAAGATACACAAACCGCTAAACTCGGCAATACTAGCGCCACACGCGATGTTCACCGCTTGGACGTTACCTTCAGTCGTGTCGTCAGAAATATTCACGTTGAGAGGACCACCAGACTACCCATAAGGGGTAAGCTTGCACTTTCATTTGCTACTGAAAGGCAAGCTTAGCTTTCCGCAACATTTTCCTTCCGTCATTTGCGAGATATATACATAATTTTTTCCGGAGAAGACAGGATGCTTCAAACTGGTACTGCTGCAAGTATCGGTGCTCACCTATAAAAGGACCGATTACCAGCTGAGAATCCTGAAGGGGTCATCTCCCATTGCTTTCTTGACGACTGCTTATCCTTGGAAAGCCCTACCACTAAGGGGTTTAGCTTAGTCTTGGAACCGAATCATCTTAGCCCCGATCGCAAAAGCAGTGCAGCGCTCTCTCAAAGGGAGTGTAAAAAGTCCCACGAAAGCGCTGCTCTTCTAAAACTTCCGGAGAAGATGATCAGAAGTGCAAATTCCAGTCTCCGGAAATTTAACCTGAAAGTACTGCTCGGGCCTCCAAACCTGACAGATCAGCCGATCTCCAGTCCGAGGGTGTTATCGACCCGATCACAAATTGTCTGTTGACTCGCGCGTTTCTATCTCGTAATCCTCTCATGGCTGGTGGCGTCGTGAGGCTTGCGTTGGCGTTAGTGACGAGTTCGAAGTATCGACCATGCGAACGCGGAGCATCGTCAATAAAACATCCGCACCAAGATCTTCAACTGCTCCTCGACTTCTTCCCCGCGTTTGATTTATATTTTTACCATCTACACTCTTCGAAGGCACAAGCTGCCCTAAACTTCTCTCCCTAGTGGTATCCCCGCGTGCCACATATCTTCTGTACAAGATGTCAAAACTCGAGACAGCGCTGTACAAGCCGCATTGCTTTTACAGAGGTCTGTTGTGCTTAAGACCTAGCCAAACAGAAAGGTATCAACCGAGACGGACAACCAGCACACACAAACCAGTCGTTAGTACAACGTTCTGAATTTCTTGGAAACTGTCTTAAATTCTTATAAGAAGAAGGCGATTAATTTTCAAGTAAAGTCGAGTAAAGTCACACTGGCATGTTCACGGGCAACTACCTCATTATCAAACTTGTCGGCCACAGAAACTCACCTGAGAATCAATGACTACAGAGTCTCTGCTGTAGAAGTAATCCGTAATGTAGAATTATAACTCTTCCATGTCTTGCAAAGGAACGGCCGAATCACCGGAAAACTCGGAGGCTTCCAGAACCTCCAAGGAGAAAATCCTAGCACGTCTCTCAAATTGTAAGAGCTCCTGCACACGCGTGATACTTGCTCAGACTCCGTCTGAAACGCGCTTGCAGAGATCCTTCCCCTAGGGGATCCCTGACCCTAAAGGCATCCTTAGTTTAGGTCATCGATCTGTCTGCTAATCCTTCAGTTAGATGAGATCTTCATTACAAACATTCACAAAGTGCACAACTAAGATTACTTTGTTCAAAGTCTCCACTTGTCATCTTAACACGGTACCAGATTATTCCTCAAAACCCACACGTGCAAGGGCAAGTCAGGTTCTTACCTGCATCTGTCTCTGACTAAATAGCTGATACAGCTCATATTTCTTCGAGGCGACTAACTCCAGCACATCATAGTCTTCCTCATCTATTTCAAACGATGCAGCTGCGAGGGCAACTTTAACCTATCATAGAACAAAGTATCCCGAGACACCAGTCAGCAACCACCTTATCTTCACTCAGTACAAAGTAGGGGAAACTCACTAAGACAGTACACGATCTGGAGGATGCACAGAATTACCTGCATGCTGCGAAGAATTAGTTCCGGCAAGCAGCAACGCCTACAGAGTCCCTGCATTATATAGCCAGCTTGCACCTGTTGTACGCCATCTTCGATGGTATACCATGCGTCTAATCGCAAGACCTCTAGTACTATCCCAGCTCGAAAGTGAGGCAGCTCTCCTGTACACGTTACCGACATCAGTTTAAACAACCTCGTCTGAGTATATGGTGGTGCACAAGGAAGCAGTTCTCAGTCGCGAGAAAAACGTTAACGCGTACCTTTTACAGCATAAGCCATGATGGATGCCAGCAGACCACCATCATATTCTGTGGACGAGCCCAGCCCATCGCCTTTTACTGGCAAGCAGCGAAGGTGAATATCGACAAGACTCTGATCTTTCACATTCACGGAAACATCCACCTGCAGCACAAGGACGACATATAGTTACACAGGGAACAACTACTTTAGTAGAAGACAACCATACATATGGCACACTATAAACACCTCTTTGAAGAAACTAGAGATTATGAACATAAACAGCAGCCGAGTTACAGAGAGAACAACTTAAGCGCAATAACAACAAACTGGCATAGTCTAACCACGCCTTGACGTAAAAATCCCACAAAATCCGAGAAAATCACTCCAACAGATATACCCAGTTGGCAAGACTTAGAGCAAGATGCAAATACCATTAGTTGCCTTTGTACACCCTGGTCTGCTCCACAGTTATGTAGAGCATCAACTAGAGCTGTGCAAACAGTTGCATCAGGTACCAATGACGAACCCGACGATGAGCTTAACATCCCAGTGCACTGCAGTTCTAGCCATTCCGGGGCCAGGTCGTCCTCAGCTGCGTCATCGACTCCAGCCAACCACATACCATGATTTCCTGGATAAACATAGAGGAGTTACAGAGAACAACCGAGTGAACTTGCGATAAATATCGATCAAATCTTCGTTTTAGTGTTGAACACCAACATCGGTATCATCTCAACTTATTAAACAGCAAAGCAATTCTTGGCATATCTCGGCTGATGTAGCTGGAAGCAAAACAGATCAGGCAAGTTGTCCATCAAATAACAAAAACGAATTACTCACTTTGCAACAGTGAGGATGCAGCATCCAAGGCTTGCTGGGCTGCGGTGGCAGCACGTTCTTTTTCATCTGAAGAGAGCTCATCAACTGGAACTACTGAGTTCCCCTGTTCAATTTTGAGCCAATTCCGGAAGAGAGCATCACAGGCGTAGTATTCCCTCTGCATAATTGCGCAAAACGAGAAGCAATTCAGCAGACATATCTTCCTTCCCGACTGGCGGAAATCGAAAGAAGGCAGTCACGAGAATAGCTCATACGAGAGGTCAGTTCCTTTACTCACCCACTCTTCAAACTCCTGGAGGTTTTCTTGCACCCGATGTTGATCTAAGGAGAGTAGATCATCAGTGGGCTGGTTCAAGGGTTCCGCTAGATGACCCAACAACACATGAGCCCCAACAGGCATCTCCGGGGTTCTCCAAAGAGAACTAAGAGAGTACTCCCGGAACAGGAGGTTGCTGAATCCAGAAAAAATGTGCAGAGAGTTAGATCTTGTTCGGAACTTTAAAACGCCGATGGCTGAATCTACAGCGATGCTAGTTGCGTATTTCAACATCATCAGACCAGCGCGAGCGCAATGAGTAACTTCACTTTCACAGGGACAGAGAGTCCCTTCAATCCACAACAGGAAAAGACGGGAAGCAGATGGCCCAGCTTGTGAAATTTGCAGGTTTTCAAGAGGAAAGCTTCTGCTACCACATTCGGTACCCAGGGAACCAGAGATGGTTTACAAGTTTCTGTTCCTATAGATCCTTCTTAGACATCGACCCTTTTATGATGGGTATTTCCGGAGGATACCTGTATTCCAGGGCTCGGGCAAGAAGTTCGGCTCGTAACATGTCGACCTTGGACAAACTTGACGGAGGTAAAAAGCAGAGCCACTGCACGGCGTGAGCCTTCCGAACAGCTTGGTGTCGCTGCCCGGTAAACTCCACCTTCACGAGATGCTGTGAGTCTGATCTGATGTCTCGAGACTTGCTCAAAACTCTGTCAATTAATGAACCAAAGAAAGTAAAAAGTGTGTCATTTAGATGAAATCTGCTGGTATATGTTGGTACGTGAGCATAGCAGAACGAATCAGACTACGCGCACGCTTTTAAGACAACCCACAAAATTCCAGAGAGCCCAACGAAGACGTAGTGAGTAGCAAAAGGGTGTGTGAATGTGCGCTGAATTTGAACATCAAGTTCGCGAATGTCTATAAACCAAGGGGCGGACCAACGCAAATGTACAGCACAAGGCACATTGCCGGAGATGGTACTATTTGGTAGGGAGGTACAGAAGACAAGTACAATTTGCACTGCATATAAAGCTGTGCGCATGTGGTTTCTAATGCAGAAAAGGAAATGAGGTCTAAGAAAGCAGCAGGGGCACACTAGTATAGCTGAACGATGCATGCAAAATGCTACAGGCTCTTAAATTAACCCGTAGAATGGAACCCAGAGAAACGACCACCAGAACTGGGGGCAAGAAAGAGAAATGAATATCTGTTTAATTTGTTGGCAAAAGGGCGCAACAAGCACAGTAAACCAAAAAGAAGTACAATAAGGAAAAATTTCTGCACAAGGGTCTCTGATACAGCTGTAGGTCCTGAGCAGGTGCGCACTCAAATACCTAACTACCACAAATTACACTCATGCACATCCGGCTGCATGCACCTCAAACTGGTCTGTGACTTCTTCGGCACCCAGCAGAGAGGTTAAACTATAGATGAGTAGGAAAAGTGAACAGTCCGAACCACTTCTCCCATCTAAGAGATAATCTCCAAACAAATGTGTCACCAACTTTATCTGTCTACCTGGAAATGATGTCAGAGAAACTGCCTTTTGTTCCATCTTCTGAAGTGAACGGGAGGTACTCTATCGCTGACTTGAAAATTTTATATTTGACTGGCACGCTGCAAAAGACATAACTGTTTAGAAGCTGTGACTGAACATCACAAGAAGATCAACGTATATACTGGATTCAGTTAGCCACAACAGATATTGTTCTTACTCTGTGCTAAAAGATTTGAATGGGAGCCAACACTAATTTACATCAGCTCCTTGTCCTACCACAAAAATTACGCAGTATTCTGAGCGGTACATTGATAACCTGTAACGTTGTAGACCACAGGGAATGTTACTTGATAACTAACGAGATCCATCATAGCTTTCGCTTGTGTTCACAAAATCTGGATCCGTAAATATTTTACTACTATCTTATCCATAAAGCGAGGTCAGATAACATTACTCACCTATCATTCTCTCTAAGCTCCATCATATGCACGTACAGTTCCACACACAAGTGTGGTGCCAGCTGAGAAGCGTAGACACCAACAAGCTCTTCCTTTCTTTGCGTGAAGAGGAAGATAGCATAGCTGCGACACAGCCAGAAACGTAATCATAAACACAGGCAGTTTTCCAGTCTCTAGCTGGCTTGTTAATCATTATGCATCCACTTCACGCCTAAAACAGATGAAGAACCAAATACAGCCCTCCACATCAGAGAAAACGAACTTGCACACAAATCTCTCAAACAACAAAATTATTTGATCGGTTACGAGGCTTTAACATTAATGCGGTCTAAATTCGGAGATATTTGATTAGTAAAGGGAACGAATCGACGACTTACGTGTTGAGAATCAGGTCACCAATCAGCCAAAGCTTCTCTCTGAATTGTTCTTTGATCTCATCAGCCAGGATATACCGTAAAACCAAGACCAGATGCGCACCAAAACGAATCATCTGTGGATGACCGTGTGGCCTGTAACAAAGAGGAACAATTAGAAACTCAAGGTACAGAACATCGTACATCACAAAGATAGTTCACGAGGACAAAAATTATCGCTGGTATCACTGATTGACGCTAGTTTAACGCTTACCGTGATCTGTCCCTTATATCCTGAGATGGGGCTATCCACGTCCTTAGCAAGTCAAGAAGGTGTGCGATGTCTCCGAGCATGAGGTCCATCTAAACCGCATATAATAATACAAACAATGATGAGTGTATGTTATCGCCTGGCCAACTGCCACTCAAGCAGCCTACGAATGAAAACGCAAAGAAGAACGTGTCAATTCAGCTTATATTATGGTCTTCTCGGACTTCTCCATTATTCACAAAAGTGGCTATCTCAATACGGTAGTTGAAGCTGTACGAATTTATTACCGTAAATCACTAGTCATGACGGGACCGTACACATGTTACAAGGACAGCAACGACTAAGGGCAGCAAGCGAGCTTTGCTCGAAATCGGAAGCAAACCAAGGAACATACACTGCCTAGATCTTTAAATTTGCCAGAAAGCCTACAGATTTGATAATAGCAAAGACAAAAGTAGGATCGCAACAATCCCTTGAAAACCCCACCTGAATAAGGCGCTGCTGTTCCTTGCAACTTCTCCGCACGTTCTCGTTGACAAGATCCCTGTTTAGACAGAGAAAGGTCAAAGAAAGGGAAGAGCAAGGAACATGCAATCAAGGCCTCTACGAAAACAGCAGAGAAGTAGTAAAACGCCCTGGGTTTGAAAGGTCTAAAATAAAATCCAGCTTGGCTGCGATGATAAGGCTTGTAAGGTTTTAGCAGGTCCGAATGATACCCTGTGAGAAGTTTCTGGAAGAGGGAATGCAAATCACGAGGTTGCTGACTAACAACTGGCTGGGGCCAGAGCTCAGGTCCGCCGGTATTTTCACCATTAAGTTCCTCGGCTGATTTTAGACCGTGCAGAGAACTCAAATGCAGGTCCACTTCGACATCAAGCCACGACCTCACCATAGCCCAGCAGGCAGCCTATCAGTTGTAAAGAGGCGACGTTACATCACAAGAAAGATATCGATAGCAGAGATTTATCCGTGCAGAGAACTCAAATGCAGGTCCATATCGACAGACGCCACGACCTCACATAGCACAGCAAGCAGCCTATCCATTTGTAAGGAGCCGACGTTACATCACACGAGAAAGAATTTTCATTCTGTGATAGATTAGCGGAGAGCACATCCACTCCCGCTAATATATCACAATAAGAAAATTGGATGACAAATATCCAAATAAAGCGAGATGAAGCTTCTTTTCAAGATATGCGTATGCCACAGTTCTGTAAGATTACCTCCCAAGTGAAGCATACAGGCAGCATGCGCTTAACATTGCCACACTGAGATGCAAATATGGCAGCCTCGTACTTTGACTCATGAGTGCTTTCACCTATGTTCTGCAATATAGAAGAGTCATGGGGTAAAGTTCTTCCTAGATAAAATGAAAAGGTGAGTTTCTTCATTCTCGTCCACAGTCAGCCGGTTGAGATTCCGAAAATACTCTTATCTGGAAGAGTGAGCCAAATAGCCAGTGAATTGGGACGAACAACAGGTCACAGGATGCGTACTCACATCGGACGCAGAAAAGCAAGCCCATTTCCACAGACGCCGCTGATGAGCAACACCGCTCTCTAATTCAACAGCATGCAAAGTTCGATCTCTTCCTCTGTTCCAGTCTCTGCATTTCTGTTTCCAGGCTTCTATAGTAGGTGAAGGTCCCAGTTCACCACACCCACCCAAACTAGCTGCCCTCCAAGCCTGCGGTCACATGTTGTTCGTAAGGATTGTAACCGGAAACGTGTACCTACCACGATCACAATAGGATGCAAGAATCGACACGAAATATAAGAAGTTACTATACATTTCGCACAAAGATACCTGGCCAGCTGAGCGACAAAGTTCCTGAGCTTCGTCCAGTCTTCCTGCCAGAAGCAGCTTCCAGACATCCTCTAGAAGACTTTCTTCCAACTTCTGCTTACATGCAACAGTACTTCCATGACATCTTGTTGCCTGCGAGTTGGCTCTTCGACAAAGTGGTTCATATTATACATGAACTGAGTCCTAAAGACGCAGATACTTCCAGGCTACGGGGTCAACGGACTGAACCGTTCCAAAGTACTGTCCTTCGAAAATCTCAATATATTAGGATACATGCCATCTCAGGCTACTAGATTAATCGTGCAATCAGAGCGATCACTAAACCCAAGATGTCAAGAGTCCGGACGAAAAACATAAAGAAAGTAAGTTACGCGATCACCCAGCAGCAAAGCTTGTGAAGACCGCACGGGAGAACGTTTTTGGGATCCTCCGGGACCTCCCTGCAATTCAAGTACTTCGTGGACAAACAACAACATCAGGAAGAAACTAACCTGGTCCTCGGGGTGAAGCTGAGCCTGCTCTCGAGAAGGGGCATCTGGGTCCAAATGCTGGACAACACCGGCTGTTTTCCTCCTAATAGCGGTTTGAGTATGTCGCCATACTCCAAGCTTTTGTGCATACGATCCCGCATACCAGCCCTTATGCTGTAATAGAACACTTCGCTAGCTCAGTGCTTGGGTCTATAACGTTCTCATCGGTCTTAACATCCATTCATACAGACAAGAAATTTCCTTAATGTGCACCCATCAACGTTACACTGATCAAGGAGTCGACTCTGTATAGACGGTATTATGTGATCCTCCGCTGGGCCACGTACATGGCAATGGCAGGTCGGACCATGCCGACACACTGAAGATAACCCCCAAGAAAAGCAGTGAACCCGGGGAAGCACACAGTGAGAAGCGAAGATGGGTGTGAAGCAAGCAATTGTCCGTAAGGGTGTACCACCGGAAACGTACGGCCGGAGATGGTACCCCCAGGTATGAAAGTGCAAATATATAAGTACCTATGCAGAGTAGACGAATCAATGCTTATGCAGAGTGTATCATCTATGTATCATGTAACGATAGCCAATATCTAGTGAGTAATGAGAACGGAAAAATAGCGTACGTGCATCGGATCACAGAGCAGACGGACAGTGACCAGGGTAGAGCGTCCATAGAAATTACAATGTAGAAGGCAAAATACAAATTACAAAGTCATGTGAGAGGAATATATGACAAGATCACTCCTTGGAACATAAGAGAGGATGTAGGATGCCGTACTTTCTTCTCGTAGTCTAGTTCCTTTGAAGCGAGGGATTCCAGCCATTGGACAACGCGCGAACAGAGCTGCGCATTGTGATCACTAGCTATAAAGTCAACGGCCTCCTCTTCGGATGTGACAGGTGCCTGCCACACGCAAAAATAGTCAGAAAACGGACATGAAGGTGATATCTCACAGACGTGCGAAATAACGATAGAAAAGGACACGGTGGGGGATATACATTATCTAAATCTTCCATGTACATATCTTCGGTGCCTGCACGTGCGGAACACACAAGTTATAGCTGGAACAAAGGATAACGTAATTCTGAAAGCAAGATGTATCATCTGACTTTAATCCAGATTCTCTTCTCACGGAGCCCTACTGGACACTAAGATGAAGACGAGAATACGAGTACACAACGACGATATGTACTTATGTTCTGCGAGTCAAGTAAATCATTACTCTTGCCAAACAGATGCCAGAGGAGGGACCAAGAAGCAGCTTCTCCGTGTAACATAAGTGCCTTCTGCCTCATCAAGCGATCTTCTGTCACTCGATGCGTCTCCGAGGCTTCTTCTCTGCGAGAACCCACAATGTCCGCACCTCCAGTTTCGTCATAATTCTCGAGAGGATTCCAAGAGACAAACAGTTAGGAGCCGATAAATTCAAAACTGCGTTTACTACCTCATTTGGCTACTGCAAGGTGTAAGCCAATCACGCTGGATAAGCGGGTGCTAGAAAAGGAAGTAACGTCAAGAACGCAACATGTCTGATGGTTTCTTTGAAATTAAAGCGTCATTACCTCACTAGATCAACCAGCTCACGGCACACAGCTTCATACTGAAGCATTAACTCTGGGAAGGACAAATGACCTGAATGCCAACCACAGCAACAAGTTGGAAAACAGACAAGGTGACAAGCATTGTCTGACGGGACGTCCAAGATACAACTTTTAAGAATCGAACTTGGTAACCTTCAAGGCTAGCTTACTTCTAACACTGACTTTTACTTTCACAGGAACAGTAAGCAGGTTGGGAGGTAATCTGCTGACAGTAAGCGGAGGACTGTAAATGGACCATACAGACGAGAAGTGAAATTATGCCCTGAATGAAGAGAAAAGAATCAATGACTGATAACCTTGAAACGTGGCAACCAAGATTCCTGCGAAGCGCGTAAATGACTCCTCCGCACTGTCAGTCAACTCCTGCTGGTCCTCCTTAACAACCAAGATTGTTATATTTAGAGTTCTCGTGAACTTGGACTTAAAGACTTTAAGCATCTTTTTCCAATTCACTGTAAGGGTGAACAACACTCAAAAGTACGCCCTCAAAGCTGACTGTTATATTATGAATTCACGAACTCGACATGGGATTCTAAAAGTTTGTTACAGAATGAAGCTCGTTTTCTCTTCATAGTTTTAAGTTTCCACCCGCAGTTTGCTTAACCTCGTCAGAATCACGGAGACAGGATTCAGAGCTCCTGATTACTCTAGACGTGAATAGTGCGGGTTATTGCTCTAGTGGAGAGGTGAAAGGGAATGGTTCGGCGCAAGCGCTCAAAAATTATCCATTGCTGCCGATTGGGGGAACTTGCTTCCCTATACATATCGAGTTTATGAAATCCTGCAGCTCTTTTCTCCACTAGCTAATTTTCAAGGTTGGACGTGAAAATTCGCTTTTTCTCTCGATTGAGGCAAGTGTCCACCCAAATGCAGCATTAGATGCATATGCTTGTAATGCCCCATGTTGTCTCCATTATTCTTACCCAAACGCGCAATCCTATCCTTAAGTCCTTTGCCCCCTCTTTATGACCGAAACTGACAGGAAAGCAAAGCAGGTTTAAGTACTTAAGTAAACCAAACCTTCTTCACGGTTTTTAGAACCACAGGCGAAGTCTGAGGACTGGGAGTTTGTCTTCGTTGCGGTTCTCGGTTATTAGGAGTCCGAGCATTGCTGCCAGGTAAATCAGCTAAATCTGCTAAGCCCCCTGCACCTTCTCCCCCACCAAAAAGCTTCCTCGGGATTGGTGTCTTTAAATCCTCTTCTGCTGAATCCCACCGCTCCCAGGGTGATGCATCCGGCAAAGACTGAGGAGTAGGATATGCACCGGCTGGAGACCCGAAAGCACCACCAAATGGAAGAGGAGTCCCTTTGCGTTCTTCTGGTCCACCGAAAACCCCAATCGACGATCGCCTTTTTCTGAACCACAAGAAAATCCGTCATACGCAGGTTCCCCATGAGGCAGAAAATCAACCATACTCTTTCAGCTAAGGACATAAAAATCACCACAATGCACACACCTGTAACGTCGAAACTGCTGTCGGCCACCACTGTCAGGAGTATCCTGGGGTGAAATATCGCCACTCTGAAGTGTATCACGAGCCGGGGATGAACCCACACCTCCGCTCATTGCAAAGGATGCCGCCAGGTACCACCAATTCAATCAGCTGATATTTCCTCGCCGTCGGGTGGAAGACCTATTCCTATTCTCGCTGTGTTTGAGCACCTACACTCAGAATTCCCCAAAATTTCAAATTCCTCGATAGAACGTCTTCTCAGTGCTAGGAGCCGAATGATGTGGAACAGTGGCGCCAGAGTTTGCAGCACAGTCACAGTGCTCAGGGGTTTAGAGTGAAGGGCGGAAAGGACTGACGTGCTGGAACTCTAACTTTCCGGCATTAGAGTTCCGGCACGTAAGTCATTCCGCTCCAAGCCGCGAAGGAAACTATGAAAGATATACTTACTGGGAGCATCTCCACTCCACAACATTATAATATTGTAATGCAGTGCAATGTAATATTGTAATAGTGGCCTGGTCTATAGGTTTTAGGGCCCATTCGCACCTGTTGAAGCTCTATCGGCCTCCTTGCTCCTTCTAGGTCCGGTAATGTAACAGGAATTTCGCACTGCAATTTTTTCTTCTCCAAAAAGGGAAAAAGTATAAAATCACCAAAAACTAAATAATTTTAGAGGGTCATGGAAGTGTGCCATTTTTAGGCTTTCGTTAAAAGAACAGTCTTGATTCCAAGTCCATGTGACACACACCACCTTGTGATGTGTGTCACATGGACACCTTCAGTAGAATTCTGGTAAAAGTGATTCTGTTTAATTTTATTTTTTCCTTTTCCTTTTCACGTTGGTGTGGAAGTATTCCTCGTTTTCGTGTATGAGAGTAAAATAACTGATAATTTCATGAGAACTGAAGTGTGGATCAAATTTGACCAAGATTTTACAAGATTACAACTATAGTAAATATACATCCCCGACGAACTCTGGGAATTTTTGCTCGTTTATTGTTATCTATAAAATATATAAGTGTTAAGTGACAAATATATACTAAGTAAATAAAAGAATAAAAAAATATTATAAACATTATTTGTTAATCCATGCTTGGAAACACAAGGAAAGCAAGAGAAAACTCATAAATGATGGCTCTGCTCTCGCGCTTCAGAAGATACAAAACCAGAGAACTGTACGCAATTACATTACGATTAAATGATTATTTCCTCTTTTCCGAACTCGGAAGAGGGTGAATATACCTCCTCTTTCGAACTCGAAAATAGTAACAAGGTGGAAATGGACTCTTAAGTCTACAATTAAGAGGAACTACTTATGAGTCTCTTATTATGGTTATTCTGTTGATATAGCCCCAAGCTCTAGTAGATCGACGGCTAACATTAGCCAGAGTGGTTAGGATAGTTATAGTTAGTTAGAGGACTAACCCACTCATTAGGGTTTCTCTTGTACTCACCTCCACTATGTATATATGGAGAGGCAAAGCCTCTCTTTTCTCATTCCTATTTTACTTTCCTTGTCTACTCGCTCTCTCTTCTTGGAGTGTCCTCGAAGTATCGATCTTTCTACACGATATCAGAGCAGTAGAGAGCGCGTGTCCTTTGCTGATGAGCTAGATGGAGTTCGTGCATGGAGAAGTACATGAGAGAGCAGCTGGAGGTATGCCTGATGTCGAGCACTATCCTGCTGATGCGTTCGGGTGAGACGAAATCGTTTCTTTCGCCACCAAAAACTTTGAACGCAATTTCGGAGGTCTAGACGATTTTTCTCACTGGAATTTGTCGACCAGCTTTTATAGGAGTGTCTTGTTCAGAAGGTGCGAATTGAGTACTCGGCCAAGTTTCAGTCGATTTGGAGGTTTTCAGTGGTAGATTTTCAATTGGATCTTTTTCGACCAAAACGAAACTTTTAGGACTTGAGTCTAAAACAAATACTGTTCCAAAAAATTGGAAAATTTGAAAAAATTCAAGAGGTTGCACGTCCATTTCTGACCTCATTTGGTCCGGTTTCGACCTCTTGGTGTGTTCTTTCCGACATTTTTGTCGTGTTCTGTACACCTACTGTTCGCGGACAAGTTCTTTCTTCTTCTCGCTGCAGGAGGAGATCGCAAAGTTGCCTTGTTGTGACTTGTGATAACTCTTGATTGTCCGGTGTGGACGGACGAGTTTCTTGAAGGTTCTGTGAGGTTTTTCTGCGCACAGAACAGAGCAATTTCTACATGCAATTATGACGGAGTCCGTGTCTTTGATCACTGGAGAGAAGCTGGACAAGAATAACTACCAAGTGTGGAAGTTCCGGATGATGATATTGCTATAGGGACAAGATCTATGGGATCTTATCACGGAGGAGGAGAAAGCGCCTGAAGTATCAATTTCGGACTCAAAATTCAAGGAGTGGAAGAAGCGCTCGTACCAAGCGATTCACTACATCGCACTGACAGTTTCAGCATCGATGATCGGTCACATTCAGGATGCGATACATCCAAGAAAGCTTGAGATGCACTCGCGCGTCTGTTTCAATCTAGAACAGAGACACGGAAGCTGCAATTGCTGCAGCAGTTCAACACCGTGAAGAAGGGGTCGATGTGCATCAACGACTACGTGAACCATGTCAAGCAGCTCACGGATCAGCTATCTTTTTGTCAAAGTCGAGATTGATCCCACTGTGATCGGAGCCACATTGCAGGGATTGCATGCAGAGTACAAACAGTTCATAACATCGATTTCAACAAGAGAACCTTCCGCGGTTTGATGAACTTGTTCCTATGATGTTAGGAGAGGAGGTGCGTCTACTAGGGGGAGTTCTACTTCAACGGACCAACAAGAATCTGTCTATTTTGCAGGTTCTGGAGGATCTCGAGATAGAGATCGTGACAAAGGTGTTGGACGTGGACGAGGTTGCGAAAAGCAACAGCAATCACAGCAGCAGCAGCAGAACCAGCAACAGTCTGGTTCCTCTAACAACCAGAGACGAGCGTTTGGTTCCTGCAACTATTGCAAGAAGTAAGGTCACAATACGAATCAGTGCTATAAGAAGCAGAACGACCAAAGACACCAATACGACAACAACCCCCAGCAAGGTAACAGCAACCAACAAGGCTATGCAGTCACCGAGCAAGTCTAGTCGGAGCAGTTGTTGATTACTACGCATCAGAGTTATGCAACTTTCGAGCCATAGACTGACTGGATGATCGACTCTGGTGCCAGCAGTCACATGACTCCTCATCGAGAGTGGTTCAGTACACTCGAGTCTGTGGAGACTTCACAGTTTATGATGACAGGAGATGACACCAAGCACAAGATCTAGCACAAAGGTAACATTCCACTTGACATTCCTGCTTCAACGTTTATTGGTATACGAAATGTCTTACATGTACTCACGTTGACTAGAAACCTGCTATCTGTAGGACAGTTGATAGAGCAGGGTCTGCAAGTGCACTTCAATAAAAATGGATGCTTTAGTGAAGATTCGAATAGCACTGTCATAGCTCGAGGTAGCAAGAGTGATAGGCTGTTTAAACTAATTGCATCTGCGCTTAAGTTACAAGCTGTCATGTATGGACAAAGTGATCTAGTAGTGTCTGACATTGACATCTGACACAAGCGAATTGGGCATATGAACTTTCAGAGGCTGAAAAGTCTTCCGAGTTCTGACCTGGTTACATGTCTGTCCAAATTCGAATCTAGTGAGCCCACTGGAGTCTGTGCAGCATGTCAATTCGGCAAGCAAGCTAGACAGCCCTTTAAGGGATCAAGTAGTAGAGCGAACAAGCTTCTGGAGCTTGTTCACATTGACGTATGGACTGCTTCTCAGCCAAGTATGACCGATTTCCAGTACTTCGTGTCGTTTATTGATGATCATTTGCGTTATACTTGGATCTATTTGTTGAGAAATAAGTCCTCTACCAAAGTACTGTCAGCATTCCAGACTTTCCGCAAGTTGGTGGAGAAACAGTCTGGAGCATCTATCCTCTATTTGAGATCAGATGGAGGAGGCGAGTTCCTTTCTCGAGAGTTCGATGCATATCTGCGTGAGCATGGCATTCGACGCCATAAGACCTGCAATTATAGTCCGCAGCAGAACGGGGTTGCGGAGCGTAAGAATCAACACATAGCAGTGTAGAAAGATCGATACTTCGAGGACACTCCAAGAAGAGAGAGAGCGAGTAGACAAGGAAGTAAAATAGGAATGAGATGAGAGAGGATTTGCCTCTCTCTGTATATATAGTGGAGGTGAGTACAAGAGAAACCCTAATGGTGGGTTAGCCCTCTAACTAACTCTAACAACCCTAACCACTCCGGCTAATGATAGCCGTCGATCTACTAGAGCTTGGGACTATATCAACACTCCCCTTCAAGCTCATCTCTACATCATGTACTCCTAGACAATGTCTGAAAGCATCAAACTTATCTCTAAGCAATGCCTTAGTGAAGATATCGGCAACCTGATCTCCTGTGCTCACATAACTGAGCTCAATCTCTCCTGCAAGGACCTTCTCTCTAATAAAGTGATAGTGCACCTCAATGTGCTTCGTCCTAGCATGAAAAACAGGATTACTAGCTAACTTCATGCTGTTAATGTTGTCTGTATATACAACAACAGGATCTGTACACTCCACACCAATATCAGATAGCATACATCGAAGCCAAATCGATTCACATGTTGCGTTCGTTGCTCCTCGATACTCTGCTTCCGTGGACGACAAAGCAACTGTGGGTTGCTTCTTAGAAGCCCAGCTTATAGCAGCGCTTCCAAGTCCAAAAGCGTAACCTGACGTGGATCTCATGTCGACACTTCCTGCCCAATCAGCATCTGTGTAGCCATGTAACAACAATGGTCCACCGTATCGATAGTGAAGTCCGTACTACATCGAGAACTTCACGTAGCGGAGGATCCGCTTGACAGCCTCAAAATGTGGTCTTCGTGGTGACTGTATGAATTGACTAATCAGACCGACAGCATAGCTCAAGTCTGGTCTGGTGATGGTCAAGTAGATAAGACTCCCAACCATCTGTCTGTACATGCGTGGATCATCCAACAACTCACCATCCTCTGCTCCTAGCTTTACCCTTTGCTCTAATGGTGTAGCAATGGGTTTGCAATCAAGCATACCAAATCTCTCAAGCATACTGAGAGCATATTGTCGTTGTACAAGCCAAACATCCTTCCCATCTCTAATGAACTCCACAGCAAGGAAGTACTTGAGTTCTCCTAAGTCCATCATCTCGAACTCGGATTTCAAGTGATCCTTGATCTGAGAAATAAGCTCCTCAAAGTTACCGATAATGATCAAGTCATCAACATAGATGGTGATCACAACAATCCGGTCTCGTATTCTCAATGAATACAAGGTAGAGTCTGAACTACAAAGATGGAAACCAAGAGACTGCAAGTAAGAATTGATCTTTGCATACCATGCTCTTGGTGCTTGTTCCAGACCATAGAGAGCCTTCCGTAACTTACATACACGAGAAGGGAACATAGGATCCTCATAACCAGGAGGTTGCTGCATGTAGACCTCCTCCCCAAGATCGCCGTTGAGGAAGACGTTCTTGAAGTCCATCTGGTGCATCTTCCAACCTTTCTGAGTTGCAACTGCAACTGCTGTTCGAATAGTCACCATCTTCGCAACAGGAGCAAAGGTCTCCTCAAAATCCACTCCATGTTGCTGTGCGTAGCCCTTAGCTACCAATCTGGCCTTGTACCGACACACGGTACCATCCGAGTTGCGCTTGATCTTGAAGACCCACCTGCAACCAATCGCTTTCTTACCATGAGGTAAGTCTACCAACTCCCAAGTCTGTTGATGATGAAGCGCAGCAAGTTCAACTTCCATAGCACTTACCCATTGGGTCTTGTGCATCGCCTCCTCAAGCGAACTCGGTTCCTGTTCTTGAAGAACATTGGTCATATATGCATGGTGCGCAGCAAGAAAACCTTCATGCATATACCTACTCATTGGATGTTTTGTCCGCTCAGATCTGCGAGAGGTAATTGGTGCACTAGTCACCTCCTCTTGCAACTGATCTGACATAGACGCCAAGGTCTGGGACAAAGTATCCAGTGGATGTGGAAGATCCACATATCTGGATGAGTCAAACATACGCTGCAATAGCACGCGCTCATCCTGTGTAGAAACTACACTAGTTCCACTAGGCTGTGTTACGTGGACTCCAGCGTTAACAACAGCTCTATGTGTAACAGATTCTGATCTGGAATCAGTGACTTCTCCAGATCCTCCACTCAACGTACTACTCTGAGGTACTACAATGGACTAACTCCTTGGTTCTACAGTAGGTACAGGAATGGCTACGACAGGTGCAGGTGCAAACCAAGACTGTAGCTCATAAAAAACGACATCTCTACTGATATAGAACTGCTTGGACGAAGGATTGTAGCACCTATATCTTTTCGTATCAGAAGCATAACCAAGGAAGATACATCTATTAGCTTTCGGATCTAGTTTCTTACGTCTTTCATCAGGTATGTGCACATAACAGATACATCCAAAAACTTTAAGAAAAGAGTAATCAAGCTTACTGCCTGTGAAGACCTCCATCGATGTCTTGTGTGGACGGCCGCTGTAGGCGTCCGGTTCATCAGATACACCGTACATGAAACAACTTCTGCCCAGTAAGTCTAGGCATGATCTTCTCGTTCAACATCGCACGAGCACCTTCTGCTATGTGTCGATTCTTGCGCTCCGCAACCCCGTTCTGTTGTGGACTGTAACTGCAGGTCTTCTGACGTCGAATGCCATGCTCACGCAGATATGCATCGAACTCTCCAGAAAGAAACTCGCCTCCTCCATTAGATCTCAGACAGAGGATAGATGCTCCGGACTGTTTCTCCACCAACTTACGGAAAGTCTGAAATGCTGACAGTACTTCGGCAGAGGACTTGTTTCTCAACAAATAGATCCAAGTATAACGCGAATGGTCATCAATGAACGACACAAAGTACTGGAAACCGGTCATACTTGGCTGAGAAGCAGTCCATACATCAGTGTGAACAAGCTCCAGAAGCTTATTCGCTCTACTACCTGATCCCTTAAAGGGCTGTCTAGCTTGCTTGCCGAATTGACATGCTGCACAAACTCCAGTGGACTCACTGGATTCGAATTTGAACAGACTTGTAACTAGGTCAGAACTCGGAAGGCTTTTCAACCTCTGAAAGTTCATGTGCCCAATTCGCTTGTGTCAGATGTCAATGTCAAACACTACTGGACCACTCTGTCCATACATGACAGTATGCCTGACAGTGTCATTCGAATCTTCAATAAAACATCCATCTTTATTGAAGCGCACTTGCAGACCTTGCTTTATCAACTGTCCTACAAATAGCAAGTTTCTAGTCAATATGGGTACATGTAAGACATTCCGTATACTAGTAAACGTTGAAGCAAGAATGTCAAGTGGAATGTTACCCTTGTGCTGGATCTTGTGTTTGGTGTCATCTCTTGTCACCATAAACTGTGGAGTCTTCATAGGCTCGAGTGAACTAAACCACTCCCGATGGGGAGTCATGTGACTGGTGACGCCGGAGTCGATCACCCAGTCAGTCTGTGGGTCAAAAGCCGCATAACTCTGATGCGTAGTAATCAGCAACTGCTCGGAATAGACATGCTCAGTGACTGCATAGCCTTGCTGGTTGCTGTTACCTTGTTGGGGGTTGTTGTCGTGTTGTCTCTGATCGTTCTGCTTCTTGTAGCACTGATTCGCATTGTGGCCTTGCTTCTTGCAGTAGTTGCAGGAACCAGGCGCTCTTCTCTGATTGTTGTTGGAACCCGACTGTTGCTGGTTCTGCTGGTTCTGCTGTTGTTGCGATTGCAGTTGCTGTCCGCGACCCTGTCCACGTCCAGCACTTTTGCCACGACCCCTACCTCGAGATTCTCCAGAACCTGCAAAATAGACAGATTCTTGCTGACCCGTTGAAGTAGAACTCCCCAGTAGGCGCACCTCCTCTCCTAACATCATAGGAACAAGCTCATCAAACCGCGGAAGAGGTTCTCCGGTCGAAATCGATGTTATGAACTGTTTGTACTCTGCAGGTAGTCCTTGGAATGTGACTCCGATCAAGACAATGGGATCAATCTCGACTTTGACATAAGATAGCTGATCCACGAGCTGCTTGACATGGTTCACGTAGTCGTTGATGCACATCGACCCCTTCTTCACGATGTTGAACTACTGCAGCAATTGCAGCTTCCGCGTCTCTGTTCCGAATTGAAACAGACGTGCGAGTGCATCCCAAGCTTTCTTGGACGTATCGCAATCCTGAATGTGACCGATCATCGATGCTGAGACTGTCAGCGCGATGTAGTGAATAACTTGATATGAGCGCTTCTTCCACTCCTTGAATTTCGGATCAGAAATTGACACTTCATGCGCTTTCTCCTCCTCAGTGATAAGATCCCATAGATCTTGTCCCTGCAGGTAAGTCTTCATCCGGAACTTCCACACTTGGTAGTTGTTCTTGTCGAGCTTCTCTCCAGTGATCAAAGACACGGACTCCGCCATAGCTGCAATGTCAAAATTGTGATGTTTTGTACGCGGAAAACCTCACAGAACCTTCACGAAACTCGTCTCTCCACACCGCGCGATCAAGAGTTTTCACAAGTCACAACGAGGCAACTCTACGAACTCCTCCTGCAGCAACAATGAAGAAAGAAATTGTCTGCGATTGTGTAGGTGTACAAAACACGACGGAAACGTTGAAAGAACACACCAAGAAAGATCGAAACTTGACCAAACGAGGTCAGAAATGGGTGTGCGACCTCTCAAAATTTTCCAAATTTAGAGGTGGGTTTGGAATTCATTCATATTTTTCAAATTCCAAATTCCAAACCCGCCCATATTCGGAACAGGATTTGTTTTAGGGTCAAGTCCTAAAACTTTCATTTTGGTCGAAAAAGATCCGATTGAAAATCTGCCGCTGGAAACCTCCAAACTGACTGAAACTTGACCCAGTACTCAATTCGCACCTTCTAAACAAGACAGCCTTGAGGATTGATCGACAGATTTCAACGAGAAAAAATCGTCTAGGCCTCCGAAATCGCGTTCAAAGTTTCTGGTGGCGAAAGAAACGGTTTCGTCTCACCCGAACGCATCAGCAGGATAGTGCTCGACATCAGGCACAACTCCGGCTGCTCTCTCATGTACTCCAATCTCCATCTTGCTCATCAGCAAGAGACACACGCTCTCACCAGCTCTGATACCATGTAGAAAGATCGATACTTCGAGGACACTCCAAGAAGAGAGAGAGAGCGAGTAGACAAGGAAGTAAAATAGGAATGAGATGAGAGAGGCTTTGCCTCTCTCTGTATATATAGTGGAGGTGAGTACAAGAGAAACCCTAATGGTGGGTTAGCCCTCTAACTAACTCTAACAACCCTAACCACTCCGGCTAATGGTAGCCATCGATCTACTAGAGCTTGGGACTATATCAACAAGCAGAAGCTGCTCGTGCGATGTTGAACGAGAAGACCATGCCTAGACCTTACTAGGCAGAAGCTGTTTCATGTGCGGTGTATCTGATACACCGAACGTCTACAGCGACAGTCCACAACAAGACACCGATGGAGGTCTTCACATGCGGTAAGCCTGATTACTCTTTTCTTAAAGTTTTCAGATGTATCTGTTATGTGCACACATTTGATGAAAGACGTAAGAAACTAGATCCGAAAGCAGATAGATGTATCTTTCTTGGCTATGCTTCTGATACGAAAGGATATAGATGTTACAATCCTTCGTCCAAGCAGTTCTATATCAGTAGAGATGTCGTTTTTGATGAGCTACAGTCTTGGTTTGCACATGCACCTGTTGTAGCCATCCATGTACCTACTATACAACCAAGGAGTCAGTCCACTAGGTCTTCAAGGTCAAGCGCAACTCGGATGATACCGTGTGTCGATACAAGACCAGATTGGTAGCTAAGGGCTACGCACAGCAACATGGAGTGGATTTTGAGGAGACCTTTGCTCCTGTTGCGAAGATGGTGACTATTCGAACAGCAGTTGCAGTTGCAACTCAGAAAGGTTGGAAGATGCAATAGATGGACTTCAAGAACGTCTTCCTCAACGGTGATCTTGAGAAGGAGGTCTACATGCAACAACCTCCAGGTTATGAGGATCCGAAGTTTCCTTCTCGTGTGTGTAAGTTACGAAAGACCCTCTATGGTCTGAAACAAGCACCAAGAGCATGGTATACAAAGATCAATTCTTACTTGCAATCTCTTGGTTTCCACCTTTGTAGTTTAGACTCTACCTTGTACTCATTGCGAATACAAGACCGGATTGTTGTGATCACCATCTATGTTGATGACTTGATCCTTATTGGTAACTATGAGGAGCTCATTTCCCATATCAAGGATCACTTGAAATCCGAGTTCGAGATGATAGACTTAGGAGAACTCAAGTATTTCCTTGCTGTGGAGTTCATTGGAGATGAGAAGGACGTTTGGCTCGTACAGCGACAATATGCTCTCAGTATGCTTGAGAGATTTGGTATGCTTGACTGCAAATCCATTGCTACGCTGTCGTGATGTGAATTATTCCACATAGTGAATAATTCATCTCTCAGTTAGAAGTTAGTCTCTCTAAGTGAAGCTAAGACCTCAGAGAAGTCGATTCTGGAGGAAGTGTCCATTCGAAAATCTGAAAACACCACGGCGTAGGTCTCGTCGCGCTGATCACCGTGGTATGTTCAAAAGTTGCAAACGGAGTTGCAGGCGAAAAGTTACTTGGAGTTCTTCTACAAGATTTCTGATACCGGGAAATTTACCATAAATCTGAGTGAGTTCGAAAAATACTTTTTAGATTTTTCTCATGTAGATTGTAGTATGTAGTATTTGTTTAAAATTCGAAATGTACAAAAAGAGCATGTCTAGACAAAGTTATGGCACTTCGTGTTAGCAAAGGAAAGACGAAATACCGCAGCTTTCTAGCATATTAGCTTAGAAACTGGCCTTCAAAACCAGTTGTGAGATCAGCTTCCGTGGTGTAGCTGAGAAACTTGTAGGGAGGAGGTCTCCGGATCAAATCCCTTCAGACTCACAACCGGCTTGGAGTAGGCTGGCCCCTTCGGGGGAATATGAGGGGCACCAAGTTGCCTAGGGGCGGGACACTAGATGTCCCTTAAACGTACCGTGAATGCGGGACGCCTCTGTCTACCCCTGCACTAGTGCAGTCACCTAGTGTGGATGCTAGAGGGAGATTACCACCGGGTTTCGAAATGGACCTCTCACCTTCGGGTTGGCGGGGTAATTAGTACGAATTCGGTTGCGGCCCTCTAAGTCCTGGGGTAGCGAGATGGCATCAAAGATACTCCAAGTCGGTACCAATTCTTTTGTAGAAAAATGTAGAGTACGAAATACTATTCACTTGGGTCGAAAAATCAAGTGAAACTGATACCTGAGGCCATACTTACGGCACTTCGAAGTTTAAGGGGGCCGGAAAACGACAATGGTGATAACTCGGGCTCCACGTGTCAGAACGAGGTGATTCCGGTGGCCAGAGGTAGCCGTGGTGGAGTTACTTCGGATGGACGTGGTAGATGCTGACTGTACGGCCGAAACGGTGGCCGTCCGTACAGATGAACCTGCGAGGCTTAGTGAAATAGTCTTCTTACGTGTAGATATATTATCAGTGATTTATTTTCCTGCTGCCATCTGTTTAGGGTATCTTTTATCTCTGCCAGGTGACAGTGAAGGATGCGTAGGGTGGAGGTGAACCCAGAGGGGTGTACTCCGGTGAGAGAGAATTCTCAGAGCATTGTCACATTATCGCATTATCGGAGTTTGACGATCATCGAGCAGTGTAGAGTTTACCGTGCGGGAGCTATCGAGTAGAGTGAATCGAAGAGCTAGGAGATTTTACAGAGACTACGTCTGAAGAGAACTTCTGTCTGATCAGAATTTTGATATCGAGGGATTGAGAGTAGAGAACAGAATCGAGTAGATAGGAGACCAAGAACTTGTACGCACGTCTTTCTGAAAAGAAAACGGGAAGCTTCTAGATGAACGCGCTGGTGCTTCACAGGAGCAGTTTTCTGATATTCTGAGTTACTGAACGTGAGCTTTGCAATCTGAATGACCTGGAGTTGAAGATCTACTTGCACACCGTGTGTTTTATCTTGGCCAGATCGAGAACGTGGTGGTGTGATTTTTTGCGATCCGTATTTCGCGTGAGGTTTTCGTCCTCCTCTTCACGATCGAATCACAGCTAGAAGGTTCGCCCTTCCCAGGAAACTCTCGCCTCGACATACAATCTGGTGCTTCCACTGAGATCTCTTGGGGTGATTGATTGAGAAGGTTGAGTTCACTACAAGGAGAAGAGATGGATCGCAAGAGTGCTGCTGCTGCTACTTCTACGCCTGCTGCATCTACGTCTACTGCGGCTCCTTCTGTAGCACCAGCGGCTACAACGACATCTGCACCTGGTCTGGATACGGCTGAGATTCTGAAGACACTTGCGGCCCTGGTCCAACAACATCCGATCATTGGAGGTGGTGAGTTGAAGTCTACCAAGGCTTTGCAAGCAATTGTGAATAGATGCGGTAGATTTGAAGGTAGAGATATTTCTAGATATCTGCGTGAATACAGAGGAGAGATGGAACTAGTTAGAGTTACTGATGCTGAGATGATAGGGAGTTTCGAGTTAGCTGTAATCCCTGAGTTGCGGGACCAAGTTAAGGATGTACAGAGAAGAAATCTAGGTGTCTGGATGAGTTTCGAACGATCTCTTCGAGAGGAGTTTCTCGAAGAAGATTCAGAGAGAGTCACTAGAAGAACGTTTCTGGACTGGGTTGAGCAACAACCTGGTCGTATGATGAACCTGAGTGAGTTGTTGAGAGAGTTTGATCGGAGATACCGACAACTTTCAACTCTAGAGCGAATCACCCTAGATGCTAGGAAAACAGAGCTTTTCCTGCAGGCTACCGATGATGCTACGGCAGATCGGTTATGCTTTATGTTGGCTGACCGATCGGCTGAAGGAGGAGTTACTATGGATTGGGGAAGAGTCGAGGACGCCGTTGCTGTACTAACAAGGCAGAGGCGTGGAAGAGTGGCTGTGGGAGGACGTCCGCTTGCAGAAGTGACCGCTCAACCTCGCACTGCTCCTCAAGTACAGCAACCTCCGGCTCCTGCTCCTAGACCTGTTGTACCGGCTGCGGTACCTTTGATGCTAGTTGTGCCAGTTCCTGCACAGAGGGCACCGATTCAAAGACCTGCAGAGAACCATGGGCAGCAGAACCAGATCGAAGACCTGATTCGGCAGATGAGAGAAATGAAGGTGGAGCTAACTGACCTGCAGAGAGAGCAGCCACCGGCGCCTGCTGCTGCACGTCCAGGAGGTGCTCCTGTTCGTAGATGTATCTGGTGTGACAGTCAAGATCATTTTCGAGGGGACTGTCAAGAGCTCACGGCTGCTCTGCGAGATGGTGTGGTTCGCTACCAGAACGGTAGGCTGCACCTTTCTTCTACTGGAGAGCCGCTAAGCACGCAGTTTGGACGAGGAGGCATGAGGAGTCTACCTCAGATTACAGCTGCTGCAACTGTACATGCATTGATGGCACCACCGGTAAATCCTGATGTATATGCCGGTCACATTGAAGTTTCTTCTAGTCCTACGTTGCTAGATAGAACTACTGAGAAGAAACCTGTTCAAGTTCCTTCTGAAGTACTGAAGAGAGGAGCAGAAACTATACGTAGGGTCACAGGGTGGGGAGATCCTGTTGATGCTGCGTCTATCAAAGCATTCTTGGACGTGGATAGACACGTTCACTGGCAAGATGCTTCTGTGGAGGAGAAGAGGCGGCGAGAAGCCTCTGAACTTGATACTGGAGTTCCGGAGGAGGCTGGAGATAGACGGAGAGTCACAAGGAGGCGAGCAGCTCCTCCAGATGACATCCCGTCTACTTCTGCAGCTCCTCCACCTGCACCGGGTCCGATGGAGGACGTGCAGAGATCCCAACAGGAGCCAACGACTGCTGGTAGACGGTTTACTGCCCAAGAGAAGGGGAAGGGACCGGCTTACAAGTTGGCAGCAGATATAGAGACTTCAACTGATCTCAAGAGCATCTTGGAGCAGAGAATACTTGACGCGCGAATCGAGTTTTCTCTTCGGGAAGTTCTTGGTATTGCGAAGAGGGAGTTTCACGAGCTGATCATCGACATCATCAAGCGGAAGAGACAAGTGATGTCCGAGCAAGTAGAAAGTCAAATGATAGATGTTATAGGAGCTTCTGTGAATGATGCGGAGTTCGGCAAGGTGCATTTTCAGGAGGCTGATGATACAAAGTACCAGCAAGAAGCGTTGGTTGCTGGTACCAATACTGCTGAATTCGATGATGATGAAGCTGGCGATGAGAGTCCAGCTGCTGATAGTGACTTCAGGAAGAGACACTGGGCTCGTGCTACGACAGCTACACGAGTTCGTCTCGGAAGTCTTGAACCTGTTGCTGCTTTGGTTGATCACGGTTCTGAGATCAACATCATGTCACGGGAGGTGTACGAGAGAGGACAGTGGCCTATCGAACTGAACCATGGTTGGGTGCTACGAGCTGCAAACAACCAGAAGGGTGAGTTATACGGCGCTTGTCCCAACGTGAGAGTGAAGCTGGGTGATGTGGAGGTAGATCAGCACTTCTTTGTGCAGTCTTCTGCTTCTTATCCTGTGATTCTTGGTCAGTCTTATATCACCGCAGTTAGAATGGAAACGAAGGTGATGGATGATGGATCTCACTATGCTAGGATCCGTAGTCCAGATGACAAACGTTCTGTGCAGTTTTTGACCGTTCGTACAAACCACGAACGAAACAGACAGACTCTGAGAGATTCTCCTATCTGTAGGAGCAAGGATTTTCTGAAACCACTCTTGTAGGCCGGGATACCAAGAGTGATGGATCTGCTGTTACTATGATCCCGCTTGAGCAACCTGTGGGATCACGGGAGGTTGACGAAGAGGTTGCTCAAGATTCTGAAAACTGCCACACTGTACATAGTTGGAAATCTGGTTTGATGACTTTCTGTTCTGATGATTGGAGTGAGTTCACACGTGTAGAGGATTTGACTGAGAAGAGTAGGAGGCAGATGGAGAAGTATGCAGAAAATCTGCGCTGTACAGGAGTTCTGAGTGAAGATGAGATGATTTCTGGTGTTTACGAGGAGTTTGTAGGTGTACAGTCTTTTGTTCGTTGGCTGGATGATGTAGATAGGTTGATGGAGCAGATGGGAGGAAGGGTGGTGATCCCTATCCACTCTCGTAAGGTCTATGAGGAGGTTGTCTCGTGCTTACAATCTCGTCCTCATTCGAGACTGGAGAGTGGATGGAAGGATGCAATCTGCTGGTGTGGCTCTCGTGAAGAAGCAGAGGTTCACACCAAATACAAAACTGTAGCGAAGAAGGTGAAGCCAGTGGCGACCCAGTTACCTGTTGATTCACGACAGCAGATGGAGTTAGCGGCCACTGAGCCTGTACTGAGAGATCCTAAACAGATAGGACACAAGTTTACTCAAGAGACACTCGAGCAGCTCCAGATAGGAGGGGGTGGCTTCTTGATTGAAGTGGAGAAACGAGCTTTTGAGCAGATGATAGTTAGCCATGGTAAGGCATTTTCTTTCTCAGCTGGAGAGATTGGTTGTGTGGATCCTAGTGTGATAGCTCCGATGGTTATCTTCACAGTTCCTCACGTACCTTGGGACTTGAAACCGATTCCAGTCCCTCGTGCCTTGCTACCGAAGGTTATTGAGTTACTCAAGGAGAGGATGCGGATGGGTATTCTTGAACCATCTATGGCCCCGTACTCTAGCCGATGGTTCACAGTACCTAAGAAGACAGGAGCTTTACGCTTCATCCAAGACTTACAGCCTGCTAACAACATCACGATTCGAAATGTTGGAACAGGACCTGTGGTTGATGAAGTAGCCGAGGCATTTGCTGGAAGATCTATCTATTCTATTGGAGATCTGTTTTCAGGTTACGATCAGTTTCAGCTTGCTTTGGAGAGTAGAGATTTGACTACCATGCGTACACCTTTGGGGTTGATGCGGATGTGTACTCTTCCTCAGGGTGCGACAAACTCAGTAGCTCATATGCAAAACGCGATGCATAAGGTGTTACGAGAGTTTGTACCTGAGGTTACTATCCCATTTCTTGATGATATACCCATGAAAGGCTGTCCGGTGGAAGACAAAGACGAAACTATGACTGCTGATGGTTGCAGGAAGTTCGTTGCAGACCACATCCGAGATGTGGAGAAGATTCTGATGCGCTTGGAAGAGGTACACCTCACTTTGTCAGGTACCAAATCTCGTTTTGGAATGTCAGAGATAGTGGTGGTGGGTCACTTATGCGGTACTTTTGGAAGACGGCCGAACCCAGAGAAGGTAGATGCTATAGCAAGGATAGCAGACTGTACCAACATCACTGAGGTTCGACGATTCTTAGGAGCTTGTGTGTTCTTTCGTGTGAGTATTCCTCATTATGCACACATTGCCGAGCCTCTGTATGCACTTCTGAGAAAGGGGAAGAGGTTTACTTGGCGGCAAGAACATCACGATACGATGGAGCAGCTGAAAGAGATTCTGAAGTCTCCACCTGTGTTAAGGAGACTTAGCTACGAGAGCGGAAGACCTATCATACTGACTGTGGATACGAGTCCAAAGGCGATTGGATGGGCAGTTGGTCAAGAAGATGCAGAAGGTGTGCGGTTTGTTTCTAGGTTTGGAGCTCGGATCTTAACAGATAGGCAACGTAACTATCCTCAAGTGAAGCGTGAGTTGTGGGGAGCTGTTACTGCTATGAAGGTAGACCGAGAGTTCTTGATAGGTGCACGTGTGATAGTAGAAACAGATTGTTTGCCTTTGCTAGGTATGATAGCAAACTGTAATACTCCAGACATAGCAATGCTACGATGGATTGCTTATATCCGGAGTATGAACCCTGAGCTGAAACATATAGCAGGAAAGGATAATCCTGTTGCAGACATGTTATCTAGGGCTTGTTATACAGATGAGGAAGAGATGTTTGCAGAAGTCGAAAATGAAGAGAAGAGAGACGTTTGGTGCCAAGTTGGTCAGCAGACTTCAGACTTGGAGCCACTGCCGTTCTACGAGGAGTTCTACACGGAAAAGTTCCGCGATATCGGGTACTATCTGAGTTTATTATGCAGAAGAGAAGGATGGAGTGATGCATAGTTCAAGGAGATCAGAAGAAAAGCGTACGGTTACCTTCTACGTGAAGGTTATCTGTGGAAACGTCCGAAGAGAAGAGATGGGATGTTGGCTAGAGTAGTGGATGATCAACCAACGAAGTTGAATCTGCTGAAGGAGTTTCATGACACCTTGTGGGCTGGACATCGTGGAGTTTGGGCTACATACACGAAGATGAAGGAGCGATACTGGTGGAAGGGTTTGTATCAAGACGTAGTGGATTTTGTTGGGTCGTGTCTGCACTGCCAGTTCTACTCTAAAGTCCGTTACAGAGATGGACTTGTACCTACTTACCCACCTAGTATTCATTTTTCGTGGGTCCTTGATCTTGTGATGATGCCGCCGGGACTGTGGGGGATGCGCTACTTGGTGTTAGCTCGAGAAGATCTCTCCAACTACGTGGAGGGACGAGCACTGCGAACGAAGACTACAGAGAACATATGTAGATTCGTGCTGGAAGACATTATCTGTCGTTATGGATCTGTTGGAAGACTACGAGCAGATAGGGGTGAGCTGAGAGGTGCAGAAGCAAAGGAGTTCTTTGCTCGTTATGGAATAAAGCTTCGACTTACTACTGCCATGAATCCAGAAGGGATTGGTAAGAGTGAACGAGGACACCCTTCTATTGTTCACGCTTTGGTAAAAGCATGTGATGGTAGGCCTAGAGAATGGCCGAGACTACTTCCATTTGCTTTATGGGCTGATAGAAATACACATTGTACCACGACTGGTTATATGCCAGTTGAGCTTATGTTGGGGCAGAAGCCGATCATGCCTGCTGAGGAGGACTTTCCTACGTGGGCTACGCTACCGTGGGAAGATGGTATAGATCATACTTCACTCCTTGCTTTACGAACTAGGCAGTTGGAGCGAAGGGAGGAGGATCTTGCTGAGGCGCAAGAGAGGCTGAAGGTGGCTCGAGTTAGAAACAAGGAGCGTTTCGACAAGACTCACCGACTACGACCAAAGCCAATACGTGTTGGTGATTGGGTTCTGGTGTATGATAGCACGCTGGAGAACCAGCATTCTACACTTCGTAAGTTCTCGCGAAGATGGTTCGGGCCTTATGTTGTGTTAGATGTTTATGAGAATGCCACTTATAGTTTACGTGAGTTGGATGGTACTCCTTTGAAACTATCTGTGGCTGGCAAACGAGTGAAGTTGTTCAAACAACGTGGAGGATCAGTAGGTTTGTTCAACTTTCTGGAGTCTGAGCAGAGGATGACGAGAGATGAAGACGCCTCGGCTACTGAAGAGGTTGAGGCGGACGAGAGTAATGATGATGAAGAGAAGACAGAAGGATGAAGAGGTTGGCACATGCCAGAGGATGTGCAGGTTTGGAGGGGGTGGATGTCGTGATGTGAATTATTCCACATAGTGAATAATTCATCTCTCAGTTAGAAGTTAGTCTCTCTAAGTGAAGCTAAGACCTCAGAGAAGTCGATTCTGGAGGAAGTGTCCATTCGAAAATCTGAAAACACCACGGCGTAGGTCTCGTCGCGCTGATCACCGTGGTATGTTCAAAAGTTGCAAACGGAGTTGCAGGCGAAAAGTTACTTGGAGTTCTTCTACAAGATTTCTGATACCGGGAAATTTACCATAAATCTGAGTGAGTTCGAAAAATACTTTTTAGATTTTTCTCATGTAGATTGTAGTATGTAGTATTTGTTTAAAATTCGAAATGTACAAAAAGAGCATGTCTAGACAAAGTTATGGCACTTCGTGTTAGCAAAGGAAAGACGAAATACCGCAGCTTTCTAGCATATTAGCTTAGAAACTGGCCTTCAAAACCAGTTGTGAGATCAGCTTCCGTGGTGTAGCTGAGAAACTTGTAGGGAGGAGGTCTCCGGATCAAATCCCTTCAGACTCACAACCGGCTTGGAGTAGGCTGGCCCCTTCGGGGGAATATGAGGGGCACCAAGTTGCCTAGGGGCGGGACACTAGATGTCCCTTAAACGTACCGTGAATGCGGGACGCCTCTGTCTACCCCTGCACTAGTGCAGTCACCTAGTGTGGATGCTAGAGGGAGATTACCACCGGGTTTCGAAATGGACCTCTCACCTTCGGGTTGGCGGGGTAATTAGTACGAATTCGGTTGCGGCCCTCTAAGTCCTGGGGTAGCGAGATGGCATCAAAGATACTCCAAGTCGGTACCAATTCTTTTGTAGAAAAATGTAGAGTACGAAATACTATTCACTTGGGTCGAAAAATCAAGTGAAACTGATACCTGAGGCCATACTTACGGCACTTCGAAGTTTAAGGGGGCCGGAAAACGACAATGGTGATAACTCGGGCTCCACGTGTCAGAACGAGGTGATTCCGGTGGCCAGAGGTAGCCGTGGTGGAGTTACTTCGGATGGACGTGGTAGATGCTGACTGTACGGCCGAAACGGTGGCCGTCCGTACAGATGAACCTGCGAGGCTTAGTGAAATAGTCTTCTTACGTGTAGATATATTATCAGTGATTTATTTTCCTGCTGCCATCTGTTTAGGGTATCTTTTATCTCTGCCAGGTGACAGTGAAGGATGCGTAGGGTGGAGGTGAACCCAGAGGGGTGTACTCCGGTGAGAGAGAATTCTCAGAGCATTGTCACATTATCGCATTATCGGAGTTTGACGATCATCGAGCAGTGTAGAGTTTACCGTGCGGGAGCTATCGAGTAGAGTGAATCGAAGAGCTAGGAGATTTTACAGAGACTACGTCTGAAGAGAACTTCTGTCTGATCAGAATTTTGATATCGAGGGATTGAGAGTAGAGAACAGAATCGAGTAGATAGGAGACCAAGAACTTGTACGCACGTCTTTCTGAAAAGAAAACGGGAAGCTTCTAGATGAACGCGCTGGTGCTTCACAGGAGCAGTTTTCTGATATTCTGAGTTACTGAACGTGAGCTTTGCAATCTGAATGACCTGGAGTTGAAGATCTACTTGCACACCGTGTGTTTTATCTTGGCCAGATCGAGAACGTGGTGGTGTGATTTTTTGCGATCCGTATTTCGCGTGAGGTTTTCGTCCTCCTCTTCACGATCGAATCACAGCTAGAAGGTTCGCCCTTCCCAGGAAACTCTCGCCTCGACATACAATCTGGTGCTTCCACTGAGATCTCTTGGGGTGATTGATTGAGAAGGTTGAGTTCACTACAAGGAGAAGAGATGGATCGCAAGAGTGCTGCTGCTGCTACTTCTACGCCTGCTGCATCTACGTCTACTGCGGCTCCTTCTGTAGCACCAGCGGCTACAACGACATCTGCACCTGGTCTGGATACGGCTGAGATTCTGAAGACACTTGCGGCCCTGGTCCAACAACATCCGATCATTGGAGGTGGTGAGTTGAAGTCTACCAAGGCTTTGCAAGCAATTGTGAATAGATGCGGTAGATTTGAAGGTAGAGATATTTCTAGATATCTGCGTGAATACAGAGGAGAGATGGAACTAGTTAGAGTTACTGATGCTGAGATGATAGGGAGTTTCGAGTTAGCTGTAATCCCTGAGTTGCGGGACCAAGTTAAGGATGTACAGAGAAGAAATCTAGGTGTCTGGATGAGTTTCGAACGATCTCTTCGAGAGGAGTTTCTCGAAGAAGATTCAGAGAGAGTCACTAGAAGAACGTTTCTGGACTGGGTTGAGCAACAACCTGGTCGTATGATGAACCTGAGTGAGTTGTTGAGAGAGTTTGATCGGAGATACCGACAACTTTCAACTCTAGAGCGAATCACCCTAGATGCTAGGAAAACAGAGCTTTTCCTGCAGGCTACCGATGATGCTACGGCAGATCGGTTATGCTTTATGTTGGCTGACCGATCGGCTGAAGGAGGAGTTACTATGGATTGGGGAAGAGTCGAGGACGCCGTTGCTGTACTAACAAGGCAGAGGCGTGGAAGAGTGGCTGTGGGAGGACGTCCGCTTGCAGAAGTGACCGCTCAACCTCGCACTGCTCCTCAAGTACAGCAACCTCCGGCTCCTGCTCCTAGACCTGTTGTACCGGCTGCGGTACCTTTGATGCTAGTTGTGCCAGTTCCTGCACAGAGGGCACCGATTCAAAGATCTGCAGAGAACCATGGGCAGCAGAACCAGATCGAAGACCTGATTCGGCAGATGAGAGAAATGAAGGTGGAGCTAACTGACCTGCAGAGAGAGCAGCCACCGGCGCCTGCTGCTGCACGTCCAGGAGGTGCTCCTGTTCGTAGATGTATCTGGTGTGACAGTCAAGATCATTTTCGAGGGGACTGTCAAGAGCTCACGGCTGCTCTGCGAGATGGTGTGGTTCGCTACCAGAACGGTAGGCTGCACCTTTCTTCTACTGGAGAGCCGCTAAGCACGCAGTTTGGACGAGGAGGCATGAGGAGTCTACCTCAGATTACAGCTGCTGCAACTGTACATGCATTGATGGCACCACCGGTAAATCCTGATGTATATGCCGGTCACATTGAAGTTTCTTCTAGTCCTACGTTGCTAGATAGAACTACTGAGAAGAAACCTGTTCAAGTTCCTTCTGAAGTACTGAAGAGAGGAGCAGAAACTATACGTAGGGTCACAGGGTGGGGAGATCCTGTTGATGCTGCGTCTATCAAAGCATTCTTGGACGTGGATAGACACGTTCACTGGCAAGATGCTTCTGTGGAGGAGAAGAGGCGGCGAGAAGCCTCTGAACTTGATACTGGAGTTCCGGAGGAGGCTGGAGATAGACGGAGAGTCACAAGGAGGCGAGCAGCTCCTCCAGATGACATCCCGTCTACTTCTGCAGCTCCTCCACCTGCACCGGGTCCGATGGAGGACGTGCAGAGATCCCAGCAGGAGCCAACGACTGCTGGTAGACGGTTTACTGCCCAAGAGAAGGGGAAGGGACCGGCTTACAAGTTGGCAGCAGATATAGAGACTTCAACTGATCTCAAGAGCATCTTGGAGCAGAGAATACTTGACGCGCGAATCGAGTTTTCTCTTCGGGAAGTTCTTGGTATTGCGAAGAGGGAGTTTCACGAGCTGATCATCGACATCATCAAGCGGAAGAGACAAGTGATGTCCGAGCAAGTAGAAAGTCAAATGATAGATGTTATAGGAGCTTCTGTGAATGATGCGGAGTTCGGCAAGGTGCATTTTCAGGAGGCTGATGATACAAAGTACCAGCAAGAAGCGTTGGTTGCTGGTACCAATACTGCTGAATTCGATGATGATGAAGCTGGCGATGAGAGTCCAGCTGCTGATAGTGACTTCAGGAAGAGACACTGGGCTCGTGCTACGACAGCTACACGAGTTCGTCTCGGAAGTCTTGAACCTGTTGCTGCTTTGGTTGATCACGGTTCTGAGATCAACATCATGTCACGGGAGGTGTACGAGAGAGGACAGTGGCCTATCGAACTGAACCATGGTTGGGTGCTACGAGCTGCAAACAACCAGAAGGGTGAGTTATACGGCGCTTGTCCCAACGTGAGAGTGAAGCTGGGTGATGTGGAGGTAGATCAGCACTTCTTTGTGCAGTCTTCTGCTTCTTATCCTGTGATTCTTGGTCAGTCTTATATCACCGCAGTTAGAATGGAAACGAAGGTGATGGATGATGGATCTCACTATGCTAGGATCCGTAGTCCAGATGACAAACGTTCTGTGCAGTTTTTGACCGTTCGTACAAACCACGAACAAAACAGACAGACTCTGAGAGATTCTCCTATCTGTAGGAGCAAGGATTTTCTGAAACCACTCTTGTAGGCCGGGATACCAAGAGTGATGGATCTGCTGTTACTATGATCCCGCTTGAGCAACCTGTGGGATCACGGGAGGTTGACGAAGAGGTTGCTCAAGATTCTGAAAACTGCCACACTGTACATAGTTGGAAATCTGGTTTGATGACTTTCTGTTCTGATGATTGGAGTGAGTTCACACGTGTAGAGGATTTGACTGAGAAGAGTAGGAGGCAGATGGAGAAGTATGCAGAAAATCTGCGCTGTACAGGAGTTCTGAGTGAAGATGAGATGATTTCTGGTGTTTACGAGGAGTTTGTAGGTGTACAGTCTTTTGTTCGTTGGCTGGATGATGTAGATAGGTTGATGGAGCAGATGGGAGGAAGGGTGGTGATCCCTATCCACTCTCGTAAGGTCTATGAGGAGGTTGTCTCGTGCTTACAATCTCGTCCTCATTCGAGACTGGAGAGTGGATGGAAGGATGCAATCTGCTGGTGTGGCTCTCGTGAAGAAGCAGAGGTTCACACCAAATACAAAACTGTAGCGAAGAAGGTGAAGCCAGTGGCGACCCAGTTACCTGTTGATTCACGACAGCAGATGGAGTTAGCGGCCACTGAGCCTGTACTGAGAGATCCTAAACAGATAGGACACAAGTTTACTCAAGAGACACTCGAGCAGCTCCAGATAGGAGGGGGTGGCTTCTTGATTGAAGTGGAGAAACGAGCTTTTGAGCAGATGATAGTTAGCCATGGTAAGGCATTTTCTTTCTCAGCTGGAGAGATTGGTTGTGTGGATCCTAGTGTGATAGCTCCGATGGTTATCTTCACAGTTCCTCACGTACCTTGGGACTTGAAACCGATTCCAGTCCCTCGTGCCTTGCTACCGAAGGTTATTGAGTTACTCAAGGAGAGGATGCGGATGGGTATTCTTGAACCATCTATGGCCCCGTACTCTAGCCGATGGTTCACAGTACCTAAGAAGACAGGAGCTTTACGCTTCATCCAAGACTTACAGCCTGCTAACAACATCACGATTCGAAATGTTGGAACAGGACCTGTGGTTGATGAAGTAGCCGAGGCATTTGCTGGAAGATCTATCTATTCTATTGGAGATCTGTTTTCAGGTTACGATCAGTTTCAGCTTGCTTTGGAGAGTAGAGATTTGACTACCATGCGTACACCTTTGGGGTTGATGCGGATGTGTACTCTTCCTCAGGGTGCGACAAACTCAGTAGCTCATATGCAAAACGCGATGCATAAGGTGTTACGAGAGTTTGTACCTGAGGTTACTATCCCATTTCTTGATGATATACCCATGAAAGGCTGTCCGGTGGAAGACAAAGACGAAACTATGACTGCTGATGGTTGCAGGAAGTTCGTTGCAGACCACATCCGAGATGTGGAGAAGATTCTGATGCGCTTGGAAGAGGTACACCTCACTTTGTCAGGTACCAAATCTCGTTTTGGAATGTCAGAGATAGTGGTGGTGGGTCACTTATGCGGTACTTTTGGAAGACGGCCGAACCCAGAGAAGGTAGATGCTATAGCAAGGATAGCAGACTGTACCAACATCACTGAGGTTCGACGATTCTTAGGAGCTTGTGTGTTCTTTCGTGTGAGTATTCCTCATTATGCACACATTGCCGAGCCTCTGTATGCACTTCTGAGAAAGGGGAAGAGGTTTACTTGGCGGCAAGAACATCACGATACGATGGAGCAGCTGAAAGAGATTCTGAAGTCTCCACCTGTGTTAAGGAGACTTAGCTACGAGAGCGGAAGACCTATCATACTGACTGTGGATACGAGTCCAAAGGCGATTGGATGGGCAGTTGGTCAAGAAGATGCAGAAGGTGTGCGGTTTGTTTCTAGGTTTGGAGCTCGGATCTTAACAGATAGGCAACGTAACTATCCTCAAGTGAAGCGTGAGTTGTGGGGAGCTGTTACTGCTATGAAGGTAGACCGAGAGTTCTTGATAGGTGCACGTGTGATAGTAGAAACAGATTGTTTGCCTTTGCTAGGTATGATAGCAAACTGTAATACTCCAGACATAGCAATGCTACGATGGATTGCTTATATCCGGAGTATGAACCCTGAGCTGAAACATATAGCAGGAAAGGATAATCCTGTTGCAGACATGTTATCTAGGGCTTGTTATACAGATGAGGAAGAGATGTTTGCAGAAGTCGAAAATGAAGAGAAGAGAGACGTTTGGTGCCAAGTTGGTCAGCAGACTTCAGACTTGGAGCCACTGCCGTTCTACGAGGAGTTCTACACGGAAAAGTTCCGCGATATCGGGTACTATCTGAGTTTATTATGCAGAAGAGAAGGATGGAGTGATGCATAGTTCAAGGAGATCAGAAGAAAAGCGTACGGTTACCTTCTACGTGAAGGTTATCTGTGGAAACGTCCGAAGAGAAGAGATGGGATGTTGGCTAGAGTAGTGGATGATCAACCAACGAAGTTGAATCTGCTGAAGGAGTTTCATGACACCTTGTGGGCTGGACATCGTGGAGTTTGGGCTACATACACGAAGATGAAGGAGCGATACTGGTGGAAGGGTTTGTATCAAGACGTAGTGGATTTTGTTGGGTCGTGTCTGCACTGCCAGTTCTACTCTAAAGTCCGTTACAGAGATGGACTTGTACCTACTTACCCACCTAGTATTCATTTTTCGTGGGTCCTTGATCTTGTGATGATGCCGCCGGGACTGTGGGGGATGCGCTACTTGGTGTTAGCTCGAGAAGATCTCTCCAACTACGTGGAGGGACGAGCACTGCGAACGAAGACTACAGAGAACATATGTAGATTCGTGCTGGAAGACATTATCTGTCGTTATGGATCTGTTGGAAGACTACGAGCAGATAGGGGTGAGCTGAGAGGTGCAGAAGCAAAGGAGTTCTTTGCTCGTTATGGAATAAAGCTTCGACTTACTACTGCCATGAATCCAGAAGGGATTGGTAAGAGTGAACGAGGACACCCTTCTATTGTTCACGCTTTGGTAAAAGCATGTGATGGTAGGCCTAGAGAATGGCCGAGACTACTTCCATTTGCTTTATGGGCTGATAGAAATACACATTGTACCACGACTGGTTATATGCCAGTTGAGCTTATGTTGGGGCAGAAGCCGATCATGCCTGCTGAGGAGGACTTTCCTACGTGGGCTACGCTACCGTGGGAAGATGGTATAGATCATACTTCACTCCTTGCTTTACGAACTAGGCAGTTGGAGCGAAGGGAGGAGGATCTTGCTGAGGCGCAAGAGAGGCTGAAGGTGGCTCGAGTTAGAAACAAGGAGCGTTTCGACAAGACTCACCGACTACGACCAAAGCCAATACGTGTTGGTGATTGGGTTCTGGTGTATGATAGCACGCTGGAGAACCAGCATTCTACACTTCGTAAGTTCTCGCGAAGATGGTTCGGGCCTTATGTTGTGTTAGATGTTTATGAGAATGCCACTTATAGTTTACGTGAGTTGGATGGTACTCCTTTGAAACTATCTGTGGCTGGCAAACGAGTGAAGTTGTTCAAACAACGTGGAGGATCAGTAGGTTTGTTCAACTTTCTGGAGTCTGAGCAGAGGATGACGAGAGATGAAGACGCCTCGGCTACTGAAGAGGTTGAGGCGGACGAGAGTAATGATGATGAAGAGAAGACAGAAGGATGAAGAGGTTGGCACATGCCAGAGGATGTGCAGGTTTGGAGGGGGTGGATGTCGTGATGTGAATTATTCCACATAGTGAATAATTCATCTCTCAGTTAGAAGTTAGTCTCTCTAAGTGAAGCTAAGACCTCAGAGAAGTCGATTCTGGAGGAAGTGTCCATTCGAAAATCTGAAAACACCACGGCGTAGGTCTCGTCGCGCTGATCACCGTGGTATGTTCAAAAGTTGCAAACGGAGTTGCAGGCGAAAAGTTACTTGGAGTTCTTCTACAAGATTTCTGATACCGGGAAATTTACCATAAATCTGAGTGAGTTCGAAAAATACTTTTTAGATTTTTCTCATGTAGATTGTAGTATGTAGTATTTGTTTAAAATTCGAAATGTACAAAAAGAGCATGTCTAGACAAAGTTATGGCACTTCGTGTTAGCAAAGGAAAGACGAAATACCGCAGCTTTCTAGCATATTAGCTTAGAAACTGGCCTTCAAAACCAGTTGTGAGATCAGCTTCCGTGGTGTAGCTGAGAAACTTGTAGGGAGGAGGTCTCCGGATCAAATCCCTTCAGACTCTAGTGTGGATGCTAGAGGGAGATTACCATCGGGTTTCGAAATGGACCTCTCACCTTCGGGTTGGCGGGGTAATTAGTACGAATTCGGTTGCGGCCCTCTAAGTCCTGGGGTAGCGAGATGGCATCAAAGATACTCCAAGTCGGTACCAATTCTTTTGTAGAAAAATGTAGAGTACGAAATACTATTCACTTGGATCGAAAAATCAAGTGAAACTGATACCTGAGGCCATACTTACGACACTTCGAAGTTTAAGGGGGCCGGAAAACGACAATGGTGATAACTCGGGCTCCACGTGTCAGAACGAGGTGATTCCGGTGGCCAGAGGTAGCCGTGGTGGAGTTACTTCGGATGGAAGTGGTAGATGCTGACTGTACGGCCGAAACGGTGGCCGTCCGTACAGATGAACCTGCGAGGCTTAGTGAAATAGTCTTCTTACGTGTAGATATATTATCAGTGATTTATTTTCCTGCTGCCATCTGTTTAGGGTATCTTTTATCTCTGCCAGGTGACAGTGAAGGATGCGTAGGGTGGAGGTGAACCCAGAGGGGTGTACTCCGGTGAGAGAGAATTCTCAGAGCATTGTCACATTATCGCATTATCGGAGTTTGACGATCATCGAGCAGTGTAGAGTTTACCGTGCGGGAGCTATCGAGTAGAGTGAATCGAAGAGCTAGGAGATTTTACAGAGACTACGTCTGAAGAGAACTTCTGTCTGATCAGAATTTTGATATCGAGGGATTGAGAGTAGAGAACAGAATCGAGTAGATAGGAGACCAAGAACTTGTACGCACGTCTTTCTGAAAAGAAAACGGGAAGCTTCTAGGTGAACGCGCTGGTGCTTCACAGGAGCAGTTTTCTGATATTCTGAGTTACTGAACGTGAGCTTTGCAATCTGAATGACCTGGAGTTGAAGATCTACTTGCACGCCGTGTGTTTTATCTTGGCCAGATCGAGAACGTGGTGGTGTGATTTTTTGCGATCCGTATTCCGCGTGAGGTTTTCGTCCTCCTCTTCACGATCGAATCACAGCTAGAAGGTTCGCCCTTCCCAGGAAACTCTCGCCTCGACAACGCCATTAGAGCAAGGGGTAAAGCTAGGAGCAGATGATGGTGAGTTACTTGATGATCCACGCATGTACAGACAAATGGTTGGGAGTCTTATCTATCTGACGATCACTAGACTAGACTTGAGCTATGCTGTCGGTCTGATTAGTCAATTCATGCAGTCACCACGGAGATCACATTTTGAGGCTATCAAGCGGATCCTCCGCTACGTGAAGTTCTCGACGCAGTACGGACTTCACTATCGATACGGACTATTGTGGACCATTGTTGTCACATGGCTACACAGATGCTGATTGGGCAGGAAGTGCCGACAGGAGATCCATGTCAGGTTACGTTTTTGGACTTGGAAGCGCTGCTATAAGCTGGGCTTCTAAGAAGCAACCCACAGTTGCTTTGTCATCCACAAAAGTATAGTACCGAGGAGCAACGAACGCAACATGCGAATCAATTTGGCTTCGATGTCTGCTATTTGATATTGCTGTGGAGTGTACATATCCTGTTGTTGTATATACAGACTGTAAGATGGGGCTCTAGAGTGAACTCAAAACTCGAATGTCCATAGAGATGCACTCGCATTCTTTATATAGTGAGAGGAATAGTACATGATAAGCTTCCGGTCAATGCTGGCCTCTCAAAATGAGCACACGGATCGTTGACGTGGCTTACATGCAGCCTTAGATCCGAAATAACATCTAGAGAGTTTAGAATGAGACACGTAAGAGCTCGCTAGAAAGTTCTCGAAGCTTCTTTCTAGAAACTTCCTTCTGGAAGTTTCCCGGTGGACTTTTGGCGCACCCGTCTATTGGTAGAAGTACTCTTTTGTTGCATGTATTCTCAGGCCAACTTAGCCGTAACTAATTTTTATACCAAAGACTTCTACCAAACCAATTTCCCCTCTAGTTGATAAGTAGAGTTCTACTTATTACAAACCTCCTTCTTTTAAAAAGCAACGTCCTCGTTACTGAACTGCTGTTCGAAAGCTTTCACTATGAGTGGGGCGTGTGCCAGATTGGTTGCAGGTTCTCATGTTGCTTCATGTAAAGGATATCCTTTCCATTTCACCAAATAATCTATCCGTTGATGACGAGTCCCACGAACACATTTCTTTAAAATGTGTTCCACTTCAAACTCTTCCTCGTCATCGATAATTTGAGGAAGAGGTCGTGACTTTTACGAATTGTCAAATTGATGAGATCGTGGTGTATATCGCCGTAATAAAGACACATGAAAAACCGGATGAATCTCATGTGGGATGAAAGTTCGAGTTGATATGCCATTGCTCCAATTTTACAGACAACAGAGAAAGGTCCGATGAAACGAGGGTTGAATTTACCGCTGTCGATCAGGGTAAGATTGGTTGTGGATAACCAAATTTGATCACCAATCGTGAACTCTTCATGCCGACGGTGTCTATCGATATATTGTTTTTGTCGATTTTGAACAACTTGTAGTTTCACCTTAGTTTTTTTCACTCCTTGTTGAATTCGTGCAACGAATTCATTGATAACATCCACTTTGGTGTTGACTGACGATAACGTACCGAATCGTGTCAAACTTGCTGGTGTGAGAGGATGTCTCCGTACATGAGATAAAAAGATGTTTCGCGGGTAGATGATTGAGGGAGTTGTTGTAGACAAATTCTATCAAAGGAAGTAAGGTGTCCCACTTCACTTGCTCCTCCAGAGTAAAAGCTCGTAGCATGTTTTCAATTGTGCGATTGGCTCTTTCAGTTTGTCCATCCGTTTGTGGATGATAAGCAATAGATATGACAAGTTTGGTTTTGAACAGACCAAATAGGGTTCTCCAAAATAGGCTCGTAAACTGAGGACCTCTATCTGTTATAAGCACCCGAGACAAACCGTGCTGAGCAAAAATGGTGTTCAAATATAACTGGGCAAGTTGCGGTATTGAGACGTCTTTCGTGGTTGGTCGAAGATGGATCATCTTGCTGAGCTTATCGACGAAGACGACTATAGAGTCAAAACCGAAACTGGTCATGGGTAGTTCACACACTAAGTCCATACTAACATGTTCCCAACGTTTGGAAAGGATCGGGAGGGGTTGAAGAAGACCGGCGGGTGCTTGATTTGTAACCTTATTTTGTTGACACATTGCACAACTCCAAGTGTATACTGTAACATCCTCTACAAATCTTGGGTCAATAGAACACTCGTTGGACTGCTTCTAGTGTCTTTTCTGCCTCCATGTGTCTTGCAATGGCTGAATCGTAACATTCAGTTAGTATGGTGGTACGTAGTTCTAGATCTTCTGGGATCCATAACTTCCCTTTATGGAATACCAAACCATGGCTGTGGGTGATGGTTCTTGAAGGTTCGGCTGCTATAATCTATGCATCCGATCTTGTGCCCTCGATCAGTTTTATCCAGAAGTCAGAATTCACCTTGACTTTAGAGACTATATTATGCACAGTAAGCATACGGGTTAATGCATCAGCAATTGCTTCTTGCCCTCAACATACGTTATGGTCATGTTGAATCGTTGTTTTCATTCTGCCCAACGGATTTATCTCTTTGAGAGATCATTCTGCATCTCCAAATAGACTAAAGGTTTGTGGTCTATCTCGACCACAAAAGCCTTCTCCCCTAGATAGTGCTTCCAATGCTTCGTGACGAGGACTATTGCCAATTCTTCTCTTTCGGTGGTGTGATAGTTTTGTTTTGTTGGTAACAACTTCTGAAAGAAGTATGCAATTGGATGTCAATCATCCTCCCATTCTTGCTGCAACACCGCCCTTATTGCCGTGCTTGATGCATCCGTTGCTAACTTTATAGGTTTATTCGGATCGTACCATTTGAGGATCGGAGCATGTAGTAGTGCGGTCTTCAATGCTTGAAAACCTACTTCTTGCGCTATTCCTCACACCCATTTCTTTCCTTTGCCTAACAGAGCAGTTAGTGGTTGTGCAAGCTTGACACAATGCTTAACAAATCTACGATAAAATCTTATTAATCCCAGGAAGCTCTTAAGTTGAGTATGATCTTCTGGAGCCTTCCATTGTTGGATGACAGCTATTTTATCTGCCATTATTTGTATACCTTCTGCATTCACTTTGTGCCTAAGTAATCCACCTCCGTTTTACCAAATTCACATTTTGAAATTTTGACATACAATTTATTTTGACGGAGTACTTGGAGAACCTCTCTCAAATGATGCACATGTTCTGTCATAGTTTTGCTATACACTAGGATGTCGTCAAGCAATACAACGACTGATTTGTCTAAGTAAGGGCGGAATATGTCATTCATCGGATCCATGAAGGTGGCTGGTGCATTTGTGAGACCAAATGGCATCACTAAGTATTCGAAGTGACCATATCTTGTTCGAAAGACAGTCTTCTCCACATCTTCATCAGCAATTCGAATCTGGTTATACCTGCTCTGTAAGTCTAGCTTCGTGAAGTATTTTGCTCCTTTGAGTTGATCGAACAAGTCATCCATCCGAGGTACTTGATACTTATTCTTCACCGTTTGTTGATTGAGTGCTCGATAATCGATGCACATCCGTAGGCTGTTATCTTTTTTTTTCACAAAAAAGACTGGAGCTCCATATGGTGGCACGCTGGGCTGGATAAATCCTTTCTGCAACATCTCCTCGATTTGTGCCTTGCACTCCTCTAATTCATGTGATGCTAATCTGTATGGGGCCTTACAAGGAGAGGTGCTCTCTGTAATCATCTCAATTTTGTGATCAATCCTTCGTTTTGGTGATAGCCCTGAAGGAAGATCATCGGGAAAGACATCCTCATATTCTGCTATCACATATGTCAAGCTTTCTAAAATCTGTCCGTTGAGATGTGCACTCGAGATCTCTCTTATTAAACCCAAAAACAGACATCACTATTACGTGTCGCACTCGTATCTATTACACAAAGACAAGTTCTATCTTCGATATCTCACTCTATCTCCGAAGATTTTTCACTATTTGATTTTCACCACTTTTCTTCGCCAATCCACTTCAGGATTATACTGCTCCATCCACGGCATACCCAATATGACATCATAACGGGTTAATTTGATCACTAGCCACTCAATATCTTCACGATATTCACCTAAAGTAAATTCTATCTTCCGAGGTAGAGATTCAATCTTCTCGGTTTGTCCATTGGATAGTTCCATCTCTTCACTCTCATCACTTTCTAACTCCATTCCCAACTTCATAGCAGTCGGTCGATACAAAAAATTATCTGTTGCACCAGGATCGATTAGTACTCTCACATGGGTCCCTTCCAAGACTCCATCCGTGACAATCAACTGTGCATTATTTTTTGTCAGTCTCCTTCTTCTTCCCTCGTCTTTCTTCTCCCTCCTTGCACCAGTAAGGCCGTGAGGTGTATTTACTGGTGTTCTTCGTTTCCCAGTCTTGTCTCGACTTCTTCATTTCCTTCCGTCTCGTTCAGATGATTCAGAGGTCCACGATATGGAGGTCTTGGATCTCTAGGAAAACGATTTCGGCAATTTGCATCTATGTGACCGAATCGTCCACAGTTGTAACATCGACGTTGCTCGAGTTGAGGTGCAGCATTCCTGACACCTTCTCCTCTATGAGCTCCTTGACGTCTTTCTTCTGACCGTCCTCGACGATCTCTACCTTGAAACTGTCGTGGCTGATAGCGGATGTTGCATAGCTCCATGGGTGTCGGACCATTTGCCTATTGGATTTCGGGTCGATTCTGATGATTTGGTAGAATCATCACTTCTCCTCCTAATGCTCCAGCAATTCTCTGAGCGCAAGCGATGACCTCAAAAACCGTGAGTGGATTTTGCACCATTACTTCTTGTCGGATTCTTTTCTTCAACCCCCTCTTGAAATTATCAAGAGCCTCCGTTGGACTCATATCAGTGATTGCAACTTGCAAGTGGAGGAAAGCTCTACGTACTCTTGAAGGTTTCCCTTCTGTTTCAATCCCCGCATCCTCGTTCGAGCCATTTGCACAGACTCCACAGATTGAAAATTCTTCAACAGACCTTCTTGCATTGCAGTCCATGTTACTGTTCTCCTTTCCGTCAATATCGATCTCTACCATGCATCATATCATGTGAGAGCTTTATCGTTCAAGTATCCACACGCTATCGTATAACGTGTTTTTCTGTCTAGGAATACACTGGGTATATGGCTGTGCATAGGTATGTGGATTGACAAGGTTGGATCTAGATCTGAATGTTTTCACTCAAATGTTTTACTATCTACTCTTCTAGTCCGAGTGACCTTGTATCCGCTCGGCTCAAGTTTAAAGCTTGCTATGATCCAAGGTTACGTATAGGTTGCATAAACTTGTGTTACAAACATATCTTTTGTACTCTAACTAAAAATACTCATCTCTGTACTATCTAACTGAAGTTATTCCTCTATGACTTCTGAATAGCTCCCCAGCGACGCTAATTGCCCATCAATCCAACTATCACAACTTCATAGTACAACCAGAAGATGCTATAAGATCACTCAATCAACTTGATAGAGTATCGATACAACTTCATGTACACCCTGGTCTACCAAGCATTCCAGCAAGGTAAAGCATGCATGCTTCAAGGCACTACTCAGATAGCACCAACGGCGGTAGTACCTGACAGCTCCGAGAACCCAAACAACGGCTTAAGATTCAATACGACTTCGTTCTCCTTCATCACCAAGAGCTGAAATCAGCCCCACACCCTCCAATGTCGAGTTGTATGCAGGCATGGCAGTTTCAGCAACAACTCCTCTCCAAATTGCTCGAAAATGATCAAAATGACAATAGATGATACCGAAAAACCCAAAACTGCTAATAACAGAAATATCTTTGAACTTTGAGACCTCAGTCCTCCCAAACCAATCGACCAATGATGATCAAACTTCACAGGAAGCTTGATTGGACCCTTCACTCGTACCCTGAACAATTTTCAGGTCGAAATCTTAAACCAATTCTCAGATATGGATCAAACTGTAATCTGTGCTAACTTCATAGCTTTACAGACCCAGGTACATTTAATCCAAGATTTTGAACAAACTACTCGACCATTTGAGGTGAAACTTCCCAAGTATCTTACTGATAAGACATGCTTCAATCCTGGAAAGTTTCACTCAGAAATTCGACTCAGAACTTAAGCAATAGCAAACTATCCAAGACTATCATAGTTCGCTGTTCCCGCCTTATCCCGTCTGCACTTCTCAAATTCAATCGGTCGGTTCAGAATCCAAATCGATCAAGAATCTGATGAAATTGATATCAAAACGACCAGCACGTCGTCAGCTCTCCAACCCAACAGACAGCTCCTCAAAACTCTTCGCGAGTCTCTCGAAACAACCAGAAACGTAGCGGTAGGTACGAATTGCACCCCCCTCCACTCAATCGATCATAACACGCTCATCCTTCAATCAAATCGACCGATTCTTCAGTCCAGATTGTAGCCCCGGTCGAGAGCTCTCCAACCATACCCTTCGTTTTGCGAATGGACCTCCGAAGCCTCTAAAAACCACAGAAACGTCGCGAGGATCAGCTAGAACACCATTGGTCCAAAAGTGGACCAATAAGAGCAAAAAGATCTTTACTTTTGTCTTTCTCCACTCAACTTTTTCCTCTAGAACAAATTTTTACTCCCAAGGAGACACAAGACATCAACAAGACTCTAAGACTTCAGAAAATCCTTGAGACATGTCAAAGGATTCTTTGCGGTCCGTAACTACACAGAAGCGCTCAACCAGAATGAAACCAGTGAGCTGCAGACTAATACAACGTCAATATTACAACCTAAAAACGTTCTACAATAAAAGATACTACAAAAGAAAATGGTGAAGCTATCACTCGATTGTAATATTCTTGCCCGAAGTTTCTCACGATCCAAGTCCCATGATTGACCTTCGATCTGCAATGACACAAGACATCGACCCAAAGGTTGAAAGGAACATTCGATGGACAGTTGAGATCCATTGTTCCTCACAACAAAATGTACACCGTCATATCCCAAGTCTCTCCGTATGTTACGATCGGAAGGATCATTGGAAGTTGTAACTCCATCATTTTTCTCATGAATTCATCGCCAAAGTATGCAACTAACCACTGTCGAAAGTGATCGCGGTGGATGCAATGAAGCTTGATGTGAAACGGATTCGGGAAAGGAAGATCCGGAGCCGGTAACACACCTCCGTCCATAACCACCACTCTTGCAGTTCTTCACTCCTCCATGCAGACCACCGGGAATCCTCACGAATCACCCGCTGAGCGAGAATGCCGTATGAACCATCGATTCGTCATTTTATACACAAACACGGTGACAAGGACCACTGAAGTGAACGCGCACAGATTGATGACTTGGCACGTTTCTCTACCGTATGATCACTTGAACAGATAATCACGAACGTGGCACCCATCACACCGTTCGGCGAGTTACGCGATACAGTTCACGAAACATAGAAAAGAAACACAACATAGGTTACACAAGAATTTCACACAGGAGCCGAACCACAACACGACAACGCTGTCGTGTCGTGGACCGACTCCTATCTTCGGACTTCGATGCTTGTCGCTCCAAAGACATTCATGAGAAAGACAAGCTAGGCCTTAGCTTACAGATTTTTGGCATCATTTTGGATCTCCATTTTCATCGCATAGATGGGTAGAGCTCCTTGTCAACTTTTCATATGCACTTTGTCTACTTCGTTTGGACACCTAGTGGATAAGTTACAAGACTCGAAAGATGGAGAAAACAAGCTAGGTCCCAGCTTACGAGCTTTTGGCACAACTTCGGATCTTCACATTCATCATAGATGGGTAGAGCTCGTTGCCAGCTTTCCATGGGCATCTTGTTTACTTCGTTTGGATGTCTAGTGAAGAAGTTATGCGACTCGAAAGAAGGAAAAATCAAGCTAGGCCTTATTTTACTTGTTTATTGGGTATTTGAGACTTCAGACGTTATATCAAAGATGCAAGGGGCTTGCTTCATTATTATCACAGAGAACTTCGTACGTACAGAGACTGATACAAGGAGGCAGCTTAGAGGTTAGCTTGCGTCTCCAACTTGTCGATGGACGATTTGAGGATTTGAGAAGTCCAATACACGCGCGCAAGGTGTCATTGGGTTCAGATCTGTGCAAGCTACGCACATGTTAAGACGGTTTTGGGAAGAGACGGATTGGGGGATGTGTACTGAGAGAAACTGAGACGCAAGAAGGAGATTTGAAGATTTCAATTACCTGTGAATGAGAGTTGGACCGTTCGGATCGTTCCGGAGTCCAAACTTGTTGTCCTTGGATCCATCGGGATCAAAACACCGAGTTATACAGGAAATTGAAGACGATACCAAGTTTCATCGAGCGGTTTAGGAGTTCATAAGTGAAATTGGCTCGCAAGGAAGCGCTTGCGTCAGATTTTTCATCGCTTGCGACCTAAAATTGGGTTGTTCTTCGCAATCGGTGTGCCAAGCTCTTCGTTCTTGGTGCCTACGCGACCAAGGAGTCTTCATCTACGCATAGGAGAAGACAATACGTGGATTGGATTGTTAGTTTGGGTGAGGTGAGCGAGTTTGAGCCGCAGGGAGTCCATTTACGTCAATTTTTTGCAACCTGTGACCAAATTTCTTGTGTGGTTTTGCAAGAGGAACTCCAAACGGCTTGTTTGGAGTCTCGTTGGGTTCGTGATAGCTATATCTACTTGCCAGGGAAGACAGATATCAGATCAAGCGATCCATTTGAGCGGTGTGTGCGGTTTTAAGCCACGTGGAGCAGTTTTTGAAGGTTCGGTCACCTGCGACCGAAAATGAGCGATATCTCACTGTTGGGAGTCGGATCTAAAGGTTTCTTGGGTTAACGGAGTCAGCGGAGGAGACCCTATCGACACCTGAAGTCTGTTCAGCGAAAGGAGAAAGTTCTCATATAGGTCTTTTTCGGTTTCTTCGCTACGAGTTTTGCTCTTTTGAGTTCGTTAGAGTTCTGGTTAGTTATATACAACTTGTGGTAGCCAGCTTTGGCTAAGAGCTTGTACATGGATGTGGTTTGGACTTAGGTTTCAATCGTGTGATAACGGAGGAACTCTGTTTGTTAGCAAAGAGAAATTTCTCTTGCTTTGAGCTACGCTTCGATGGTTTTGGGTCATGGTTGAGATTCAGGGGGGGTTCATTTTAGGGGCTTTGAAGCATATTACAGACCGCTCTGGTATGTTTCTCAGTTTTGTGTTCTTAGGAAGAAAGAACCGGCAGTGTACATACATTTGGAGTTGATGTATATTGCAACATTCGTTTTCTTTGGTTGTTTTTCTCTGTCTTGTTTTTGTTCAGCACATAACATCTCCACAGCCAAGAACTTCACGTTTTCCTGGACATCCTTCACGCAATATCCGACACGATAACGCAAACACTCTCGCTACGTGATCCGTGATTTGCATACTGAAAAGTCGAAAATATCGATTCAATTCGAGAAATCCAATTCTTGACTACTCCCATCATTTGTTGATCTTTGTACGGTTCAATGTTACATATATTCTTCATCCGAGTAACAGGGCACCTTCATCATCGACTGAAGTTCTAACGATCTGCGCCACGGGTTCTCTTGGTGCAGCTTGCTCTCCCATCACCGGTACTCCTTGAGACGATCCTCCCCTTCCAATGTCTGTCATACTCTGACCCTCAAGGTTCAACATCTTGCTCTGTAGTGCTTCAACCGTCATTTTCATCTCCTGAAATTTGTTCAGTATGCCTTGCATCAATTCCTGCATCACCAACTCTAGATTTGGAGGTTGCGGCTCCATGATCGCGCTCTCTCTCTAACAGCACGAAAGTATCAGTTTTTCCTAATAGAGAGTTATGACAATCACTCGGAAGCGTTCATACACTACATGTACTACAAAAAGGACGGGAGAATCGATTATCTCGCGATAGAAATCTTCACCAAAATTTCTAATCACAAACTCTCTATGTAACAATTAACTCCGTACAATCTTCACAACAGCACACTTTATCCATCACGATTCGACCCTGCTGTCGGTCCTTTCGGTGCTTGAAACTCCAGAGTGGGATACTTAGTATGTCTATTAATTTCGAGCTAGCAATGAAATTACTGACTCCTATATTTTAGTAACCATTTGAGCTCCGTGTGCATCATTCATCACGATCTTTGTCATCCCCAGTCGATCACCGAGGTTTATGAAACATTTATATTCAAAATAATATCACGCCCAAGATTCAACTTCGGTAAGAACCACATTTTTACCTAAGGTACGCCTTACCTAAAATCTTCTGTTTCTTAAGGTATATTCAACGTGAAAAAAGTATATGATACGATATTTACTTCACGATGAAACTCTAGGTTGCATGTGTATAGTCCCTTCTGTCGTCTGAAGATGGAATACTGCAACACGTTTAGTTTATTATTTAACGTTTCCCTAAAAAATTTAGATAATAACTTAATATTTACACTAATTTCATCTCTACTTGGTACCAAGGTATCTCAATTATATTCTCTGAAGCGCGTGTATACTCTTGCTTTCTGGGTTTTTCTTTTATCTATTCTTTTATCTATTCGCAACTCTCGATCTGGTTAACATGCGTTAGTTGTAAATAGTTTACTTTTTATATTCGTTTAGTCTAGAATTTGTATCTAATACTTACCTGTTTCTCATTAACACAAAGAGAATAAAACTTCTCCAGTTAATCGAGCTTACCTATTTAACTTTCACAATGAGAAGATGAGAAAAAACAATTCTATTAAACCCCGAGTATAAAAACATAAAAAAAATCTCTTTTCCTTGTAATGTTCTTTGAGTTTGAAGAAAAGATTTTGTTCTGTTCAAAAAATTCCTCAAATGTCATCTAACATTTTTCTGTCAATATTAAGTAGTTTGATTTTAGATGAATCATAACTTGTAAAACTAGTGAATAGCTTTAATTGATTCTTGATTTCATATATTTTTTATTTTATACATTATCATTTTAGTTATTTGAATGCAAACCTCCAAAATAAGGTATCTAGGTTACCAGGAGCACTTGTAGTGATACTCAGGGTTTAACAACTCCTCTGCCAATCGCGATCCAAGATTTACTTTTCATCCTCTGCACTTGTTTTTCTCTCATGCAAGAATTCCAGGTGGTATGCATATCTATTTTACGATGGTTAAATCCATTGACACCAAATGTCTGTGAAATATTAGGTAATCAGATCTCGCAAGAACTATTAGAAGCTCATTTCATTTATTTCTTAAGTTTTTCTTTTCTACTGGAGGTTGGTAATTTTTGACTTTTTGGAGGTTGGGAAATATTAATAAATTGCCAGCATATCTCGTTTTCTACTCTTATACCACTTGTTGATAACCTCAACGGCAAGAATCGAAACGATGCGAGAACAATTGCTTATTGAATCAAAAAGCACTTAGGGTATCGTTGAGGTGAAATATAGAGATTCTGAACTCTATTAGAGCGTGTCAAAGTTGGAATCCTTTGAGATTCAAAGTCGAGGTTAGAAATTACGACCGTGATTAACTTTCTTATGCGCATTTCTTGAGGCAATGCAAGAATTTGCTTCCAATGCTACCTCTCCAGTCAATATGCATGCTGCATGAACTTCTTTTGTTCGTTCTTTGTTATCAGGGAATATATAAGTGTTAATGTTAAATATATACTAAGTGAATATAAATAATTTATAAACATTATTTGTTAATTTATGCATAGAAACACAAAGAAAGCATGAGAAAAACCATAAGTGTTGACTCGACTCTCGCGCTTCAGAAAATACAAGACCGAGAAATTATACTCATGAAAATATCAATTTATTCAGATGTTTAATTTAATACTTAACTCTTCATGTTGGAAGGGTTAAGTATTAAATTAAACAAACATACATATTAACTCGGAAGAGGGTGAAAGTTCAGAGTTGACCATTCAAAACTACTTGTATTTTGTGGCTGTATGATCTTTTCTATAATAGCCGCGGCCAGAGGATTCGAGTTATATCCCATAAATGGTTGTAAAACTGTAATCGAAAGACAGTAAAGAATTACAATATTTTTGCCTTTGGACGTTTGACAATCAAATTCTCTAACTTTAAGACGCTCTATCACGTAGAAAAAACATGTAACAAAACCTTTCGCGCTCAAGGTTATTACTAAAACTCCACTAAAGAAATACGTGAAAAGAAAAATGATTTTAAGAGTAAAGACTGAAGAGTAGTGCGATAACCAGCAAACACCACTACAGAAAAGCGAAAAACAAAAAAAAACGGAAAAAGTTGTTTTAAACGTAAAGACTAAAGGGTGGTGCGGCATGAGCTTATTCCGCGCGGAAATGGCAACTGTGGACCTTCCTGCCTGAAACGCCGCGCGCTGAAACGCCGTGCGCGTATGCGGCGCACGGCATACCGTCCTGGACGTAGGACCTTCGTGAATTTCTTGTTTTCTCGCTTCGGTGAACTCCAGTGCGCATTTGAAGAGGTCTGTTTTATACGTAAAGCAAAGAAATCCTCATGCAGTTGGACGTAGGACATCGAGTTTCTTGTTTCCAGTTCAGTGCGCGTTTGAGGAAGTCTGAATATTCAGAAGCGCGGTGGATACCTTTCATGCTGAGGATCGAATCGTTTCAGTTGACAGAAAGATAGGCGACTCATAGCTGTTAACACAAGGATAGAGCGAGCTTCAAGGGCGACGCTGCTGCAGAATAGAGTTGCAACTGAACTATGTCCGATTCAGATATATGCATATTTCGATTTCTCGAAGAAGGTGTCCGTGTTCGTCACTTCATTCCTACTCAACGAGTACATGAATTTCATAACTGGGACGCGGATTAACACGCCGGGCGCGGATTCCACCTACTTTTCCACTGGCTGGGCAATCTTCTGTGAGTGGGTTGCTTGTTCATTTCTAGTTCCTGTTTTCCCTGCGGTTTAGCAATTTTCTGGATTCAGATACTTTGAAATTGCAGTCATACCTTTGGCTGATATCTCTGTCATTTCTATGTTTTTGCAAAAACTTTACATATTTCGATACCTTAGCCTCTGTGTCAGTCATCGTCAGAGAGTAACTGAAGGTGAGCTCCGACCAAGTTAGTTGAAAGTTATCGGATTTGTGTTCAGGTTACTTACTTTAGCTATCATCTGTCTTTTCAAATTAAGCTAAAGGTTAAAGCTATCTTGAGCTTATCATTAGGCTTCAGTTTCTGCATTTTCGTGAATCCTCTACGAGTTCGAATAGACTGATTCTTTCCTGCTGAAACCTCTACGAAGATTTAGAGTTGCAGTTCACAGAAACTGAGCTTTGACCAGTTGGTTTAAACGGTTATCTGATTATGTTTAGCTTACTTACTTAAGCTAAAGTCTTTTCTTCGAGCATCCCACCGGGCTCGCAAAACGCCCTACTATTTTCGAATTTGATGTTTGGGAATCGTTTTATAGTGTATGGCCATTTCTACCAGGAGAGGGAAACGCTACCATAAAGTAGCTCATCGCTAAACGATGGGCCATATCTGATCATCATTTAGTTATTTAACTCGAAGTTTAGCTTCGAACTTAACAAGCTCAATCGGTCATCGCTGAACGATGTGTCATATTTGATCAATCATTTAGTTATTTAACTCGAAGTTTAGCTTCGAACTTAACAAGCTCAATCGGTCATCGCTGAACGATGTGTCATATTTGATCAATCATTTAGTTAGCTTCGAACTGAAACAAATGATAGTCTGAATGTGTGAGCTTTGAAGCAAGATGATAGTTTAGGCAAATTTATCCGATATAGCTTTTAGGGTGCATAGCGGATACTTTGGGGGGAATAAGTAGCACGATTTCCACGTTTTAATTTGCTTCGAAATATAGCGCTCCCCAGTGGGATGTTCTTAAGCTAAGGTTAAAGCTATCTTGAGCTTATCATTAAGCTTACCTGCCTTTTCCTGAAACCTCTATGAATATAGACTGTCCTTTACCGCTGAAGCCTCTACGAAACTCTGAGCAGAAACTATAAACGTGAACTCTGCACTGTCCGCGTTTTATATGATTTACCCAGTGAGATAAGAAGTTTTGTAAGTCTGTGTACATATGCGGGTTGCTAGATCATTGCTACATTTTACAGTGGTGAACAATGGAGCACCAGACTAGCAATAGTTGCTCTCAGTACTTTCCTGTCATAGCCTTCACAAGGGCACGAAAAGGTGATAACCTACTTGATTTAAGTATTTTCAAAACTTGCTACGATTGTAACCTAAATCTGTGTCGCATGAAGATTCTTACCTTGTCCTAATGGTCAGTTCGCAGTCCTGTTGGTGACCCATCAACTCGTCAAGGACTGTGACGTGTTTTCGTTTCAATTCCAGGACGGAGAATTCGACCGCGGTCAGACCAGTGAATCTTTGGTACACTTCCAAGCAATCGCCGAAGTCTCCCGCCGTCATCTACGATCAATAGTTGTAAATAATAATATAATTTGACGAAGCTGTGAATCCGATGACAGCGTATGCACTGCTGGAACGCCTTACATGTTTCTTGCATTCGAGAAAACCCTCGTACAAAAAGAACCAATTTCTGTCCACGAACCTTGCTTAAACGTCGATGAAAGAAAAGAGAGACTAATCTTCTTTATCGTACCAAGTCTAAAACAAGTGTACTAAGATCTTAACGATGCACGATGGAAATGACTCTCGAAGCCATATGGAACGAGTCCAAGAAACTGAAGGAAATCAAAATGTGAAGGTGCGCGAACTTTCTTTCTGCTCTCCCACTGGTTCCTTCGACGGTAAAAAGCATTGAAGGCGTGACAATGTGAAGCTTTCTTGCATGCAATCAAGCGACACGACCTAATGAACAAGGTGTATATTGGTCCCTTGACGTTATCGGTCCCGTTGGAGACACACAGATGTTCACAGACTACTCTGACACCGCGAACCGAGTTCGATGGTCGGTTCATCAGATATCTGTTTAGCAATCTAGAAACTCTTCGCCCGCATCAGATGGGATGGTCCGAGCAATGAGTAGTTTTTAGATGTACAACTCCGCCACAGCAAAATCTCTCGTATGACAGCTCGTCTCATCATACGCTTTCGGTCTCAAACTATTTAGTTCACCTCTGTACGCATCTGTTTGTATTCTTGACCGCGGCGAGCAAGATCTTCCTCAGCTTCTTTTCTTGTACAGTTCCCTGCGACGCTAGATAGCCTCTTTCAGCTCCCCCCGAAAATTAAGTTCAAACTTCGATCGTGGAGTTGAATATGTATCAGTAGTGCGTCAGCATCTCGAGCTTTACTCCTCTCTACGTGCGGTCACGACTTGCTGCTAGCATCCCCAACTCCCGTGATATATACAGATTGACAGTTTCAACATACATTTCTTTCAAGTTTTGATTCTATGTTTGTTAAATCTCTAACTGATAAAATTAATTAATTTTCACTTAACTGAATATAACAGTAAAAAAATCATATACTGTTAACTGTTACAGTTGTTGTGTAGTGCTGCAATTATCATTGCAGTGATCTTTAAATTGCATGCAGTGCACACTTTCTTAGTCAACAGTCAGTTTCAAGTGTTCTACGAGAGAGTCAGATAATTACTTTCCAGTATGCTTGTATAAATCATGCGAGTCTGAAAGTAACTGTCCAGTCATCCAACTGATAATTTTCCATCAAATGACACTTCACTTTCACGTACATAGTTTTGTGACTTTTGTCCATTGTGTGTGCAGAGATCATTGTTCTTCTCTGAAAATGGATGAAAGTATAATCCTAATGAGGATATCTCCGTATTGGGAATCTATCTGCATGTTTGGTTCATGTGGTAAGTTTTCCATCTCGACTGGATGATGGAGATTCTCTTATATATTCTCTTATTCTCTTATACGCCTTAATGTTCAGCACTCTTTGAACGCTTTTCTCGTTGTCAAGTGAATGGACGATAGAAGCATTGTGGCAAAATGTACAAGGGATGAGTATCCGTTCTAAAGTTCTAGTTGCCCTCAATTACGAGTATTGCATGTCCATAATTCACTACCGTACTAAAACAAGAATTAGAGAATTTACGATAATGTAACTCGTGATAAGATTGAGCTCTTAAGGATTTGGTACATTGAAGGGACACTACCTTTGGCCACAAGAATTCTCTAATTCACGATAATGTAAATCGTGATAAGATTGAGCTCGAAGCATTAAGTACATTGAAGGGATACTACCTTTTGCCTTTTACACTGTGTCTTTTTACTCTTTGGTTCTTCCGGGCATGATTATTATCATCGTTAAACCTTCTCTAATTCTGATTAACACACCTAATATGAGTGATTGAATTTCTGTCAGAGCACGAGTGGGAATGGATGGATTGCTTGCGAAGTTCAGGTGGACTGCACTACATCTGGTAGAGAGTCCGTCGCCATGGCGCCGAAGCACAAACGGAGAGAACTGACGTCCCGGTACGACGACTGCGGGAGGACCCATAAAACCGTATCCGAAGCCTCATGGAATCCTTCCACGCTCTTGAAGTATGCATTACCAGAGCAGAGTACGAGAAAACTTTTGGATGCCATGAATGAAGAAAGAGCTAGCAAATATGATGCTCCCGATGCAATGCATTTCAGTGAGTGGGTTCGGAGTTATATGGGAACCGATTCTGCTCCAGACGCAGATTCCACATTCTCCTCTAGTTCGAAGATAGAGACGAGGAGTTGGCCCGGAACTCCTGCTTCTTTAAGTAAACCAAAGAACCGCAAGCATCGGCAGATTTCCAAGTCACAATCTCCCAAGTTGGAGTTGCGCGACCGTCGAGCTATGCATAAAAGAGTGAGATTCAACTGCACCTACTAAGATCTCCACACTCTCGTGTTTGATTAGATAGCGCTTCAGCCAAATTTTGTTTCAGGGTTTTGGTCGTCATCCCTTTGAGTCAAAACTGCCATCAAACTTCTCCCAATGTCCCAAAGAGTAATTACTTAATGAGTTATAGTCTTATACGTCAGTGAGAAAAGAGTCACGAGTAATGTACATCGAGGGAGTCCTTACAAAGCCCTGAAAATCATGATCACTCATCCAGGACTGGAATATAAGCACCACGCCCATCTGGAGAAACACTTCCAAACGAGAGCAGTTTCGTAACATACTTGACGGACGAAAGTTGCCACTTCTGCGGAATGAGAAGTACATGAATATTAAACCCCAATACCTGAAAGTCCGCAAGCGTTCTGACATTTTGTCGTCGTCCTCGAAGAAAAGAAAGCGCAAGGTTAAGATTAAGAAGCCATTCTTGTTCCCCCTGGCAACACAATGCAGCTGCGAAGAGGACCCCCCCAAAACTCTATGTCCACTCTTGTGTCCAGTTGAAGGATTTATTCAAGTTTGTTGTCCGTCTATTGTATCCAGCTTTGATGATCAGTCGTGTCCTTGTTTACCGTTCAAACATTGCGTTGACAATCTCATTAGGCCTTTGAGTACCACCCAAAGTAAGTCTCATGATGATGATGAACCGGTAAGCATCAAATCTCATGGTGGTTCCTTGTCATCCCGAAGTGATCATTCGACTTTAAGTACCATCCACAGTAAGTATCGTGACAACGATGATCCGGTAAGCATCAAATCTCATGGTTCATCTCGAAGTGATCATTCAAGAACCGAACCCGAAGCTCGCACTGTCAAAGCAAGTTCGAGTGCACAACACTTAACAGATCACGCAACAGATACGCATCCATTATCTGCCACTCTCCTCCCTGAACGTGAGACCAAAGGAAAAAGCGACACAGCAAGTTCGAAAGCAGAATCCTCAAGCGAGGCAGGACATCCGCATCCTTCATCTGCGGTTGGCCGTCATGTTCTGAGAGAATTGGACTCCAATCCTAAAGCTCCGTCAGACAAAAGAGAGATTGAAAACGATCGTGACTGTCTCTCAAGGGTCATAACATCGGTCGGCCTTCTGTGCCGACCCCCAGTACACGGAGAACACCAAGCTAAAGCTTTCCAGTGTCCCCACAACGTGTGGAATTGTGGTGGTGTCTGCCGTATGCGATCTCCATTCCGAGCATGTTTGGGAGAGAACGGTGAAGATCATGACTTTTAGGACTAGCTGGTGCAGCCTTCATCCGTCCTACTGCACATGGACGATGTCTTCCAATGGTGCAGAAGTTGTGACCAACCAACGAATATGCCAAAGAAAGTTTTTTGAACTTGTAACAAGCAGTCGACAATCATGGGCGCCCCGGGTAGTCGCGAGCGGGTTACTGCAGGGGTGGTGTAATCCGTGTAAAAAGAGCAAAAGCTCCACGGCGAAAGCAGCTAAAAGAAACAAAAACAAGCACTCGACAATCCACTTTTTTGCGACGATAAAGGATCGTCACACCACATATGAAATAGCCCCGAACCGACGCTGGAAATAATAGTGGATTATTTTCGGCTCTCATGCCGTGGCAATGCCGGCGAATACAAAGGTTTTCTGTTTCTTTTCTTTTTGTATTCGTTTATAGAGCTTTTTTTGTTTTGGAGCTTAACTGTTACACTCTTGCAGCTGGCCGCTCGTGATAGGCCTTTTTTCTTTCTGATTTTCCAGGTAACACTCTGTCGAGAAGGAGATGGAGCATCTATGGTAAGTGTTGTTTGGTATAACCCTTTTTTATTTATTATGTGACGATAAATTACAATTTACAATTAACAGAAGTGTCTGAAAAGAAGTAACTAAACGGATGGATAACACTCATTGGATACTGATATTGTCTTCTGGAGTTGGAAATGTAGAACGTGATTAGTCTAAAGCTTATGAATTACCTAGAATATGTTGAAGAAATGTACCGAATTTTAGAATCTCAATTGAAACTAATGGAAAAGAACTTGAAACTTTAGGTTTTATTCGAGTATCATAACAATTTCTAGTGGAATATCTTTATATCAAGTATATAATAAACTTAGAATAATAGTCCGATACTTGCATCATCTATACAGAAATCATTTTGACTGTCTGGGTTCTTATGTGTTTGCTTGGGCGAGAAACGACTCGTTGGATGCATACAACGTTGAATTTGATCTTATGTTGTTGTGATTACTTTCCTTGCTGATCGCGAACCAAAAGTGATATGTGGAGACGGTTCTATAAGTCTCGAATCATCTTTGTTTTCACTTTCTTCCTCCTCGTCACTATAAGATGAACTTTCAACTAGTTTGTTGACTCGAGTCGTATTTCTTGAACCAAGTAACCCTGAAAGAGTTAGGGAGAACTGAAAAAAGAAGAGACCTTGGTCAAATGATGATAGAAGATGTACAACATTTGACGATGATGGATACAACAATTACTAACCTATCTAGAGATAGATTTAAATGGGTGCCATTCTGAGCACTACCTTGAGTGTGTTCAACGCTTTGTGTTGAACAATCTGCACTATCTTCATGTGAAACAGAATCAAACGTCATAGCAAGATAACTTTCGGGCAAAAAGTATCTTTTCTAAAAACTTCATAGAGAACATGCGTTCTTCAGAAATTGAGCTCTTCAACTTGGACGGTCGCTCCATGCTGCATAACATGACTCGAGAGCAAGTTTTCTATCTAGTCATCGAATGGATCGATTTCAGCTTGATCGTGTTGCTGTATGGAGATAGAAATATGACGAGAACTCTCTTCTCATGGACATTGTATTTTCTTAGAAACGGAAGAAAGATGCAACAGCTTGCCAATTCCACTTGAAATGTGTGATTCAAATTCTAAAGAATTTTGATCATCAAATAACTTACGTCGCAATTTATATATGTTTCCTAGCTTTTTTATTTTATCTTTTGTCATTCTCGACAAAAACTTCAGTACAGTTCATAAACAATGACAAAATATATTATTGACTTAAGTTGACGATTCCTCATAGCGAGAAGAAATAATGACCGGTTGCTCTTGATATTCATACTAGATGACATATATCCTTATGAAACTTATATTCGAAGTTCAATTTGAAGAAATATATCAATTTTGTTTACTTCTACAAATAACTTCTTATGTAATTTTGATCCAAAGTTGCAATTTTCGAATTTTGCTCTCCTATCTCTCCTCTACTAGCTCTAGCCTTTCCAAACAACATAAATCTTTTAAAAGAGAAGATTTATGAAATTGTAAGTGGATTTCTCTACGGGTACGACGGCAGTAGCTTTGATGTCGGGAGGCTTCACGTCGTCAGGTGTTAGATCAAGCAATGGACTTGAACTGCTTGACGTGGATTGTTAGCCTTGGATTTGCTGAGTAGCGTTGGATGCGATTTATGGGTGTTACTGCTCTGACACTTTTGAGCTCTTTGCCTACCGGGTCGATGGAGACAAAGACTGGAGGTAAGACGTGTGGAGTTAGTCATCCTTGGACATCGTGGGATGCAGTAAGATAGAATGTGGAGCTTGCAGCTAGGACTGCAGGAGGTTTTTGCACAGTGGAGGTTATTCGTGGTGAGCAGAAGGAAAGTGCTCCAGAGGCTGCAAGATAGCAGTCAGCGACTTCGTCTTCCACCTCTAGCGTGGTGTCAGAGAATACTTGGGAGCCAAAGATTGGACCCAAACTTATAAGAGAGGAGATACAAAGAGTTCAGAGATTCTTGAAGAGCTACAAGAATTGTTTTGCCTTCAGTATGAAGGATTTGGGTACCTTGAAGGGACCATGTATACGGATCGACTGGGCTAGTGATATGTCAATTTTTCGACGTCTTTACATATACAGTGACATGGAGAGAGTCTTGATCCAAAGTAGGACTCAAGACTTGTTGGAGGTTGGGTTGGTGGAGATGTCGCATGGAGAGTATGCATCTGTCACAGTTATGCTAGTAAAGAAGGATATGTATGACAACTACTCTGATAGACGGATGTGTGGAGACCACCGTCTTATCAATCGACAGACGAAGTCCGATAAATATACCATGTCGACACTTGAGGAGATCTTTGATGCAGTAGGGCTTTGAAGATTTTCAGTACTTTGGATCTTCGAGCAGGGTATCATTAGTTGACGTTGAGAGAAGAAAATAAGTCTAAGACAACATTCTGAGGAATTGACTATCACCGCTATCGCGTCGGATATTGCGTGAAGGATGTCCAGGAAAACACGAGGTTCCTGGCTGTGGAGATGTTGTGTGCTGAACAAAGACAAGACAGAGAAAAACAACCACGAAAATAAATGCTGCAATATATACCAACTCCAAATGTATGTACACTGCCGGTTCTTTCTTCATGAGAACACAAAACTGAGAAGCAGACCAGAGCGGTCTGTAAACTACTTCAAAGCCCAGAAAACGAACCCCTGAATCTCAACCCTGACCCAAAACCACCGAAGCGTAGCTCAAAGCAAGAGAAACTTCTCTTTGCTAACAAACAGAGCTGCACTGTAACGACCTATGTTACACATAAGAAGTTTGTCTATTAGTAAGGTGTTTAGTTATAACTAAGTGTTGAGAATGTTTATTGGCTGCCAAAGTACTTTAAGGATGTATCAAGTTAGTCATGACTATCTAAAAGTTAGTTATGGTTAAACTTAGCTGTACTTTTGGCAGAATTCAGATATTTGCTAAAGAGTGAGCACTACTATCTTGTCATCTTGTCTAAAAGGTAGAAAGGAGGTGGAAAGTATCCCTTATCTCCTTTTTGACTTGATATTAGTGGTTGGATTAAAGTTGTGGACTTTGTGGGCATTAAAAACAAGAAGAGATTCCACATGTTTCCTTTTTAGTGGGTCCTAGTGTAGAGGGGGGGTGGAAATTCGAGATTCCTTGAGAATATTCCAGAATCCTTCTAGAAGTTGTTGACTTTGAAGGAATAAGCCCATGTGAAAAGGTAAAAAGCCCATGTGATCAATGCTTTTACTTTAAGTAATATCTTAGTAAAACCCGGTAAAAGTAGTTACGGCTGAGTTACCGAGGGTACCAAAGTAAAAACCTAGAATGTATAAATAGAGGAGTAGAGAAGAGCTCCTCATCCTTGTTTTCACATTGTCGTAATGACAACTTGAGTAATATAGAGAGTATGGGATATTTTTAGCATGTGAGAACTTGAGAGACGTCGTTAGAATGGAGGATTTTAGTTGATGTTGATGTGATTTTAGTTGATGTTACGGTTGGAGTTGTGACTTCTGACTCTGATAGACCCACTAGTGACTACTAGGAATCTGATACGGAGGATGATCAGAGTGTCTCGGAAGTAGATACCGGAGATTCTTACGATCAAGAATCCTCCTCTGAGGACGAAGGATTTGATCGAGATGAATCATTACATCAGCTTAGTGCTATTGACTTGTTGCCTCGACCAGCAGTGGAGAAAGATCCTGACAAAGAAGAGTTGAGTGAGGCAGAGATTGTGAGAAGACTCTCTACCCTGAAGTTTGGTATCAATGTCACTCAAGAGGAGAAAAGTAGATTCCTAGATATATTTCGAAAATATATCCATGTGTTTGCTTTCAGCTACAAGGATTTGAAGGAGGTGACTCTCGAGACTCATCGAATCGAATTGGAGGAGAACGCAAGACCAGTTCGACAGAAGCAGAGAAGGGTCAATCCTACAACAGCAATGATGGTCAAGGAGGAGATAGACAAGTTGAAGGAGGCGAGTTTCATCTATGAGGTGGAGAACTCAGAATGGGTTTCACCCATTGTGATTGTCAAGAAGAAGAATGGTAAGCTGCGAGTGTGCATAGACTATAAGAAGCTGAATGCAGTTACCAAGAAGGATTATTATCCTCTACCATTTATATATGAGATTTTGGAGGAAGTTGCTGGTCATGAGTGGTACAGCTTTGGTGATGGTTATAGTGGGTATAACCAGATCAAGATAGCACAGGAGTACCAACAGTTGACTACTTTCACTACTCCTTGGAGAACATTTGCATTTCGGGTGATGCCATTCGGATTGTGTAATGCTCCGGCCACGTTTCAAAGGTTCATGAACAAGGTGTTTGAACCATTCATAGGGAAGTTTGTTCGGGATTTCATTGACGATTTCTGTGTGTACGGACGAAAGGAGGACCACTTTGATCATGTGATCAAAGTTTTGCAGCGGTTGGAGCAAGCCAACGCTTCTCTAAATCCAGAGAAGTGCATCTTTGGCTGCGAAGAAGGTCTGCTGTTAGGGCACATCATTTCCAAGAATGGGATTGCGGTAGATCCTGAGAAGGTGAAGAAGATTGTGGATTTTCCATTTCCGATCAACTTGACAAAGTTGAGGCAATTTCTTGGCATGGTTGGATATTATCGTAGGTTTGTCTTTTCCTTCTCAAACAAAGCAATAGCTTTGACTATGTACATGAAGAAGGGAGTTGATTTTGACTTGATAGTGCATGATCAGAAGGCAAAGGAAGCATTTGAGGAGCTGAAAAAGGCATTAGTGACAGCTCCTATACTTGCTAAACCTGAGTGGAGTAAAGCATTTATTCTGTATACGGATGCCTCCAATGTAGCAATCGGATGTACATTAAGTCAGCTAGATGGAGATGGGCATGATCATCCTATAGCTTATGCTAGTAGGCAGATGGTTCCAGCGGAGAAGAATTACTCCGTGACTGAACGAGAAGGATTAGCGGTGATATTTGGATTGAAGAAATTTCGACACTACTTGCTAGGAGGGAAATTTTCCATAGTCACAGATCACAAGGCTTTAAAGTATATCTTTAATAAGCCTAATGCCGAAGGTCGTATTGCTCGTTGGAAGATCCTTCTAACAGAATACGATTATGTGATCGAAGATAGACCAGGGAAGAAGCATGCGAATGCTGATCTTTTGTCAAGGGTTTATGATGATGAGGGAGAAGAACCGTTTGATGATTCATTTCCAGACGAGCATCTGATGACCATCACAAGCATTGAGGAGATACCGGACGAGTACAAGGAAATCTGGAGTTTCCTTGCAGATGGCTCTTTTCCAGAAGGTATGCATACCCGAGAACGTAACGCGTTGATCAAGAGATGCAAACCTTACACCATGGTGGAAGGAATTCTGTTTCATCAAGGAGCAGATGGGTTACTAAGGAGAGCAGTTGGTCAGAAGGAGGCATTCAAGCTAATGCACGAGTTTCACGACGGAACTGTTTGCGGAGGTCACTTTGCTGGTAAGATAACAGCCTTCAAGATTTTGGATGCGGGTTATCACTGGAGAGGGATTTTCAAAGAGTGTTTAGACTATTGCAAAACTTGTGACGTATGTCAAGCATTTGCTCTAAAGTCTACTAGAACACCTCCGTTAAGATCAATTCCAGTATTAGGGCCGTTTGAGAAATGGGGTATTGACTTTGTAGGTCCTCTTAATAAGACACCTCGAGGCAATAGATACATTGTAGTCGCCACTGACTATTGTACCAAGTGGGTAGAGGCTAGACCTTTGAGAGAGACCAATGAAACAGAAGTCGGTAGATTCCTATGGGAGAGGATCATCACGAGATTTGGATGTCCGTTAGAGTTGGTCTCAGATAGAGGAGGAGAGTTTGTAGGGAGCATGACTACTGCTATGCTACAACACTTTTCTATCAAGCCACGAGTAACGACCTCATACAAACCAAATGCTAATGGTCTTGCGGAGAAGACCAATCTTACACTTTGTATGATGCTCGCCAAAGATGCTGGTGTTGAAACTGCGAAACATACTTGGGATAAGAGGCTACATGCCATCTTATGGGAGTACCGAACGACAACAAAGACTTCTACTGGATACTCCCCATTTCGACTGGTTTATGGAGTGGAGTCCAAGTTGCCGATCCAATTCGAATTGGATACTTTTCAAACTATTCAACGAAAGTTGAAGAGGTCGAGAGGAGAAGACGTGGTCAGATCAAGAAGGGAGCAACTCATGGAGTTGGAAGAGACCCGAGCGGTAGCAATGATCCGGATGGAACGAGCTCATGCGTATCAAAAGAAGAGTTACGACAAACGGTTGGGCAAGAGGGAGGTAAAACCTTTTCAAGTCGGAGATTGGGTTATGTTGTATGATGCTATCAGATTCAAGAGGGCTAGGAAGAAGTTTCTTCCGAAATATTTTGGTCCTTTTGTTGTAGATAAGGCGTGGAGCAACTTCACATATGACCTTCAGGAGCTGGGAGGAAGGAGATTTGATCGAGTAAATCATGACAAGTTGAAGTTGTTTCATCGACGAAAGCTCTCTCTTCACTCCGAGGACGGAGCGAAAATTTAGTCCGAGGGTAAAATGTAACGACCTATGTTACACATAAGAAGTTTGTCTATTAGTAAGGTGTTTAGTTATAACTAAGTGTTGAGAATGTTTATTGGCTGCCAAAGTACTTTAAGGATGTATCAAGTTAGTCATGACTATCTAAAAGTTAGTTATGGTTAAACTTAGCTGTACTTTTGGCAGAATTCAGATATTTGCTAAAGAGTGAGCACTACTATCTTGTCATCTTGTCTAAAAGGTAGAAAGGAGGTGGAAAGTATCCCTTATCTCCTTTTTGACTTGATATTAGTGGTTGGATTAAAGTTGTGGACTTTGTGGGCATTAAAAACAAGAAGAGATTCCACATGTTTCCTTTTTAGTGGGTCCTAGTGTAGAGGGGGGGTGGAAATTCGAGATTCCTTGAGAATATTCCAGAATCCTTCTAGAAGTTGTTGACTTTGAAGGAATAAGCCCATGTGAAAAGGTAAAAAGCCCATGTGATCAATGCTTTTACTTTAAGTAATATCTTAGTAAAACCCGGTAAAAGTAGTTACGGCTGAGTTACCGAGGGTACCAAAGTAAAAACCTAGAATGTATAAATAGAGGAGTAGAGAAGAGCTCCTCATCCTTGTTTTCACATTGTCGTAATGACAACTTGAGTAATATAGAGAGTATGGGATATTTTTAGCATGTGAGAACTTGAGAGACGTCGTTAGAATGGAGGATTTTAGTTGATGTGTTTAAGGAGATTTTTAGTTGATAAGTTTGTGGGTGTATGAATGAGTGAACTCAGCATTTTCCCTTCAAGTTCATGGTGTGCTTCCATCAAAGCCATCAGAGGTGACCCCTGAGTGAGAGACAGGCCCGACATGTTGCAGATTCGTGGATGACGATCGTGGAGGTTGAGAGATCGGGGGGTAGTTGATCGATAGGACCGCGGAGGGTTTACAGCACCAATATCACATGACTGAAACCCAAGTCCAAACCACATCCATGTACAAGCTCTTAGCTAAAGCTAGCTACCACAAGCTGTACATAACCAACCAGAACTCTAACGAACTCAAAAGAGCAAAACCCTTAGCGAAAAATAAAAAAAAGCCTATTTGAGAACTTTCTCCTTTCGCCAAACAGTCTTCAGATGTCGATAGGGTCTCCTTCCTTGACTCCGTTGGCCTAAGAAACCTTCAGATCCAACTCTCTACAACCGAGATATCGTAGATTTTTGATCGCAGGTGACCGAACCTTCAAAAATTCCTCCCTACGGCTTAAAACCGCACACACCGCTCAAACGGATCGCTTGATCTGATATTTGTCTTCTCTGGCAGGTAGATCTAGCTATCATGAACCGCTCGCAAAACCATGCAAGAAATTTGATCGCAGAACACAAAAAACTGACGTAAATCGACTCCATGCGGCTCAAACTTGCTCACCACACCCAAACCAACAACCCAATCCACGTACGGTCTTCTCCTATGCGTAGATGAAGATTCCCTGATCGCATAGCCACCAAGAAAGAAGAGCTTGGCTCACCGATTGCGAAGAACAACTCTCAGATCGCAGACGATGAAAAACTTGACGCAAGCGCTTCCCTGCGAGCCAAATTCACTCAGAACTCCCAAACGTCTGATGAAACTTGGTATCGTCTTAAATTTCCTGAAGAACTCGTTGTTCTGATCTCGATGGATCCAAGGACAGCAAGTTTGGACTCCGGAACGACCCGAACGGTCCAACTCTCCTTCACAGATCAATAAAGCTCCTAAAGTCCTCTCTTTGCGTCTCAATTTCTCTCAGAACACATCCCTCGATCTGTCTCTTCAAGAACCGTCTTAACCCACACGCAGCCTGCACAGATCTGAACCCAATGACACCTTGCGCGCATGCATTGGACTTCTCAATTCTCCAAAACGTCCATCGACAGGTCGCAGAAACAAGTTGGCCCCTTAAGCTGCCCCCTTACGTCAGTCACAGTACGTACAAGTTCTCTTCAATAATGAGGAAGCAGGCCCCTTGTGTCTTTAGTACAGTGCTTAGAGCCGCAAATACCCAGTCAGCAAAGTAAACTAAGGCTTAGCTTGATTTTCTCTTCTTCCGAGTTGTTATTTTTGATGTAGAAACAGTTTTTCTTTATCCTTAGGTTATGACTCTCGTAACTTCTCCACTAGGCATCCAAATGAAGTAGACAAAGTGTCCATGGAAAGCTCACAACGAGCTCTACCCATCGATATAATGAAAATGAAGATCCGAAGTCGTGTCAAAAGCCCGTAAACTGGGGCTTAGCTTGTTTTACTCATCTTTTGAGTCTTGTAACTTCTCCACTATGCGTCCAAACGAAGTAGACGAAGTGTCTATGGAGTGCTGACAAAGAGCTCTATCCACTGATGCGATGAAAGTGGAGATCCGAAATTGTGCCAAAAACCCGTAACTTGAGGCCTAGCTTGGTTTTCTCATGAGTGTCTTTGGAGCGACAAGCATCGAAGTCTGAATTTCAGATAGGAGCCGGTCCACAACACGACATCCACCCCCCTCTAAATCTGTGCATTCTCCGGTATGCACCAGAGATATCAACCTAGGAGTGGACCGACACGTCGTCATATTGTCCTACTTCCCATCGTAGTCAACCTCATCTTCAGGATCTTATGCATAATCCTCATCCTCAAACTGAAACTCCATCAAGATATCTGTTAGATTGACCTCCTCATCTCTCTTTTTGAAAATCTTGACACGTTTACTTGCCACTGATACCTTCAAGCTCGTTCCGTCCAACTCTTGCAGGGCGTAAGTTGCGTTGTCATGAACCTTCTTCACCACATACAGACCAAACCATCGCTTGGAAAACTTCCGGAGTGCACTATGCTGGTTGTCTAGACTGTTGTCATAGACTAACACCCAGTCACCTTCTTTGATTTCCCTAGGTCTCAACGATGTCGCTGATCAAATCTGACTTTGTTCTTCAACCGTGCTTCTCGCAACCTATCCAAAGCAGTTTGGATATCCTCTGGTCTTCTCTCTAACTGCCTAATTCGAATAGCAAGAAGCTCTTCCCTAGTCAAATTGTCTTCCCAAGGTAACACACTCCATGTCAGAACGTGTTCTTCATTCGGCATGATAGGTTTCTGACCTATGATGAGTTCCACTAGCATGTAACCTGTCACCGAGCTATGTGTCATTCGATCTGTCCATAACGCAAATGGTAAGAGTCGAGGTCACTCGCGCACCCTCCCGTTGCAAGCTTTCACCAAAGCCTTCACAATGGACGGATGATCGCGTTCACTCTTGACATTCCCTTCGGGGTTGTAAGCAGTTGTCAGTGACAACGTCACCCCACACCTTGCAAAGAATTCACGAGCCTCATGTGGATCTAACTCTCCTCGATCTGTAGTGATCTTTCCCACACATCCATATCGACAAACAATCTCTTCCAAGAGAAATCTACATACCCCTTCAGTTGTCTTTGTCTGAAGCGGCCTACCCTCAACTTGATTTGAAAGATCTTCTCTAGCAAGTACTAAGTATCTCATCTGCCACAACCCAACTGGCATAGTCACCAAGTCTACAACCCACTTGAAGTGGATGCCAACGGGTAAGTCGGATGTAATCCATCTCGATGTCGGATGTTCGAGTACATCTGACATGTCAAACAAGACTCCACAAAAGATACGACTTCTCTGTATATGTTTTTTCACCAATACCGCTCTTTCATCTTCGTAAAAGTGACCCAAATCCCTCGATGTCCAACCCAAAGACTCTCATGAAATGCCTTGAGCAACTTCTGCTGATCTTCCTTGTCGTAAATCACTCGTAGCGGTATCCCACCTTTCTGCTTCGGTCGCTTCTAAAGAAACCCATCCTGCAACATGAGGTTGTAGGTCTTCTTTCGAACTCTCCGAAATCTCTCATCCATCCAACTTGTCTAACTCGAGATAACATATTCGTCATCAGATTATCCTTCCTTGCGATATTTACCGTTTTAATATCTGGAACTTCACTGTTTTATAAATACTTTGAACTTGAATATATTTATATTTGTCATTTTGAGACAGAAATATTTTGTAGGCCCTTTGTTGCCACTCTTGCCCTGTCTCGATGCCTAAGTAAATCGCTGCCAAAGTATGCAGTCTGCGGACTAGACGTTCACGTCAGAACGATGACCTGAGAACGAATAGCTTTCTCCGCTCCCAAAAACTGAACGAACACGGGTCCATGGTGGAATTTCGCATTGCAGGAGAAGACAAGGACCCATAAGCAAGACCGACCATTTGCTCACACCGCTTAATTCTTCTGTGCCCCCGTTAATTAATACACACAACAGCTCGTAACCAAGGAGAGGTGAATATATATATATACAGTCCAAACAGAACAATTAGTGGGAAAATGGGGGACCTTGGAACATGCAACTGACTTTTGACACTAAATTTAATGAAGTCAACCGTGAGACTAGCTTACCTTGTGACTAACTCAACCGGTCTTACCACCGCCCGTACGCATCCGGATTCCGGATTCGGGTTCAGCTGGATATCTTGCTATTCGTTATTTATGAGGGAATGGAGACGCAAATACACAAATGCAATTACTGTACAGAATATCCTCTAAACTTGTCATATGATCGATCCAGTCGAGGAGTCCAGACTCCAAAACGGTTCAGCTGCGTATGGAAGTCCAGTTGTATCTTTCCAGTGCAATCCCGCTGTGCGTTCTCTACGAGGAATCTTTAACTCGGTGTCTCCATCGGATTCCATCCTCAGCGCGATGGCGACTTGTCCGAATCTACTGGTTCAAGCATAAGCGGAGAGAAAGCAGAAGCCCGCCTGTATATCGTCTGAATTGCGCACTCCCCAAGGCGTGGAATTGTCCCCAAGACCGACCTAGACGAAGAATTTTTCTTTTCAGCCAAGGTAATGTAACGCCCGAGCGAGCATACATTTTAAAAGTTGAGGAATTCTTCGGTTTTGTGCTGTTGGCTACAGTATTTAGAGCGTAGATCTGCTCCTGAGCTGCAATTAGTTCGTCTTGTAAGATCCCGTCTGTAGTCCTTCTGCCGTGGTTGGTACTGCTATAAATTGCGCTTTGTCGTCTACACGAGATTTTTCCGGGGGAATCTCTGGAAGTACTAGCTGGTGTGAAGCTGCTTCACAAGTCTTGTGCTGTCAGATCGCCATGGAATGACTAGAATGGAACTGGACATGCAAGGGAATTCTAAAGGTGAGCTTAAAGACACAGACTTTCCATAGAGTGGAGCTGACATAGCGTCACGGGGTTGGGTTGTGCTCCCTGCGACGCTCTAGTGAAGGAGTGTTGCTGAGTTCTAGAAATCTACTTGTTTTTTCTTTCTCTATTACTCGAAGGATTGGGGTATTAGTTACCCTGAGATGGGTTTGTCAGACCATGGGGATATAGTGCGATTGATGTTAGGGTTTTACCGTGTGACACGTTGGTACGGTGATCACTTACATGGTAAAAGAGTACTCCGAAATCTGTTGAGATCTTCGATCGAGCAAGTCCATGTACTGGTCCTGGTTAGAGCTGACATGTTTTTCTCCAGTTCGCCCGAAGATGGAAGTGACAGTTCACACGGGCGTAGTCGACTTGGAAAATTTACGAACTGGAGAAGACACTGACGTTCTCCACCTCCATTTCAGTATACTGTACAAATCCATTGTAATAGACATTGTCACGAGTAGGAACGTACTGATGATCTACTGCGCACGGAAGCTTCAGAGCATGGGTTGATCCACGTTTAAATAAAACATCGGAACAAGGGCAAACGTCCTTTCGACGTGCCACATGCACGGGAGTTATTAGTTTCATTTCGTGGGCTTGGTGGAGATATGTTATATGTTGCATCTTATCCTTTACCGAAAGAAGATGTGAGATTGACGTTTGCAAAATATTTTGCTTCCCAGCCTGTTAAGATGTTTTGTGATGTTGATGTACTCTGCGAACTTGAGCCACAGTAAGTACTTGCTAGCCACTAATTAGTTCATGTATTTTCCAGGCTTATGTACACAAGTATCGTCTTGATTACAGCAGGGGGGAATCATGACGGGGACTTATACGCCACCACCGGGTTATACTGAGGCTCCTGAGGGCGAGCCACTCATCGAAGATTCCTCGTCTCATTTGAATGTTGACGAGCACGTCCCTCGGCAGGGTCAGCTGCACTGGAGCTCTGGCATTTGCGCTTGCTTTGATGACGTGCCAATCTGTGAGTATCTATCTGACGCACGTCTTGTGTTCATTAGGTCTTTTATTTCGTACAAGACTTGTGAAGAAGTTTCTCGGGTCATCGACGATGCTGCGGTATTAGTGAGTATAGTTACTAATCACTTCACCACGACAGTAATATTGTTGAGTTTGTGCTTAGGGTTGTGCCTGAGGTGAATCTACTACCTGTGGTGTCATATCAAATATACGCTTCACTCTTGAGCTCCTAGACTAGTCTAGCTTCCACTTGTTGACGATGCATCTCTGTAGTTTTCTCCTTTTTTCTTAAGTTTCTGGTCATTTTTTCCCTCTGTCTATTTTCTTTCGTTCTCTGACAGTCTCTGTTCGTTTTAGTTTTGTTAACCGAAGGTTTCACCTTCATATTTATTCTCCTTGCAGGTTGCTTGGGTTGCTGGTGCCCCTGTGTACTCTTTGGCCAGAATGTGGAGCTGCTGGAAGGGAAGCCGTGGATTGGACCTTGCGTTATGCAGTTCTTGCTGTGGGGTGTCGTAACGGGCCTGTGTTGTGCGTTAACAGAGGGCACTATTGTTGGCGTTCTTGGTTCTTGTGTACCTTGTTATGCTTGCAGCTATCGGAAAGCATTGCGCACCAGATATAATCTTACAGTAAGAAACCTTCTTTTGCCGTGCTGTTCTCGTTTATATCTAGTTCACACGTTTGTTCTGTGATGACAACCACAATCATGTCGTAGATTTTCTGTTTCTTTATCAGTTTCAGTGCAGATGTGGAAGGGATCTCACCCTATTGTTTGTGTGTTTGTCACAGGATGCACCGTGCGGTGATTTCTTGACCCACCTGTGTTGTCACATGTGTGCCAACTGTCAAGAATATCGTGAACTGCATGAACGGACTTCATCGAGTGTGGGGCTACCCGTGGTAGTTCCACCTCCGATTCAAACTATGGGTGCTACACCTTCTGCAACAAACGGCTCTTATTCTCAAGGTCATGGTGAACCATTCTGATTTGTAACGTTAAGTTCAGATAACTAGATACAGGAATCTTGTAGTTTGGTGTAGCCAAAGCTAGATATGCCTCAGTTGACAGAAGGGAAGGGCTTTTTTCACTACCATATTAAGAGCGTGGTCACCTTCCCAGCAGTGCTTGGCTTTATTTATTCCATCAGTCTTTCATCAGTATGTCTCATGCCAGATACCAGAGACGAGCATCTGGGTGAGGCTTTCGTTGTAACTTACGACCTACCAGTGAGTGAGGCTGTTATATGAAGGCCTTTTAGCAGTCCTACTAGCAGGCTTTGCAAGAAATACTGTATTAACAGCTTTCAGAAACACTTACGGCACGGGATCTGAAGCTGTTATACCTTTGTACACATATGGCACTACAATTTTGGGGGCTTTTGAACGGTGTATCGCCCTCACATATCTTCGGGTTATTTTCAACCACCCTTTACGTCCTGGAAGCCGGCGCTGGTGTGTTCCTTGCATCGTCAGTAGTTTTGTGGGTTACACTCGATGCAGATTATGAATAGTGTGGAAGTGCAAGGCAGAGCTTTGGGCTCGTGAAGTTTTCCCGCTAAAAGTACATGTGTCTGGGACTTCGGTTCTCGATGCGTCACGCATATAGAGATGGTTAGAGCACGTCCACCGCACCTCTTTAAATGCCCCCCCTAACCAGCTAAAAACCGCGAAGGTTTTTCCTAATCTTAATGTTACTCTCTAATTGAATACATTTGTTTAAGTTATCTCGCTTCCCTAAATTGAAATCATCATAAATTTTTATCGAACACAATATCAGTCCGTTATGACCCTTCTCATACGTCAAATATGTCGACTTTTCTCGTTATCGCTTTTGAATTTATTGTGTGGTGAGACGTTTCATTTAAGATTATTTGTAATCCTAAAAGTTCATTTAAAAAATCATTTAGAAAGGAAAATATGATCTTTAAACCCGAGATCCTCTATAAATATGCCTGGTAACCAAGAAGATTTCATAACGGAAAAACGCGACGCACTGAATAGCCAACAGATGGAAAGACCCCATCAAGATTTCATAATGCGATGTGATGGGAGAGAATAAAGAAATAGAACCCAAAATACTTTTGTTGAAATATAAGAATTTGGTGAAATGCAATTATGGTAAACTCCGGTCATTTTACTACCTACGGACATCTAGGATCGCAGTAGTAGGATACTTTAAACCCCGAGTATGAGTATAAAAGCATTAAAGAAGATATTCTTTTTTTCCTCTGGTGTTTTTTGAGTATGAAGAAAAGATTTTGTTCTGCTCCAAGAAATTTCTGAATTTTTTTCTTCGCACTTCCTTCTCAATATAATTTTTTAAAAAATCATAATTTGTAAAACTAATAAATATTTTAATTTAATTTTAGTCATATTTTATACATTCTAAATTGAGATGGAGAAGTAATCACCATTATCATTTTCTATATAATGGTTAAATTTCTCCGTTCTCTGAATGCAAACTTGCAAAATATTTTTATTCTGGATTACAAGAATTGCGAGAAGAGAATCGGTTAAGTAATGACTTAAATCAGAGTTCTCCCAGAGCTTTACATTATGTGGTTCACTTTATAATTAACTACTGAATATCTTTTGAGAAATAGTGAAATGAAATTTTGATAGTCTTGTAGAATAAAAACACTATTTTCTCTCTAACCTAAAGTAATAGAAAAAAGGAAAGAAATATTTATTTGTTGCTTTTATACCAGCACATGGAGTTTAAGATAAAAATCCTCTATTCTTAATTCGAAGATTTTAATCCTAACTTGATCTTCCAGTTTCTTTATCGCTTAAGGCGAAGATAGAGATAAAATGTCTTTTTCCCTATAAGGATGGAGATGTTCTTAAACTCCTGGTGAGGGTACGAAAGTTCCTTCTTTGCAGGAGTGAATCATTTATGGTTAGAGAATTTCGAGATTGTATGAGCTGCATCAACATATGATTTTTCATTTGAATAGTTCTTGTCATAAGACTTCGGTTCTGATCATTCTTAGGCTCAAAAGATGGGAGAAAATAACGAACATTCTTCAAATTATCAGAACTCTAGACAATTTTTGACTTCCCTGTATTATTGTCACTTCTTCCAAGTTCTGAAGAGAGAATAATGCAAAGCGGTTAATTTATCACCCAACCCTTCTCTTCGATAGGATTAGGTGATAAATTAAATTAAATCTTAAAATAAAGTATATTTTTTTGACAACACAAGAAGCAGGTTTTATGGATCTTGGATTTGCGTTTGAATCTACATGACTTATAGGTTTTGTCTGGAAGTTCTGGAATGCATTATATCTATATATTAAAAATATATTTTAATTTAATATTAATTCATATTTATCATAGAATATTTACAAAGTTATAATTAACACACCATAAACAACCTATATTTGACATTGATAATAGATCCAGACTTCTCGACATGCGCTATCCGGTACTCACCGCACTGTTCCAATTGCAGTTTTAGATTTTGCTCTTCTTCCTTAGTTTGTCTTATTCTTCCCCTGGGGGCAAAAGTTCATGTTGCATGTATACTCTTGATGTGTATAAACAATTCTTAAATAAGAATAACTTTGTGGTACAAATTGTACCCTCAAGCTGAACTGAGGACTTCTGCAATAGTGTTTGCTAGTATGACGATATACAAGGCCACGTAAGATTTCCTCTCAGTTATTGGATTCTGTACATGCATCGGAGGTTTAAAGCTTTAGGTCGATCCCATTTTTGAAGACCATATATGAATATGCAACAAATATGTTGCATATTCACCTTGAGAATAGAGAATGCTATGCTTCCTTATAATGCCGGAAAGTTTAACCACTGAAAATTTTAGTCCAAATTCTCTCGTTTGATTACCATGATAATTACTATTGAGGAAAATAACATTTTCATTCTGACATATATATGAAATATACTGCAAAATGCCACCCACCATTAGCATAATGGTGTGTGAAAATTTTGCATAAAAAGGATTGGATTCGTATTAATAAAAGAAAAAGGAGTATGGGATACCACGTAATATCAGACAAAATCTTCTCCACCGTCAATAATGTTGTAAACAGGTTTTTTGAAAACATCCGAAGACATACTATGTGATAGAACTGCAAAGATAATAAACACGTTGGAGAAGGTGACTACAATGATATTATACATAAGTTTTCTCTACAATCCAGTACTAATAGAAGTTATATATTCTTAACCAGTAATTTCCAAAATAAAACATATACCATATAAGCCACTTAAACTGTTGCACGATAACTCCTACATAAGTCTTTAGAGTTAGATTTAAGGTATTCATAAACGAACAAAAATATGTGTAAATATATTTCGCATTTATTATTCATAACTTACGTACCATATGATAAATAGTAAAAATATTATTAGGTTATTAAAATACTATATGTTTTGAAGAGTTGTGAAAGAATTTACTGAATCCCATAACATTCCATCTATTCGTACAATGAAAATTCTTCAGCCCAACACTATGCGCGAGTATCTTCCTGCGTGGTTTAAGTGGCTAGTAAAATATGATGCATCAGCTACATCAAAATCTATCTAAAGTAACTAGTAAGTTTAAAAGTCTTGATATGTAATTTGCTAGCTGACGTAAGATTATTACTTGCTGTCTGCAAGCCTAGTAGAGCTTAACAAGCTCCAATAAAAACAATTCTCATATCCTATATAAATTAGGCAACATGCTATATAATGAGTCCGTAATTCAGTTACATTCGTAAGTGCCTGGAAGAGTTAAAGGGCTGGTACTAAAAAAGTAAAGTGTTGTGAGCCAAAAGAATATGGGTTATATCTTTTTGTCTTTCTGGTGACTCAAGTCTCGTCGGACTCAAGTCACTTTAGAGATAATAAGATGTTTCCATTTAAACAATTACGATATGTTTATTAAATCATATCGCAATATTTGTTTATTCATCTCTCCAGCGAGTCACCTCTACATATTCATCTCCTCCATCTTTTGATGAAAGATACAAATATGTAGAAATTTAATTTAGTACCTAACCCTTTTGGAAAGAAATGTTAGGTAATAAATAAATATATTTAATAGTTAAATAAATTAAATTAACAATAAATTAATCATTTAATAGTTTGAGATTCTCAAATTTATATCTTTAGTACAACTACAGTCTAGTCATGACTTTTGGTTTATATCTTGATTTTTCTGTGTTTATAGACATGGTTTAATAATTAATATTTATAAAATATTTTATTATTTTTATCTACTTGATATATAATTTTTCTTTGAATACTTATATATTTCTCTTATATAAATATGTACAAGTATAAACAAGTAAGTATATACTTATATATTTCTCTTACCAGTGAGCAGAAGTTTCTAGGAGTTCATCGAGCACGCATATCATATTCACCTCTTCCATCTTAAGACAGAAAAGGGCAGCAAGCTAGATTTATTACCTAACTCCTCTATCGAGAAGGGTAAGTTAATAAATAAAAATATTTATTATATATATTTATTTAGTCAATAAATGGTGAGATTTATACTCTTGGAAGCGCGTTCCCTTGCACTTCATTATGAGTTCTGTTTTGACGTTTTCGCTGTTCTTGGTATAACTAACATTTAACAGTTTTACATTAATTTTTATTTTCAATTAAATTTACTATAAAATTTCTTAATATAGTTATATTTTTCCAATAACAGAACCCGAGCAAAAGTTCTCCAGAACTGAGCATGCTGATTCATATTGCCACATACATAAAAACATGTCGAGATACGAAAACAATGAAAAGTTTAAATATATATCAAACAGATAACGAAAATATGCATGTACATGCTAATGCCAAAAAAAAAGAAAATTGCATTCCAGAGAAGGGAGGAAAAGGTCAACCGAAAAAACGTTAGTAAAGTTCTCTAAGTTTACAGGTCAAAATGTAGACAGAGGAGACATGGCAAGTGACTAGACTCTAGAGACTCCAAAAAGAGGACCAACTTTTCCTACAGCTTTTGTTATTTAAAGCGAAAGGAGCGGAACGGAGAGGGATTGGACCGGAGGAGGAATCAACTGCACTGATCGGATTTTTCTTGTGAGTATACAGTTTCTCTACACTTGAACGAGATAAAACAATAAATGAAACGTAAGGAGGCGATCGCAGTTCACCACAAAACCTTCATACGTAACACATAGATAATTCGTATTATTTTTATGATTTATTTTAAAATTATATCTTCTTCTTTACAAAAACCATGAGATTGTGAATTAATATACTCACATATTTACCTCACCATCTTCAGATGGAGATCAATAATCTGGAGTACGTTACTTTTGTCTCAACTTGAATTACATAGGCTTCTCTAAGGTAATAACTTCGTATTCGCCTCGGACCATCCTCTAACGTCAGACTTGGGCAAATCCGAAACCCAGTACTGTACTGTATACTACATAATCTGGACATACCTGGGACGAAAGTATAACTTCGATCCTATAAGGCAAATAACATATTCTTCCACGGTGAATATGCATACAACATGAATTTCTATGGAATTTTTGTTCACTTGCTGTTACCAAAAAAGACATAGTGTTAATGCACGAGTATGATTACAAGTGTTCCGTGTGACCCAGAAGATCTCATTTTTCTGGGTTTGTTTACTAAGAACTGAGAAATTTAATCGTTATGCAAAAAATTAATTTTGATGATTATCTTTTCATTCTTACTTGGAATCGATGAGATAAAGAATCAACTTAAAGCTATTCACTAGCTTTACAAGTTATGGTTCATCTCGAAACAAACTATTGAGTATTGAAAGAAAAATATTAAGATGAAGATTTAGAAATTTTTGGAGCAAAAAAGATATATTTTTTAGATTCAAGATACAATGAAAAGAAACAAAGCATATTCTTTTCATATTTTTATCCTCATACTTGAGATTTAAGCAGAAATTCTATACTAAATTGGTTAAAACTAAGTTTTAAATATTAAATGTTAAGTGGACGAGATGCAAAAAGACCTCGACGTAAACCATAAAGAAAATATACTCATGCACTCAAAAAATTATAAATATAATCATTTATTATCAAAAAATATTTTTAATCAACAGATAAGTTTATTATCTAACCTTTCTTGAAAAAAGAGTGAAATAATAAATTAAACTCTTGCATATTTACCTCCATCAGAAGATGAAAGAAGGTGAATAAATAAAAAAAGAAGTTAGACTTTAAGCTGAGAACATCGAGAACCTCTCACACGTTGGATCAACCTAGGACCAAATGTAACCCTCGAACTAAACTACAGTAAGTGAGCCTGGACCAACTATAACCTTGGGAAAGCTGAACAATGGTAGTCTCCATCGACTCCGTTCTTATTGGTTTGCTAAAGTTCGGTCAGTGTAAAAAATATCTGGATTCTTTTCCTTCTTTGGCGTCTCATCCAGACAGAGGCTTGGTTACCACAAAAGGAAGAGTCCGATATTTTAACATTTAATCTCATCCAGATTTCAGAGAGCGCTTTAGCTACAGGTCCTCATTTTGTCCTTCTCCTAGGGTTTTTACTCGCAATTCTGGACACTAAAACTACTAATAAAAGAAAAAAGTAAAACTAAAAGTACTACTCAATAAGCGACCAAAGTGACAATCCGGCAAAAAGAAGAAAACGACAAGCGGGAAAAAAATTCGGGCTCCTCATTCCTTCAGCCATTCATTATGTGTCTGGAACTGTTGTTATGTACACAAGTTCAGTCAAATTAAAATAACTGTGATCCTCATTTCAGGAGGAGAGGAAATCCACTTATCCATGAGGAATGTACTACTCTACATATAATACATTACTCATGTCTTATACTTAGAGTAGAATATTTAGATACAAAGCCAGAAGTTATCACAATGATAACTGGACTGGTTTAGACTTCAGACGTCGGGTGTTCGAGGCGGCCTAAGGAGATTTGAAGTGCACTCTCGTAACACGATAATGTTTCATTAATATAGAAAGATTAGTGACACATAATAATATAAATCTTATTCTAAAGATTTAGAAGAGTTTGTAAACTATTGAATAGTGTCAAAAGCGCATCAAGAGCACATCTGATTAGTTCTCTAATACATGAAACCAAGTGGACTCGGGTGAAATATGCAACCAAAGTAGTAAAAGTACTATCCTTCTGCCTGTACCGCCATTTACTTTGTTTAAACCCCCATTGGGAGTATAAAAGGGTCAAAGAATTTGTTAGAATTTAACAAACTGAGTTCTGATAATGCTTAGATGACAATCAAATTATTTTTTTGCAAAAGGTAGCACTTTCCAGTCGCTTTCCAACGCTACCTACCACATCAACAACGGAGGTCAGACTTAAACATTATGAAAAGGTGCAGTTTGCTCTGGGTAACCCAGAGGTCTGTCTTTCACGTCCGCGCACGTCAAAAAATGAGGAGTCCGAGTAACCCAGACCCTAAATATCAGGAGCGGGGGTTTAAACCCAAACTGGGACAATGATTAACAAGGGCAAGCGGCTGCTTGACATAGACAAGACGAAAGGTGGATTGAGCCCGAAGAAAACTCGAGAAGTCGAGACTGAGACCTAACGGTGGAAAAATGAGATTTGGGTTCAGAAAGAGGTACCTGAGACACAGACTTGAGAGGAGAATTCAGAGTTAATCAAGAAGGTTTACCTCTTGAATGTTATGCCCAAATTGTGGTTGGACTGAATGAGTTGAAGAGTGAATAGCTTGGACCTTTGAGGGAGTTTCAGACAGAGAAGAGTGAAATAAATAATAGAGTAGGTTAAAGAGAAATTCACTTTTGGGAGTGGAAATTGACTGCTGAGTGAGTGACAGTGTTGCTATAAGGAGTCTCACCTGTCGACTTTTGTCAAATAAGAGATTGTACCCGTGCAGATATATGAGCCATTGATTTTACTATTAGTGTATTTAGATTTGTACGCCGAACTTGAATTGGAAATGCTTGGTGTAGAGTTTTTTCTATTTCTCTGCAATTACATTATTTTTTCTATTTTCAAACGTCCATTAGAAATTATAGTCTTACCGTTTTTGCGTTCTAAATTTTTCACCGAAAGCAAAAGTGCTGTCCAAATATCTTCCAATTCTAAGCCAGACAGCCCCATTTGACTTCTAAGTCCTCAGATTAGGAACTGAGACCTGCAGAAGACTCGTGAGTTGTCCTAATCAGTCCGGCGATTATCAAACTTCTTGTGTTTATTAGGGGAAGGTTTCACAAATTGGATCTAAAGACAGAAAAAATATAACGGTCTTCAAGGAGTATCACGTCTGACGACACATTCATTATAGATAAGCGATTCTATTTCGCTATCTGTGATCGAATGTTTCAGTTGATATCAGAGCGAGGTTCAGCTTGATATTTGCAGAACATCATCGAGAACGGAGACTGACCCAACCAAGATGAACGAGATGAAGACATGAAGAAGTTAGAAGGTCGACTTGAGCAAGTGGAAGATGAGACAAGATGCTTTAGGCAGATCTAGCTCGAGGAAATGCAAGACATGAGAATGAAGTAATGCTCCGATAGCGCAAACCGAACACGTTAAGGATTTAACGCTACTAGGTGACGGAGCAGCTGAACCAGCAGCAGGAGCGGCTGATACTGCTCACGTAGACAAGACTGAAGGTTTGTCAAGGAAGGTGTAAGACAATGTTGCAGAAGGTAGTTCAACCAAAGAAATACATAAGCGGAATATCAAATGGGCTGAACTAGCAATTCAATCAGCTTTCAACAGTGAGAAAAGTTTTTCCAAGTTTGAGTTATGGATTACTGAGATGAAGAATTACTTGGAGAATTTTGATGAACGTAGTTGGTTCACCAATGCTGTTAGTAGATTGGAAAGAGAGACTAAAAAATGATATGGAGGTCAATAGCAGATGAGGAGTTTGAATGGAACAGCTCTTATGTCCACTTGGCTAGAGCTGAAAGATGAACTCCGACATCATTTGATACCAGTTGATGAAGCTACACAATTTCGGTTAGAGCTCACTCATTTGAGACAGACAAGGAGTATCAGACAATACCTCCAGTGGTTTTCTGAACTGATTACTTTCTACACATGGTGGATCACATCGACTTGTTGTTTCACTTGAAGAAAGGTCTGCAAGATTTCTATGCTAGTGTGTTTGACAACTTGGTTATGTTTCACAAGTCTAAAGACATGCAAGACTTGTTTGCTTACCTAGAAGCGGCAGAGAACACAAGAGAATGTAACTATACCGTACAACCTTTCAAGTTTCAGCGTGAAACTAGTGGTCGTGAGCCTAGTAACGGATATTGGTGAAATCCTCAAGGTCAGATAACGTCCTCTCAGAGTATAAGAGATAGAGGACGTGGTGGAAGATTTGGTGCATCAAGAAGAATGTTTCCTCGTGGATCTCAGCAGCGAGGAGTTACTTGTGGTCTCCTTCAAACACGGCCTACTGGATCTAGTGCATCCAATGCAGGATCAAACTAAGCTTTGACTTCAAGTTAAGGAGCAGTGGAGCTAGCAGTGTTACACCTTCAAGGACTATCATCTGTTTTTTATGCGGACGTGATGGTCATATTGCTCACGAGTGTCATCAGTGTCCATCAATATCCAACGTTATAGTGATGGATCGATGAGGTTTGCGTCAACAACAGACATAATTGTCTGAAAGAGACACAAGGAGCCAAACCATGCTGTTTGTAGGTTCGAATGAGCTAAGGTGGAATTTCAGATCTGCACAACCATACAATTTGGAAAGCATATCAAATCATTTAACAAAGCTTAGGTTGCAGTAATGTCTAAACCCAAGATAGAGATTGATGAAGAAGACCGCGTTGCTGCTCTTTTCATACATATTGAGATGCAAACGCTGATTGAAAGATATTCTCATATAATGCTTGAACATTTACCACTGGAACTTCTTCCAAGGGGAGCTTTGGATCATGCCACTGATCTGGTTCTTGGAGCCAAGACAATGTAGTTTGATGAGCTCATAGAGCAGAAGACCCAATTGTAAGAGTTGGTAGCTCAAGGTATCTTGCGATCCATCATATCACCTTATGATGGTCTAGTGTTGTTCGTGACCAAGAAAGATATGTGTAGACTACTACGCACCAAATAAGATTATTGTCAAGAACAAGTACCCTCTTCCTCTCATGGATGAAACCACTGATCAGCTGGGCACAGAAGATACTACACTAAGTTGGTTCTACGTTCTAGATATCATCAGATCCGGATCAAAGAAGTAGATGAAGAGAAGACGGTTGTAAGGACGAGATATGACTTGTTTGAGTAATTTTTGCCCACCTACCGCCTTGTTGCGTCAGCGGAAGCTCTTGCTCAGTAGGTCACGAAATTTACACCGCTAACCTGCAAACCACAATTACAAGTTAGCGTCCATGCACCACTTACCTTAACTCTGTTTTGTCCGGACCAGAGCCGGACCGTCTCTTTAATCATCAAGCTCAACATTCCTTAAGTTCCGACCTAGACCTGCCTAGGTCGGTCTCAAACATGAGCAAGTCACAAGATGACTTGGGACGGACTTCCCATAAAGTCCAAGGTCCTAAACGGTACCTCCAGCACACCTAGAGATCCAACCGTCCGTGATGTCCGTCTGGGTCTAGGCTCCCGAACGATGGTCTAACCCGCCGACTCGTTTCTTAGTCTTGCTCCAGCCCTTACATTGTTCCTAAGTCCAAACGTAGTTTGGACCGGAACGTGCTTTGGAATCGGCCACGCCATCACCTCTTGTCCCCAGAGTCCGTCCGTCGAACCTTGGGATTGGGTGACTCGTCCTGACCCATCCAGGCATCGAGTCCTCCTCATATATACTTCTGGGGATCAGCGGCCCCGCCCTCCTCTTTGGTCCTTGAAAATTATATCACAACCTGATCTGGTTTGGTCATAATTCTCAGCTCGGATGTCAGTTCGAGGAGTTCTACATATAACTGAAAAGCTCTCGCCGAGACCTTTCCAGTGATATCTCACTCGCCTCGAGATCTTACGTGGAGCTCCGTCCACGACCTAAAACGTCACTGGAGCTCCAACACTTAGTCATTTTTCGAAAACCTGTGGTCCAGACCCAGACTCGAACCATGTGGTTCGGACCAGCGTCTGAACCACGGTCCGTCTGCGTCTCAGACTCACGTCTCGGATTCACGTCTCAAACCTATGTCTCAGACGTATGTTTCGATCCGTTCTCAGACTCGCCCCCTTAGGTCAGCGTTTGTCTGAGATCGTCTTGGGATAGACCCTTAGGTCCTAACCCAATGTTCCAACCTTGGTTCAGAGATTCACTTAAGGTTCATCTGATCTTGACTTCGCGACCAAGCCGTTCAGTCCTACTCGCAGCGTTCACAACCTAACGCAAGTCCACTAGGGTTCTATTGTTCGCGTCTGCGCCTGATCTTGAGACTGAGGTCGCGACACTCACTCCACTTTGGAGGTTGATGCCCTCATCAACAATGATCCTTAAGTTAACGTCAAGTTCAAAATGGGTAGCCAACCCCTTGGTGCCAGAGTTGCGTTCTGGTAGCTAACTCGCAATTCTCTTCTTGGCTTGAGTCTTAAGTTGTCGCTAGAACACCATAGAAAATTCCAACTAGTCTCGGGAAAAGCCTTATCTTTTTAACCAATCCTAAACAAAACTAGTTGACAATTTCTAAACATTCTACTTAAGACTCTAAATTGCTAACTATAAGTACCCACACCTAATTACGAGGTCCTCCGAAACTCACTTTCTGGTCGCAATCTGATTTGACTTAGGCGCGCGACTAAGTTACTTTGCAGTTAGAAAACCGCAAAGCAAGATCACCTCAAGCCCCAAGACAAGTATAAAAGTTCATACTTGCTTTGTCAACGCTACGACAAACCTAAGTCTTGACATCAAGACTTAGTCTTGATTTAGATGCTTATCCAAACCAGCTCGCTTTCTTTTAGTGTGCTTCGTTCCTCCTCTTGACAACATCTTGAGCATCTGATCAGAACTAGTCATAGCCATGCACTATCAATACACTTAGACAAATTTTAAGAAACAAATCTTTATTTTCACAGAATACAAGACAAAGCTATAAGGTCCATCGGCCCAAGTCGCCTCAAGTTGCTACTCGTATGGTTCGTCGTTCCTTCACTCCTCACTTGGAAGGAGATGTCCTCATCTTGCTAACGTCCTTGTTGTCCTTGTCTTCCTTTGAAGATGTCCAATACTTTGCTTGTATGTGTTAGCTCTTCCTCTGGCACCCAAGTTGCTTCCTTCAAATGATATCCACGCCATTTGAGCAAGTACTCCATCCGGTTAGATTTACGCCGCGATCGCAAAATGGTCTCTACCTTATATTCTGCTCGTCTTGCACGACATCAAGCTAGGACCTGAGAACTTGTTTGCACTCCGGTCGCAAATCACCCTTGAAGTATTTCTTTAGTAAAGAAACATGGAAAGTTGGATGCAACTGCCGCTCGAGAGGAAGGTCTAACGTATAGACATCTTCGTTCGGATTATTGACAATGACAAAAGGTCCCGCAAACTTTGATGAAAACTACGTCGATATTTCCTCCAGAAGGGTGAAGTTCTTCGTACTTAATCATACTTCTTCGCCCACTTGAAACTTCACTTGTCGCCGATGCTTGTTTACCTGCTTCGTGTAACGTTGCTGCGTCTTCTTGAGGTTCTTCTTCACTTGCTCCTCGCGCCGCTGCATTTCCACCATCAACTCTTCAGCTGATGTTTGTCGTGTTCTTGGTCGTGCCGATGTAGAACTCCCTGCAAGAGTCAAGTCAAGAGGTCTTTCTGACTCACGTCCGTAAGCGAGCAAGAAAGACGATTCGTCGATCGCTGAATGCTTCGTGGAATTGTAGCAATACTCCGCAAGACTAAGCCACCCGCTCAATCACTTTGGTCCGTACTCACATAATTCCTCAAGTATTGGTTCAGAACCGAGTTAACTCGTTTCGTTTGTCCATCCGTTTTAAGATGAAAAGCGGTACTGAATTTTAACTTAGTCCCTAACTTTTGAAACAAGTGTTTCCAAAAGACACTTGTGAACTTGGAGTCTCGATCTGAAATAATACTCCGGGGCAATCCATGTGAACGTCACCAAGTATCTACGAACAATCGAGAGAAGTCGTGAATGGTGTTGCAATATCCAAGGTCGGTGCAAACTTCGCTAGTTTGCTAAACTGATCAACTATCACAAAGATTGCATTGTATCCGTTTGAGTCAGGCAGAGTGGTGATGAAGTCCATGCTAATGCTTTCCCAAGGTCTGGCTGGAATCGGCAAAGGGTGAAGCAACCCCTATTTCTTCTCATAAGAAACGCGGTTCGCCTAACAGATTACGCATGTTTTCACAAAGTGGACGACATCGTCTTTCATGTGGGGTCAATAACACTTTTTAGCTACCACTGCTAAAGTGAACTTCTCTCCTTTATGGTCTGATAAGGGCGCATTATGACATTCTTTGAGTAATTTAGTCTTAAGTTTTCCTTGTCTCACATAAATCCGACTTTGCTTGAACATGAGTAAGCCATGTCTCAGCTGCATGATCTGCAACTTCACTCCTCGCTTGAGTTGTTCTAGATACTCCTTCGCTTGGTCATTGCCCATGTAACCTTCACGTATTCGTCTCTCCAAGTCTGACTCCTTAGGATACATAGCTCGCAAAATCTGTGTTGACGATGGAAGATATTCCTCCTTGCGACTCAGGGTGTCAAGAACCACATTGTCCTTTCCCGCTTTGTGGATTAATTTCACATTCATGAGCGCCAAGGTATCATGCCACCGTAGTTGTTTTGACGTCATCCGATCTTGTATCTCAAAGTACTTTTGCGAAATATTATCAGTATACACTTGGGTTTTGTGAAGTCCCAAGTAATGCCGTCATTTCTTCAAGCAATGAACCACCGCAAACAGTTCCTTCTGGTGAGTCGGTCATCGACTCTCCGTCCTAGATAACTTCTTGCTTTCGTACGCTACAGGTTTTCCATCCTGCACCAACACTCCGTCAAAAGGATAGTCGTTGACGTCCGTATGCACATCGAATGGTTTGTCGAACTCTGGCAACTTCAAAACTAACGCCTTTGACAAAATAGATTTGATCGTCTGAAACGCACCATCCACCTCCTTGGTCCAAGTTACATGTACGTCTTTGTCCCGTCCAGTCTGTCAGTGACTTTGTGATCTTTGAAAACCCTTTCACATACTTGTGATAGAACTACACCAATCTTAAGAATCGTCGCATCCTCTTCACTGTAGTCGGAGGCTCCCAAGTCACAATCGCGTCCACCTTCTGCATATCCGGGCCGACTTCTTCTGCTCTAATGACATGTCTCAAGAAGTTAATGCGTTCCACACCAAACTCACTCTTGTCAACGTTGGCAAACAGCTTATGCCCCCGCAGCTTCGTCAACACCACCCTTAGCTGCTCCGTGTGCGACTCCAAGGTTTTGGAGTAGATCAAGATGTCGTCGATGTAAAAGATGACAAACTCATCCATCTCCTCGTGAAAAATTATGTTCATCAATGTAGTGAACGTCGAAGGGGCGTTGTAGAGTCCAAATGGTTTCACCACAAATACAAACGATCCGTATCTGATTCGACAAGCGGTCTTCTCAACATCTGGATCAGCTATCCGGATCTGACTTCAAGTCTATCCTGCTGAAGTACTTTGCGCCCGCTAGCCTATCAAAGAGGTCATCTATCCTTGGCAAAGGATAATTATTCTTCACCGTCATCTTATTGAGTGCACGATAATCTACGCAGAGTCGTAACTTTCCATCCTTCTTCTTTGCAAAAAGAACTGGGGCTCCATAAGGTGACTTACTGGTTCAAATATATCCCCGCGCTAATAGCTCATCAAGTTGCATTTTCAACTCAAGGAGTTCCACTTGATTGAGTCGGTAAGGAGCTTTGGAAGGTGGTTCTGATCCTGACAAGACCTCGATCTTGTGATCCACCACCCGCCTTGGAGGTAACTCAGCAGGTAACTCCTCCGTCAAGACATCCTTAAACTCCTTAATCACTACATGAAGCACTTTCGGAAGTTTATTCATGTCTCCTGATGTTTCCTCTTGTCCACCACCCGTCATCAAACACATGACTCCGTCGTTGAATTCCATCTGTTTGCCTTTGATCAAATTCACCGTAAAGTCGTCAATTTTCTGCGTCTTTCGGATCAACCTCACTCCCAGCTTCCCTCCTTTAACTCTAACGTTCAATCTTAAAGGTTCCGCTTAAGTTCCACTTCAAACCTATCCAAGAAAGTGTTCTCCAAAACCGCATGGATATCATCCATCTCGCACACCGTGAAGTTCTCTGTGAACTCCAACTTCCCACACGCAAATCGTACATCCAAGACCACTTCAGAAGTTTGGTACGTCTTGTCCTTGACAAAGTGCACCTGAATAGGCTTGTCTGCCTTGGAGATAGACAAGCCAAACTTCTTCACCAACTTTGGACTTATGAAGGAGTGAGTCGCTCTTGTGTCCACAAGAAAAGTAACATCACTGTTAGCAACTTTGGCTTGTAGAAACATCAGTCTCGGCGTCTTCTTCGTGGTTCTCAAGGTCACAGTCATTTGGTCCTCCAACAAGTCCTTTGCAACAAACGCATTTATGCTACAGTTACTAACCTTAGGTTTCGTGCACCCTTTAGTAATATGACCCGTCTCGTCACAATTGTAGCAAGTAAACTTAGCACCATTGCCTTTTTGAGGTGTTTTCCCTCTAGGTTTTGCTCCTGTTTGCTGCCGCTTTGCTGCCGGGGTAGAAGAATCCTTCCAATTCTTCTCACCCCCATCCCACTGTCGCTTGAAGCCCTTGTTCTTCTTCTGGAATTTGTCCGTGCTGCTTGGTTCAAAAGGTTTTTGTTGCTAGACTTCGTCGTCTCCAATTCGCTCCGCTAGCTTCAAAAGTTTGGCACTTGTCGCAAGTAGTTCCGGCATCCAAAAGAGAGTCTTCTCCGAGTAGACTTGAAGTCCCCAATAAATATACATATTTTGGTCTCCTCAATCCACTTGGAGAACGAATCCAGCTTGGCACTAAACTCGCGCACATAAGCACTTAAGGTCCCCGTTTGCTTCAGCCTAACTAGCTCGACATCATCCCGAATCCTTTGATACTCCGGAGTGAATCGTCTCGCGAGCAACACCTTGAACTCTTTCCAACCAAGCGCCGAGACGGTCAATGCATGCTCGTCCTTGTATGCAATCCACCAGAGAAGCGCATGATCCTTCAGGAACGTAATCGTCGCTCTTACCTTGTTTGACTCCTGAGCCTGTTGCGTCTCAAAGTATAGGTCCAACTCAGTTAAGAAATCTTTAGCCTTGCGAGCCCGTCCTATACCTGAAAATGAGGTCGGCAAATTCGTCTTACAAAGCTTTATGGTAGACGAAGAATTCCCTAACCTCAAGCTCAGCGATACGTTTATCCCTGGAGACCATACCCTCCTGCATGATCTTCATCATCTTGATGAGTTCCGCATACAAAGCTCTTTGACTTCTCGCGTCTGAATCGTTGGGCACCGTTGGCAAGACTCCATCTTGCTCACCGGTGCCGCAACTGGTATTGGGCTTCCTTAACGTTGGGAGGAAGGTTGTCGGTTATCGTCTCTTGACTGTGCCTCGGGACTAGCTCGAGTCGATCTGATCCCGATGTCAGTCGCCGCTCGTCTCTTGATTTTCCTCTTGGAGCTCTGTCCAACGTTGGTCATCGCTCCAAGTGTTCACCTAGCAACGTTGTCGTGTTGTGAGACGTCCCACATGTGAATTCAGTGTAGAACGGGTGTTGTGTTTTCTTTTGTGTTCGGTGAACCTTTTGTGTAGTTCGCATGAGAGAGTATTAGGTGTCACGTTCACAGAGATCTGGATGTGAGATCGCACGATAACGAGATGTGCCGACTCAATGATCCGTGAACGTTCGCGTGAATGGCTCTTGTTGTCAACATAGGTATAAGATAGTGGGTTGGGGGTTTGTGAGGCATTCTTCTGGAGGGGTAGTTTTCATGAGTGTGTCTTAGTGTCTTACGTGATAAGAAGGAGCGGCAGGAGTTGTATTCATGGATGGAGGACTGAATCGAGTTCCAAATCTGCCATTTCCGAACCCGTTTCATATCAAGCTTCACTTGATCCACCGCGATCACTTTCGACAGTGGTTCGTCGCCTACTTTGGAGAAGAGTTCATGGGGAGGATGATGGACTCGCCTACTCCGGTGATCTTACCAATCGTCACGTATGGAGAGGGCTGGGACTTGACAGTGTACATCTTACTTTGACGAGGACCAATGGACCTGAATTATCCAGCCAACATCCCTTTCAACGTCTGGGTAGATGTTCGATGTCACTGTCGGCGGAAGATCAATCATCGTGCGTGGATCGCAAGGAACTTTGGGGAGGAGTACTGTAATCAAGTGATGGCTTCTCCATTTCCTTTTGTAGTACCTTTCATCGTAAATCGGTTCCAGGTCGTCATCTTGACCTTGTACTGAATCTTAAGTATTGAGTACGATCTCTATAGTTCGACGAATGTAATTAACCTAAGGTTGGGGCCGATGCCTTGAAGGCATGAGAGGATAGTAAGGTTATAGTTGTTCTAGGGTACCAAGTAGAGGACAAAAGAGGTTTTCAGATCTGTTTTCTTATTGGTCCATTTTCGACCAATCAACGCCATTCCAGATCTGCAGACGGCTTTAGGGTTTTGGAGGTCTTCCCGAGGGTCATTTGAGGAGTGAGTGGTCTTGTTGGAAAGCTCTCGAGACGGGCTACACTCTGGAGACAAAGATCAGGCGATTTGGAATTCTGAGGAGAGAGTGATGGACGTTGAAAGTCAGGGGGTCAAATCGGTACCCCGAGCCACGTTTTGGAGTGATCCGGGAGTTTGAGAGGTGATCTTTAGGAGCTGTCAAGGGGATCGAGTAGTTCACTCCGTGCTGGTTGTATTGATGTAAAACAATCCTACATTTGGGTTGGATTTGCTCCTGAAATGATCAATTGAAGTTAGCTGTTACAGTTGAGAGGTATGAGAAAACCCGCTTTCTTTGGATTCAAAGCTTGAGTTGCTCCGTGCACATGGGATTGGATCTCTGAGTGAAACTTTCCAGGATGAGAGTGTGCCCTATCAGCTAGTCACATGTGAAATTTCAGTTCAATTGGGTAAGAGAATGTGTGGAGATCTAGGATTTTGGCCATCGAGATCTGTAAAGCTCAGAAGTTAGCACAGGCGGGTGGCTTGATTCATCGCGAACAGTTGGGGGTCAGATCTGAGACTGAAATTTCATACAGTAGTAGAGAAGGGTCAGAGGGGATGTCCTGTGGAGTTTGAGCCTGATTGGATAATCGAGGTGAAGGCACGAGAGTGTCAAAGTTCAGTTTGCAGCGAGGCGAGAGAGACGTAGAGAGATTTTGCTGAAATCTCTTGGTTGGAGTTGAACAAAAACGACTTGAAGATGGGAGGTGTGCTTCTTGGAGGTGTCGTGTGGATGACAAGGAGGCTGTATTGTGAGATTGGTACGGCGATCACGCTCAGTGGAGGTGCCACGTCTGCTGAAGCTGAGGTACCGTTATCCTCGGTATCACGCCCCGAGTTTCTAGCTGTTTTGCTGCCGATATGTCTTGTATCGTTGGGAAGCTTGTGTAGTAGACGGTCCTTGATGTGGACATCTTCCTGAGCAAACTCGTATCAGCGAACAATAGAAGGTCAGAGGCTACAATTAGGTAGTTTGTCGAGAAGAAGTAGTGAAGCGGATGTGGATGAGAGATTGTATGAAGAGTGCTTGGGATCTAAAGCAGACACGTATCGTATATGAGCCTTGCCTTTATCTAGAGTGGAGTCGAGCTCCGAGTCATTTGTGTGATGCACATGTGCTACACTTGGGTCAAGTTAGCTCGCTAGTAACCTACAAAAAACAGTGATAGATTAGATATTGAGAGCATAAGTTTTCATCGGTTAGGTCATAGATCCAGTTGTATCTCTCTACAGCCAGATACCCCGTGTATTCCCAGACCATATTTCACGCCCTACGACAGTTGGTGAACTCGACGTGAACCGTCTGGGGTTGAGAGATACGTTTTTTCCAATCATGGACGCTGAGAGCCTATCTCAATTCATAGATGAGGCTTCGACGTCTGGAGAGGCCCCGAGGGTGAACCCACTAAAAAGGTCTGATATGCGATTGCTTGAGGCATTCGCGTTGATCATGCAACAACAACAAGCCGCTGAACGAAAGGAGGCAATGGCTACTAGAGCTTTGCAGTCTGTTGTGGGTTTGTTGGATCAGTTTGATGGAAAGAACATATCCAAGTACCTTAAGTACTATTCTCGGGAGATGGAGTTGAGTAAAGTTCCAGAGAGAGAGATGGTCAACACATTTGAGCTTGCTGTCGTACCAGAGATACGAGAGCATGTGAAGGAGATCATCCACTCTCATGGCGCTACATGGGAGGAGTTTACTTTTCAATTAAAAGAAGAATACTCTCTAGAAGACGCAGATCGAGTGACTAAGAAGTCATTCATGGAGTGGGTAAACAAACCCAATAAAGGGCTTGTTGCTACAGAGCTATTTAGGGAGTTCGAGAGACAGTTCCTTCAGTTGTCTCGGATGGAGAAGCTCACATTGGAGAACGACAAAGTGGAGCTGTTTCTGCAAGCAGCTAACAATGAGCTACAGAGGGAGTTGGAACTACTTCGGAAGACAGGATGGAAGATACTGGGCTCACGGCTGATTGGAGGAAGGTTTCTGAAGCAGTGAGTGTACTTGCGAAGCGGGAGTATCGGAGAGGGAAGGTGGTGATAAGGCAAGAAGTGAGACCACCGCCAATCGTACTACCCCGTAGGCAACCAACAATGCCTAATGTACAAGCACCTACGGTACAAGTACCTCCTATTTCATTTCCTGCTGTTCCTGCCCCTATGGTTGCACCTCAAAAAGATGCAATAGAGGAATTGGTAAAAGGGATGAGAGACTTGCAGATTAAGCTAGCAAGGCTAGAGGAGAAAGGAGGAGTACTTGAGGGCAAAACCGCTCCAAAGCAAGGGTATGTGCAGAGATGTATGTGGTGCGATAGCACTGAACATCATCGGAAGGAGTGCGGAGACTTTGTTGACATCCTACGGCAAGGGGTGATCTACTGGAAGGAGGGGAAGGTTGCCTTGAAGGAGACAGGTGAGATCCTCAAAACTAACTTTGGAAGAGGAGGGATGAGGCAAGTTTTAGAGGATTATCTTTCACAACATGCTGAGGTATCAGTAAAAGCCGCTACCTATGGGGTTGAGGTAGTGAAAGATAGAGATAGTACTTCTGAAGAGGAAGTAAAGGCGAGTGAAATATGGAGTCATGCTGTGACCACAATGGAGAAAGGAAAAGCAACAAGGGGTGAGTTACTCAAGGTGGCCACGACAATCAGAGGTGCTACTGGATGGAGTGATCCAGTAGATACAATGTCTGTACACGCCTACTTGGCAAAGAGTCAACATGAGGCTCTCATGGAGGAGAAGCGTAGGAGGGATGATGTTGGTCCTAGTGAGGAGAGAAGTACTCCTAAGAGGCAGTTACGAGGTGAGAAACCTCGGCTAGATACAACGCCGGTGCGAGAAGAGACTATGGAGGAAGTTCCACCATCTACTACAGAGAGGTTAGAAAGGAGTAAGAAAGGTAAGCCTGCTACCTATAAGCTGCAGTCGGATATTGAAGCTGCTACAGATTTGAAGGGGGTGTTAGAAGAGAGAGTGCTCAACGCAAAGATTGAGTTTACTTTACGAGAGATCCTTGGAATAGCAAAGAAGGAGTTCCATGATGTCATTATTGACACCATCAAGAGGAAGAGGCAGTTGACAGGAGAGACTGCTATGACAAACGCTCTAGATACGAGAATAACGAAGGAGGAGGAGCAAGAGTTAGCTAAATATTGCACCAGTCATAAGGTTCGATTTGCTGTCGATGAAGATGAGGGAGATGATAGGGTTCCCAGTTATTATACTAGGGGACATTGGGCTAGAGGTACTACGGAGACCTTGGTGAAGATAGGAGATTTGGTAGATCCGGTGGTTGCTCTCATTGACCATGGATCTGAGATTAACATCGTATCCAAAGATGTCTATAAGCGAGGGAAGTGGCCCATTGACACAGAGCATGGTTGGATGATCCGGGCAGCGAACAACACACAGGGAGAACTCTACGGTGCTTGTCCGGATGTAAGGGTAAAGATTGGAGATGTAGTCATAGAGCAAAAATTTTTTGTTCAAGACACTACTTCGTATCCGGTAATTCTTGGACAGGCATACATTACAGCTGTAAGGATGGAGACCAAGGTGCTGGATGATGGGTCTGCATATGCTAGGATCAGAAATCAAGACGGTAAGAGAGCAGTGCAGTTTCTAACTGTACCGCCTAACCATGAGCGCAATCGGGAGAACTTGCGGAGTGGTTCTCTTCCTAAAGTCACTGAAGAGTTTAAGGATTTTCGCATAGGGTCACCATAGAGCGAGGGTATGGTGATACCGATACACAGAAGGAGGTACTCTCGCCAGCGAAGGGAAGTGCCTTTTGTACAGGAGTTGTGGGATTTTCTGAGGGTGGATTTGCTTTATATACGCAGCTTGTTGATCTACAGAAGTGGGAGCGGAAGGCTGTGGAAAGAGTTGAGAAAGATCTAAAAAGAGTGTGTGTACTTGACAAGGAGGATAGAATAGCCGGTGTTTACATGGAGATGGGATTAGAGGATCCTTTGGAGGAGCTTAAGAAGATTTAGAAAAAGAGTGAAGATCAACTGGTGGAAATAAATTCTAGAGAGCTCTACTCGATCATAGAGTTATTCCAGGAACCAGAAGTCAGGGTTGAAACCAAGTACAAAACGGTGGATAGAAAGGTTAAGCCTGTAGCTCAACCTTTACCTGATGACTCCAACAACCAAGTTCAGCAAGCTTCGAAGGAGAAGAGCTTAAGGGATCCTCGCCAAGTGGGTCACAAGTTTACTGCAGCTACGCTCAAGGAGCTGAAGGTAGGATCCGCAGATTTTGTCTTTCTATTGAAGAGCGAGAGTTCAAAGAGATGTTGAGTAAGCATGGGAAGGCTTTTTCTTTTGAAACTTCGGAGATAGGATGCGTGGATCCGAGCGTAGTAGCTCCAATGATTATCTTTACAGTGCCGCATGCACCTTGGGACTTGAGGCCAATCCCTGTACCTAGGGCTCATCTACCTAAGCTTATGGAGCTTCTAAAGGAGAAAATGCAGATGAAGATTCTCGAACCTTCATTTGCACCGTATTCCAGTCGTTGATTTACAGTTCCGAAAAAGAGTGGAGCGTTACGCTTCATTCAAGATATGCAGCCAGTAAACCAAGTGACTATCAGGAATACAGGGATAGGACCGATTGTAGGAGAGTTTGCTGAAGCATTTGCTGGAAGAGCGATCTATTCTGTGGGAGATCTCTACTCCGGATATGATCAATTTCAACTTGCCGAAAGAAGTAGGGATGTCACCACTATGAGGACTCCGTTGGGACTGATAAGGATGTGCACATTACCACAAGGGGCTACTAACTCAGTGGCGCACATGATGAATGGGATGAATAAAATCTTACGAGATTTTATTCCGGAGAAGACAATGCCGTTCTTGGATGACATCCCAATCAAGGGTTGTCCAGAAGAGGAGAAGGATGAAGCGACAGATCAGAGGGGGTGCCGTAAGTTTGTTGTTGATCACATTGCAGATGTTGATAAGATATTATCACGTCTTGAGGAAGTCCACTTGACGTTATCAGGAGCTAAGTCCTCGTTTGGAGTGCGAGAGGTTGTGATTGTGGGACATTTGTGTGGATGGTTTGGTCGTAGGCCTGATCCAAGTAAGGTAGATGCCATCCAACGGATGAAGGATACATGTAGTTCGCAAACTGAAGTACGGAGGTTCTTAGGGGCTTGTGTATTCTATCATGTTTGGATTCCTCACTTTGCACATGTTGCTGATCCTTTATACGGCTTGCTTCGGAAAGGCAAGAAGTTTAAGTGGGACGAGAAGCACTCAGAGGCAGTTCGAAGGCTAAAAGAACTGTTGTCTTCCCCGCTTGTACTTCGTAGAGTCAGCTATGAAGGGGGTAAACCTGTAGTTCTGACTGTTGATAGTAGTCTTATAGCAATTGGATGGGCTGTGGGGCAAGATGATGAAGAAGGGAACAGGTTTGCTGTGCGGTTCGGCGCAAAGGTGTTGAGTGAGCGACAAAGGAAGTACCCACAGGTGAAGCGAGAACTATGGGGGGTGGTTACAGCTATGAAGGCTGAGAAAGATTACCTGATTGGAGCATCGGTGGTTGTGGAGACTGATTGTTTGCCATTGTTGGGAATGATTACGAATTGTAACACTCCTGATATTGCTATGCTAAGGTGGATAGCGTACATCAAATCATTGAATCCTGAATTCAAGCACATAGCCGGTAAGGATAATCCAGTAACAGACATGTTGTCTCGAGCAAGGTATGAAGGAGAGGAAGATATGATCGAGGACACAGAGGATGTTGGCACTACCGTCTTTCCTAGAGCACAAAAGGGAGAAGCAGTGTATCCAAAACCATTCGTAGAGGAGTTGTACGAGGGTGAATGGATAGATATTGGGCGTTATCTTAGCACGTTGTTGAAGCACCATGAGTGGAGTGATATACACTTCAAACAGGTCAGGAAGAAGGCATACAACTACCTATTACAAGGTGGTTATCTGTGGAAGCGATCTAAGCGAGATGTTGATTCACCACAAAGAGTTGTGTGTAAGAAGGAGATGCAGACGCAACTTATTCGAGAGTTCCATGACAGTTTATGGGCTGGACATCGAGGTATTTATGCGACCTTCACAAAGCTCAAGGAGAGGTACTGGTGGCGTAATATGTATAGAGATGTTGTGAGGTTTGTAGAATCGTGTCAGACTTGTCAGATGTACTCAGAGATCAGACATCGAGATGGTTTGCACCCTACGTATCCGCTTGCAATCCATTACAAATGGGTAGTAGATCTGGTTATCATGCCAGTGGGGATATGGCAAATGCGATATCTGGCTCTTGCACGAGAGGATCTATCCAATCAAGTGGAAGGACGAGCTTTACGTACAAAGTCCACTGAAGGAGTTTGCAGATTCTTGTTGGAGGACGTGATCTGTAGGTACGGGTGTGTTGGGAAGATTACAGCAGATCGTGGAGAGCTGAATACTCTCGAAGCTAAGCAGTTCTTTGAGAGATGCGGGGTGAAACTAGCTCTTACTACGGCCTACAATCCAGAAGGGAATGCTAAGAGTGAGCGAGGTCATCCTCCTATTGTTAAAGCCATTGTGAAAGCTTGTAGAGGAAGGGTGAAGGAGTGGCCAAGGTTCTTACCTTTTGCTTTATGGGCTGATCGCTGCACACATAGTTCAGTGACTGGGTACATGCCAGCAGAGCTAATGCAAGGGCAAAAACCTATCATGCCCATTGAGGAGCACATTCCTACTTGGAGCGTTCTACCTTGGGAGGATAATATGTCTAAGGAGGATCTTCTTGCGCTTCGGATTCGTCAACTGGAAAGAAGACCCGAGGACATAGAGATTGCAGTTGATAGGTTGAGAAAGGCTCGGTTGAAGAATAAGGGCAGGTTTGATGAGCGTCATCGGTTGCGGCCAAAGGAGATTAAGGAAGGCGATTGGGTGTTGGTGTATGATTGTAGCTTGGACAACCAACACAGTGTTCTTAGAAAATTCTCTAAGCGGTGGTTTGGACCATATGTGGTTCTTGTTGTACATGACAATGCTACATATTCACTTTGGGAGCTCGATGGATCAAAGCTCAAAGTTCCCACTGCAGGAAAGCGTGTGAAACTCTTCAAGAAGCGAGATGAAGAGATAAGCGTGGAAGAAGTCGGAGCGGAGTTTGATCTCTTGGACGACGACGAGGATGATTTGGTTCTTGAGGATGCTGATAACGATGACATCATTCAAGACGACGAAGACGTGGTGTGATGCCGTCCACAACTTGTAAGTGTTTGTGGCGCATGCCGGAGGATGCGCTGGTTTAGAGGGGGTGGATGTCGTGTTGTGAGACGTCCCACATGTGAATTCAGTGTAGAACGGGTGTTGTGTTTTCTTTTGTGTTCGGTGAACCTTTTGTGTAGTTCGCATGAGAGAGTATTAGGTGTCACGTTCACAGAGATCTGGATGTGAGATCGCACGATAACGAGATGTGCCGACTCAATGATCCGTGAACGTTCGCGTGAATGGCTCTTGTTGTCAACATAGGTATAAGATAGTGGGTTGGGGGTTTGTGAGGCATTCTTCTGGAGGGGTAGTTTTCATGAGTGTGTCTTAGTGTCTTACGTGATAAGAAGGAGCAGCAGGAGTTGTATTCATGGATGGAGGACTGAATCGAGTTCCAAATCTGCCATTTCCGAACCCGTTTCATATCAAGCTTCACTTGATCCACCGCGATCACTTTCGACAATGGTTCGTCGCCTACTTTGGAGAAGAGTTCATGGGGAGGATGATGGACTCGCCTACTCCGGTGATCTTACCAATCGTCACGTATGGAGAGGGCTGGGACTTGACAGTGTACATCTTACTTTGACGAGGACCAATGGACCTGAATTATCCAGCCAACATCCCTTTCAACGTCTGGGTGGATGTTCGATGTCACTGTCGGCGGAAGATCAATCATCGTGCGTGGTTCGCAAGGAACTTTGGGGAGGAGTACTGTAATCAAGTGATGGCTTCTCCATTTCCTTTTGTAGTACCTTTCATCGTAAATCGGTTCCAGGTCGTCATCTTGACCTTGTACTGAATCTTAAGTATTGAGTACGATCTCTATAGTTCGACGAATGTAATTAACCTAAGGTTGGGGCCGATGCCTTGAAGGCATGAGAGGATAGTAAGGTTATAGTTGTTCTAGGGTACCAAGTAGAGGACAAAAGAGGTTTTCAGATCTGTTTTCTTATTGGTCCATTTTCGACCAATCAACGCCATTCCAGATCTGCAGACGGCTTTAGGGTTTTGGAGGTCTTCCCGAGGGTCATTTGAGGAGTGAGTGGTCTTGTTGGAAAGCTCTCGAGACGGGCTACACTCTGGAGACAAAGATCAGGCGATTTGGAATTCTGAGGAGAGAGTGATGGACGTTGAAAGTCAGGGGGTCAAATCGGTACCCCGAGCCACGTTTTGGAGTGATCCGGGAGTTTGAGAGGTGATCTTTAGGAGCTGTCAAGGGGATCGAGTAGTTCACTCCGTGCTGGTTGTATTGATGTAAAACAATCCTACATTTGGGTTGGATTTGCTCCTGAAATGATCAATTGAAGTTAGCTGTTACAGTTGAGAGGTATGAGAAAACCCGCTTTCTTTGGATTCAAAGCTTGAGTTGCTCCGTGCACATGGGATTGGATCTCTGAGTGAAACTTTCCAGGATGATAGTGTGCCCTATCAGCTAGTCACATGTGAAATTTCAGTTCAATTGGGTAAGAGAATGTGTGGAGATCTAGGATTTTGGCCATCGAGATCTGTAAAGCTCAGAAGTTAGCACAGGCGGGTGGCTTGATTCATCGCGAACAGTTGGGGGTCAGATCTGAGACTGAAATTTCATACAGTAGTAGAGAAGGGTCAGAGGGGATGTCCTGTGGAGTTTGAGCCTGATTGGATAATCGAGGTGAAGGCACGAGAGTGTCAAAGTTCAGTTTGCAGCGAGGCGAGAGAGACGTAGAGAGATTTTGCTGAAATCTCTTGGTTGGAGTTGAACAAAAACGACTTGAAGATGGGAGGTGTGCTTCTTGGAGGTGTCGTGTGGATGACAAGGAGGCTGTATTGTGAGATTGGTACGGCGATCACGCTCAGTGGAGGTGCCACGTCTTGCTGAAGCTGAGGTACCGTTATCCTCGGTATCACGCCCCGAGTTTCTAGCTGTTTTGCTGCCGATATGTCTTGTATCGTTGGGAAGCTTGTGTAGTAGACGGTCCTTGATGTGGACATCTTCCTGAGCAAACTCGTATCAGCGAACAATAGAAGGTCAGAGGCTACAATTAGGTAGTTTGTCGAGAAGAAATAGTGAAGCGGATGTGGATGAGAGATTGTATGAAGAGTGCTTGGGATCTAAAGCAGACACGTATCGTGTATGAGCCTTGCCTTTATCTAGAGTGGAGTCGAGCTCCGAGTCATTTGTGTGATGCACATGTGCTACACTTGGGTCAAGTTAGCTCGCTAGTAACCTACAAAAAACAGTGATAGATTAGATATTGAGAGCATAAGTTTTCATCGGTTAGGTCATAGATCCAGTTGTATCTCTCTACAGCCAGATACCCCGTGTATTCCCAGACCATATTTCACGCCCTACGACAACGTTGATCCATTTCATGTCTCGCGTCCCTCCTCAAGCGTCAAGCCTTCAGCCGCTATCTCAAGTTCTCGCTCACCGAAGCGTTGGCTCTTATACCACTTTTTGCGCACCTACCGCCTTGTTGCGCTAGCGGAAGTTCTTGCTCAGTAGGTCATGAAATTTACACCGCTAACCTACAAACCACAATTACAAGTTAGCATCCATGCACCACTTATCTTAACTCTGTTTGATCTCGACCGGAGCCGGATCGTCTTCCTAATCATCAAGCTCAACATTCTCTAAGTTCCGACCTAGATCCGTCTAGGTCGGTCTTAAACATGAGCAAGTCACAAGATGACTTGGGGCGGACTTCTCATAAAGTCCAAGGTCCTAAACGGTACCTCCAGCACACCTAGTGGTCCAACCGCTCATGATGTCCGTCTGGATCTAGGCTCCCGAACGGTGGTCTAACCCGCCGACTCGTTCCCTAGTCTTGCTTCTGCCCTTACATCGATCCTAAGTCCAGACGTCCAAGTCTGGATCAGAACGTGCTTTGGAACCGACCCAACCATCACCTAATGCCCTCAGAGTCTACCCGTCGAACCTTGGGGTCGGATGACTCGTCTTGGTCCACCCAGGCATCGAGCCCCCCTCATATATACTTCGGGGGATCGACGGCCCCCCCTCCTCTTTGGTCCTTGAAAATTATATCACAATCCGATCCTGGTTTGGTCATAATTCTCAGCTCGGAGATCAGTTCGTGGAGTTCTACATATCACTGGAAAGCTCTCGCCGAGACCTCTTTAATGATACCTCACTCGCCTCGAGATCTTACGTGAAGCTCCGTCCACGACCTAAAACGTCACTGGAGCTCCAACACTTAATCATTTTTCGGTAACCTGTGGTCCAGACCCAAACTCGACCTCTGTGGTTCGGACCAGCATCTGAACTATGCGTCTCGGACCCACATCTCAGATCTATGTTTCAGTCCGTTCTCAGACTCGCCCCCTTAAGTCAACATTCGTCTGAGGTCGTCTTGGGATGGGTCCTTAGGTCCTAACCCAATCTTCCAACCTTGGTTCAAGGAACCACTTAGATTTCATCTGATCTTGAATTCGCGGCCAAGTCGTTCAGTCCTACTCGCAGCGTTCATAACCTAGCACAAGTCCACTAGGGTTCTATTGTTCACGTCTGCGCCCAATCTTGAAACTGAAGGTCGCGACAGTAATAGAGTATTGTCGTTTGGATTGTCCAATGCACCTGATACTCTTTGTAGGTTTGTGAATGAGATCTTCATAGATCTCTTGGATGAGAGTGTTTCGTATACTTGGAAGATATCATCATCTTCTCATCAACTTAAAATCAACATCTAGAGATGTTGAAACAAGTGTTTGGAAGAACACCAACTCTATTTCAAGAAGAGCAAGTGTTCTTTTGGACAAAAAAGTGTGATGTTTCTAGGATGTTTGATTGAGGCGCAAGGCATTCGTCTTAACATAGCCAAGATTTGAACCATCATCGAATGGAAAAGACATGAGAGTTTTCACGAGCTCAGATCTTTTCTTGGTTTAACCACATACTTTTGACGCTTTATTTATCAGTTTGTACATAAAGTCGCACCTTTGTTTGGCTTACTACGCAAGACCCAAGGTTACTTCGAACCCATCAGCTGAAATAACATTACAAGAGTTGAAACAAGCATTGACAGAAATGCATGTGGAGATGTTCTTCCAAAGATAGGAGAATATTTTGAAGTGTACACATATGCTTCTCAATGGACCATTGGAGGAGTGTTGATGTAAAAAAAACATCCAGTGGCTTATGAAAGTCACAAGTTTTCAAAGACAGAGGCAAAGTGACATGCTCATGAGCATGATATGTTTGCTATTGTTCATCGTCTGAAGAGTTGAGAGCATTATTTGTTGCCAAACAAAGTTACTTTTGTAACAGACTTTTGTAATGAAGATAATACATACTTCTAGAGTAAACCTCGTTTATCACGTAAGCAACTAAGATGGCAAGTAGAACTTGCACATTTTGAATATCGAATGATGATATCAAAAGAAAAAAAAGAAAACATTCCAGCAGATGTGTTGAGCAGAAGTGTCAAAGCGTTGACAACACAAAATACAACTAAAGAGCCCTTGGATCAAATCATACAAGCATTGTCGGACGATCCTCAAGCACAACAATGGAGAAGTCAGCGAGAAAGAGATCCACTAGTACGTAATCTCTACAATGGTCTTCGGTTTTCTAAGCAACCAAAGTGTATGTTCCAGCCGGATCGCTAAGGAGACTAGTCATACAAGAATATCATGACTATGAATTAGCTAGGCATGGAGGACATAATAGAACTCTACAACGAGTTAAGGAGCAGTTCTATTGACCTTCCATATTAGTGGATATGATCAAGTACATGCATACTTGTTTGACATGTCAACAACAGCAAACCGAACTTGGGAGAGCATAAGTATGGACTTATGCATTAGTTTGCTGGAATCTAGAGGTTTTGATACTTTGCTAGTTGCTAGCTGTAATAGATCGGTTCAGCGAGCAAGCTCACCTCATTCCTTGTAGGGAAGCACTGACTTCAGGAGGTGCATCTGAACTATTCATAAAATATATTTTTAAGTATCATGAGATCCTTAAGGACATAGTCTCATACTTAGATAGGAGGTTTGTGGTTGAGTTTTTTGAAGGATTTGTTTCTAAGATCTGGAACTACTCTCAAGTTCAGTTTCTCTTATCATCCTGAAATTGGTAGACAAACAATAAGGACGATATAGATAGTGGAGCAAGGGTTGAGAAACTATATCATATGAGATCAAAAGTGATTGAAATAAGCACTTGGACTTGGTGGAGTTTACATATAACAACACCAAGCATTCGAGTACTGGATTTAAACAATTTGAAATTATTGAAAAATCATTACAATGGCTCTCATGTACTTTAGACTCATATAGCTTTAGCTACCAAGAGACATGAAAACACAAGAAGGTCAAATCAAGATCCTCCAAATCTAGAGACTTTCATACGTGTTCAAGGTACTGTGTTTCAAGAGACAAACAAACACATGGAGAAGACACAACAATCATATGCTAAGTATGCAAACCGTGATAGGCGAGATATGCAGTTTGAAGAAGGAGAGAGAGAGTTTTGTTACGAACCAAGAACTTCAGAATACCGGATGGGGTGGACTTAGCCAATAACTTTTTTCAAAGTGGGCAAGACCATGCTTGATTGAGAAGAAGTTAGGTCCTATGATATATAAGTTGCATTTTCCAGCTAGTATGAAGCATTGTCGCCTTATCATTCATGTGTCTAACTTGAAAGTGTTCCGTGAAGAGTTATAGTCATTATCAAAAAGATATAAAAAATGGCATCTAGTATTAGAAGCTTTATCAAAAGCTGATGATCTTGAGTTGATTGAGATAGTAGATCATCGAGCACCACCGAATCTAGATGGAGCTAGAGAACCGGTTACTCAATATCTCTACCGTTGGAAAGATCCAGAGTTCCAAAATTGATAAATGAAGCTTAGGAGTCCTGGATGACTTAGCGCTCTTCAAGTTTTATGAGTCACTACGTAAGTATTTTGTGAGACGACAGATTGCAATGATCTCTTCCAGCTAAGCGATGGATTGAACCGAGTCAAGTGAGTCATGCTGAAGGACCGAGTAGATCCGATCAATCTACTCGTCTAAAGATGGAGTTGTGGTCTCATGATTGTCAGATGTCAATCAGATTTAGGCTGAAGCTATTATGATGTATCATAGTAAGGAGGTGGATAGAAAGAGACTAACGAGTTCACCACCAAAAGCTAGGGTTCTGTCTCGTACGAAAGCTTCATTGAATGCTCGATAATGGAGCATAGCTCAGAGATTGAGTTGGATGTAAAAGATTCGAGAAGAGCTTGATATTATTCTGGATGGAGCAATGTTCTCTTGAGTTGAGAAATAGCTTTGTATAATGTTGTTTTGCATGTAGCACAGTTCAGTGGAAGAATTGCTCTTTGTTGGTTGGGGCGGTTGTATCATCATTTATTTTATTTAAATCCAAACTGCAGCAATGATTAACAAGGAACGCAACTGCTTGACATAGATAAAGCGAAAGGTGGATTGTGTCAGAAAAAACTCGAGAAGTCTAAGCTAAGACCTAATGGTGGAAAAATGGGATTTGAGGTTCAGAAAGAGGTGCCGCCTAGGACTCGTCAGTTGTCATAAATCAGTCCGGCGTTTATAAAACTTCTTGTGTTTATTAGAGGAAGGTTTAACGAACTAGATGTGAAGACGGAAAAAGTATAATGGTCTTCAAAGAGGTCACATTCGATGACCCAATCATTTCACAAATGATTCTATTCTGCTATCTGCAGTCGACCGTTTCATGTCTATATGGCATATTGACATAAACAGTTTTATACCGAACTCCATCCAGAAGTTTTCTTGATCATACCCCTAATAGGTTTATTGGGTTTCATCACACCTTTGTTAACGATCCCTTGTTTGATCACGTCTATGATTGGTTATCAACATAACCAGTCACTCTTCCTTGCCGTTTTTCGTTTCGTTTTCTTCTATTATGACTAAATATGTTTGTCATCCAAATCGTCTAACAATTAAAATACATGTCAGAGCATACATGCTCAGAACTGATGTGTGCAATCCAAAATGTCACTACTATAACAAAGTGATTGATTTCACTGTCTATAGCCAGTCAAGGGTGTGATCAAGCAATATATCGTTAAAGAGAGGTGTGATCTAGCTCAACATACCTACTAGGGTGTTACTAAGATTTTTGGACTCCGTCTCAACTAGTTTCATAATATTTTTGTCCGCTTATTTGAAAGGAAATTTCAAGTGTTATCAACGACATAGATTAAATGCCACCTGACCTAGATGATTGAAATCCTTCTAATTAATTTTATTTAAACCTCGGGTATGAGTAGGAGAATATTCATTTTTTCTCATAGTGTTTTTTAATCCAAAGAAAATATTATCTTTTGCTTCAAGAAACCCCGAAATCACATTCTTAATAGATAACTAATAGTTTGTTTTCAGATGAATCGTAACTTATACAGCTAGTGAATAGCTTTAATTTGATTCTTTATTTCATATAGATTCAAAGTTGAGATGAATACGTAATCACCAGAAACATCTTCTGTATAACGGTTGAATCTCAATTCTCTGGAAGCAAATTTGAAAATAAGGTCTTATGAGTTACCAGGAGCACTTGTATTCATACCCGGGGTTTAATAGGATATTATAATCCAGATAGATATAAAAGTGGAAATTAGTGTGTCGCTCGTATGAAAATACGGATTCATGTTTGGTTCTTCGGTTCCATTGCTTTTGTCACATACTTCACCAAGATCTCATTGCATTTCGCCTCTTTGGAGGATTTTCCGAATCTTAAAGATCTTCCTTTCATGAAATAAGATGGTGTGCTATTATACCTCCATCTACTCTAGTGTTCACATCCCAAGTCTAAAAAACAGAGATCCTTGGAGTTGGTTCATACGACCAACAAACTATGCATCCCAAATTCCCTTCGAAGATGGTTCGAGAAGAAACAAGCGTGATAACATGAACAAAATTAACAGAGTGAATTTGCTGTTGTTCGGTTATAGTGGCCAGAAAAGAACTGATATCGTGACTGGCTTTGCAAGGGTCGGGAAAATACATATTAGAGAAAAGGAGAAGAACTGAAAATAGTTTTCTAATGTTATATTTTTAAATTTGAATTATTAAAATTAAAATATATAATTAAACTTAGTTAACTTGGTACAATAGCTGCTATGATAACAAAATCTATAAGTGAAGTATGCAAAATGATCTCTTTCCTGGTATAAGTACAGTTTTTTCAGCGAATAAAAATATTTATTTTTCTGTATATATAAACTAAACTACCAAACTAAAAATATAACCAAAAAAAATTTTGGATCATAAATAAATCATACATTAATACCTCGACCATATGAACATGGATAGGTGATTATCCATGCCTCATGCTTCAAGAATTCTTAAAACATGCAAAAGTCGACTAAAGTCAGTTGATTACTCGAGTGTATGGGTGTGCTGTCAATCGATATATTACCCTGTTAGATATAAAAAAGCCATAAATAAGAGAAAAGTTATACTATCGCATCAGTCACTTTCAATAGTTCGTGGTCTTGTAATAATTAAGCATGCGACCCTTCATATTGTTTGTCTGAAGGGTTTGGCTCATGTTGCATGCATATTCATCTATTTAGGATGGAGGCTAGTATGTAAGTTAATTTTTTTCTAATTGTTCGGTAAGAAGAGTTAAACAATACATTAACAATTTAAAAATATTTAGTGATAGGATTCTCAAGTTTATAATTCACGAAATGCATCTCTGAAAACTATCCTTATGGATTCTGTCCACAAAATCTATCATTCATTTTGTTACTATTTTATAATTATTATATATATTAGGTTTTGATTTATGTTTATTTATTTATTTATTTAAAAATCATGTATTTTTCATAACAAAAATCAAAAAACCTTTTCCCCACGTACGGACCAAGTCTAACTCCTATATTGTGACATGAGCAAATCCACATCCGCTATTTCCCTATTTCCCTGCTTGTTAGGTTCCTTCCCTCTTGCCAAAAGTTTATGTTGTATGTATATTTTGGCGGTTATACTTGAATATACTTATCGTGCAAAAACAACTAAATCTTTAGTTGCTATATGTGCTTATACGATCTGGTTTCCAATCCATCACCAAAATATGCATCCTAAATGACCTAGCCAAGGATAACCGAGAAAGAAAAAAACAAGATATGAGAGAGAAAATAGAGAAAATGGATTGGTTGCGGAAGGTGAGATAGACTCAGTGATTATTTTCATATCTTTCGAGTTTTTTTCTGCACATGTGTTAGTGATGTTTTCCTTTAGGTTATAGAGAAAAATCTATATGTTGAATAAGTATTTTAGAGTAAGTATAAATTTAAGTAAAAATTATTTTATAAATATTAAATATTATCATAACCACAAGTTACCGTGAGTATGGAGAGAGTCCATAAGTATAGAACCTTAGAACGTGCTCTTCAAGCCATAAGACCGGAAGTCTTCTCTCAGATTATCATAAAGTTATGAGTGATTTAATTTATTATCTAACCCTTCTCATCGGAAAGGCTAGGTAATAAATTAAACCTGCCACCTCTCCATCTGAAAATGGTGAAAATATGCAGGCTTAAATGAGTCTAATCCCAGTCCTATTGCAAAAGACTCTTTGCTCATTGAATTTAGATCGTTTTTCTGAATCGAATTAACTCCATCTTCACTTCGCAGATCATCAACGGTATTCTGTATGAAGAAGCAGCTGGTCTTGCTTTTCTGGAATTTGTGATTAGTATTCGACCCTGTGTAATCGACCGAATCATATTTTTAAGTTTAGTTCCAGTCCGGTTCTGAGTTTAGCTTTCAGATGCATATTATTCAACTCCTCCATCTTCTGGCGTAGTAATCTTCTGGTGTAGTAAGGAGATATACAAGGGTTTAATTTATTTCCTAACCTTTCCGTTGAAAAGAGTTAATACTAAATTAAACAACAAAGAGAATTTGATTTGTTAAGATCAACCTTCGAGATGAGTATTTTCGTTATCGCGTTTGTTAGTGTTCTTTTTAAATGTTTTTCTGCGTCTCTAGGCTAAGCATTTATAAATAGTTTTTTTTCTGTGTGTATTTAGTACAGACATTTCACTTAACACTTATAGAGTTTTTCGGTAACAACAAGCGGGAAACTTGCATGCATAATATTATTCAGGGTTGGAAACATTTCGCTTCTAAACGATTATAGTTTAGACGGGTCCGTCTCAATTTCAGTTCGCTTTTTACTACTGATGATTTAGACTAGGATATAATTGATTTAATTTAGATGTATCCTTTTATGTTATTCAAAATCTATATAGACAATAAATTAACTATTAAATATTAATCATAAAATATTAGTTTAATTTAATATTCAACTGCTGTACCGATTTATTTTCTGGTCTACTAGAAACTTTCCGTTTTCCAGCAAAATCTTCCCCCAACACTGATAGGGACTGCAGGAAAAGAAGTCTTCGTCTGAATATGGATACCGCAATAAGCGTAGCTCACGTGCGCTAGTTTGTCCAAATCGGTGAAATGCGGGCTAAATTTAGCGCCTTGTATAGTCGGGACTCGGGGAGTCTGTGCCCGTTGATTCTTTACTCGGCGAAGGTACTGTAGTGAAAGAGAACATCCTATGTCTTTCTTTAGCTCTGTGGAGCCCAAGTCTCAACAGTACTGATCAATGGTCTTCGCTGTGACGTGAGCGTGCTTAAAGTTGCCGAACATGCGAACTTGCTTTCAGTTCCGCTTTTAATCTAAATTCAGCTGATTTGTCGGAATATCACGCCAACTACTTTCAAGGTTTGTCGTGAAAGGATGCAAATGAATCTGGTCGCAAGCCTTTTCAGGGCGACCTGCTGAATTTCCTTCCGTCTCTAGAGAAATACAGTCTCGTTCGAACGTTAGCCTGTCAAACCTATGGTCTTTTGTTATGTGTTAGCGTAGCTATACGTAGATTGTGAAAATGAGAAGAAAGGAGTACTTTTATCGTGTAGTGAATTTTTCCATATTTGATAACTAGCTAACTGACGGAGAGTGAGACGGAGTACATGGAAAATCTAAGAAAAACTAATAAAGTTAAATGTTAATTTCTCTAACGCATAGCCTTGCAGTTACATTGCAAGAGTAACCGCACTACATTACTATGGGGTGTCGAAGTTAAGAGATAATATTCTTCAATGGACGAAAGAAAAAACGTCGTAATTTCTGAGGGATAACTTTGTATACACCTATGGTGAATTCTGGGTCTTCTTTGGGAATAAACATTGTGATTTTTGTATTAATTTTTTTCTTTTTTTGACATTAAATAAATAGTTAAAGCAGTAGATTCACCACTGCAAAAAAAAACAGACGAGAAGAGTGAAAATTTGTTAAGAAAACATCCACAGTCGTAACTCCTTCCCGTGTGTCCGGAATCTTCCTAAAAGGTTCCAGAGAACAAACTAGAGAATCAAAGTCTAGTGTTTGTTTGCTTTTTCACCCATTAGATGTTAGCTTGATGGAATAACTTTGGTCTCCAACCTGGAGTTCTAGGTAATCTTTACTACCGTAGTGGTCGATTGATGAAACACTATGGCGAATAAGAATAAGGCTTAAATCAACTAAATAACTTCTTTTTCCCAAATCCATTCCTTACGTGAATGGATCAAGGAAAAGGGAAAATAGGAGAAAAGTAGGAAATGGATATATAGGAAAAGACACACACCGTGTAAATTTACTGCGAGACTGTTCCTATGACATTCCGTTTTGTGGATATTTCCTAAGCATGCATAGTCACCCTCTTCCGAGTTCGGAAGAGGGGGAAATGCGTTTCTTTTTAATTTAATATCTAATCCTTCCGACAGGAAGGGTTAGGTATTAAATTAAACGTCTGATTAAAATAAAAATTCATGAGTACAGTACCCCGGACTTGTACTTTCTGAAACGTGAGAATCCAGTCTACACTTATAGGTTCTTGTCTGCTCTCTCTGTGTTTCCAGGCATGGGCTAACAAATAACGTCTATGCAAAATTTTAATTATTTATATCTACTTAGTATATATATCTTATTAAATACTTATATAATTCTCTGATAACAAAAGAAGAACACAAGTTCCCAAAAGTTCAGTTTGCATGCATATTTGTCAATAACTTGCTCATCGAAGCTGACCACTAAGGTTTCATCTACCGATATTCAACTCGCTGCAGGCGATACGGACTGCACAATTTGTCTAATCCACGGAGTATAGAAGAAAATAGGAGAAAACTGAGAAATACCTAAACTGGTGTTATGCGGTGATAAAGTCCTTGGTGTAATGGCATTTCACTTTTTAAATGAATAACCTTAAGGTTAGCAAAAAAAAATCTATTTAGGTAACTGCTTGTGAATATGCATGCAACATGAACTTCTGGAGGAAGAAAGAAAAAGACAAGTAGAAGAAATGGAGGAGAAATTCTTCAGTCTGACTGGTGAAGAGAAGTGAAAGGGATGAATCTAGAGATTACATTAAGTATTGTGTAAAGTTATTTGAAGTTGTATTAATACTTACAAATAATCGATAGATAAATTAAGTATACGTTGATATGAAAAAGAGAAACATATTAACAAAAAATAGGACCACACGTTGCAGTAGAACTATTTATAAAACCATCCACTGATTACACATATACACATACAGCAAGTTGGAACAGTGGCTTTAACTCTAATCCGTACGTGTGAGTGTGTGAGATCGAGTCCTGTCTGTTTCTTCCAAGGATGTCTTCGATAAAATGGATTGTGGGAAAAATCATAATGATTACTTCAAAGAGGCTGTGAAAGAAAAGTAAAATTTAGAATGAATTAAGAGGGGTTTATATATTAACAAGTTCTTACCAGACCGAGCAAAGAGAACGCACTACAAATTTGATTGGAAAATACTTCTTCTGGTGAAAAAGAATGGCCTTGAAATATAATGATCTAACGAAGGTGAGGTGACTATGCATGTCTTACTTACTTACATGATATAAAAAGTGAAATGAGTTGATAGAAATGAGAAAATGAGATGGAGCAGCAACTTCAGTAATGAACTGACTTACATGATATAAAGAGTGAAATGAGTTGATAGAAATGAGAAAATGAGATGGAGCAGCAACTTCAGTAATGAACTGATGAACTAAAGTCAGGACTTTCAACATAGATTAAGATGCATAGGTGGCTAGCATCGTCTTCCAAACACTCCTTGGGGGTTTGGTTGCCATCAGAAAAGATCACAACTTGCTACAAGCTTCGCCTCTCGTATCCTTCTTGGATTCAACACTTCGATTCTTTGAGACTGCTCACGCTAATTTTGGTCACATCTAAGTTCTCCATCTCCTCGTGGTCCTTCCTGTTTGTTACACCTTTTTGGTTGTTTGTGATAGAGCTCTTGTTTTTATTGAGATGTGTTTTATTTACGTTCAGTGCTTTTTCCACTTTGACTCCATCTCGATACAAGCGTGAGAACAAATTTGAAGGTTTTTTCTCCATCACCTCGTCCCCTTAGCGAGTGAGACACACCACCATTCCGAGTTGATTGTTGACTTCATACTGCGCAGGCTTTGAGCTACACCGAGACTGATGTGGAAGAACTGTACATCCTTTCTTGGAGTTTGTGATACTATAAACCGCGTTGTCGTGATGTGAATTGTTTTACATAGTGAATAATTCACCTCTCAGTTAGAAGTTAGTCTCTCTGAGCGAAGTTAAGACCTCAGAGAAGTCGATTCTAAAGAATGTTATATATTTTGAGTCCTAGTAGGTTGTTTGCCGTGATGATAGATTTAAGCTCATGGGTTGCACTTACATGTCGCCCATGTATGCTTCCCAGCGTGGTTAGGTTATCTTTCGGGATTACGCGTCGTTTTACATGTCTTCGCATGTAGTTTAAAGTTTACGCTGGCACTTTAAGGCTTGACGTGGTAGCCTATGTGTGAAATGAAGTCACCACGTGGTTTGAGGCACAAAAGGACAGGGAAGTGAAGCTATGAACTTCCATTGGTTCAATGTCTTTAGTAAAATACTAAACTTAGAAGTAAGGATCTAAAGAGGAGTTCGAGCAATTGGTAAGGACATTCTGAAATCTGAGAACACAGGAGGATAGGGCTCGTCGTGCCAGCGCTGTCAGTCAAATTCTTGATCGACTTGGAGCAATAAAGAAGGAGTTATGACAGATTGAAGTTCGGATTGTGTCAGAATTGCATCACTTTTGTTAATTTTGGAGTTCTCTGTGTCAATCGCAGCAGGATTGAGAAAATCGCTTCAAACCTTTGTGGTCACGTTCACTGTCAACAAGGCTACGACTGTCCAAAAATTTTCATGTCAATTGAGTGAGTGAGTAATTCAGGGCGACCGCTTAGGGGGTCCGAAAAACTCTCAATCTAGAGCAGCAACTTCATAGAACAAGATCTGGAGAACTGTGTACAATCTGGAGGTCAAATTTCACACGGGTGTTCAGCATGCTGTAGACTCCAAATCCTGTAAGAATCATCGAAAGTTATCGAGTCAATTCTCTGTTCTAGGTCGAAATAGCTGTCTGGGTATAAGAAATTATCGTAATTTCTTTGCTCAGAACGTTTCTGTCCATATCTCGGTGCTCTGATTTGATCTCAAGCTGAAATTTCGTATGTATCTTCAGTAGGACCTCATTTATGTGTAGGAGAAGTTCCTAAGCGTAAACCATCGTATGTTTCTGATTCTTGACTGTTAAAGTTCGCTGTCTGATCTTATCACTACTAGTTTAACTTGATTTTCATTTTTTGAGTATACTAGAGGATCCCATCGACCTGTATGAGTGGTCATAGTGTCATCTCATGACATGAGGCCTACCTCTGTAGTAAGCAACCACAGTTAGAAGTCCAGCGCTTCCATGAGTAGTTGTATCACAACCTTCACGATCATACCACAGCCAGAAGGTTCCGTCTTTCCCACAAAGACTCTCATCTCGACATCTGGTGCTTCCAATGAGAGCTCTTGGGGTGATTGACCGTGAAGTTGAGTTCTAAGACGAAGAAGAAGATGGATCGGAAGAGCAGAAGCACTGCTGCTGCTATCCCTACGGCTGTTGCATCCACGTCTACTGCAGCACCTTCTATAACACCTACGACTGCAGCGACATATGCATCTGGTCTCGATACAACTAAGATTCTGAAGACGCTTGCGGCCTTGGTCCAACAACATCCGATCGTTGGAGGGGGTGAGATAAAGTCCACCAAGGCTTTACAAGCTATTGTGAACAGATGTGGAAGGTTTGAAGATAGATATATTTCTAGATATCTGCGTGAGTATAGAGGAGAGATGGAACTGGTTAGAGTTACTGATGTTGAGATGATAGCAAGTTTTGAGTTAGCTGTCATTCTTGAGTTGCGGGACCAAGTTAGGGATGTACAGAGAAGAAATCTAGGTGTCTAGATGACTTTCAAGCGATCTCTTCGAAAGGAATTTTTTGAAGAAGATTCATAGAGAGTTACTAGGAGAACGTTTCTAGACTGGGTTGAGCAGCAACGTGGTTGTATGATGAGCTTGAATGAGTTGCTGAAAGAGTTTGATCGGAGATACAGACAACTTTCAACTCTAGAGCGAATAACTTTAGATGCTAGGAGAATTGAGCTTTTTCTGCAAGCTACAGATGATGCTATGGCAGATCGGTTATGCTTTATGTTGGCTGATCTATCCGCTGAAGGAGGAGTTACTACTGATTGGGGAAGAGTCGAGGATGCTGTTGCTGTGCTAACGAGACAAAGGCGTGGGAGAGTGGCCGTGGGGGGCGTTCACTTACAGAAGTGGTCTCTCAACCTCGCGCTGCTCCTCAAGTACAACAACCTCCAACTCCTGCTCCCAGACCTGCTGTCTCGGCTACAATACCTTTGATGCCAGTTGTGCCAGTTCCTGCACAAAGGGCACCGGTTCAGAGACCTGCGGAGAATCATGGACAGCAGAATCAGATCGAAGATCTGATTCGGCAGATGCGAGAACTGAAGGTGGAGCTAGCTGGCATGCAGAGAGAGCAGCCACCGGCGCCTACTACTGCACGTCCAGGAGGTGCTCCTGTTCATAAATGTATCTGGTGTGACAGTCCTGATCATTTTCGAGGAGATTGTCAAGAGCTTACGGCTGCTTTACGAGATGGTGCGGTTCGCTACCAGAACGGTAGGCTGCACCTTTCTTCAACTGGAGAGCCACTGAACACGCAGTTTGGGCAAAGAGGCATGAGAAGTCTACCTCAGATTACTGCAGCTGTAACTGTAAATGTATTGATGACACCATCGATAAATTCTGATGTATATGTCGGACACATTGAAGTTTCTTCTAGTCCTACGTTGCTAGATAAGATTGCTGGGAAGAAAAATACTCAAGTTCCTTCTGAAATACTGAAGAGAGGAGCTGAGACTATCCGCAGAGTCACAGGGTGAGGAGATCTTGTTGACATTACGTCTATCAAAGCATTCTTAGACGCGGATAGACACATTCACTGACAGGATGCTTCTGTGGAGGAAAAGAGACGGCGAGAAGCCTAACTTGATACTGGAGTTCCAGAGGAGACTGGGACAGATGAAGAGTCACAAGGAGACGAGCAGCTCCTCCAGAAGACATCCGTCTACTTTTGGAGCTGCTCCACCTACACCAGGTCCGATGGAGGACATGGAGAGATCCCAGCAGGAGCCAACGACTGCTGGTAGACGGTTTACTACCCAAGAGAAGGCGAAGGGACCGACTTACAAGTTGGCAGCAGACATAGAAACTTCAACTGATCTGAAGAGCATCTTGGATCAGAGGATACTTGACGCACGAATCGAGGTTTCTCTTCGAGAGATTCTTGATATTGCGAAGAGGGAGTTTCACGAGCTGATCATTGACATCATTAGGCTGAAGAGACATGTGATGTCCGAGCAAGTAGAAAGTCAGATGATAGATGCAGTAGGAGCTTCTCTAAATGATGTAGAGTTCAGAAAGGTGTCTTTTCAGGAGGCTGATGACACAGAATATTAGCAAGAAGCGTTGGTTGCTGATACCAACACTGTTGAGTTTGATGATGATGAAGCTGGCGATGAGAATCCAGCTACTGATAGTGATTTCAGAAAAAGACACTGGGCTCGTGCTACGACTGCTACGCGAGTTCGCTTTGAGAGCCTTGAACCTATTGCTGCGTTAGTTGATCACGGTTCTGAGATCAACATCATGTCACGGGAGGTGTATGAGAGAGGTCAGTGGTCTATCGAACTGAATCATGGTTGGGTGCTACGAGCTGCAAACAACCAGAAGGGTGAGTTATACGGCGCTTGTCCTAACGTGAGGGTGAAGCTAGGTGATGTGGAGGTAGATCAACACTTCTTCGTGCAGTCTTCTGCTTCATATCTTGTGATTCTTGGTCAGCCTTATATCAATGCAGTTCGAATGGAGACCAAGGTGATGGATGACGGGTCTCACTATGCTAGGATCCGTAGTCCAGATGATAGACGTTCTGTGCAGTTTCTGACCGTTCTACGAACCACGAACGAAACCGACAGACTTTGAGAGATTCTCCTATCTGTAGGAGTAAGGGTTTTCAAAAACCACTCTTGTAGGACGAGATAACAAGAGTGATGGATCTGCTACTACTATGATCTCGCTTGAGCAGCATGTGGGATCACATGAGGCTGACGAAGAGGTTGCTCAAGATTCTGAGAACAGCTATACTGTACATAGTTGGAAATCTGGTCTGATGACTTTTAGTTCTGATGATTGGAGTGAGTTCACACGAGTAGAGGATCTGACTGAGAAGAGTAGAAGGCAGATGGAGAAGTATGCAGCACATCTACGTTGTACAAGAGTTCTGAATGAAGGTAAGATGGGTTCTGGTGTTTATGAGGAGTTTGTAGGTGCACAATCTTTTGTTCGTTGGCTGGATGATGTAGATAGGTTGATAGAGCAGATGGGAGGAAGAGTGATGATCCTCATCCACTCTCGTAAAGTCTATGAGGAGGTTATCTCGTGCTTACAGTCTCGTCCTTATCCGAGACTGGAGAGTGGATGGAAGGATGCAATATGCTGGTGTGGCTCTCGTGAAGAAGCAGAGGTTCACACCAAATATAAAACTGTAGCGAAGAAGGTGAAACCAGTGGCGACCCAATTACCTGTTGATTCACATCAGCAGATGGAGTTAGCGGCCACTGAGCATGTACTGAAAGATCCTAAACAGATAGGACACAAGTTTACTCAAGAGACACTCGAGCAGCTCCAGATAAGAGGGGATGGCTTCTTGACTGAAGTGGAGAAACGAGCTTTTGAGCAGATGATAGTTAGCCATGGTAAGGGATTTTCTTTCTCGGCTGGAGAGATTGGTTGTGTGGATCCTAGTGTGATAGCTCCGATGGTTATCTTCACTGTTCTTCACCTACCATGGGACTTGAAGCTTATTCCAGTCCCTCGTGCTTTGCTATCGAAGGTGATTGAGTTACTGAAAGAGAGGATGACAAGAGATGGAGATGCCCCGGCTACTGAAGAGAGGCAAAGGAGAATTGACGATGAGAGGTGAATTATTCACAATTCACCTCTCAGTTAGAAGTTAGTCTCTCTGAGCGAAGTTAAGACCTCAAAGAAGTCGATTCTAAAGAATGTTATATATTTTGAGTCCTAGTAGGTTGTTTACCGTGATGATAGAGTTTAAGCTCATGGGTTGCACTTACATGTCGCCCATGCATGCTTCCTAGCGCGATTATGTTATCTTTCAGGATTACGCGTCGTTTTACATGTCTTCGCATGTAGTTTAAGGTTTACGCTGATACTTTAAGGGCTTGACGTGATAGCCCATGTGTGAAATGAAGTCACCACGTGGTTTGAGGCACAAAAGGACAGGGAAGTGAAGCTATGAACTCCCATTGGTTCAATGGGAGTTCTTTGTTAATTTTGTCTTTAGTGAAATACTAAACTTAGAAATAGAGATCTAAAGAGGAGTTCGAGCAATTGGTAAGGACATTCAGAAATCTGAGAAAACAAGAGGATAGGGCTCGTCGTGGCAGTCGTTGTCAGTCAAATTCTTGATCGATATGGAGCAATAAAGGAGTTATGACAGATTGAAGTTCGGATTGTGTGAGAATTGCATCACTTTTGTTAATTTTGGGGTTCTCTGTGTCAATCGCAGCAGAATTGAGAAAATCGCTTCAAACCTTTGTTGTCACTTTCACTGTCAACAGGGCTACGACTGTCCAAAAATTTTCATGTCAATTGAGTGAGTGAGTAATTCAGGGCGACCGCTGAGGGGGTCCGAAAAACTCTCAATCTAGAGCAGCAACTTCAGAGAACAAGATCCGGAGAACTGTGTACAATCTGGAGGTCAAATTTCACACGGGTGTTCAGCATGCTGTAGGCTCCAAATCCTGTAAGAATCATCGAAAGTTATCGAGCCAATTCTCTGTTCTAGGTCGAAATAGCTGTCTAGGTATCAGAAATTATCGTAATTTCTTTGCTCAGAACGTTTCTATCCATATCTCGGTGCTTGGATTTGATTCTCAAGCTGAAATTTCGTATGTATCTTCAGTAAGACCTCATTTACATGTAGGAGAAGTTCCGAAGCCTAAATCATCGTATATTTCTGATTCTTGACTGTTAAAGTTCGCTGTCTGATCTTATCACTACTAGTTTAACCTGATTTTCATTTTCTGAGTATACTAGAGGATCCCATCGACCTGTATGAGTGCTCATAGTGTCATCTCATGACCTGAGACCCACCTCTGTAGTAGCGCTTCCCTGAGTAATTGTATCACAATCTTCACGATCATACCACAGCCAGAAGGTTTCGCCCTTCTCAAGAAGACTCTCATCTCGACAGCGTGGAGGTAACTTACTCAAACATTCTACATCGGGCTCTCCAATATAACAAGTACAAGAACCCTCATCCTTTATCCTCGATTTTCAGGATGCGTCTTCGCACCATGGTCATTTCTAACATGTATTCTGCATCTCCAAGGTGACGTATGTAATCAAGGATATAATAGAGACGAGTTGATTCTTTATGAATTCTTTTCTGCATCTAAAACTAGTCATCTTGGAGAAGACACATAACATTTTTTCCTGGAAAGACGATCCATGATGCTTTATATGCATGTATACGAATGTTTCAACAAGAAAGAACCAAACAAAAAGAGACAACGAACATGACGAGGCACACCCAACGGAGATAGGAGATACTACTACATAGACATAGAACTTATCATCTCCCCACTTATCTATTTTGTCTTTGAGGAGCAGCTTGGAGACAAAAATTGTGGCCAAGATGTCCGAACACAATGACCAGAGAGAGGAGGTTTCTCCAACCATGGAGGCATTGCTTGCAAAACTTGCTGGTCTATCATTGACATCGCCTCCACCGGTGATATCCACAATGCTGGTTCTTTTTTATCCACACTCTGGTTGACCAATCCTAGGGTATATGATGCTCAAGCTGCTGTTATGTATGTTTTTGAAGGTGAATTGCTCTTCTATGCTTTCAGAGGTTGGATTCATACTAACTGGATACGTAAGGATAAGCTTCAGGTGCAACATCTAAGGCGTCTTGATCCATCATCTTATGCCACTCTTTTTGTCTCTAAAAGGAATAGAGATCGGACCTTGGTTACCTCCACTCTGTTCTTTTGGGATTGCTTCGCGTGCACTTGTCATGGGACCACAACCGAAGATCATAACTATTACATGTGATACAACCCACTTGGATGGAAATAATTGTCTTCCTCTCGTGGTTTCAGGAGTTTATGCCCGATTCTTTTAAGACTATGGGTCTGCTGGTGTGTCATCTTTGGACCTCTAAGTTTTTGATTTCTTCCACAATGCGAAGGATGTTGCTCTAGGAGTGTCACGATATTGGAGGATCTACTGATTTCTCATCGATAGATCCTCCATCCAATAAATTATCTTTGACTAATATTTTGGGATTGACGGGTGATATCACTATGGACGAAGACAACTTCCTCCAAGGCAATACCACCAGCTTCTACCATGCTACCTGAGACGATGGAGATCATCAATTTGTTACGGTGGGTATGCAAAGAGGAGACCTAATTCCCAAAGCTCTTTGTTAGTAAGCGTCTTTGTCCTCTTTTATCATTTCGTCAAGACACTGTTCTAGATGCAAGGGAGGGAGGTCCCACTACCTCCCCTGCAGCATGACATCTTCACATGGTCTCCGTCTCTCATCCTCAGCGACTATGCTAAGTTCATGGAATATCGAGAGGTTCGGTCTCCTCATCAGATATATGCAATTCGAGCTTTCTTCAAAGCGCATGCTCCTCATGTGCTTGCATTAAAAGAGATCCATCTTGTTGCTACCAGGTTAGCCTCACCATACACACAATCACTTCTCAATATATGGTCCTGGCAGCAGATGCTATGGAGAGGAGTGGTAGTTTAGCGCTACTTGTACATAATGATTGTAAAGTTTTGGAATTTTTTTTTCTTCTCGGTTGGTTTTGTGTGTTTACTCTTTGTAGGGTGTTGTTCTCGACGCATATTATCTATGTTCCCAATCGTGTAGAACACCGCCATCATTTTTAAATCACCTTTTCAGTTTGTCCGTGGTTCTTTCTAAGGGATTGGAACTGGGTTGAATGTTCAATGACTCATAATATGACACTAATTTTCTTCAAGGATATGAAGCGATTGCTTTTCATCGCTTCAAACATTCTATGCATATGCAAGACGTTGTCGTATTGTGACACGACTCACATGTGAATTTAGCATAGAACTTGTATTGTGTTGATTTTCTATGTTCTGTGAACTTTTTTGTGTAACTCGTCAGACGGTGTATTAGGTGCCACGTTCACAATTATCTAAGACGTGAGATCGCATAATAATGAGACGTGCTAACTCAGTGATTCGTGTGCATTCGCGTGAGTGACTCTTGTCATCGAATTAAGATATAAGATAGAGGATCGAGGGTTTGTGAGGGATTCTTACTTGCTTGGTGTTTCACGAGTATTTTAAGTATTCTACATGGAGGATGGGAGTTGTGAGAGTCGTACTCATGATGGAGGTTTGATCCAAGTTCTATATCTTTCATTCTCGAATCTATTCCAAATCAAGCTTCACTACATCCCTCACGATCACTTTCGGTAGTGGTTCGTTGTCTACTCTAGAAAAGAGTTCATGAGGAAGGTGATGAATTTGCCTACTTCAGTGATCTTGTCGATCGTCACATACGAGAAGAATTGAGACCTCACTGTGTATATCTTACTTTGACAAGTGAATGGACTTGAACTTTCCAGCAACGTTCCTTTCAACGTCTAGGTTTATATACGATACAACTATTGTCGCGACCTTCAATCTCAAGATCGGACGCAGACGCGAACCAGCGCTCGGGGTAAAAAATTTCGGTAACCGGAAATTATCCGACTGTAATAAATGAAACCGGTTTTTTTCAGTCATTTATTAATCTTCCCGGTTTTCTTAACGACTAACTTGTCGTTTTGCAAAATTTTAACCTACAAATTATCCGGCTGGGCCTCATTTCAACCCGACTTTTCAGAATTCCAACCGGTTGGAATACAAAGAATGCCGGTTAGCCCCGAGCCCTGGACGCAAACAATAGAACCCTAGTGGGCTTGCGCTAGGTTGTGAACGCTGCGAGTAGGACTTAACGGCTTGGTCATAAAGTCGGGATCAGATGAACCTTAAGTGGTTCTCTAAACCAAGGTTGGAACATTGGGTTAAGACACAAGGGCCTACCCCAGACGAACACTGACCTAAGGGGGCAAGTCTGGAAATGGACCAAACATAGATCTGAGATGTGGGTCCGAGACACGAGATCGAGACGTGAGTCCGAGACGCAGACGGATGGTGGTTCAGACGTTGGTCCGAACCACAGGGTTTGAGTCTAGGTCTGGACCACAGGTTCAGTCTAGGTCTGGACCAAGTGTTAGAGCTCCAGCGACGTTTTAGATCGTGGACGAAGCTCCATGTAAGAGCTCGAGGCGAGTAAGATATCATCTCGTGATCGGGCTGTGGTATAATTTTTAGAGATCAAAGAGGAGGGCGGGGCTACGGATCCTCATAAGTATATATGAGGGGGGCTCGATGCCTGGGTGGATCAGAACGAGTCATCCGATCCCAAGGTTCGGCGGACGAACTCTAGGGGCATGAGATGACGACTGGATCAGCTCCAAGGCACGTTCCGGTCCAGACTTAGGAACGATGTAAGGGATGAAGCAAGACTAAGGAACGAGATGGTGGGTTGGACCACCATTTGGGAGCCTAGACCCAAACGGACATCACTGACGGTTGGGTCGTTAGGTGTGCTGGAGGTACCGTATAGGACCCTGAACTTTATGGGAAGTCAGCCTCAAGTCATCTTGTGACTTGCTCATGTTTTGGGATCGACGTAGTTGGGTCTAGGTCGGGACTTAAGGAATGCTGAGCTTGATTATTAGAGAGACGGTTCAGCTCCGGTCCGGACAAAATTGAGTTGAGGTAAGTGGTGCATGAACGCTAACGTGTGATTGTGATTTGCAGGTTAGCGTTGCGAGTTTCGTGATCTACTGAGCAAGAGCTTCTGTTGGCTTGAAAAGTGATATCATAGCCGACGCTTCGGTGAGCGAGAACTTGAGTTAGCGGCTGAAGGCTTGACACTTGAAGAGGGACGCGAGACACGAAGCGGATCAACATTTCTAGGTGAACACTTGGAACAATGGCCGACGTAGGACAGAGTTTTTTTAAGAGGAAGACCAAGAGACGAGTGACAGCTGACACCGTAATCAGATCGAGTAGAACTAGCCCCGAGGCACAATCAAGAGACGATAACCGACAACCTTCGTCCCAATATCAAGGGAGCCCAGTACCAGATGGGACACAAGTGCAGCAAGATGGAGTTTTGTCAACGGTGCCCAACGATTCACGCGAGGGAAGTCAAGGAGCCTTGTATCCGGAACTCATCAAGATGATGAAGACCATGCAAGAGGGTATGGTTTCTAAGGATAAACATATCGCTGAGCTTGAGGCAGGCCAAGAGAGTTCTTTGTAAGAAGAATTTTCCGATCCCGTTTTCAGGTATAAGACGATGTCGTGTTGTGATTCGGCTTCTATGTGAAATTCCGGTAGAACGTAGATTATGTTACTTTTCTATGTTTCGTGAACCGTAACTCGGCGAACGATGTGATAGGTGCCACGTTTGTGATTATCTGTTTAAGTGATCATACGGTAGAGAAACATGCCAAGTCATCAATCTGTGCGCGTTCACTTCAGTGGTCCTTGTTACCACATTTGAGTATAAAATAATAAGTCGAGGGTTCATAAGATATCCTCTCTCAACGGATGATTTGTGAAGGTTCTTGGAGGTCTGCATGGAGAAGTGAAGAACTGCAAGCGTGGTGGTTATGGACGGAGGTCTGATACTGGCTCCGGATCTTTCTTTCCCGAATCTGTTTCATATCAAGCTTCATTGCATCCATCGCGATCACTTTCGACAGTGGTTAGTTGCGTACTTTGGCGATGAATTCATGAGGAGGGTGATGGAGTTACAGCTTCCGGTGATCTTTCCGATGGTTACATACAGAGAGACTTGGGATATGACGGTGTACATTTTGTTGTAAGGAACAATGGATCTCAACTATCCATCGAATGTTCTTTTCAACCTTTGGGTCGATATCCGGTGTCATTACAGACCGAAGATCAACCATGGGGCTTGGATCGTGAGAAACTTCAGAGAAGAATATTTCAACCGAGTGATAGCTTCGCTATTTTCTTTTGTCGTACCTTTTATTGTAGATCGTTTCGAGGTTGTAATATTGACTTTGTATTAGTCTGATACTCAATCGGTCCATTCTGGTTGAGCTCTTCTGTGTAGTTACGGATCGCAAAGAATCCTTTGACATGTCTCAAGGATTTTTCTGAGGTCTTAGAGTCTTGTTGATGTCTTATGTTTCCTTAGGAATAAAAATTTGTTCTAAGAGAAAAAGTTGAGTGAAGAAAAAACAAAACTAAAGCTCTTTTTGCTCTCATTGGTCTACTTTTGGACCAATGGTATTCTAGCTGATCCTCGCAACGTTTTTGTGGTTTCTGGAGGCTTCGGAGGGCCATTGCAAAGAAGGATATGGTTGGAAAGCTCTCGACCGGGGCTACAATCTGGGCTGAAGAATCGATCGATTTGAAGGAAGGATGAGGACGTTATGATCGATGAGTCGAGGGCGTGAAATTCGTACCTACTGCTATGTTTTTGGTTGTTTCGGAAGATTCGTGAGGAGTTTTGAGGATCTATCAGTTGGATCAAAGAGCTGACGATGGCCTGGTTGTTTTGATGTCAATTTCAATCGATTCCTAATCGTTTTGGTCTGTCGACCGCGTGATGGAAGTTGAAGGGTGTAGACGTCATGAGGCGAGTACTACGAACTATGATAGTCATGGAGAATTTGCTATTGCTCGAGTTCTAGATCAAATTTCTAGATGAAACTTTTCAGGATTGAAGGATGTCTTATCAGTAAGATACTTGAGAAGTTTCATCTCAAATGGTCGAATTGTTGTTCAGAATCTTGGATCAAATGTACGTGAATCTGTAAAGCTCTTAAGTTAGCACAGATTATTGTTTGATCCATATATGAGAGATGGTTTGAGGTTTCGACCTGAAAATTGTTCATGGTAAGAGTGAAGGGTCCAATAAAGCTTCTTGTGAAGTTTGAACATCATTGGTCGAGTGGTTTGAGAGGACTGAGTTCTGAAAGTTTGGAGAAGCTTATGTTATTAACGATTTCAGATTTTTGGTCACATCTATTGTCACTTTTGGTTAATTTCGAGCAATTTGGGGAGGAGTTTGTTGCTGAAACTACCATGCTTGCATACAACTCGACATTCTGAAGGTGTGGGACTGATGCCAGCTCTTGGTGGTGAAGGAGAACGGAGTCGTGATGAGTCATAAGCCGCTGTTTGGATTCTCGGAGCTGCTAGGTATTATCGTCGTTGGTGCTCTGTTAAGATCTGAGTAGTGTCTTGAAGCATGCATGCTTTACCTTGCTGGAATGCTTAGTAGACCAGGGTATACAATAAGTTGTATTAGGACTCTATCAAATTGATTGAGTGACTTATAGCATCTTTCGGTTGTACTACATAAAGTTGTGACGGTTGGATTGATGGATAGTTGGCATCGTTGGGGAGCTATTAAGTCATGCTTCCAATGATATAGAGGAGTTACTTCAGTTAGATAGTATAGAGTTGAGTATTTCAGTTAGAGCACGAAAAGATCTGTTTGTAACACAAGTCCTGCAACTTATACGTATCCTTAGATCGTAGCAAACTTTAAACTTGAGTCGAGTGGGTATGAGATCACTCGGACTAGAAGAGTATATAGTGAAACATTTGAGTGGGAACATCCAGATCTAGAGCCAACCTTGTCAACCCACGTATCTCTGCACTGCATATACCCAGTGTATTCCTAGACAAAAAAACATGTTATACGATAGCTGGTGAACTCGACGTGAAACGTCTAGGATGAGAGGTACATGCATGGTTTTGCCACCATGGACATTGAAGGGTTGGGTCATTATGTAGATGAGGCTTCTACATCTGGAGAGACTCCGAAGGTGACCAAACTTTCACGGTCTGATATGCGATTGCTTGAGACATTCGCGTTGGTAATGCAATAACAGCAAACCATTGAACGGAAAGAGGCAATGGCTACCAAAGCCTTGCAATCTGTTGTGGGATTGCTAGATCCGTTTGACAGGAAGAATATCTCCAAGTAGCTGAAGTACTATTCTCAAGAGATGAGTTGAGTAAGTACCAGAAAGAGAGATGATGAGTACATTTGAGCTTGCTGTCGTATCAGAGCTACGAGAGCATGTGAAAGAGATCATCCGATCTCATGGCGCTACATGGGAAGGATATTACTCTTCAGCTGAAAGAAGAGTATTCTTTAGAGGATGCAGATCGAGTGACTAAGAAGTCATTCATGGAGTGGATAAACAAACCCAATAAAGGGCTTGTTGCCATAGAGCTATTTCGGGAGTTTGAGAGACAATTCTTCAGTTGTCTCGGGTGGAGAAGCTCACATTGGAGAATGACAAGGTGGAGTTGTTTCTGCAAGCAGCTAACAATGAGTTACAGAGGGAGTTGGAGCTACTTGTGGAAGATAGGATGGAAGATAACGGACTCACAGCTGATTGGAGGAAGGTCTATGAAGCAGTGAGTGTACTTGCCAAGCGAGAGTACCGGAGAGGGAAGGTGGTGGTAAGGCAAGAAGTGAGACCACCACCAATCATACTACCTCGTAGGCAACCAACAGTGTCTAATGTACAAGCACCTATTGTACATGTATCTCAAGTTCTACTTCTTACTGTTCCTGTCCTTAAAGCTGCACCGCAAAGAGATGCGATAGAAGAGTTGGTAAAGAGGATGAGAGACTTGCAGATTAAGCTAACAAGACTAGAGGAGAAAGGAAAGACACTTGAAAACAAACCCACTGCAAGACAAGGATACGTACAAAGATGTATTTGGTGCGATAGCACTGAACATCATCGGAAGGAATGCGGAGACTTCGCTGATATCATACGGCAAGGAGTGATTTATTAGAAGGAAGAGAAGATTGCCTTGAAGGACGCATGAGAGATCCTCACAACTAACTTTGGGAAAAGAGGAATGAGACAAGTTTTAGAGGAGTATTTTACACAACATGCTGAGGCATCAGTAGAGACTGCTACCTATGGGATTCAAGTGGTGAAAGATAGAGATAGTACTTCTGGGAAGCGGATAGAAGCAAGTGAAGTATGGAGTCATGCTGTGACCACAATGGAGAAAGGAAAAATGACAAGGGATGAGTTACTTAGGGTGGCCACGGAAATCAAAGGTGCTACTGGATAGAGTGATCTAGTAGATACAATGTTTGTACATGCTTACTTGACCAAGAGCCAACATGAGGCTCTCATGGAGGAAAAACGGAGGAGAGATGAGATTGGTCCTAGTGAGAAAAGAAGTACTCCTAAGAGACAATTACGAGGAGAGAAACCTCGACAAGACACCACACCGGTGCGAGAAGAAGTTATGGAGGAAGTCTCACCATCTTACCCAAAGAGATCAGAAAGGAGTAAGAAAGGTAAGCTTTCTACTTACAAGATGCAGTCGGATATTCAGGCAGCTACAGACTTGAAGGGAGTGTTAGAAGAGAGAGCGCTCAATGCGAAGATTGAATTTACTCTCCGAGAGGTCCTTGGAATTGCCAAGAGAGAGTTTCATGATGTCATTATTGACACCATCAAGCGGAAGAGACAATTGACAGGAGAGACTGCTATGACCAATGCTCTAGACACGAGAATAACGAAGAAAGAGGAGCTAGAGTTAGTTAAATGTTGCACCAACCGAAAGGTTCGATTTGTTGTAGATGAAGATGAGAGAGATGAGAATGTTTCTAGTCATTACACTAGGATCATTGAGCTAGAGCTACTACGGAAACCTTGGTGAAGGTAGGAGATCTAGCAGATCCGATGGTTGCTCTTATTGATCATGGATCTGAGATTAACATTGTGTCTAAGGATGTCTACAAGCGAGGAAAGTGGCTCATTGACACCGAGCATGGTTGGATGATCCGGGCAACGGATAACACACGAGGAGAACTCTATGGAGCTTGTCCTTATATAAGAGTGAAGGTTGTCCTTTGTTCAAGATAGTACATCGTATCTAGTCATACTCGGTCAGTCTTACATTACTGCTGTAAGGATGGAGACAAAGGTGTTGGATGATGAATCTGCTTATGCTCGGATTAGAAATTGAGATGGTAAGATAACAGTGTAGTTCTCAACTGTACCTCCTAATCATGAGCGCAACCGAGAGTACTTAAGGAGTGGTTCTCTACCTAGAGTCACTGAAGAGTTCAAGGATTTTTTTCACAAGGCCACTATAGAGCGAGAGTATAGTGGTACCGATACACAAAAGAAGGTATTAGCGTCAGCGGAGGAAAGTGTCTTTTGTACAGGAGTTGTAAGATTTTCTAACCAGCAAGCCCAACAATCTTCGAAGGAGAAAAGCTTGAGAGATCCACTGAAGCTACGCTCAAGGAGTTGAAGGTTGGTTCTGCAGATTTTCTTTTGTCTGTGGAGGAGAATAAGTTTAAGGAGATGTTAGCTAGACATGGGAAAGCTTTTGCTTCTGAAGCCTCAGAAATCAAATGTGTAGATCCTAGCATTGTGACATCAATGATCATATTCACAGTTCCACATGCTCCTTGGGACTTGAGGTCAATTCTTGTACCTAGAGCGCATTTATCGAAACTCATAGAGCTCTTGAAGGAGAAGATGCATATGAAGATCTTGGAATCATCATTTGCACCATACTCTAGTTGATTTACAATACCAAAGAAGAGTGATGCATTACGATTCATTCAAGATATGCAACCTGTGAACCAAGTGACCATCAGAAATACAGGCATAAGATCTATCGTGGAGGAGTTTGCTGAAGCATTTGCTGGAAGGGTTATTTACTCTATAGGAGATCTTTACTCTGGATACGATCAATTTCAACTTGCTGAACAGAGTAGAGATATCACCACCATAAGGACACCGTTGGTGTTGGTCAGAATGTGTACGCTACCACAAGGAGCAACAAACTTGGTAGCGCATATGATGAACGGGATGAATAAGGTTCTCCGTGAGTTCATTCTTGAGAAGATCATTCCTGAGAAGACCATACCTTTCTTGGATGACATTCCAATTAAGAGATGCGTTGAGGAGGAGAAAGATGAGACAATGGATCAGAAGGGGTGTAAAAACTTTGTTGTTGATCACATTTCAGATCGTGATAAAATTTTATCGCGACTTGAAGAGGCGCGTTTAACACTATCAGGTGCCAAGTCTTCATTTGGAGTGCGAGAAGTTGTGATTGTGGGGACACCTATGTGGATGGTTTGGACGCAAACCTGATCCTGATAAAGTGGATGTCATACAGCGGATGAAGAATACTTGTAGTTCAACAACAGAGGTGAGAAGATTTCTTGGAGCTTGTATCTTCTATCATGTATAGATTTCACATTTTGTACATGTGGCTGATACTCTTTATGATCTGTTGAGAAAATACAAGAGGTTTGCATGGGAGGAGAGGCATACTGAGGCGATTCAGAGATTGAAGCAGTTGTTATCTTCTCCACATGTACTTCGTCGTATGAGCTATGAGGATAGCAAAGGTGTGAGTGAACGATATAGAACTATCCTCAAGTGAAGAGAGAGTTATGGAGAGATGCCACAAAGGGTTGTGTGTAAGGTTGACATGCAAAAGTTACTCATGCGAGAGTTTCATGAGAGCTTGTGCGCAAGACATAGAGGTATTTATGCCACCTTTACAAAGCTGAAGGAGAGATATTGGTGACGTAACATGTATAGAGATGTAGTTCAATTTGTGGAGATATGTCAAACCTGTCAAGAGTATTCAAGCATTCGGCATCGAGATGAGTTACATCCTACTTATCCACTTGAAATGCATTATAAGTGGTAGTAGGTCTTGTTATTATGCCAATTGGTATATGGTAGATGCGGTACTTAGTTTTGGCACATGAGGATTTGTCCAACCAAGTGGAAGGACGAGCCTTACGAACAAAATCCACGAAAAGAGTCTGCAAATTCTTGTTGAAAGATGTGATTTGTAGATATGATTGTGTTGGGAAGATCACAACCGATCGAGGGGAGCTCAACACTGATGAGGCTAAAGCGTTCTTCAAGAGGTGTGGTGTGAAGTTAGCTCTTACCACAACTTACAATCTCGTGGTCATCCTCCTATTGTGAAAGTTATTGTGAAAGCTTGCAAGGGGAAGGCAAGAGACTGACCGAGGTTTCTTCCATTCGCATTATGGGCTGATCGTTCAACTCATAGTTCAATCACGGGATATATGCCGACGGAGTTGATGCAAGGACAGAAATCTATCATGTCCATTGAGGAGCACATACCCACTTGGAGTGTTCTACCTTGAGAAGATGGTATGTCCACAGAAGATCTTCTTGTTGTCCGAATTCGTCAACTAGAGAGAAGACCTGAAGATGTAGAGATCGAATTGAAGAAGCTCAAAGAGATGCGCTTGAGAAACAAGGACAGATTTGATAAGCATCATCGTTAAGACCGAAGGAGATTAAAGAAAGAGATTGGGTGTTGGTCTATGGTAGTAGCTTGGACAACCAACATAGTGCACTTAGAAAATTCTCTAAGCGATGGTTTGGTCCGTATGTGGTTCTTGTCGTGCATGACAATGCCACATATTCACTAAGAGAGCTTGATGAGGCTAAGCTTAAGGTTCCCATTGCATGCAAGCGTGTAAAACTCTTCAAGAAGCGAGATGAAGAGATAAGCATGGAGGATGTCGGAGCAGAGTTTGATCTCTTGGATGATGAAGGTGAAGATTTCGATGTTAAGGATATTGCTAACGACGATATCAGTCAAGAGGACGAAGATATTGTGTGATGCAGATCACAACTTTGTGAGTGTTGGCGCGTACCAGAGGATGCGCAGGTTTAGAAGGGGTGGATGTCGTGTTGTGGTTCGACTCCTGTGTGAAATTCCTGTAGAACGTAGGTTGTGTTTCTTTTCTATGTTTCGTGAATCGTATCGTGTAACTCGCCGAACGGTGTGATAGGTGCCACGTTTGTGATTATCTGTTTAAGTGATCGTACGATAGAGAAACATGCCAAGTCATCAATATGTGCGCGTTCACTTTAGTGGTCATTGTTGCCGTATTTGAGTATAAAATGGTGAGTCGAGGGTTCATAAGACATTCTCTCTCAACGGGTGATTTCAGAGGGTTCTCGGATGTCTGCATGGAGAAGTGAAGAACTGCAAGTGTGGTTATTATGGACGAAGGTCTGATACCGGCTCCGGATCTTCCTTTCTTTAATCTGTTTCACATCAAGCTTCATTGCATCCATCACGATCACTTTCGACAGTGGTTAGTTGCATACTTTGACGATGAATTCATGAGGAGGATGATGGAGTTACAGCTTTCGGTGATCCTTCCGATTGTTACATACGGAGAGACTTGGGATATGACGGTGTACATCTTGTTGTGAGGAACAATGGATCTCAACTATCCATCGAATGTTTCTTTCAACCTTTGGATCGATATCCGGTGTCATTGTAGACCGAAGATCAACCATGGGGCTTGGATCGTGAGAAACTTCGGAAAAGAATATTTCAGCCGAATGATAGCTTCGTCATGTTCTTTTGTCGTATCTTTTATTGTAGATCATTTTCATGTTGTAATATGGACTTTATATTAGTCTGCTACTCAATCGGTCCATTCTGGTTGAGCGCTTCTGTGTAGTTACGGATCGCAAAAAATCATTCGAGATGTCTCAAAGATTTTTCTGAGGTCTTAGAGTCTTGTTGATGTCTTATGTCTCCTTAGGAGTAAAAATTAGTTCTAGGAGAAAAAGTTGAGTGAAGAAAAAACAAAACTAAAGTTCTTTTTGCTCTCATTGGTCTACTTTTGGACCAATGGTGTTCTAGCTGATCCTCGTGACATTTCTGTGGTTTCAGGAGGTTTCGGAGGGCCATTCACGCAAGAAGGGTATTGGAAAGCTCTCGACCGGAGCTACAATCTGGGTTGAAGAATCGATCGATTTGAAGGAAAGATGAGGGCGTTATGATCGATGAGTGGAGGGGGTGAAATTCGTACCTACTGTCAAGTTCAATTGATTCCTAATCATTTTGGTCTGTCAACCGCATGATTGAAGTTGAAGGGTGTAGACGTCCTGAGACAAGTATTGCGAACTATGATAGTCATGGAGAATTTGCTATTGTTCTAGTTATAGGTCGAATTTTGGATGAAACTTTTCAAGATTGAAGGATGTCTTATCACTAAGATACCTGTGAAATTTGAACATCATTTGTCGAGTGGTTTGGGAGGACTGAGTTCTCAAAGTTCGGAGAAGCTTCTGTTATTGACGATTTTGGATTTTTGGTCACATCTATTGTCACTTTTGGTTAATTTGGAGCAATTTGGGGAGGAGTTTGTTGCTGAAACTACCATGTCTGCATACAACTCGACATTCTGAAGGTGTGGGGTTGATGCCAACTCTTGGTGGTGAAGGAGAACGGAGTAGTGTTGAGCCATAAGCCGCTGTTTGGATTCTCGGAGCTATCAGATATTATCGTCGTTGGTGCTCTGTTAAGATCTGAATAGTGCCTTGAAGCATGCATGCTTTACATTGTTGGAATGCTTAGTAGACCAGGGTATACAACAAGTTGTATTAGGACTCTATCAAGTTGATTGAGTGACCTTCTAGCATCTTTCGGTTGTACTACATAAAGTTGTGACGGTTGGATTGATGAGTAGTTGGCGTCGCTTGGGAGCTATTAAGTCATGTGTCTAGTGATATAGAGGAGTTACTTCAGTTAGATAGTACAGAGCTGAGTATTTCAGTTAGAGCACGAAAAGATTTGTTTGTAACACAAGTCCTACAACTTATACGTATCCTTGGATCGTAGTAAACTTTAAACTTGAGTCGAGTGGGTATGAGGTCATTCGGGCTAGAAGAGTATATAGTGAAACATTTGAGTGGGAACATCCAGATCTAGAGCCAACCTTGTCAACCCACATACCTCTGCACAGTCATATACCCAGTGTATTCCTAGACAAAAAAACACGTTATACGATAACGGGCTCGCAAGGTTAAGGATTTCTTAACTGAGTTAGACCTATACTTTGAGGCGCATCAGGCTAAGGAGTCAGACAAGGTGAGAGCGGCGCTTACGTTCATGAAGGATCATGCACTTCTCTGGTGGACTGCATACAAGGACGAGCATGCCTTGACCGTCTCGACGCTTGGTTGGGAAGAGTTCAAGGAGTTGCTCGCGAGACGATTCACTCCACAATATCAAAGGATTTGGGATGGTGTTGAGTTGGTAAGACTGAAGCAAACGGGGACCTTAAGTGCTTATGTGCGCAAGTTCAGTGCTAAGCTGGATTCATTCTCCAAGTGGACCGAGGAGACAAAAAAATGTATATTTATTGGGGGACTCAAGTCTAGCTTGGAGAAGGCTCTCTTTCGAAGTTACTCAAAGAATGTCATGTGTGCTCTTATCAGGTCATAAAAGAGAAAAATCCACTTTAGCAGTGATAGCTAAAATTTTTTATTGGTCGCACATGAAAGACGATGTTGCCCCCTTTGTGAAAACATGCGTAACTTGTAAGACAAACCGCGTTTCTTATGAGAAGAAATAGAGGTTGCTTCATCCTTTGCCGATTCCGGTCAGACCTTGGGAAAGCATTAGCATAGATTTCATTACGTCTCTGCTTGACTCAAATGGATACAATGCAATCTTTGTGATAGTTGACCGGTTTACCAAACTAGCGAAGTTTATCTTGACCTTGGATACCGCAACAGCGTTCACGACTTCTCGCTTGTTCCTAGATACTTGGTGGTGTTCACATGGATTACCTCAGAGTGTTATTTTAGATCGAGACTCCAAGTTCACAAGCATCTTTTGGAAACACTTATTCCAAAAATTGAGGATTAAGTTAAAATTTAATACCGTCTTTCATCCTGAAATAGATGGGCAAACGGAACGAGTTAACTCGGTTCTGAATCAATACTTCTGAAATATGTGAGCGTAGACAAAAGTGATTGGGCGGAGTGGCTCAGTCTTACGGAGTATTGCTACAATTTCATGAAGCATTCGACAACCGGTGAATCGTTTTTCTTGTTGGCTTAAGGAAGTGGGCCAGAAGGGTCTCTTGACTTGACTCTTGTAGGGAGTCTACATCGGTACGACCAAGAACACGGCAAACATCAGCTGAAGAGTTGGTGGTGGAAATGCAGCGGCACGAGGAGCAAGTGAAGAAGAACCTCGAGAAGGTGTAGTGACGCAAGATTTCTCCTTTTGCTTATTTAGTATACAAGATATCGTTCCCATAGAGGATTTGCACAAGTATCACTGCTCTAAGTTCTAAGATCAGTTCAAACACACAAACACACAGGTTTTATCTAGAAATCCCATCTTCTCACAAAACCACACGGCTTCTAGACCCTTTAGAAGGTGCTCTAGACCTAAACAAAGAACTACCGTCTAAAATATCACACATTTATCTACAAGGAAGCTCGGGAACACGCATCCTGCTTCCAGGTCACTTCTTCCAATCTTCTCAACATAGTCTTCCCGAAGCAATTCTCAGCTCCTGGGGGTTCAACTCGGCTTCTCACACCTCCAGAAGACTGCTCCTACTTCGTAGAAGTCGAACTAGCAACGTCTGTCATACATTGCTCTTCCAAGTCTCAACGGGTTAGATTAATCATAGGGTGTATGCCCCCTGTAGCCTTCCCAGGCTTCTGCCTACGGAAACGGTCTTCTTGCAGCACTATGACGACATTCACCTTCACGGAAGCTTAATAGAAGTCTCGGAAGCTCACTAGAAGAAAGTAGGAAGATGGGGAAGATGAGGAAGAAGAGAAAATCCAAACAAGAGAAAACAAGATAAGAATGAGAAATTAAGACTTCGACAGGCTTCTAGTTCGGATCCTGACTAACAAGCCATCGTTCCTTGTAGTAATTTGGAGAGGAAGACAACAAACTCGCTTACAGTTACACAATCTTCTACTTGAGGATGTCGTCTTCTGCTGTGGAAAGAAGGCTTCTTTCTTCTTCTGTCGTTGCTTCGACTACTCCGTCTTCTGGGATCGCTTACCCATAGGACCGTCCGTCGTGGATCCTAAGTGCTCCACTGGATGAGATAAGCTTTGACTCTGCACATCTTCGTCACCGCCACTCAAACAGAAGACTTCTCATGCACAATTGGATGTGAATTAGAAGAAATCCACTACCCAGAAGACACAGACAAGCTTCTGCACTCAAATCCAAAATCCGTTCCTCGAGAAGAAGACACATTGGTGTTGGGAAGCTCACTCCCTCTACGTCCTGCTCTTACTCCTCGGCACACCAGCTTAGTAACAGGACTACACGAGGATGCCGTTCCCTGCTCTAAACTGTCCTCTACCTCCATCTACATCTTCGAACCACTGTTGGCAGCGAGCATGCAGACCCCTCCGGTGTAATCTCAATCTATTCGTATGTCTCTAACATCGAGTGTAGTGTGTATACACTGTGTTCACAGTGAGTCTAATGTGTTTAGTGCGTCTTGAATCTTACTCTGCAATCCTACTTATGCATCCACCTTAATGCGCAAGGGGAGTTCCTCCAATCCTCGACTACAACCAGGGAGAGATGGGCGCTGTAAGAAGGATGCCACCCCACATGCAAGCGGTTCCCTTCTTGTTTAGCCATCTACCTTGCTACTCCTGCGCTGCCTACTCTGTCACATGGTCACCTATCTAATATTACATTGAAACTGTCACTTCCTAAGATAACATGTTCGGTTCCTACTAAGTTTGGACAAGTCAACTTGTCTTCTGCGCTTTGCTGCCTACTCTAATTGCTCGGATGCAATCTCCATCTGATATGCTCCTACCTGAACTCCTAACTCAGCTTCTGATAAGCTGGGAAGCCCTGCGAATACCTCGGGTGTTACTGAGGTGGCTTCCTCCTCAACATTCGCAGTGGGCTCGCCTGGTGCTGCTTCGGAAGACAGAAGCGTCTTCTGGGAAGCTGAGTCGACTTGCGCTTCCTCGCTCTTCTGAGACACTAGTTCGATGCTGGGGGCCATGGTGATCTCATAGGGGTCCAAGGAAGTCACCTCCTCCACTCGGAATATCTGGGAAGACAACTCTTCTTCCTGTCTTCCAGAAGACACCTTGTCTTCCGGGGCTTCTTCCACGGTCTTCTCCGCTTCCAACGCTGTCACTACCAAGTGGACAGCGAGGTCGAACTCCTCCTTCTCCAAGTCTGATCCGATCGATGGTCCTGGAGCTTAGGAAGATGCAGTTGCTGGTGGCGGAATCGAGAGAAGATCGTAATGTCTTCACTCCCTCTATCTGCCGATCCAAGTAACGGAACATGCTCTCCTTGCACTCCACCAACATCGCTCTGGACTCGTCGTCCCACTCCCTAGCTAGGATGAGAAGCTTCCTACCCGCGGTGAAGTTGAACTTCTTGCGGAGTGCTTCCACTGTCTGAGCTAGCAACCCCTGCGCACGTGTTTCCGATGCTTCTCGCTGCGTCTTCTCGGCTGCAGTCTGTGCTTCTACGGCTTCCCGTAGTGTCTTTCACGTCGTCTTCTCTTCTGTGAGGGTGGTGATCTTACCTCCGATCCGCTGAACCTCCTAGTCTCGCTGTTGTAAACGCGCATGCAACTCCTGGTTGCTCTTCCTCAGCTGCGCTAACTCCTTGGCAGAAGCGGCTGCTTCCGTCTTGTACTTCGCTGCGAGCTTCTCCGTGGTGCGGAGGTTGGCTTCCAGCGCTTCTACTTTCTTATGGTCTTCTTCCTGCCGCATCAGAGTGCACAGACCGAATCCAAGCTGTAGTGGCTTCTCTTAAGCCATTGCTCTCTTCTCCACCAACTCCATAGCTGGTTGGATCTCCGAGTGGAAGAAGGCGCTAAACTCCTCCAGTCTTCTTCTCACGGAAGACAGACTCATCTCCACGATCCGGACGGAGGTGTCTTCCTTGTCTTCCAGAGACAAGGATGCCTCTTCTGCTGCTGTGGCCTTCTGCTTTTATGCGCGAGAAGAAGCTACTCTTCTCATCTTCCGGGGTGGAAGATCCCTCCTCATGACAAAAGCAGTCCTCTTTACTGCGCTTCCTCGCATCGTAGTAGGAGTGTCCATCTAACCTTCATCTTCTGGAGTCTTCGGAAGACTTTCTGGCGTTGCAGAAGTAGTCTTCTGCGTAGCTCGGATACTCAGTGGTTCCTCTTGAGAGTCGGACTCTGATCCAGAGTGAATGATCAGAAAGGAGGTGATCTTCCTAGGCACACTCCTAGGACGCATCTTCTTTGGTGGTGTCGCGTCTTCCGACCCACTGGAATCGTCTTCTCTCACCAGAAGCGTCTTCTGATGAGTACCTGGTCTCATCTGCGGCATCAGAGTGAGAGGGGGAGTCGTGGCCGCTACTCGGTCGTCTTCTCTCGAGATCTCCTCCTTTATCTCGTGCTGCCATGTTGGTCCATACCTCGCCAATTGATCTTCTGTTAGGTCCCCCTTGGACACTTGTCGAGTTGAGAGTTTTCCTGGGAAGGGCGACGAATGATAAAGAATGATGATCCTTCTTCGTGGCCAAGTTCAGCTTCCGGAAGTCCTGACACACTCGGATCTTCCCTGTCTGCTTCTTCGGCACGATGACGATAGGAGCTACCCACTCACTACTAAGTACTGGGAAGATGACTCCCGTCTTCAGGTATTGGTCAATCTGGTCCTTCACCAGAAGCGAGTACTTGGGGTTGAGCCGATACTGCCTCTGCCGTGCAGGAGCAACGCCTTCCAACAAGTCAATGCGATGCTCTCCTAACTCTCGAGGTATGCCCTTCATGTCTTCTATGGTCCATGCAAAGACATCTTGGAACTCCGTCAAAAGTTCTCGAAAATCTTCCAACTGTTGGTCCTCGATCACCTTGGCAAGCTTCAGCTTCTTCCCAGGAGCAACCTCCATTTCTTGAAGATCATCCGGGTTTACCATCCCTTCAGTGTGACTGTACTCACTGGCATCAAAGTATTCCGGTTTGGGAGCTTCTTCTGGTTCAGATTCGTCTTCCGGAAGATCAACTGTCGGATCTTCCGAAGGGAAGACGGTATTCTCGTCTTCTGGAAGACCAACTGTCGGATCTTCCGAAGAGAAGACGGTATTCTCGTCTTCTGGAAGCTCTTCTTCCGCAATCTCGTAGCACTTGATGTATCCACAGATCACGTCTTTTGCTCTCTCTGCTACTTCTGTAGTACACAAGTTATTCACCACAAACTCATTATACCGTTCATCACTGTCAGAAGACGCAGCTGAGTCTTCTGAAGTGTACCCCTCTGTTGTAGACGGAGTTTCACCTTGGTCTCCAATCTTGATCCACGGAAGCGAGACCTTAGTCTTTTCACCTGGCTTGGGTGTAGGATTGGGAAATCTCAAACGATGTCTTCTCCAGTCGGTATTTACATTTGCAGCGTACAGCCATGGTCTTCCTATCAACACTTGATATCCAACCTTAGCTACAGGTCGCAAAATGATGTAAGTGAGGTAAAAAGATACTCCACCAATTACCGTCAAGACATCTTTCAGTTGCCCCAAAGGTCGTCTTCTGGTCTGGTCTGCCATTCTGAGGATTCTCGGAGTAGGCTGGAACTCAGTGAAGCCTAGGGCATGTGCTGTCTCTTCAATCATGATGTTAACTCCGGAGCCAGAATCGATGGGTACCTTCTTCAGAAGACAGCCATGGATCTCCATATCAAGTTCTGGGGCTCCCAAGTCCTCATGCTCTATTCTTAGGATCGGGGTGCTCTTGGGAAGTTTAGCTGTTCTCCTCTTCCTCGATCCTCGAAGCACAGATTGTAACAACTTCCTGTAACCAGCATTGTCATCCAACAGCTGTTAGAAGGTTACATCCGCCTTCTGATTCCACAAGTCTCACAAGAAGTCGTAAGGAGATCTCTTCAGAAGAGTGATTGGTGTTTCTAACAGAGAAGATGTAGTGGTTGCTTCCTTGGGTGGAAGACCAGATGAGTGTCTTCCCTGGACTGGAGGCTGTTCCCGTGAGACAGGTGTTGCCGTAGTCGGTGTAGGAAGCTGCTGTACTATCTTCCGTCTCTTCTCCAGCTCTTCTTGCATGATCGCTTCAACCTCTTGTCTAATGTCAGGAGCAAAGTACTTCGGATCTTCTCGGTCGTAAGTAGGAGAAGACGGCCGCTCAGGAGAAGATGACCTCTCCTTTCGCTGCTTCTTCTTCTTGACGTCCTTCTGACGAGATTCTGACTTCCCTTTGCTTCTGGTACTTACCTTGAACACAGCTTCATCCAAGACTTCCTCCGGAGGTCAACTATCTGAATTCGGGTCAGGATTCCAAACAGTACCATCCGTCAAAGTGAAAGATGACGCTTCTTCAGGTGTCTCCATCTTCTGAGCTGCAGTGTAGTGACGAAGGATTTCTCCTTTTGCCCATTTAGTATACAAGATATCGTTCCCACAGAGGATTTGCACAAGTAACGCTGCTCTAAGTTCTAAGATCTGTTCAAACACACAAACACACGGGTTTTGTCTAAAAAGCCCGTCTTCTCACAAAACCACACAAACCAACACGTCTTCCAGACACGCCAAATGGTGCTCTGGACCCAAACAACCAACTACCAACTAAAATATCACACAACTATTCACAGAGAAGCTCGGGAAGACGATCTTCCTGCTTCCATGTTGCTTCTTCCGGTCTTCTCGATACCGTCTTCCCGAAACGATTCTCGTCTTCTGGGGGTTTAGCTCGTCTTCTCACACCTCCAGAAGGCTGTCCGGCTTTGCAGAAGTCGACTAGTAACAGTCGTTACACCTTATTCTCACACTCACATTCCATCGGGTTGGATAAATCACAGGGTGCATGCCCCCTTTAGCCTTCCCAGGCTTCTGCCTACGGAAGTTGTCTTCCTGCAGCGCTACAACGACATTCACCTTCACGGAAGCTCAATAGAAGTATCGGAAGCTCACTAGAAGAAGATAAGAAGATGGGGAAGATGAGGGAAGATGGGAAGAAGAAGAAATCCAAACAAGAGAAAACAGGATGAAAAAGGGCAATTAAGATTCCGACAGGCTTCTAGTCCGGATCCTGACTAACAAGCCATCCTTGCTTGTAATAGTTTGGGGAGGAAGACAACAAACGTGAGTACTGTTGCACCGTCTTCTACTCGAGGATGTCGTCTTCTGTTGCGAGAAGAAGTCTTCTTTCTTCTTCACTTCGCTGCTCTGACTGCTCTGTCTTCTGGGATCACTTACCCAGAAGACCGTTCGTACGTAGATCCCAAGTGCTCTACTGAACGAGTCAAGCTACACTCCACAACTGTTGACATTCACCGCCACTCAAGAAGAACACTTCCCATGCACAATTGGGAGCGAATTCAATACATTCGACCACCCAGAAGACATGAGCGAAGCTGCTGCACTCAAATCCACAATCTATTCTCCGAGAAGAAGTCACAATGGCATTGGGAAGCTCACTCCCGCTACTTCCTGCGTCTACTCCTCGACACACCAGCCCAGCCAACAGGACTGCATGAGGATGCCGTTCCCTGTTCCTGGACTGTCCACTATCTCTATCTACATCTTCGACCACTGCTGGTGCGAGTATGCAGACCCCTCCTGTATATTCCAAGACTATTCGTATGTTTCCAACAACGGGTGTAGTGCGCTAAGACTGTCTCTGCTCTAATGTGTCTCGCCTGCCTGCCTGTAGAATCGGTGTGTATGTTCAGTTACTGCCGAATTCTACAGAACTGGCAGAGCTCTCAGAGAGCTTTTCTCCTACCCTGCTATCCTACTTAACCATCTGCCTTGAGAGTCAGGGGAGGCGACCACCAGGGAGAGAGAGAGAGGCGTTGACAAGAGGTTGTCACCTCACATGCATGCGGTCCCTCTTTCCAATTAGCCCTCCACTGTGTTACTCCTACGCTACCTATGCTGCCACATGGAGTCCTAACTATTTTTACATGGAAAACTGCCACCCTTAAGATAGCATGTCCAATCCTACTAAATTTGGAAGTGTCGTTTGAGTTTGCTAACTACTCTGATTGCTCGGTGGCAATCTCTACATGATCTGCTCCTACCGGAGCTACTACCTCGACTTCTGATGGGCTGGGAAGCCCTGCACTTACCTCGGGTACCACTGAGGTAGCTTCCCTCTCCTCGCTCTTCGCTGGCCCTGCTATTTCTGCGGCTGCGTCTTCCTCGGCTTCGACTTCGGAAGACGGAATGGTCTTCTGGGAAGACGAGTCGAATTGTGCGTCTTGGGTCTTCTGAGGCACAGATGCAGTACTAGGGACCATGGCGATTCATAGGGGTCCGGGGAAGTCGCTTCCTCCACGCGGAATACCTGGGAAGACGGCTCGTCTTCCTGTCTTTCAGAAGACATCATGTCTTCCGGGGCGTCTTCTGGAGTCTTCTCGTCTTCCAACGCTATCACCACCAAGTGTACAGCGAGATCGAACTCCTCCTTCTCCATTCCGGATCCAGTCGAGGGTGCTGGGGCTTGGGAAGATGCGGTTGCAGGTGTCGGAAGTGAGGGAAGACCATAAAGTGTCTTCACTCCTTCTATCTGTCTATCCAGGTACCTGAACATGCTATCTCTGCATTCCACCAACCTCGTCTTGGACCCGCTGTCCCATTCCCTAGCTAAGGTAAGTAACTTCTTACCCGCGGTGAAGTTGAACTTCTTCCGAAGCGCTTCTACCGACTGAGCTAGCATCTTCCGCGCACGAGCCTCCACTGCTTCCCTCTGCGTCTTCTCTGTTGCAGCTCGCGCTTCTGCGGCTTCTCGCTGCATCTTCCAAGTGGTGTGCTCTTCTGCGAGGGCAGTGATCTTCTCCCGTACTCGGAGAACTTCCTGATCACGCTGCTCTACTCGCGTCTGCAACTCCTGGTTGCTCTTCCGAAGTTGCATCGACTCCTTGACAGAAGCGGCTGCTTCCGTCTTGTACCTGGCTGCAAGCTTCTCCGTAGTGCGAAGACTAGCTTCCAGAGACTCCGTCTTCTGCTGGCTGTCTTCCTGTCGCAGCAAGGTGCGCAAGCCGAATCCAGGCTGTAAGGGCTTCTCCTGTGCCCTCGCTCTCCTTTCCAGCAACTCCATAGCGGGTTGGATCTCCTTCTGGAAGTAGGCACTGAACTCCTCCAGTCGTCTTCCTGCAGAAGACAAGTTCATCCCCACCACTCGCTCGAGGGTGTCGACTTCGTCTTCCAGAGGCAAGGGAGCCTCTTCCACCACTACGGTCTTCATCTTCTGCGCACGAGAATAAGCTACTCTTCTCATCTTCCGGGGTGGAAGACTCCTCGTGGCAGGAGCAGCTCTCCTCTTTGCGCTTCCTCGCATCGTAGTAGGAGTACCCATCCATCCTTCGTCTTCTGGAGTCTTCGGAAGACTCCCAGGTGTTACAGAAGCTGTCTTCTGCTCCGATCGGGTACTCAACAAGTCTTCCTCCGAGTCCGACTCCGATCCTGAATGGATGAGGGAGATGGGTGTCCTCGGTACACTTCTGTGACCCATCTTCCTCACTGGCGTGGCGTCTTTCGACCCACTAGACTCGTCTTCCCTCACCAGAAGCGTCTTCTGGTGAGAGCCGGGTCTCAGCTGTGGCATCAGAGTGGGAGGGGGCGTTGCTGCTGCCTCTCGGTCATCATCTTCCGAGGTCTCCTCCTTCACCTCCTGTCGCTCCGTGGGCCCATACACTGCCAGCTGATCTTCCCTAAGATCCCTCATGGCTACATACAAGTAGCAGAAGAAGGGCGTCAGATGTCCTCCCGCCGGGGTACCCAAGTATGCTAGCTCCGTCTGTACATAGTTGTGGATGTACGCGCCCCAGTAGATTGACACTCTGTCATCCCACACTGATTCCAGGAACTCCACGTCCTGATCTCCTAAGTACCTTGTCTTCTGCGCTTTTCCCTTGGGAAAAAGATGCAGAAACAACTTCGCCAGAAGTCGCTTCTTCGGCTCCCGGTAAGACTCTATCTTCCAACCGTTCCTCCCCTGCCTGTCTTCCACGAAAAGGCAGGTGGTACTCCCAGGCACATGCCATGAACTCACAATCCTAGGCAAGATCTTCTTCTCGTACCAATATCCTCGGTTCTCGGTCTCAGGTCTGTGAAACGTCTTACGCCACCAGTCTTCTGTCCAGGAAGATGGTCTTCCCCGAGCAACTCCTGCCTTTGCAGGTACACAGTTACGCGGTGGTAACGCGGCCCATACCTCCTCCAGAAGCCCTTGATCTGCGAGGTTCCAGTCCCACAGGAAGAAGTCGAGACCCAACTCCTTGAGGAAAGGAGTGGCCTCGGCCAATTCTGTCGCTGGTAACACCAAGCCTCGCGGATGCATCGACATACCTGGAAGATCTGCTGCACTAAAACACAAGCACCTACTATGAGCTGAAGGCTCAGTCCTTCCCGAGTGCCCACAGTCTAGCTTCCATTCTCAGAAGACGAAACTAGTCTTCCAGAAGACAGCTACTCCGTCTTCCGGGATTCTAACAGTGCTTCCTAGATAGCTCTCGTCTTCCGAGCTATATCTAAACAATCCTATCTAAGCAAGGCCTCGCATGGATTACCAAGAAGACAACCCACCTTGCATTACATCCTACTTCCTATCAGAAGATACAAGATATGCGAGAAGTAGAGTATGAGAAAGGTTCAGAAGATGGTTGCGGGCTCCTGCGGTGACAGTGGCCTCTGGGAAGACACTGGGGACAGCTTCCGATTCAATGTCGTTCTCGGAAGACCTCCCGAAGTCAGACTTCCCTTCACTGGTCTCACCTGTCTTCTTCTTCCGACGCGCAATCTATCCTCACAACAGACTCAAGACATGTGCACTCTGTTCTTCTTACTTCTCACCTCTCATACGCACTCAGAAGAAGTTTGCTGCATGATGAGAAGACATGACCCTCGACCATTCTCTCCAGATTCTGCCAGCAATACTTCTCACAACTCTCTTCTAAGTTCGGGAAGAAGAAGGAACGGCTGCTATGGGTCGGACAGAAGAGACCCGAAATGGACCCTCACGTCTTCTCGCTCATTTTGCCAGCCTTTCAGTCTTCTAGTCTCTCTAGGAAGATGTGGAGTTGAGAAGCTTGGAAGACCGGGAGGCACAGGCCTAGTTCCCGAGTTCCAACTTCTCGAAATAACACAACAACTCACCACACCACTCAGGCTTCGTACCAAGTCGCTCTAAACACAAAAGCAAAGCAAATCCACTCTTGATACGAATTGTGTTCAGTCGACTTCCGAAGACAGTCTTCCGAAGATGTCTTCCGAAGACAGTCAAGTTCAAGAAGCGTCTTCCGAAGATGTTCCCATCTTCCGAATCGTCTTCTATTCCAAGTTTCGGGAATAGAGAGGTAAGGGGGTAGGGAAATTGATAGTTGGGGTCTCCAATTTGAGGGCTAGGAGTAGGGAAGCTCGAATTGAGCTCGGGAAGAAGCAAGGAGATGTCTCGACAGAAATTGGGCAGCGCTTCCGCGCCCAATGTCTCAATAGAAAGAATGGGGGTGGGGTAATCGATCAGGCTGCCTGCACACAATCAAGGAAGTGCTGGGAGTACCAAGAAAAGACGAGAAGAAGTGAGAGGGGAAAAGAATAGGGGGAAGAACCTCTACAGTCTTCTTCGGTTCCCCGAGTTGTCTTCGACCTCCGCGCGCTTCTGGCTCTTGTCCTAGCTTCCAATGCGACTCCACACGACTGCGCCTGCTGTCAATTTCGGTCCACACCTCGATTCCACCTCTGCTTCTACTCGCCACTCTTCACTGTCAGCTTCTCGGAAGCTCCACAGAAACGCCTTCGCTTTCTCTGCTGTTTGTGCTCCCGCAATTCGATCTCACCCTTCGACTAGCTGCCAACTTACTCTCTCCTACCTCGATGTCTTACTCGATTCCTCTCTCAATGCTAGCTCGCGAAGCTCACTCTCTCAATCGATCTTCTTCAGGCGCGCTATGCTGCGGGAAGTTGGAAGGTGCCTAATGTGCTTCCTCATGCATCTTCCCCGTAGATTAGGGGTTCTCGTCCTTGGTGTCTTCCTGACCTACCTACCTATTCGGTGCGCTCCAGTAGGTACACCTACTGTCTTACCCAAAAACTCGTGGTTGGTCCTTCGCGGTCACTGTCTTCTGGAAGATAGGTGTCTTCCGCCGTCTTCCCATCTTCCGCCGTCTTCTCATCTTCTGAAGACGCAACTGAGAAGATGATCTTCCGAAGACGGTCGTCTTCTGAAGAAGTCAACTTCTTATTACAAACAGCTCTTAAGATCATCTTCCTGTTAAGGAAGACGTAACCTTAAGTAACAACGCTTCTTCAGTTATACAAACAAGTCATTATCCTTAAAAATTTCAAAAATTCGTGCATCCTGTAATTTGTGGGCACCAAATGCAGTCGTCTTCTGCAGCTGAGGTTCCTTTCCTTCGCGTTTCCCAGGGTCTGGTTCGTCTTCCTCGATATGGAGACAATCCGTACAATCCTCAGGATCTTCTTCTTCTACCGTGATGTGCTGTACCACTGCTAACTCGAGCTTAGAAGTTGATGCTGCTTCTGCAGGAGGCGTGGTATCTGCAAATCTAACCATTTGTCGCGGCCGTAAGGTCTGAGGACAATTCCTTGTGAAATGACCGGCTTCCTTACAGTTCTCACATAAGGGCACTTGCCCAATTTGTCTTCTCGGATGAGGACAGGTGGACCACCAGTGTCCTGTCTCTCCACAATTATTGCACGCTCTAGGAAGAGGGTTGAGAGGTCGTTGTGATGAAGAAGGCTGTCAGGGCGTCCTGGTCTGTACATTGCTAGCTCTATCCCTAGGTACATAACAATTATATTGGGCGGGAGGCGTAGGAGTGAAGGGTTGGATCGTTTCGATTCTATAGCAAGTTTCCCCACTGGGATCGTGTAGATATCCCTCATCGTCTTCTTCCCATCCTGCCTAGTTGACAGCTTGATCCTGCGTACACTGATCTCTGGTGTGTCCAGAAGAGTTACAAAGGTTGCACCAAAGGTTTGGCCGGGAAGCCATAGGCTGCTTCCGCTTGTCCTTCTGGTTCAGAAGATGAACTTTCAGGTCGGCAAACTGCTTCAGAACCTCATCGATGCGGGGATCAGGTGCAGACTGTATGATCTGAGTTTGAGGCATCTTCTGCACAACTTCCTCCCTTGCTCGCGTCTTCTCCTTCTTCTTCTTCCGCGTCTTCTTCTCTGGTTCAGATTCCGATTCTGAACTTTCGACAGTAGACTCTTCAGAAGTAGAAGATGCTTCCGAATCACTGTTATCAGTTTCAGTGGACTTGGACTTCCTCTTGGACTTCCGAGAAGACTTCTTCGACTTCTTTGACTTCTTCGAGGTCTTCTCTCTGTCTTTCATCATATTCCGAGTGATGCTCGAGGTTTCATACTGCTCGGCATGCTTCTGTACCTCTGCTAAATCATCACCTCCTCCTCTTCTGCAGTATAATTCCATATCTGAGACAATCCTCCCAAGTACCAGTCCACAACTTGCTGAGCACAGTAGCCAGGTCTTCCTTGGTTTTGAGGGATGTGATCTAGGAGATCTTCAAATCTCTCGGTGTAATCCGTAGTGTCTCTTTCTTCTTCCGTTCGAGTCTCTGAAGTTCTATGAGGGTCATCCGATCATAGCCCACTCCTCTGAACCTCTTCAGAAAAGCTGCCTTTAGAGTAGCCCAAGCGGCCATTACTACACCATCATCCAACATCTTACTCATCCACTTCCTTCCCTTCCCTACGATCAAACTGGGAAATACACGGAGTCTGTCAACATCAGCGTCTTCCTTGTTGGATCTAGAGATGATCTCGAACATCGTGATGAAGTCGTCCGCGTCAGCATCATCGTCGTACGGATGGTACTTCTGCCGAGTGTGGGAGGTCATGTCGACTGCCGGTTGGTGCGACTGCCGACTTCTTTCTTCCTCAGGTCCAGGTGGTGGAGATGGTCTTCTCGAAGGTCCAGGTCTGTCTGAATCACGAAGGTCGTCTTCTGAGTCAGAGCTACTGTCACTGCTATCTTCCAAGACGTCTGGAACAATCTCCTCCAGTCTTCCCTCACCTTTGAGAAGCTTCTTCCGCACTTGGGAAGACGTCTTCCGAGTAACCAATACCAAAATCTACTTTATACACGTGATCACCCGGTTGGTTTCTGTCTTCGCCAAAGATTATGCTCGAGATGGAAAGCTCTTCCAACTCTACCGATCGGATCTTCCTGAACTCTTCTTCTTTCCTTTGGTGTCTCAAGGATATCCGCTGCTCTCTAGAAGCGGTTCGCTGGGGTGAGTTTACCCACTCAGGATCTTTACCCGTGCGTCTTCTGCTTCTTCCTCTGGTCGGAGGCATCCACCGAGTACTGAGAACAGATGTCTCTATTCTTCTACCACTAGATCTGGGAGACCAAATGACTGAACAACCGATCACAGGTTCAGAACGTCTTCTTCTCCTGCTTCTGGTTGCACTCACTGCAATCTTCCAAGATCGAGTCTTCCAAGAACTCTTGGAAGCAGGGAAGCGGCTCCTTCCAACTTTTCCTGATGTATCTTATCAGCTTCTGGTTGCGGTTCTTGTCTTCTAGCAGGATAGAATCCCACAACACATTCAACTACAATCGAAGTTAGTTCGAAATGAACCTAACTAATGGCACACAGATCCAGGAAGCTTAGAACAGAAGTTACTAAGATGAAATCTCCGACAGCGGCGCCAAAAATGATGCTCACTATATGTAGTGACGCAGGATTACTCCTTTTGCCCATTTAGTATACAAGATATCGTTCCCACATAGGATTTATGTAAGTAATCGCTGCTCTAAGTTCTAGGATCTGTTCAAACACACAAACACACGGGTTTTGTCTAGAAATCCTGTCTTCTCACGAAACCACACAAAACCACACGTCTTCCAGACACGCCAAATGGTGCTCTGGAACTAACCAAACAACTACCAACTAAAATATCACACAATTATTCACAGAGAAGCTCGGGAAGACGATCTTCCTACTTCAAGGTTGCTTCTTCCGGTCTTCTCGATACCGTCTTCCCGAAGCGATTCTTGTCTTCTTGGGGTTCAACTCGTCTTCTCACCCCTCCAGAAGGCTGTCCTACTTTGCAGAAGTCGACTAGCAACGGTCGTTACACCTTATTCTCACACTCACATTCCAACGGGTTAGATTAATCACAGGGTGTATGCCCCCTGTAGCCTTCCCAGGCTTCTGTCTACGGAAATGGTCTTCATGCAGCACTACAACGACATTCACCTTCACGGAAGCTCAATAGAAGTCTCGGAAACTCACTAGAAGAAGGTAAGAAGATGGGGAAGATGAGAAAATCCAAACAAGAGAAAAAAAAAATGAAAAGAGGAAATTAAGATTCCGACAGGCTTCTAGTCCGGATCCTGACTAACAAACCATCCCTGCTTGTAATAGTTTGGAGAGGAAGACAACAAACGTGAGTACTGTTGCACCGTCTTCTACTCAAGGATGTCGTCTTCTGCTGTGAGAAGAAGGCTTCTTTCTTCTTCACTTCGCTGCTCTGACTACTCTGTCTTTGGGATCTCTTATCCATAAGACCGTTCGTACGTAGATCCCAAGTGCTCTACTGAACGAGCCAAGCTACACTTCCACAACTGCTGACAGTCACCGCCACTCAAGAAGAACACTTCCCATGCACAATTGGGAGCGAATTCAAAGAAACCCACCACCCAGAAGACATGAACAAAGCTGTTGCACTCAAATCCACAATCCATTCTCCGAGAAGAAGTCACAATGGCATTGGGAAGCTCACTCCCGCTACTTCCTGCGTCTACTCCTCGACACACCAGTCTAGTCAACAGGACTGCACAAGGATGCCGTTCTCTGTTCTGTAAACCCTCCGCGGTCCTATCGATCAACTACCCCCCCGATCTCTCAACTTCCACGATCGTCATCCACGAATCTGCAACATGTCGGGCCTGTCTCTCACTCAGGGGTCACCTCTGATGGCTTTGATGGAAGCACACCATGAACTTGAAGGGAAAATGCTGAGTTCACTCATTCATACACCCACAAACTTATCAACTAAAAAAATCTCCTTAAACACATCCACGAAAATCCTCCATTCTAACGACGTCTCTCAAGTTCTCACATGCTAAAAATATCCCACACTCTCTATATTACTCAAATTGTCATTACGACAATGTGAAAAACCAGGATGAGGAGCTCTTCTCTACTCCTCTATTTATACATTCTAGGTTTTTACTTTGGTACCCTCCGGTAACTCAGCCGTAACTACTTTTACCGGGTTTTACTAAGATATTACTTAAGGTAAAAGCATTAATCACATGGGCTTCTTACCTTTTCACATGGGCTTATTCCTTCAAAGTCAACAACTTCTAGAAGGATTCTGGAATATTCTCAAGGAATCTCGAATTTCCACCCCCCCTCTACACTAGGACCCACTAAAAAGGAAACATGTGGAATCTCTTCTTGTTTTTAATGCCCACAAAGTCCACAACTTTAATCCAACCACTACTATCAAGTCAAAAAGGAGATAAGGGATACTTTCCACCTCCTTTCTACCTTTTAGACAAGATGACAAGATAGTAGTGCTCACTCTTTAGCAAATATCTGAATTCTGCCAAAAGTACAGCTAAGTTTAACCATAACTAACTTTTAGCTAGTCATGACTAACTTGATATCTCCTTAAAGTACTTTGGCAGCAAATAAACATTCTCAACACTTAGTTATAACTAAATACCTTACTAATAAACAAACTTCCTATGTGTAACATAGGTCGTTACATTTTACCCCCGGACTAAATTTTTGCTCCGTCCTCGGAGTGAAGAGAGAACTTTCGTCGATGAAACAACTTCAACTTGTCATGATTTACCCGATCGAATCTCCTTCCTCCCAGCTCCTGAAGGTCATATGTGAAGTTGCTCCACACCTTATCTACAACAAAAGGACCAAAATATCTCGGAAGAAACTTCTTCCTAGCCCTCTTGAATCTGATAGCATCATACAACATAACCCAATCTCCGACTTGAAAAGGTTTTACCTCCCTCTTGCCCAACCGTTTGTCGTAACTCTTCTTTTGATACGCCTGAGCTCGTTCCATCCGGATCATTGCTACCGCTCGGGTCTCTTCCAACTCCATGAGTTGCTCTCTTCTTGATCTGACCACGTCTTCTCCCCTCGACCTTTTCAACTTTCGTTGAATAGTTTGAAAAGTATCCAATTCGAATTGGATCGGCAACTTGGACTCCACTCCATAAACCAGTCGAAATGGGGAGTACCCAGTAGAAGTCTTTGTTGTCGTTCGATACTCCCATAAGATGGCATGTAACCTCTTATCCCAAGTATGTTTCGCAGTCTCAACACCAGCATCTTTGGCGAGCATCATACAAAGTGTAAGATTGGTCTTCTCCGCAAGACCATTAGCATTTGGTTTGTATGAGGTCGTTACTCGTGGCTTGATAGAAAAGTGTTGTAGCATAGCAGTAGTCATGCTCCCTACAAACTCTCCTCCTCTATCCGAAACCAACTCTAACGGACATCCAAATCTTGTGATGATCCTCTCTCATAGGAATCTACCGACTTCTGTTTCATTGGTCTCTCTCAAAGGTCTAGCCTCTACCCACTTGGTAGAATAGTCAGTGACGACTACAATGTATCTATTGCCTCGAGGTGTCTTATTAAGAGGACCTACAAAGTCAATACCCCACTTCTCAAATGGTCCTAACACGGAAATTGATCTTAACGGAGGTGTTCTAGTAGACTTCAGAGCAAATGCTTGACATACGTCGCAAGTTTTGCAATAGTCTAAACACTCTTTGAAAATCCCTCTCCAGTGATAACCCACATCCAAAATCTTGAAGGCTGTTATCTTACCAGCAAAGTGACCTCCGCAAACAGTTCCGTCGTGAAACTCGTGCATTAGCTTGAATGCCTCCTTCTGACCAACTGCTCTCCTTAGTAACCCATCTGCTCCTTGATGAAACATAATTCCCTCCACCATGGTGTAAGGTTTGCATCTCTTGATCAACGCGTTACGTTCTCGGGTATGCATACCTTCTGGAAAGGAGCCATCTGCAAGGAAACTCCAGATTTCCTTGTACTCGTCCGGTATCTCCTCAATGCTTGTGATGGTCATCAGATGCTCGTATGGAAATGAATCATCAAACGGTTCTTCTCCCTCATCATCATAAGCCCTCGACAAAAGATCAGCATTCGCATGCTTTTTCTCTGGTCTATCTTCGATCACATAATCGTATTCTGTTAGAAGGATCTTCCAACGAGCAATACGACCTTCGGCATTAGGCTTATTAAAGATATACTTTAAAGCCTTGTGATCTGTGACTATGGAAAATTTTCCTCCTAGCAAGTAGTGTCGGAATTTCTTCAATCCAAAGATCACCGCTAATCCTTCTCGTTCAGTCACGGAGTAATTCTTCTCCGCTGGCACCATCTGTCTACTAGCATAAGCTATAGGATGATCATGCCCATCTTCATCTAATTGACTTAATGTACACCCGATAGCTACATTGGAGGCATCCGTATACAGAATAAATGCTTTACTCCACTCAGGTTTAGCAAGTATAGGAGCTGTCACCAATGCCTTTTTCAGCTCCTCAAATGCTTCCTTTGCCTTCTGATCATGCACTATCAAGTCAAAATCAACTCCCTTCTTCATGTACATAGTCAAAGCTATTGCTTTGTTTGAGAAGGAGAAGACAAACCTACGATAATATCCAACCATGCCAAGAAACTGCCTCAACTTTGTCAAGTTGATCGGAAATGGAAGATCCACAATCTTCTTCACCTTATCAGGATCTACCGCAATCCCCTTCTTGGAAATGATGTGTCCTAACAGCAGACCTTCTTCGCAGCCAAAGATGCACTTCTCTGGATTCAGAGAAGCGTTAGCTTGCTCCAACCGCTGCAGAACTTTGATCACATGATCAAAGTGGTCCTCCTTTCTTCCGTACACACAGAAATCATCAATGAAATCACGAACAAACTTCCCTATGAATGGTTCGAACACCTTGTTCATGAACCTCTGAAACGTGGCCGGAGCATTACACAGTCCGAATGGCATCACTCGAAATACAAATGTTCCCCAAGGAGTAGTAAAAGTAGTCAACTGTTGGTACTCCTGTGCTATCTTGATTTGGTTATACCCACTATAACCATCACCAAAGCTGTACCACTCATGACCAGCAACTTCCTCCAAAATCTCATCTATAAATGGTAGAGGATAATCCTTCTTGATAACTGCATTCAGCTTCTTATAGTCTATGCACACTCGCAGCTTACCATTCTTCTTCTTGACAATCACAATGGGTGAAACCTATTCTGAGTTCTCTACCTCATAGATGAAACTCGTCTCCCTCAACTTGTCTATCTCCTCCTTGACCATCATCGCTGTTGTAGGATTGACCCTTCTCTGCTTCTGTCGAACTGATCTTGCGTTCTCCTCCAATTCGATTCGATGAGTCTCGAGAGTCACCTCCTTCAAATCCTTGTAGCTGAAAGCAAATACATGGATATATTTTCGAAATATATCTAGGAATCTACTTTTCTCCTCTTGAGTGACATTGATACCAAACTTCAGGGTAGAGAGTCTTCTCACAATCTCTGCCTCACTCAACTCTTCTTTGTCAGGATCTTTCTCCACTGCTGGTCGAGGCAACAAGTCAATAGCACTAAGCTGATGTAATGATTGATCTCGACCAAATCCTTCGTCCTCAGACGAGGATTCTTGATCGTAAGAATCTCCGGTATCTACTTTTGATACACTCTGATCATCCTCCGTATGAGATTCCCAGTAGTCACTAGTGGGTCTATCAGAGTCAGAAGTCACAACTCCAACACCCGAGAGAGGAACTACCACTCTATGATCTCTAGGCCCAATCCGTAAGTATCCCTTGTGCCACCTATCAGTGGTGCGCACAGCTCTCAACCAAGGCCTACCTAGGAGCAAATCATAACTAGAGTCCTTTAACACTTGAAAGGACATCAACGTTTGAACTCCCATCACAGACACGACCACCTTCTCTAACACACCAAGAGGTCTTACCCGTTGCTTGTTAGCCATCCCCACGACAATGCTAGCCGGGCGAGTTGGTTCCATCCCCAACTTCTTCATCAACCTCTCCGATATGGCGTTTACAGCCGACCCTCCATCCACCAATACGTCAGAGACGTAGTGACCATTCAACCGGACTTCAATCTTTGAAGCCCTAGTGCATACCTCTGAAGCATGCACATCCACCACACCAACTCCCACAGACTTTGATGTCTTGCTCTTGGGTTTCTTCTTCTTGCTTCTCTTAGAACTCAGTCCTCCTCTGAGTTCCCTTCGTAAGCTGGGATTAAGTGCGATCAGTTGTCCAACAGTGATGTTGGCTTTCTGAGCATCCACATCTTCAACCACATCATATCCCGCTTGGGAAGATGAAATGGTGAAATCCGCCATCCCCAGCTTCCTTCTTGGCTCCCTTGGTGTACTCGAAACATTACTCGAACGAGTACTTCTACTAGCTGATTCCTCCATGAAAACCGGTTCATCAGAAAATCGAGTTCTTTTCCTTTCTTGAGCTAAAAGCTCCACCGGTGCATGAGAAGAGTTTGAACTCTCTCCTTTCTCATAGATGGGATCTCGCACGACATCGATAGTAGCCACCCCCTTGTCTCGTCCTTGTGATGGATTTCCTCCACCCACATTCATTCTGACAGCTTCGACACCTCTTGCTCCGTTGTTAGGACAATTTCGCTGGAAATGAGAACCTCCACACGTCCAACAAGTGATTCCTCCAAAGTTACCTTGGTTGCCTCCAAAGTTACCTTGATTTCCTCGGTTGGGATTATTGTCGTAACCTCTTTGACCTCCTCCTCCACCTTTGTTCCTCCATTCTCGTAACTGCACCACGTTTATCTTGAGATCCGCAAGAGTATCGGTGATGCTCTTCAGCTCAGCATGAAAATCAGAGGTGGCAGTAGACATCGTTGTTGGGACAAACGGTCTTGGTACCACCGTTGGAGTAGGGGCTGACGTTGAAGCAATCACCAATTGTGATGGTGCAGGTGCGATCGTTGTGACTACACCAGAAGTCGGAGTCGACACCAGAGCAACATGATGAGGTTGGATGATATCTCCTTCATCCAAACTCTCTTCCATGTTTGTCGCAATCTTGATGGCCTCCGCTTTGGTTGTTGGCTTCTCGTACCTCACTTGGGTTCGAATTGAAGGCCTCAACCCTCCCACCAAGTTCTTGGTCAACACTGCTCCAATCCCCGCCATCGTTAGCTCCACATTGTCTCCACTCTTCCGTAGGACCGTCCGAAACCGTTGCTCCAACTTATCCACCCTTTCGGCATATTGCCGAACTTTCTCGTCGTCCCGTTGCTTCAAATGAGTAAGCTCCACCATGAGCTTCTCATAACTCTCTTCTGGAAGAAATTCTTCGATGAGTGCATTACTCAACGTCTCCCATGTGTCCTCAACTGCATCAGGTGTCTTGTTCTTCACTCGGTCGTCATACCACGTAAGAGCAAAATCTTCTAAAAAATCTGGCAGTAACAACACCCATTCTTCCTTCCTTCTCACGTTGTTTCCGATGCAACCCCTTTTGAAGTCTCGAACAAACGGTTCTACATCTTCATTGTCCTTCCCATGAAACACGGGTAGCTTTTCCATCTTGTAACTACTCCTTCTACTCTTCTAATTTTTGTGTAATAACTACTCGCTTAAAAGAGTACGAACATCACCAATTCCATTCGCGAATAATCTACCATAGGTAAAATGAAAGGAAATGGTTGTAACAACACCTCTTGTGTCATCTCTTCTCCCAAGGTAATCATGAGCCTGAGTCGCATCACCGTCTTCTCCACCATCCGAATGACGATCTCCATCACAACTCAGCCGAGTCCTCTTTTGAAATCGACAACTTCTCCGTCTCAGCTCTTTGAGTCTCGTCCAACTTCTCGACTACTGACGTAAGTAGGGCGGCCACATCGACGCACTTGTGTCCTCTTGATAGATCACCCACTCCACAACTTGGACAAGGATCTTCGCCTAGAAGATGAATTGGCATTGGTGACGATGGACCCACTCGAAGACTTAAATCAGTAAACTCCCGCTTCCCTTTAGCTCTCTCAGTTCTGATTCTAGTTGGACAATTCACTACTTTAGTCCCAACCCTCTACAGAAATAACACCACAAGTCGGTTTCTACTCTTCTCCTCGGAGATTCTACTTGAGGTTTTGTACTAGGGTTCTCAAACTCAACGATAATCTCTTTCGAGCTCTCTCCGACGCTTACTATGACATCTAAACCTTGAGGAAGGTTTCTAAGTCTAACTTTCCAATCTTTTGAATTTCCACTCATGTTGCACCTTCTCAACCATTAAGTGGACAAAATATCATAGAGGAAAATAATTCTACATTACTTTCTTAACTCTTCTGAGCTTTATATTGGAAATCGTGCATTATACATGCTATACACGAAATAAAATCTAATCTAAAATTAACTATCGAAGATATGATCCTCCTCACCATCGTTTGTACTCATCACAACAGACATCTTGAACTCACTCTTATAAGGATCCAACTCAACTTCACCAGGAGCATTCGTGGCCTCCACAGTGAATGATGCTTTCATCTCGGTTTTCTTCAAATCTGCGCCAATGGTCGCGGAAGCTTCTTGGTATAGGGTAAAGAGGGCACCCCAAGTAGTATAGATAAGTGTTCGCAACTCATCTACACTTAACTTTGGCTTCTCCGACTCCGTTCGAACTCCTAAACGTCTCTTCTTCCACCTCGGCACCCGAACTGGATTCCCCATGAAGTATCTTCAAGACCTCCTTGTATGCCGAAACGTATATCTCTTAGTTGGTAAGAGATCTCTCCAAGATTTTTGTGGTCTCTAGTAGCTCAACCTCCAAGCTACTAAATCATGAAGTTTCAACAGAAACTTCCCTAATCAGAAGAGATGGTGATGACTGTACAAATTTTCAGAGAACTGAAATTTGTATATTTTCACTTCCCTCATGGTTGTCAACCCCCTCCACTTTGAAAAATTCTTTCTCTCTCTTCAGACCTCATCTTCTCAAGATTTCTTTTGTCTTGGATAGGTTATCAGCCAATCTAAAACACTGGAAAGTTTCTCAGGAAAATAAAATTCACAGAAAATCTGAGACTGACTGAAAATTTTTTCCAGAGAACAGAATTCCTCAACTCTCACGAATAGACCTCCTCAACTTTGAAAAATCATTGCTCACTCTCTAGACCACCTTTTCCTATGATTTCTTTTGTCTTAGATAGGTTATCAGCCAATCTAAAACACTGGAAAGTTTCTCAGGAAAATAAAATTCACAGAAAATCTGACAGCGACTGTACAAATTTTCCAGAGAGCAGAATTTCTAAACTCCCAAATTTCTCTCCTCTAATAACTTTTCTCTCCTCCTTTCTCTACAACTCTTGTTGCACCCTCTTTCAACTCTCCTCAAACCCTTTCTAAGTGAACAAGATGTAAAGAATGACTTCGAACGCGTCATATATCACTACGGGATACACGAAAGGTTCTAACGTTGCTAACATCGCGTTAGCTCTCTCTCCTCCCAACGTTCTCTCCATGTGCTCTCTCATAATCTCCTTTTGGCGAATATAGAACAAAACTCTAAACATCGTTCAACGATCCCTTCAAGTGAGGTCCCGGCAACGGAACCAAAAATGTAAACCCTCCGCGGTCCTATCGATCAACTACCCCCCCCCCCCCCGATCTCTCAACTTCCACGATCGTCATCCACGAATCTGCAACATGTCGGGCCTGTCTCTCACTCAGGGGTCACCTCTGATGGCTTTGATGGAAGCACACCATGAACTTGAAGGGAAAATGCTGAGTTCACTCATTCATACACCCACAAACTTATCAACTAAAAAAATCTCCTTAAACACATCCACTAAAATCCTCCATTCTAACGACGTCTCTCAAGTTCTCACATGCTAAAAATATCCCACACTCTCTATATTACTCAAGTTGTCATTACGACAATGTGAAAAACCAGGATGAGGAGCTCTTCTCTACTCCTCTATTTATACATTCTAGGTTTTTACTTTGGTACCCTCCGGTAACTCAGCCGTAACTACTTTTACCGGGTTTTACTAAGATATTACTTAAGGTAAAAGCATTAATCACATGGGCTTCTTACCTTTTCACATGGGCTTATTCCTTCAAAGTCAACAACTTCCAGAAGGATTCTGGAATATTCTCAAGGAATCTCGAATTTCCACCCCCCCCTCTACACTAGGACCCACTAAAAAGGAAACATGTGGAATCTCTTCTTGTTTTTAATGCCCACAAAGTCCACAACTTTAATCCAACCATTAATATCAAGTCTAAAAGGAGATAAGGGATACTTTCCACCTCCTTTCTACCTTTTAGACAAGATGACAAGATAGTAGTGCTCACTCTTTAGCAAATATCTGAATTCTGCCAAAAGTACAGCTAAGTTTAACCATAACTAACTTTTAGCTAGTCATGACTAACTTGATATCTCCTTAAAGTACTTTGGCAGCAAATAAACATTCTCAACACTTAGTTATAACTAAATACCTTACTAATAAACAAACTTCCTATGTGTAACATAGGTCGTTACAGTTCCTAAACTGTCCACCACTTACACCTACATCTCCAAGCCGCTGCTGATAACCAGAGAATGCAGACTTCTTCCTGCGTAATTCCCTTAGTCTAACATCGAGCATAGCTAATCTGTCTGCACCGTAGAATCTGTATGTGTGTGCAGATCTCTGTAGTGTGTCATGTGTCTAATGTGCTCTGAGTCCGCACCGTAAAATGTTTGTGGGTGTGCAGAACTCCTAATTCCTACTCTGTGATCCTACTTAACCATCTGCCTTGAGACGTAGAGGGAATCCCCTCCAATCTTCGACTGCAATCAGGGAGGGATGGGCACCGTCAGAAGGTTGCCACCTCACATGTAAAAACGGTTCCCCTTTCTTAATTAGCCATCCACTTGTTTACCCTGCGCTGCCTACTCTGCCACATGGTCACTGATCTAAAATTAAATTGGACATGTCTTTTCCTAATATAGCATATTGGGCACTTACTAAGTTTGGACAAGCTCCTGATCTTCTAGGCTTTGCTTATCTATTCTAATGGTTCGGATGCCATTTCCACCTGATCTATTCCTACTTGAACTACTAACTAGTCTTCAGATAGGCTGGGAAGCCCAACAATTACCTCGGGTGTCGCTGAGGTGGCCTCCTCCTCCACGTTCATCGCTGGCTGCTGTTGCTTCGGAAGACAGAAGTGTCTTCTGGGAAGCTGGGTCGACTTGTGCTTCCTCGCTCTTCTGAGGGACTAGTTCGACACTGGGAGCCATGATGACCTCATAGGGATCCGGGGAAGTCACTTCCTCCATGCGGAATACCTGGGAAGACGGTCTTCCTTCCTGTCTTCCAGAAGACGTCTTGTCTTTCGGGGCGTATTCCGAGGTCTTCTCGGCTTCCAATGCTGTCACTACCAAGTGCACAGTGAGGTCGAACTCCTCCTTCTCCAAGTCTGGTCTTGTCGATGATGCTGGTGCTTGGGAAGACGTGTTTACTGATGGCGGGATCAAGAGAAGATCATAGAGCGTCTTCACTCCCTCTATCTGCCGATCCAAGTATCGGAACATACTCTCCTTGCACTCCATCAACATTGCTTTGGACTTATCGTTCCACTCCCTAGCTAAGGTAAGGAGCTTCCTACCCGCGATGAAGTTAAACTTCTTCCGAAGCGCTTCCACCGACTGAGCTAGCAACCCCTGCGCACGAGCTTCCGCTGCTTTTCTCTGCGTCTTCTTAGCTGCAACCTGTGCTTCTACGGCTTCTCGTAGAGTCTTCCACGTCGTCTTCTCTTCTGCAAGGGCAGTGAGCTTATCATACTCACAGAACCTCCTGGTCACGCTGTTGTAAGCGCGCTTATAACTCCTGGTTGCTCTTCTTCAGCTGGGCTAACTCCTTGGAAGAATGACGTACTTGTTGTGAGTCGAAGGCTCAGTCCTTCCCTAAGTCCTCACAGTATAGCTTCCACTCTCAGAAGACGAATCTAGTCTTCCAGAAGACAGCTACTCTGTCTTCTGAGATTCTAACAATGCTTCCTAAGTAGCGCTCGTCTTCCGAGCTGTATCTAATCAATCCTAACTAAGCAAGGCCTCGCATGGATTCCTAAGAAGACAACCCACCTTGCATTACATCCTACTTCCTATCAGAAGATACAAGATTCGTGAAACGTAGAGTGCATAACAGGTTCAGAAGATGGTTGCGGGCTCCTGCGGTGACAGTGGCCTCTAGGAAGACACCCGGGACAGTTTCCGATTCAATGTCTTTCTCGGAAGACCTCCCAAAGTCAGGCTTCCCTTCACTGGTCTCACCTGTCTTCGTCTCCCTACGCGCAATCTATCCTCACAACAGACTCAAGACAATTGCACTCTGTTCTTCTGACTTCTCACCTCTCATACGCACTCAGAAGAAGCTTTGCTGCTCGGTGGGAAGACATGATCCTCGACCAGTCTCTCCAGATTCTGCCAGCAAGTCTTCTCACGATTCTCTTCTAAGTTTGGGAAGAAGAAGGAATGGCTGCTAGGGGTCAAACAGAAGAGATCCGATGGACCCTCACGTCTTCTCGTTCATTTTGCCAGCCTTTCAGTCTTCTAGTCTCTCTAGGAAGATGTGGAGTTGAGAAGCTTGGAAGACCGGGAGGCATAGGCCTAGTTCCCGACTTCTAACTTCTCGAAATAACAAATCAACTCATCACACCACTCGAGATTCGTACCAAGCCTCTCTTAACACAAAAGCAACACAAATCCACTCTTGATACGAATTGGTTATAGTCGACTTCCGAAGACAATCTTCCGAAGACAGTCTTCCGAAGACAGTCAGGCTTCCGAAGACAGTCAGGTCTCAGAAGCGTCTTCTGAAGATGTTCCAACCTTCCGAAGCGTCTTCCGTCTTCCGCCGTCTTCCGTCTTCCGAAGACACCGTCGAGAAGACGCTTCCTGGAAGACGGTCGTCTTCCGAAGAAGTCAACTTCTTATTACAAAAAAGCTCTTAAGATCATCTTCCTTCTAAGGAAGCAGTAATCTTAAGTAACAACATGTAGTGACGAAGGATTTCTCCTTTTGCCCATTTAGTATACAAGATATCGTTCCCACAGAGGATTTGCACAAGTAACGCTGCTCTAAGTTCTAAGATCTGTTCAAACACACAAACACACGGGTTTTGTCTAAAAAGCCCGTCTTCTCACAAAACCACACAAACCAACACGTCTTCCAGACACGCAAAAGGGTGCTCTGGACCTAAACAAACAACTACCAATTACAATATCACACAACTATTCACAAAGAAGCTCGGGAAGACGATCTTCCTGCTTCCAGGTTGCTTCTTCCGGTCTTCTCGATACCGTCTTCCCGAAGCGATTCTCGTCTTCTGGGGGTTTAGCTCGTCTTCTCACACCTCCAGAAGGCTGTCCTGCTTCGCAGAAGTCGACTAGTAACAATCATTACATCTTATTCTCACACTCACATTCCAATCGGGTTGGATCAATCACAGGGTGTACGCCCCCTGTAGCCTTCCCAGGCTTCTGCCTACGGAAGTTGTCTTCCTGCAGCGCTACAACGACATTCACCTTCACGGAAGCTCAATAGAAGTATCAGAAGCTCACTAGAAGAAGGTAAGAAGATGGGGAAGATGAGGGAAGATGGGAAGAAGAAGAAATCCAAACAAGAGAAAACAAGATGAAAAGGGGCAATTAAGATTCCGACAGGCTTCTAGTCCGGATCCTGACTAACAAGCCATCCCTGCTTGTAATAGTTTGGGGAGGAAGACAACAAACGTGAGTACTGTAGCACCGTCTTCTACTCGAGGATGTCGTCTTCTGTTGCGGGAAGAAGTCTTCTTTCTTCTTCACTTCGCTGCTCTAACTGCTCTGTCTTCTGTGATCACTTACCCAGAAGACCGTTCGTACGTAGATCCCAAGTGCTCTACAGAACGAGTCAAGCTACTCTCCACAACTGTTGACATTCACCGCCACTCAAGAAGAACACTTCCCATGCACAATTGGGAGCGAATTCAATACATGCCACCACCCAGAAGACATGAGCGAAGCTGCTGCACTCAAATCCACAATCTATTCCCCGAGAAGAAGTCACAATGGTATTGAGAAGCTCACTCCCGCTACTTCCTGCGTCTACTCCTCGACACACCAGCCTAGCTAACAGGACTGCACGAGGATGCCGTTCCCTGTTCCTAGACTGTCCCTGCTCTAATGTGTCTCTCCTGCCTGCCTGTAGAATCGGTGTGTATGTTCAGTTACTGCCGAATTCTACAGAACTGGCAGAGCTCTCAGAGAGCTTTTCTCCTACCATGCTATCCTACTTAACCATCTGCCTCGAGAGTCAGGGGGGGCGACCACCAGGGAGAGAGAGAGAGGCACTGACAAGAGGTTGTTACCTCACATGCATGTGGTCCCTCTTCCCAATTAGCCCTCCACTGTGTTACTCCTACGCTACCTATGCTGCCACATGGGGTCCTAACTATTTTTACATGGAAAACTGCCACCCTTAAGATAGCATGTCCAATCCTACTAAATCTGGAAGTGTCAATTGAGTTTGCTAACTACTCTGATTGCTCGGTGGCAATCTCTACATGATCTGCTCCTACCGGAGCTACTACCTCGACTTCTGATGGGCTGGGAAGCCCTGCACTTACCTCGGGTACCACTGAGGTAGCTTCCCTCTCCTCGCTCTTCGCTAGCCCTGCTGTTTCTGCGGCTGCGTCTTCTTCGGCTTCGACTTCGAAAGACGGAATGGTCTTCTGGGAAGACGAGTCGAATGGTGCGTCTTCGATCTTCTGAGGCACAGATGCAGTACTAGGGACCATGGCGATCTCATAGGGGTCCGGGGAAGTCGCTTCCTCCACGCGGAATACTTGGAAAGACGGCTCGTCTTCCTGTCTTCCAGAAGACATCATGTCTTCCGGGGCGTCTTCTGGAGTCTTCTCGTCTTCCAACGCTGTCACCACCAAGTGTATAGCGAGATCGAACTCCTCCTTCTCCATTCCGGATCCAGTCGAGGGTGCTGGGGCTTGGGAAGATGCGGTTGCAGGTGTCGGAAGTGAGGGAAGACCATAAAGTATCTTCACTCCTTCTATCTGTCTATCCAGGTACCTGAACATGCTATCTCTGCATTCCACCAACCTCGTCTTGGACTCGCTGTCCCATTCCCTAGCTAAGGTAAGTAACTTCTTACCCGCGGTGAAGTTGAACTTCTTCCGAAGCGCTTCTACCGACTGAGCTAGCATCTTCTGCGCACGGGCCTCCGCTGCTTCCCTCTGCGTCTTCTCTACTGCAGCTCGCGCTTCTGCGGCTTCTCGCTGCATCTTCCAAGTGGTCTGCTCTTCTGCGAGGGCAGTGATCTTCTCCCGCACTCGGAGAACTTCCTGATCACGCTGCTGTACTCGCGTCTGCAACTCCTGGTTGCTCTTCCGAAGTTGCATCGACTCCTAGGCAGAAGCGGCTGCTTCCGCCTTGTACCTGACTGCAAGCTTCTCCGTGGTGCGGAGACTAGCTTCCAGCGACTCCGTCTTCTGCTGGCTGTCTTCCTGTCGCAGCAAGGTGCGCAGGCCGAATCCAGGCTGTAAGGGCTTCTCCTGTGCCCTTGCTCTCCTTTCCAACAACTCCATAGCGGGCTGGATCTCCTTCTGGAAGTAGGCACTGAACTCCTCCAGTCGTCTTCCTGCGGAAGACAAGTTCATCCCCACCACTCGCTCGAGGGTGTCGACTTCGTCTTCCAGAGGCAAGGGAGCCTCTTCCACCACTACGGCCTTCATCTTCTGCGCACGAGAAGAAGCTACTCTTCTCATCTTCCGGGGTGGAAGACTCCTCGTGGCAGGAGCGGCTCTCCTCTTTGCGCTTCCTCGCATCGCAGTAGGAGTACCCATCCATCCTTCGTCTTCTGGAGTCTTCAGAAGACTCCCAGGTGTTACAGAAGCTGTCTTCTGCTCCGATCGGGTACTCAGCAAGTCTTCCTCCGAGTCCGACTCCGATCCTGAATGGATGAGGGAGATGGGTGTCCTCGGTACACTTCTGTGACCCATCTTCCTCACTGGCGTGGCGTCTTCTGACCCACTAGACTCGTCTTCCCTCACCAGAAGCGTCTTCTGGTGAGAGCCGGACCTCAGCTGTGGGATCAGAGTGGGAGGGGGCGTTGCTGCTGCCTCTCGGTCATCGTCTTCCGAGGTCTCCTCCTTCACCTCCTGTCGCTCCGTTGGTCCATACACTGCCAGCTGATCTTCCATAAGATCCCCCATGGCTACATACAAGTAGCAGAAGAAGGGCGTCAGATGTCCTCCCGCCGGAGTACCCAAGTATGCTAGCTCCGTCTGTACATAGTTGTGGATGTACGCGCCCCAGTAGATTGGCACTCTGTCATCCCACACTGATTCCAGGAACTCCACGTCCTGATCTCCTAAGTACCTTGTCTTCTGCGCTTTTCCCTTGGGAAAAAGATGCAGAAACAACTTCGCCAGAAGTCGCTTCTTCGGCTCCCGGTAAGACTCTATCTTCCAACCGTTCCTCCCCTGCCTGTCTTCCACGAAAAGGCAGGTGGTACTCCCAGGCACATGCCATGAACTCACAATCCTAGGCAAGATCTTCTTCTCGTACCAATATCCTCGGTTCTCGGTCTCAGGCCTGTGAAACGCCTTACGCCACCAGTCTTTTGTCCAGGAAGATGGTCTTCCCCGAGCAACTCCTGCCTTTGCAGGTACACGGTTACGCGGTGGTAACGCGGCTCATACCTCCTCCAGAAGCCCTTGATCTGCGAGGTTCCAGTCCCACAGGAAGAAATCGAGACCCAACTCCTTGAGGAAAGGAGTGGCCTCGGCCAATTCTGCCGCTGGTAACACCAAGCCTCGCGGATGCATCGACATACCTGGAAGATCTGCTGCACTAAACCACAAGCACCTACTATGAGCTGAAGGCTCAGTCCTTCCCGAGTGCCCACAGTCTAGCTTCCACTCTCAGAAGACGAAACTAGTCTTCCAGAAGACAGCTACTCCGTCTTCCGGGATTCTAACAGTACTTCCTAGATAGCTCTCGTCTTCCGAGCTATATCTAAACAATCTTATCTAAGCAAGGCCTCGCATGGATTACCAAGAAGACAACCCACCTTGCATTACATCCTACTTCCTATCAGAAGATACAAGATATGCGAGAAGTAGAGTATGAGAAAGGTTCAGAAGATGGTTGCGGGCTCCTACGGTGATAGTGACCTCTGGGAAGACACTTGGGACAGCTTCCGATTCAATGTCGTTCTCAGAAGACCTCCCGAAGTCAGACTTCCCTTCACTGGTCTCACCTATCTTCTTCTTCTTGCGCGCAGTCTATCCTCACAACAGACTCAAAACATGTGCACTCTGTTCTTCCGACTTCTCACCTCTCATACGCACTCAGAAGAAGTTTGCTGCATGATGGGAAGACATGACCCTCGACCATTCTCTCCGGATTCTGCCAGCAATACTTCTCACAACTCTCTTCTAAGTTCGGGAAGAAGAAGGAATAGGCTGCTAGGGGTCGGACAGAAGAGACCCGAAATGGACCCTCACGTCTTCTCGCTCATCTTGCCAGCCTTTCAGTCTTCTAGTCTCTCTAGGAAGATGTGGAGTTGAGAAGCTTGGAAGATCGGGAGGCACAGGCCTAGTTCCCGAGTTCCAACTTCTCGAAATAACACAACAACTCACCACACCACTCAGGCTTCGTACCAAGTCGCTCTAAACACAAAAGCAAAGCAAATCCACTCTTGATACGAATTGTGTTCAGTCGACTTCCGAAGACAGTCTTCCGAAGATGTCTTCCGAAGACAGTCAAGTTCAAAAAGCGTCTTCCGAAGATGTTCCCATCTTCCGAATCGTCTTCTATTCCAAGTTTCGGGGGTAGAGAGGTAAGGGGGTAGAGAAATTGATAGTTGGGTTCGCCAATTTGAAGGCTAGGGGTAGGGAAGCTCGAATTGAGCTCGGGAAGAAGCAAGGAGATATCTTGACAGAAATTGGGCAGCGCTTCCGCGTCCAATGTCTCAAACAGAAAGAATGAGGGGTGAGGTAATCGATCAGGCTGCCTGCACACAATCAAGGAAGCGCTGGGAGTACCAAGAAAATGACGAGAAGAAGTGGGAGGGGAAAAGAACAGGGGGAAGAACCTCTACATTCTTCTTCGGCTCCCGAGTTGCCTTCGACCTCCGCGCGCTTCTGGTTCTTGTACTAGCTTCCAATGCGACTCCTCTCGAATGCGCCTGCTGTCACCTTCGGTCCACACCTCGATTCTACCCTCGCTTCTACTCGCCACTCTCCACTGTCAACTTCTCGGAAGCTCCACAGAAATGCCTTCGCTCTCTCTGCTGTTTGTGCTCCCGCAATCCGATTTCACCCTTCGCCTAGCTGCCAACTTACTCTCTCCTACCTCGATGTCTCACTCGATTCCTCTCTCAATGCTAGCTCGAAGTTCACTCTCTCAATCGATCTTCTTCAGGTGCACTGTGCTGCGAGAAGTTGGAAGGTGACTAATGTGCTTCCTCACGCATCTTCCCCGCAGATTAGGGGTTTCGACCCTAGGTGTCTTCTTCGACCTACCTACCACCTGGGTGCTTACTTAGTAGGTACACCTACTTGTTTACCCGAAAACTCGTGGTCAGGCCTTCGTGATCGCTGTCTTCCGGAAGACAGGTGTCTTCCGCCGTCTTCCCATCTTCCGCCGTCTTCTCATCTTCCGAAGACGCAACTGAGAAGATGATCTTCCGAAGACGGTCGTCTTCTGAAGAAGTCAACTTCTTATTACAAACAGCTCTTAAGATCATCTTCCTGTTAAGGAAGACGTAACCTTAAGTAACAACGCTTCTTCAGTTATATAAACAAGTCATTAATCTCAAAAATTTCAAAAATTCGTGAATACTGTAATTTGTGAGCACCACATACAAACACCCTCACATGTTTGCGTCCCCGCAAACATGAGCGGTTCCTGCATTTCTGTTTACGTCTAGTACTTCTTGACGCGCCACTCATTAACACGAGTGGTCATCAGTGTACCGTCCAACTCTTCCAACTGCAAAGAGCCATTGTCGAAGACCTCTAAGACACGGTAAGGTCCCATCCAGCGAAGATGAAGTTTCCCGGGGAACTTAATATGACGGTTGTCATAGAGAAGTACCAAGTCCCCATCCACAACAGTCACCTTCCTCAACTTGCTATCGTAGTTTACCTTACGTTGCGCTTGCACCTTGTATGTCTTCTCCAAAGCTGCATTCCTGTCTTCTTCAAACTCTACGAAGTTCAGAAGACGCTGCTCTTGGCTCTCTTTTTCTCCCATGCGTTCGGATACGGCTAACCGGTATGTTGGGACCTCTAACTCAATGGGCACAATGGGCGTCATGCCGTAAGTTAGGTAGAAAGGCGTCTTCTGGGTAGTGACTTTAGGTGAAATTCTGAAAGCTCACAACACAGATGGCAGTTTCGTGTCCCAGTCATACGCATGGTTAACAGTTACCTTGTTCAGGATGTTACACAGAAGACCGTTCGACTTCTCCGTCAGTCCATTCGCTTTCGGGTTGTATGGCGTCGTCTTCCGATGCTTAATCCTGAAGTATTGGGTCAGGAGGGAGATAGTCTCATTTAAGAAATGAGTGCCCCTATCTGACACCAATTCCAGCGGACATCCATACCTAGTGATGATGTTATGCCATAGGAACCTTGCTACTACTGCGGCATCGTTCTTTCTCGTGGCCTCGCCTTCCACCATCTTGGTGGCATAGTCGGTTGCTATTAAGATGTACCTTGCTCGTGTTCTTCTCGCCACCGGGGCGATAGGACCTACAAAGTCGATCCCCCACTTTTCGAACGAGGCAAGCGGAAGAATGGGAGTAAGAGGCCACCTTGTTGTAGCGGTCGGTCTTCCCACCCTCTGGCATGCATCGCACTTCCTGATCTCCTGGAAAGTGTCTCGGTACATAGTTGGCCACCAGTATCCGGCGTCTAGCATCTTCTTCACTGTGGTCTTCAATCCGTAGTGACCCCCAACATCTTCGTAGTGAAGACCTGTGATCACTGCTTTTATCTCTGACGGCTCGAGACATCTTCTCAGCATCTCGTCATGTCCCTTTCGAAACAGGATATCCTGGAAGATAGCATATGGCACTGCCTTGTGTAAGAAGACGGCCTTTTGCTCCGCATCCATTCCCTCGGGATACTGTTGGTCTTCCAAGAACCTTCTCAAGTCCTTGAAGATCGACTCTTCTGTGGAAGTCGCAAAGACTGGATCAGAAGATCTAGTCTCGTCTTCTGGGGAGCAGGCGGTACGCCCCCCCTCAGATGAAAGTGTCTCTGCAAAAACTGAAAACAACTTCTCGTCAGGAAACTCATCTTCCACTTCATCTTCTCGTCGTTCTGTCTCCAACCTGGATAGGTAGTCAGCATTAACATGCTGTCTTCCGGGCCTGTACTCAACTGTGTAAGTAAATTCCTGGAGTAGGAGAATCCACCTAGCTATCCTGCCAGACAAATCTGCTTTCTTTACAAGATGTTTCAAAGAGAAGTGATCTACATAGAAGACAAACGGGTTTGCCAGAAGATAGTGTCTAAACTTCCTACAGGAGTAAATCATGCCAAGACACTCCCTCTCGGTTGTCGAGTACTTCTTCTCTGCATCACTGAGTTGTCTTCCCGCGTAGTAGATGGGGTAATCCTTCTTCTTCTCATCTTTCTGACTCAACACCACCCCGATGGCAAAAGCACAAACATCCACATAAATGTGGAAGACTCTTTCCCAATCAGGCGGTCGTAGGACAGGGGATTCCGACAGAAGCCTCTTCATTTCTTCGAATGCTTCCTGCTGCTCAGAAGACCAAATGTATGGTTCGTCTTTCTTCAGCAACTTAGTGAGTCTTCCTGCTACCTCTGCGTACCTGTCAATAAACCTCCTGTAGTATCCTACGTTGCCAAGGAAGCTTCTCAACTGTGTCAGGTTAGCAGGTGGGTGGAGTTTCATGATGACTTCCACCTTAGCACAGTCGACTTCTATACCTCTTCCGGAAATCCTATGTCCTAGCAAGATCCCCTCTGACATACCAAAGAAGCATTTCTCAAGGTGAAGTGCCAAACGATGTTCTCTACACTTCAGAAAACACTTCCTCAGAAATATCAAGTGGTCTTCTCTCGATCCAAACACACAGAAATCATCCAAGAAAATCTCCATAAAGGTGCGAAGATACTCCTTGAAGATTGTAATCATCAACCTCTGGAACGTGGCGGGTGCGTTGCATAAACCGAACGGCATTTGATTGTACGCGTACGTGCCCCAATCAGGAGTGAAAGTGGTTTTCGACTTGTCTTCTTCTCTGATTGAAACTTGGTTGTACCCAGAATACCCATCTAGGAAGCTGTAGAACTCATGTCCTGCTACCTGGTCTAACACAGAGTCGGTGAATGGTAAAGGGTGATGATCCTTCTTCGTGGCCAAGTTCAGCTTCCGGAAGTCCTGACACACTCGGATCTTCCCTGTCTGCTTCTTCGGCACGATGACAATGGGAGCTACCCACTCACTGCTAAGTACTGGGAAGATGACTCCTGCCTTCAGGTACTGGTCAATCTGGTCCTTCACCAGAAGCGAGTACTTGGGGTTGAGCCGATACTGCCTCTACCGTGCAGGAACAACGCCTTCCAGCAAGTCGATGCGATGCTCTCCCAACTCTCGAGGTATGCCCTTCATGTCTTCTATGGTCCACGCGAAGACATCCTGGAACTCTGTTAGAAGTTCTCGAAAGTCTTCCAACTGCTGGCCCTCGATCACCTTGGAAAGCTTCAACTTCTTCCCAGGAGCAACCTCCATCTCTTGGAGATCATCCGGGTTCACCATTCCTTCAGTGTGACTGTACTCACTAGCACCGAAGTATTCCGGTTTGGGAGCTTCTTCTAGTTCAGATTCGTCTTCTGGAAGACCAACTGTCGGATCTTCCGAAGAGAAGACGGTATTCTCGTCTTCTGGAAGACCAACTATCGGATCTTCCGAAGGGAAGATGGTATTCTCGTCTTCTGGAAGACCAACTATCGGATCTTCCGAAGAGAAGACGGTATTCTCGTCTTCTGGAAGCTCTTCTTCCGCAATCTCGTAGCACTCAATGTATCCACAGACCACATCTTCCACTTTCTCTGCTTCTTCTGTAGTACACACGTTATTCACCATAAACTCATTATACCGTTCATCACTGTCAGAAGACGCAGCCGAGTCTTCTGAAGTGTATCCCTCTGTTGTAGACGGAGTTTCACCTTGGTGTCCAATCTTGATCCAAGGAAGCGAGACCTTACTCTTCTCACCAGACTTGGGTGTAGGATTGGGAAATCTCAAATGATGCCTTCTCCAGTCGGTATTCACATTTGCAGCATACAGCCATGGTCTTCCTATCAACACCTGATATCCAACCTTAGCTACAGGTCGCAAAATGATGTAAGTGAGGTAAAAAGATACTCCCCCAATTACCGTCAAGACATCTTTCAGTTGCCCCAAAGGTCGTCTTCTGGTCTGGTCCGCCATTCTGAGAATTCTCGGAGTAGGCTGGAACTCAGTGAAGCCTAGGGCATGCGCCGTTTCTTCCGTCATGATGTTAACTCCAGAGCTGGAATCAATGGGTACCTTCTTCAGAAGACAGCCATGGATCTCCATATCAAGTTCTGGGGCTCCCAAGTCCTCATGCTCTATTCTTAGGATCGGGGTGCTCTTGGGAAGTTTAGCTGCCCTCCTCTTCCTCGATCCTCGAAGCACAGATTGTAACAACTTCCTGTAACCAACGTTGTCATCCAACAGTTGTTGGAAGGTTACATCCGCCTTCTGATTCCACAAGTCTCGCAAGAAGTCGTAAAGAGATCTTTTTAGAAGAGTGACTGGTGTTTCCAACAGAGAAGATGTAGTAGCTGCTTCCTTAGGTGGGAGACTAGAAGAGTGTCTTCCCTCGACTGGAGGCTGTTCCCGTGAGACAGGTGTTGCCGTAGTCGGTGTAGGAAGCTGCTGTACTATCTTCCGTCTCTTCTCCAGCTCTTCTTGCATGATCGCTTCAACCTCTTGTCTTATGTCAGGAGCAAAGTACTTCGGATCTTCTCGGTCGTAAGTAGGAGAAGACGGCCGCTCGAGAGAAGATGACCTCTCCTTACGCTGCTTCTTCTTCTTGACGTCCTTCTGGCAAGATTCTGACTTCCCTTTGCTTCTGGTACTTACCTTGAACACAACTTCATCCAAAACTTCCTCCGGAGGCCAACTATCTGAATTCGGATCAGAATTCCAAACCGTACCATCCGTCAAAGTGAGAGATGACGCTTCTTCAGGTGTCTTCATCTTCTGAGCTGTAGTCGTCTTCTGCAGCTGAGGTTCTTTTCCTTCGCGCTTCCCGGGGTCTGGTTCGTCTTCCTCGATATGGAGACAATCCGTACAATCCCCAGGATCTTCTTCTTCTACCGTGATGTGCTGTACCACTGCTAACTCGAGCTTAGAAGATGATGTAGCTTCTGCAAGAGGTGTGGTATCTGCAAATCTCACCATTTGTCGTGGTCGTAAGGTCTGAGGACAATTCCCTGTGAAATGACCGGCTTCCTTACAGTTCCCACACAAGGGCACTTGCCCAATCTGTCTTCTCGGATGAGGACAGGTGGACCACCAGTGTCCTGTCTCTCCACAATTATTGCACGCTCCAGGAAGAGGGTTGAGAGGTCGTTGTGATGAAGAAGGCTGCCAGGGTGTCCTGGTCTGTCCATTGCTAGCTCTATCCCTCGGTACATAACGATTATATTGGGCGGGAGGCGTAGGAGTGAAGGGTTGGATCGTTTCGATCCTGTAGCAAGTTTCCCCACTGGGATCGTGTAGATATCCCTCATCATCTTCTTCCCATCCTGCCCAGTTGACAGCTTGGTCCTGCGTACACTGATCTCTGGTGTGTCCAGAAGAGTTACAAAGGTTGCACCAAAGGTTTGGCCAGGAAGCTGTAGGTTGCTTCCGCTTATCCTTCTGGTTCAGAAGATGAACTTTCAGGTCGACAAACTGCTTCAGAACCTCATCGATGCGGGGATCGGGTGCAGACTGAATGATCTGAGTTTGAGGCATCTTCTGCACAACTTCCTCCCTTGCTCGCGTCTTCTCCTTCTTCTTCTTCCGCGTCTTCTTCTCTGGTTCAGATTCGGATTCTGAACTTTCGACAGTAGACTCTTCAGAAGTAGAGGCTGCTTCCGAATCACTGTTATCAGTTTCAGTGGACTTGGACTTCTTCTTGGACTTCCGGGAAGACTTCTTCGACTTCTTGGACTTCTTCGAGGTCTTCCCTTTGTCTTTTGTCATATTCCGAGTGATGCTCGAGGTTTCATACTGCTCGGCATGCTTCTGTACCTCCGTTAAATCATCACCTCCTCCTCTTCTACAGTACAATTCCATATCCTGAGACGATCCTCCCAAGTACCAGTCCACAGCTTGCTGAGCACAGTAGCCGGGTCTTCCTTGGTTCTGAGGGATGTGATCCAAGAGATCTTCAAACCTCTCGGTGTAATCCCGCAGTGTCTCTTTCTTCTTCCGTTCGAGTCTCTGAAGCTCTATGAGGGTCATACGATCGTAGCCCACTCCTCTGAACCTTTTCAGAAAAGCTGCCTTCAGAGTAGCCCAAGCGGCCATTACTACAACATCATCCAACGTTTTACTCATCCACTTCCTTCCTTTCCCTTTGATCAAACTGGGAAATACACGGAGTCTGTCAACATCAGCGTTGTCGAGGCGAGAGTTTCCTGAGAAGGGCGAACCTTCTAGCTGTGATACGATCATGAAGAGGAGGGCGAAAACCTCACACGGAATACGGATCGTAAGAAAACACACCACCACGTTCTCGATCTGGCCAAGATAAAACACACGGCGTGCAAGTAGATCTTCAACTCCAGGTCATTCAGATTGCAAAGCTCACGTTCAGTAACTCAGAATATCAGAAAACTGCTCCTGTGAAGCACCAGCGCGTTCACCTAGAAGCTTCCCGTTTTCTATTCAGAAAGATACACGTACAAGTTCTTGGTCTCCTCTCTACTCGATTCTGTTCTCTACTCTCAGTCCCTCGATATCAAAACTATGATCAGACAGAAGTCCTCTTCAGACGTAACATCTGTGTAAATCTTCTCCTCAGCTCTATTGTTTCTCTACTCGATAGCTTCCGCACGGTAAATTCTACACTGCTCGATGATCGACAAACTGCGATAATGCCATAATGCCCTGAGAATTCTCTCTCTCCGGAGTACACCCCTCTGGGTTTTCCTCCATCCTACGCATCCTTCACTGTCACCTGGCAGAGGTAAAAGATACCCTAAACAGATGGCAGCAGAAAATTAAATCACTGATAATATATCTACACGTAAGAAGACTATTTCACTAAGCTTCGCAGATTCATCTGTACGGACGGTCGCCGACTTGGCTGTACAGTCAGCATCTGACATCTCCACTCGAAGTAACTCCGCCACGGCTACCTCTGGCCACCGGAATCACCTCGTTCTGACACGTGGAGCCCGAGTTATCACCATTGTCGTCTTCCGGCCCCCTTAAACTTTGAAGTACCGTAAGTATTGCCTCAGGTATCAGTTTCACTTGATTTTTTGACCCAAGTGAATAGTATTTCGAACTCTACATTTTTCTACAAAAGAATTGGTACCGACTTGGAGTATCTTTGATGCCATCTCGCTACCCCAGGACTTAGAGGGCCGCCAACCCGAAGGTGAGAGGTCCATTTCGAAACCCGGTGGTAATCTCCCTCTAGCATCCACACTAGGTGACTGCACTAGTGCAGGGGTAGACGGAGGCGTCCCGCATTCACGGTACGTTTAAGGGACATGTAGTGTCCCGCCCCTAGGCAACTTGGTGCCCCTCATATTCCCCCGAAGGGGCCAGCCTACTCCAAGCCGGTTGTGAGTCTGAAGGGATTTGATCCGGAGACCTCCTCCCTACAAGTTTCTCAACTACACCACGGAAGCTGATCTCACAACTGGTTTTGAAGACCAGTTTCTAAGCTAATATGCTAGAAAGCTGCGGTATTTCGTCTTTCCTTTCCTAACACGAAGTGCCATAACTTTCTCTAAACATGCTCTTTTTGTACATTTCGAATTTTAAACAAATACTACATACCATAATCTACATGAGAAAAATCTAAAAAGTATTTTTCGAACTCACTCTGATTTATGGTAAATTTCCCGGTATCAGAAATCTTGTAGAAGAACTCCAAGTAACTTTTCGCCTGCAACTCTGTTTGCAACTTTTGAACATACCACGGTGATCAGCGCGACGAGACCTATGCCGTGGTGTTTTCAGATTTTTGAATGGACACTTCCTCCAGAATCGACTTCTCTGAGGTCTTAGCTTCACTCAGAGAGACTAACTTCTAACTGAGAGGTGAATTATTCACTATGTGGAATAATTCACATCACGACAGCGTCTTCCTTGTTGGATCTAGAGATGGTCTCGAACATCGTGATGAAGTCGTCCGCATCATCATCATCGTCGTACGGATGGTACTTCTGCCGAGTGTGGGAAGCCATGTTGACTGCCGGCTGGTGCGACTGCCAACTTCTTTCTTCCTCAGGTCCAAGTGGTGGAGATGGTCTTCTCGAAGGTCCAGGCCTGTCTGAATCATGAAGATCGTCTTCTGAGTCAGAGCTACTGTCACTGCTACCTCCCGAGACGTCTGGAACAATCTCCTCCAGTCTTCCCTCACCTTGAGAAGCTTCTCCCGCACTTGGGAAGACGTCTTCCGAGTAACCAGTACCGAAATCTACTTTATACACGTGATCACCCGGTTGGCTTCTGTCTTCGCCAAAGATTATGCTCGAGATGGAAGGCTCTTCCAACTCTACCGATCGGATCTTCCTGAGCTCTTCTTCTTTCCTTTGGTGTCTCAGGGATATCCGCTGCTCTCTAGAAGCGGTTCGATGGGGTGAGTTAACCCACTCAGGATCTTTACCCGTGCGTCTTCTGCTTCTTCCTCCGGTCGGAGGCATCCACCAGAGTCCTGAGAACAGATGTCTCTCTTTTTCTACCACTAGATCTGGTAGACCAAATGACTGAACAACCGATCACAAGTTCAGAACGTCTTCTTCTCCTGCTTCTGGTTGCACTCACTGCAATCTTCCGAGATCGAGTCTTCCAAGTGGTTCTTGGAAGCAGGGAAGCGGCTTCTTCGAACTTCCCCTGATGTATCTTATCAGCTTCTGGTTGCGGTTTCTGTCTTCTAGCAAGATAGAGTCCCACAACACATTCAACTACAATCGAAGTTAGTTCGAAACGATCCTAACTAATGGCACACAGATCCAGGAAGCTCAGAACAGAAGTTACTAAGATGAAATCCCCGGCAGCGACGCCAAAAATGGTTCCTCACTATATGTAGTGACGAAGGATTTCTCCTTTTGCAGAGGATTTGCACAAGTATCTTCCACAGAGGATTTGCACAAGTAACGCTGCTCTAAGTTCTAAGATCTGTTCAAACACACAAACACACGGGTTTTGTCTAAAAAGCCCGTCTTCTCACAAAACCACACAAACCAACACGTCTTCCAGACACGCAAAAGGGTGCTCTGGACCTAAACAAACAACTACCAATTACAATATCACACAACTATTCACAAAGAAGCTCGGGAAGACGATCTTCCTGCTTCCAGGTTGCTTCTTTCGGTCTTCTCGATACCGTCTTCCCGAAGCGATTCTCGTCTTCTGGGGGTTTAGCTCGTCTTCTCACACCTCCAGAAGGCTGTCCTGCTTCGCAGAAGTCGACTAGTAACAGTCATTACACCTTATTCTCACACTCACATTCCAATCGGGTTGGATCAATCACAGGGTGTACGCCCCCTATAGCCTTCCCAGGCTTCTGCCTACGGAAGTTGTCTTCCTGCAGCGCTACAACGACATTCACCTTCACGGAAGCTCAATAGAAGTATCAGAAGCTCACTAGAAGAAGGTAAGAAGATGGGGAAGATGAGGGAAGATGGGAAGAAGAAGAAATCCAAACAAGAGAAAACAAGATGAAAAGGGGCAATTAAGATTCCGACAGGCTTCTAGTCCGGATCCTGACTAACAAGCCATCCCTGCTTGTAATAGTTTGGGGAGGAAGACAACAAACGTGAGTACTGTAGCACCGTCTTCTACTCGAGGATGTCGTCTTCTGTTGCGGGAAGAAGTCTTCTTTCTTCTTCACTTCACTGCTCTGACTGCTCTGTCTTCTGTGATCACTTATCCAGAAGACCGTTCGTACGTAGATCCCAAGTGCTCTACTGAACGAGTCAAGCTACACTCCACAACTGTTGACATTCACCGCCACTCAAGAAGAACACTTCCCATGCACAATTGGGAGCGAATTCAATACATTCCACCACCCAGAAGACATGAGCGAAGCTGCTGCACTCAAATCCACAATCTATTCTCCGAGAAGAAGTCACAATGGCATTGGGAAGCTCACTCCCGCTACTTCCTGCGACTACTCCTCGACACACCAGCCTAGCTAACAGGACTGCACGAGGATGCCGTTCCCTGTTCCTAGACTGTCCCTGCTCTAATGTGTCTCTCCTGCCTGCCTGTAGAATCGGTGTGTATGTTCAGTTACTGCCGAATTCTACAGAACTGGCAGAGCTCTCAGAGAGCTTTTCTCCTACCATGCTATCCTACTTAACCATCTGCCTCGAGAGTCAGGGGGGCGACCACCAGGGAGAGAGAGAGAGACGCTGACAAGAGGTTGTTACCTCACATGCATGCGGTCCCTCTTCCCAATTAGCCCTCCACTGTGTTACTCCTACGCTACCTATGCTGCCACATGGGGTCCTAACTATTTTTACATGGAAAACTGCCACCCTTAAGATAGCATGTCCAATCTTACTAAATCTGGAAGTGTCAATTGAGTTTGCTAACTACTCTGATTGCTCGGTGGCAATCTCTACATGATCTGCTCCTACCGGAGCTACTACCTCGACTTCTGATGGGCTGGGAAGTCCTGCACTTACCTCGGGTACCACTGAGGTAGCTTCCCTCTCCTCGCTCTTCGCTGGCCCTGCTGTTTCTGCGGCTACGTCTTCTTCGGCTTCGACTTCGGAAGACGGAATGGTCTTCTGGGAAGACGAGTCGAATGGTGCGTCTTCGGTCTTCTGAGGCACAGATGTAGTACTAGGGACCATGGCGATCTCATAGGGGTCCGGGGAAGTCGCTTCCTCCACGCGGAATACCTGGAAAGACGGCTCGTCTTCTTGTCTTTCAGAAGACATCATGTCTTCTGGGGCGTCTTCTGGAGTCTTCTCGTCTTCCAACGCTGTCACCACCAAGTGTACAGCAAGATCGAACTCCTCCTTCTCCATTCCGGATCCAGTCGAGGGTGCTGGGGCTTGGGAAGATGCGGTTGCAGGTGTCGGAAGTGAGAGAAGACCATAAAGTATCTTCACTCCTTCTATCTGTCTATCCAGGTACCTGAACATGCTATCTCTGCATTCCACCAACCTCGTCTTGGACTCGCTGTCCCATTCCCTAGCTAAGGTAAGTAACTTCTTACCCGCGGTGAAGTTGAACTTCTTCCGAAGCGCTTCTATCGACTGAGCTAGCATCTTCTGCGCACGGGCCTCCGCTGCTTCCCTCTGCGTCTTCTCTACTGCAGCTCGCGCTTCTGCGGCTTCTCGCTGCATCTTCCAAGTGATCTGCTCTTCTGCGAGGGCAGTGATCTTCTCCCGCACTCGGAGAACTTCCTGATCACGCTGCTGTACTCGCGTCTGCAACTCCTGGTTGCTCTTCCGAAGTTGCATCGACTCCTTGGCAGAAGCGGCTGCTTCCGCCTTGTACCTAGCTGCAAGCTTCTCCGTGGTGCGGAGACTAGCTTCCAGCGACTCCGTCTTCTGCTGGCTGTCTTCCTGTCGCAGCAAGGTGCGCAGGCCGAATCCAGGCTGTAAGCGCTTCTCCTTTGCCCTTGCTCTCCTTTCCAACAACTCCATAGCGGGCTGGATCTCCTTCTGGAAGTAGGCACTGAACTCCTCCAGTCGTCTTCCTGCGGAAGACAAGTTCATCCCCACCACTCGCTCGAGGGTGTCGACTTCGTCTTCCAGAGGCAAGGGAGCCTCTTCCACCACTACGGTCTTCATCTTCTGCGCACGAGAAGAAGCTACTCTTCTCATCTTCTGGGGTGGAAGACTCCTCGTGGCAGGAGCGGCTCTCCTCTTTGCGCTTCCTCGCATCGCAGTAGGAGTACCCATCCATCCTTCGTCTTCTGGAGTCTTCAGAAGACTCCCAGGTGTTACAGAAGCTGTCTTCTGCTCCGATCGGGTACTCAGCAAGTCTTCCTCCGAGTCCGACTCCGATCCTGAATGGATGAGGGAGATGGGTGTCCTCGGTACACTTCTGTGACCCATCTTCCTCACTGGCGTGGCGTCTTCTGACCCACTAGACTCGTCTTCCCTCACCAGAAGCGTCTTCTGGTGAGAGCCGAGCCTCAGCTGTGGCATCAGAGTGGGAGGGGGCGTTGCTGCTGCCTCTCGGTCATCGTCTTCCAAGGTCTCCTCCTTCACCTCCTGTCGCTCCGTTGGCCCATACACTGCCAGCTGATCTTCCCTAAGATCCCCCATGGCTACATACAAGTAGCAGAAGAAGGGCGTCAGATGTCCTCCCGCCGGGGTACCCAAGTATGCTAGCTCCGTCTGTACATAGTTGTGGATGTACGCGCCCCAGTAGATTGGCACTCTGTCATCCCACACTGATTCCAGGAACTCCACGTCCTGATCTCCTAAGTACCTTGTCTTCTGCGCTTTTCTCTTGGGAAAAAGATGCAGAAACAACTTCGCCAGAAGTCGCTTCTTCGGCTCCCGGTAAGACTCTATCTTCCAACCGTTCCTCCCCTGCCTGTCTTCCACGAAAAGACAGGTGGTACTCCCAGGCACATGCCATGAACTCACAATCCTAGGCAAGATCTTCTTCTCGTACCAATATCCTCGTTTCTCGGTCTCAGGCCTGTGAAACGCCTTACGCCACCAGTCTTCTGTCCAGGAAGATGGTCTTCCCCGAGCAACTCCTGCCTTTGCAGGTACACGGTTACGCGGTGGTAACGCGGCCCATACCTCCTCCAGAAGCCCTTGATCTGCGAGGTTCCAGTCCCACAGGAAGAAGTCGAGACCCAACTCCTTGAGGAAAGGAGTGGCCTCGGCCAATTCTGCCGCTGGTAACACCAAGCCTCGCGGATGCATCGACATACCTGGAAGATCTGCTGCACTAAACCACAAGCACCTACTATGAGCTGAAGGCTCAGTCCTTCCCGAGTGCCCACAGTCTAGCTTCCACTCTCAGAAGACGAAACTAGTCTTCCAGAAGACAGCTACTCCGTCTTCCGGGATTCTAACAGTACTTCCTAGATAGCTCTCGTCTTCCGAGCTATATCTAAACAATCCTATCTAAGCAAGGCCTCGCATGGATTACCAAGAAGACAACCCACCTTGCATTACATCCTACTTCCTATCAGAAGATACAAGATATGCGAGAAGTAGAGTATGAGAAAGGTTCAGAAGATGGTTGCGGGCTCCTGCGGTGACAGTGGCCTCTGGGAAGACACTTGGGACAGCTTCCGATTCAATGTCGTTCTCGGAAGACCTCCCGAAGTCAGACTTCCCTTCACTGGTCTCACCTGTCTTCTTCTTCCTACGCGCAGTCTATCCTCACAACAAACTCAAAACATGTGCACTCTGTTCTTCCGACTTCTCACCTCTCATACGCACTCAGAAGAAGTTTGCTGCATGATGGGAAGACATGACCCTCGACCATTCTCTCCGGATTCTGCCAGCAATACTTCTCACAACTCTCTTCTAAGTTCGGGAAGAAGAAGGAATAGGCTGCTAGGGGTCGGACAGAAGAGACCCGAAATGGACCCTCACGTCTTCTCGCTCATCTTGCCAGCCTTTCAGTCTTCTAGTCTCTCTAGGAAGATGTGGAGTTGAGAAGCTTGGAAGATCGGGAGGCACAGGCCTAGTTCCCGAGTTTCAACTTCTCGAAATAACACAACAACTCACCACACCACTCAGGCTTCGTACCAAGTCGCTCTAAACACAAAAGCAAAGCAAATCCACTCTTGATACGAATTGTGTTCAGTCGACTTCCGAAGACAGTCTTCCGAAGATGTCTTTCGAAGACAGCCAAGTTCAGAAAGCGTCTTCCGAAGATGTTCCCATCTTCCGAATCGTCTTCTATTCCAAGTTTCGGGGGTAGAGAGGTAAGGGGGTAGAGAAATTGATAGTTGGGTTCGCCAATTTGAAGGCTAGGGGTAGGGAAGCTCGAATTGAGCTCGGGAAGAAGCAAGGAGATATCTTGACAGAAATTGGGCAGCGCTTCCGCGCCCAATGTCTCAAACAGAAAGAATGGGGGGTGAGGTAATCGATCAGGCTGCCTGCACACAATCAAGGAAGCGCTGGGAGTACCAAGAAAATGGCGAGAAGAAGTGGGAGGGGAAAAGAACAGGGGGAAGAACCTCTACAGTCTTCTTCGGCTCCCGAGTTGCCTTCGACCTCCGCGCGCTTCTGGTTCTTGTACTAGCTTCCAATGCGACTCCTCTCGAATGCGCCTGCTGTCACCTTCGGTCCACACCTCGATTCTACCTTCGCTTCTACTCGCCACTCTCCACTGTCAACTTCTCGGAAGCTCCACAGAAATGCCTTCGCTCTCTCTGCTGTTTGTGCTCCCGCAATCCGATTTCACCCTTCGCCTAGCTGCCAACTTACTCTCTCCTACCTCGATGTCTCACTTGATTCCTCTCTCAATGCTAGCTCGAAGTTCACTCTCTCAATCGATCTTCTTCAGGCGCACTGTGCTGCGGGAAGTTGGAAGGTGGCTATTGTGCTTCCTCACGCATCTTCCCCGCAGATTAGGGGTTTCGATCCTAGGTGTCTTCTTCGACCTACCTACCACCTGGGTGCTTACTTAGTAGGTACACCTACTTGTTTACCCGAAAACTCGTGGTCAGGCCTTCGTGATCGCTGTCTTCCGCCGTCTTCCCATCTTCCGCCGTCTTCTCATCTTCCGAAGACGCAACTGAGAAGATGATCTTCCGAAGACGGTCGTCTTCTGAAGAAGTCAACTTCTTATTACAAACAGCTCTTAAGATCATCTTCCTGTTAAGGAAGACGTAACCTTAAGTAACAACGCTTCTTCAGTTATATAAACAAGTCATTAATCTCAAAAATTTCAAAAATTCGTGAATACTGTAATTTGTGGGCACCACACAACGCTTCTTCAGTTATACAAACGAGTTATTAATCTTAAAAATTTCAAAAATTCATGAATCCTGTAATTTGTGGGCAGCACACCAATGAGAGTTCATAGCTTCACTCCCCTTTCCTTTTGTGTCCCAAACCACGTGGTGACCTAATTTCATACATAGGCTACCACGTCAAGCCCCTAAAGTGCTAGCGTAACCCCTAAACTACATGCGAAGACATGTAAAATGACACGTAATCTCGAAAGATAACCTAACCTCGCTAGGAAGCATGCATGGGCGACATGTAATTACAACCCATGAGCTTAACTCCATCTACATGGTAATCAACCTACTAAACTCAAAATATATAACATCCTCTAGTGTCGACTTCTCTGAGGTCCTAACTTCACTCAGAGAGACTAACGTTTGACAGAGAGGTGAATTATTTACAATGTAAAATGATTCACATCACGACAACGTAGAGGTAACAGAGGAACGAAGTAAGGTGTCCTCCTGCCGGGGTGCCTAAGTACACCAGCTCTGCCTACACATATGCGTGGAAGAACGGGTGCCTAAGTACACCAGCTCTGTCTACACATATGCGTGGAAGAACGCGTCCCAGTTGATGGGCAACCCTTCCCAAATGGCTTCCAAGAATTCTACGTCCTGGTCTCTAGGTACCTCGTCTTCTGCGCTTTCTCTTTTGGAAAGAGGTGAAGGAACAGCTTCGTCAGAAGACACTTCTGCGGCTCCCGGTAAGCTTCTACCTTCCATCCGTTCTTTCTTTGTCTGTCCTCCAGGAAGAGAAGTTGTGCTCCCAGGTACATGCCACCTCCCCGGGATCATTAGTAGGATCTTCTTCTCTAACTCATACCCCTTGTTCTCTGCTTCTAGTCTGTGGAAAGCCATACGCCACCAATCTGCTGTCCATGAAGATGGTCTTCCCCGGACAACTCCTGCCTTCACAGGTACATGGCTACGGGGAGGCAATGCTGCCCAAACCTCCTCCAGAAGACCTTGGTCGGTGAGGTTTCAATCCCCCCGGAAGAAGTCGAGACCCAACTCCTTGATGAAGGGTTTGGTCTCGGTCAACTCTGCTGCCGGTAAAACCAACCCTCGAGAATGCATCGACATACTTGAAGCTCTATTGCACTAAGCCACACGTACTTACTGTGAGCCGAAGGCTCAGTCCTTCTCAAGTTCTCACAGTCTAGCTTCCACTCTCAAAAGACGAATCTAGTCTTCTAGAAGACAGCTACTCCGTCTTCCGGGATTCTAACAGTGCTTCCTAAGCTCCTCTCGTCTTCCGAGCTATATCTAACCAATCTTAACTAAGCAAGGCATCGCATGGATTCCTAAGAAGACAACCCACCTTGCATTACATCCTACTTCCTAACAGAAGATAGAAAATATGCGAGAAGTAGAGTGTATGAAAAGTTCAGAAGATGATCGCAGGCTCCTGCGGTGAGAGTGACCTCCAGGAAGACTCCAGGGACAGCTTCTGATTCAATGACGTTCTCGGAAGACTTCTCGCAGCCAGGCTACCTTTCACTGGTCTCACCTGTCTTCTGCTTCCGACATGCAATCTAACCTCACAACAGACACAAGACATTCGCACTCTGTTCTTCCGACTTCTCACCTCTCTTACACATTTAGAAGAAGCTTGCTGCATGACGGGAAGACATGACCCTCGACCATTCTCTCCAGATTCTACCAGCAAGACTTCTCACATCTCTCTTCTAAGTTCGGGAAGAAAAAGGAATAGGCTGTTATGGGTCTGACAAAAGAGACCCGTAAAAGACCTCCACGTCTTTTCGCACATTCTATCAGTCTTTCCAACCTTCTAGTCCCTTTAGGAAGATGTGGATTTGAGAAGCTTGGAAGATCGGGAGGCACAGGCCTGGTTCCCAACTTTCAGCTTCTCGAAACAACAAACAACTCACCAAGTCACTTAGGATTCATACCAAGCCTCTCTCAACACAAAAGCAAATCCAATCCACTCTTGATACGAATTACACACAGTCATCTTCCGAAGACTTCAAACATCAAAAGCGTCTTCCGAAGATGTTCAGATCTTCCGAAGCGTCTTCTGTCCAGAGATTCGGGAGTAGAGGTGCGGTAGGGTAGAGAAATTGATAGCTGAGGGATCGAATTTGAGAACAAAGGACAAGGAAGCTCGATTACAGCTCGAGAAGAAGCAAGAAGATGGCTGTCAAAAATTGGGCAGCGCTTCTACGTCCAATTTCACAGAAAGAAAATGCAGGATGAGAAAAACGATCGATGGGTCATGCAAACAACCGGGGAAGCGAGGGGGATACTAAACAAGAGGCGAGAAGCGATGGGAAGGGAAGAAAACATGGGAAGAATCTCAAACAGTCTTCTGCCTGCTTCCCGTAGTGTCTTCAATCTGCGCACTTCCGGCTCCATCTCAGCTCCAATGCGACTCCACAGAGCTGCTTCTACCGTCAATGTCCTGCTGCTTCTCTCGGCAGGGCTCCACCTCAGATCCTTCTTCAATCGCCCTTCAATGTTTGCTTCCGAGAATCTACAAGAGACTCCTTCAGCTCGACGGTGCTTCCTACTCTCAGAAATTCGTCCTCGCTTTCTCTCTAGCTGCAATTCGATCATAGCTGACCTCGATTTCACTCTGCTGACCCTCCTCACTGAATTCGGCACCTCCTAACTCACTCTTTTGTGCTAATGCCTTCGATGTGGTATATGCCTTCTCCCGTATCTTCTCGCGCAGTTAGGGGTTCTTCGACCTACCTGACCTACCTATTATCTTGAGCTACCTGGTATGTACACCTATCCTCCTATTGGATGGTGCGCGGTTAGATCTATGTAGTCGCTGTCGCTGTCTTCTGAAAGACACGCGTCTTCCGTCTTCCGAAGACCTAGTCGGGAAGACGTCTTCTCGGAAGATGTCCTTCTTCTGTCTTCGGAAGAAGTCGACTTCTTACAACAAGTTCTTAAGACCATCTTTCTTCTAAACAAGATGTATTCTTAAGCAACAAGGTTATTTCAATTACACGGACATGTGATTAACTTCAAAAATTTCAAAAATTCGTACATCTTGTAAATTATGGACATCACATACGCCCACCCTCACATGTTTGCGTCTCCGCAAACATCAGAGCTGGTTCACGTCCAATATTTCTTGACAAACCACCCATTAACGCGGGTGGTCATCAACGTACCATCTAACTCTTGCAACTTAAGGACCCATCCAGCGAAGATGAAGCTTCCCAGGGAACTTGAGATGCCTGTTGTCGTACGGAAGAACCAAGTCTCCATCTGCGACGGTCACCTTCTTCAGCTTGCCATCATAGTTCACCTTACATTGTGCTTGTACTTCGTACGTCTTCTCCAAAGCTGCATTCATGTCTTCTTCGAACTCCACAAAGTTCAGAAGATGCTGCTCCTGGCTTTCCTCTTCTTCCATGCGTTCGGTAACGGCTAACCTGTAAGTAGGGACCTCTAACTCGATGGGAACAACAGGTGTCATTCCATAAGTTAGGTAGAAGGGCGTCTTCTGAGTCGTGACCTTGGGTGAAATCATGAAAGCCCATAACACAGATGGCTATTTCGTGTCCCAATCATACGCATGGTTAACTGTTACTTTATTCTGAATATTACAAAGAAGATCATTCGACTTCTCTGTCAGTCCGTTAGCTTTCGGGTTGTATGACATCGTCTTCTGATGCTTTATCCTGAAGTTCTGAGTCAGGAGAGAAATAGTCTCATTTAGAAAATGAGTACCTCTATTTGATACTAGTTCCAGCGGGCATCCATATCGAGTGATAATGTTGTGCCAAAGGAACCTGGTTACCACTGCGTCATCGTTCTTCCTTGTGGCTTCGTCCTCTACCATCTTGGTAGTATAGTCGGTAGCTATCAAAATGTATCATGCTCGCATTCTTCTAGCTACCGGAGTGATAGGCCTAAAAAATTCGATTTTTCACTTTCAAAAGAAGCAAGCGGTAGAATGAGAGTAAGAGGTCACTTGGTAGTAGCTGTTGGTCTTCCCACCCTCTGGCACGCATCACATTTCTTGATTTCCTGAAAAGTATCTCTGTACATGGTCGGCCACCAGTAACCGGCGTCCAACATCTTCTTCACCGTGATCTTCAGCCCATAGTGACCCCCAGCATCTTCGTAGTGAAGACCTGTGATCACTAGCTTAATCTCTGAAGGCTCAAGGCATCTCCTTAGCTTCTCGTCATGTCCCTTCCTAAACAGGATACCCTGGAAGATGGCGTAGGGACCTGCCTTGTGTAGAAAGACAGCCCTCTGCTCAGCATCCAATCTCTCGGGGTACTGTTGGTCTTCCAAGAACTTCCTTAAGTCCTTGAAGATCGATTCTTCTGTGAAAGTCGCAAAGATCGGATCAGAAGACCTAGTCTCGTCTTCTGGGAAGCAGGCGGTACGTCCCCCATCAGATGGGAGTATCTCTGTAGAAACTGAAAACAACTTCTCGTCAAGGAACTCGTCTTTCATTTCATCTTCTCGTCGCTCCGTCTTCAATCTGGATAGATAGTCAGCATTAACATGCTGTCTTCCAGACCTGTACTCAACCGTGTAAGTAAATTCCTGGAGTAGAAGAATCCACCTAGCTATCCTACTAGACAAATGTACTTTCTTCACTAGATGTTTCAAAGAAAAATGATCCACATAGAAGACAAACGGATTGACTAGAAGATAGTGCATAAACTTCCTACAGGAGTAAATCATGCCAAGACACTCCCTTTCAGTTGTAGAGTACTTCTTCTCTGCATCATTGAGTTGTCTTCTCGCATAGTAGATGGGATAATCCTTCTTCTTCTCATCTTTCTGACTCAATACCACCCCTATGACGAAAGCAGAAACATCCACATAAATGTGGAAGACTCTCTCCCAATCAGGTGGTCTTAGGATAGGAGATTCTGACAGAAGTCTTTTCATTTCTTCGAATGGTTCCTATTGCTCAGAAGACCAAATGTAAGGTTCGTCCTTCTTCAGCAACTTGGTAAGTCTCCCTGCTAACTCTGCGTACTTGTCAATAAACCTTCTGTAGTATCTTACGTTGCCCAGGAAGCTTCTCAACTGAGTCAGGTTAGCAGGTGGGTGAAGTTTCATGATGACCTCCACCTTAACACAGTCGACTTCTATACCTCTTCCAGAAATCCTATGTCCTAGCAAAATTCCTTCTGACATACCAAAGAAGCACTTCTCAGGGTGAAGAGCCAAACGTTGCTCTCTACACTTCAAAAAACACTTCCTCATAAATATCAGGTGATCTTCTTTCGATCCAAACATGCAAAAATCATCCCAGAAGATCTCCATGAAAGTACGAAGATACTCCTTGAGCAAGTACCAGTCCACGGCTTGTTGAGCACAATAACTGGGTCTTCCTTGGTTATGAGGGATGTGATCCAGGAGGTCTTCAAACCTCTCGGTGTAATCCCGCAATGTCTCTTTCTTCTTCCGTTCGAGCCTCTGAAGTTCTATGAGTGTCATCCGGTCATAGCCTACTCCTCTGAACCTCTTCAGGAAAGCTGCCTTCAGAGTAGCTCAAGCGGCCATTACTAACTCATCATCCAATATTTTACTCATCCATCCCTTCCCTACGATCAAACTGGGAAATACACGGAGTCTGTCGACATCAGAGTCTTCCTTGTTGGATCGAGAGATGGTCTCGAACATCATGATGAAGTCGTCCGCGTCAACATCATCGTCATACGGATGGTACTTCTGCCGAGTGTGGGAAGCCATGTCGACTGCCGACTGATGCGACTGTCAACTTCTTCCTCTCTCAGGCCCAGGTGGTGGAGATGGTCTTCTCGAAGGTCCAGGTCTGTCTGAATCACGAAGGTCGTCTTCTGAGTCAGAGCTACTGTCACTGCTATCTTCCGAGACGTCTGGAACGATCTCCTCCAGTCTTCCCTCACCTTTGAGAAGCTTCTTCCGCACTTGGGAAGACGTCTTCCGAGTAACCAGTACCAAAATCTACTTTATACACGTGGTCACCCGATTGACTTCTGTCTTCTCCAAAGATTATGCTCGAGATGGAAGGCTCTTCCAAATCTACTGATCGGATCTTCCTGAGCTCTTCTTCTTTCTTTTGATGTCTTAGAGATACCCGCTGCTCTCTAGAAGCGGTTCGTTGGGATGAATGTACCCACTCAGGATCTTTACCCGTGCGTCTTCTGCTTCTTCCTCTGGTCGAGGACATCCACCAGAGTGCTGAGAAGAGATGTCCCTCTTCTTCTAATACTAGATCTGACAGACTGGATGTCTGAATAACCGGTCACAAGTTCGGAACGTCTTCTTCTCTTACTTCATGTTGTACTCACTGCAGTCTTCCAAGATCGAGTCTTCCAAGATCGAGTCTTCCAAGAAGATCTTGGAAGCATGGAAGCGGCTTCTTCCAGTTCCCCCTGATGTATCTCATCAGCTTCTGGCTGTGGTTCCGATCTTCTAGCAAGATAGGACCCACAACATACTCAACTACAATCAAAGTTAGTTCAGAATGAAACTAACTACTGGCACACAGATCCAGGAAACTTAGAACAAACGTTACTAAGATGAAATCCCCGGCAATGGCACCAAAAAGGGTGCTCACTATATGTAGTGACGCAGGATTTCTCCTTGATAGCTGAGAAATCGAGGAGATTTCTCCTTGATAGCTGAGGGATCGAATTTGAGAACGACGGACAGGGAAGCTCGATTACAGCTCGAAAAGAAGGAAGAAGATGGCTGTCGAAAATTGGGCAGCGCTTCTACGCCCAATTTCACAGAAAGAAAATGCGGGATGGGGAAAAAGATCGATTGGTTTCCTGCAAACAACCGAGGAAGCGCGAGGGATACTAAACAAGAGGCGAGAAGCGGTGGTAAGGGAAGAGAACACAAGAAGAACCTCAAACAGTCTTCTGCTTGCTTCCCGTTGTCGCGCTACTTGGCGGCTACATGTTACATTTCTACTCCGACATTTGAGTTTAGTAGTTCTAGAAGTTAGCTCATATTACTTCTAGTCGTCTACGTATATGTTTGACATCTTTGCATACGGTGTTCTAGGTGCATGTGTGTTTTACCATATATGGATTCCACACTTTGCTCATGTAGCAGATCCGTTGTACAAGCTGCTGAGGAAGGGGCAAAGATTTCAGTGGCAAGAGGAGCAAAGCGAGTCTATGAGGAAGTTGAAAGATCTTTTGGCTTCACCACCAACTCTACGGAAGGTAACATATGAGTTGGGCAGATCTGTTATCCTTACTGTTGATACTAGTCTTATTGGCATTGGATGGGTTGTAGGACAAGACGATGAGGATTGAAATAGATATGTGGTGCGTTTTGGTGCTAAGGTATTAAGTTCACGTCAAAGAGACTACCCTTAGGTCAAGAGAGAGCTATGGGGAGTAGTTACTGCGATGAAAAGTGACAAAGAATACTTGATAGGAGCACCTATGGTTGTAGAGACGGATTGTTTACCTCTCTTGGGAATGATCACTAGCTGTACAACTCCAGATATTGCTATGTTGAGGTGGATAGCATATATCAAGTCCTTAACCCCAGAGTTTAGACATATTGCAGGAAAAGACAATCCTGTGGCAGATATGTTATCAATGGCTAGGTATTACGATGAGAAGGAAATGATAGATGACCAGGAGGATGTGAGAACAGAGTTCTATTCTAGTGTTCTTGCTAGAAAGGATAGAAGCTGTTTTGCAGCTCCATTGGAGTTATTTGAGGAAACTATGTACGATGGCGAGTGGTTGGATCTTGGACGCTATTTGAGTTCATTGGAAAGGCAAGAAGGCTGGGTTGATGCAGATTTCAAGAGGATCCATAGAACAGCTTATGGGTACTTTTTATATGGAAGACATCTATGGAAGCGCCTTAAGCTACAAGGAGGTGTACCACAGCGGGTGGTATGTGACTTGGAATTGCAGCAGAAGCTGATCAAGGAGTTCCATGAGAGTCTATGGGTCGGTCATAGAGGAGTTTGGGCTATATTTGTCAAGATAAAGGAGAAGTATTGGTGGAAGGATATGTATAAGGATGTAGTACAATTTGTTTCATCCTGTATACCTTGCCAGATGTATTCCAACATACGCCATCGTGATGGATTGCATCCTACTTATCCTTTAGCCATTCATTACAAATGGGTAGTGGATCTGGTAACTATGCCATTTGGGCTTGGACAAATGAGGTATCTAGTCTTGGCTAGAGAAGATCTATCTAACCAAGTTGAAGGCCGTGCCTTGAGGACGAAGACCACTGCTAGTGTCTGCCGCTTTCTACTTGAAGATGTTATTTGTAGATATGGGTGTGTGGGAAAGATCACTGCAGATAGAGGTGAGCTGGATTCACAAGAAGCAGTTGAGTTCTTCAAGCGATTGGGAATCAAGTTGGCGTTAACTACTGCTTACAATCCTGAAGGGAATGACAAGAGCGAACGAGGCCATCTGTCAATCATCAAAGCTTTGGTAAAGGCTTGCAAGGGTAAGATCCGTGAATGGCCTAGACTGCTATCATTTGCTTTATGAGCAGACTGTACAACTCATAGTACCGTTACAGGTTACATGCCACAAGAGTTGATACTAGGGCAAAGACCTGTGATGCCAATTGAGGAGGTTGTGCCTACTTGGAATGTTTTGCCATGGGAAGATGGTAGAAGTACGGAGGATCTTCTTGCATTAAGGATCCAGCAGTTAGAACGAAGACCTGAGGATGTTGCCCAAGCTGTGGAAAGGTTGAAGACTGCTAGAGAGAGAAACAAAGACAGATTTGATAGAACGCATAGATTACGACCCAAACCAGTTAAAGAAGGTGATTGGGTGTTAGTCTATGATAGTAGTCTTGATAATCAACATAGCACTCTCAGAAAGTTTTCCAAGAGATGGTTTGGACCTTATGTGGTGTTAGAAGTTTATGATAACGCCACATACTCTTTGAGAGAGTTAGATGGAGCAGTGCTCAAGGTACCAATCGCAGGGAAGAGAATCAAGCTCTTTAGAAGGAGAGGAGAGGACCAGAACATTGCAGAGCTTACTGAGGATGAAGCTGAAGACTCAATGGAGATTGAAGATGAGTTTGAAGCTGAAGCTGAAGAGTCTTGATCTGGATTTGGCACATACCGGAGGATGTGTAGGTTCAGAGGGGGTGGATGTCGCGCTACTTGGCGGCTACATGTTACATTTCTATTCCGACACTTGAGTTTAGTAGTTCTAGAAGTTAGCTCATATTACTTCTAGTCGTCTACATATATGTTTGACATCTTTGCATACGGTGTTAACACTATTTTGAGTCCTAGTAGGCTGATAGCATGCTAGTTATCTTGTTCAAGCATTTGTGCGCTTGTGCAAGTGACTTCTTACTTGTCTATGACGTTCAATATACATAACTTAGGGTTTCCATGCTGATAGGGGTTTGAGCTCATGGGTTGTACTTACTTGTCGTCCATGCGCGTTTTCTAGCTGGTTTAAGTTATCTTTCAAGGTTGCGCGTCATTTTAGGTAGTTTAAGATCTACGTTGGCATTTTAGTGGAGCTAACGTGGTAGCCTATGAGTGAAGTTAAGTTACCACGTGGATTAGGATACTAAAGGACAACCAAGTGGAGCTATGAACTCCCATTGGTCTATTTTTATCTTTTGTAAAACTTTAAATTTAGAAACAGAGGTCTAAAGGGGATTTCGAGCATTTGGTGAGAGGACTTCGAAATCTGAGAGCACAGGATGGTAGAGCTCGTCATGCCAAGCACTTTCAGTGAAATTCTCGATCGATTTGAGGCAATAAAGACAAAGTTATGAGCAATTGAAGTTCGGATTGTGCCAGAACTGAATCACTTTTGTTGGATTTAGGGTTTTCAGTGTCACTTGCAGCAGATTTGAGGAAATTGCTTCAAAACTTCGAGGTTGTGTTCTCTGCCAGCAGGGCTACGATTTCTCAAAAAGTTTCTCATCGATTGAGTGACTGAGTAATTCAGGGCGGCCGCTGAAGCAGAGAGGGTCTGAAAAGCTCTTAATCTAGAGCAGTGACTTCAGAGAAGGAGATCTGGAGTTCTGTGTACAATCAGGAGTCCCAACTTCACAAGGATGTTCAGCATCCTGTAGACTTCAAATCCTGTAAGAATCTTTGAAAGTGATCGAGCCAATCTTCTGTTATAGGTCGAAATAGCCACCTGGGTACCAGAAATTGCTGTAATTTTCTTACTCCGGACTTTTCTGTCCACATCTCGGTGCTGGAATTTGATCTCAGGCTGAAACTCCGTGTGTGTGTTCAGTAGGACCTTATTTATATGTAAGGGAAGTTTAGAAGTCTAAACCTTCATAGTTTTCCTCTCCGTGAGTGTTGAAGTTCACCGTCCGATCTTATTACTGCTAGTTAGACCTGAATTTCACTTTCTGAGCATATTACAGGATCTTACACACCTATGTGAGTGTTTATAGCCCCTGTTGTAACCTGAAAGCCAACCTCTTGAGTAAACATCCACAGCCAGAAGCCCGGCGCTTTCCTAGATAGACGGATCACACTCCGATACTGTAGTGTCTTCAATCTTCTGCGCACTTTCGGCTCCATCTCAGCTCTGCGACTCCACATAGCTGCTTCTATCGTCAATGTCCTGCTGCTTCTCAATCGATCAGTGCTCCACCTCAGATCTTTCTTCAATTGCCTTCAATGTCTGCTTCCGGGGATCTACAGGAGACTCCTTCAGCTCGATGGTGCTTCCTATTCTTAGAAATTCGTCCTCTCTTTCTCTCTAGCTGCAATTCGATCCTAGATGACCTCGATTTCACTCTGCTGGCCTTCCTCACTCAATTCAGCACCTCCTAACTCACTTCGGCACCTCCTAACTCACTTGTCTGTGCTAATGCCTTCGATGTGGTAAGCAGGTGATGATTCTGTGCTAATGCACTTCTCACCTATCTTTTCGTGCAGTTAGGGGTTCTTTGACCTACCTGACCTACCTACTACCTTGGGCTACCTGATAGGTACACCTACCCTCCTACTGGGTGGTGCGCGATTAGGCCTATGTAGTCGTTGTCGCTGTCTTCTGGAAGACACGCGTCTTCCGTCTTCTGTCTTCCGTCTTCCGAAGACCTGGTCGAGAAGACGTCTTCTCGGAAGAAGTTGACTTCTTACAACAAGTTCTTAAGACCATCTTTCTTCTAAACAAGATGTATTCTTAAGCAACAAGGTTATTTCAATTACACGGACATGTGATTAACTTCAAAAATTTCAAAAATTCGTATTTCCTGTAAATTATGAGCACCACAGAAGGCGGAGCAACGATACACGAAGTAGGTAAACAAGCATCGGCGGCAAGTGAAGTTTCAAGTGAGCGAAGAAGTATGGTTGAGTACGAAGAACTTCACCCTTCAAGAAGAAATTTCGGCTAAGTTTCTCATCAAAGTTCGTGGGACCTTCTGTCATTGTCAAGAATTTGAACGAATATGTCTATACGTTAGACCTTCCTCCCGAGTGGCAGTTGCATCCGACTTTCCATGTTTCTTTATTAAATAAATACTTCAAGGATGATTTGCGGCTGGAGCGCAAACATGTTCTCAAGTCTCAACCTGATCTCGTGCAAGGCGAAGCAGAATACGAGGTAGAGATCATTTTGCGATCGCGATGTAAATCTGACCGGATGGAGTACTTGATCAAATGGCGTGGATACCATTTGAAGGAAGCAACTTGGATCCAGAGGAAGAGCTAGCACATGCAAACGAAGTATTAGACCTCTTCAAACGACGCAAGGACAACAAGTGCGTTAGCAAGATGAGGACATCTCCTTCCTGCGAGGAGTGAAGGAACGACGAACCATACGTGTAGCAACTTGACACGGCTTGGGCCGATAGACTTTGTAGCTTTACCTTGTTGTGGAAATAAAGAATTTATTTCTGTAAAATTGCCTAAGTGTATTGGTAGTGCATGGCTATGACTAGTTCTGATCAGATGCCTAGGATGTTATCAAGAGGAGGAACGAAGCACACTCAAAGGAAGCGAGTTGGTTTGGATAAGCATCTAAATCAAGACTTAGGTTTGTCGTAGCGTTGGCAAAGCAAGTATTAATTTTCATACTTATCTTGGGACTTGGAGTGATCTTGCATTGTGGTTTTCTAACTGCAAAGTAAACTTAGTAGCGCGTCTAAGTCAAATTAGGTTGCGACTAGAAAGTGAGTTTCAGGAGATCTCGTAAGTAGGTGTGAATATTATAAGTTAGCAAGTTAGAGTCTTAAGTAGAATGTTTAGAAATTGTCAACTAGTTTTGTTTAGGGATGGTCGAAAAGGTTAGGCTTTCTCCGAGACTAGTTGGAATTTTCTAAGTGTTCTAGCGAACACTTAAGATTCAAGCCAAGAAGGGAATTGCGGGTTAGCTACGAGAACGCAATTCAAGCGCCAAGGAGTTGATTACCCATTTTGAACTTGGCGTTAACTTAAGGATCATTGTTGATGAGGGCATCAATCTCCAAAGTGGGGGGTGAATGTCGCGACCCTCAATCTCAAGATCAGACACAGACGCGAACAATAGAACTCTAGTGGACTTGTACTAGGTTGTGAACGACTTGGCCAGGAAGTCGAGATCAGATGAACTCTAAGTGGTTCTCTGAACCAAGGTTGGAACATTGGGTTAAGACATAAGGGCCTACCCCAAGACAACCCCAGACGAATGCTGACCTAAAGGGGCAAGTCTAGAAACGGATCGAAACAGAAGCCTGAGACATAAGTCTGAGACGCAAGACCGAGACGGGAGTCCGAGACGCAGACGGATGGTGGTTCGGACGCTGGTCCGAACCACAGGGTTCGAATCTAAGTCTGGACCACAAGTTCTAAAAAAATGGCTAAGTGTTGGAGCTCCAGCGACATTTTAGGCCGTGGACGGAGCTCCACGTAAGATCTCGAGGCGAATAAGATATAATTGGAAAGGCCTCGTCGAGAGCTTTCCAGTGATATCCAGAACTCCTCGAACTGATCTCTGAGTTGAGAATTATGGCCCATCACGTGATCGGGTTGTGGTATAATTTTCATAGACCAAAGAGGAAGGCGGGACCGCGGATCCCCAAAAGTATATATGAGGGGGGCTCGATGCTTGGGTGGGACAGGACGAGTCATCCGATCCCAGCGTTCGACGGACGTACTCTTGGGGCATGAGATGATGGTTGGACCGGCTCCAAGGCACGTTCCGGTCCAGACTTGGACGTCTGGACTTAAGAACGATGTAAGGACTAGAGCAAGACTAAGGAACGAGACGGCGGGTTGGACGACCGTTCGAGAGCCTAGACCCAAACGGACATCATGGACGGTTGGGTCATTAGGTGTGCTGGAAGTACTGCATAGGACCTAGACTTTACGGGAAGTCCGCTCCAAGTCATCTTGTGACTTGCACATGTTTTGAGACCGACCTAGACGAGTCTAGGTCGGGACTTAGGGAATACTGAGCTTGATGATTAAGGAGATGGTTCGGCTCTGATCAGGTGTCGTGTCATGGACCGGCTCTTACATGAAAATCAAATTTTTGACTGTTATCGCTCCAAAGACACTCATGGGTAAAACAAGCTAGGCTCGAGCTTACGGACTTTTGACACAACTTTGGATCTTCACTTTCATTACATCGATGGGTAGAGCTCCTTGTTAGCTTCTCATGGGCACTTCGTCTACTTCATTTGGACGCTTAGTGGAGAAGTTACGAGATTCGAAAGATGAGTAAAACAAGCTAGGCCTCATCTTACGGGCTTTTGGCACAACTTCGGATCTTCATTTTCATTACATCGATGGGTAGAGCTCATTGTCAGCTTTCCATGGGCACTTCGTCTACTTCATTTAGACGCCTAGTGGAGAAATTACGAGACTCGAAAGAAGAGAAAATCAAGCTAGACCCTAGTTTACTTTTGTTGACTGGGTATTTGCAGCTCCAGGCGCTATACTAAGGACGCAAGGGGCCTGCTTCTTGATAATCAGAGAGAATTGGTATGTACTATGACTGACGTAAGGGGGCTGTTTAAGGGGTTAGCTTGTTCCTGCGATCTGTCGGTGGACGGTTTGAAGAATTGAGAAGTCCAATGCGAACGCGCAAGGTGTCGTTGGGTTCAGATCTGTGCAGGCTACGCATTGGTTAAGAAGGTTCGTGAAGAGGCTGATCGAGGAATGTGTTCTGGGAAAAATTGAGACGTAGGGAGATGATTTGGAGGGCTTCAGTGATCTGTGAAGGAGAGTTGGACCGTTCGGACCGTTTTGGAGTCCAAACTTGCTGTCCTTAGATCCATCGGGATCAGAACGCCGAGTTCTATATGAAATTGAAGACGATACAAAGTTCCATCGGACGGTTTGGGAGTTCAGAGTGAAATTGACTTGTAGGGAAGTGCTTACGTCAGATTTTTGTTCGTCTGCGATCTGAAGTTGAGTTGTTCTTCACGATTGGTGAGCCAAGCTCTTCGTTCTTGGTGCCTATGCGATCAGGAGTCTTCATCTACACATAGGAGAAGACTGTATGTGGATTGGGTTGTTCGTTTGGATGTGGTGAGCGAGTTTGAGTCGCAAGGAGTTGATTTACGTCAATTTTTTACATCCTGCGATCAAATTTCTTGCATGGTGTTGTGAGAAATTTGGTCGTTGGGTTTAGGGTAGCTAGATCTACCTACCAAAGAAGACGGATATCAGATCAGACGATCCGTTTGGACGGTATGTGCTGTTTTAAGCTGCAGGGAGGAGTTTTTGAAAGTCCGGTCATCTGGGATAAAAAATCGACGATATCTCGGCTGTTGGGAGTCGGATCTGAAGGTTTCTTGGGCCATCGGAGTCAGGGAAGAAGACCTTAAGGACATCTGAAGACCGTTTGGCGAAAGGAGAAAGTTCTCAGATAGGTCTTTTTCGGTTCCTTCGCTACAATTTTCACTTTTTTTAGTTCGTTGGAGTTCTAGTTGGTTATGCATAGCTTGTGTAGTTAGCTTAGCTAAGAGCTTGTACATGAACGTTGTTTGGATTTGGGTTTGAATTGTGTGATACTGGGACAACTCTTTTTGTTAGCAAAGGGATGTTTCTCTTACTTTGAGCTACGCTTTGGTGGTTTTGGGTCTAGGTTGAGATTCAAGGGCTCATTTTAAGAGGTTTTGAAGTAGATTACAGATCGCTTTGGTCTATTTTTCAGTCTTGAGGTCTTAGGAGAAAGAATCGGCAGTGTATATGCATTGAGAGTTGGTATATTAATGACGTTCGTTTTCGTGCTTGTGTTTCTCTTTCTTGTTCTCTGTTCATCACATTACATCTCCACAGTCAAGAACTTCACGTTTTTCTGGACATTCTTCACGCAAAATCCGACACGACACCGGACCAAACTAAGTTAAAGTAAGTGGTGCATGAACGCTAACGTGTGATTGTGGTTTGCAAGTTAACGTTGTGACTTTCGTGACCTACTGAGCAAGAGCTTCCATTGATGCAACAAGGCGGTAGGTGCGAGAAACTGTCTATGAAAGATCAATCATCATACCTCTAGCATGAGAAACTTTGATGAGGAATATTATAATCAAGTAATGATTTCCACATTTTCTTTTGTCGTACTTTTTACCGTAGATCGATTCAAGATCATTATTTTGACTTTGTATTGTATCTCGTGTATTTTTGTGTCATTATTATCTTTAGCGCTCGACGAGAGTGATTATCTCGTGTTAAATTTAGAATCCAGAGTATTTTGGTTCAAGCACTTGAGGGTGTGAGAGTGTTTTAGGGTTACAACTTGATCCATAGTGCCAAGTAGGAGAAAATGTGATCTCCAATCTTCTCTCTCATTGGTCTATTTTTGACCAATCAAGTTAAATCAAGTTGCATGGACGGTTTTGGAGTTTCGAAAGTCTTCTCGTGTGTTATTTGTGAAATGTGTGATCTCATTGGGGAGCTCTTGAGTTGAACTATAATCTAGAGGGGAGGATTGATTGATTTGGAGTTATGATAGATGAAGTCAAAAGGGTCGTATCGATATTCTGAATCAGATTCTTGAGTGTCCCGGAAGTTTAAAAGATGATCTTTCGGTATTGTCAAAAGGGTTGGATAGTTGACGGTGCTGTTTGCACTGATGTAAATTATTCTTACGTTTGGATTGGGTTTGACCTTGAAATGGTTAGTAGAAGTTGGCTATAACAGTTGAGAGGTGGAATAAAGCTGTTTTGCTTGGATTCAAAGATTGAGTTATTTCATGAGCATTGGATCAAATCTCTGATTGAAAATCTCCAAGATTGAAGTGTGCCTTATGAGCTTATTTCTTGTGAAATTTCAGCTCTTTTGGTTAAGAAAGGTGTTTGGGTCGCAGATTTTAGCTATCGAGGTCTGTAAAGCTCATAAATTAGTACAAACAAAGAGTTTGGTCCACTCCGAGCAATTGATTTGGGGTCTGAATCAGAAATTTTAGAGGGTTTAGTGGATCAACAGAAATTTCATGTGAAGTTTGAACCCAATTGGGAGTTCGAGTTGGGAGCAATAGATTATTGAAGTTCTGATTACAACATGACGGGTTTGAATGAGAGAAGAGATTTCACCCACATCTCTTGGTTGATCTCGAGTGAACTATTTGAGATTTGCAGATGGAACCTGTTGGAGGTGATGCAAGTGAGTCAAGGGAGCTATGTTGTGAATTTGGTGCTGAGATCACAATCAGAGAAGGCGTTATGTTGTGTTGAGGTTGCTGACGGAGAATCTTTAACTACAAAAGTACTGTTGTCTTCGACAATTGTGGTAAAAGTTACTTTGATCCAGTCAAGGTTTTATCTATATCATTGGAAAGCTCGCATGATAGGCTTTCAACTACTTTAAGATTCATCTTGAATGGAGTTCATATCAACGGAATGTCGAAAGTCAAAGTTGAGTATTTTAGTTAGTTTGTTGGAGAAGACATTGTTAGTGCACAAACCGACCTAAGGGATCGTCTGATGATACTTCTGTGAACTAAAGTGAAAACTCTAGAAGACAAGGTTTCTAGTGATATGATGTATGTCTAGTTTGGATATTGTTTGATTACTCGAAACCTAGATTAAACATTAAACATGAAGATCAAGATGAGGATATGAAATGTTATAAGTTATAAGTGGTAAAAATCGTCAATTTTTGATCAATTGTGATAGGAGTTACTTTGATTCAATCAAGATGTTATCTATATCATTAGAAAGATCGTACTTTCAATTACTTTAAGATTCATCTTCAATGGGTTTCACAGCAGCGGATGGTAGAAGATCAAAGTTGATTATGTTAGTTAGTTTGTCGTTAAAAAATAGTGAAGAAGACATTGTTAAGATATAAGCCGACTTAAGATATCGTTTCATGATGCATTTGTGAACTAAAGCATCTTTTTATCATGTATAGATCCTTCATGTACTTAGGTCATGATTGAAGAGTGTGTTGTGTGATACACATGCGTTACACTTAAGATCAAGTTAGGTCCGTATAAACTGAGACAAATAGATACTAGAGTCAGATAAAGATTGATCGACTAAATAATGAGCATCAGAATTTTATCGAGTTGGTCCAAGGTCTTGCCGTATCTCTCTACAGCTAGATACCCCGTGTATTCTCAAACCAAACTTCACTCCACGACATCGGATAAGGTCATTCACGATCATAAGCTCCGACTTTGGTCCAAGGGGACACTAACTCGTATTACTTTTTCAAAAAATATCGATGACAGCGTGTTACAGTCCAGCGCTATACCCACATGGCTGGCGATGGACGAATACTCACAACTCCATAGAAGATTGGCTCGGAACTCTTTACTTTCTATTCCTGTCTCTACTCACAACCTCCATTTACAGAAGAGAATCTTCAAGATCTACATATAATGCTCTCTCCTGTTACTCAACGGGTCTCTTCAGCTGAATACGCATTCCTCCTTGACTCTCCAACACCTGCAGAGATATTTCAAGTCCTCTCTTCTATGCTTGCATGTAAATTCTCGAGTCTGTATGGGTTTAATGCTGATGTCCTCTTAGTCCTTTGGCTGATTACTGGTGATGGATATTGTCGAATGCTGCGAGAGCGTTGGACAGCTAGAGAGTTTCATCATTTCTCCAAATATTATTGTTCTTTTGCCCTAATTGAGTTTAGGATTGATCGTAAATCATAAATCCTAAACTCGACCCCTTATGCTCAACGACTGACGACTGATCTTTTGTCGACCCAATATAAGTTGATGAAGAAGATCATTACTCCTTCCGAGTCTGGTACCTCCACAACAGCAAGGGTTTGTCCATGGCCGATCAATCCACAATTATATATTCACTTTTTACCTAGCACATGAGTTTCTCAAGCGTCAACATCGTACTGAGAGCTTACTCATGCTGGATTGTGAGAAAGCTTATGATAAGCTCTCTCATATATATTTGTGGCATCTTCTCAAGTCCATGGAGTTCGAGCCGGAGTTCCTAGCATTGGTGAGCAACCTTACAACAGGGGTGACTGACAGAGTATAGTTTATTGGTCACCTTACTGCACCCTTCCCGATTCAACAGCGGGTTCGTCATTGCTGTCATCTAGCGCCTCTTCTTTTTACTCTTTCTACTGTATTGTTTATTCTTTTAATTACTAATGCCGTCAACCGCAGATATCTCAAGATGATACAACTGGCATCAAGGGTGACCCTCGACATCAATTGCTTCACCGATGATACCTCATTGTATATGGAACTTCATGTATGAAGTTCCATATACAATGTTTCGTTTTTCTTTTTCTTAATGACGTTGCTCGCTCTTTTCCAATCTGCAACGGGTGCGAATAAACTAAGTCTATGTGCGTTGGTGCAGTATTGCACCAAAGAGTAACAGAAAGCCCCATCCTCCAAAGCCGAGACGGCGTGAGGACGAGTCCTCTGCCGGGAGGGCTCAGTCCGTGCAAAGGTAGTCGTAATCGGTGGCAAGAAGCTCCACTGTGCAAAAGTAGCTTCTTAATATGACGTCGTGGGTCTATTCCATTTCTTACTTCGACACAAAAAAAACCAAAGAGTGACAAAAAGCAACCAAGTGCAATAAAGTCATATGAATGTCACTATCGCAATGAGGATAAAATTTTCACTCTCGTCCAAATGAGTCCATACAACAATGATAAAGTGTAAAAAATCACAAAAAATCATCTCATCTCAGCGCTGTGAGATGTTGGGTACAGAATGTCCAAGCGTCAGATAAATGAAATTCAAAAGCGATCGGAGCGCCAAGATAGCGGACAACCAAATGTCGTGGTGCAAGACAATATGGTAAAGTTTGAACCCAAGGAAACGGAGCACGATACTTATCTGCAATGACATGGTAAAGTAGTTATCATTAAAATTCCTTTAACTTCATGATTTCATCTAGGTAGAACTTTATGGTGAAAGAACTCAACTACTCTTCTATATGTACGTACACTTAACAATAGCTTGTGATTACCTTATTCTAAAACACATGACATTCGGTCACTTTTCTCGTGAAAGAAGCACCGTATTCTTTGTGGCCGCATTGCACTGGAAACCAGCCAGACTAGGCCAAATATAGGAGAGTGCAGAAGACTACCATAGTTCTCTTGTAGTGAATTGTTCACTACTACTATCCAATAACTCAATATGTCTAGAAAAAGAACAATATACTCTGACGTGAGTGAATCTTCAAAGTGAATATAATTAATGTTTAGTTCAAAGACGGAGCAAATTGCCTTGACATTACGGTATATATCATAAAGTTACATAAGTTTACAATGTAACGTCTAGATACAGATAATGTCTAGATACAGCCATTTCGTTTAGAGGTTTAACTCCTGTAGTACTTTCGTTTGGAGCCTTTCAGAAATTAGGAGATCCAACAACAAAAAGACAAGTAATATAAATTACTTTTTTCTATGTTTTCAATAGATCAAATATTTAGTACAATTTTATTTATTGAAATTTTTATTTTACTAGTACGAAAACAAAAACTTGGTCCTCCTCAGGTTCAGTGGGGTTTAAGGGATCTCGTCGCTCAACCAATTCCCAACAAGCACTAGGAAGTTCTTCTGCAGCTAAGTATCGGTATGTGATATCAGCTTTTTAGAATTTCAGTTTAGTTTTTTGGTAGTTTCATTTTCTGTTGCTGAAGCTCACCACGGCTGTTTTATTATATGAGCTACTAGTGCCAAGAAATACTCAGACCCAAGTCACGATTGAAATATAGTCACTCATTCTTGATGATCAAATTTTATGGATATACTGAAATTATTTTCACTGAGACAATTTTTTTGCTCTGAAAGAAACCATCACACATGTGATAGCTTTCGCGCAAACTTTCATAGTGGATTTTCTCATATCCCCTGAATCGAAATAATACGACTTTATCTTTCAGCATTCGAGCAAAGTACAGGTTCGCTCAAACTCGCTCTAGTTGCGCAAAGTTCTATAGCGTTACCGAATGATCAGTGCGGACAACTTAAGAGAACGATTGGTCAGGAAGCATTCTCGAGAAAAAGATAGGGCGAAAAGATAGGGAACAATGGAGCGAAAAAGGAGAGGACCGGAACTTCGGAAGGAGAAAGCGGAGGTAAGTCTGAAAACCGTATATAGCCTGAATCTTCAGGGTCCCAGCGCCTTTGTCTCATTCCACGCAGTAGATATTCACTGCATATTCATGTCCATTCAACCATCGAAGAATCTCCGTGTTGCTTCAGTTCCTACCTGGATCTTGATCTGAGGTAGAATCTACTATCGAAAAGTAAACCTGTTGCTAAGAATCTTGAATTTAGCAGACCAGACCAGAGTCACCAGACAGATGTACATAAATGCTGGCTCCCGTCATCTGCTTTCAGGAGACGCGACGAGCGGAGGGGAGAAGAAATTTTCGAGATGGAGAGAGGGATAAAAGGAAACGAGTATCGATCGGACGGTGCTCACGCGAGCTAGTGCAGCGCCGATTGCACAGGTTGATCAGTGAACATGAAAACCTTGAGAGATCGATATCACACGTGGCTGTCACATTTTTTGATGTGAAACATGCGATTAAAATAGGTCTCCTTTGTTCTGTAGAGAGGGGTAAACTGTGTTGTCGTTGGGACGTGGCGACCGTCGAAGAAATGCACTGTGGACCCTACAGGAGAGCTTTTGCCTTCTCATGCAATGTTGGGAGAGATCGTGAGCCAGTGCAACGCTGGCACCATCCTAACCTCGGTAACTGCATTTTCTCCTTCATTCTTTTGTTTCTTGTTCAATGTTACTGTCTGCGATAGATCGAAGAATTCCCTTGACGAATTTTATCTTCCTAACTCTCGTGCATTCTGCTGCAGACTCTAACTATCGACCTTACTTTTCTGGTTTGCGGAGTCGCTGGAGTTTCTGTATCCGGTTAGAGCACAAGCTATAAATAGTGGTCGCATTGGCGGACTTCACATTCGAGTTTCCATCCATCGATAAGAGGACGAGCCCACCCAGTGGGAGAGAGCGCGGGCAATGCGGCAGAAGGGAAACAACAATAACATGCGATCGCGCAGCTTTTCTCGCACTCGAGTTGCTATCGAGGGATCTTGAAGTGCAATCGTTGTTATAACGGGCAAGATTGCCATTTCAATTCAAGCCGCTTGAGTTCTTTCCGAAGGATTTCTCTCGGTATCTCTCGCCACGCTTCCGTGACTTGGCGTGAGTCTCAGCTCGGAGTTACTAAAGATTGCGTGCAGTTCAGTAGCAGCGCGTACCCTGTTGTTCGACGAGATCATCGGAGGCCTTCGCCACCATCTTGTTGACGATCCTAGTACAGTAACCATGACAATTTCTGGTAATATGTCTGCGCTTATGGACGACATTTTGTAGTTTCTCTCGAACTCCGGTCTCTCGCACCATAATTCTGTACGAATGTTTCTGAGGTGGGTGTCGGGACACTCTCTAGAATGCCGGCATGTGCGTGCACCATACCGAACTGTGACGCTTACATCTGTAGTCTTTCAGTAAATTCATTCACAGTTCCTCACAGTGCGAGGTCACGTCCACAAGATCAGTAGGTCCAAGATCTAGTTTGCTGTTTGCACTGTGCCCAAGCCAAGAGCTTGTGATGTCTTGTCCGGTAGTAACATCTGTATCGTTGCAAGTCACCAAGCCATTGTCATTGTTGGCGGGTTTTATTTCCTTTACATGTTTCATGCCACGTTTAATTTGAACAGCGCTGAGCCGGAGAAGTATGTGTCGTCTTTGGTCTCTGTCATATGACCGCATAGACGGCGTTGTAAGCGAGCGTATCTGGGTAGGATATCAGTTAGGATCGTGTCAAGTTTCTGAAAGTTCTGTATTGGCGTTACAAACTGTAAGGGACCTGCACGCTGACGCATTATCCACTGTGATAGTCGCACGAAGTTTTCGGTCCGAAATATTAGGAAGCTCTCAGTCCTTCATGTGTTCACTCTTATGGCCTCCACATAATGATTGCCACCACAGCTATTCATCCAGACGTTGGAAGAGACGTGATAGTTGCGAGTGACTTCTCTGGATAAATGTTTTAGTATAGGATATACGTCGAGGGATACTCTTGTTATTGGTTGCGATGCTACTGGCCCGGCTCAGTGATCTCAGCGTCATGCATGACTGTCACCACATTCGTTCCATTTGACGGTAGTAGAGCAGGAGCAAGAAACAAGAGTAGACGCTACATAGTAGGCGCTAATCTAATCCGAGATGCGAGTGTGACACCTCTGGTCACAGGTTCGCACTTCTTGGCTCGCAATCAGCGCTGAGCCGGACATGCATATTCACAACGTATCATTGGGATTGATAATAGAAGATTTAGATACCTCCTAGATAGAAGTTTTACTCCTTTGAAGCATATTCTTAATCATGTGGAAGAACACGCCGGAATATTCTGGACGGTATTTTCAGGGAAGCTACGACAAATTCCTTACATGTCAGTTACTTTTAACACGTTCCGCTCTTGGACTGGACAGAGGAGAGGACTTTGCAGACTACATACTGGAAGGAACATACTGTGGAGCTGAGCATTGAAGCCATGATGTTGGACACTCAGGCCCAGAAGCTCGACCAAGAGGAGAGGCCAGAGGTGAAGCTTCTGAACACCTTCATGACAGTCCATCTTGCCATTGCTCGAAACATTCCGAGCTTGAACTCGACAACAGGCGTAATCTTGACTGTGGATTACAACTAACTATCCGATGTAGAATGTGGGAATGCGGTTTCTTCTGTGCGAGAAACGGCGTTGAATCCAGTCACGTTCCTCTTTGCCTGACACTGATGAACAATTTGGAGAGGGGTCCAGAGCTCATAGGAATACTGCTACTGTCGATCTCTGTTCAGCGTGTCTTGACGTTCCTGTCAAGCTAAGTTCGATGCTTCAGTCACAGATTTCAGTCACACTCTGCCTTCTAAGCTATGCATGGTCTTAGATAGTAGTGGGCTACGCTGAAGTCAACAATCTAGACCGTTTGCTTTTGTTAATTGGACTTGTTGATTTCGCAGATTCTAGCATCGATCCCAGATTTCCATGGGAAGTCTGTGATTGAGCTTGGCGCGGGCATCGGGCGCTTTACCGGGGAGCTGGCGAAAGTCGCAGGCGATGTTCTAGCTTGTGACTTCATGGAGAAGGCGATTGTAAAGGTACAGCATGAATGCGACTAGTCCTTCGTCCAAAGAAATTCTGGATGGTACTTATTGCCGTCCAGAGATTTGACAAGTTCATGTACCGAGTTTTAGATTCTGAAGGAAAGGAAATTGGAACTTGCATACAGAACAAGGAGGTGAACGGGAAATATGGTAACGTACGGTTTTTATGTTGCGACGTCACCTCCCCGGATCTAGACATACCAGCGAACTCGAGTGACCTCGTCTTCTCGAATTGGCTCCTCATGTATCTATCTGATGATGAGGTAAGCATCGGCCTTGACATCTGTTAGCTAATCTACTATCTACATTTTGGCGGCCGTTGTTATAGTTTGTTTGCCTTGACTTTACCGGGATCATTTGTCAACCTCACAGTCTGCCTGGAGGCTTGTTGTGTAAACTTTTGGTGTTCTGTTCTGTTTCGTTTCGTTTGTTTGCCTTGAGCAATAGCAGTTGACAACTTGTCTTCTTTGCTGTGAAGGTCAAAGCGCTTGCAGCCAGGGTGCTTAACTGGATCAAACCTGGTGGTCACTTTTTCTTTCGCGAATCTTGCTTTCACCAGTCTGGAGACCACAAACGCCAAAACAATCCAACCCATTACCGATCACCCAGCTTCTACCATAAGGTTCGCATACTCGAACTCAAAGCTAGTCCCGCGGCTTTTGCATGAGGGCCGCTCCTGACTATGCTTATGGGTTGCCCACAGGTCATCGAGGAATGCTTGATTCAGGAAGAAGGTGGAACATATTCCGAGTTCAAATTGGTGAACTCGAAGTGCGTGGGTGCATATGTACGCAACAAGAAGAACCAGAATCAGGTACTTGGACTTCAGTTTCGCTATGCCTATCGCGAATTGGCCGCATCCGCATCTGGAAATATACAGAACAGTATCTGCTCGTCCATGGCGATATGATAGTGGGTTTTACTGGAAAGATTTAGAATCCCTTTCTAACCTCCGAGCATTGTGCCATGAAGGTGTGCTGGCTATGGCAAAAGGTAGAATCCGATGGTCCAGCGGACAGAGGCTTCCAGCAATTTTTAGATACTGTGCAGTACACGAAGCTTGGAATTCTGCGCTACGAACGAATCTTTGGTGAAGGGTTCGTCAGTACCGGTGGAATAAGTGCGTAGCTTTTCCAACCAGATACTGACATCCATTTCCACTTGTGCGCGAAGTGCTTTCCTTGAAATCCTAGAATGAAAAGAATTTTATGTTTCAACTACGGTCCGTTCTGATCCAGAAACTGTACACTGCAGAAACTACTGAGGAGTTTGTGGGAATGCTCGACTTGAAGCCAGGGAATGTGGTGTTGGATGTTGGTTGCGGTATCGGAGGTGGAGATTTTTATATGTCAGAGAAATATGATGTCGAGGTCATCGGGATCGATCTTTCCGTAAATATGGTTTCTATAGCGTTGGAGCGGGCGATTGGGTTGAGTTGTGCATGTCAGTTTGAAGTTGCTGATTGCACAACGAAGGAGTATCCCGAAGAGTCGTTTGACGTAATCTACAGCAGGGATACTATTCTACACATCCAGGTGAATATGAAAGTTTTTCATGCTTACATACTTGCGCCTCTTGACATATGGAAGGACGAAATTATGTTCTTTTGTCGTTTCCTAGGAGCTCGTAAGGAATGTAGTCTGCGTTCGTCCCGACCCCGGAGATCTCTGGTCGAAATCCGCAGAATGCTGAGGACAGTCTCAGGTAGGATATTAAGGCTAAGCGAGATATTCACTGGATAACGTGCAGGACAAACCTGCCCTGTTTAAGAGATTCTTCAGGTTTCTGAAACCTGGCGGTCGAGTTCTCATCAGCGACTACTGCCGGGCAGAGGGAGAACCCTCTGAAGCCTTTGCGGCCTACATTAAGCAGCGGGGATATGATCTGCATTCTGTTCCAGCTTATGGCAAGGTAAAGTACTAAGCAACCTGCCAACACAAGTGGTTGCCACGGCATTGTTGTGACTTACAGTCCAAAGGTACTGGAGTGAATATACAGAGATAATACTGTTTAGTATCCACGTGATACATTCTTGATGATGTACTGGACCTCGACGTGTACAACACTAACATCAGCATTGCGTGTGTGTGTCTCTCTCCTGCAGATGTTGGAGGATGCTGGATTTATTAAGGTCCTCGCGGACGACCGTACTAATCAGGTGAACTTTGATACCTAGTTAGTGTAGTGTTATATCCTCTTCCTACCACAATTCTTGTGTGATGATGATTGAAGCTTACTTGTGAAGTTCTTTGTTTGCAGTTCGTGGAAGTATTGAACAGAGAGCTTGAAGTCACCAGAGCAGAGAAAGAGACATTTGTTGCCGACTTCTCAGAGGTACGATGGGCTTACAGCTCTTAGATCCGGTTTGTTTATCTAGTCTTGAGGATGCCAAAGCGTTCTCGCATCGTTCGAAAGTAAGTTTGTTTGACAGAGGGCCTCGAAAAGATAAGTGACTATGAGAAACCTACGAAGATTTACATTACCTTCTTCTTGACTGTGCAGAGTGACTACGACTATATTGTCCATGGATGGGAATCCAAGTTACAAAGGTGCGCTGATGGTGAGCAGAAGTGGGGCCTGTTTCTAGCCTACAAGCCTTCTAAAACTGAAGATGGAAACTAAACCAGGGGAAGAAAAACGGTTTTCGTCCTTCATTCCCCTCATCAATACCCGCGGAATATTCCGAGGGGTTTCGTCCTTACGTCATTCGAACTCATCAATAGTCGCAGACGCTTGTTCAGAAACGAGCTTATTTTATTCTCCAAGCATAGTACTTGTTTTGTATAGACAATCGTGAAATATGTACATGTATCTGCAAGAAGGATGTAACCGAGTATTTTATATATTGATAACTGTGGTTGGAACCGATTCCCCTCTCTGCCACATTGATTGCGCTTACTGTTTGATTGTTTGAAAGGGTTTTGATCATGTGGAAGAAAAAAACTGAATTTTTGCACGAAGCAGGAGTAAGCAGGTCCGATTCGGGCTGTTGAGATCGAATAGTATGTAATTTGAATATGAGTCGAATACAATAAATGGTAATGAATCTAATACACAACATTCATAAAGAAAAAGGAAAAAACGACAAATCTTATGAATATATGTTACAGAATATGTACAATCTGACGTATATTTACAATCTGACGTATAACTATGCTAACGCATAGCGAAAACATAACCATGCGCGAACAGAAAAGAGAGCATAAACATGCAAACGAGCTCAGCTGTATAATCCGTCCATCTCGCAAATCAATTTCGTTATTTGTATAATATGTTACTTTCACAAGTTTAATCTAAGACTCTTTAATCTAAGAGTCTTTGTTTACCGAGTCTGTGTTTAGCTAACCAAGACTGTCTACAACTCTCCAGATAGTCGGTGTTTAGTTAAATAGGACCTTCTACAACTCCCAACTATGCGGGGCGTGGAGGAGTTAGCAAGAAGTCCTGTTCCGAAGAATAGAACTATACACATAATCTAGATTTGTCCGCCAGATTTGTTTGTGGTGGTATATTAATTTACCACCAAACCAGCAAATGTAAAGTTTGGCCATACATTAATAGCTCTCTCCACCTTTAATATATGTGCAAGAAGGTTACAATCGACCTCAAAACGTCTCACAATATTGTAGGAAATTTTACTTTGTAATGCTAACCAAGAGAGACAAAGGTCGAGTAAAGTAAATAATGAGTAATGAACACGCCTGAAGGCACTTTAGGAGAAGGTACATGTGGCATGCGGTTGAGTCCGCTTATCTCCAGTTGATGATCAAGGGAATAACGTTATGTACAAAGGGAGAGGGCAAGGAGAAAGGCTCGCACCCTTTCCCAACTACCCAAATATCCCAAAGGGAAAATTTCTTTAGGTGTAAATGGATGAGAAATAGAACTAGACGCAGAGCTTTCTTGGCTGGAACTCCAAGCAGTAGGCGGTGAAAGCTGCTAAGGTGAACTCCTCGCCATTGTCGGACCTGAGAGTCTTTAACCACTTGTCGGTCTGTTGCTCGACATTAATGATGAATTATTTTAAAAGTAATAAAGCAATCACTCTTATAATGAAGGAGGTGGATGTTAGTGTACCTAGAGTAGTCATCGATGAATGTCAAGAAATACTCGTACCTTGAGAATGTGCCAAGCGAGATCCAACCGTTGATGTCCGAGTGAACTAGCTCAAGAGGTTCGGTGGCTCAAGTTACTGATGCACATGAGAATTTGGTACGAGCTTGCTCTAGGGCGGTTAGCCTCCTCCACATAGTGCTGGGTCCGTGAGGAGAAGGGGCAATCCCTCTCGGACTGCGGAGAAGGCTCTCCATTGTCTCAAAGGGACTTGGGAGTCGTGTCCCGAATGTCTCTACAACGTGCGTGGACGAACTCTGGTGAGAGAGCTCGTATGTGAAAAAGATGTGATCTATGGGGAGGTCAAGGGGTGATGAATTAGACCTGTAATTATGACTATGAGGGTCGCTTAGAGATGAATTGCTATGATGAGAAAAATTATCTCTTATGGGGGTGTTTAAGGAGGGATCAAGGTGGCTTGGATTTTCAAAATGTGTAGGGAATTTTCAAAAATCACTAGAGAGATTACGACGTGTGAAATGTAGGTGGGCTGACATGGATGGCGGCACTCGCTTGATAGAGTAAGGTCGTTCGAGCACAATAGACAAATGATGATCACGGCAAGGACGTTGTCTCAAGCTCAGACGAGGGTTGCGACAAGGGGTAGAGTGGACATGTTTACATATTGTCGAAAGTGCATTGTTGTCAGCATTGTAAGTACATATTTTCATTTAGAGGACATGAGGTCAGGGATTGTCAATATTTATCCTCCAGATAACGTTATCAATCAAACACCAGCCGCCTTTGTTGTCAAATTGATGTACTAAAAATAGATTCTTATGGAGTGCAAGAATGTGCAAGAGATGTCAAATTTTGTGTGAAGGATGTCCAGGAAACAGGTTCATGGCTGTGGAGATGTAGTGTGCTGAACAAGAAAAGAGACAAGAAAGAGACAAACAAGTACGAAAATGAGCGTCGCAATATATACCAACTCTCAATGTATATACACTACCGGTTCTTTTTTCCTAAGAACACAAAATTGAGTAACAGACCAGAGCGATATGTAATCTACTTCAAAACCTCCTAAAGCGAGTCCTTGAATCTCTACTGAGACCCAAAACTATCGAAGCGTAACTCAAAGCAAGAGAAACATCCATTTGCTAACAAAAAGAGCTGCACCAGTATCACATGATTCAAACCCAAGTCCAAACAACATCCATGTACAAGCTCTTAGCTAAAGCTAGCTACCACAAGTTGTACATAACCAACTAGAACTCTAACGAACTCAAAAAGACTAAAACCGTAGCGAAAGAATAAAAAAATCTATTATGAGAACTTTCTCCTTTCGCCAAACGGTCTTCAGATGTCGATAAGATCTTCCTTCTTGACTCTGTCGGTCTCAAGAACTATCAGATCCGACTCCCGACAGCTGAGATATCACCGATTTTTGGTCGCAGGTGATCGAACTTTCAAAAACTCCTCCCTACGGCTTAAAACCGCACACACCGTCCAAACGACTCGTCTGATCTGATATCCGTCTTCTCTGGTAGATAGATCTTACTACCTTGAACCCAACGAGACTCCAAATTAGCACTTTGGAGTTCATTTCCCAAAATCACGCAAGAAATTTGATAACATGATACAAAAACTGATGTAAATCGATCCCTTATGGTTGAAACTCGCTCACCACATCCATACCAACAATCCAATCCACATACCGTCTTCTCTTAGCGTAGGTGAAGACTTCTTGATTGAGTAGACACCAAGAACGAAGAGCTTGGCTCACTGATCGTGAAGAACGATCCAATCTCAGATCGCAGGCGACAAAAAATTGAAGTAAGTGCTTCTCAACGAGCCAATTTCACACGGAACTCCCAAATCGTCCGATGAAACTTAATATCGTCTTCAATTTCTTGAAGAACTCGGTGTTTTGATCCTGATGGATCTAAGGACAGCAAGTTTGGACTTTGAAACGGTCTGAACGGTGTCATGTCGAGTATTGCGTGAAGGATGTTCAGGAAAATACGAGGTTCCTGGCTGTGGAGATGCTGTGTGCTGAACAAAGATAAGACAGAGAAAAATAATCACGAAAATGAATGCTACAATATATACCAACTCTAAATGTATGTACATTGGGTTTTTTCTTCCTAAGAACACAAAACTGAGAAACAGACCAGAGAGGTCTGTAATCTACTTCAAAGCCCCTAAAACGAACCCCTGAATCTCAACCTTGACCCAAAACCACCGAACCGTAGCTCAAAGCAAAAGAAACTTCTTTTTGCTAACAAACAGAGCTGCACCAGTATCACACGATAGAAACCCAAGTCCAAACCACATCCATGTACAAGCTCTTAGCCAAATCTAGCTACCGCAAGCTGTATATAGCCAACTAACTCCCAAACGAACTCAAAGGGACGAAACCCGTAACGAAAGAATCGAAAAAAAATCTATCTGAGAACTTTCTCCTTTCACCAAACGGTCTTCAGATGTCGATAGGGTCTCATTCCCTGACTCTGTTGGCCCAAGAAACCTTCAGATCCAACTCCCGATAGCCGAGATATCGCCGATTTCCGGTCGCAGGTGATCGAACCTTCAGAAACTCCTCCCTGTGGCTTAAAACCGCACACACCGCTCAAACGGATCGCTTGATCTGATATTTGTCTTCTATGTCAGGTAGATCTAGCTATCATGAACCCAATGAGACTCCAAACAAGCCGTTTGGAGTCCCCCTTGCAAAACCACGCAAGAAATTTACTCGTAGGTTGCAGAAAACTGACGTAAAGCGACTCCCTGTGACTCAAACTTGCTCACCTCACCCAAGCCAACAATCCAATCCACGTATTGTCTTCTCCTATGCGTAGATGAAGACTCCCTGATCGCGTAGGCACCAAGAACAAAGAACTTGGCTCACCTATCGCGAAGAACAACCCAATCTCAGGTCACAGGCGATGAAAAACTTGACGCAAGCGCTTCCTTGCGAGCCAATTTCACTCAGAACTCCCAAACCGCCCGATGAAACTTGGTATCGTCTTCAATTTCTCGAAGAACTCGTTGTTCTGATCTCGATGGATCCAAGGACAACAAGTTTGGACTCCGGAATGGCCCAAACGGTCCAACTCTCCTTCACAGATCACTGAAGCTCCCCAAATCCTCTCCCTGCGTCTCAATTTCTCTCAAAATACAACCTCCGATTCGTCTCTTCACGAACCGTCTTAACCAACGCGTAGCCTGCACAGATCTGAACCAAACGACGTCTTGCGCGCTTGCATTGGACCTCCAAATCTCCTGAACCGTCCGTTTACAAGTCGCAGGTGCAAGCTAGCCCTTTAAGCAACCCCCTTACATCAGTCTCTGTACGTACAGGTTTTCTCCAATAATGAGGAAGTTGGCCCCTTGCATCTTTAATATAACGTCTGGAGCCGCTAATACCCAATCAGCAAGTAAACTAAGGCCTAGCTTGAATTTTCCTTCTTTCGAGTCGCATAACTTCTTCACTAGACGTCCAAACGAAGTAAACAAGGTGCTTATGAAAAGCTGACAAGGAGCTCTACCCATTGATGCGATGAAAGGGAAGATCCGAAGTTGTGCCAAAAGCCTGTAAGCTGGGGCCTAGCTTGTTTTCCCCATCTTTCGAGTCATGTAACTTCTCCACTAGACGTCGAAAGGAAATAGACAAAGTGCTTATGAAAAGTTGACAAGGAGCTCTACCCACTGATGCAATGAAAGTGGAGATCCCGAATTGTACCAAAAGCTTGTAAGCTGGGGCCTAGCTTGCTTTCTCCATCTTTCGAGTCTTGTAACTTCTCCACTAGGCGTCCAAACAAAGTAGACGAAGTGCCTATGGAGTGCTGACAAGCATCGAAGTTTGAATTTTAGGTAAGAGCCGGTCCACGACACGACATCCACCCCTTCTAAACTTGTGCATCCTCCGATATGCACTAGAGATACCAACCAAGGAGTGGACCGGCACGCACACTCGTTCTCATCTTGTCATCCTCCCTTCCATCTCAGTCAACCTCAACCTCAAGTTTGCAACCTGATCGCCATCTTGAAGTTGCAACTCGGTCATGATTCTCTCTAGATCCATGCTCATCGCATCTCTTCTTCAACCTATGATCCAATCACCCCCTCTAAATATCTACATCTTTCAATATGAGTTCGAAGACATAGAAGCAATAAACCATCATATCGAAGTCTGAATTTCAAGTAAGAGCCGGTCCACGACACGACAACGGTCCAACTTTCCTTCACAAGTCACAAATCTTTCTCTACGTCTCAATTTTTCTCGAACACATTCCTCGATCCGACTCTTCATGAACCATCTTAACCAACATGTAGTCTGCACAGATCTGAACCCAATGACACCTTGCGTGCATGCACTGCACTTCTCAATTCTCCACACCGTCTACCGATAGATCATAGAAACAAGCTAGTTCTTTAAGCTGCCTCCTTACGTCAGTCGCTGTACGTAAAAGTTTTCTCAGATAATAGCAAGCAGACCCCTTGAGTCTTTAGTATAGCACCAGGAGCCGCAAATACCCAATGAGCACTAGTAAGCTAGAGCTTAGCTTGACTTTCTCTCTTTTCGAGTCTCTTAACTTCACCACTAAGTGTCCAAATGAAGTAGACGAAGTGCCCATGGAAAGTTACAACGAGCTCTACTCGTTGATGTAATGAAAGTGAAGATCCGAAGTTGTGCAAAAAGGCCGTAAGCTAAGGCCTAGCTTGCTTTTCCCATCTTTCGAATCTCGTAAATTCTCCATTAGACATCCAAATGAAGTAGACAAAGTGCTAATGAAAAGTTGACTATGAGCTCTACCCATTGATGTAATGAAAGTGAAGATCCAAAATTGTGGAAAAAAGCTCATTTTTAGTTCCATGAGTGTCTTTGGAGCGATAATAATAAGTATCAAAAATAGGTTTTTCTGATAAGAGTCTGTCCACGACACGACCTCCACCCCCTCTAAACTTGTGCATCCTCCGATATGTATCAGAGATATCAACCAAGGAGTGATTCGGCAAGCACCTCGTCTTGATGTCCTACTTCTCCTCGTAGTCAACCTCATCTTCAAGCTCTGCTGCATAATCCTCATCCTCAAACTGAAACTCTGTCAAAATATGTGCTAGATCGAACTCCTCATCTCTCTTTTTGAAAATCTTGACATGTTTAGTTGCCACTAGTACTTTCAAGCCTGTTCCGTCCAACTCTTGCAGGGTTGTCATGAACCTTCTTCACCACATACGGACCAAATCATCGCTTGGAAAACTTTCGCAGTGCATTATGTTGGTGTCCTTAGGTAACACCCTATCACCTTCCTTGATATCCCTAGGTCTTAAACGATATCGCCGATCAAATCTGACTTTGTTCTTCAACCGTGCTTCTCGTAGTCTATCCAGAGTAACTTGGATATCCTCAACTCTTCTCTCTAACTGTCTAATTCGAATAGCAAAAAGTTCTTCCCTTGTCAGATTGTCCTCTCAAGGTAACACACTCCGTGTCAAAACGTGTTCTTCAATCGGCATGATAGGTTTCTGACCTGTGATGAGCTCCACTAACATATAACCTGTTTCCGAGCTGTGCGTTGTTCGATCTGTCCCTAACGCAAATGCTAAGAGTCGAGGTCACTTGCGCACTCTTTCGTTTCAGATCTTCATCAAAGCCTTCACAGTGCGCGGATGATCACGTTCGCTTTTAGCAATCTCTTCGGGATTGTAAGCAGTTGTCAGTGACAACTTCACCTCACACCTTGCAAAGAATTCACGAGCGTCATGTGCATCTAACTCTCCTCGATTTGCAGTAATCTTTCCCACACATCCATATCGGCTAACAACCTCTTCCAAGAGAAATTTACATACCCCTTCAGTTGTCTTTGTTTGAAGCGCCCTACCCTCAACTTGATTTGAAAGATCTTCTTGAACAAGTACAAGTATCTCATCTTTCACAATCTAACTGGCATAGTCACCAAGTCTACGACCCACATGGAGTGGATTACCAACGGGTAAGTCGGGTGTAATCCGTCTCGATATCAGATGTTCGAATACATCTGACATGTCAAACAAGATTCCACAAAAGATACGACATCTCTGTACATGTTTTTCCGCCAATACCGCTCTTTCGTCTTCATAAAAATGGTCCAAATCCCTCAATGTCCAGCCCAAAGACGCTCATGAAATGCTCTAAGCAATTTCTGTTGATCTTTTTTGTTGCAAATCACTCGTAGCAGTATCCCACTTTTCTGCTTTGGCCGCTTCCAAAGAAATCCATCATGCAACGGTGAAGTTGTAGACCTTCTTTCAAACTCTTCGAAACCTCTCATTCGTCCAACCTGTATGCTTGTCAAGCAATTCATCATCATACAACCCTTCAATAAACAACTCATCTTCCTTATGTGTGCAATCGAATAGAACTTTGCACGCACGTCGTCAATCTCTTCAACCATCTCATCCTCCCCATCATATCGAGCTCAAGATAACATATCTGCCATCAGATTATCCTTCCCTGCGATATCTAAACTCTGGATTCAACCACTTGATATATACGATCTAATCGTAACATCACAATATCAAGAGCTGTACAATGCATGATCATCCCTAACAATGGCAAACAATCAATTTCAACCACCAATGCTGCTCCAATCAAATATTTTTCTCAGTTTTCATGGTTGAAACAATACCTCATAGTTCTCTCTTCACTTGCAGATATGCACGTTGACGAGCACTTAACACCTTTGTTACGAACCTAACTGCAAATCTGTCTCCATCCTCATCATCTTGTCTTACTGCCCATCCGACTGCAACCGGACTTGTATCTACAGTAAGAACTACCGGCTTGACACCCTTGTAATCAATCCTTCTCAAAACTAGAGGAGATGATAGTAATGACTTTAGCTTCTGTATGCTCTTCCTCCCATATAAACTTATGATCCTTTCGTAACAACCCATATAATGGATCCGTCACATGCACATAATGAGAAATCCAAATGTGATAGAATACACAAGCATCCAAAAATCTTCTTAGTTATGTCAAAGAGTTGCAAACCTCCTTCATCTTCCCAATCGCATCCACTTTGTTTGGGTCTGGCTTCCGATCAAACGATCCACACAAATGGTCAACAATCAGAACTTCTCTAACCCCAAATGTAGATTTTGCACTTGACAGTGTGAGATGAACTTCCTCAAGTCGAGATAGGATCTTCTCACAATTTGCGATGTGATCGATGACGTATCGTCAACACCCTCTATGATCTAATGAATCTTTCTCATCCTCCACACATCCTTTGATGGGGATGTCATCCAAGAACGGCATCATCTTTTCAGGGATGAAGTCTTTTAGAACTCTATTCATCTCGTTCATCATGTGTGCTACCGAGTTGGTAGCTCTCTATGATAAGGTACACATCCTAACCAACCCCAAAGGTGTCCTCATTGTCGTGAAGCTTCTGCTCTCCTCTGCTAGTTGGAACTGATCATATTATGAGTAAAGATCTCCCATTCAGTAAATTGTTCTTCTTGCAAACGCTTCAGCACTCATCCACAATCGCTTGGTTAGAAAGAGTTCAAATTGGAGCTATTGGCGCTTGGTTAGAAAGAGTTCAAGGAGTTTCGCGAGACAATTCACTCAGAGTACCAAAGGATTTTGGACGGTGTCTGAGTGTGATCCGTCTACCTAGGAAAGCGCTGGGCTTCTGGCTGTGGTTGTTTACTCAAGAGGTAGGCCTTTCAGGTTACAACAGGGCGCTATAAGCACTCACACAAGTGTTAAGAATCCTCTAATATGTTCAGAAAGCTAAATTCATGTCTAACTAGTAGTAATAGGATCAGGCGGTGAACTTTAACACTCAAGGAGAGGAAATCTATGATGGTTCTGACTTCTAAAACCCTCCTACATGCAAAAGAGGCCCTACTGAACACACACACAAAGTTTCAGCCTGAGATCAAATTCTAGCACCAAGATATGAACAGAAATATTCTGAATAAAGAAATTATGACAATTTTTGACACCCAGATGGCTATTTCGACCTAGAACAGCAAATTGGCTTGATCACTTTCGATGATCCTTACAGGATTTGGAGTCTACAGGATGTTGAACATCCCTGTGAAATCTAGCCTCCTGATTGTACAGATCTCGTTCTCTGAAGTTGTTGCTCTAGATTGAGAGCTTTTCAGATCCCTTATGCTTCAGCGGTCACCCTGAATTACTCAGTCACTCAAATGACATGAAACTTTTTGGACAGTTGTAGCCCTGCTGACATTGAACGCAACCACGCAAGTTTGAAACGATTATCTCTTTTCTGCTGGAATTGACACTCAAAACCCCAAAATCGACAAAAGTGATGCAGTTTCAACTCAATCCGAACTTCAATTTGGCATAACTCCTTCTTTATTGCTCCAAATCGATCAAGAATTTCACTGACAGTGACTGGCACGACGAGCTCTACCTTGCTGTGTTCTCAGATTTCAGAATGCCCTTACCAAAAGCTCGAACTCCTCTTAAGACCTCTACTTCTAAGTTTAGAGTTTCACAAAAGACAAAAATAGACCAATGAGAATCCATACCTCCACTTCTTGTCTTTTTGTGCCCTAATCCACGTGGTAACTTAATTTCACACATAGGTTACCACGTCAAGCCTCTAAAGTGCCAGCGTAAATCATTTCATGCGAAGATATGTAGAATAACACGTAACCCTGAAGGAAAACTTAAACAAGCTAGAAAGCATGCATGGGCGACATGTAAGTACAACCCATGAGCTTAAACTCTATCCACATGGTAGACCTAAAGTTATGTACTTTGACAACATAGATAAGTATGAATCACTTGCACAAGCGTATGAGTGCTTGAACAAGATATATAACATATTATCAACCTACTAGGATTCAAAATATATAACATAATAGTGTTAACACTGTATGCAAGGGTGTCAAACATATGCATAAAGGACTAGAAGTAATATGAGCTAACTTCCAAAACTACTAAACTCAAGCGTCGGAGTAGAAGTCAAGCATGTAGCCGTCAAGTAGCGCGACAACGGTGTTGAGTTAGTTAGGTTGAAGCATACGGGGACCTTAAGTGCTTATGTGCGCGAGTTCAGTGCTAAGCTGGATTCGTTCTCCAAGTAGACTGAGGAGACCAAAATATGTATATTTATTGGGGGATACAAGTCTAGCTCGGAGAAGGCTCTCTTCCGGATGCCGGATCTACCTACGACAAGTGCCGAACTTTTGAAGATAGTGGAGCGAATTGGAGACGACGAAGTCCAGCAACATAAACATTTTGAAGCACGCATCATGGACAAGTTTCAAAAGAAGAACATGGGCTTCAAACGACAATGGGAAAGGAGTGAGAAGGATCGGAAGGATTCTTCTACCCCGGCAGCAAAGTGACAGCAAACATGAGCAAAACCTAAGGGGCAAACACCTCAGAAGTGCAATGGTGCTAAGTTTACTTGCTACAATTGTGGCAAGGCGGGCCATATTACTAAGGGGTGCATGAAACTTAAGGTTAGTAACTGTAGCATGAATGCGTTTGTTGCAAAGGACTTGTTGGTGGACCAGATGATTATGACCTTGAGAACCACGAAGAAGACTCCGGGATTGATGTATCTACAACCCAAAGTTGTTAACCGTGATGTTACTTTTCTTGTGGACACAGGAGCGACCCACTCCTTCATAAGTCCGAAGTTGGTGAAGAAGTTGGACTTGTCTACCTCCAAGACAGACAAGCCTATTCAGGTGCGCTTTGCCAAGGACAAGATGTACCAAACTTCGATTGGACTTGGACGTACGATTTGCGTGTGGGAAGTTGGAGTTCACAGAGAACTTCACGGTGTGCGAGATGGATGATATCTATACGGTTTTGGAGAACACTTTCTTGGACAGGTTTGAAGTGGAATTTAGGCGGAAACCTTTAAGGTTGAACGTCAGAGTTAAAGGACGAAAGCTGGGAAGAATAATTGACGACTTTACTGTGAATTTGATCAAAGACAGACAGATGGACTTCAACAACGGAGTCATGTGTTTAATGCGGGTTGCAGATTTGATGGCGGGTGACAGACAAGAGGAAACATCAGGAGACGCGACTAAATTCCGAAGGTACTTCACGAAGTGATTAAGGAGTTTGAGGATGTTTTGACAAATGAGCTACCTGCTGAGTTACCTCCAAGGCGGGTGGTGCATCACAAGATCAAGGTCTTGCCAAGATCAGACCACCTTCCAAAGCTCCTTACCGACTCAATCAGGTCGAACTCCTTGAGTTGAAAAGACAACTCGGTGAGCTATTAGCGCGGAGATATATTCGAATCAGCAAGTCACCTTATGGAGCTCCAGTTCTTTTTGCAAAGAAGAAGGATGGGAAGTTACGACTCTGCGTAGGTTATCGTGCATTCAATAAGATGACGGTGAAGAATAATTATCCCTTGCCGAGGATAGATGACATGTTTGATAGATTAGCAGGCGCAAAGTACTTCAGCAGGATAGACTTGAAGTCATGATTTTACCAGATCCGGATAGCTGATGCAGATGTTGAGAAGACCGCTTGTCAAACCAGATACGGATCGTTTGAATTCGTGGTGATGTCATTTGGACTCTGCAACGCCTTTTCATCGTTCACTACATTGATGAACAGAATTTTTCGCGAAAAGATGGATGAGTTTGTCATCGTTTACATCAACGACATCTTGATCTACTCCAAAACCTTGGAGTCGGACGCGGAGCAGCCAAGGATGGTGTTGACGAAGCTGTGGAAGCATAAGTTGTTTGCCTACGTTGATAAGAGTGAGTTTGGACATTAATAGTCAGCACATACGAATGAAGATATTAGTGACATGATTTTAGTTTGTGAAATATGTGAGTTGAATTAGTATGTATAAATATTTTAAATCTTAAAGGAAGATATTTTACATTTCATGTATTAATATAATAAGAATATATATTGATAATGTGAATTTATCCATCTAAATGAGATTGTTTTTCATAATCTATTCATAGAATATAGTTTTTTGCATTTGGGGTAGTAGATTTTGAGTTGTATATAATACTTTTTATTTGGATATTGATTTTATATACGTTTGTGATGTATATTTAGTTTATTTTCAGATTATTTATTTTAATATATATAAATTTTATTTTTAATCATGAATAAACAGATGTGTATCTTCAGAGTTTTATCTTCATTATTCATATTAAGTTAAATCAAAATATAAAATATAAATCATTAATCCGAATAGACTTATGGCTAGGTATATCACTTCTCCCACTTCAGATGGAGAAGAGGAATAATGCAAGGTGAAATTTAAGACCAAATATTTCTTTCGTCGCCTCCGTGTGGTGCTAGTTACTTATCGATTTTTATTCTGTATTCTACCTCCGATGATCCTCTATTTCTCCAGCATGTAAAGACGTAGACACAGCCTCCGTCTTCTCAACAGTCAACGGAAAGAAGGACGAGTCCTATCCGTGGAGCTTTTCTTCACTTCATTTCTGTCGTACGAACCTTACCAATCTCTCAAGTTATAATTTTCTATTCGGATTATTCCTCTTATAATATACTTGTTGGAGCTCACGGACCTCGATCGTACACGAAGTTTGGGAAAGTCCCTCCCTTGTACAGTCACTATGTCGATTGAGTGACCTACTTGACAGTTACAGCTAGGAAGGCCTCGTATTTAGTTCTCTTTCTCACCCATTTACACTTAATACATCCCCTTTGAGATATTTGGGCAGTTGGGAAAAATACAACTCTTTCCTCTTGTTTTTTCCTTTTGGACATAAGTTTATTGCCTTGGTTCATTATTCATTATCTATTTTACTCTCTGTGAAGATTCGACTCTTGTCTCTCTTTCTCTCTTGAGCTCTTCGTTAACATTACGAAGTGGCATTTTTCTACATGGTATCACATCATGTTGATTTCTTGGTACGAGATAATAGAGGTTTTCGCTATTCTCAACCAAGGTTGAATGCGATCTGATGACTCTTTGATTGCAGCACAGAGGACGCTCTTTGTACATGCATCGACTCAGTGCTAAGAAGGATGATTTCAATCTCAGGGGACACAAGTATGCACGATGGCTGCCTCTTTCAATATGAAAGGTTGGGTGCGATTCGATGGAACATTCTAGAGGTATAAAACACTTCGTTTGTACTCAGATGATATTCTCGAAATGACAGATGGATCAGTTTCTTGACTCGTTGTAATAATGATAAAAGTCGAAGCCGTGACATTGCCAGCCACATGTCTCGATAGTAATACCGTTTGAGATCACAAAAACAAGAACGTGCTCACGACGATCAATGTATGGTACGAGAATTTGATTGCATGACACATTCTTTCTTGCAAGACCGTTGTTGAAGCATGGATCACCTGACCAACAAGATAATTGCCGGTTGCCGGTCAAGATATAGTTACAAAGATGCATTTGAAAGACAAATTTCACAATTTCAGTTGTTTTAGCAAACATCGTGATTGATGCACAAGAAGAAATACTTACCTTGATGGGCAACATGTCTCAAAATTATTAGCTCTTTTTGCAAATGATGCGGATGAACCTGAATTTGTCTTTGCATGACCTCATCACTTCTTACTTCAAGAGGAAATCATACAGTGCTCGATGTCCATCGAATCATCCACAACACTATTGGTAAGTCGCCAACAACGGTCTTAGAACAGTCACAGCATAACAACAATCGATCCGGATGGAATCAACCCTGCAAACGATCTCTTGATCTAAACTCAGATGATCGTTGTTTTGGCTGCAACCGAACAGATCACCACATTAGTGAATATCTCGAACACGCAAGTTACAGCAACTCTTGCGGACAACAACAATCTCACCAAAACAAAAGAACCGTGATAACCGTGGTACCCGCAACAATTGATTAAACATGCGCAGCATGCTCATGACATTAATGTCATCCCAAGCAGCAGCACACGAGCATGTACTTGACGTCATGTGGTACGTAGACACATACGCTACACATCATATGGTCCACTATCATCGTCAATTCATCGATTACACATCAGTTGACAACGTCACTCGTGCTTACGACACTACTTTGCTTGACGACGACACTACAGTGCAAATTGATGACAAATGCACGATGAAAATCCATCTTCTTGATGGTAAGCGGATGCTCGTCAAGGACGTTGTCGTGTCGTGGACCGACTCCTACCTGAAAATCTATTTTTGATACTTATCATTATCGCTCCAAAGACACTCACAGAACTAAAAATGAGCTTTTTTACACAACTTCGGATCTTCACTTTCATTACATCAATGGGTAGAGCTCATAGTCAGCTTTCCATGAGTACTTTGTCTACTTCATTTAGACGTCTAGTGGAGAAGTTACGAGACTCGAAAGATGGGAAAAGCAAGCTAGGCTCTAGCTTACGGACTTTTTGCACAACATCGAATCTTCACTTTCATTACGTCAATGAGTAGAGCTCATTGTCAGCTTTCCATGGACACTTCGTCTACTTTATTTGGACGCCTAGTGGTGAAGTTAAGAGACTCGAAAAGATATCTCAATTGTCGGGAGTAGGATTTGATAGTTCTTGAGACCAACAGAGTCAGGAAGGAAGACCTTATCGACATCTGAAGACCATTTGACGAAAGGAGAAAGTTCTCAGATAGATCTTTTTCGATTCTTTCGTTACGATTTTCATCTTTTTGAGTTCGTTAGAGTTCTAGTTGGTTATGTACAACTTGTGGTAGCTAGCTTTAGCTAAGAGCTTGTACATGGATGTTGTTTGGACTTGGGTTCGAATCGTGTGATACTGGTGCAACTCTTTTTGTTAACAAATGTATGTTTTTCTTGCTTTGAGCTATGCTTCGATACTTTTGGGTCTGGGTAGAGATTCAAGGACTCGTTTTAAGAGATTTTGATGCAGATTACAGACCGCTGTGGTATGTTTCTCAGTTTTATGTTCTTAAGGAAAAAGAACCGACAATGTATATACATTGGGAGTTGGTATATATTGCGACATTCATTTTTTTGCTTGTTTCTCTCTTTCTTGTCTCTATTCATCACACTGCATCTCTGCAGCCAGGAACCTTGCGTTTTCCTGGACATCCTTCACGCAAAATCTGACACGATACAGTGGTGAACTCGACGTGAAGGTCTGGGATGGAGATTTCTTCTGTGTTTGAACTTTGAAGAGGATATTGATAATCATGAGTGAGGAGGAGAAAGATGATGGAAATGGAGCTAGTGGTTTGTATGAATTGTCGAAGATGCAGTTGGATCTAGCGACTGCATCGATGTTTCAAGCTTTCACAATGTTCTTGCGACAACAACAGTCTGATGAGCGGAAGGAAGCTTTGGCAACAAAGACGCTTCAAGCAGTGATCAGCAAGAGTAATCAATTTGGTGAGAGAGATGTCTCAAGATATTTGAGGCATTATGTGAAGGAGATGGAGTTGAATCGGATATCAAAAGATGAGATGATTGAGACGTTTGAGTTGGCAGCAACTCCAGAGATCAGAGATCATGTTAAAATGCTAACGAAGCATTTTGACAAGGATTGAGAGACGTTTGCTCGTGCCTTGATGGATGAGTACTTCTTGGAGGACTCTGATTAGGTCACCAATGAGTCATTCTTGGAGTGGGTTGAGCAACCGAGGAAGGGTTTACAAGCTACTGAGTTACTTAGAGAGTTTGAGAAACAGTTTTCTAGGTTGACTAGGATGGAGAAGTTGACGCTGTAGTCCAACAAGATAGAGTTATTTCTTCAGAAGCTGCAAGAAAAGACTGGAGGTACTTCAAGAGGATCGAGAGGAAGACGATGGATTGATTAGTAGCTGGAAGAAAGTTGAGGAAGCGGTTGGTCTGCTTACCAAGAGGGAGCAAAGATGGGAGAAGGTTCATATTAGGAGACCAACACTAGCATTGACTGTTGTAGCATCTGTTCTTGTGGTTCGACCAGTGGTTCTTGTTGCTAGACAAATGATACAAGTTGCTCCAGTTGTTCCGATTGTCCAAGCACCTATAGTATCTCTGAAGAAGGATGATTCAAACCTTGAGGAGATCATGCATGAAATGTGAGACCTGTAGATCAAGCTTACAAGATTGGAGGAGCAAGGGTCTACAAGCGGAGAAAAATCCGTTGGGAAGCAAGGTTGGATCCAACGATGTATCTGAAGCGATGGTACCGATCATCTACGCAGAGATTGCAAGGAGTTCACTGATATCTTACAACAAGAGGTGATCTTTTGGAAAGATGGAAAGATAGCGCTGAGAGATATTGGTGCACTTTTTCAGACCAACTTTGGTAGAGGAGAGATGAAGAAGTTGGTTGAGGACCACTTATCAACGCAAGCTGTTGCAATCGTGGAGGATGGAACGCACAAAGGTTGAGGATAAAACTGAGAGGAGTTTTAACGAGCATGTTGAGCCGAGTGGATTGTGGTCATCTGTTGGCACGTGAGACATTGTTGAGGATAACTGTTACGATCCGAAGAGATAGTGGATGAAAGGATCCGATAGAAGCTCTATCGGTACATACTTACATGCGTATAGAAGATGCAAGGGAATGAACTTCTTCCAAGAGACAGACTTGAGGAGAGAAGGTTCGTCAAGAGTTTCGGGATGCGGGAGCTCAAGATCTATCGATGGATGATGCTCCTTCTCCATCGAAAGAGAGAGCAAAGGAGCCTACATGCCAAAGATAAGTCGGCTGCATACGAACTGCAATCGGACTTCGAGACTTCAACAGACTTGAAGAGAGTCTTGGAATCTCATCGCATTCTAAATGCGAGGTGGAGTTTATCTTGAGAGAAGTTTTGGGCATTGCTAAGCGTGAGTTTCATGATGTCATCATCGACATCATCAAACAGAAGCGACAGATTATAGATGAGACTGTTTTGTCGCATGCTTTGAATGTGGGTGAGGAGAGAGAGCTTGCAAAGTGTATGTGGATGAGGAGAGAGAGCATGCAAAGTGCAGTGTATATTCTTCAGAGCAAGAAAGAGATCGGATGCAAAGCTCAAGTTATTATAGTCACGGTCAGTGGGCTCGAGCTACAACAAAAACATTGGCGAGGATTGAAGATTTAGATGATCCGATGGTTGCTCTAATTGATCATGGATCAAAAATCAACATCATGTCGAAGGCATTGTACAAGAAGAAGAAGTGGTCTCGACACAGAGCATGGGTGGATCATAAGAGCAGCCAACAACACAAGAGCAGAAGCATATCCAGACGTTAGAATGCGCATATGCGATGTTGTTATCGAGCAAAACTTCTTTGTTTAAAAAGCAACATCATACTCGTTCATTCTTGGTCAACTTTTCATCACAGCAACTCGGATGGAGACAAGAGTACTAGATGACAGATCTGTTTATGCTAAGATCCAAAGTCAAGATGAGAAGAGAGCGGTACAATTCTTGATTATACCGTCCAATCACAGACGTAATGGAGATCATCTAAGGGAGAAACCGCTTCGAAAGGTGAGTGAAGAGTTCAAGGATTTTCGTTGAGTACCACTATAGAGCGAGATTGTGGTGATGTGCAGGAGAAGGAACTCTCGCTTGAAGGAGAAAGTACCTTTTGTACATGGTTTGTTGGGTTTTCAGAGTGTGGGATTACTATTTACAAGAAGGTTGAAGAAATGAGAAGAAAAGAACAAAAACATTTGCGTGAGGTTGAGTTGATGTTGAAAGAGCTGGGCGAGCTAGAAAGAGATGAATGGATTTTTGGTGTTTATGATGAGGATGGGTTGGAGGATCCTTTGCAAGAGATCACATCTTTTGGATGGGAGGATAGGGATAAGGTTGTGCAGATTCAATCAAGGGAGGTCTATTCGATGATTGAATCATTATGTGCACCTGAGGTTCGAGTTGAGACGAAGTACAAGACAGTGGATAAGAAGATAAAGTCAATTGCTGGTCCCTTGCCGGATGACACTAACCAACAGATGGATCGAGCTTCAAGGGAGAAGAGTTTGAGAGATCCTGCAATGATAGGACATAAGTTCACAGATGAGACCCTTGAAGAGCTGAAGATTGGTTCTAATGGGTCTCTTCTATCAGATGTGTTTCAAGAAGATGCTTTCACGGCATGAGAAAGCATTTGCCTTTGAGTCACATGAGATTGGGTGTGTAGACTTATACATTGTTACTCCAATGATTATCTTCAATGTACCGCATGTACTGTGAAACCTGAGACCAATTCCAGTACTGCGATTTCACACACCTACCGCCTTGTTGCACTAGCGGAAGCTCTTGCTCGGTAGGTCACGAAACTCACAGAGCTAACTTGTAAACCACAATCACAAGTTAGCGTCCATGCACCACTTATCTTAACTCTATTTGGTCCGGACCGGAGCCGGACCGTCTCCTTAATCATCAAGCTCAGCAATCCCTAAGTCCAGACTTAGACCCATCTAGGTCGGTCCCAAAACATGAGCAAGTCACAAGATGACTTGAGGCGAACTTCTCATAAAGTCTACAGTCCTAAACGGTGCCTCCAACACACCTAGCGGTCCAACCGTCCGTGATGTTCGTTTCGGTCTAGGCTCTCGAATGGTGGTCTAACCCGTCGACTCGTTTCCTAGTCTTGCTTCAGCCCTTACATCGTTCCTAAGTCCAGACGTCCAAGTCTGGACCGGAACGTGCCTTGGAACCGGTCCAGCCATCATCTCATGTCCCTAGAGTCCGCCCGCCGAACCCTGAGATCGGATGACTCGTCTTGGCCCATCTAAGCATCGAGCCTCCTCATATATACTTCTAGAGATCCGCGGCTCCGGAGGTCAGTTCTAAGAGTTCTAGATATCACTGAAAAGCTCTCGTCGAGACCTTTCCAATGATACCTTACTCGCCTCGAGATCTTACGTGGAGCTCCGTCCACGACCTAAAACGTTGCTGGAGCTCCAACACTTAGTCGTTTTTCCAAAAACTTGCTGCACCCAGACTCGAACCCTGTGGTTCGGACCAGTGTCCGAACCACAGTTCGTCTGCGTCTCGGACCCATGTCTCAGACCTATGTTTCGATCCGTTTCCTAACTTGCCTTCTTAGATCAACGTTCGTCTGAGGTCGTCTTGGGATAGGCCCTCATGTCCTGACCCAATGTCTCAACCTTGGTTCAAAGAACCACTTAGTGTTCATCTGATCCTGACTTCTCGGCCAAGCCGTTCAGTCCTACTCGTAGTGTTCACAACCTAGTGCAAGTCCACTAGGGTTCTGTTGCTCACGTCTATGCCCGATCTTGAGACTGAAGATCGCGACACTCACCCTCACTTTGGAAGTTGATGCCTTCATCAACAATGATCCTTAAGTTAACGCCAAGTTAAAAATGGGTAGCCAACCCCTTGGCGTCAGAATTGTGTTCTGGTAGCTAACCCGCAATTCCTTTCTTGGCTTGAATCTTAAGTTGTTGCTAGAACACTTAGAAAAATTCCAACTAGCATCGGAGAAAATCTTATCTTTTTGGCCACCCCTAAACAAAACTGGTTGACAATTTCTAAACATTTTACTTAAGATTCTAACTTGCTAACTTATAAGTTATTCACACCTACTTACGAGGTCCCCCGAAACTCACTTTCTGATCGCAACCTGATTTGACTTAGACGCGCGACTAAGTTTATTTTGCAGTTAGAAAACCGCAATGCAAGATCACCCCAAGCCCCAAGACAAGTATGAAAATTCATACTTGCTTTGCCAACGCTACGACAAACCTAAGTCTTGACATCAAGACTTAGTCTTGATTTAGATGCTTATCCAAACCAGCTCGCTTCCTTTGAGTGTGCTTTGTTCCTCCTCTTGACAACATCTTAGGCATCTGATCGGAACTAATCATTGCCATGCACTACCAATACACTTAGAGAATTTTCAAGAAAGAAATTCTTTATTTTCACAAAATACAAGGCAAAGTTACAAAGTCCATCAGCCCAAGTCGCCTCAAGTTGCTACTCGTATGGTTCATCGTTCCTTCACTCCTCGCTGGAAGGAGATGACCTCATCTTGCTTACGCCCTTGTTGTCCTTGTCGCCGTTTGAAGAGGTCCAATACTTCACTTGCATGTGCTAGCTCTTCCTCTGGCACCCAAGTTGCTTTCTTCAAATGATATCCACGTCATTTGACCAAGTACTCCATCCGGTTAGATTTGCACAGCAATCACAAAATGATCTCTACCTCGTATTCTGCTTCGTCTTGCATGACATCAGGTTGAGGCCTGAGAACCTGTTTGCGCTCCGGCCGCAAATCATCCTTGAAGTATTTCTTTAATAAAGAAACATGGAAGGTCGGATGCAATTGCCACTCGGGAGGAAGGTCTAACGTATAGACATCTTCGTGCGATTCTTGACAATGACAAAAGGTCCCGTGAACTTGGATGAGAACTTAGCCGACATTCCTTCTAGAAGGGTGAAGTTCTTCGTACTTAACCATACTTCTTCGCCCACTTGAAACTTCACTTGTCACCGATGCTTGTTTACCTACTTCATGTGACGTTGCTGCGCCTTCTCGAGGTTCTTCTTCACTTACTCCTCGCGCTGCTGCATTTCTACCACCAACTCTTCAGCTGATGTTTGCCGTGTTCTTGGTCGTGCCGATGTAGAACTCTCTGCAAGAATCAAGTCAAGAGGCCCTTCTAGCTCATGTTCGTTAGCCAGCAAGAATAGCGATTTGTCGATCGCTGAATGCTCTGTGAAATTGTAACAATACTCCGCAAGACTGAGCCACTCGGCCCAATCACTTTGGTCCGCCTTCACATAATTCCTCAAGTATTGATTAAGAATCGAGTTAACTTGTTCCTTTTTGTCCATCTGTTTCAAGATGAAAAGCGATACTAAATTTTAACTTAGTCCCCAATTTTTGGAACAAGTGTTTCCAAAAGACACTTGTGAACTTAGAGTGTCGGTCTGAAATAATAGTCCGGGGTAATCCATGTGAACGTCATCAAGTACCTAGGAACAAGCGAGAAGTCGTGAAAGCTGTTGCGGTATCTAAGATCGGAGTAAACTTTGCTAGTTTGCTAAACCGGTCAACTATCACAAAGATTACGTTGTATCCATTTGAGTCAGACAGAGACGTAAGATGTCCATGCTAATGCTTTCCCAAGGTCTGATTGAAATCGGCAAAGGATGAAACAACCCTTGTTTCTTCTCATAAGAAACGCGGTTCGCCTGACTGGTTATGCATGTTTTCACAAAGTGGACGACATCGTCTTTCATGTGGGGCCAATAAAACTTTTTAGCTATCATTGCTACAGTGGACTTTTTCCTTTATGGTTTGATAATGACGCATCATGACATCCTTTGAGCAACTTTGTCCTAAGTTTTCCTTGTCTCACATAAACTTGAACATGAGTAGCCATGTCTCAACTGCATGTTCTGCAACTTCACTCCTCGTTTGAACTGTTCTAGGTACTCCTTCGCTTGATCATCACCCATGTAACCTTCATGTTTGAGCTGTTCTAGGTACTCCTTCGCTTGATCATCACCCATGTAACCTTCATGTATTCGTCTCTCCAAGTCTGACTCCTTAGGATATATAGCTTGCAACATCTGTGTTGACGATGAAAGATATTCCTCCTTGCGACTCAAGGTGTCAGGAACCACATTGTCCTTTCCCGCTTTGTGGATTAATTTCACATTCATGAGCGCTAAGGTATCATGCTAGGGTAGTTGCTTTGGCGTCACCCGATCTTGTGTCTCAAAGTACTTGAGCGAAATATTGTCAATATACTTGGGTTTTGTGAAGTCCCAAGTAATGCCGTCATTTCCTCAAGCAATGAGCCACCGCAAAGAATTCCTTCTCGTGAGTCGGTCATCGACTCTTTGTCCCAAATAACTTCTTGCTTTCATACGCTACAGATTTTTCATCCTGCACAAACACTCCGTCATTCGCATAGTCGCTCACGTCTGTGTGCACCTCGAATGGTTTGTCAAAATCCGGTAGCTTCAAAACTGACGCTTTCGACAAGATGAATTGGATCATCTGGAACGCATCGTCCACCTCCTTGGTCCAACTTACCTGTGCGTCTTTTTTCGTCCAGTCCGTCAGCGACTTCATGATATTTGAAAACCTCTTCACATACTTGCGGTAAAACTGCGCCAATCCTAAGAATCGCCGCATCCTCTTCACTGTAATCGGATGCTCCCCAGTCACAATCGTATCCACCTTCTGCATATCCGGACCGACTCCTTCTGCACTAATGACATGTCCTAAGAAGTTAATGCGTTTCAAAGAAGTAATGTAAAGAGACTTGTGACAACGATTGATCGTATAAGCAACAAAGTCTATACAAGGAATGATACATTAACCTAAAGAGGAGATAATTACTTGATCATACCTTCTGAAAACTGTTTTCTTTTCATCACACCCATGACTTTTTGAAGTTATCTTGGTCATATTACATGAGGTCTCTCGATAGTGAATCCGATGTAGAGTTCAACGTAAAATCTTTCATATTTAATGGACATCACGAATGATATATTCGGGTCATTAAAAAATTAAAATTATTTTTAAAATACTGAAATTAATAAATGACCATAATCGATTAAATTCACAAATGAAACACTGATCGCATGGACCGCCCACCACCGCATGACACTTTAAAATGATTCATGCTAATTAAATATTTTGATTTATCTCAAAACAATGAATGATCAAATCTTATCATTATGGGTTGCAGCCGTCCAGTCAGACCAAGCACGATCTCAACATCGGATTCCGCGTCCGCACTAGTCACAAGGAGACCGCCATGCACAAGGAGACAGCCATGCAATGTGACCAAGAGAACTTTCAAAACATTACGACTAAGAGAACTTCCAAAAATTACGAGGGTGACCAAGAAAAACGATTTTCAAGGAGTATGACAAAGTAATTATCCAACCCGAAGGGAAAGCCAGAAAAGAAATCAAAAAGTGCGCCTTAGTTCTGACATTAAACTACCGGTAAACAACCAGTAAACACAACAAGCATGGGTCCACTATCCGGAAACCATACTATCAGTTTTCTGCTCAAAAGTCACTCATATAGCTGTAAATACCACATGTAACGCGTAAGTGGTATCCATCTTCCTGGGCATGCACCTCAACCTTCACTCAGCCTTCATATGCACCACTGTGACCTTCTAAGCAAGAAGGAAACAATAGGATGGTTCCATGTGAGGATATCATCACCAGAGAGAGAAAAACTACAACCGAGAAGGAAAGGTAACCAACCGAAATTGAAGAGATTTCCTGCTCAGCCGGGCCTCGTTGGACAAGGAGTTTCTATTCCGTTCGGAACATCTCTGGGTGAACCCCGTCTTTCTGGACTGGTGGATCAGTGAGCTTGGCAGAGAACAGTGGCCCTATCACGGAGAAATGCCTATAAACATAGAACTGTAGGGATCCCACGTAGTTTTACTACCAAGAAACAGGAAGAAACAAGAAATGACAGAAGGTGGAAGAAGAACCTGGTTTGGAGGTCGTAGCTGGGAATTATGTAGATAAAGGGAACGCGCAGAATTATCATAGAGCAATGCACAAGAAAGGACATTCAGGGGCACACGAGTGGAGTGGAAAGGTACGATAACTTAATCCAAGTTTGTAGGTCTTGTCTGATTGCCCTGTAGAGTGAATTTATACAGACTTCAAGGTTTCGATATCCTGCACTCCGCTTAACACCTCTGTACTTGTATCATACATCTTGCGCTTCATATATTAAACAGGAATGAAAGGCGATTTCAGCTAAGGGTCTTTCTGTTCGTGGAGATCTTTTATAACTTCTGTGTCTCACACGACGACATCAAGTTTAACCCCACAGCTTCTTTGCTACTAGCAAGCTACAAGGCATACTTAGCCGTCACAACTGATGACATGGCCTGGTAGAACCCCCGTGACACACCAGCAGTTTATACAGGAGTTAAGCTTTTAAGTGTACGCAAGAAATGACACCGAAAGCAGAAACTGTACATCCATGCAATTTTATTGCAAGAAAAATGTCTATACAAGGAGGAGCGAGCCGAGAAAAGCTGGAGAGACGGAGGATGGAGGAAAACTCGGGCCTGTGCCGGGAAGCCTAACAAATAAGCAGATTCATGGAAGAGTTCTCAGAAGGTGTCAAAAGCAACGTTTGGCATATACCAATACTCTTTCCTCGTCACAGTACTGTCCAAACTCCTGTATCAACGATCAAATCCTAAAATTGCCACCATTAGGCCGAAAGGCAAGAAATATATTGCTCGCGAATGGCTCCGTGCCCGATACACGGCTTCCGCTCGCTTCACCTTGCTGTAGTCCTCTGATCCATAATCCATCTGACAATCTTCGTAATGGAAAATCTTGAATCTACCGCAGCCTCCTGGCTTCGGGCTCGGACTCGAGCAGGGTAAGGATATCACCTTCGCGAACGGGTCCCTTCACGTTCCTCTATGGTAAGACGATTTTGGCCGTCCAAAAACTTTACGCGCACCTGCGTCACTTGACCCCTTGATCCCGTGCGGACGATAACCTTCATAACATCAAAGATAACTGACAAGTGGGAAAACCCTCAATGTGGGATACAAGGAGAGGATCACACGAGGGGAGAAAGGCTTAGCAGAAAGCCAAGTATTCGCACCCGCGCAAGAACGAAGATGAGCTATAATATGATCTGAAAGTCCATCTGACTATAGACGAACTAGGACTACATGCGAATAGAAACTATGATTGAGTGTCCTCTGGAGTGGAAGCATCTCATCTCTAGCAAAGACATCGAAAGGAAGTTAAGAGACACTGTGTCGAAATAGGAAGATCATCTCTACACTGACATAATGCTGCTTGTAAGGGAGATGACTCTTCCTCTATATGCATGACAAACTCCCGCAATAGTGGAACATGATGAATGTGAAAATGTAATATCAAAGATGGTGCAACTAAAGCTTAACTGTCCAAGAAAGCCAAAAAGACAAAGACCTTAGAGGCTAGAAGTTCTACCTCACCATGCCTACGAGGTCAAGTAACATGCTCCTTGGTCAACTCTCTCTCTGGATAAAGAAAAGCTCTTGGTCTGAAAATACCTACAAAAGTAGTTAACAATCAAACCGCTCCAAACTGTCGAAGAAGGAATAAGGACACATATCTCTCTAAAATGATGGTCTCCTAGCAAAGTAAGAAGATAAATGAAAAATGTGATATGAGGATCCTCGAGTCGAGATAAGAGAGGAGTCAAATGATCCTACTCCAACATATGGTCCTCTAAGAAGGATGACACAGACTCGGATAAACCAAAAGGGGTGTCCAAGACTCTAATGTCATCATGTGGGATGAGAAAGCTCTCCAAGGTGATGAAAAAAGAATCCAAACCAGAAGGAGATCAAGTTCGACAACTGATCACCCTAATCGACAGATCAATGATCAAAAACTCCGTGCGAAGATCTTCGAATACCTGTCCTATCAAACAAGCAGATCCCATGATATGAGTACGTCGTGTAACGAAGAAATCAGACATCCTGGATGGAGAACCCCCACCTTTCGCAACGCCCAAAAATGAACCATCACAAATAGTGGATCTCCTAGAAGATCACTTTGTCTAGTACTTGTCTATATCCTAGACTGAAGAACCGTGAAAATAATACAAAAGAGTAGCAATATCATAAAATATCTAAACAAAAAATATGAGCTAGAAAAGTGGAGGAATCACATCTAACAACTTCGAGAAGATGATGTCTTTCGAAATACATTTTGAATGTATTCTCCACATCTACTTGTAGAACCACCCAATTGAGTTGTAGCTCCATGGACGCACGAAGCTCATGCACCACGAACTTGGTGTCGTCTCTGACACCCACCCCGTATTGATAAGACTGTAGAAGTTGTGCAAATGTATCTGTGTTGTAGCACCATAGCATGATTGACAAGCTTGAGAAAGACCTCTCCCACCGTTAGAAGATGTACGCCTCCACTGTCCTTGTCCATCGCAACCAACTTATCCGCCGCCAGAGCCTTAATGATGCATGGATGCACCATATCACGAGCCAGAGCAAAGTACACTGTGAGAAGCTGAGTAAACCCACTCGTAGAATCTCTCAGATCCAAGCACTGTCATAAGTACTCATAATGCATACACGAGGGGCCACCACTTGCTAGACTAGGAGCGATAATGAAAGCACGAATAAAGGAGTCTCTATCTAGAACAAAAGACTCTGACAACTGAAAAAATAAAATCTTGGAGGAAGGTGATAAATAACACTGAGAATGTAATCATCTAAGCTCGACAATAGTTTCTTGTGTAAGAGGAGCCGTCAACAAAGGACATAAAGCTCACATAGCACGAAATAGAAGACAACGTCTGAATCGTCTCTTCTCCAAAACCTCCTCCATGTCCGGAGAAACTGCGTGATCTGCATCCTTGTATGACAAACTATCCAAGACGTCTCTATGTAGATACTCCTAGTCACCACGTATGAATCAACGAAGTCGAGATAAAACCTCACACTGATCTGACTTCTCTCTCCGATCGTACTCTCGTCGTACCTCAAACATCATCTCGGAAATAGGAAAATAGATATCGAGCATACTCATCAAAAAGATCTGCTGTCAAAATATCTAGAGATAATCTAAGGGCACGTCTCTAACTTCTATCCTCAATGCGAAAGGAATGGAGTGAAACAAATGAGATGGACGTAGATAAAGAGAGAAAAATCTAAAATAAAAGATGTTTGTGAACTAGCCAAAACCCAACCGAGAGCTATATCAACTGGAGAGACTACCAATGATGGAGAAATTATGGAAGAAGTGATACGATAGATTGAATAATAACCAAAGATGCATGTCTCGATCCAGCACCCGTACAAGCACGGGCATGGTTGTTGCTCGGCCCATCCGCCATAGAAAAACAAGATAAACAAGGAATATGAAATATATATCTCTGAGCAGAAGGTCCTCAGGTGCTACTATGACGTGGAGTCTTAATAGCTCCTGAAGTTAAGATATAGAAGACATAGACCTAAAACATATTGATCTCGCTAACTCAATAAACGAAATATAAAAGATAACTTGAGATACATATCTAAGTAGCCAAACACAATAATATAACTAAGAATGTAAAATGTATTCTACATGCCAGAGAATAAACAAAAATCGTGCATACATACATAATGTTGACTATGCATAACATGCAAATAAATAATTTAGTCCAAAACATAAACGTAAAAGCATGTTTAGGGCGTCAGACAGTGAATACTAGAGCATGTAGACTTGGATACTGTATGTAGAAAGAATCTTCCACACATCACATCATAAGTTAGGTTTTGTTGATATTTTGCTGAAATCTACTTGACCATAATAGATTTGTTGAACTTGACCTACCTTTCTGAAGATTGCATTACTTAACTGCTCCGTGAATGAATGGAAACAACAAATCTACGCATCTGAATGCTAGACATGCATGTCAACTGTTGATCATATCTGCACAAAGAGTTTAGTTTAAAGTGTATGTATAGTAAATTATGAACCTTTACAAACCTCTTATTTCGCTTGTGTAGTATTTTCACATGACAAGAAACTTGCTGTTGTCAATCAAAGGTGCGGTCTATGAATACTATCTTAAAAGAGGTGGAGTCAAATCTGACAAATGTATTAGAGATGTGATCAAAGACATTTCTGTAATATTTTATGCATGTACATCTACCGTATTTATCACCCACATATAGTAATTTCTAATCTTGCTATGTATTCACATGTTGCATTCACATTTCACTTCATTTGAAGATAGAAGAGATAACTATTTAATTTATTTTTAATCCAAGAAGAATTAAGTAATAAATAAATTTTTTAATAAAATTATTTCTTGCACTTGTTTGTTTTGGAGAAAATTTACAAACATATTGGTTCATTTTTTAACTCTCACCGAGATGTAACTTATAGATTATAAGCCTCGGAAGCAAACACTCACGCAAAGAAGAAGTTAATAGAGGAGAGTTATAGTAACCCCCGCGGATATTGTTAAATGTTCACTTATACACTCAACAATGTTATTGTAGTCTTCCTCCATACAGTAAAAGTAAAATAATAAGTATGCATATTTTATATCTTGAGATGGAAAGCCAAATCCATGTAATATGCAATTTTGGTTGTAGAGGATGAAGACGACAATCGGACAACACAAATGAAAATTAAGCCAGATGATTGTTACATTAGGGTTGTAATCGTTGTATCACACGACAAAGCTCGGCAACTTCAGAATTCGTTTTTCATCATTGTCATCTTCATTCTCTCTTTGCTTGTGGATGGTGGAGCATGCATGCACAACGTTTACGATGTGATTTTGTTAGAATGTGATCTCTTCGTTTTTATGGCTGTTGAGTTCTTGCTGGTGGGCTCTATCAATCTTGGATCATGACACTGTCGTATATTTCTTCTCTCAACTGTCGTTGAGATTTGTTCTTGCTTTATTCACTTTTTTGTCTGTGTGATTGTGCATAAGTTATCCCTACACCGTGCACCAACAAGTGGTTTTTCTGCTTGGACTACTCTTGCACATGCAAAGATGAGATACTAGCGGTTTTTCTGCTTGGATTACTCTCGCACAATGCAGTAACGACAAATGTCATACCACGTGTCAGCTTAAGCTACATCCTCTTATCTTCTTTTTGTACTGTGTAAAAATATCTATTCCTTATAGCAACTTTATTCTGTCCGCTGCAGCTTGATGTGGCAAGGACAAACACACCATGTCGTATGTTGCGTGTAGTAGGATTGCTTCTGCATGAAAATAAAATTTTGAAGTTGCGCGTCATTGCTCCAAGGACGTTCACAAGACAAAAAATGAGTTTTTTACATACCTTTTGAATATCAACTTTCATTGCACCAAGTGATAGAGCTCGTTATAAACTTCTCATATGACTTCAATTGTTACATTTAAACGCTTAACGACTACATTATGAGGTTCAAAAGATGCGAAAATCAAGCTCACTCTTAGATTGTCAGCGCTCATTGGGTAACTATGGTCACTGGTGGTGCTATACTAAGAGCACAAGGGGTCTGGCTGATCGTAATCTAGGGTTGATGAAACGCATAATGAACTAGTGTAGAGGGGCAGCTTAAAAGATTAGCTTGATACGACATGTTGATAGATGTTTTGGAGGATTGAGAAGTCCAACACATGAGCATAAAAGATGTCAATGGATTCATATCTGTGCAAGTCACGCCCATGTGAAATGATTCATGACGAGATGGATCAGAATGAGAGTTCTAAGGAGAATTGAGACGTAAGAAGGGAAGAAAAACATATTTCAGTTTCTTATATGCGATAGTAAGATCGTCCGGGCTGTTCCAGAGTCCAAATTGATATCCTTAGATCCATTAGGTTCAAAACACCGAGTTTTTATAGAAATTGAAGTCGATATCAGATTCCATCGAGCAATTTTGGAGATCTTAAAGAAATTGACTCATAGAGAGACGTTTTGATCAATTTTTGTTCACTTGTGATCTAAAGATGTTTTGTTCTTTATAATCGATAGATCAAGCTCTTCGTTCTTGGTGTCAACACACCAGAAGAGTCTTCATCTACGCCTAAGAGAAAACCGTACGAGGATTGGATTTTGATGTTGTGTGTGACAAGTGAAGTTGAGTTGCAGAGGATCGATCTACATAACTTTTAACTTCTTATCATTTTTCACGAGAAAAACTCTAAATTTCTTGTTTGGAGTGTTATTGCGTTAAAAGAAGTCAAATCTACTTGTATGAGAAGACGAATCTCATATCATGGAGTTTGTTTTGCTTATATGTAGTTTTAAGCTGCAAGGAGGAGGTTGTGGAGATTCTATCACTTGTGATCAAAATCAGAGATATCTCAACCATTGGAGTCGGATCTGAAACTTCTTGGAGCCAATGGAGTCAAGAAGGAAAACCATATCTTTATCTTAAGATCAATTGGTGAAAGAAGTGACAGTTTCATGAAACGATTCATTCTCGAGATGAATTTACTATGATGTTGTTTATAAAACTATTTAAGAATATCTTTCCTAATCATAAATATTTAATATATAGTGTTTTGACAAGAAATATGATTTTATCTTAGGTCTATCTTTATCAAATCTCGAGTTACTTGATTTATATATTGTGATTCTTTTATTATATCATCCTTGAATCTTTCTGCCTCGATTTGTTTTGAGATTTCCAAAATCTATGTACAAGTCTACTCGATGTATTGTGTATTTTCAACAGAATATTTACCAAGTAACTGTTTTATCTCTGTAAGTTCATGAGTAACTTCTTTTGATGAACTTTCTTCTCAATGAGGACAATATTATAATAATTAGTGTATTATAAGTTTATATAGAAATTCCTATATATGATCAATAAACGTAGTCGCAAAGAGCAATCCCCGCCGTTAGCGCGGGCTGCAATCATATAATCCACCATGCAAATATGAAGTGACCTTGCCTTCAATTCCTAGAAAACAGCAAACGCAAGGACATACGAACGAGTCGCGAGACTATGAGGTAGCGATTTATCCGGACCTGAACTTTTTCCTCCCTCCATTCCTTTTCCAAGAGACGTATAGTAAGACAAAACACACTATTTGACAAAATGTCCCCACTGCCTTTCTGGGCAACAATTAATGAAACCTTTTTAGTTGCAGCTGACATTACCCTAGTTATCAATAAAACTGGGTCCGAGATGGGCATGAAGAAACGTCAAACTCTATCTCCGAAAAACAAGTTACACAGAAAAGAACAAAATGAACACGCTTCGAAGGTTAGAGCATCTCAAGATGCACCCCAACACTGGAAACGGCACGGAGTATATGTTTGGAGTTCTTTTTGGTAACATATACCAAATTAACTGCCTCTTAGGCATCTGAGGTTTTTAGAGTGATAAAGACTTATTTAGTCTTCTCAAGACAACAAAACCAGATTTATGAAAACAAAAGTATGTATTTTCTTTATCCGTTGTTCAAACGAATATTGGTGATATTTTTAATCAAAGGTTTATTTGTAATATATCATATAATAATAACTGAGTTTTCAATTTCGAACATCCTTCAACATTTCACTCTAATGCTTATCGGGTAGTGTACTGTATGTCATTTGTTTTTGAGCATGTTATTAATGTATATTTTGTCTACGTATTATAATATATGAACTATATATTGAATGTTGTTATTGTTGTTGGTCTGGATATAAAGTGAGGAAACGCCCTTTACTGGATTTTCTCACGAACCACGCCAATAAGACGACTAGTTCTCGGAACTGTTTACAGTGCCGGGGCATTCACAATGCTCCTGTGGAGATGCTCTTAGTGCATCTCCACCCGAAGACTGGAAACGGCACGAGAAGATCCAGTTTCCAGTCTCCTTCGAAACAAAGGAAGAAGTTAACGCAACGCGTTTCTTTTTCATTCGATCAAAATTTAACGAGAATGTTTACCGGACGGTACACGAGATAAATATACAGGGAGGGAATGCACTTTCTCTTGTTTCTTCGCGAACCATGCCAAAGAGACCGACTGGTTACCTGGAACTTTTTACAGTGCCGGGGCATTTACAGTGCTCCGGTGAAGATGCCCTAAAGTTAGGGAACCAACCGCCGGCACCGGACCCGCCATCCCGTCCCGCAGAGACAGCTGAATCTACATATAAGGTTTCATGTTCACACCTCTCCTTCCATTCAGTTTTACACAAGGGAAGAGAAATCAGACACAAAAGTGCTCGAGAACAGCACCAAAAGAACAGAGATGCAAGAGCAAAGGTCAAACTCTTATCGTAACAAGTACGTAGAAGAAACTCGTGTAGATAACTAAAGAATTTCCCTTAATCTTATCGAATAACAAGTAACAACATAATATGTTGAACATAACGAGCGTAACAAGATGTAATATGCTGAACCAAACGAGCGGAGTTCATCTAAAGCTAACTCGCCCGTGAAACATCTGTACTATCTTATCTTCTATGCATGCTGTACACTCTGGTAGATTTGATCCCTTAGAGTGATTGTTCAGGCTAGGGGTTCGAAAAGATATGTCCTGTTCGAGTGCTGGAAGCAGTCAATGTAGTTGCTTGAGGGAAGATCAATAGCAGAACCCCTCCTACTGAAGTGACGCTGTTAGAAGACATCTTCTTGTGAGAGCCTTGTCCTTGAATCATGGCTGACTCTGTTCCACAGGAACACGAGTCCAAAATTTCAGAAGTAGAAGATGGGGTGTCGGGCTTACCGAAGGAGCCACTTAGAGGGAAGCGACTGCTACTGAAACCGCCATCTCCAGAGGACGATGGTCCGCTGAGCGTGATTTTCTCTGATTCGATCACGATGAAGTACTTGCCACAGCTCCAACGGCCCGGCGGATGGACCATGGAGGAGATGAGCGCGCGGAGACTCCGGCAAGACGACGAATTTCTTCAGGTAACAACAATCTCTGCGATCGATGTGCGGGCTTTGAGCGTCTGTTCTGTACAAGCAAAAGCGACTGCCACAACTTCATAGAGATGTTACATAGAGCTACGGGATCTCGCCCTACACACCCACCGCCAGAGGTTTCGCACTCTGTGTTTCTACTGCCACCCTCTAGGAAATTGATCTCAACGTGATCTGAGCTCTCTCTTGCTACAGCATGAAAACCACCTAAAGTCTTCTAGGTGTCAGAGAACAAATGTGCAGTGAGGGAGAGAAGATGGCCAAATGCTCGTATGTTAGTTGCTGTAAGCGTAGAGACTCACAGACCGCACATGATACAAGTAGTTCGAGAAGTACTGATCGGAACAGAACTTGATGTAGGGCAAGCGCATAACTTTCACCATTCACTTGCTGGAGAATGCTAGCTCAGGAGACGAGGTGTCAACCGTCGCTGGGATTGCAGGTTATATACTAAACGGTGATGAAACGGCCGAGTATGGCGTAATTGTACATCATCCGCACTGGAGAAAAGGCTTGAACACAGAAGCGGCGTATTTACTCCTCAAGTATGGATTTGAGACTCTCGCCATGAAGCAAGTGGATTGGTTAACTCAGAAGGACAATACATCGATGCGTGGATGGTGTGAAAGTCTGGGCTTGGAGGCGTACGAGAAGCTTGTTTTGGATATGGGCGAAAGTTCTGGATATTCCTTGTCAGCGACGGAATGGCGAAACAGAGTATGTCGTCTCTTAGAACAGAGGTTGTCCTGATCTGATGTGCGTACACCTTACATTATCGGGGTTGATGCAGCACAGAGTAATATCTCAGGACAACCATTTTCTACGGAAATTTCCCAGGACTGCTTCGCATTCAATCAGTTCGGTGTACTCGACAAACTCTACCCGAGTTTCGGAATTTCCCGCAGAAATCTGTATTCCGGTGGATACTTTATTTAGATCAGCCGAGCAGCAATGCGCCAGCAATCAGCTGTCTTAAGACAGTACAGGTGCCCGGAGAATCAGAACTCTGATCCCAGAAAGTAAGGCACCAGATACTTTTTTCATCTCATCGTGGTTTCACTTCCAAAAAGTGAGAAAACCTCTTGCGTGAAGATTTCAGTTTCTCGGTTTCTCACAGGCTCAAACTCCGGGCAGCACCATATCTCAGAGCTGCTGACCGATACACATCCGCATGTGCATGTACAGATGCTGCAAAGACAAGCGCTTCACAAAATCAGGGCATTCCTCACTGACAGCATCAAGATAATATATATTAAATTGGTGAGAATCTCAAATGACAAACATTAATCTGTGAATTAACTGAACTGGTCTCATCTCTATTCTTGAGTAAAAAGATGTGATGTAGGTATTATGAGTTACAGAGAAACCATATACTGTGCATCTGGGACATGTCTACTTTATTTGTTCCAGCCTATGGCCATCTCTAACTCAACTCTATTCACACTTTGAATGATGATCTCAGGACAAGTGATGCTAGTGACACGACAGACCTTGCCTGCATTTAACTGGATCAATCGATATCACATGTCTGTTCATATAACATGCTGCAACTTCCACTATGAAGAAAGTACTGTGGTTAGAACATACCGTCACTAGGACGAGAATAACCCCCGCCCATTGTAATTACCAATGGCAGATTTCTGGTCATGCAAGCACTGTAAATCAAGTTGTTTCTCCTCAGCAGCCCTTGTCTGCTCAGAGAACGAGCTGAATTATTCCTTCTCCCTAAGTCTTGATGTCCACCCGAAAAAGACAACTAGTAATTTGTGGTTAATTGTGGATGATTACGTGTTTGTAGATCACTGGCGACCATACTTACCTTGACAGGGCTAGTCTACCGAAAGTGTCCTCTTTGAGGGCATCAACTCCAGCCTGCATGCTGCAACATAGCCCGTTAGAAATAAGTAGATGTTCAAACTGGAGATAGGACAGCTTACACTAGTCATAAAAGTGATCACAGTTTCGTGGGAGGAGTCGGACATGATGTTGCGATATAACTAGATTAACCTGTTCAAACATGTTATCCCTTCTAAGAGCAGTGGCCATCGGACTGCAACAACAAACACCAAGCAAGCAGAAGGGGAACTGCTAGTGGCGAGAGAAGAGAAGGCCGAAGGGCCATTTCCTGTCAAGGAACAGACTCCTGCAACCATGTCATACTAAATAACCTAGATTTGGAGTAAGTTGGAGGATTGATTACCTGAAAAAAAACCAAAAATGGCTTGTGTCTATCAAACAGAACTGGCAAATTTTCGTTCAAGATTCTCAAGTACTCCTCATCTCCAGTATCATCTGGTAAGTCAATATCGTAATCTGATTTCATCTTAGTTCGCCACGGATAGTTTTTCTCTCCGTGCATGTCAAAGGTGATCACTCTGCCATCGTTCTCAAATATCTTAGACGTCCCGTTCCCCTGTACGGCAAGTAAAAGATAAACGTAAACGTCCACAAACTCTAAACCTTTTAGAACCAGAGAAAGAGAAAACTTACGAAAAATGCAGCTCACTGAATGTAGAAATGGAAAAGAAGTGAGACCTGATGCACATCAAGATCAATGACAAGAACCGGAGATTGCAAATTACATGACACAGGATACTCTTTAAGAGCCACCATTGCTGCCACTGCGATATCATTATATACACCTGTCACAGTCGATACAGATAACTCAATGGAGTGAACTGAAGCCCGTTGGAAGTTATGTCGACATAGATCATGAACGATAAGCGTTACACGGACCGTCTAAAATAACTTGGAGATCTTGACAAAGCTCAATTCCTTCTTGAGCTCTTCTTGAGCTCTTCTTGAGCTCTTCTTGAGCTCCCATAGCGGCTAGCTTTGGACCGGGGTACCCCGGTCCAAAGCTTGTACAACTTGAAGTTGTGGCAACTTGAAGCCATTTAGGAAGGTTAAAGTACCAAATGGCGGAGTGACATACAAAATCCTTCACCGTGACCAGTGAAGGCATGGTGCGTGCCCCCAGCTACGTTGGCAGCAGCCCTTGTTATTCCCAGCATCACAGCATGCATGGCTGCTACTGTTCCTCTACACAAACGGATAAAAGAATGAGGTCGTTCCAAGATTCTTCGGGCAGAGCATCGCCTACTCTGACAGAGAACTAAGCTAGGGTTTCAGTCCAAACAGGATTCGACTTAATAATAGACTTGGATTTGTCATGACAGAGCAGTCCACTTACCCACACGAGGCTTGTGACCGTCTCCAGAGCTCTGGACTCCATGGAAAACCTAAAGCTCTTTGTTGTTTTGCATCCAAGTCTCCTGTACTAAGCCTATCAAGGTAGCTGTAACATACATAACATGTTTCTGTCAATCCGTCTTTACCGAAAACCTAAACACTACGGTGACATTTAACTGAAACGAGTTTATCTCTTCGATGCTTCTCGAGTGGAAGCACAGGTTATAAGTGCTATGATACTCCATACAAGTCGCTTTCTACGAATCAAGCAGCATATCTGCACAAGATCTGCAAATGAGCTTTCTTACCTCGCAGCATGTACCAAGCTTAACTCCTCCCGCGATGCGAAAGGTGCTGGATAGGTAACCAGGATCCCTCGCAAGGAAGCATCTTCCTCGAGCAACGTTCGGGTGGCCCTATATCTACAAGGGCGCAAGGAAGTGGACGAAGTAAAGAGCAGAAATCAGTGCATACGATTGACTGGGTGATAAAGGAGGAGCTGAACATACCACTGAACTCACTTCGAACTGGGAAACTTCAAAGGAGGTAGAAGGCAATACTTGTCCATCGGAAATCGATGACCCTCTGGAAGAGGTACCAGATAGTGATCCGAATAGAAGCCTACCAGCCCTGCATTCTGCTTCACAGCCAAAGCTGCTTCTCTCGTGGTGAGAGAAGCCCCAGCTTCTGGGATTTTGGCTTGCTCCAAGGATCCCACAGAAAGACATCTGATGGGCTGTCTTCCACCACCTGATAGACATCAAACACATCCAAGCTTAGAACAAAAGCAAGAGAACTAGAAGAAAGAACTGTGATTTCTTTCGACAACTGAAGGTTGAGATGCTAGACTGCGCAGTACATCTTCCGATCATCATGCAGCCTTCCTTGACTGACAGATGGAAGTCTGATTATGGACTATAAACTCGCTGTTAATATAAGTAACTCTATATTTCATAAGTAGATCCAAAGGTGGGTGTCTTTTCTTAAGTTCCATCATCGTGGAAAGCAAACATTATGGCGGTTAGTGGCCTGCTTTGGTAAGCAGTAAAGATTTTGAGCCATGGCCGTACATTCTATCCACTCAGAGGCATTCTAAGATTCAAATGCAACTTGCAAATGCAGGTCCCTAACAACACAGAAAAGAAAGCTGATTCAATACTGCCCATCGGCTGTAATTTATGAACTGTTCGTATATGGATAGCTCACCTATCGTCCTTGAACGCATACAATTCAACAGCCACTTCGTAACTTAGGGCGGGATTCTACCCTTCAGCTCATGAAAGCATGAAATGAGTTTCTTAAGAGGCTGAATCATGACACTACGATGAACTCCCCTTGATTCGTACACGTAGGGGAGGGCCTTGATGCAAATTCCTTGAGCAATTCCAGTAGTTAGACTCGACATTCGCAAACAGAAAAGGAATTGCCTTGAAATGCATACCCAAGACAATGTTTCGTGTTGACAATGTCGGAAAGGGTCTTTGGCTTTTGCCGCCTCCGATGGACACTCTGCAACAATCAACGATGCGGCGAACACTCCGGACCACAGAGTTTTCGGCACAAATCCTCAGCGAGCTCGAGTGCACGATCCTTGCAGGCTGCCAAGTCTTCGAGTGCCGATACGCGCTTCGAAGTGGGACCGTCGACGAGGAAAGAACAGTCAGAATCCCCATGGCCAAACTTCAATAAAGCTATGCCACTGCAAGGATAAGATGAAAGTACCGTTCTGGTTGTACGCTGGGATGTTCAGCAAGCATGACGTCGTTCTATCAACTCAGATTGTAATACTCAGTCGGTCCATCTGCTCTCACGTCGGCTAGATTCGAAAGTGCGCTGCCGCGACGTACGAACTTTTATGTGGAAGGCTTTGTGCTCTACCGTTAATCACAATCTTAACCCCGCCAGCCACAGGCATTTGAAGAATCCTTACACGTCAAATCCGCCCACGACTTGATGAGTCTTCATTACTTCCCATGTATACGCGGTAGTGCTGACGCTTATGGAGCGCCTGAGCTGATTCCTAATGCAACCTGTCAACTTTCTCATCTTCTCCGAGTGTTCTCGACGGTCTGACGTAAATGCTTTTTTATCGACCTCTGTAGGCTCATCCTTGCTCATCACCTGCTTCGAGTTGTTTTGTTTCGAATTTAGATTGTAATGCTTGAGAAAATTTCGACCAACTACGAAGGGCGCTCATAGTAGGAAGGTGACATACTAGTAGTAATACTCGAATAGAAAGCTTAGCTCTCTGACCTAAGTCTTCCGTGTCAAATTTTAACCTTATCCTAATCGTGACTGACGCGGACGCCATCTCTGGAGTTTAGCAGTATCAACCAGTACAAGTGTAGTACTCCGTACTCAGTTCCAGCGTTCCAATTAATAAGATTCGGACCTCCAAAACTTAATCCGGTTGCACGAAAGAGAAACAGCTGGTGCAGGGACACTGAATAAAAATTTCTCACGCATTGTTTATATACAATATTTGCTTACCGGACAAGTCAGTCGTATACCATCAAGAAGACAACAAAATCATGGAGCAATCCGAAAGCAAGATAAGAGTCACAGGTAGGCTCAACTTTGATCGCGAGTTCTAATTTATAACACAATCGATCATTCTCCGTTTGGATAATGTTTTACAGAACCATCTACAAGATAATGCTATGATCTAAACCGCGCTAACTCCTCATTTCAAGAGGTCACAAACAAGTTACCACTGAGTGTGACAACACCTCCAGTCTATGCCATGCTCTCGAAAGGAACTAAACTGACTAACCTAGACTACCCAAGAGGCGAAAACTCATCCCTTTGCTGGTGATAAAAGTACTGGCACATCATCTGAAATAGTCGGATTGGCACGTCAAGGAATTACAGCTTCCAGTGATACCAAAGCGTTAGTAGACACTACCGACAAAACTGGACTTGCTTAATTATTAGCCAAAGTTCACGACCCGGACTAAACAGAGAAACAGATGCGAAGTTAAACAAGAGACACCCTAAGTTCCACAAAGACAATTACCTATAGATCACAAGAGCAAATTCACCACGAACTATTTCATCATACTACGAGCTTCGTAAGCTAGCTGATAATCGAAAAGCCAGGTAAAATACGGAAAAGAGAACAGTGAGAAGCGCTCAAAAGGATACGACAAAGTCCATGGAGAGACAAAAGACGATGTCGACCACCCACGGAAGTACGAACTTTAACCTGTGCCACTCAACGCCTCGCACCAAGATGCTCCCCAAGTATGTTGCATTCCCCAAGAATGCAAATATTACAGTCGACACTGACACCCCGATAACGAAGTCACGAGACCAGTTCAAAATTATCTGAGGTAGACGACCTGTCATATATATGCAGGTCATGAGCCACCCCAGAATCAACCCCAGAGATGACACAATATCTGGGTCTTCATTTGGGATCTCCCCCTGAATTCAAATTGTCAAACAATGGATTTGATTAGACCTTCCATAAACAGGTGTACAGGCGTTGGAACATTTAAGCTATCAGTCTCCCTGAGAATCCGCTGTGCTAGGTTTCCTTTAAGAATCAACCAACACAACGTGATTATACGGACTAGGCTACTATGGTCGCGTATGCCCTGACCATCAGGGTAACTTGGAAACATCCGTCTATTCTCACGAGACAATTAAGACATGTGTTTTGACCGTTCGCATTCTAGTGACTTCTGAAGTAAGAACCACGCACAAGCAATCGAATTATTAAACACTGCATCAGATTACACCTGTAAGAGTCTCCTGCTAACCCCAGCGTGCGACACGCCTTCCCCTCCACCGAAAGAAGAGAGACCACTCAGGGTGAGAGTAATCACGGCCACTGAAGAGTAAGCAATCTGCAGTACCACGTCACATCAGTTTAGAGTTCCCAAACGCACTAGACTAAACACCCCCAAACGGTGACACTGCTTCCAGTAGCGTGGTCACCCGCGTCTCATTCGTAAGGTTGTCATCTATATGATTCACTTGAAACAGATTTTCATTCTACATGCAACTCGGACCAGTTTTGTATTTTGTTTGGTTTCTACAACATACTCATAGAGTGGACATGTAACTTACCCCTCTCGCCAGAGGAGAACCATCTGTGCCGTAAGAGTTTGATAATGTCAAGCGTGCCCAGCTTCGATAAGATCCTGGTGATCTGAAAACCATTATCACTGTGTTACGATAATTCCAGGTATGTGTGCTCAGTTAAAACAACACTTCGCTCACTTTGCTTTCTTGAAGGTAACTGAATCAAGATACACTCTAGAAAACACGTCCTAATTAAGAATGCCATGCCGTAGTCTTTCGACCATACACCCGCACTCTGCGGAAGTAGGACCACAAGACATTAAATTCGAAATCCAAACCTAGACTACTTACCCAACGTTTCCACGTACGGGGACAGAGGCCGTCACAGGTAGTGGGGGCTTTCCAGATCCTCTGGTATTCAGAGGATTCGATTTCGATTTTGGATGAGATGCTTTGGAGGGGAACAAGCCTTCTAAATCATTTGGCCACCGCTGAGACTTCGAGTCTTGAATCTGAACATATTTTCAAGACAAAAAGAATTTCGGGACAAATCGGGAGTATCAGGATTTGTAATGTTGACCACCCACATAGATTGAACTCCATCAATCACACCACACCGAAGTAACGGCTCCAACCATACAGAGGCATAGAAGTTACTCTTGGAACCCACCAAAGGTTGAATGGTCGGAGGAGGTTTACAGTTTTTCCATGCGAACATGAGTTGCTGCACCACGAGGAGAACTGTAGTTGCAGTGTACAGCTGCAAGCCAAACAAAGCCGTTCAATGCAGGGCAATGGTTAGCAGATAGACGGATAGATTATGCAAATCCGAGCAAGTGGAACTCTCAAGGTTCAGTAAGCTAGATCCGGAGTAATGCTGCAACGTGTATGAGCATCTTGTAACTTCCAACTTGTAAAACTGCATTACCTTCCAAACATTTTCCGTGAGACACTGTACAATAAATAGCTACACATTAACTTTCCCTTCAATATACTCGCAAATGCCAATCTTCAATCTTCCAATTCTCTCTTCTGGCATTTACATCATGATTTCATCTCCTGTTCATGTAAATCGAAATAATATCAGGTGTACCTACTTCAGTTCTGTCACGGGGACAATTAATAAAACATGAGGGCATGGAAAACACGTCTATTGACACGTAGTGTGAGTTGAAGAAACTCCATTTTCGGTCAAGCAACTTCCAACCCCCCGGTTGAGTTCGTGGTTCTGTATGAATATATTGCCAACGTGGTGCACCATGTACGTCTAAACAGTGTAGAAGGCGAGATGAACATACCACTGCCAAATAAAATTGCGTAGGAAGCTACAGGTTCCAAAATTAGAAGAGCGCCCGGCAAGCACAACACCACAGACAACAAAACTGTCAGCTCAAGCAGACTGCGTGGTTCAGCACATGCACAGACAATACACACTCCCACTTTAAAGACAATATTAATTGAATCCTGAAAGTTTCTGCCAAGATTACTGCATCGTCCAATTATAGGCCCATCCTCATCTGGATGGACCATAAAAATTCATACTGAACTACGTTCACATTCACCAGTTTTCGAATGGGAAGCTGACATATATGTGGAATCCTTGGAACAATCGGACAGGAACTTACCGTGCCAGGATTAAACCAGCAACCCAAAACGTTGAAAATATCTCTGCAAACAAGTTCAAGAGAGAAAAACGTCAGCCGGAAAGTGGCTTATAGATTTGGATACTCAAGGCTACTGCTTGACACGGAAATCCAGGACGAAATGTCGTTGCCGTTTGGTTCAGAGGCAGATTCTCTAATTGTTTCGGAGCATTTCAGACGAGATATAAAGCAGGACCATAACTACGCATGAGGTAATACGATTGAGTCCTTCAACGTCTTACTGATCTAGCAGGAGAACAGAAAGACGAAAGCAAAGCGGGAGTTCCGTCACTCCAGCAAAGTCCGTACGTGCTTACCCAATCATCCATGTCAAAATGAATGCCATGGACACCGTCTCGGTGTTGGGAGAATGCCAATTAGTGAGTATTTGAGGAACCTCTGCCATAGCCCAGCAGACTATGCTTGTAATTCCGAGAGCGAACGATATCAGGTCCTTGCGATTGCAAACACAATCGAAAAAGTAAGACAGTGCCCATGCTGAGCACGTTTCCTCCACAGGACATTCAAACTTCAGACCCATTGGTCCCAATTGACAAATTCAGGTAGCACAACACTGATTCGGGGTGAAAAAACTCGTCCTCTGGATCACCGGATGAAGACTGGCTACACAGCAACTACGTTCCAGCTCACTTTACAGTACATGGTGGAAAGGAAACCGTCTCCTGCTTCAAACTTTCTTGTCATCTCTAAGTTAAAACCTGCCCTTCACATTCTTGTCAAATCTCCAGTCGAACATCCACAAACCGTTCCACTTTGAAGGATTTCAAGACTGTGAATCTGAACTCCAGAGACTTGAATCCCTGCCTGGATTCATAGTACAACCGTCGTCACGTGTCTGAAACAGTAACCCAGATCTAAATCAGCCTAACTCTTAAATTTTAAGATGTGTTCAAACCAACTGGCCAAATTTTTAAACCGTAAAAAGTAGTCGAACGTTTCTTCGACTCGATCCCAGAAGAAGAAATCTCTCTCCAACAACAAATAGTCGTACGGTACATGCAGTGCCACACTCCCTCACCTCGAATTCCGTCACATACTACTCCTAATCAACATCTGCCTATTCTTCTATTTACTTCCTCTGCTATCGCTGCTTCTCTCCTGTACCTGTTTAATCCACACGCTTACAGCCTAGCCACTCGCGGCAAGAGCCAAGACTACATCCGTCGATATCCAAAAGTCTGTAATCGGTAGAATTTCGAAACAAAATAGTAATTCTAACCTGTCAGTGTCACCGACCAAAATCTTGGAATCAGAAGCTGCGGCATAATGGTCCAACTCCAGAACTTTTCAAACACAAGCCAAGATCGACAAAATGCGCAGCACACAGACTGAATAGCCCCTCCCTGGCTAAACGCACCACCGCACAAATCAAGAGTCCAATTTTGCTACTCAACCTCCCCTACTAAAAGATATGAATGAATGAATAGATTCCTGCCCTTTTTGTCACGATACTGCCTTGCTCCCGGCCCGACTAACATCAGCCTTCCCTTCCAGCTATCTAGAGCTCCATCTCATGCAGAGGTCTGCAGAACATTCTCTGTCGCTGTCCCTCATTCCCTTTCGTTGAATCGACGTCCTTCACCGGAACTGTAGCATTTTTGGCAGTTTCCCATTCAGCTGTTTTCCTTCTGCCGCTGATTTCAACTTTCTTTATCCTGTTTCCACTCTAGCATGAGTGCATAATGGCTACATAAATAAATATACATAAAAACGTCCGTTTTGGCTGAGGGGAGGAAGAAGAAAACTATAGTTTCAAGGGTTAAAATAAACTACTGCTATTGGTGGAGTTCTCTTTTTGTATCCAGATAAAAAATGACCTAGTCATCTATTTTTTTTAACTTAGTTACTCTGCGTTATATGGTGGCACCGTTACACATCTAATTATAATTGGTAAAATAATTTAGAAAGTAGCAGTCAAGGATAAAAAATAAGACGTCAACTGTAACCCGTGTTATATGTTACACAGTGTAAGACAAAACACCATGTAGAGATCGTATTGATATTAATAATTTCAAGTTTATTTATACACATCATCTGGAACATTGGCAACAACTTCAGTTTAGACGTAAGAGGACATGAGCTCGAATCCCTCTGTTGAGTGTGCTATAAAGTCTCCTCTCAAATTCTTGATACGGTGGGCTACCATGCACGTTGGAATAAGATTTTTTTCATTCACACTGAAAAAGATTAGAAATTATATTTAATTTCTGAAGAAGTTAAAGAGGTGTATTCATATTTCATTTCTCACTAGATCAAGCCAAGACTAAGCATGATTGGTTCCGTCTAAAATAATTTGGGTCTGAAAAAATTAACATCTAAAGAAAAGATCGAAACGAGCAAAAGATGAATATATATTCATACTTGAATATTACATAATGGCTACATAATATGCATGCTCAATTAACTTCTGGGGAATTTTTCTTCCTTTAGTGATATCGACAACATATAGGTGTTAAATAAAATTTATATATATAATAAATAGAAATAATCAAAACATTGTGTAAATGTTAATTATTAACCTATGTCTGGAAACACCAATATATAAACGATAAGAGATGAGTAAATAGCCACGCTGCCAAAGGTAAAAGTCTGGGAACTTTAAGCTGTTTATACATTATAAATAGTTATTTTAATTTAATACTCTTTTAGTTTTAATATTCTTGTCTGATGGAGGAGATGAATAAATTTGCATGGACGAACACCCGTGAATACACAGTTACGTTATTGTTATGTTTTATCACAGTTATCCGTCGATTGTGGAAACCGGAAAGAGAAAGGGGAATTTAAATTTTGGCGTGAAGTGTACTTTATAATATTGTAAACTCGTTACGAAGAGGGAGGAACGGAGGAACTCCTTCTCTCTCACGGAAAGGAGAGGGAAGGAGTTTAAATCCAGATAAATCGCGTGGCTCCTAGTTCAGGACGGGTGGAATTCCTGTTAGCCTCCCAAATTACTAAACAACGGCTCTCATGTTTAGCAATCGGGGTTAGCCCTGATTAGAAGTGACCGCCCGCATATAAATATATATATGGATATCATCTCCTCCATCGAAATGGAGGAAGCAAATACGCAAATTTATTGTGATTTTAATTTAGTATCTAATTATTTCAGCATGATGAAGGGTTAGATAATAAATTGAAATCATGATATATTAATATATAAATAATTATTACTTCTCATGCTTATATTTTTTGAATTACAGTAATCTACTCATGCTTTATAGTTTATGCGAGAGGGTTAAATAATAAATTATATTATAATAAAATAACTATTGGTTATCGAACTTGTATTTTTATAAGCACTGCAGGGTTGCTTCCACGACAACACATACAGCATGCATATTCGTGGTTGAGTGTTATCTTGCTTAGAGTAATTACCGTGAAGTCAAAACATGTATAACACTATTTGATTTAAATATAATAATATATTTATGAGATTGTGAGATTACACCATGTAATTTTACTATTTGATGCATAATCTCATGATATTAATATATTTAAAAATATGAATATTAAAGAAATCAAATCTTGAATACCTAACGTGTAAATATTTAAATTAAATTATTTATAAATTTATACGAACTCCTTGTACATTACGTTATCTAATGCACTCTTAATCGAGCATTATTACTTTCTCAGGTCTCCGCTTCCGTTATGACCTTCAAAAGAGTGCATTACTCTATACATATATTTTTTCCCGTTTTCTCGGTGTTGTTTGCTGGGCTCTTTGTTGTTTTAGATATTTTATTTTGATATGTTTTTTACTGCTCTTTTCTGCTTTTGTTTGGGAAAACGGAGGTACTCCTAGAATACTTTATCGAAGATGGCCCGAAATACAGTGAAGTAGCAATAATAACAGAAAAACGATGATACACCCAAGTTTTATCGGAAATCTTTTCGAGAATTGGCAACCTCAACAACAACCGATGATATATCCCGCGTTGGCATCCGTTTTAACACGTAAGCACAAACCAGGACGGCCAACTGGAAGTAGGTGTACGAATGGGATGTAAGGACATGAGAGAAACTGCGACGCAATGATAACAAGGAGGTACGCTTTTTCATGGGGATATGCGTTAGCGATTATCCGGATCTAAACTCTTTTCTCCTTCCTTCTGGGGGTTCATAGCGAGTCTTTCCGCCGGACAGTCAAACTGTTACTCCTCGAGTCCGTGCATCCCTCGGACAATACGATAAAATACACTATGCGACAAAAACACCTTTCCATTTCGGATTACGCAATAGACGTATAACTATGGTCACGCATACCAACAAACGGATGAGAAGAACCCCTCAAGCAGAACATAAGCAAACGCGTTAAATGATAATCCGGATCCCTGGTCGTATTTATCGCCGGCTATAAGAAGCTTTTTTTTTTTTCGGGAGGAAAATTGTTTTTTTTATGTTATAGAATATTTATATAAGTATTATATGAATATTTTAGATTAAATATAATAAAAATATTAAATATTAACTGTTAATTATTCCAAGAATAATTTTAACGTTGTTGAAAAATCCATAAGTATATGCAGGTCTACGTGCTTCAGACGGTACAAGTGCAGGAGCTTAGTTCACAAAAATAATATATTAATAAATACATTCATTTACTGCAGCCCTCTTCCATCTTCAGATGGAAGAGGTGAATAAGCAAATAAGCAACACGGTGAGTATGGGGAGAAGAGTATCACCATATGAAAAACGAAGCAACGTTTCTCATTCAACCCCGGCTACTGTTACTTAGGGTATGGGTTATCCAGACCCTTCACTTTCTTACGCGAGTGGACGTGAAATGAGTACTTCTGGATTACTCGGAGCAAACTGTTTTTTTTCATAACGTTTGAGTCTGATTTTTGTTTTTGACGTGGTGTGTAACATTAAGAAGTGACTGGAAAGTATTATATTTCTCCCCAAAAAATTTTGATTTTGATCTAAATATTATCAGAAACCAGTTTGTTTCATTTATGGCTTTTTTGTGTTTCGGATTCTAGAGAGAGACTTTGAATCCTAAAAAAAAATATGAGGAGAATATTTCCACTAAGACCCTTTTATACCAGAATGGAGGTTTAAAATCTCCACTATTGCAATCCACAACTATCCAGAAGCTTCCGAGTTGAGTCGTAGAACTTCAGAAACTTTATTGAGAAGAGTGAGAAAATTTCCTAAACATCTCCAGTAATAAAGGGTTTCAAACAATGAGATCCCACAAGACACATAGAGACTCAAAGATAATGTTTGAGACCGTACGTGATCGAACGGTGGGCTGTTCAATGGCTGTTTGTCAGACTAGACTGTCATGTTCGTCATGAGTGATTAGAGATCTGTCTGTGATTCTCAATGAGATTATATTTGGAAACCTGAATCTTTATCTATATCTCATCTGTGGATAGCTAAACTTCCAATAAATCACTTGATCTCAGAATTTTTTTTTATTACAGAAAGCAAATGTGGTAGATGCAATATTTGAGAAAATACTATGTAAGGATGTATTTATGTGTTGATGTAATTCACAAGTGCAATATGCATACAACCTGAGGTTTTCGCTATGAAAAACAAGTTGCTGCGCCTGCCATGGGATTGCAAATGCTTTACATTTGCAGAGATCAACAAGTCTCGAATTTCAGAATTTTGTTACATGAGTAAATGAAAACTATCTTGATGAGCTCTTCAAATTTTATATTCTTGTATGTAGCACCTGATTGGGTTAATGTTTTGTCAAAAAATTTAATATCATCATCATATATTAAACCAAATATGATAACATTTTTTTATACACATTACATGTATATATTTATTACATTTAGAAATATGTGTATATATGCATATTTATCTTGTATGTCAATATATGTTATCAATAGAATATATAATTTAATAAATGAATTATGTGAGGAGTTACAATATATATAACTCAAATATAATACCATCAGTTTTATGTATATATGTTTATTACATATTGAATTTAGAGTGTTGTGTATATACATGAATGATATGTAAGTATATATACGTGTGATATATATATATATATATAAGACTTGCAGAATTAGTTATACGTAAAAAAATAAATTCTGATATACAATGATAGATATGGTATCATGGTTGAAAATATAAAAATAATTTTTGAAAAATAAAAATACCTTATCAAATATATAGCGACTTTGTCATGTGAATCAGATATTCTTTCAATGGACAAAAATGATGATATACTAGAACGAAGAACAAATATGGGAGAGAAAGTCATAAGAACAATTAAAACAAAGATTTAGATGGGATGTGATTCTAACTCAATGGCTAAAGCATACCTTGGGAAGCCAAAGGTCTAGAGTTCTAATCTCCATGTTGACATCTATCTAAGAGGAGGTTTTAGAGCTCCATTACAAAGGTTACAGTAGTAGGTTTGCAAGAGGTTGATCACATTGGAGGATTATGTGGGACCCTATTCTAGGAACGAGAACGATATTTTCTTAATAGTAGCATGTTGTGCAACGCCTCCGCTTACTAACGCATCTGAAAGGGAGATCTTGACCTATTATAGCATAATATCTATTTTGATTCTAAGACATCTGGAGAATGATATTCTTTTAATAGTAGCATGTTATGCAACGCCTCCGTTTACTACACGCATCTGAAAGAGAGATCTCGACGTATTAGAGCTTAATATCTACTTTGATTCTAAGACATCCGGAGCTTCGTCTTTCGTGTAATGTGAGTCAATGTGATAATATGAAGCTCTATGTTGATATTACGTGTATCAATCTATGAAGTCATGTAGTAGCGTGACAGTATCAACGATATTACAATAAACTTTTCTTATATTTTGATCTAAAAGGATTTTTATAATTCTCCTAATTTCCATATAACTTAACTTCTAATTCTAACTTTTATCATTCTAGCTTATCAACCTAAATTAAATTAGAAAACTTCACCTATAAGTTCATAAGTTCAACTATAACCTAGTAAGAAATACATAACTTCTACATAAGTTATGTATTTCTTACTAGGTTATTTCACTTCTCATTGTAACTTAACTAACTATAAATTGAAACTAATCAACATATACATGAACGTCTCTATTAAATATAAATATAACTTCTCATTACTTCTCGGAGCTAATTCAATATTTATTTCTGTAACAACATGCTCTATACGAAGACTTGATACTTCTCTGTAGAATAGTCTAAGCAACTATATATTATTGTCCAAATTAAGTAAAACCTAAATACCTTCTACAACTAGTTCAGAAAAGCTTATTTATAACAATTTGACAAAACAATCAATTTAATAAAAATAGTTTGAGAGAGGATATTACCTTTTGAGTAGTTTTCAGAGAAGTATAACAATTTTGAGATAGTTTGAGAGAAGATATAAAAGTTATGAGAATAAAAATAATAAGTTCGATCATTGATACTAATGATCAGTGTGAAATAAGATACGGAGTTATTTCAAAGTAGGAGAATAGAGCCATTTCAAAATATGAGAATTGAGTTTTTTCAAAGTATGAGAATTGAGTTTTTTCAAAGTATGAGAACTGAGTTGAATAGTTGATTACGTGAAACTTATTATTTTGATACATAAAGCTATATGTACAGCACATATTATATGTAAATATGTACTGCACCATTCGTCTATCGACTATCTAAATTATCTCTTTCATACCTAAACCTCGACTACCATCTATTTACAACAATACAACATAATCGTGTAAAAGCATTATCTTATCAAAACAACAAACAAGAGAGACACTCGAGGATTCACTCATGGTTTTTGTTAGAAATACGTGCAAGGAAAATTAAGATATTTTAAATTATTTTTAGCAAATATTTGAAATAAGCTATTTTAAATCTTTAAATGAATCTTCAAAGACAATTACAAGCATTATCTTACCAAAACAACATACAAGAGAAATTACCTCTGGTACTGTTTGTGCTAAAACTCTACCTATGCTTTTGACGATATTTACTTTGGGTCAAAATTATACAATGTTTTCTCTTCTGTCAATCTTTGTCAAGATAGAGACGATGACAGCAAGCATAGGGACACTAAATTCAAACGGTCAAAATTATCTTGCACTTTCTCTTTCATCCATCTCCACTAGGACCATTATCAAGATTTGAAGTGCTAGGAGAGAGCGTGAGAGTATGAGCTCAAACAATCAAAATTATCTAACGATTTTCTTTTCGTCCACCTCCATCGCAACCACTGTCAGCACTGAAAAGATGACAAAGAGCGTGAGATTGCTATGGATCAAACGCCTCGATCTGTAACATCACACAAACCTCCATCATTAGCCACACCGCACGACACGAAAAGAATGACAATTCTATTCGCAACACACTGCACAAAAAGAACAACAAAGACAATCTGTTTTTTTTGTTCTCATGTACTTTCTGTCAAAATTTTTATTAGTTAATTTTACATTCATATTCATTTTAGTAACTAATTACCACGTAAGTTATATACAAGAAGTGACTTTCTCTTATGACTTTCTTGGGCTCTATCTTATTCACTTCTTCAAAACCTTCATTCATCTAATTTTTTTTAAAGGTAGGAAATGGATGTGGAAATTCAAATAAATTCTTTGTTACTGGTGTAGTCCACTATTGGTTAGAGGAGGAGTAGATTACAATTACGTGCAAGACTCTTTGCCTTAATACAAGTGATGTTGCTTCGCAGCACGTCTCTTGTATTACTAACCTTTGTACTACTAACTCGCTTCTTATTTGACAAAACAAAAAGCTTTTCTAAATTACAAAACATACAATTATCTCCCACGACACTTGTAAAAAAAGAATAAGTTCACTCAACCCTCTGCTGTAAAATATTTCTATAGTTTTATAGAAAAAATTATAATTTCAATTGTAAGTTGTACATACTATCTCTAGAGGTGGTACATACATTCTACAGTCACTAAATGTTTGCAGTATATAGTCGTAAACTTGATCTACCAGAAACCGTTGAAAGTTTCCAAACGGAGATCTACAAAAGTTTTACCGCCTTGACACCACTTCACACTTCAAGCTTACATCTTTTCACCTGAACCTTGTAATTTGTTACGAGTGGAAGTTTGAACAGTACTAATACAAAATATAATTATATATAATAAACAAGTAAAAATAAAGGCCCGCGCGGCGCGGCACTGTCAGACGGGACAGGGAAATAATAAATAAAATCTTTGAGGTCAAGTACAAATGTTGCTTTTCTCCCATAGCCATTCTAGCATCCCTTATGCCACGTGGCCGGTGGCACGATTTGCTAATAAAAGATGAGCGACTGTCTTAGGGCACCAACATCTTGAGCAAATATAGACAAACATGTACAGTCGACAGAAAACTCCCTCCATGCGATCGGAACGTCACCGTGGATTCGCCGTAGAAGCAGCACCGAAGTGGAGTTTCAAAGTCTTTCCATCAACACGGCTTGCGCGCTGCAATCAGCTTTTTATCCATCACTGCCAATCTTCCGAGGACAGGCGTTTGCATGTGACTCTATTGAACCAGGATTGGCATGGCTTTTGCGTACTTCACACGAAGTTCTGAATATCAAGAGTTAAAGTGTTCTCTGACCAGGCACCACGATTCGATTAGAAGGATGAATGTGGAATTTATTCATTTCCTCTTCTCGATCTTACCTCATAAGCGATAATAATAAGCGACCAAAGTGCACTTCTGGCCGGGGAGGGGAAAAGGACAAGCGGGTAAGGCGCAGCGAGATTATAGAATATATATTATATATATTATATAATTAATTATTTTAAATTCTATTTTGAAAATACCTAAAAACACGGAGAGAGTAGGAGATAACCCATAAAGCTTGACCCCAGTGCCGCGCTTCAAAACGTACAAGTCCGGAAACCACTGCTCATTAAACACTAATTGTATACTAAGTTAAATTTAATACCTAACCCTTCTGGCAGGAAGGGTTAGGTATTAAATTTAACTCCTTGCATATTCAGTTCCTCCATCGGAAGATGGAGGAGATGATAATGCAAGGAAGTAGTACAATGATTATCCACGGTCTTCGTATGACCGTTTTCTCGTGGGACTAGAATCTTTATCTGATCTAGTAAGGTGAGTTAGGACAATTCACAACACCAAATACTTGTGGTAGAAAGGCAGCACTGCATCTCCTGAGGCAGGTTCATGAGCTACAGATCTAACCTTTATTCGGTCCAGACTCCACACAAAGACAACTGTGGAATGAAGAAAGGTACCGTGCAAGACAGCGCGAGTCAGATGTCAGTATTTGTCTAAACTTATAATCCCGTAATTGGAGTTTAAGAGAGGTCTATAAGAACCCCTAGCATTAGCTCGACTGGTACTAGTGGCAGTTCTCACCCTCCAGACCATGGTTCAATTCCGGTCCTCCTTCCAGCAAGGTTTCGGTGTTCGAATCTCGTGATTGAGGGTTAAGTATGTTATCTTATTCTGCTCGATCGAGTTCATGAGAATTTCAATATAGATTTCTTGTTCAACGAAATATTCTGTCGGTTGCATATTCTGGATAATGACGTGTTGCTTATCTCCTTCAATTGATATGTGTGTCTCTACTTGATCGAGTTTATACAAGTATATCGTCCAACAAAATATTCGACCGATTGTACTTTATGTGTAATGTTGTGATGTTTATTCCTTCGATTGATATGTGGGTAATAATGTGCTGCTTATCCCTTCGATTGATATGTGTACTTCTTGGCTTCAAGGTAAGGAAATCCATTATCTCAAACACGAGTCAGATTCTCTATGTCTTCAGACTTACGTGTGCTTTTGGAACGTTGATTCAAAACACGAGTCGGATTCTCAAGTTTGTCCTTTCAATATTAGATTCTCGTCCAACAAAATATTCGATCGGCTGTACACTCTGGATAATGTTGTGCTGCTTATCCTTTCAATTGATATGTGTGCCTCTCTGGCCTCAAGGGAATGAAATCCATTAACTCAAACATGAGTCAGATTCTCATGCTTGTCCATGTCTTCGGGCTTCTGTATACTTTCGGGATGCTGATTCAAAACACGAGTTGGATTCTCAGGTTTGTCCCTTCAGTACTGGATTCTCATCCAACAAAATATTTGGTCGGCTGTACACTCTGAGTAATGATGTGCTCTTTATCTTTTCGATTGATATGTGTGTCTCTCGGACCTCAAGATAATGAAATTCATTAACTCAAACATAAATCGGACTCTCAGGCTTGTCCATGTCTTCGGGCTTCTCTGTGTTTTTGAGATGCTGATTCAAAACACGAGTCAGATTCTCAGGTTTGTCTCTTCAATATTGGATTCTCGTCGAACAAAATATTCAGTCGGATGTACAATTGAGATAATATTGTGTTGCTTATTCTTTTTATTGATATGTGTGTCTCTCTGATCTCATGGTAGTGAAATCTATTAACTCAAACACGAGTCGTATTCTCATGATTGTCCATGTCTTCGGACTTTTGTGTGTTTCAAGACGTTGATTCAAAACACGAGTCAAACTTTCAAGTTTGTCCCTTCGATTGATATGTGTCTCTCTCTGACCTCAGGGTAGTGAAATCCATTAACTCAAAAGACACAAGTCAGATTCTCAGACTTATCCATATCTTCGGGCTTCTGTGTCTTTTCTGGATGCTGATTCAAAACACGAGTCGGATTCTCAGGTTTGTCTTTGTCTTCGGGTTTCTGTATGTTTTCAGGATGCTGATTCAAAACATGTTATGTTTATCATCTATCATTTGATTCTATCGTCAAGTCTTGTATCCATCTACCAAGTGTGTAATAAAAATCTTTTAAAAATAAAAATAAAATATATGAGAGAACTATAGGTTGTGTTAAATGTCAAGTTTGGTATATGTTAAAACTAAATCTGATCCCCTAGCTTTCTGAAAGAAACCCTACAACATCTGGAGCACGTCCCGACCTGCTCCAGATGTTGAGAACTCCAGAAACGAGAACTCTATCTTTAGTTCATCATGTGCTTAGACTGTTCGAAGCACAAGGCCAGACAAAGAGATATGGGCAATTCCCGAGCTTGTAATCCCCTCCGATGGGTCCAGCAGAGGAGCATCTACTCGACAGAGCAGGTGATAAGTGAAGCACGATAGGAGATCCGAGTGGAAACAACCCTTTATCAGTCACGCAAGTAGGGAATGGCTATGTGATATCTAAAGCCATCAGCCTGAGAGGATTGATCTTCATCTTGGAGACAAAAATCATGTTTCTGGAATTAGAGTTGGTTTTATCTACAAGAGCAGGTATGGTCTCTATAGATGGAAGCCAAGCTGAGGCACCACCGATTGGTGCAAATAAGATTTAATACGTGAATTATGACTGGAAAGCTGCAAACTTTAGCTGGAACGAGGAGTAGCGATAATCCAACAACCTAGGGTTATAAACATGTTGCCGTTGATTGCACAGTTCACGAGGTTGTTGCTGCAAAGAGATAAGCGCAGCGTCACCTATTGTACATCATGACGAAGACGAATTCCAAAACCGGCTACACGATTACAGTATCGAGGACCGTATGATTGCACGGCATGCAAGGTTCACCTGTGGCAAGGAAATGAGCCTTGACTTGGGGATGTACCATAGAATCGTCATGCTGCCATTCTTACCTGCTGACACGTTTCAAAGAAAAGGTCTATGGTCTGCTAGAGTACTTTTTACACTGCCAGAAGAGTCAAAATTCTGCCATGTCAAGCTCTGTGGTTACACCAGAAGTCAGTATTGAACTTGACACTGTTGTTGTGCTGCATTTTATCACATGCAGTTGGTGCACGACTTTTGTGATTGTGCAGCTCTTGCTCCAGAATCCAAATCCAAAAGAGCTGCTTGCTCGGGGACCAAACATTTGAGCTTCTACAGCGGCTGCTGTAGCTCCTCCTTCGAGGATACCGTGTCAGTCTGCCTGCTTGCAAGGTTGATCCTGTAAGTTTCTATGATTCTTATAATAGATAAAATAGATATATATTTTTTATATATACCACCTAGCCCAAAGACTAGAAATGCGGAAGCACCATGATGAGTACGAGATACAACGAGAAAATAATCTAACTGTAATGTAGATGCTAACTGCAACTGTTATTCATGATAAACAAAGAATCTGGTTCAGTAGAGGACCAAGAATGAAAGTTGTAACATTATTGGGAGCTATGTTTGTTGAATCCACTAGTCATTCGTAAATAAAGAGAATTTTAGGTAAAGACTAAGGCTTAGAATTTTAGACACATCCTTTTTACTAAGTGATTTCAGGGACTAAGTTGCTGTTACAAAGTTCTAAACACTATTCAACAAATATCGGGAAGGCAAAGATCGAAGGGTTTATGCACTCGTCATAGTTTAAAATCAGATTTGGAAAGGTATATGTTTCAACAGCTGACAAGTTTAGGTTTAGGGTTGTACCCTTTTAGGTACATGTTTCACTAACAAGTTTCAGTTACCTATTTTGAGAAGTCCGAAGTTACCAGTTCTGCTTAAGAACTGGTCTCATAAACAAGTTGCAGAAACTCTTTCACAGTGAGACAGAAGTAGTGCAAGAAATCATGAGTTATGATTACCGAGAGTTTCGACCATCTATGACATATGGAGCAACTGACAAAGAGAATAGTGAATAGTGAAACTCAAGAGGAACCAAACAAAGTCATGCATCATATCTCAATGTAGGCCTATATAGCTAGTAGATTTCTCAATCATGTATGGAAGAGATCAAGCTTCCAAGTGTAAAACTTACTGAAAAGAATGTCCACACAAAAGTGCAGCAAGAACAAAAATGACACACGAGCGATCATGCACATCCTCTGCTTGTCCCCTGCCAAAATCCCAAGCACACAAGATTCCTGCATACCTTGAGCAATTCTAGACTGCACACCCCAAGCAAGCGAGAGCAAACTAAACCGAAACCCTACTCTCGACAGCCCCATCAAGAATTAAAGGACACTCCGACCGTAACTTGTTTGTTTCAATGACTCAAAGAATGCCAACCTGACCACTAGGGCATTTTATACCATATTTTATATAGTTGTGATTTTACTTATGCAATTGCATAGATTAAACTTGGATATTTGAACAAAATCTGAAAATGGTGAGGAGTTTGATTGCTTTAAAACCGCAGGTTCTGGTACTTCAGCTACGGGAGGCTCGGAGCCTCCCATTTTTGGGTTGCACGGACGGATCGAGGTTTTGGATGGACCAACAGTTGAATTCGCGTAACGAAAATTCACCGTATATACAGTGATATACGGTCCGTAGTTGGTACCAAAATGAGCAGCATTGAACGGTGCATCTAATGAGACTTTGCGGCAGTCCAGTGCGTTAGTGTGCAAGGGGAATCCGTGACGTAAAAACCAACCAATCTGGTTGGATTTGAAAGAATCTTTATAAAATCTAGTTAGTAAAAGTTTTCAGTGTTACGCGCACACAATGTGATAATTTTTACAGCTCGAAGTGTCGACCAGTCTACTCCGAAGGGTCTTTTTCATCATTATCATATCGTATTGTGCATGAAAATTATCCAAGAAAACGTGAGGTTCTTGGCTGTGAAGATATCGTGTGTGAACAAAGACAAGAGAGAAAAACAACCACGAGAACAAGCTTCACAAAATATTTCAACTCTCACTTTATATACACTCTCGCTTTTCTCTATGAACATAAAATTGATAAACAGACCTAAGTGGTCTTTAATGTGCACCCAACCTCATGAAGCAAGTCTCTGAATCTCAACCTAGACCCAAACTAGCGAAGCGGTAGCTCAAAGCAAAGAAACTTTTCTTTGCTAACAAAAAACTTTATAATAGTATCATCACGATTCAAACCCTGATCCAACCAACATCCATGTACAAGCTCTTAGCTAAAACTAACTACCACAAGCCACACATAAAGAACTAGAACTCTAACGAGTCCAAAAAGATAAAAACCATAACGAAAGAATCGAGTAAGACCTATCTAAGAACTTCTATCTTTCACCAAGCGGTCTTAAGATATTGATAGGATCTTTCTTAAAATCTTCAGATTTGATTCCCGGATAGTCGAGGTATCTCTTAGTTTTTATCACAGATGACCGAACCTCCAAAACCTCCTCCCTGTGGCTTAAAATCATGCACACCAACAAAACAGACGGTTTGATCTGATATCTGTCTTCTCTGGTAGACTAATCTATCTATCTTGACAACACCTCAAACAAATAGTCTGGAGTTCTCCTCTCAAAGAATGATGAGAAATTTGGCCGTAGAAAGCAAAAAATTGACATAAATTGATCTCTTATGGCTCAACTTCACTAACCTCGTCCAACACAACAATCCAGTCTATATACGTTATTCTCATATGTGTAGATGAAGGCCTCTTGATCACATAGACATCAAGTACGAAGAGCTTGGTCCATCGATCGTGAAGAACAACCCAACCTCAGATCGCATCAAAAATCTGACATAAGCCTCCTCCTTGCGAGTCAATTTCTCTCACAACTCCAAACCACCCGATGAAACTTCAAGCTGTCTTCAGTTTCTTGTAGAACTCGATGTTTTGATCCCAATGGATCCAAGAACAACAAGTTTGGACTCTAGAACGGTTTGAACGGTCCAACTCTCCTTCGCATGTCACTAAAGCACTCCAATTTCTTTCTTTACGTATCAATCTTTCTCAGAACTGACCACATGATCCATCTCTTCACGGACCATCTTAATCAATGTGTAGTCATAGATCTGAATCCAATGACACCTTGTGCGCATGCATTGGATCTCCCAATCCTCCAAAACATCCGCCGACAAGTCGGAGACACAAGCACCCCCTTATATCAGTTTACAGTACATACGTTCAACCCAGATTCTGACCAAACAACCCTCTTGCACCCTTAGTATAGCGCTAAGAACTGCAAATACCTGGTCAGCATCGACAAGCTAAAATTTAGCTTGATTTTTCTATCTTCTGAACCTCATAACGTCATCAATAAGCGTCCAAATGAGATACATGAAGTATCCGTGAGAACCTTAGAACGAGCTCTACCACTTGGTGCAGTGAGAATGTAGATCCGGAAGTAGATCAAAAGTTGTTATTTCTCTCCAAGAGCGTCTTTTGGAGCAAAAATATAGAACTCTAAAATTTGACTTTCGAGTAGAAGTCGGACCTTGTGTCAACTCTTCTTGTTTTGTTCTTATAAAGACAATTCTTATAATGAATGGACAAAACCCAATGCAAAAAGTCATGATCCACATCTGTCATTAGGTGATGTTCAGCTAACGTCGAGCACACCAACCACGCTTTTGAGGTTTTTGTCTGTGCACTAAATTGCAAATGTTGAGAATCGTGCGATGAGTTCTAGCTGTTGGAGTCCTTGCTTTTGGAGTCCTTGCCAAAGAAACATACTACTCATGACCTTCTGCTAGATCTTCTGTGCACATTCTTTGCATGTTCTTGGCGGTGTATTCGGAGTTTTAGGTTTTGATACAAAGTTCTACCTTGCTCGTTTGCACTCGTACAATACACTAGTTTCAATCAAGAGCACGATGGTTTCAGATGCCACCGCGACCAAAGAATCCATCGAACGGTACAAACTATCTCAAATGTTAGTAATTTGATTGATCGCATAATGTTCACTTGCCTGAAAATAAAATGGATAGATTTTATGAGTTACAAGACTGCTTGAACATGTCGATTGTAGGTACGGTACGGTTTATCATAGATGCAACTGATCTTGCAATTGTGTTGCATTATCGAAGATCGTCGTCTGGGTGCAGTTGAAGATCACATGTTGCTTTTGTTACTGCTTATCCTACAAGCCAACTACGATGAGATGAATCATCACAATCAGACAAAAGTTTTCATCAGGTGATAACGTTGATCGTGAGTCGGATGTAGATATGAAAATTCTTCCGGAGTTGGATATAGACCTAGTGCAATCACTAGACCAGCCGCAAGATGATGGTGTGAACTCATTGCACTATGTGAAAGATTTGCAACTAGAAGAGACTGTTATGCATGATTCACAGATCCTTGAAACCTCGAGTGCTACGAAGAAGAGGTGAATTGCACCAGCTGATTATGGATTGTTTTCTCGTCTATGGATGTTAGAATTCTTTGCAATGTTCCATGTGCAGTGCTTGTTTACAGACTAACATTTTTTTGTTGACTGTCCACTGTCGAAGAGTTTCACCAGTTATGAATTATGACACGTTCTGCGATGTAAGACATCACACTATCTTCATCTCTGGAGATTTGGAGACTAAGAGGAGAATTCTTGTTGTTACTCGTAAATTGTATCACGATGTGCTCTCTACAGGTTTATCTCACATAAGTTTACAGAATCTAACTCGAGAGCTTAATCTGCATGTTCCATATGCACCTTATAATTTTCAAGCTGACAAAGAGAGAGAAGTAGGATGGATTGCTGCTATTTTGCAACAATGGGATAAGGAGAAGTTGAGGATTCAAGAGTCTCTTGCTGAAAAAAGAGTTCGCTCTCCATACACCGCTGCTTCCGATGTGGTGTATGGACCATATTTCGATATCATGGTGCTCACAGTAGTAGAACGGGTAATGATGATTCTCCCATCTGCACCCAGATTTTCAGAGCTTCTTTACACACGAGGAAAGAGTGCTCTTCAAACATACTCATGACGTGTTTCTAAGCGTTCCAAGGAAGCTTTTCACTGACATATATATGAACGAGAAGCATATAACATATTCCCAACGCGGCAACGTCTTGCACTACAACTGCTCCATGAGACGTCATGAAGTGTAAACTGAAAACAATCTTGTAGATTGTAAATTTTTGATGATTTTATTCAAAACAACGCATCATGAACACCACCAATTTGGTATCATGTGCTTACATTGACTCATAGAAACAAAGAAATCGTTCAATAACTCTTCATAGAAACAAAAGTATCACAAGAATGACATACAAATCGAAATTATCACAAGAATGATGTTAAATGAAGATCGGTTTCCACTTGCGATCTAGCACTCCTTGTAACCGCGTAATTGCTTTCAAGATCGTGAATTTCTTGCTCCACTATAGCTTCAAGGACTATCAGTAACGATGTGCGATCAAAATATCCAAGCAAAAATACATTTCTGTAGTAGACGGCAAATATATGCTTGTTTGGCTCATCCGTGGCGTGACAAAATGAGAGACCAATGCACATGATCAAATCATCTATGAACTCAAAGGAAGCTAACTCTCTCGATGGATTTCTTGCAGAACACCAGAGCGGTTATTGTCCAAGTTAGAAATAACATTTTCACATATGCGTAGTCTACTCGGAACCCTTTTGCAAATGAGCTCTAATGACTAGCCATCCTTTGATGACCAAAGGCTTCATCTGAACAACGTTGTCGTGGAGAGAGTCTTTCTTGAGGAGGGCGGACCTCTTGTTTGTGATTGATTGTGAGAGCGACCAAAAGAAAAACAAACTGCTGCCAGTAATCATAACTCAAATACAATCTTTGTAATCACCAAGGTCTATCAGACACTCAAATCTTTGCAAATATGTTTTCTAAGACTAAGACTCTAACTTTATTCACGCTTCAATTTTATGGTTAATGTCCTCATTGATCACAATCTTTTCTTCTCTCCCCTGCGTACATCATCTCCTCAACTCCCTTGAATTCTTCTCAATGTACTCTGAACTCTAGTCGTACGATGATTTACCTAGAAAACAAACCCCTTAGCTAAGCTAACCCCTTGTTTCATAAAAATTTCTCAACCCTCGATGTCATCTTGTGGTGCTCACAATTTACAAGGTTAGAGATTTTTTCAAAAATTTTAAATTAATGACGTGTCTATATAACTGAAGTAACCTTATTACTTAAGTTTACGTCCTGCTTAGCAGGAAGACGAATTCGTGAGAAGAAGCCAACTTCTTCCGAAGCCGGAAGACAGAAGCCGGAAGACAGTGTGTGCTTCCCAGGAAGACGATGACTGTAACTGCAGGAAGTACCAACCACGCACCAACTAGGTAAGGGTAGGAATACCTAATGAAAGAAGAAAGTTAGGAACAGCGTCTTCTGAACTTTGTGGAGTTCGAAGAAGACAGGAATGCAGCTCTCGAGAAGACTTACAAAGTACATGCACAACGAAAGGTTAACCATGACGGCAAGCTGAAGAAGGTGACTGTAAGTGAAATCTCTCTTCTCCTTCAAAACCCGACATGTTGTAATCTGAACTTCGATAACCTCTTGCTAGTAACTCAAATTTCCAATTGGGTTCAGACTTCATAGGAAACTCCCTCTAATCCCTCAATACTACTATATTAAATTCAGATTTAGATCCTAAATCAGTTGTCCGAAATGGATCAAGTTTTTTGTCTGTGCTAACTTATGAGTTTTGTAGACCCCGATGGCTAAAATCCACCACCCCAACACCTTCTCTAAAACAACTCTGAAATTTCACAAGTAGTAATTTGATAAGGCACACTCCAGTCTTGATAATTTTCACTTAGAGATTCGATCCCATGCTCATGGAACAACTCAATCCTTGAATCCAAGCAAAACGGTTTTACTTTTGTCTCTCAATTGTTACAACTAACTTCAATCGACCATTTCAAGGTCAAATCCAATCCAAAAGTATGACTAATTTACATCAGTGCAACAAGCACGGCGTCAACTATCCAATCCTCTTGACAATACCAAAAGATCAATCTCTCAAACTCTCGAGACACTCGGAAATATGACTCGAGATATCAGTTTGACTCCCCTGACTCTGAACGATCATAACATTCCGTTCACAACTCCAAATCGATTGATCTTCCCCTTCAGATTGTAGCCTCACTTGAGAGCTTTCCAACGAGATCTTACACTCCACAAATGATCTCTCCAAAAAGACCTCTGAAATCTCAAAACTGTCCTTGGAACTTGGATGAACTTGATTGGTAAAAAATGAACCAATGAGAAAGAAGATTTGAGATCACTTTATCTCCTACTTGGCACTATAGATCGAGTTGTAACCCTAAAACACCCTCATATCTTCAACGCTTGAACCAAAATATTTCGGACTCCAATCTTATTATAGGATAATCACCCTTGTCATGCGATAGAGATAACAATACAAGAAAAGATACGAGATTCAATGCATGTCAAGATAATGACCTTGAATCGATCTACAATGAAAGATATGATCAAAAAATAAAACCATCATTTGATTACAATGTTCCTCATCAAAGTTCCTCGTGATTCACTGTAACATACAAGAAAACCAAAAGATGCTCGAAAGTAGTAATTTAAGGATCGAACCCACAGAGATGCAAGTAAAGATCATCCAAAAGTAGTAAACATGTGACAAAGGTGATTCTTTATAATTGTCTTTTATTCTCACGGGCAGAAATCAATCCCGGTAGAGATCAAACTCAGGTCTATCCAACAAGACAGAGTTGATAATCCTGACAAATAAACATAACAGATACTGAACAGGTCAGGGACCTCAAGAAACAGATGAACAACAGAGAAACAGAGCCACAGACGGAAATGTCATACGAGGAAGTACTGCTGAAGTGCTACTAGGTAGCCTCTAACACCATAAACGCTAAGTATCTTCACACTAAGTTACTTCACTACTATTGCTCTCGGAAAACTCTGGCGAAGAAGACTCTTCTTCCGCGACTTCTGCACCGACTTGGGAGTTTCCTCTACAACCTTCTTTCTTCCACTACGTCTTATCGGCGGTTGAGGTACCTCAACCACATCGTCATCCTCGGCTGGGGGTGTTGTCTCGGCAGCTTTGGCTGGAGCCACCTCTGAAGTAGTCGCTGCCTGATTCCTCGTTTCATCGGTCGATGCGTCTTCGGCTGCAACTTCGTCGAAGAATCTTTCCAATTGCACATCTCTAACAGGGGTCGGTACAACTTCAAAATGTTCTTCCGCTGCTGCGGTGAAACCCAACTTCTTCTGATCGGCTTCGGTCAAGAACCCCATATCCATGTAGAAGACCGATACGAAAGCTCCAATGTAAACCATGTCTTCGGCTTCCCAGAGCTTCTTCACATGCTGATGCATGATCCTCGTCCAATGTGCTCTTCTTCCGTTGAAGAGCTGCTCGATGAAATTGATCTGCCAGTTCGACATGTATGTCGTTCTTCTTGGCCTGAAGATCGCCATAATCGCATCTGCTACTTCTCTCTTCTTCGGATCGCAGTAATCGCCTGTTCTGTAACCGTTCCTCCCTTGAGATAATTCCCTGAAAAGATTTGGGAAGTTCTTCACTGCTTCGGATGAAGCAGCCACCGAAGCACTGTCAAAAAGAAGGTCGCCTTCCTTACCTGCCTCATCTATCCTCAAGACGTAACTCCATTGTCCTTCGGTCCAATTGCTCGGTCTCCCATACGAATCATCGGTCGCATGCTCCTTGCAAACCTTCAACTCACGCACTAGCTTTGAAGAAACCATTCCCCACCAAGGAAGTAAGAGGAATGACAATCCCATCTCCTCCAATTCCTTCTCATAGCGGCGAAGTCCCGCTCGATTAACTTCTAGTGCGCGGAGCCTCGGATGCCTAGTCGTCTGCATCCCCCTCATATACCGAAGACTAGCTTCAACGAGGATACGAAGAAGATCGCTTCTTCGCCACTAACTGAATTCCTCGCCAGTAACTCACTCCTCGTTGCAAACGGATTCCTCGTCGCTCGCGGATAAACTGCTTCTTCGTCAGTAACTCAGTACTTCGTCTATCAGGAAATGCGGCATGCTCCGCTCCTACGATCGCTCTGAAATCAATAAGATAATAAGACAAATAGGTTTATTTACTTGAGTTATATCTCGTGGTAACTTTTCCACACGTGCCGAAGTTAGGTTTTTCCCTTCTTCTCGACTTCGGTTCTTCGGCGCTCGCAGTGCGGTAATGTTCTTCTTCTCCAACTGCAGTGGATCTTTGATCTGTTGTAACTTCGTCGTTCGACCTCCGGTTGCCCCGCAAGACATATCGTTAGAAAGCTCTTCGTCCGAGGCATTCAACTAAGAGGAAATCATATCTCAAATGTCTTCATAGATTCGATAGATTCCTCCAGAACAGAGATCCTTCACTAAACTTCTAATTAACACTATTCTTCTCATATCTTTTATCTTCTATCACCTATTCTTCTTATTTACTTTACAACTAATCAATTAATTAACAAAACGAAAAATCAAGGCTTCACATACTCCCCCTCTCAATTGTGAAGCGACCCCGCGAACACTTAAGAGTAGTATCTATTGATTCTCCACCCATTGACTCAGGTGGCTAACAATGTTCCATCTAGTTCTTCTAACTGAACCGAACCATTACTATAACGACGCGTTATTGTATAAGGTCTCATCCAACGTAAGTGTAATTTCCATGGAAATTTAGTATACCTACTGTCGTACAGCAGTACTAAATCACTATTCTTGATGTCCACCTTGCGGATCTTCTTATCGTGCTTCTCTTTCCGCTTCATTTGAATGATCTCCGTTAGTCGTTTAGACTCTTCACGGTCTTCCTCAAGTGTCATCAAACTCTTGAGTCGTAACAGTTGGCTCTCCTCCACTGACAATCTATCTTCAGACAGAATTCTGTAAGTAGGTACATCAAATTCAACTTGCATAATCGGTGTCATGCCATATGTTAGGAAAAAGGATGTTTGTCGAGTCGTGATCTTCTCTGCATTCCGAAATGTCCATAAGACAGCCGGTAACTTTGTATCCCAATCATATGCATGATTCATTGTCACCTTGTTCAGAATCTTGCACAACACTCCATTAGACTTCTCCGTTAATCCATTAGCTTTTGGATTGTACGGTGTTGTCTTCCGGTGTTTTATACCAAAGTAATCTGTCAGTTCCTCTATCATCTTGTTCAAAAAATGTGTACCTCGGTCACTCATCAACTCCAGTGGGCATCCATATCGAGTAATGATCTGTGTGTACAGAAACTCAGCCACAGTGGCTGCGTCGTCTTTCATGGTAGCTGCTGCTTCAACCATCTTCGTTGCATAATCAGTAGCTATCAGTATGTACCTTCTTCTAGTGCGGCGTGTTGCAGGTTGTATAGGTCCTACAAAATCAATCCCCCACTTCTCGAATGGTGCTAATGGAAGTATCGGATGTAACGGCCACTGAGTGGTTGGCGTAGGCTTACCCACTCGTTGACAATTATCACGCTTCTTGATGATCTCATGAACATCTTTGTACATCGTTGGCCACCAGTACCCAGCTGAGAGGATCTTCTTCACAGTGTTCCTCAGTGCATAGCCTTCAGGTTTTGAGTGTAGTGCTCCCACCACTGGTGGTATCTCATGCACTTCCAGACATCTTCTAAGTTCTTCATCATGTCCTCTTTTGAACAGTATCCCGTTCTTCATCTCGTAGGGTCCCGCCTGATGTATGAAGACTGTTCGCTGTTGAGCATCCATTTCTTCTGAGCACTGCAAAGTCTGTAAATATCTGTACAGATCATAATACTTCGTAGCAGGTGCTACTGTCAGCTAAAACAATTCCTCATCTGGGAAGTCATCTGCCACTGTATCCACTCGTTCTCCCGTTCTCAGTCGAGACAAGTAATCAGCATTCTCATGATGAATCCCTTGTCTGGTCTGAACTGTGAAAGTAAACTCTTGAAGTAACAACATCCATCTTGCTATCCTTCCTGACAAGTCTGACTTCTGTACCAGATGCTTCAACGCATAATGATCCACATGAAAAACAAACTCATAGCCAAGAAGATAATGTCTGAACTTCTTTACTGAGTACACAATTCCTAACGCTTCACGTTCAGTAGTGGTGTAGTTCTTTTTTGCTGCTGAAAGTTGTCTACTCGCATAGTAGATTGGGTGGTCTCTCTTCTCATCATCTTTCTGACTGAGCACCACTCCAATAGCAAACGCAGAAGTGTCTACATACACTTGAAAAGGTCTCTCCCAATCTGGTGGTCGCATGACAGGTGCTTCTGCCAACTTCTTCTTCAGCGTCTCAAACTCCTCATGCTGTTTCTCGTGCCAATGATACTCTGTCGTCTTCTTCAGCAGTTCTGTTAGTGGCGCAGCAAGTATGGCGTAGTCTTTGATGAATCTCCTGTAATATCCAACATGTCCTAGGAAGGCTCTCAACTCGCTGATGTCCGTAGGGGGTTGCAGGGAGAGTATTACTCGAACTTTCTCTACATCTACCTCTATGCCTCGACCTGATACTCTATGTCCAAGAAGTATTCCTTCAGTCATCACGAAGAAGCACTTCTCAGGGTGTAATGCAAGTCTGGCTTCCCTACACTTCTGAAAGATTTTGGCCAAACACGCTACATGTTCTTCACGTGTGCCAAAAACATAAAAATCATCTATAAAATCTCTAAAAATTTCCGCAAAAAATCTTGAAAAATTGAGGTCATCATCCTCTGAAAGGTAGCTGGTGCATTGCATAGTCCAAAAGGCATCTTGTGGTAAGCATAAGTGCCCCAATCTGTAGTGAAGGTAGTCTTGTCCTTATCTTGCTCTCTAATGGATACCTGGTTGTATCTTGAAAATCCATCCAGAAAACTATAGCACTCCTTTCCAGATACATGATCCAAAATGGTATCAGTAAAAGGTAAAGGGTGATGATCTTTCTTTGTTGCTGCATTCAGCTTTCTGAAATCTTGACAGACTCTTATCTTTCCTGTTTGCTTCTTAGGTATCACTACTATGGGTGCTACCCATTCGCTGCTTAATACAAGAAAAATAATACTTGCCTTCAAGTACTTATCTATGTCGTCTTTAACCATCAGAGAGTATTTTGGGTTGAGTCGGTACTGCCTCTGTCGTACAGGTACTGATCCTTCAATGAGATCGATACGATGTTCTCCCCACTGTGCAGGTATCCTCTTCATGTCCTCCACAGTCCAAGCGAAGACATCTTGGTAATGGATCAGCATCTGACGATACACTTCCAACTCTTCTCCTTGTACCACAACAGAAATCTTTAGGCTCTTATCTTCGCTTATCACTAGGTCTTGGGATGCTCCTGGAAGGACTATACCATCTGTATGACTGGTCTCTGCACTCCCGTGACCTAGTTGTGATTGCTATTCGGCCTCGTTCATATCTTCTTCTTCATCAATTTCATAGCACTGTAGATAGTTGACCATCGAATAAGGGTCTCCTTTCCTTTCTCTTGCGCTGCTCGTTGATGAATCAGATCCTGAAGTGTAACCATCATCAGTCGACTCTGTTTCACCCTGATGTGTTATCTTCTTCAAGGAAACCATCACAGCCTTATCGGTTGGTTTCTGTGGATCTTTGGACTGTAAACGGTGTCGGTACCAATCTGTTAGTACCTTGGCACCATACAACCATGGCCTCCCAATCAAAATTTGATAACCAAACTTAACCAAAGGGCGAAGCACAACATAAGTAAGTTTAAAAGAAATTCCGCCTATTAAGGTGGGGATGTTGCGCAGTAGCCCAAGTGGTCGTCTTCTCGTTTGATCTGCCAGCCGTAACACTCGTTGAGTTTCTTCAAACTTGCTGAAACCCAACGCGTGTGCCGTGTCTTCTGTCATTATGTTGACTCCTGATCCGGAGTCAATTGGCACTTTCCTAATCACACAACTTGCAACCTCCACTTCCACTTCTGGAGATCCCAGGTCTTCTGCCTCGATGTGAAACAGAGAAGGTAACTTTGATCTTCTTACTTTAGTGGGTTTCTTCAGTGCTTGAAGTAACAATTTTCTGTAAATTTTGTTATCTTCAATCAGCTGTTTGAAGCTTATGTTAGCATTCTGTGTTTCTAGATCAGCTACCACATCATAGTGTGGTGTTGCCACAGATTCTTTCTTCACAGGTTCCGGTCGACTGTGCTTCTTCGAAACCTCCTCGTTCTTGGCCGCAGTCTTGTCTTTAGTGGCCGAAGTACGGAATCTTGGGTGCGGACAAAGTTGATCGTTCTGGTACTTCGGCCGAAGTTGTATCCGCTTCCTTTGTCGAAGTTCCTGCTCGTAATAACTCCTTCTTCAGGAGTTCGTGGACTTCGTCCGTAATGTCAACTGGTAGTCTCGGAGGGTTTACGCTCTTTAGTATTTCTTCTTCTTCTTCCTCAGTTTCCTCCTCAACTATCTTCTTCTTGGCTTTATCCTTTACCTTCTTCTGCTTCTTCAACTCTTTCTTCGATTGAGTTTTTAGAGGTGCTTCTTCCGCCTTCCTCTTAGTCTTGAAAGAGCTTCTGGTGTCCACTTTGCAAACCCAAGTTTCTTCTGGTGGCCATCCTTCATCTCCAGCGGCTTTCCATTCTTCCAAGTCCACCTTGTGCAGTTGTGCTTCCGCAGGACGGTCTGTTTTGGGATCAAAGCGAACCCCTCTCTTCTCTGCGGGTGGGTTAGTACAATCTGCTGTGACATGTCCTGGTTGATGACACTTTCCACAAAGTGCTACGTATCCCAACGAGTTCTTTGGGTGAGGGCAGTTTGGTGTCCAATGTTCCAAACTGCCACAATTAAAACAAGACCCATGGGGTGGTGGTTTATTTGCTCCTGACGGACTCATCAAACGTTTCTGAGATACATTCAGAGCCCTCTCTTTTGGCGCAAACCTTTGTATTGGTATGGGTTGAATTGGGGTAATTGCTGGCTATGATGGGGGTGGATTCATTTGTACTCCATATACTTCGTCCGGAGTTTCCACAAAGAACGAGCTATAATATGATTCGAATGCTGGTGCTCATTCAAGTGATTGTGCCTAAAATGTTCTGTTGTTCTTACATTCCGTATTAGCATGTCCTGATTTACTGCATGTCGTACACCATAAGCTTGAACGGGATGTAGCAGGTGATTTTCTCCCTTCAGGGGATCGTACCATCTGCACCTTCAGGTCTGCAAACCCTTTAATCATCTCCTCCATAAGTTGATTACTATCCCTTCTTGTTTTGCCCTTCTTTTCTTTCGAGCTTTTCTTTTCTTTGGACGAAGAACTTCGTTTCATTCTTCGTTCTTCTTCGCTCGAAGAAGATGAGCTCGTCGATGAAGATTCTTCGGCTTTGGCCGAAGAGGACTCATCATCAGAAGATTCGTCGGAGGAAGAGGGTTCTCTGCGACTATTCTTGTGCTTCTTCCTTCGAGTCGATTTCTCTTCCTTCTTCTCCTTCTTTTCTTTCTTCCCTTTCTTCTTCTCTTTTATCCATCCTCCTTTACTTCCGAGGGTGGATGCTTCGAATGCTTCTGCTGAAGTAACAACCTCTTCAATGGCGTCCATCTTTCCTCGACGACACCAAATCTCCATTTCAATCGGTAAGCCTGTAACTAGCCGTTCTGTGGCTTGATCCATAGAGTACGGGTTGGCTGTACCCATCCTCGAAATTCTATCCAGTAGATTGTAAAACCTTTGGACATAATCTTTTAGGCTCTCTTTCTTCCCTCTGACCAGTCTGGTCAGCTTTCCCAAAACTTGTCGATTGTAACCAATTTCCCGGAACCGCTCTAAGAATTTCATCTTCAGCTTGTCCCAAGTATCGATATCTCATGGTACCCTATTTGCATGATTGTACCAGCTGCGCGTTCTCTTTCTGAGAAGGCTTGAAAAGATCCGCAGACGATATGGTTCAGCATCTTCTTTATTAGTGACAGATACAGATTCAAACAGTTTAATGTAAGCATCTGCATCCTCATCGTCATCTGAAGATCCTCCTCTGAACTTCGGGTAACCATGTTTCGTGATGGGTTGGCCTGCCATACTTCGAACGAATGGAGCTCTTGGAACTTGAGTTGCTATCTTTGCAGGAGATGGAATCGGCGCTGGTACTGTAACTTGAACAAGAACAGCAGAGGCAATACCCAGGCTTGCTTGTCGACATACATGTCTCTGGACTTCTGTTCACTGATCTTGGATAATTTCAGCATTCGCATCCTCGGCAGCGGCGCCAAAATTTATTCAGTCTTCTATATGTAACACACAAGAAAACCAAAAGATGCTCGAAAGTAGTAATTTAAGGATCGAACCCACAGAGATGCAAGTAAAGATCATCCAAAAGTAGTAAACATGTGACAAAGGTGATTCTTTATAATTGTCTTTTATTCTCACGGGCAGAAATCAATCCCGGTAAAGATCAAACTCAAGTCTATCCAACAAGATAGAGTTGATAATCCTGACAAATAAACATAACAGATACTGAACAGGTCAGAGACCTCAAGAAACAGATGAACAACAGAGAAACAGAGCCATGGACGAAAATGTCATACGAGGAAGTACTGCTGAAGTGCTACTAGCTTCTAACACCATAAACGCTAAGTATCTTCACACTAAGTTACTTCACTACTACTGCTCTCGGAAAACTCTGGCGAAGAAGACTCTTCTTCCGCGACTTCTGCACCGACTTGGGAGTTTTCTCTACAACCTTCTTTCTTCAACTACGTCTTATTGGCGGCTGAGGTACCTCAACCACATCGTCATCCTCGGCTGGGGGTGTTGTCTCGGCAGCTTTGGCTGGAGCCACCTCTGAAGTAGTCGCTGTCTGATTCCTCGTTTCATCGGTCGATGCGTCTTCGGCTGCAACTTCGTCAAAGAATCTTTCCAATTGCACATCTCTAACAGGGGTCGGTACAACTTCAAAATGTTCTTCCGCTGCTGCGGTGAAACCCAACTTCTTCTGATCGGCTTCGGTCAAGAACCCCATACCCATGTAGAAGACCGATACGAAAGCTCCAATGTAAATCATGTCTTCGGCTTCCCAGAGCTTCTTCACATGCTGATGCACGATCCTCGCCCAATGTGCTCTTCTTCTGTTGAAGAGCTGCTCGATGAAATTGATCTGCCAATTCGACATGTATGTCGTTCTTCTTGGCCTGAAGATCGTCATAATCGCATCTGCTACTTCTCTCTTCTTCGAATCGCAGTAATCGCTCGTTCTGTAACCGTTCCTCCCTTGAGGTAATTCCCTGAAAAGATTTGGGAAGTTCTTCACTGCTTCGGGCGAAGCAGCCACCGAAGCACTGTCAAAAAGAATGTCACCTTCCTTACCTGCCTCATCTATCTCCAGGACGCAACTCCATTGTCCTTCGGTCCAATTGCTCGGTCTCTCATATGAATCATCGGCCGCATGCTCCTTGCAAACCTTCAACTCACGCACTAGCTTTGAAGAAACCATTCCCCACCAAGGAAGTAAGAGGAATGACAATCCCATCTCCTCCAATTCCTTCTCATAGCGGCGAAGTCCCGCTCGATTAACTTCTAGTGCGCGGAGCTTCGGATGCCTAGTCGTCTGTATCCCCCTCATATGCTGAAGACTAGCTTCAACGAGGATACAAAGAAGATCGCTTCTTCGCCATTAACTGAATTCCTCGCCAGTAACTCACTCCTCGTTGCAAACAGATTCCTCGTCGTTCGCGGATAAACTGCTTCTTCGTCAGTAACTCAGTACTTCGTCGATCAGGAAATGCGGCACGCTCCGCTCCTGCGATCGCTCTGGAATCAATAAGATAATAAGACAAATAGGTTTGTTTACTTGAGTTATATCTCGTGGTAACTTTTCCACACGTGCCGAAGTTAGGTTTTTTCCTTCTTCTCGACTTCGGTTCTTCGGCGCTCGCAGTGCGGTAATGTTCTTCTTCTCCAACTGCAGTGCATTTTTGATCTGTTGTAACTTCGTCGTTCGACCTCCGGTTGCCTCGCAGGACATATCGTTATAAAGCTCTTCGTCCGAGGAATTCAACTAAGAGGAAATCATATCTCAAATGTCTTCATAGATTCGATAGATTCCTCCAAAACAGAGATTCTTCACTAAACTTCTAATTAACACTATTCTTCTCATATCTTTTATCTTCTATCACCTATTGTTCTTATTTACTTTACAACTAATCAATTAATTAACAAAAACGAAAAATCATGGTTTCACATCCACGCACGTTGGTTGATCCTTTGTCAACAATGACATCAAATTTCAACCTAGACGTTGAAAGAGACGTTGACCATAAAGTTCAAGTCCATTCACCTGCCAAATGTAAAATGTACACAATCAGGTCTCAATTCTTCTCGGATGTGACAATCGGCAAGATCACTAGAGTAGACAAGTCCATCATCCTCTCCATGAACTCTTCACCAAAGTAGGTTCGAACCATTGTTGAAAGTGATCGCGATGGATGTAGTGAAGCTTGATATGGAACGGATTAAAAAATCAAAGATCCAAAACTCAGATCAATCCTCCATCCATAAATACAACTCTTGTAGCTCCTCGCCCTTCATGTAAGACACTAAGAAACACTCACGAAACACCACGCAAGGAAGAATGCCCCACGAACTCTCATCCCTCTATCTTATACTCAAATTTGACAACAAGAGCCACTCACGCGGATGTCCACGGATCACTGAGCTAGCACGTTGTCGTGATGTGAATTATTCCACATAGTGAATAATTCACCTCTCAGTTTGAAGTTAGTCTCTTTGAGTGAAGTTAAAACCTCAGAGAAGCCGATTCTAGAGGAAGTGAGCATTCGAAAATCTGAAAACACCACGGCGTAGGTCTCGTCGCGCTGATCACCGTGGTATGTTCAAAAGTTGCAAACGGAGTTGCAGGCGAAAAGTTACTTGGAGTTCTTCTACAAGATTTCTGATACCGGGAAATTTACCATAAATCAGAGTGAGTTCGAAAAATACTTTTTAGATTTTTCTCATGTAGATTGTAGTATGTAGTATTTGTTTAAAATTTGAAATGTACAAAAAGAGCATGTCTAGAGAAAGTTATGGCACTTCGTGTTAGCAAAGGAAAGACGAAATACCGCAGCTTTCTAGCATATTAGCTTAGAAACTGGTCTTCAAAACCAGTTGTGAGATCAGCTTCCGTGGTGTAGCTGAGAAACTTGTAGGGAGGAGGTCTCCGGATCAAATCCCTTCAGACTCACAACCGGCTTGGAGTAGGCTGGCCCCTTCGGAGGAATATGAGGGGCACCAAGTTGCCTAGGGGCGAGACACTAGATGTCCCTTAAACGTACCGTGAATGCGGGACGCCTCCGTCTACCCCTGCACTAGTGCAGTCACCTAGTGTGGATGCTAGAGGGAGATTACCACCGGGTTTCAAAATGGACCTCTCACCTTCGGGTTGGCGGGGTAATTAGTACGAATTCGGTTGCGGCCCTCTAAGTCCTGGGGTAGCGAGATGGCATCAAAGATACTCCAAGTCGGTAACAATTCTTTTGTAGAAAAATGTAGAGTTCGAAATATTATTCACTTGGGTCGAAAAATCAAGTGAAACTGATACCTGAGGTAATACTTACGGTACTTCAAAGTAAGTGTCAGAACGAGGTGATTCCGGTGGCCAGAGGTAGCCGTGGCGGAGTTAACTTCAGAAAAGTTCCGCAATATTGGATTTTATCTGAGTTCGTTATCCAGAAGAGAAGGATGGAGTGATGCAGAGTTCAAGGAGATCAGACGGAAGGCGTATAGTTATCTTCTACGTGAGGGTTATCTGTGGAAACGTCCGAAGAGAAGAGATGGGATGCTTACTAGAGTGGTGGATGATCAACCGACAAAGCTTAATCTGCTGAAGGAGTTTCATGATACCTTGTGGGCTGGACACCGTGGAGTTTGGGCTACATACACGAAGATGAAGGAGCGATACTGGTGGAAGGATTTGTATCAAGACGTAGTGGATTTTGTTGGGTCGTGTCTGCACTGCCAGTTCTACTCTAAAGTCCGTTACAGAGATGGACTTGTACCTACCTACCCACCTAGTATTCATTTTTTGTGGGTCCTTGATCTTGTGATGATGCCGCCGGGACTGTGGGGGATGCGCTACTTGGTGTTAGCTCGAGAAGATCTCTCCAACTACGTGGAGGGACGAGCACTGCGAACGAAGACTACAGAGAACATATGTAGATTCGTGCTGGAAGATATTATCTGTCGTTATGGATCTGTTGGAAGACTACGAGCAGATAGAGGTGAGTTGAGAGGTGCAGAAGCGAAGGAGTTCTTTGCTCGCTATGGAGTAAAGCTTCGGCTTACTACTGCCATGAATCCAGAAGGCATTGGTAAGAGTGAACGAGGACACCCTTCTATCGTTCACGCTTTAGTAAAAGCATGTGATGGTAGGCCTAGAGAGTGGCCGAGGCTGCTTCCATTTTCTTTATGGGCTGATAGAACTACACACTGTACCACGAATGGCTATATGCCAGTTGAGCTTATGTTGGGGCAGAAGCCGATCATGCCTGCTGAGGAGGACTTTCCTACATGGGCTACTCTACCGTGGGAAGATGATATAGATCATACTTCACTCCTTGCTTTACGAACTAGGCAGTTGGAGCGAAGGGAGGAGGATCTTGCTGAGGCGCAAGAGAAGTTGAAGGTGGCTCGAGTTAGAAACAAGGAGCGTTTCGACAAGACTCACCGACTACGACCAAAGCCAATACGTGTTGGTGATTGGGTTCTGATGTATGATAGCACGCTGGAGAACGAGCATTCTACACTTCGTAAGTTCTCACGAAGATGGTTCGGGCCTTATGTTGTGTTAGATGTTTATGAGAATATCACTTATAGTTTACGAGAGCTAGATGGTACTCTTTTGAAACTATCTGTGGTTGGCAAGCGAGTGAAGTTGTTCAAACAACGTGGAGGATCAGTAGATTTGTTCAACTTTTTGGAGTCTGAGAAGATGACGAGAGATGAAGACGTCTCGGCTACTGAAGAGGCTGAGGCGAGGGAGAGTGATGATGATGATGAAATGACAGAAGGATAAAGAGCTTGGCACATGCCAGAGGATGTGCAGGTTTGGAGGGGGTGGATGTCGTGATGTGAATTATTCCACATAGTGAATAATTCACCTCTCAGTTTGAAGTTAGTCTCTTTGAGTGAAGTTAAAACCTCAGAGAAGCCAATTCTAGAGGAAGTGAGCATTCGAAAATCTGAAAACACCACGGCGTAGGTCTCGTCGCGCTGATCACCGTGGTATGTTCAAAAGTTGCAAACGGAGTTGCAGGCGAAAAGTTACTTGGAGTTCTTCTACAAGATTTCTGATACCAGGAAATTTACCATAAATCAGAGTGAGTTCGAAAAATACTTTTTAGATTTTTCTCATGTAGATTGTAGTATGTAGTATTTGTTTAAAATTTGAGCATGTCTAGAGAAAGTTATGGCACTTCGTGTTAGCAAAGGAAAGACGAAATACCGCAGCTTTCTAGCATATTAGCTTAGAAACTGGTCTTCAAAACCAGTTGTGAGATCAGCTTCCGTGGTGTAGCTGAGAAACTTGTAGGGAGGAGGTCTCCGGATCAAATCCCTTCAGACTCACAACCGGCTTGGAGTAGGCTGGCCCCTTCGGGGGAATATGAGGGGCACCAAGTTGCCTAGGGGCGAGACACTAGATGTCCCTTAAACGTACCGTGAATGCGGGACGCCTCCGTCTACCCCTGCACTAGTGCAGTCACCTAGTGTGGATGCTAGAGGGAGATTACCACCGGGTTTCAAAATGGACCTCTCACCTTCGGGTTGGCGGGTACCAATTCTTTTGTAGAAAAATGTAGAGTTCGAAATATTATTCACTTGGGTCGAAAAATCAAGTGAAACTGATACCTGAGGCAATACTTACGGTACTTCAAAGTTTAAGGGGGCCGGAAGACGACAATGGTGATAACTCGGGCTCCACGTGGCAGAACGAGGTGATTCCGGTGGCCAGAGGTAGCCGTGGCGGAGTTACTTTGAGTGGAGGTGTCAGATGCTGACTGTACAGCCAAGTCGGCGACCGTCCGTACAGATGAATCTGCGAAGCTTAGTGAAATAGTCTTCTTACGTGTAGATATATTATCAGTGATTTAATTTTCTGCTGCCATTTGTTTAGGGTATCTTTTACCTCTGCCAGGTGATAGTGAAGGATGCGTAGGATGGAGGAAAACCCAGAGGGGTGTACACCGGAGAGAGAGAATTCTCAGGCCATTGTCGCAAATTATGGCATTATCGCAGATTGTCGATCATCGAGCAGAGTGGAATTTACCGTGCGGAAGCTATCGAGTAGAGAAACAATAGAGCTGAGGAGAAGATTTACACAGAGGTTACGTCCGAAGAGAACTTCTGTCTGATAAGAGTTTTGATATCGAGGGATTGGGAGTAGAGAGCAGAATCGAGTAGATAGGAGACCTACAACTTGTACGCACATCTTTTCTTGAAAGAAAACGAGAAGCTTCTAGGTGAACGCGCTGGTGCTTCACAGGAGCAGTTTTCTGATATTCTGAGTCCTTGAGCGTGATCTTTGCAATCTGCATGATCTGGAGTTGAAGATCTACTTGCACGCCGTGTGTTTTATCTTGGCCAGATCGAGAACGTGGTGATGTGGTTTCTTGCGATCCGTATTTCGTGTGTTGTTTTCGCCCTCCTTTTCACGATCGTATCACAGCTAGAAGGTTCGCCCTTCCCAAGAAACTCTCGCCTCGACAACGTCTCATTATCATGAGATCTCACATCTTATATAACCGTGAACGTGACATCTAATACGTTGTCAAGCGAGTTATATGAAAAAGTTCACGAAACATAAAAAAAACAACACAATACAAGTTCTTTGCTAAATTTATATGTGAGACGTGTCACACCACTTTGTATTTTGCATCCCTCCTCAAGCATCCAACCTTCGCTATCTCGAGTTCTCGCTTACCGAAGCGTTGGCTCTGATATCACTTTTCACACACCTATCGTCTTGTTCCGTCAACAGAAATCTTTACTTAGTAGGTCATAAAACTTATAACGCTAACCTACAAACCACAATCATATGTTAGCGTCCATGCACCACTTATCTTTATCTCATTTGGTTCAGATCAGAGCCAGATCATCTCCGTAACTCTCAAGCTCAACAATCCCTAAGTCCCGACCTAGACCCGACTAGGTCTGTCCCAAAACATGAGCAAGTCACAATGTGACTTGGGGTGGACTTCTCATAAAGTCTAGGGCCTTACATAGTACCTCCAGCACACCTAGTGGTCCAATCGTCTGTGATGTCCGTCTAGATCTATTTTCTCAAATGGTGGTCGAACCCGCCGTATCGTTCTTTAGTCTTGTTCCAAGATGACAAGTCCTCGGATTGTTCTCAAGTCAAGACGTCCAAGTCTAGATCAAAACATACCTTTGTACTGGTCCAATCATCACCTCATGCCTCTAGAGTCTATCGGTCGAACTTTGGGATCGAATAACTCGTCCTAGCCTACCCATGCATCGAGTCCCCCTCCTATATACTTCTAGGGGTCAGTGACCCTACCCTCCTCTTTGATCTCTGAAAATTATACCTTCTAGGGATCTGCTATAATTCTCATCTCTTATATCAGTTCGAGGAGTTTGTGATATTGTTGGAAAGCCTCCGTCAAGATCTTTCCACTGATATCTTACTCGTCTCGAGAACTTACACGGAGCTCCGTCCATGATCCAAAACATTGTTGGAACTCCAACACTTAGTATTTTTCTGAAGAACCGTGGTCTAGCGCCAAACAGGACCCTGTGGTTTGGACAAGCCTCTGATCAACATCCATCTGCGTCAAACCCCTATCCCTGTATCACATATCGGTTTCACGTCTCGAACTCACGTCCCGGTCTCATTCTCGCGTCTCGGAGCTACGTCTTAGACTTACATTTTGGTCCATTTTCATACTTGCTCTCTCAAGTCAACGTTCGTATAGGTCCTTACGTTGTCGAGGAGAGAGTTTCTTGGGAAGGACAGAACCTTCTAGTTGTGTGTTGTGATCGTGAAGAGGAGGGTAAAAAACCACACAAGGAATATGGATAGCAAGAAAAAAATCCACCATGTTCTCGATCCGTTCAAGATAAAAACACACAACACGTAAGTAAATCTTCAACTCCAGATCATTCAGATTATAAATCTCATGTTCAAACCCTCTACCCACTTGATACAATAGTCAGTAGCGACTAAAATGTATTTATTGTCTCGAGGTGTCTTATTAAGAGGACCTACAAAGTCAATACCTCACTTCTCAAATGGTCCTAACACTAGAATTGATCTTAACGGAGGTGTTCTAGTAGACTTCAGAGCAAATGCTTGACATACATTGCAAGTTTTGCAATAATCTAAACACTCTTTGAAAATCCCTCTCCAGTGATAACCCGCATCCAAAATCTTGAAGGCTGTTATCTTACCAGCAAAGTGACCTCCACAAATAGTCCCGTCGCGAAACTCGTGCATTAGCTTGAACGCCTCCTTCTGACCAACTGCTCCCTTAGTAACCCATCTGCTCCTTGATGAAACAGAATTCCCTCCACCATGGTGTAAGGTTTGCATCTCTTGATCAATGCGTTACGTTCTCGGGTATGCATACCTTCTAGAAAAGAGCCATCTGCAAGGAAACTCCAGATTTCCTTATACTCGTCCGGTATCTCCTCAAAGCTTGTGATGGTCATCAGATGCTTGTGATGGATCATCAAATGTCTCTCTTCTTCTAATACTAGATCCGGCAGACTGAATGTCTGAACTGTCGATCACAGGATCGGAACGTCTTCTTCTCCTGCTTCCTGTTGTACTCACTGTAGTCTTCCAAGATCGAGTCTTCCAAGAAGCTCTTGGAAACGGGGAAGCTGCTTCTTCCAGTTCCCCCTGATGTATCTTATCAGCTTCTGGTTGCGGTTCTTGTCTTCTAGCAAGATAGAGTCCCATAACACATTCAACTACAATCGAAGTCAGTTCGAAATGAAACTAACTACTGGCACACAGATCCAGGAAGCTTAGAACAGAAGTTACTAAGATGAAATTCCTGGCAGCGGCGCCAAAAATGGTGCTCACTATATGTAGTGTCGCAAGATTACTCCTTTTGCCCATTTAGTATACAAGATATCGTTCCCACAGAGGATTTGCACAAGTAACGCTGCTCTAAGTTCTAAGATCTGTTCAAACACACAAACACACGGGTTTTGCCTAGAAATCCCGTCTTCTCACAATACCACGCGTCTTCCAGACACACCAAAAGATGCTCTGGACCTAAACAAACAAATACTAACTAAAATATCACACAACTATTCACAGAGAAGCTCGGGAAGACGCTTTCTTGCTTCCAGATCAATTCTTCCGGTCTTCTCAATACCGTCTTCTCGAAGCAATTCTCCGCTTCTGGGGGTTCAACTCGGCTTCTCACACCTCTAGAAGACTGCTCCTGCTTCGCAGAAGTCGACTAGCAACGGCTGTTACACTTTACTCTCTCTCTCACATTCCAACGGGTTAGATTAATCACAGGGTGTATGCCCCCTGTAGCCTTCCCAGGCTTCTGCCTACGGAAATGGTCTTCATGTAGCACTACAACGACATTCACCTTCACGGAAGCTCAATAGAAGTCTCGGAAGCTCACTAGAAGAAGGTAAGAAGATGAGGAAGATGAGAGAAGATGGGGAAGAAGAGAAAATCCAAACAAGAGAAAACAAGATGAAAAGGAGAAATTAAGATTCCGACAGGCTTCTAGTCCGGATCCTGACTAACAAGCCATCCCTGCTTGTAATAGTTCGGGGAGGAGGACAACAAACGTGCGTACAGTTGCACCGTCTTCTACTTGAGGATGTCGTCTTCTACTGTGGGAAGAAGGCTTCTTTCTTCTTCTCTTCGCTGCTCCGACTACTCTGTCTTCTGGGATCCTTTATCCATAAGACCGTCCGTACTCCGAAGTGCTCTACTGGACGAGCCAAGCTGCGAATCTGCACGACTGCTGACAGTCACCGCCACTCAAGAAGAACGCTTCTCATGCACAATCGGGAGTGAATCTAAGAAAACCCACCACCCAGAAGACATGGACAAAGCTTCTGCACTCAAATCAGCAATCCATTCTCCGAGAAGAAGTCACATTGGCATTGGGAAGCTCACTCCCTCTACTTCCTACTCCTACTCCTCGACACACCAGTCTAGCCAACAGGACTGCACGAGGATGCCGTTCCCTGTTCCTAAACTGTCCACTACCTCTATCTACATCTTCGAACCACTGCGGGTAACGAGCATGCAGACCCCTCCGATATAATCCCAGTCTATCCGTATGTCTCAAACATCGGGTGTAGTGTGTGTCGTCTTAGTGCATCCCTCAAATGTGTACACTCTGTCTAATGTGCACATTGTGTGATGTGTGTGTACAGCAGGAGTAATGTGTGTCTAATGTGCTTGCACCGTAAGATGTTTGTGGGTGTGCAGAACTGAATTTCCTACTCTTCGATCCTACTTATGCATCTGCCACGAGAAAACAGAAGAGACGACCACCAGGGAGAGATGGGCGCTGTCAGAAGGCTGCCATCCCACATGCAAGCCGTTTCCTTTTCCGGTTTAGTCCTCTACTTTGCTGTTCCACGCTATCTATGCTGCCACATGGTATCCTAACTAATTTTACACTGAAAACTGCCACCCTTAAGATAGCATGTTCGGTCCTACTAAGTTTGGAAATATCAACGTCGGTTGTGGTTACTATCTACTCTGATTGCTCGGAGGTAATCTCTTCCTGATCTGCTCCTACCGGAGCTCATAACGCGGCTTCTGATAAGCTAGGAAGCCTTGCGAACATCTCGGATAACACTGAGGTGGCCTCAGTGTTATCCGAGTGTCCTCATCGTTCTTCGCTGGCCTTGCTGTTGCTGCTGCTTCTTCTTCCTCGGCTTCTGCTTCGGCTTCGGAAGACGGAAGCGTCTTCTGGAAAGCGGAGTCGAGTGGTGCTTCCTCGCTCTTCTGGAGCATTAGTTCGGTACTAGAGACCATGGCGACCTCATAGGGGTCCGAGGAAGTCGCTTCCTCCACGCGGAATACCTGGGAAGACGGTTCTTCTTCCTATCTTCCAGAAGACATCTTATCTTCCGGGGCTTCTTCCGGAGTCTTCTCGGCTTCCAACGCTGTCACTACCAAGTGCACAGCGAGGTCGAACTCCTCCTTCTCCATGTCGGCACCGATCGATGGTACTAGGGCTTGGGAAGATGTAGTTACCGATGGCGGAGTCGAGAGAAGTCCATAGAGTGTCTTCACCTCCTCTATCTGTCTATCCAAGTACCGGAACATACTCTCCTTGCACTCTACCAACATCGCCTTGGACTCATCGTCCCACTCTCTAGCCAAGGTAAGCAACTTCCTACCCGCAGTGAAGTTGAAATTCTTCCGAAGCGCTTGCATCGACTGTGTTAGTATCTCATGCGCACGAGCTTCCGCTGCTTCCCGCTGCATCTTCTTGGCTGCAACTCGCGCTTCTGCGGCTTCCCGCTGCGTCTTTCATCTTGTCTTTTGCTCTGCGAGGGCGGTGATCTTCCCCCGCACTCGGAGAACCTCTTGGTCGCGCTGCTGTAAACGCGTCTGCAACTCCTTGTTGCTCTTCCTCAGTTGGGTCAGCTCCTTGGCAGAAGCGGCTGCTTCCGCCTTGTACCTCGCTGCGAGCTTCTCCGTGGTACGGAGGTTGGCTTCCAGCGCTTCTTCCTTCTTCTAGCCTTCTTCCTGCCGCATCAGGGTGCGCAGACCGAATCCAGGCTGTAAGGGCTTCTCATGTACCTTTGCTCTCTTCTCGATCAACTCCATAGCTGGCTGGATCTCTGAGTGGAAGAAGGCACTGAACTCTTCCAGTCTTCTTTCCGCGGAAGACAGGTTCATCTCTACAATCCGATCGGAGGTGTCGACCTTGTCTTCTAGAGGCAAGGATGCCTCTTCCACCACTATGGTCTTAAGCTTCTGCGCACAGGAAGAAGCTACTCTTCTCATCTTCCGAGGTGGAAGATCTCTCCCCATGGTAGAAGCGGTCCTCTTTACTGCACTTCCTCGCATCGCAGTAGGAGTATCCATCCATCCTTCATCTTCTGGAGTCTTCAGAAGACTCTCTAGTGTGGCAGAAGCGGTCTTCTGCTCCGGTCGGGTACTCAACGGCTCTTCCTGCGAATCAGACTCCGATCCTAAATGAATGAGGGAGGTGGTCTTCCTAAGTACACTTCTAGGACCCATCTTCCTCGGAGGCGTGGCATCTTCCGACCCATTGGAGTCGTCTTCTCTCACCAGAAGCGTCTTCTGATGAGTGCCAGGCCTCAGCTGCGGCATCAGAGTGGGAGGGAGAGTTACGATTGCTGCTCGGTCGTCTTCTTCCGAGGTCTCCTCCTTCGTCTCATGCTGCCTTGTTGGCCCATACTTCACCAACTGATCTTCCGTGAGATCCCCCTTGGCTACGTACAAGTAACAGAAGAATGGAGTAAGATGTCCTCCTGCCGGGGTACCTAAGTACGCTAGCTCCGCCTGTACATATACGTGGAAGAATGCGCCCCAGTTGACATTCTCTCCAGCATACACGGCTTCCAGGAACTCCACGTCATGATCTCCAAGGTACCTCGTCTTCTGCGCTTTCCCATTGGAAAAGAGACGCAGAAATAGCTTCGTCAGAAGTCGCTTCTTCGGCTCCCGATAAGATTCTACCTTCCATCCGTTCCTTCCCTGTCTGTCCTCCATGAAGAGGCAAGTTGTGCTTCCAGGCACATGCCACTCACTCACGATCCTGGGTAAGATCTTCTCGAGCCAATAACCTCGGTCTTCAGATTCTGACCTGTGGAAGGCCTTGCGCCACCAATCTTCCCAGTCCAGGAAGATGGTCTTCCTCGAGCTACTCCTGTCTTCGCAGGTACACGGTTGCGAGGCGGTAAGGCTGCCCAAACCTCTTCCAGAAGACCCTGGTCGGCGAGGTTCCAATCCCACAGGAAGAAGTCAAGACCCAAGTCCTTGAGGAAGGGTTTGGTCTCGGCTTGTAAACCCTCCGCGGTCCTATCGATCAACTACCCCCCCCCCCATCTCTCAACCTCCACGATCGTCATCCACGAATCTGCAACATGTCGGGCCTGTCTCTCACTCAGGGGTCACCTCTGATGACTTTGATGGAAGCACACCATGAACTTGAAGGGAAAATGCTAAGTTCACTCATTCATACCTCCACAAACTTATCAACTAAAAATCTCCATTAACTCATCAACTAAAATCTTCCATTCTAACGACGTCTCTCAAGTTCTCACATGCTAAACATATCCCACACTCTCTATATTACTCAAGTTGTCATTACGACGATGTGAAAACAAGGATGAGGAGCTCTTCTCTACTCCTCTATTTATACATTCTAGGTTTTTACTTTGGTACCCCCGGTAACTCAGCCATAACTACTTTTACCGGGTTTTACTAAGATATTACTTAAGGTAAAAGCATTAATCACATGGGCTTTTTACCTTTTCACATGGGCTTATTCCTTCAAAGTCAACAACTTCTAGAAGGATTTTGGAATATTCTCAAGGAATCTCGAATTTCCACCCCCCCTCTACACTAGGACCCACTAAAAAGGAAACATGTGGAATCTCTTCTTGTTTTTAATGCCCACAAAGTCCACAACTTTTATCCAACCACTAATATCAAGTCAAAAAGGAGATAAGGGATACTTTCCACCTCCTTTCTATCTTTTAGACAAGATGACAAGATAGTAATGCTCACTCTTTAGCAAATATCTGAATTCTGCCAAAAGTACAGCTAAGTTTAACCATAACTAACTCTTAGCTAGTCATGACTAACTTGATACCTCCTAAAAGTACTTTGGCAGCAAATAAACATTCTCAACACTTAGTTAGAACTAAACACCTTACTAATAGACAAACTTCCTATATGTAACATAGGTCGTTACATTTTACCCCCGGACTAAATTTTCGCTCCGTCCTCGGAGTGAAGAGAGAACTTCCGTCGATGAAACAACTTCAACTTGTCATGGTTGACCCGATCGAATCTCCTTCCTCCCAGGTCCTGAAGGTCATATGTGAAGTTGCTCCACACCTTATCTACAACAAAAGGACCAAAATATCTCGGAAGAAACTTCTTCCTAGCCCTCTTGAATCTGATAGCATCATACAACATAACCCAATCTCCGACTTGAAAAGGTTTTACCTCCCTCTTGCCTAACCATTTGTCGTAACTCTTCTTTTGATACGCCTGAGCTCGTTCCATCCGGATCATTGCTACCGTTCGGGTCTCTTCCAACTCCATGAGTTGCTCCCTTCTTGATCTGACCACGTCTTCTCCTCTCGACCTCTTCAACTTTCATTGAATAGTTTGAAAAGTATCCAATTCGAATTGGATTGGCAACTTGGACTCCACTCCATAAACCAATCGAAATGGGGAGTACCCAGTAGAAGTCTTTGTTGTCGTTCGATACTCTCATAAGATGGCATGTAGCCTCTTATCCCAAGTATGTTTCGCAGTCTCAACACCAACATCTTTGGCGAGCATCATACAAAGTGTAAGATTGGTCTTCTCCGCAAGACCATTAGCATTTGGTTTGTATGAGGTCGTTACTAGTGGCTTGATAGAAAAGTGTTGTAGCATAGCAGTAGTCATGCTCCCTACAAACTCTCCTCCTCTATCTGAGACCAACTCTAACGGACATCCAAATCTGGTGATGATCCTCTCCCATAGGAATCTACCGACTTCTGTTTCGTAAGTCTCCCTCAAAGGTCTAGCCTCTACCCACTTGGTACAATGGTCAGTGACGACTACAATGAATCTATTGCCTCGAGGTGTCTTATTAAGAGGACCTACAAAGTCAATACCCCACTTCTCAAATGGTCCTAATATTAGAATTGATCTTAACGGAGGTGTTCTAGTAGACTTCAGAGCAAATGCTTGACATACGCCGCAAGTTTTGCAATAGTCTAAACACTCTTTGAAAATCCCTCTCCAGTGGTAACCCGCATCCAAAATCTTGAAGGCTGTTATCTTACCAGCAAAGTGACCTCCACAAACAGTTCCGTCGTGAAACTCGTGCATTAGCTTGAATGCCTCCTTCTGACCAACTGCTCTCCTTAGTAACCCATCTGCTCCTTGATGAAACAGAATTCCCTCTACCATGGTGTAAGGTTTGCATCTCTTGATCAACGCGTTACGTTTTCGGGTATGCATATCTTCTGGAAAAGAGCCATCTGCAAGGAAACTCCAGATTTCCTTGTACTCGTCCGGTATCTCCTCAATGCTTGTGATGGTCATCAGATGTTCGTCTGGAAATGAATCATCAAACGGTTCTTCTCCCTCATCATCATAAGCCCTCGACAAAAGATCAGCATTCGCATGCTTCCCTGGTCTATCTTCGATCACGTAATCGTATTCTGTTAGAAGGATCTTCCAACGAGCAATACGACCTTCGGCATTAGGCTTATTAAAGATATACTTTAAAACCTTGTGATCTATGAGTATGGAAAATTTCCCTCCTAGCAAGTAATGTCAGAATTTCTTCAATCCAAAGATCACCGCTACTCCTTCTCGTTCAGTCACGGAGTAATTCTTCTCCGCTGGCACCATCTGCCTACTAGCATAAGCTATAGGATGATCATGCCCATCTTCATCTAACTGACTTAATGTACACCCGATAGCTACATTGGAGGCATCCGTATACAGAATAAATGCTTTATTCCACTCAGGTTTAGCAAGTATAGGAGCTGTCACCAATGTCTTTTTCAGCTCCTCAAATGCTTCCTTTGCCTTCTGATCATGCACTATCAAGTCAAAATCAACTCCCTTCTTCATGTACATAGTCAAAGCTATTGCTTTGTTTGACAAGGAAAAGACAAACCTACGATAATATCCAACCATCCCAAGAAACTGTCTCAACTTTGTCAAGTTGATTGGAAATGGAAGATCCACAATCTTCTTCACCTTCTCAAGATCTACCGCAATCCTTGGAAATGATGTGCCCTAACAGCAGACCTTCTTCGCAGCCAAAGATGCACTTCTCTGGATTTAGAGAAGCGTTGGCTTGCTCCAACCACTGCAAAACTTTGATCACATGATCAAAGTGGTCCTCCTTTCTTCCGTACACGCAAAAATCGTCAATGAAATCCGAACAAACTTCCCTATGAATGGTTCAAACACCTTGTTCATGAACCTTTGAAACGTGACCGGAGCATTACACAATCCGAATGGCATCACCCGAAATGCAAATGTTCTCCAAGGAGTAGTGAAAGTAGTCAACTGTTGGTACTCCTGTGCTATCTTGATCTGGTTATACCCACTATAACCATCACCAAAGCTGTACCACTCATGACCATCAACTTCCTCCAAAATCTCATCTATAAATGGTAGAGGATAATAATCCTTCTTGGTAACTACATTCAGCTTCTTATAGTCTATGCACACTCGCAGCTTACCATTCTTCTTCTTGACAATCACAATGGGTGAAACCCATTCTGAGTTCTCCACCTCATAGATGAAACTCGCCTCCTTCAACTTGTCTATCTCCTCCTTGACCATGATTGCCGTTGTGGGATTGACCCTTCTCTGCTTTTGTCAAACTGGTCTTGCGTGCTCCTCCAATTCGATTCGATGAGTCTCGAGAGTCACCTCCTTCAAATCCTTGTAGCTGAAAGCAAACACATGGATATATTTTCGAAATATATCTAGGAATCTACTTTTCTCTTCTTGAGTGACATTGATACCAAACTTCAGGGTAGAGAGTCTTCTCACAATCTCTGCCTCACTCAACTCTTCTTTGTCAGGATCTTTCTCCACTGCTGGTCGAGGCAACAAGTCAATAGCACTAAGCTGATGTAATGATTCATCTCGACCAAATCCTTCGTCCTCAGACGAGGATTCTTGATCGTAAGAATCTCTGGTATCTACTTCTGAGACACTCTGATCGTCCTCCGTATCAGATTCCCAGTAGTCACTAGTGGGTCTATCAGAGTCAGAAGTCACAACTCCAACACCCGAGAGAGGAACTATCACTCTATGATCTCTAGGCCCAATCCGTAAGTATCCCTTGTGCCACCTATCAGTGGTGCGCACAGCTCTCAACCAAGGCCTACCTAGGAGCAAATCATAACTAGAGTCCTTTAACACTTGAAAGGACATCAACGTTTGAACTCCCATCACAGACACGACCACCTTCTCTAACACACCAAGAGGTCTTACCCGTTGCTTGTTAGCCATCCCCACGACAATGCTAGTCGGACGAGTTGGTTCCATCCCCAACTTCTTCATCAACCTCTCCGATATGGCGTTTACAGCCGACCTTCCATCCATCAATACGTCAGAGACGTAATGACCATTCAACTGGACTTCAATCTTTGAAGCCCTAGTGCATATCTCTGAAGCATGCACATCCACCACACCAACTCCCACAGACTTTGATGTCTTGCTCTTGGGTTTCTTCTTCTTGCTTCTCTTAGAACTCAGTCCTCCTCTGAGTTCCCTTCGTAAGCTGGGATTAAGTGCGATCAGTTGTCCAACAGTGATGTTGGCTTTCTGAGCACCCACATCTTCAACCACATCATATCCCGCTTGGGAAGATGAAATGGTGAAATCCGTCATCCCTAGCTTCCTTCTTGGCTCCCTTGGTGTACTCGAAACATTACTCGAACGAGTGCTTCCTCTACTAGTTGATTCCTCCATGAAAACCGGTTCATCAAAAAATCGAGTTCTTTTCCTTTCTTGAGCTAAAAGCTCCACCGGTGCATGAGAAGAGTTTGAACTCTCTCCTTTCTCGTAGATGGGATCTCGCACGACATCGATAGTAGCCACCCCCTTGTCTCGTCCTTGTGATGGATTTCCTCCACCCACATTCATTCTGACAGCTTCGGCACCTCTTGCTCCGTTGTTAAGACAATTTCGCTGGAAATGAGAACCTCCACACGTCCAACAAGTGATTCCTCCAAAGTTACCTTGGTTGCCTCCAAAGTTACCTTGATTTCCTTGGTTGGGATTGTTGTCGTAACCTCTTTGACCTCCTCCTCCACCTTTGTTCCTCCATTCTCGTAACTGCACCACGTTTATCTTGAGATCCGCAAGAGTATCGGTGATGCTCTTCAGCTCGGCATGAAAATCAGAGGTGGCAGTAGACATCGTTGTTGGGACAAACGGTCTTGGCACCACCGTTGGAGTAGGAGCTGACGTTGAAGCAATCATCAATTGTGATGGTGCAGGTGCGATCGTTGTGACTACACCAGGAGTCGGAGTTGACACCAGAGCAGCATGATGAGGTTGGATGATATCTCCTTCATCCAAACTCTCTTCCATATTTGTCGCAATCTTGATGGCCTCCGCTTTGGTTGCTGGCTTCTCGTACCTCACTTGGGTTCGAATTGAAGGCCTCAACCCTCCCACCAAATTCTTGGTCAACACTGCTCCAATCCCCGCCATCGTTAACTCCACATTGTCTCCACTCTTCCGTAGGACCGTCCGAAACCGTTGCTCCAACTTATACACCCTTTTGGCATATTGCCGAACTTTCTCGTCGTCTCGTTGCTTCAAATGAGTAAGCTCCACCATGAGCTTCTCATAACTCTCTTCTGGAAGAAATTCTTCGATGAGTGCATTACTCAACGTCTCCCATGTGTCCTCAACTACACCAGGTGTCTGGCTCTTCACTCGATCTTCATACCACGTAAGAGCAAAATCTTCTAAAAACCCTAAACAACACCTATTCTTCCTTCCTTCTCACGTTGTTTCCGATGCAACCCCTTTTGAAGTCTCGTACAAATGGTTCTACATCTTCATTGTCCTTCCCATGAAACACAAGTAACTTCCTTATCTTGAAACTATTCTTTCTACCCTTCTAATTTTTGTGCAATAACTACTCGCTAAAAGAGTACGAACATCACCAATTCCATTCGCGAATAATCTATCATAGGTAAAATGAAAGGAAATGGTTGTAACAACACCTCTTGTGTCATCTCTTCTCCCAAGGTAATCATGAGCCTGAGTCGCATCACCGTCTTCTCCACCATCCGAATGACGATCTCCATCACAACTCAGCTGAGTCCTCTTTTGAAGTCGACAACTTCTCCGTCTCAGTTCTTTGAGTCTCGTCCAACTTCTCGACTACTGACGTAAGTAGGGCGGCCACATCGACGCACTTGTGTCCTCTTGATAGATCACCCACTCCACAACTTGGACAAGGATCTGCGCCTAGAAGATGAATTGGCGTTGGTGGCGATGGACCCACTCGAAGACTTAAATCAGTAAACTCCCGCTTCCCTTTAGCTCTCTCGGTTCTGATTCTAGTTGGACAATTCACTACTTTGTGTCCCAACCCTCTACAGAAATAACACCACAAGTCGGTTTCTACTCTTCTCCTCGGAGATTCTACTTGAGGTTTAGTACTAGGGTTTTCAAACTCGACGATAATCTCTCTCGAACTTTCTCCGACACTTACTATGACATCTAAACCTTGAGGAAGGTTTCTAAGTCTAACTTTCCAATCTTTTGAATTTCCACTCATGTTGCACCTTCTCAACCATTAAGTGGACAAAATATCATAGAGGAAAATAATTCTACATCACTTTCTTAACTCTTCCGAGCTTTATATTAGAAATCGTGTATTATACATGCTATACACGAAATAAAATCTAATCTAAAATTAACTATCGAAGATATGATCCTCCTCACCATCGTTTGTACTAATCACAACAGACATCTTGAACTCACTCTTGTAAGGATCCAACTCTACTTCACCAGGAGCATTCGTGGCCTCCACAGTGAATGATGCTTTAAACTCGGCTTTCTTCAAATCTGTGCCAATGGTCGCGGAAGCTTCTTCATATAAGGTAAAGAGGGCACCCCAAGTGCTATAGATGCGGGTTCGTATCTCATCTATACTTAACTTGGGCTTCTCCGTCTCTGTTCGAACTCCTAAACGTCTCTTCTTCCACCTCGTCATTCGAACTGGATTCCCCATGAAGTATCTTCAAGACCTCCTTGTATGCCGAAACATATATCTCTTAGTTGGTAAGAGATCTCTCCAAGATTTTTGTGGTCTCCAGTAGCTCAACCTCCAAGCTACTAAATCATGAAGTTTCAACAGAAACTTCCCTAATCAGAAGAGATGGTGATGACTGTACAAATTTTCAGAGAACTGAAATTTATATATTTTCACTTCCCTCATGGTTGTCAACCCCCTCCACTTTGAAAAATTCTTTCTCCCTCTTCAGACCTCATCTTCTCATGATTTCTTTTGTCCTGGATAGCTTATCAGCCCATCTAAAACAATGGAAAGTTTCTCAGGAAAATAAAATTCACAGAAAATCTGACACTGACTGTAAACTTTTTCCAGAGAACAAAATTCCTCAACTCTCACGAATAAACCCCCTCAACTTTGAAAATTCATTGGTCCTTCTCTAGACCACCTTTTCCTATGATTTCTTTTGTCCTAGATAGCTTATCAGCCAATCTAAAACACTGAAAAGTTTCTCAGGAAAATAAAATTCACAGAAAAGTTGACAGCGACTATACAAATTTTCCAGAGAGCAGAATTTCTAAACTCACAAATTTCTCTCCTCTAATAACTTTTCTCTCCTCCTTTCTCTACAACTCTTGTTGCACCCTCTTTCAACTCTCCTCAAACCCTTTCTAAGTGAACAAGATGTAAAGAATGACTTCGAACGCGTCATATATCACTATGGGATACACGAAAGGTTCTAATGTTGCTAACATCGAGTTAGCTCTCTCTCCTCCCAACGTTCTCTCCATGTGTTCTTTCATAATCTCTTTTTGTCTAATATAGAAATGAACTCTAAACATTTTCAATGATCCCTTCAAGTGAGGTCCCGGCAACGGAACCAAAAATGTAAACCCTCCGCGGTCCTATCGATCACTACCCCCCCTCCGATCTCTTAATCTCCACGATCGTCATCCACGAATCTGCAACATGTCGGGCCTGTCTCTCACTCAGGGGTCACCTCTGATGGCTTTGATGGAAGCACACCATGAACTTGAAGGGAAAATGCTAAGTTCACTCATTCATACCTCCACAAACTTATCAACTAAAAATCTCCATTAACTCATCAACTAAAATCTTCCATTCTAACGACGTCTCTCAAGTTCTCACATGCTAAACATATCCCACACTCTCTATATTACTCAAGTTGTCATTACGACGATGTGAAAACAAGGATGAGGAGCTCTTCTCTACTCCTCTATTTATACATTCTAGGTTTTTACTTTGGTACCCCCGGTAACTCAGCCATAACTACTTTTACCGGGTTTTACTAAGATATTACTTAAGGTAAAAGCATTAATCACATGGGCTTTTTACCTTTTCACATGGGCTTATTCCTTCAAAGTCAACAACTTCTAGAAGGATTTTGGAATATTCTCAAGGAATCTCGAATTTCCACCCCCCCTCTACACTAGGACCCACTAAAAAGGAAACATGTGGAATCTCTTCTTGTTTTTAATGCCCACAAAGTCCACAACTTTTATCCAACCACTAATATCAAGTCAAAAAGGAGATAAGGGACACTTTCCACCTCCTTTCTACCTTTTAGACAAGATGACAAGATAGTAATGCTCACTCTTTAGCAAATATCTGAATTCTGCCAAAAGTACAGCTAAGTTTAACCATAACTAACTCTTAGCTAGTCATGACTAACTTGATACCTCCTAAAAGTACTTTGGCAGCAAATAAACATTCTCAACACTTAGTTAGAACTAAACACCTTACTAATAGACAAACTTCCTATGTGTAACATAGGTCGTTACAGGCCAGCTCTGCTACGGGTAACACCAACCCTCGAGGATGCATCGACATACTTGAAAATCTGTTGCACTAAGCCACACGCACTTACTGTGAGCTGAAGGCTCAGTCCTTCCCAAGTGCCCACAGTCTAGCTTCTACTTCTCAGAAAACTAGTCTTCCAGAAGACAGCTACTCCGTCTTCTGGGATCCTAACAGTGCTTCCTAGATAGCTCTCGTCTTCCGAGCTATATCTAAACAATCCTAACTAAGCAAGGCCTCGCATGGATTCCTCCGAAGAAAACCCACCTTGCATTACATCCTACTTCCTATCAGAAGATGGAAAATGTGCGAGAAGCAAAGCGTATGAACAAGTTCCAGAAGATGATCGCGGCTCCTATGGTGACAGTGGCCTCTAGGAAGACCCTCGGGACAGCTTCTGATTAAGTAACGTTCTCGGAAAACCTCCCGCAGTCAGGCTTCCCTTCACTGGTCTCACCTGTCTTCGGCTTCCGACTCGCAATCTAACCTCACAACAGACACGAAACCTTCGCATTCTGTTCTTTCGACCCCTGCCTCTCATACACACTCAGAAGAAGCTTGCTGCATGATGAGAAGACATGACCCTCGACCATTCTCTCCAGATTCTGCCAGCAAGACTTCTCACGACTCTCTCCTAAGTTCGGGAAGAAGAAGGAATGAGCTGCTTCGGGTCGGACAGAAGAGATCCGAAATGGACCCTCACGTCTTCTCGCGCATTTTGCCAGCCCTTCCAGTCTTCTAGTCTCTCTAGGAAGATGTGGATTTGAGAAGCTTGGAAGACCGAGAGGCACAGGCCTAGTTCCCGACTTCCAACTTCTCGAAATAACAAAACAACTCACCAAGCCACTCGGAATTTGTACCAAGCCTCTCTTAATACCTAAGCAAAGCAAATCCACTCTTGATACGAATTGTATACAGTCGACTTCCGAAGACAGTCAGGCTTCCGAATCGTCTTCCGAAGATGTTCCAATCTTCCGAACGTCTTCCGAAGATGTTCCAATCTTCCGAAGCATCTTTTGTTCAAGGTTTCGAGAGTAGAAGGATGGTAGGGTAGAGAAATTGATAGCTGGGATCTCCAATTTGAGGACGATGGGTAGGGAAGCTCGAATTGCACTTGGGAAGAAGCAAGGAGATGGCTGTCAGAAATTGAGCAGCGCTTCCGCATCCAATGTCACAAAAGGAAAAACATGGGGAGGGAATTGATCGATCGGGTTGCCTGCAAATAACCGGGGAAGCGCGAGGGATACCAAACAAAAGGCAAGAAGCGGTGAGAAGGGAAGAGAACATGGGAAGAACCTCAAACGATCTTTTGCCTGCTTCTCAAGCTGTCTTCTTCTTCCGCGCGCTTTTGGCTCTGGTCCCAGCTCCAATGCGACCCCGTTGGCAGCTTCTTACTATACCGCAATCGATCAAGACTTCCACCTTTGATTCCACTCAGCCGTCCTCCAATGTCAGCTTCCGGGAGTTCACAAAAAAACTCCTTCAGCTCGATACGCTTCTACTCTCAGTAATTCGTCCTCGCCTTCCTTCTAGCTTCGAATCGATCCTGACCTCACTCAATTTCACCTCGCTGTCTTCCTCAATCAAATCAATCACTCTTGAATCGATCTTCTTAACCAAGAAGCGCTCTTGCTGCGGGAAGTCGCAATATGCTAATGCGATTCCTGCGCATCTTTCCCGTAGTTTAGGAGTTTCGACCCTCCCGACCTACCTAACCTATTCGTTGCTACTTGGTAGGTGCACCTACTTCTTACGTGGTGAAGCTTCCGCGGTTGCCGTCTTCCGAAAGATACGTGTCTTCCGTCTTCCATCTTCTGCCGTCTTCCGTCTTCGGAAGACACAACCGAGAAGACGCTTCTCGGAAGACGGTCGTCTTCCGAAGAAGTCAACTTCTTATTACAAAAAGCTCGTAAGATCATCTTCCTTCTAAGGAAGCCGGAATCTTAAGTAACAACGCTTCTTCAGTTATACAAACAAGTTATTAATCTTAAAAATTTCAAAAATTCGTGAATCTTGTAAATTGTGGGCACCACATACTCCCACCCTCACATGTTTGCGTCCTCGTAAACATCAGCGCTTCAGCACTTCTATTCACGTCTAATACTTCTTGACACGCCATCCATTTACACGAGTGGTCATCAACATACCGTCTGACTCTTCCAACTGCAAGGAACCATTGGTGAAGACCTCCAAGACGCGATAAGGACCCATCCAGTGAAGATGAAGTTTTCCATGGAACTTAAGATGTCGATTGTCGTAGAGAATAACCAAGTCCTCATCTACGACGGTCACCTTCTTCAGCTTGCCATCATAGTTCACCTTACGTTGCGCCTGTACTTCGTACGTCTTCTCCAAAGCTGCATTCCTGTCTTCTTCAAACTCTACAAAGTTTAGAAGACGCTGCTCCTGGCTTTCCTCTTCTTCCATGCGTTCGGTCACGGCTAATCTGTAAGTAGGGACTTCTAACTCGATAGGCACAATAGGTGTCATGCCATAAGTTAGGTAGAAGGGTGTCTTTTGGATCGTGACTTTGGGTGAAATCCTGAAAGTCCATAACAAAGATGGCAATTTCGTGTCCCAATGATACGCATGGTTAACAGTTACCTTATTCAGGATATTACGTAGAAGACCATTCGACTTCTCTGTCAATCCGTTCGCTTTTGGGTTGTACGGCGTCGTCTTCCGATGCTTTATCTTGAGTATTTAGTCAGGAGAGAAATAGTCTCATTTAAGAAATGAGTACCCCTATCTGATATCAATTCCAGCGGACATCCGTATCGAGTGATAATGTTGTGCCAGAGGAACCTGGCTACCACTGCAGCGTCGTTCTTCCTTGTGGCTTCGCCTTCCACCATCTTGGTATCATAGTCGGTAGCTATCAAAATATACCGTGCTCGTGTTCTTCTAGCTATCGGGACGATAGACCCAACAAAGTCGATTCTCCACTTTTCAAAAGGAGCAAGCGAAAGAATGGGAGTAAGAGGCCACCTAGTAGTAGCTGTTGGTCTTCCCACCCTCTAGCACGCATCACATTTCCTGATCTCCTGAAAAGTGTCTCTGTACATGGTCGGCCACCAGTAATCGGCGTCCAACATCTTCTTCACTGTAATCTTCAGCCCGTAGTGACCCCAGCATCTTCGTAGTGAAGACCCGTGATCACTGGCTTAATCTCTGAAGGTTCAAGGCATCTCCTTAGCTTCTCGTCATGTCCTTTCTTGAACAGGATACCCTGGAAGATGGCGGAAGGACCTGCCTTGTGTAAAAAGACAGCCTTCTGCTCTGCATCCAATCCCTCGAGATATTGTTGGTCTTCCAAGAACTTCCTCAAGTCCTTGAAGATCGACTCTTCTGTGGAAGTCGCAAAGATAGGATTAAGAAGATCTAGTCTCATCTTCTGGGAAGCAGGCGGTACGCCTCCCCTCAGATGAAAGTGTCTCTGCGAAAACTGAAAACAACTTCTCGTCAGAGAACTCGTCTTCGACTTTATCTTCTTGTCGTTTCGTCTCCAATCTGGATAGGTAGTCAGCATTAACATGCTGTCTTCCAGGCCTGTACCCAACTGTGTAAGTAAATTCCTGGAGTAGAAGAATCAACCTAGCTATCCTACTAGATAAATCTGCTTTCTTCACAAGAGGTTTCAAAGAAAAATGATCCACATAGAAGACAAACGGGTTGGCTAGAAGATAGTGCCTAAACTTTCTACAGGAGTAAATCATGCCAAGACACTCCCTTTCAGTTGTAGAGTACTTCTTCTCTGCATCACTGAGTTGTCTCCCCGCATAGTAGATGAGATAATCCTTCTTCTTCTCATCTTTCTGACTCAATACCACCCCGATGGCGAAAGCAAAAACATCCACATAAATATGAAAGACTCTCTCCCAATCAGGTGGCCTTAGGGCAGAGGATTCCGACAGAAGCCTCTTCATTTCTTCGAATGCTTCCTGCTGCTCAGAAGACCAAATGTAAGGTTCGTCCTTCTTCAGCAACTTGGTAAGTCTTCCTGCTACCTCTACGTACCTGTCAATAAACCTCCTGTAGTATCCTACGTTGCCCAGGAAGCTTCTCAACTGAGTCAAGTTAGCAGGTGGGTGAAGTTTCATGATGATTTCCACCTTAGCACAGTCGACTTTTATACCTCTTCCAGAAATCCTATGTCCTAGCAAAATTCCCTCTGACATACCAAAGAAGCACTTCTCATGGTGAAGAGCCAAACGATGTTCTCTACACTTCAAAAAACACTTCCTTAGAAATATCAGGTGGTCTTCTTTCGATCCAAACACACAAAAATCATCCAAGAAGATCTCCATGAAAGTGCGGAGATACTCCTTGAAGATTGTAATCATCAATCTCTGGAATGTGGCGGGCGCGTTGCATAAACCAAACGGCATTTGATTATACGCGTACGTGCCCCAATCAGTAGTGAAAGTGGTTTTTGACTTGTCTTCTTCTCTGATTGAAACTTGGTTGTACCTAGAATACCCATCCAGGAAGCTGTAGAACTCATGTCCTGCTATCTGGTCTAACACAGAATCGATGAACGGTAAAGGATGATGATCCTTTTTCGTGGTCAAGTTCAGTTTCCGGAAGTCCTGACGCACTCGGATCTTACCTGTCTGCTTCTTTGGCACGATGACAATAGGAGCTACCCACTCATTACTGAGTACTGGGAAGATGACTCTCGCCTTCAGATATTGGTCGATCTGGTCCTTCACCAGAAGCGAGTACTTGGGGTTGAGCCGATACTGCCTCTGTCGTGCAGGAACAACGTCCTCCAGCAAGTCAATGCGATGCTCTCCCAACTCTCGAGGTATGTCCTTCATGTCTTCTATGGTCCACGCGAAGACATCTTGGAACTCCGTCAGAAGTTCTCGAAAGTCTTCCAATTGCTGGCCCTCGATCACCTTGGAAAGCTTAAGCTTCTTCCCAGGAGCAACCTCCATTTCTTGAAGATCATCCGGGTTTACCATTCCTTCAGTGTGACTGTACTCACTGGCACCAAAGTATTCCGGTTTGGGAGCTTCTTTCGGTTCAGATTCGTCTTCTGGAAGACCAGCTGTTGGATCTTTCGAAGGGAAGACGGTATCTTCGTCTTCTGGAAGACCAACTGTCGGATCTTCCGAAGGGAAGACGATACTTTCGTCTTCTGGAAGCTCTTCTTCCGCAACTTCGTAGCACTCAATGTATCCACAAATCACTTCCTCTGCTATCTTTGTTACCTCTGTAGTACACAAGTTATTCACCACAAACTCATTGTATCGTTCATCCATGTCAGAAGACGCAGCTGAGTCTTCTGAAATGTACCCCTCTGTCGTAGAAGGAGTTTCACCTTGGTGTCCAATCTTGATCCAAGGAAGCGAGACCTTAGTCTTCTCACCGAGCTTGGGTGTAGGATTGGAAAATCTCAAACAAAGTCTTCTCCAATCGATATTTACATTTGCAGCATACAGCCATGGTCTTCCTATCAACACCTGATATCCAACCCTAGCTACAGGTCGCAAAATGATGTAAGTGAGGTAAAAAGATACTCCCCCAATTACCGTCAAGATATCTTTCAGTTGCCCCAAAGGTCATCTTCTGGTCTGGTCCACCATTATGAGGATTCTCGGAGTAGGCTGGAACTCAATGAAGCCTAGGGCATGCGCCGTTTCTTTAGTCATGATGTTAACTCCGGAGCCGGAATCAATGGATACCTTCTTCAGAAGACAGCCATGGATCTCCATATCAAGTTCTGGGGCTCCCAAGTCCTCATGCTCTATCCTTAGAATCGGGGTGCTCTGAGGGAGTTTAGCTATTCTCCTCTTCCTCGATCCTCGAAGCACGGATTGTAACAACTTCTTATAACCAACGTTGTCATCCAACAGCTGTTGGAAGGTTACATCCGCCTTCTGATTCCACAAGTCTCACAAGAAGTCGTAAGGAGATCGCTTCAGAAGAGTGACTGGTGTTTCCAACAGAGAAGATGTAGTAGCTGCTTCTTGGGATGGAAGACCAGAATGGTGTCTTCTCTCGACTGGAGGCTGTTCCCGTGAGACAGGGGCTGCTGTAGTCGGTGGAGGAAGCTGCTGTACTATCTTCCGTCGCTTCTCCAGCTCTTCTTGCATGATCGCTTCAACTTCTTGTCTAATGTCAAGACCAAAGTACTTCGGATCTTCTCGGTCATAAGTAGGAGAAGAAGGCCGTTCATGGGAAGATGACCTCTCCTTTCGCTGCTTCTTCTTCTTGATCTCCTTCTGACGGGATTCTGACTTCTCTTTGCTTCTGGTACTTACCTTGAACACTGCTTCATCCAAGACTTCTTTTGGAGGCCAATTGTCTGAATCCGGGCTAGGGCTCCAAACAGTGCCATCCGTCAAAGTGAAAGAAGAAGCTGTCTCAAGTGACTTCGTCTTCTGAGCTGCAGTCGTCTTCTGCAGCTGAGGTTCCTTTGCTTCATGCTTCCCGGGGTCTGGTTCGTCTTCCTCGATATGGAGACAATCCGTACAATCCTCAAGATCTTCTTTTACCGTGATGTGCTGAACCACTGCTAACTCGAGTTTAGAAGCAAAAAAGGAAGCACAAAAATGGTGCTCACTATATGTAGTGACGCAGGATTACTCCTTTTGCTCATTTAGTATACAAGATATCGTTCCCACAGAGGATTTACGTAAGTAATCGCTGCTCTAAGTTCTAGGATCTGTTCAAACACACAAACACACGGGTTTTGCCTAAAAATCCCATCTTCTCACAAAACCACACGTCTTCCAGACACGCCAGATGGTGCTCTAGAACTAACCAAACAACTACCAACTAAAATATCACACAATTATTCACAGGGAAGCTCGGGAAGACAATCTTCCTGCTTCTAGGTTGCTTCTTCCGGTCTTCTCGATACCGTCTTCCCGAAGCGATTCTCGTCTTCTGGGGGTTCAGCTCGTCTTCTCACACCTCCAGAAGGCTATCCTGCTTTGCAGAAGTCGACTAGTAACGGTCGTTACACCTTATTCTCACACTCACATGCCAACGGGTTAGATAAATCACAGGGTGTATGCCCCCTGTAGCCTTCCCAGGCTTCTGTCTACGGAAATGGTCTTCCTGCAGCACTACAACGACATTCACCTTCACGGAAGTTCAATCGAAGTCTCGGAAGCTCACTAGAAGAAGGTAAGAAGATGGGGAAGATGAGAGAAGATGGGGAAGATGAGAAAATCCAAACAAGAGAAAAACAAGATGAAAGGAGTAAATTAAGATTCCGACAGGCTTCTAGTCCGGATCCTGACTAACAAGCCATCCCTGCTTGTAATAGTTTGGGGAGGAAGACAACAAACGTGAGTACTGTTGCACCGTCTTCTACTCGAGGATGTCGTCTTCTGTTGTGGGAAGAAGGCTTCTTTCTTCTTCACTTCGCTGCTCTGACTACTCTGTCTTCTGGGATCCTTTACCCATAAGACCGTTCGTACGTAGATCCCAAGTGCTCTACTGAACGAGTCAAGCTACACTTCCACAACTGCTGACAGTCACCGCCACTCAAGAAGAACACTTCCCATGCACAATTGGGAGCGAATTCAAAGAACCCACCATCCAGAAGACATGAACAAAGCTTCTGCACTCAAATCCACAATCTATTCCCCGAGAAGAAGTCACAATGGCATTGGAAAGCTCACTCCCTCTACTTCATGCGTCTACTCCTCGACACACCAGTCTAGCTAACAGGACTGCACGAGGATGCCGTTCCCTGTTCCTAGACTGTCCACTACTTCTATCTACATCTTCGAACCACTGCTGGTACGAGTATGCAGACCCCTCTTGTATATTCCAAGACTATTCGTATGTTTCCAACAACGGGTGTAGTGTGCTAAGACTGTCTATCCTATGTCTCCGCTCTAATGTGTCTCGTCCGCCTGCACCATAGAATCGATGTGTATGTGCAGTCGCTACAGAATTCTACAGAATTGGTAGCACAAGCAGAACTCTATCTCCTACTCTGCGATCCTACTTATGTCGCTGCCATGAGAACCAGGGGAGACGACCACCAGGGAGAGAGAGGCACTGACAGGAGGTTGCTACCTCACATGCAAGCGGTTCCCTATCCGAATTGGCCATCCACCTTGTCCTTCCTACGCTACCTATGCTGCCACATGGTGTCCTAACTAATATTACATGGAAAAACTGCCACCCTTAAGATAACATGTTCGATTCTACTATATTTGGAATTGTCAATGGAGTTACTAACTACTCAGATTGCACGGAGGCAATCTCTACCTGATCTGCTCCTATCGGAGCTCCTAACGCGGCTTCTGATAAGCTAGAAAGCCCTGCAGTTACCTCGGGTGTCACTGAGGTGGCTTCCTCCTCATCGTCCTTGGCTGGCTCTGCTGTCGCTGCTGCTGCGTCTTCCTCGACTTCGGCTTCTGCTTCGGAAGACAGAAGCGTCTTCTGGGAAGCGGAGTCGACCGGTGCTTCTTCCGTCTTCTGAGGCACGGGTGCGGGACTAGGGACCATGGGGACCTCATAGGGATCTGGGGAAGTCGCTTCCTCCACGCGGAATACCTGGGAAGAAGGCTCGTCTTCCTGTCTTCCGGGGCGTCTTCTGGAGTCTTCTCGGCTTCCAACGCTGTCACCACCAAGTGCACAACGAGGTCAAACTCCTCCTTCTCCATTCTGGATCCAGTCGATGGTGCTGGAGCGGGGGAAGATGCGGTTGCAGGTGTCAGAAGCGAGGGAAGACCATAAAGTGTCTTCACTCCTTTTATCTGTCGATCCAAGTACCTGAACATGCTCTCCCGGCATTCCACCAACATCACTTTGGACTCGCTGTCCCATCCTCTAGCTAAGGTAAGTAACTTCCTACCCGCGGTGTAGTTGAACTTCTTCCGAAGCGCTTCCACCGACTGTGCCAACATCTTCTGTGCACGGGCCTCTGCTGCTTCTCTCTGCGTCTTCTCAGCTGCAGCTCGCGCTTCTGCGGCTTCTCGCTGCATCTTCCATATGGTCTGCTCTTCTACGAGGGAGGTGATCTTCTCCCGCACTCGGGTGACTTCCTGATTGCGCTGCTGTACCCGCGCCTGCAACTCCTGGTTGCTCTTCCGAAGTTGTATCGATTCCTTGGCAGAAGCGGCTGCTTCCACCTTGTATCTTGCTGCGAGCTTCTCCACGGTGCGGAGACTAGCTTCCAGCGACTCCGTCTTCTTCTGGTCTTCCCCCTGTCGCAGCAAGGTGCGCAGGCCGAATCCAGGTTGTAATGGCTTCTCCTGTGCCATCGCTCTCTTCTCCAGCAACTCCATAGCTGGCTGGATCTCCTTCTGGAAGTAGGCGCTGAACTCCTCCAGTCGTCTTCCTACGGAAGACAAGTTCATCTCCACCACTCGCTCCGCGGTGTCGATTTCGTCTTCCAGAGGCAAGGGAGCCTATTTCACCACTACGGCCTTCATCTTCTGTGCACGAGAAGAAGCTACTCTTCTCATCTTTCGGGGTGGAAGACTCCTCATGGCAGGAGCGGCTCTCTTCTTTGCGCTTCCTCGCATCGCAGCAAGAGCGCCCATCCATCCTTCGTCTTCTGGAGTCTTCGGAAGACTCCCAGGCATTGCAGAAGCAGTCTTCTGCTCTGATCGGGTAGTCAGCAAGTCTTCTTCCGAGTCGGACTCCGATCCTGAATGAATGAGGGAGATGGGTGTCCTCGGTACACTTCTGGGACCCATCTTCCTCAGTGGCGTGACGTCTTCCGACCCACTAGACTCGTCTTCCCTCACCAGAAGCGTCTTCTGGTGAGAGCCGGGCCTCAGCTGTGGCATCAGAGTGGGAAGAGGCGTTGCTGCTACCTCTCGGTCATCGTCTTCCGAGGTCTCCTCCTTTACCTCCTGTCGCTCCGTTGGCACATATCCTGCCAGCTGATCTTCCCTAAGATCCCCCATGGCTACATACAAGTAGCAGAGGAAGGGCGCCAGGTGTCCTCCCGCCGGGGTACCCAAGTATGCTAGCTCCGTCTGTACATAGTTGTGGATGTACGCGCCCCAATAGATGGGCGTTCTGTCATCCCACACTGATTCCAGGAACTCCACGTCCTGATCTCCTAAGTACCTTGTCTTCTGCGCTTTCCCCTTGGGAAAGAGATGCAGAAACAACTTCACCAAGAGGCGCTTCTTCGGCTCCCGGTAAGATTCTATCTTCCAACCGTTCCTCCCCTGCATGTCTTCCATGAAAAGGCAGGTGGTGCTCCCATGCACATGCCACGAACTCACGATCCTAGGCAAGATCTTCTTCTCGTACCAATATCCTCGGTTCTCGGACTCAGGCCTGTGAAAAGCCTTGCGCCACCAGTCTTCAGTCCAGGAAGACGGTCTTTCTCGAGCTACTCTTGCCTTCGCAGGTACACGGTTACGCGGTGGTAACGCTGCCCACACCTCCTCCAGAAGCCCTTGATCTACGAGGTTCCAGTCCCACAGGAAGAAGTCGAGACCCAACTCCTTAGGAAAGAGTGGCCTCGGCCAATTCTGCCGCTGGTAACACCAAGCCTCGCGGATGCATCGTCATGCTGGAAGATCTGTTGCACTAAGCCACAAGCGCCTACTATGATCTGAAGGCTCAGTCCTTCCCAAGCGCCCACAGTCTAGCTTCTACTTTTCAGAAGACGGAACTAGTCTTCCAGAAGACAGCTACTCCGTCTTCCGAGATTCTAACCGTACTTCCTAGATAGCTCTCGTCTTCCGAGCTATATCTAAACAATCCTATCTAAGCAAGGCCTCGCATGGATTACCAAGAAGACAACCCACCTTGCATTACATCCTACTTCCTATCAGAAGATACAAGATTCGCGAAACATAAGTGCATGACAAGTTCAGAAGATGGTTGCGGGCTCCTGCGGTGACAGTGGTGTCTGGGAAGACACTCGGGACAGCTTCCGATTCAATGTCTTTCTCGGAAGACTTCCCGAAGTCAGACTTCCCTTCACTGATCTCACCTGTCTTCGTCTTCCTACGCGTAATCTATCCTCACAACAGACTCAAGACAATTGCACTCTGTTCTTCTGACTTCTCACCTCTCATACGCACTCAGGAGAAGCTTGCTGCTCGGTGGGAAGACATGACCCTCGACCATTCTCTCCAGATTCTGCCAGCAAGTATTCTCACGACTCTCTTCTAAGTTCAGGAAGAAGAAGGAATGGCTGCTATGGATCGGACAGAAGAGACCCGAATGGACCCTCACGTCTTCTCGCTCATTTTGCCAGCCTTTCAGTCTTCTAGTCTCTCTAGGAAGATGTGGAGTTGAGAAGCTTGGAAGACCGGGAGACACATGCCTAGTTCACGACTTCCAACTTCTCGAAATAACAAAACAACTCACCACACCACTCGGGATTCGTACCAAGCCTCTCTTAACACAAAGCAACACAAATCCACTCTTGATACGAATTGTGTTCAGTCGACTTCCGAAGACAGTCTTCCGAAGACGGTCAAGATTAAGAAGCGTCTTCCGAAGATGTTCCCATCTTCCGAATCGTCTTCTGTTCCAGGTTTCGGGGGTAGAGAGGTAGTAGGGAAGGGAAATTGATAGCTGGGATCTCCAATTTGAAGACGAGGTGTAAGGAAGCTCGAATTGAGCTCGGGAAGAAGCAAGGAGATGTTTGACAGAAATTGGGCAGCGCTTCCGTGCCCAATGTCTCAATAGGAAAGATGGGGGGGGTGGGGATAATCGACCAGGCTGCCTGCACACAACCAAGGAAGCGCGGGGAATACCAGAAAAAGGCGAGGAGAAGTGGGAAGGGGAAAGAACAGAGGGAAGAACCTCTACAGTCTTCTTCGGCTCCCCGAGTTGTCTTTCGACCTCCGCGCGCTTCTTGGCTCTGGTCCTAGCTCCAATGTGACTCCTCTCGACTGCGCCTGCTGTCAATCTCTTGGCCACGCCTCGATTCCATCTTCGATTCTACTCGCTGCTCTCCAATGTCAGCTTCTCGGGAGCTCACAGAAAACGCCTTCGCTCTTTTGCCTTCTGTGCCCCAGCAATTCGGTCTCGCCCTTCGCCTAGCTGCCAACTGGTTCTCTCCTACCTCGATGTCCTCTCTCTATTCCTCTCTCTCAAAGCTCACTTGCGAAGCTCACTATTTCCAATCGATCTTCTCAAGCGCACTGTGTTGCGAGAAGTTGGAATGTGCCTAATGTGCTTCCTTACGCATCTTCCTCGCAGATTAGAGGTTTTCGATCTTAGGTGTCTTCCCTCACCTACCTACCTATTCGGTGCGACCTAGTAGGTACACCTACTGTCTTACCCGAGAACTCGTGATTAGGCCTTCGCGGTCGCTGTCTTCCGCCGTCTTCTCATCTTCCGAAGACACAACTGAGAAGACGTTCTTCCGAAGACGGTCGTCTTCCGAAGAAGTCCACTTCTTATTAAAAAGCTCATAAGATCATCTTCCTGTTAAGGAAGACGTAACCTTAAGTAACAACGCTTCTTCAGTTATACAAACAAGTTATTATTCTTAAAAATTTCAAAAATTCGTGCATCCTGTAATTTGTGGGCACCACACTGGTGCAGCTTCTACAGGAGGCGTGGTCTCTGCAAATCTAACCATTTGTCGTGGTCGTAAGGTCTGAGGACAATTTCCTGTGAAATGACCTGCTTCCTTACAGTTTCCACACAAGGGCACTTGCCCAATCTGTCTTCTCGGATGAGGACAGGTGGACCACCAGTGTCCTGTCTCTCCACAATTATTGCACGCTCCAGGAAGAGGGTTTAGAGGTCGTTGTGATGAAGAAGGTTGCCAGGGCGTCCTGGTCGGTACATTACTAGCTCTATCCCTAGGTACATAACGATTATATTGGACGGGAGGAGTAGGAGTGAAGGGTTGTATCGTCTCGATCCTATAGCAAGTTTCCCCACTATGATAGTGTAGATATCTCTCATCGTCTTCTTCCCAGCCTGCCCAATTGACAGCTTGGTCCTGCGTACACTAATCTTTGGTGTGCTCGGAAGAGTTACAAAGATTGCACCAAAGGTTTGGCCGGCAAGCCGTTGGTTGCTTCCGCTTGTCCTTCTGGTTCAGAAGATGAACTTTCAGGTCGGCAAACTGCTTCAGAACTTCATCGATACGGGGATCAGGTGCAGACTGAATGATCCAAGTCTGAGGCATCTTCTGCACAACTTTCTCCCTTGATCGTGTCTTCTCCTTCTTCTTCTTCCGTGTCTTCTTCTCTTGTTCAGATTCGGATTCTGAACTTTCGACAATAGACTCTTCAGAAGTAGAGGATACTTCCAAATCACTGTTATCAGTTTCAGTGGACTTGGACTTCCTCTTGGACTTCCTAGAAGACTTCTTGGACTTCTTCGAGGTCTTCTCTCTGTCCTTTCGTCATATTCCGAGTGATGCTCGAGGTTTCATACTGCTCGGCATGCTTCTGTACTTCTACTAAATCATCACCTCCTCCTCTTCTGCAGTACAACTTCATATCTTGAGACAATCCTCCCAAATACCAGTCCACGGCTTGCTGGGCACAATAACCGAGTCTTCCTTGGTTCTGAGGGATGTGATCCAGGAGGTCTTCAAACCTCTCGGTGTAATCCCGCAGTGTCTCTTTCTTCTTCTGTTCGAGCCTTTGAAGTTCTATGAGGGTCATCCTATCATAGCCCACTCCTCTGAACCTCTTCAGAAAAGCTGCCTTCATAGTAGCCCAAGCGGCCATTACTAATCCATCATCCAACATTTTACTCATCCATTTTCTTCCATTCTCTACGATCAAACTGAGAAATACACAGAGTCTGTCGACATTCGAGTCTTCCTTGTTGGAGCGAGAGATGGTCTCGAACATCGTGATGAAGTCGTCCGCGTCAGCATCATCGTCGTACGAATGGTACTTCTACCGAATGTGGGAATCCATGTCGACTGCCGGCTGGTACGACTGCCAACTTCTTCCTCCCTCGATGCGATGCTCTCCCAACTCTCGAGGTATGCCCTTCATGTCTTCTATGGTCCACGCGAAGACATCCTGGAACTCCGTTAGAAGTTCTTGAAAGTCTTCCAACTGCTGGCCCTCGATCACCTTGGAAAGCTTCAGCTTCTTCCCAGGAGCAACCTCCATCTCTTGGAGATCATCCAGGTTCACCATTCCTTCAGTGTGACTGTACTCACTAGCACCGAAGTATTCCGGTTTGGGAGCTTCTTCTAGTTCGGATTCGTCTTCTGGAAGGCCAACTGTCGGGTCTTCCGAAGGGAAGACGGTATTCTCGTCTTCTGGAAGACCAACTATCGGATCTTCCGAAGAGAAGACGGTATTCTCGTCTTCTGGAAGCTCTTCTTCCGCAATCTCGTAGCACTCAATGTACCCACAGACCACATCTTCCACTTTCTCTGCTACTTCTGTAGCACACACGTTATTCACCATAAACTCATTATACCGTTCATCACTGTCAGAAGACGCAGCCGAGTCTTCTGAAGTGTACTCCTCTGTTGTAGGAAGCGAGACTTTACTCTTCTCACCAGACTTGGATGTAGGATTGGGAAATTTCAAACGATGCCTTCTCCAGTCGGTATTCACATTTGCAGCATACAGCCATGGTCTTCCTATCAACACCTGATATCCAACCTTAGCTACAGGTCGCAAAATGATGTAAGTGAGGTAAAAAGATACTCCATCAATTACCGTGAGGACATCTTTCAGTTGCCCCAAAGGTCGTCTTCTGGTCTGGTCCGCCATTCTGAGAATTCTCGGAGTAGGCTGGAACTCAGTGAAGCCTAGGGCATGCGCCGTTTCTTCCGTCATGATGTTAACTCCGGAGCCGGAATCAATGGGTACCTTCTTCAGAAGACAGCCATGGATCTCCATATCAAGTTCTGGCGCTCCCAAGTCCTCATGCTCTATCCTTAGGAACGGGGTGCTCTTGGGAAGTTTAGCTGCCCTCCTCTTCCTCGATCCTCGAAGCACAGATTGTAACAACTTCCTGTAACCAGCGTTGTCATCCAACAGCTGTTGGAAGGTCACATCCGTCTTCTGATTCCACAAGTCTCGCAAGAAGTCGTACGGAGATCTTTTCAGAAGAGTGACTGGTGTTTCCAACAGAGAAGATGTAGTAGCTGCTTCCTTAGGTGGAAGACCAAAAGAGTGTCTTCCCTCGACTGGAGGCTGTTCCCGTGAGACAGGTGTTGCCGTAGTCGGTGTAGGAAGCTGCTGTACTATCTTCCGTCTCTTCTCCAACTCTTCTTGCATGATCGCTTCAACCTCTTGTCTTATGTCAGGAGCAAAGTACTTCGGATCTTCTCGGTCGTAAGTAAGAGAAGACGGCCGCTCGGATGAAGATGACCTCTCCTTACGCTGCTTCTTCTTCTTGACGTCCTTCTGGGCGAGATTCTGACTTCCCTTTGCTTCTGGTACTTACTTTGAACACAGCTTCATCCAAAACTTCCTCTGGAGGCCAACTATCTGAATTCGGGTCAGGATTCCAAACAGTACCATCCGTCAAAGTGAGAGATGACGCTTCTTCAGGTGTCTTCATCTTCTGAGCTGCAGTCGTCTTCTGCAGCTGAGGTTCCTTTCCTTCGCGCTTCCCGGGGTCTGGTTCGTCTTCCTCGATACGGAGACAATCCGTACAATCCCCAGGATCTTCTTCTTCTACCGTGATGTGCTGTACCACTGCTAACTCGAGCTTAGAAGATGATGTAGCTTCTGCAGGAGGTGTGGTATCTGCAAATCTCACCATTTGTCGTGGTCGTAAGGTCTGAGGACAATTCCCTGTGAAATGACCGGCTTCCTTACAGTTCCCACACAAGGGCACTTGTCCAATCTGTCTTCTCGGATGAGGACAGGTGGACCACCAGTGTCCTGTCTCTCCACAATTATTGCACGCTCCAGGAAGAGGGTTGAGAGGTCGTTGTGATGAAGAAGGTTGCCAGGGTGTCCTGGTCTGTACATTGCTAGCTCTATCCCTCGGTACATAACGATTATATTGGGCGGGAGACGTAGGAGTGAAGGGTTGTATCGTCTCGATCCTATAGCAAGTTTCCCCACTGGGATCGTGTAGATATCCCTCATCGTCTTCTTCCCATCCTGCCCAGTTGACAGCTTGGTCCTGCGTACACTGATCTCTGGTGTGTCCAGAAGAGTTACAAAGGTTGCACCAAAGGTTTGGCCGGGAAGCCGTAGGCTGCTTCCGCTTATCCTTCTGGTTCAGAAGATGAACTTTCAGGTCGGCAAACTGCTTCAAAACCTCATCAATGCGGGGATCAGGTGCAGACTGAATGATCTGAGTTTGAGGCATCTTCTGCACAACTTCCTCCCTTGCTCGCGTCTTCTCCTTCTTCTTCTTCCGCGTCTTTTTCTCTTGTTCAGATTCGGATTCTGAACTTTCGACAGTAGACTCTTCAGAAGTAGAGGCTGCTTCCGAATCACTGTTATCAGTTTCAGTGGACTTGGACTTCTTCTTGGACTTCCGGGAAGACTTCTTCGACTACTTGGACTTCTTCGAGGTCTTCCCTTTGTCTTTCGTCATATTCCGAGTGATGCTCGAGGTTTCATACTGCTCGGCATGCTTTTGTACCTCCGCTAAATCATCACCTCCTCCTCTTCTGCAGTACAATTTCATATCCTGAGACAATCCTCCCAAGTACCAGTCCACAGCTTGCTGAGCACAGTAACCTGGTCTTCCTTGGTTCTGAGGGATGTGATCCAAGAGATCTTCAAACCTCTCGGTGTAATCCCGCAGTGTCTCTTTCTTCTTCCGTTCGAGCCTCTGAAGCTCTATGAGGGTCATACGATCGTAGCCCACTCCCCTGAATCTCTTCAGAAAAGCTGCCTTCAGAGTAGCCCAAGCGGCCATTACTACAACATCATCCAACGTTTTACTCATCCACTTCCTTCCTTTCCCTTTGATCAAACTGGGAAATACACGGAGTCTGTCAACATCAGCGTCTTCCTTGTTGGATCTAGAGATGGTTTCGAACATCGTGATGAAGTCGTCCGCATCATCATCATCGTCGTACGGATGGTACTTCTGCCGAGTGTGGGAAGCCATGTTGACTGCCGGCTGGTGCGGCTGCCAACTTCTTTCTTCCTCAGGTCCAGGTGGTGGAGATGGTCTTCTCGAAGGTCCAGGCCTGTCTGAATCACGAAGATCGTCTTCTGAGTCAGAGCTACTGTCACTGCTACCTCCCGAGACGTCTGGAACAATCTCCTCCAGTCTTTCCTCACCTTGAGAAGCTTCTCCCGCACTTGGGAAGACGTCTTCCGAGTAACCAGTACCGAAATCTACTTTATACACGTGATCACCCGGTTGGCTTCTGTCTTCGCCAAAGATTGTGCTCGAGATGGAAGGCTCTTCCAACTCTACCGATCGGATCTTCCTGAGCTCTTCTTCTTTCCTTTGGTGTCTCAGGGATATCCGCTGCTCTCTAGAAGCGGTTCGCTGGGGTGAGTTAACCCACTCAGGATCTTTATCCGTGCGTCTTCTGCTTCTTCCTCCGGTCGGAGGCATCCACCAGAGTACTGAGAACAGATGTCTCTATTCTTCTACCACTAGATCTGGTAGACCAAATGACTGAACAACCAATCACAAGTTCAGAACGTCTTCTTCTCCTGCTTCTGGTTGCACTCACTGCAATCTTCCGAGATCGAGTCTTCCAAGGAGTTCTTGGAAGCAGGGAAGCGGCTTCTTCCAACTCCCCTGAGGTATCTTATCAGCTTCTGGTTGCGGTTCCCGTCTTCTAGCAAGATAGAGTCCCACAACACATTCAACTACAATCGAAGTTAGTTCGAAACGAACCTAACTAATGGCACACAGATCCAGGAAGCTTAGAACAGAAGTTACTAAGATGAAATCCCCGGCAGCGGCGCCAAAAATGGTTCCTCACTATATGTAGTGACGAAGGATTTCTCCTTTTGCCCATTTAGTATACAAGATATCGTTCCCACAGAGGATTTGCACAAGTAACGCTGCTCTAAGTTCTAAGATCTATTCAAACACACAAACACACGGGTTTTGCCTAGAAAATCTCGTCTTCTCACAAAACCACACAAAACAACACGTCTTCCAGATACGCCAAATGGTGCTCTGGACCCAAACAAACAACTACCAATCACAATATCATACAACTATTCACAGAGAAGCTCGGGAAGATGATCTTCCTGCTTCCAGGTTGCTTCTTCCGGTCTTCTCGATACCGTCTTCCCGAAGCGATTCTCGTCTTTTGGGGGTTTAGCTCGTCTTCTCACACCTCCAGAAGGTTGTCCGGCTTCGCAGAAGTCGACTAGTAACAGTCGTTACACCTTATTCTCACACTCACATTCCAACGGGTTGGATAAATCACAGGGTGTATGCCCCCTGTAGCCTTCCCAAGCTTCTGCCTACGGAAGTTGTCTTCCTGCAGCGCTACAACGACATTCACCTTCACGGAAGCTCAATAGAAGTACCGGAAGCTCACTAGAAGAAGGTAAGAAGATGGGGAAGATGGGAGAAGATGGGAAGAAGAAGAAATCCAAACACGAGAAAATAGGATGAAAAAGGGCAATTAAGATTCCGACAGGCTTCTAGTCCGGATCCTGACTAACAAGCCATCCCTGCTTGTAATAGTTTGGGGAGGAAGACAACAAACGTGAGTACTGTAGCACCGTCTTCTACTCGAGGATGTCGTCTTCTGTTGCGGGAAGAAGTCTTCTTTCTTCTTCACTTCGCTGCTCTGACTGCTCTGTCTTCTGTGATCACTTACCCAGAAGACCGTTCGTACGTAGATCCCAAGTGCTCTACTGAACGAGTCAAGCTACACTCCACAACTGTTGACATTCACCGCCACTCAAGAAGAACACTTCCCATGCACAATTGGGAGCGAATTCAATACATTCCACCACCCAGAAGACATGAGCGAAGCTGCTGCACTCAAATCCACAATCTATTCCCCGAGAAGAAGTCACAATGGCATTGGGAAGCTCACTCCCGCTACTTCCTGCGTCTACTCCTCGACACACCAGCCCAGCCAACAGGACTGCACGAGGATGCCGTTCCCTATTCCTGGACTGTCCACTACCTCTATCTACATCTTCGAACCACACTGGTGCGAGTATGCAGACCCCTCCTATATATTCCAAGACTATTCATATGTTTCCAACAACGGGTGTTGTGCGCTAAGACTGTCTCTGCTCTAATGGGTCTCGCTTGCCTGCCTGTAGAATCGGTGTGTATGTTCAGTTACTGCCGAATTCTACAGAACTGGCAGAGCTCTCAGAGAGCTTTTCTCCTACCATGCGATCCTACTTAACCATCTGCCTCGAGAGTCAAGGGAGACGACCACCAGGGAGAGAGAGAGAGGCGCTGACAAGAGGTTGTCACCTCACATGCATGCGGTCCCTCTTCCCAATTAGCCCTCCACTGTGTTACTCCTACGCTACCTATGCTGCCACATGGGGTCCTAACTATTTTTACATGGAAAACTGCCACCCTTAAGATAGCATGTCCAATCCTACTAAATCTGGAAGTGTCGATTGAGTTTGCTAACTACTCTGATTGCTCGGTGGCAATCTCTACATGATCTGCTCCTACCGGAGCTACTACCTCGACTTCTGATGGGCTGGGAAGCCCTGCACTTACCTCGGGTACCACTGAGGTAGCTTCCCTCTCCTCGCTCTTCGCTGGCCTTGCTATTTCTGCGGCTGCGTCTTCCTCGGCTTCGACTTCGGAAGACGGAATGGTCTTCTGGGAAGACGAGTCGAATGGTGCGTCTTCGGTCTTCTGAGGCACAGATGCAGTACTAGGGACCATGGCGATCTCATAGGGATCCGGGGAAGTCGCTTCCTCCACGCGGAATACCTGGGAAGACGGCTCGTCTTCCTGTCTTCCAGAAGACATCATGTCTTCCGGGGCGTCTTCTGGAGTCTTCTCGTCTTCCAACGCTGTCACCACCAAGTGTACAGCGAGATCGAACTCCTCCTTCTCCATTCCGGATCCAGTCGAGGGTGCTGGGGCTTGGGAAGATGCGGTTGCAGGTGTCGGAAGTGAGGGAAGATCATAAAGTGTCTTCACTCCTTCTATCTGTCTATCCAGGTACCTGAACATGCTATCTCTGCATTCCACCAACCTCGTCTTGGACCCACTGTCCCATTCCCTAGCTAAGGTAAGTAACTTCTTACCCGCGGTGAAGTTGAACTTCTTCCGAAGCGCTTCTACCGAATGAGCTAGCATCTTCTGCGCACGAGCCTCCGCTGCTTCCCTCTGCGTCTTCTCTATTGCAGCTCGCGCTTCTGCGGCTTCTCGCTGCATCTTCCAAGTGGTCTGCTCTTCTGCGAGGGCAGTGATCTTCTCCCGTACTCGGAGAACTTCCTGATCATGCTGCTGTACTCGCGTCTGCAACTCTTGGTTGCTCTTCCGAAGTTGCATCGACTCCTTGGCAGAAGCGGCTGCTTCCGCCTTGTACCTGGCTGCAAGCTTCTCCGTAGAGCGGAGACTAGCTTCCAGAGACTCCGTCTTCTGCTGGCTGTCTTCCTGTCGCAGCAAGGTGCGCAGGCCGAATCCAGGCTGTAAGGGCTTCTCCTGTGCCCTCGCTCTCCTTTCCAGCAACTCCATAGCGGGCTGGATCTCCTTCTCGAAGTAGGCACTGAACTCCTCCAGTCGTCTTCCTGCAGAAGACAAGTTCATCCCCACCACTCGCTCGATGGTGTCGACCTCGTCTTCCAGAGGCAAGGGAGCCTCTTCCACCACTACGGCCTTCATCTTCTGCGCACGAGAAGAAGCTACTCTTCTCATCTTCCGGGGTGGAAGACTCCTCGTGACAGGAGCGGCTCTCCTCTTTGCGCTTCCTCGCATCGCAGTAGGAGCGCCCATCCATCCTTCGTCTTCTGGAGTCTTCAGAAGACTCCCAGGTGTTACAGAAGCTGTCTTCTGCTCCGATCGGGTACTCAGCAAGTCTTCCTCCGAGTCCGACTCTGATCCTGAATGGATGAGGGAGATGTGTGTCCTCGGTACACTTCTGTGACTCATCTTCCTCACTGGCGTGGCGTCTTCCGACCCACTAGACTCGTCTTCCCTCACCAGAAGCGTCTTCTGGTGAGAGCCGGGTCTCAACTGTGGCATCAGAGTGGGAGGGGGCGTTGCTGCTACCTCTCGGTCATCGTCTTCCGAGGTCTCCTCCTTCACCTCCTGTCGCTCCGTTGGCCCATACACTGCCAGCTGATCTTCCCTAAGATCCCCCATGGCTACATACAAGTAGCAGAAGAAGGGCGTCAGATGTCCTCCCGCCGGGGTACCCAAGTATGCTAGCTCCGTCTGTACATAGTTGTGGATGTACGCGCCCCAGTAGATTGGCACTCTGTCATCCCACACTGATTCCAGGAACTCCACGTCCTGATCTCCTAAGTACCTCGTCTTCTACGCTTTTCCCTTGGGGAAAAGATGCAGAAACAACTTCGCCAGAAGTCGCTTCTTCGGCTCCCGGTAAGACTCTATCTTCCAACCGTTCCTCCCCTGCCTGTCTTCCACGAAAAGGCAGGTGGTATTCCCAGGCACATGCCATGAACTCACAATCCTAGGCAAGATCTTCTTCTCGTACCAATATCCTCGGTTCTCGGTCTCAGGCCTGTGAAACGCCTTACGCCACCAGTCTTCTGTCCAGGAGATGGTCTTCTCCGAGCAACTCCTGCCTTTGCAGGTACACGGTTACGCAGTGGTAACGCGGCCCATACCTCCTCCAGAAGCCCTTGATCTGCGAGGTTCCAGTCCCACAGGAAGAAGTCGAGACCCAACTCCTTGAGGAAAGGAGTGGCCTTGGTCAATTCTGTCGCTGGTAACACCAAGCCTCCGGGATGCATCGACATACCTGGAAGATCTGCTGCACTAAACCACAAGCACCTACTATGAGCTGAAGGCTCAGTTCTTCCCGAGTGCCCACAGTCTAGCTTCCACTCTCAGAAGACGAAACTAGTCTTCCAGAAGACAGCTACTCCGTCTTCCGGGATTCTAACAGTGCTTCCTAAATAGCTCTCGTCTTCCGAGCTATATCTAAACAATCCTATCTAAGCAAGGCCTCGCATGGATTACCAAGAAGACAACCCACCTTGCATTACATCCTACTTCCTATCAAAAGATACAAGATATGCGAGAAGTAGAGTATGAGAAAGGTTCAGAAGATGGTTGCGGGCTCCTGCGGTGACAGTGGTCTCTGGGAAGACACTTGGGACAGCTTCCGATTCAATGTCGTTCTCGGAAGACCTCCCGAAGTCAGACTTCCCTTCACTGGTCTCACATGTCTTCTTCTTCCTACGCGCAATCTATCCTCACAACAGACTCAAGACATGTGCACTCTGTTCTTCTGACTTCTCACCTCTCATACGCTGTCGCGCTACTTGGCGGCTACATGTTATATTTCTACTCCGACGCTTGAGTTTAGTAGTTCTAGAAGTTAGCTTATATTTCTTCTAGTCGTTTATGTATATGTTTGACACCTTTGCATACGGTGTTAACACTATTTTGAGTCTTAGTAGGTTGATCACCATGTTGATAGGGCTTAAGCTCATGGGTTGTATTTGCGTGTCGCCCATGCACGCTTTCTAGCTGATTTAAGTTATTTTTCGGGGCTGCGTGTCGTTTTAAGTAACTTAAGTTTTACGCTGGCACTCTAGGGGGCTTGACGTGGTAGCCTATGAGTAAAACTAAGTTGCCACGTGGTTTAGGGTACTAAAGGACAACCAAGTGGAGCTATGAACTCCCATTGGTCTGTTTTTGTCTTTAGTTTAACTCTAAATTTAGAAATCGAGCTCTAAAGGAGAGTTCGAGCATTTGGTGAGGGATCTTCGAAATCTGAGAACACAGGAAGAGAGAGCTCGTCGTGCCAAGCACTGTCAGTGAAATTTTTGCTCGATTTGGATCAATAAACAAGGAGTTATGCCCAATTGAAGTTCGGATTGTGTCAAAACTGCATCACTTTTGTTGATTTTGGGGTTTTCGGTGCCAATTGCAGCAGAATTGAGGAAATCACTTCAAAACTTCGTGGTTGCGTTCAATGTCAGGAGGGCTACGACTGTCCAAAAAGTTTCAGATCATTTGAGTAACTGAGTAATTCAGGGCGGCCGCTGAAGCAGAGGGGGTCTGAAAAGCTCTTAATCTAGAGCAGCGACTTTAGAGAAGGAGATCTGGAGTTCTACAAACAATCAGGAGTCCCAACTTCACAGGGATGTTCAGCATCCTGTAGACTTCAAATACTGTGAGAAGATTTGAAATTCATCGAGCCAATTCTCTGTTCTATGTCTGAATAGCTGTCTAGGTACCAGAAATTGCCATAATTCTCTTATTCAGAACTTTTCTGTTCATATCTCCGTGTCAGAATTTGATCTCAGGTTGAAACTTCGTCTGTGAGTTCAGTAGTACCTCATTTGCATGTAGGGGAAGTTTAGAGGTCTAAACCTTCATAGTTTTCCTCCCTTTGAGTGTCAAAGTTCACCGCTTAAGCCTATTACTACCAGTGAGACCTAAATTTCGCTTTTTGAGCATATCAGAGGATCCTACACTCCTGTGTGAGTGTTTATAGCTCCTGTTGTGACCTGAAAGCCAACCTCTTGAGTAAACAACCACAGCCAGAAGCCCGGCGCTTTCCTAGGTAGACGGATCACACTCCGACATACTCTCTTTTTGGTGAACTCGACGTGAAACACCTAGGGTGGGAGTTTTCTTGAGAGTGTTACAGGATCAGATATCATGGCCAACCAAGGATCATCAAGTGGAGGTGTTGCTGCTGCTCAGCAACCTATTCAGTTTGATGCTGCTACGATGAAGATGTTCCAAGCTTTTTCCATGTTTATGCAGCAGCAGCAGAGCACAGAGAGGAAGGAGGTATTAGCAACCAAGGCGTTGCAATCGGTGGTGCATCAGATGGATCAGTTCAAGGGGACAGATATTTCCAAGTATGTGCGATACTATGCTAGGGAGATGGAGGTGAACAAGGTACCTGAGAAGGAGATGGTGGAGAACTTTGAACTTGCTGTTGTCCCTGAGATTCGTGGGCGTGTGAAGGAGCTCAAGCAGCAACAAGGACAGAGTTGGGAGAGCTTTATGCGCGCTTTGAAGGAGGAGTACTACACTGAAGATTCAGAGAGGGTGACCAAGAGAACGTTCTTGGAGTGGGTGGTTAAGCCTAACAAAGGTTTGTCTGTAAATGAGTTGTTAAGGGAGTTTGATCGTCAGTATGCTCAGCTTTCTAGAACAGAGAAGCTTACACTAGAGGTTGAGAAGACCGAGCTTTTCCTACAAGCAGCGGACGTGACTATTCAGGAGAAGCTTGAGCTGTTGCTGGAAGACAAGAGTGAGGAGAGAGGATTGAAGACTGACTGGAAGGAGGTTGAAGAGGCTGTTTCTTTGCTGACCAAGAGACAGAGAAGAAGGGACAAGGTGGTGGTAAGTGAAGCAGCACCTCTGATAATTCCTGTCAAGCAGTTGCCTGCTAAGCCCGCTTTGGTAATTGCTAGAGAGGAAGACTCACCGCTTGATGAGTTGATTAAGGGTATGAAGGAGCTTAAGCTTAAGCTCACTAGGTTAGAAGAGAAGGAGCAGAATGTACAGCCTGCTATGCAGAGACCTCAGATGAGAGAAGGCTTTGTTCATCGTTGTATATGGTGTGATAGCCTAGACCATGTAAGAAGAGATTGTGGGGAGTTTTCAGATGCATTGAGGAAGGATCTGATCTTCTTCAAAGATGGTAAGATCCATTTGAGAGAGACTGGGATGATGTTGGGAACCAACTTTGGCAAGGGTGGTATGAAGAGACTTGTGAATGAGATATCAGCATCACATGCTGTTTCTCTTGTGAATGCTGCTACCTGTGGAGTGAAAGTGGAGATGGAGAGAGAGAAAGGGACTACTGGGTTATGGTCTGATGTAGTACGGTCCGTAGCTAGAACAGAGTTAGACAAGGATGTGCTACGGAGGGTTGGCAACTCAATTCGAGAAACTACAGGATGGAATGACCCTGTAGACACTATGTCAGTACATGCTTATGTTGCACGAAGTCATCATGAAGCTGTACTAGAAGAAAAACGTAGGAGGGAGGATGCAGGTGAGGCTTCTACAGCCAAACGGCCTGCTACAAGGAGTGAAAGGGCTAGACCAGAGGCAAGGCAGGAGACAACACCTACTCGGGAGGAGACTATGGAGGATCTACCACCTACAACACCAAAGGAGAAGGAGAGAAGCAAGGAGAAGGGTAAGATGCCTGCATACAAACTTCAGTCTGACATTGAGATTGCTACAGACTTGAAGCAGGTGTTAGAGAACCGTATCTTGAATGGGAAAGTTGAGTTTACTTTGGGTGAGATTCTTGGGATTGCAAAGCGTGAGTTCCATGAGGTCATCATAGATATCATCAAGAGGAAACGTCAGATTTTGGGTGAAGCAGCTACGCTTAACGCTCTAGGGACCAAACTGTCGGAGGATGAGGAAGATGAGATTGCTGGTTACTGCTCTCAAGTATCAGAAGGAAGATCAGATCAGCATGTGAGGTTTGAAGATGAGGTGGAAGCATCACAGAAGAGTCATTATTCTCACAACCATTGGGCGAGAGCAACCACAGAGACCTTAGTGAAGCTGGGAGATCTAGAGGAACCTGTGGTGGCATTGATTGATCACGGCTCAGAGATTAATCTGATGTCTAAGGAGCTGTACAAGCGTGGGAGGTGGCCCATAGACACCGACCATGGGTGGCTTATCCGTGCTGCCAACAACCAGCGGGGAGAACTCTATGGTGCTTGCCCCAACATCAAGGTAACTGTGGGTGACATCAGTGATGTTCAGAATTTCTTTGTGCAAGACATGTCAACCTATCCTATCATTCTAGGGCAGCCTTACATTACTGCTGTTAGAATGGAGACACGAGTTATGGATGATGGTTCAGCCTATGCTAGGATACGTAGTAGAGACGGCAAAAGAGCTGTTCAGTTTTTGACCGTTGCTGCAGAACATGAGAGGAATCGTGATAGCTTGAGAGACCGTCCACTGCCTAAGATTACTCAGGAGTTTAGAGAGTCTAGGGGTTTTGGCAGAGTACCATTGAAGAGCGAGACTTCAACGGTACAGTAGAGCTAGGATTCTCGCCTGATCCAGTAGAGCAGGAAGCTTTATCCACTAGCTTCTTAGGATTGACGTCATATGGATCAGTGTGTTATAGGAAGGTTGAGAATCTGAAGAGGTTTGAGAAGCAACATGTGAAGTATGTACAACAGTCTTTGAGGGATAGTGGAGAGTTAGCCGAAGATGAATACATATCTGGAGTGTTTGAAGAGCAGTATTTGGTAGATACTATAGGGGAGTTGAAATCTATAGTAGAAAGTTCTATAGATGATGTAGATAGAGTGGTGAGAGTGAGCTCCAAGGAGCTTTATGATGTAATTGATAAGTTTATAGATCGGCAAGAGGTGTATGTGGAGACCAAGTACAAGTCAGTGGCAAAGAAAGTCAAACCAGTGGCTTTGCCTTTACCACTCGATTACAATCAGAAGATGGAGCAAGCTGCACGAGAACCGACGCTTAGAGGACCGAGAAGAATTAGGCACCAGTTTACAGAAACAACACTGAAGGAGTTGAGGATTGGAGGTGATGGATTTCTTACTGAGCAAGAGAAGAAGAGCTTCAGGGAGATGCTATCTAGGCATGGTAAGGCGTTTGCATTTGAGTCACATGAAGTAGGATGTGTAGATCCAAGTGTAGTTGCACCTATGGTAATCTTTACTATACCGCATGTGCCTTGGAATCTACGTCCTATCCCTGTACCTAGAGCTCATCTACCAAAGCTGATAGACTTGCTCAATGAGAGGATTAGGATGGGTATCTTGGAACCATCTATAGCTCCCTACTCTAGCAGATGGTTTACTGTTCCGAAGAAGAGTGGAGCTTTGAGATTTATTCAAGATATGCAGCCAGTTAACAAGGTGACTATCAGGAATATGGGTATAGGACCTATTGTAGACGAGTTTGCAGAGGCTTTTGCTGGTCGTGCTATCTATTCGATGGGAGACTTATATTCAGGTTATGATCAGTTTCAGTTATCCTCTGAGAGTAGAGACTTGACTACAATGAGGACACCTTTGGGGTTACTAAGGATGTGCACCTTGCCGCAAGGTGCTACCAATTCTGTAGCACATATGATGAATGGCATGAATAAAGTTTTGAGGGATTTCATTCCTGAAAAAACTATGCCATTCCTTGATGATGTGCCGATCAAAGGATGTGCTGAGGAGGAGAAGAATGAGATAATGGATCAGAGGGGGTGCCGTAAGTTTGTTGCGGATCACATAGCTGATTGTGATAAGATACTGAGTCGACTGGAGGAGGTTCATTTGACTTTATCAGGAGCCAAGTCTGTATTTGGAGTACAAGAGGTGTTAATAGTGGGACATCTGTGTGGATCTTATGGTCGGAAACCTTGTCCAAACAAGGTTGATGCCATCCGAAGGATGAAGGAGACATGTGGATCGGTTACTGAGGTGAGAAGGTTTCTAGGAGCATGTGTGTTTTATCATATATGGATTCCACACTTTGCACATGTAGCAGATCCGTTGTACAAGTTGCTGAGGAAGGGGCAGAGATTTCAGTGGCAAGAGGAGCAAAGCGAGTCTATGAAGAAGTTGAAGGATCTTTTGGCTTCACCGCCAACTCTACGGAAGGTAACATATGAGTTGGGGAGATCTGTTATCCTTACTGTTGATACTAGTCCTATTGGCATTGGATGGGCTGTAGGGCAAGACGATGAGGATGGGAATAGATATGTGGTGCGTTTTGGTGCTAAGGTATTAAGTTCACGGCAGAGAGACTACCCTCAGGTCAAGAGAGAGCTATGGGGAGTAGTTACTGCGATGAAGAGTGATAAGGAATACTTGATAGGAGCACCTGTGGTTGTGGAGACAGATTGTTTACCTCTCTTGGGAATGATCACTAGCTGTACAACTCCAGATATTGCTATGTTGAGATGGATAGCGTATATCAAGTCCTTGAACCCAGAGTTTAGACATATTGCAGGGAAGGACAATCCTGTGGCAGATATGTTATCAAGGGCTAGGTATTACGATGAGAAAGAAATGATAGATGATCAGGAAGATGTGGGAACAGAGTTCTATTCTAGTGCTCTTGCTAGAAGAGATAGAAGCTGTTTTGCAGCCTCGTTGGAGTTTTTTGAGGAAACTATGTATGATGGCGAGTGGTTGGATCTTGGGCGCTATTTGAGTTCACTGGAGAGGCAAGAAGGCTGGTCTGATGCAGATTTCAAGAGGATCCGTAGGATAGCTTATGGTTACTTTTTACATGGAGGACATCTATGGAAGCGCCCTAAGCTACAAGGAGGTATACCGCAGCGGGTGGTATGTGACCTAGAATCGCAGCAGAAGCTGATCAAGGAGTTCCATGAGAGTTTATGGGCCGGTCATAGAGGAGTTTGGGCTACATTTGCCAAGATGAAGGAGAAGTATTGGTGGAAGGGTATGTATAAGGATGTAGTACAGTTTGTTTCATCCTGTATACCTTGCCAGATGTATTCCAACGTACGTCATCGTGATGGACTACATCCTACTTATCCTTTAGCCATTCATTACAAATGGGTAGTTGATCTGGTAACTATGCCATTTGGACTTGGACAAATGAGGTATCTAGTCTTGGCTAGAGAAGATCTATCTAACCAAGTTGAAGGCCGTGCCTTGAGGACGAAGACCACTGCTAGTGTCTGCCGCTTTCTACTTGAAGATGTTATTTGTAGATATGGGTGTGTGGGAAAGATCACTGCAGATAGGGGTGAGCTGGATTCACAAGAAGCAGTTGAGTTCTTCAAGCGATTGGGAATCAAGTTGGCGTTAACCACTGCTTACAATCCTGAAGGGAATGGCAAGAGCGAAAGAGGTCATCCGCCAATCATCAAAGCTTTGGTAAAAGCTTGCAAGGGTAAGATCCGTGAATGGCCTAGACTGCTACCGTTTGCTTTGTGGGCAGATCGTACAACTCATAGTACCGTTACAGGTTACATGCCAGCAGAGTTGATACTAGGGCAAAAACCTGTGATGCCGATTGAGGAGGTTGTGCCTACTTGGAATGTTTTGCCATGGGAAGATGGTAGAAGTACGGAGGATCTTCTTGCATTAAGGATCCAGCAGTTAGAACGAAGACCTGAGGATGTTGCAAAAGCTGTGGAAAAGTTGAAGATTGCTAGAGAGAGAAACAAAGGCAGATTTGATAGAACGCATAGATTACGACCCAAACCAGTTAAGGAAGGTGATTGGGTGTTAGTCTATGATAGTAGTCTTGATAATCAGCATAGCGCTATCAGAAAGTTTTCCAAGAGATGGTTCGGACCTTATGTGGTGTTAGAAGTTTATGATAATGCCACATACTCTTTGAGAGAGTTAGATGGTGCAGTGCTCAAGATACCAGTCGCAGGAAAGAGAATCAAGCTCTTTAGAAGGAGAGGGGAGGATCGGAACGTTGCAGAGTTTACAGAGGATGAAGCTGAAGACTCAATGTAGGTTGAAGATGAGTTTGAAGCCGAAGCTGAAGAGTCTTGATCTGGATGGCACATACCGGAGGATGTGCAGGTTCAGAGGGGGTGGATGTCGCGCTACTTGGCGGCTACATGTTATATTTCTACTCCGACGCTTGAGTTTAGTAGTTCTAGAAGTTAGCTTATATTTCTTCTAGTCGTTTATGTATATGTTTGACACCTTTGCATACGGTGTTAACACTATTTTGAGTCTTAGTAGGTTGATCACCATGTTGATAGGGCTTAAGCTCATGGGTTGTATTTGCGTGTCGCCCATGCACGCTTTCTAGCTGATTTAAGTTATTTTTCGGGGCTGCGTGTCGTTTTAAGTAACTTAAGTTTTACGCTGGCACTCTAGGGGGCTTGACGTGGTAGCCTATGAGTAAAACTAAGTTGCCACGTGGTTTAGGGTACTAAAGGACAACCAAGTGGAGCTATGAACTCCCATTGGTCTGTTTTTGTCTTTAGTTTAACTCTAAATTTAGAAATCGAGCTCTAAAGGAGAGTTCGAGCATTTGGTGAGGGATCTTCGAAATCTGAGAACACAGGAAGAGAGAGCTCGTCGTGCCAAGCACTGTCAGTGAAATTTTTGCTCGATTTGGATCAATAAACAAGGAGTTATGCCCAATTGAAGTTCGGATTGTGTCAAAACTGCATCACTTTTGTTGATTTTGGGGTTTTCGGTGCCAATTGCAGCAGAATTGAGGAAATCACTTCAAAACTTCGTGGTTGCGTTCAATGTCAGGAGGGCTACGACTGTCCAAAAAGTTTCAGATCATTTGAGTAACTGAGTAATTCAGGGCGGCCGCTGAAGCAGAGGGGGTCTGAAAAGCTCTTAATCTAGAGCAGCGACTTTAGAGAAGGAGATCTGGAGTTCTACAAACAATCAGGAGTCCCAACTTCACAGGGATGTTCAGCATCCTGTAGACTTCAAATACTGTGAGAAGATTTGAAATTCATCGAGCCAATTCTCTGTTCTATGTCTGAATAGCTGTCTAGGTACCAGAAATTGCCATAATTCTCTTATTCAGAACTTTTCTGTTCATATCTCCGTGTCAGAATTTGATCTCAGGTTGAAACTTCGTCTGTGAGTTCAGTAGTACCTCATTTGCATGTAGGGGAAGTTTAGAGGTCTAAACCTTCATAGTTTTCCTCCCTTTGAGTGTCAAAGTTCACCGCTTAAGCCTATTACTACCAGTGAGACCTAAATTTCGCTTTTTGAGCATATCAGAGGATCCTACACTCCTGTGTGAGTGTTTATAGCTCCTGTTGTGACCTGAAAGCCAACCTCTTGAGTAAACAACCACAGCCAGAAGCCCGGCGCTTTCCTAGGTAGACGGATCACACTCCGACAACGCACTCAGAAGAAGTTTGCTGCATGATGGGAAGACATGACCCTCGACCATTCTCTCCGGATTCTGCCAGCAATACTTCTCACAACTCTCTTCTAAGTTCGGGCAGAAGAAGGAACGGCTGCTATGGGTCGGACAAAAGAGACCCGAAATGGACCCTCACGTCTTCTCGCTCATTTTGCCAGCCTTTCAGTCTTCTAGTCTCTCTAGGAAGATGTGGAGTTGAGAAGCTTGGAAGACCGGGAGGCACATGCCTAGTTCCCGAGTTCCAACTTCTCGAAATAACACAACAACTCACCACACCACTCAGGCTTCGTACCAAGTCTCTCTAAACACAAAAGCAAAGCAAATCCACTCTTGATACGAATTGTGTTCAGTCGACTTCCGAAGACAGTCTTCCGAAGATGTCTTCCGAAGACAATCAAGTTCAAGAAGCGTCTTCCGGAGATGTTCTCATCTTCCGAATCGTCTTCTATTCCAAGTTTCGGGGGTAGGGAGGTAGTAGGGTAGAGAAATTGATAGTTGGGTTCGCCAATTTGAAGACTAGGGGTAGGGAAGCTCGAATTGAGCTCGGGAAGAAGCAAGGAGATATCTTGACAGAAATTGGGCAGCGCTTCCGCGCCCAATGTCTCTATAGGAAAGATGGGGGGTGGGGTAATCGATCAGGCTGCCTGCACACAATCAAGGAAGCGCGAGGAGTACCAGACAATGGCGAGAAGAAGTGGGAAGGGGAAAGAACAGGGGAAAGAACCTCCACAGTCTTCTTCGGCTCCCGAGTTGCCTTCGACCTCCGCGCGCTTCTGGCTCTTATACTAGCTTCCAATGCGACTCCTCTCGAATGCGCCTGCTGTCAAGTTCGGTCCACACCTCGATTCTACTTTCGCTTCTACTCGCCACTCTCCACTGTCAACTTCTCGGAAGCTCCACAGAAATGCCTTCGCTCTCTCTGCTGTTTGTGCTCCCGCAATCCGATTTCACCCTTCGCCTAGCTGCCAACGTACTCTCTACTACCTCGATGTCTTACTCGATTCCTCTCTCAATGCTAGCTCGAAGTTCACTCTCTCAATCGATCTTCTTCAGGCGCACTGTGCTGCGGGAAGTTGGAAGGTGGCTAATGTGCTTCTTCACGCATCTTCCCCGCAGATTAGGGGTTCTCGTCCTTGGTGTCTTCCTGACCTACCTACCTATTCGGTGCGCTCCAGTAGGTACACCTACTGTCTTACCCGAAAACTCGTGGTCAGGCCTTCGTGATCGGTGTCTTCCGGAAGACAGGTGTCTTCCGCCGTCTTCTCATCTTCTGAAGACGCAACTGAGAAGATGATCTTCCGAAGACGGTCGTCTTCTGAAGAAGTCAACTTCTTATTACAAACAGCTCTTAAGATCATCTTCCTGTTAAGGAAGACGTAACCTTAAGTAACAACGCTTCTTCAGTTATACAAACAAGTCATTATCCTTAAAAATTTCAAAAATTCGTGCATCCTGTAATTTGTGGGCACCACAGTATCTTATCAGCTTCTGGTTGCGGTTCCTGTCTTCTAGCAAGATAGAGTCCCACAACACATTCAACTACAATCGAATTCAGTTCGAAATGAAACTAACTACTGGCACACAGATCCAGGAAGCTTAGAACAAAAGTTACTAAGATGAAATTCCCGGCAGCGGCGCCAAAAATGGTTTGCTCTTGTTTGGTTCGTGTGCCAGCTTCACTATATGTAGTGTCGTAGGATTACTCCTTTTTCCCATTTAGTATACAAGATATCGTTCTCACAGAAGATTTGCCCAAGTAACGCTGCTCTAAGTTCTAAGATATGTTCAAACACACAAACACACGGGTTTTGCCTAGAAATCCCGTCTTCTCACAAAACCACGCGTCTTTCAGACACGCCAAAAGGTGCTCTGGACCTAAACAAACAACTACTAACTAAAATATCACACAACTATTCACATGGAAGCTCGGGAAGACGCTTTTCTGCTTCCAGATCACTTCTTCCGGTCTTCTCAATACCGTCTTCTCGAAGCAATTCTCGGCTTCTGGGGGTTCAACTCGGCTTCTCACACCTCCAGAAGACTGCTTAGTTAGGATTGTTTAGATATAGCTCGAAAGACGAGGGCTACTTAGGAAGCACTGTTAGAATCCCGGAAGACGGAATAGTTGTCTTATGGAAGACTAGATTCGTCTTCTGAGAGTGGAAGCTAGACTGTGAGAACTTGGGAAGGAATGAGTCTTCGACTCACAGTAAGTGCATGTGGCTTAGTGTAACAGAGCTTGAAGTATGTCAATGCATCCTCGAGGGTTGGTGTTTACTGAGGTCAAACCCTTCATTGAGTCTCGACTTCTTCCTGTGAGATTAGAACCTCGCAGACCAAGGTCTTCTGGAGGAGGTTTGGGCAGCACTGTCTCCTCGCTACCTTGTACCTGCGAAGGCAAGAGTAGCTCGTGGAAGACCATCTTCATGGACAACGGAATGGTGACGTAGGGCCTTCCACAGGCCAGAAGTAGAGAACAAGAGGTATGAGTTAGAGGAGAAGATCCTACCCATGATCTCGGAGAAGTGGCACGTGCATGGGAGCACAACTTGTCTGTTCTTGGAGGACAGGCAAGGAAGGAATGGATGGAAGGTCGAGGGCTTACCGGGAGCCACGAAAGCTTCTTCTGACGAAGCTATTCCTCCATCTCTTTCCCAAGGGGAAAGCACAAAAGATGAGATATCTTGGAGACCAGGACGTGGAGTTCCTGGAAGCCGTTTGGGAAGGGCTGTCTATCAACTGGGGCACTTTTTTCCACACATATATGTAGGGAGAACTGATGTACTTGGGCACCCCGACAAGAGGACATCTTACTCCGTTCCTCTGCTACCTATACGTTGTCGTGTTGTGAAACGTCTCACATGTGAATTCTATACAAAACGTGTGTTGTGTTTTCTTTGTGTCCCTGAAATTTTCGTGTAGTTCGCATGAGAGCGTATTAGATGTCGCGTTCACAGAGATCTAGATGTGAGATCGCACGATAACAAGATGTGCCGACTCAGTGATCCGTGAACATTTGCGTAAATGGCTCTTGTTGTCAAACTTAGGTATAAGATAGTGAGTCGAGGGTTTGTGACACATTCTTCTTTGAGTGGATTTCATGAGTGTCTCTTAGTGTCTTACATGATAAATGAGGAACTGCAAGAGTAGTATTTATGGATGGAGGACTAAATCGAGTTCCGAATCTTTCATTTCCAAACTCGTTTCATATCAAGCTTCACTACATCCACCACGATCACTTTTGATAGTGGTTTGTCGTCTATTTTGGAGAAGAGTTCATGGAGAGGATGATGGACTCGTCTACTCCGATGATCTTATCAATTGTCACGTACGGGTAGAACTGAGACTTGACAGTGTATATCTTACTTTGACGAGGAGCGAATGGACCTGAATTATCCAGCCAACATCCCTTTCAACGTTTGGATGGACGTTCGATGTCACTATCGACGGAAGATCAATCATCGTGTGTGGATCGCAAGAAACTTTGACGAGGAGTACTGTAATCAAGTGATGGCTTCTCCATTTCTTTTTATAGTACCTTTCATCGTAGATCGGTTCCAAGTCGTCATCTTGACTTTGTATTCAGTCTTAAGTGTTAAGTATGATCTCTATAGTTTGACGAGTGTAATTACCCTAAGGTTGGGACCGACGCCTTGAAGGCATGATAGGGTATTAGCGTTATAGTGGTTCGAGGGTACCAAGTAGAGGAAAAAAGTGGTTTTCATATCTGTTTTCTTATAGTATACTTTTGACCAATCAACTCCATTCAAAATCTGCAGACGGCTTTAGGGTTTTGGAGGTCTTCCCGGGGGTCATTCAAGGAGTCAGTGGTCTTGTTGGAAAGCGCTCGAGACGGGTTACACTCTCGAGGCGAAGATCGACCGATTTGGAGTTCTGAGGAGAGAGTGATGGACGTTCAAAGTCAGGGGGGTCAAAAATCGATACCCCGAGTCACATTTTTGAGTGATCCGAGAGTTTGAGAGGTGATCTTTAGGAGTTGTCAAGGGGATCGAGTAGTTCACTCCGTGCTGGTTACATTGATATAAGGCAATCCTACATTTGGGTTGGATTTGTTCTTGAAATGGTCGATTGAAGTTGGCTGTTACAGTTGAGAGATATGAGTAAATCCGTTTTCTTTGGGTTCAAAGCTTGAGTTGCTCCGTGCACAAGGGATTGGATCTTTGAGTGAAACTTTTCAGGATGAGAGTGTGCTCTATCAGCTAGTCACATGTGAAATTTCAGCTCATTTGGGTAAGAGAATGTGTCGAGATCTAGGATTTTAGCCATCGAGATCTGTAAAGCTCATAGGTTAGCACAGGCGGGTGGCTTGATCCATCGCAGACAGTTGGGTGCAGATTTGAGGCTGAAATTTCATACAGTAGTAGAGAAGGTTCAGAGGAGGTTTCCTATGAAGTTTGAGCCTGATTGGATGATCGAGGTGAGAGCACAAGGTTATCAAAGTTCAATTTATAGCGGGACGAGAGGAAGACGAAGAGAGATTTCGTCTAAATCTCTTGAATGACCTTGAACAAGCAACCTGAGGACTGGAGGTGAGCTCCTTGGAGGTGTTGCATGAATGACAAGGAGGCTGTATTGTGAGATTGGTACGGCGAACCTGAGTTTTCTGGTTGTTTGTTGCCGATATGCCCTGTATTGTTGAGAAGTTTGTGTAGTAGGTTATCCTTTGCTGTGGACATCTTTCTGAGCGAAGTTCGTATCAGCGGACAATAAAAGACCAGAGTCTAGCATTTAGGTAGTTTATCGAGAAGAAGTAGTGAAGCGAATATTGATGAAAGATTGTATGAAAAGTCTTGGGATCTAAAGCAGACATGTATCGTGTATGAGCCCTGCTTTTACCTAGAATGGGAAGCAACAAACCTTTTATTGGATCTGTTTACCCACTCCATGAATGACTTCTTAGTCACTCGATTTGCATCTTTTAGAGAATATTCTTCTTTTAATTGAAAAGTAAACTCTTCTCATGTAGCACCATGAGAGTGGATGATCTATTTCACATGCTCTCGTATCTCTGGTACGACAACAAGCTCATCTCTCTTGCACTTTACTCAACTCCATCTCTCGAGAATAGTACTTAAGGTACTTGGAGATGTTCTTTCCATCAAACTGATCTAACAAACCCACAACAGATTGCAAAGCTCTAGTAGCCATTGCCTCGTTTCGTTCAGCGGCTTGTTGTTGTTGTATGATTAACGTGAATGTCTCAAGTAATCGCATGTCAGACCTTTTAAGTGGTTTCACCTTCGGGGTCTCTCCAGATGTAGAAGCCTCATCTATGAATTGAGATAGGCTCTCAGCGTCCATGGTTGCAAAAAATATATCTCTCAACTCCAAACGTTTCACGTCGAGTTCACCAACTGTCGTTGGGCGTGAAATGTGGTATGAGAATACACGAGGTATCTGGCTGGAGAGAGATACAATAGGATCTACGACCTAACTGATGAAAACTTACGCTCTCACTATCTAATCTATCTATCTTTTGTCTTGGTTACTATCGATCTAACCTGACCCAAGTGCAACACACGTGCATCGCACAAACGACCTCCTAACCATGAGCGCAATCGAGAGAACTTGCAGAGTGGTTCTCTTCCTAAAGTCACTGAAAAGTTTAAGGATTTTTGCATAGAGTCACTATAGAGCGAGGGTATAGTGATGTATATACACAAAAAGAGGTACTCTCGTCAGCGAAGAGAAGTGCTTTTTGTACAAGAGTTGTGGGATTTTCTGAGACTGGATTTGCTTTATATACGCAACTTGTTGATCTACGGAAGTGGGAGCGGAAGGTTGTGGAAAGAGTTGAGAAAGATCTAAAAAGAGTGTGTGTACTTGACAAGGAGGATAGAATAGCGGGTGTTTACATGGAGATGGGATTAGAGGATCCTTTGGAGGAACTTACCAAGATTTGAGAAAAAGAGTGAAGATCAACTGGTGGAAATAAATTCTAGAGAGCTCTATTCGATCATAGAGTCATTCCAGAAACCAGAAGTCAGGGTTGAAACCAAGTACAAAACGGTAGATAGAAAAGTTAAGCCTGTAGCTCAACCTTTATCCGATGTCTCCAACCTCCAAGTTCAGCAAGCTTCGAAGGAGAAGAGCTTAAGGGATCCTCGTCAAGTGGGTCACAAGTTTACTGCAGCTACACTCAAGGAGTTGAAGGTAAGATCCGTAAATTTTCTCTTTCCTATTGAAGAGCGAGAGTTCAAAGAGATGTTGAGTAAGCATGAAAAGGCTTTTTCTTTTAAAGCTTCTGAGATAGGATGTGTGGATCCGAGCGTAGTAGCTCCAATGATTATCTTTACAGTGCCGCATGCACCTTGGGACTTGAGGCCAATCCCTGTACCTAGGGCTCATCTACCTAAGCTTATGGAGCTTCTGAAGGAGAAGATCCAGATGAAGATTCTCGAACCTTCATTTGCACCGTATTCTAGTCGTTGGTTTACAGTTCCGAAAAAAGGTGGAGCGTTACGCTTCATTCAAGATATGCAGCCGGTAAACCAAGTGACTATCAAGAATACAAGGATAGGACCGATTGTAAGAGAGTTTGCTGAAGCATTTGTTGGAAGAGCGATCTATTTTGTAAGAGATCTCTACTCCGGATACGATCAATTTCAACTTGCTGAAAGGAGCAGGGATGTCACCACTATAAGGACTCCGTTGGGACTGATAAGGATGTGTACGTTAACGCAAGGGGCTACAAACTCAATGGCGCAAATGATGAATGAAATGAATAAAATCTTACGAGATTTTATTCCAGAGAAGACAATGCCGTTCTTGGATGACATTCCAATCAAGAGTTGTCTAGAAGAGGAGAAGGATGAAACGACAGATCAGAGGGGGTGCCGTAAGTTTGTTGCTGATTATATTGCAGATGTTGACAAGATATTATCACGACTTGAGGAAGTCCACTTGACACTATCCGGAGCTAAGTCCTCGTTTGGAGTGCGCGAGGTTGTGATTGTGAGACATTTGTGTGGATGGTTTGGTCGTAGGTCTGATCCAAGTAAGGTAGATGCCATCCAACGGATGAAGGACACATGTAGTTCGCAAACTGAAGTGCGGAGGTTCTTAGGAGCTTGTGAGTTCTATCATGTTTGGATTCCTCACTTTGCACATGTTGTTGATCCTTTGTACGGCTTGCTTCGGAAAGACAAGAAGTTTAAGTGGGACGAGAAGCACCACGTGGCAGTTCGAAGGCTAAAAGAACTGTTGTCGTCCCCGCTTGTACTTCGTAAGGTCAGCTATGAAGGGGATAAATCTGTAGTTCTGACTATTGATAGTAGCCCTATAGCAATTGGATGGGCTGTGGGGCAAGATGATGAAGAAGGGAACATGTTTGCTGTGCGGTTCGACGCAAAGGTGTTGAGTGAACGACAAAGGAAGTATCCGCAAGTGAAGCGAGAACTATGGGGGGTGGTTACAGCTATGAAGGTTGAGAAAGACTACCTGATTGGAGCATCGGTGGTTGTGGAGACTGATTGTTTGCCATTGTTGGGAATGATTACAAATTGTAACACTCTTGATATTGCTATGCTAAGGTGAATAGTGTACATCAAATCATTGAATCCTGAATTCAAGCACATAGCTGGTAAGGATAATCCAGTAGCAGACATGTTGTCTCGAGCAAGGTATGAAGGAGAGGAAGATATGATCGAGGACTCAGAGGATGTTGGTACTATTGTCTTTTCTAGAGCACAAAAGGGAGAAGCAATGTATCCAAAATCATTCGAAGAGGAGTTGTACGAAGGTGAATGGATAGATATTGGGCGTTATCTTAGCACGTTGCTGAAGCACCATGAATGGAGTGATACACATTTCAAACAGATCAGGAGGAAGGCTTACAACTACCTACTACAAGGTGGTTATCTGTGGAAGTGATCTAAGCGAGATGTTGATCTACCACAAAGAGTTATGTGCAAGAAAGAGATGCAGACGCAACTTATTCGAGAGTTCCATGACAGTTTATGGGCTGGACATAGAGGTATTTATGCAACCTTTACAAAGCTCAAGGAGAGGTATTGGCGGCGTAATATGTATAGAGATGTTGTGAGGTTTTTAGAATCGTGTCTGACTTGTCAGATGTACTCAGAGATCAGACATCGAGACGGTTTGCATCATACGTATCCGCTTGCAATCCATTACAAATGGGTAGTAGATCTGGTTATTATGCCAGTGGGAATATGACAAATGCGATATTTGACTCTTGCACGAGAGGATCTGTCCAATCAAGTAGAAGGACGAGCTTTACGTACAAAGTCCACTGAAGGAGTTTGCAGATTCTTGTTAGAGGACGTGATTTGTAGGTATGGAGAAGATTGTTGTTGTGGGAAGATTACAGCAGATCGTGGAGAGTTGAATACTCTCGAAGCTAAGTAGTTCTTTGAGAGATGCGAGGTGAAACTAACTCTTATTACAGCCTACCATCCAGAAGGGAATGCTAAGAGTGAGTGAGGTCATCCTCCTATTGTGAAAGCCGTTGTGAAAGCTTGTAGAGGAAGGATGAAGGAGTGGCCGAGGTTCTTACCTTTTGCTCTATTGGCTGATCGCTACACACATAGTTCAGTGACAGGGTACATACCAGCGGAGCTAATGCAAGGGCAAAAATCTATCATGTCCATCGAAGAGCATATTCCTACTTGGAGTGTTCTACCTTGGGAGGATAATATATCTAAGGAGGATCTTCTTGCGCTTCTGATTCGTCAATTGGAAAGGAGACCCGAGAACATAGAGATTGCAATTGATAGGTTGAGGAAGGCACGGTTGAAGAATAAGAACAAGTTTGATGATCGTCATCGGTTACGACCAAAGGAGATTAAGGAAGGCGATTGGGTGTTGGTGTATGATAGTAGCTTGGACAACCAACAAAGTGTGCTTAGAAAATTCTCTAAGCGGTGGTTTGGACCATATGTTGTTCTTGTTGTACACGACAATGCTACATATTCACTTCGGGAGCTTGATGGATCAGAGCTGAAAGTTCCCATTGCGGGAAAGCGTGTGAAACTCTTCAAGAAGCGAGATGAAGAGATAAGTGTGGAGGAAGTCGGAGTGGAGTTTGATCTCTTGGATGACGACAAAGATGACTTAGTTCTTCAGGATGCTGATAAGGACGGCATCATTCAGGAGGACGAAGACGTTGTATGATATCGTCCACAACTTGTAAGTGTTGGTGACGCATACCGGAAGATGCGCAGGTTTAGAGGGGGTGGATGTCGTGTTGTGAGACGCCTCACATGTGAATTCAGTACAAAACTTGTGTTCTGTTCTCTTTGTGTCCTCGAACCTTTCGTGTAGTTCGCATGAGAGCGTATTAGATGTTGCGTTCACAGAGATCTAGATGTGAGATCGCACGATAACAAGATGTGCCGACTCAGTGATCCGTGAACATTCGCGTGAATGGCTCTTGTTGTCAAACTTAGGTATAAGATAGTGAGTCGAGGGTTCGTGAGGCATTCTTCTTTGAGTGGATTTCATGAGTGTGTCTTAGTGTCTTACATGATAAGTGAGGAACTGCAAGAGTGGTATTTATGGATGGAGGACTAAATCGAGTTCTGAATCTTCCATTTCCAAACCCGTTTCATATCAAGCTTCACTACATCCACCGCGTTCACTTTCGACAGTGGTTTGTCGCTTACTTTGGAGAAGAGTTCATGGGGAGGATGATGGACTCGTCTACTCCGATGGTCTTACCAATTGTCACGTACGGGGAGAACAGAGACTTGATCGTGTATATCTTACTTTGACGAGGGACGAATGGACCTGAATTATCCAGCCAACATCCCTTTCAACGTTTGGGTGGACGTTCGATGTCACTGTCGACGGAAGATCAATCATCGTGTGTGGATCGCAAGGAACTTTGACGAGGAGTACTGTAATCAAGTGATGGCTTCTCCATTCTCTTTTGTAGTACCTTTCATCGTAGATCGGTTCCAAGTCGTCATCTTGACTTTGTATTCAATCTTAAGTGTTAAGTATGATCTGTATAGTTTGACGAGTGTAATTATCCTAAGGTTGGGGCCGATGCCTTGAAGACATGAGAGGGTATTAGGATTATAGTGGTTCTAGGGTACCAAGTAGAGGAAAAAAGTGGTTTTCAGATCTGTTTTCTTATTGTCTACTTTTGATCAATCAACTCCATTCAAGATCTGCAGACGGCTTTAAGGTTTTGGAGGTCTTCCCGGGGGTCATTCAAGGAGTCAGTGAACTTGTTGGAAAGCTCTCGAGACGTGCTACACTCTAGAGGCAAAGATCGACCGATTTGGAGTTATGAGGAGAGAGTGATGGACGTTCAAAGTCAGAGGGGTCAAAAATTGATACTTCGAGTCACATTTTTGAGTGATCCGGGAGTTTGAGAGGTGATCTTTAGGAGCTGTCAAGGGGATCGAGTAGTTCACTCCGTGCTGGTTACATTGATGTAAGGCAATCCTACATTTGGGTTGGATTTGTTCTTGAAATGGTCGATTGAAGTTGGTTGTTATAGTTGAGAGATATGAGTAAATCCGTTTTCTTTGGGTTCAAAGCTTGAGTTGCTCCGTGCACATGGGATTGGATCTTTAAGTGAAACTTTCCAGGATGAGAGTGTGCTCTATCAGCTAGTCACATGTGAAATTTCAGCTCATTTGGGTAAGAGAATGTGTGGAGATCTAGGATTTTAGCCATCGATATCTGTAAAGCTCATAGGTTAGCACAGACGGGTGGCTTGATCCATCACGGACAGTTGGGTTCAGATCTGAGGCTGAAATTTCATACAGTAGTAGAGAAGGGTCAGAGGGGATTTCCTGTGAAGTTTGAGCCTGATTGGATGATCGAGGTGAGAGCACGAGATTGTCAAAGTTCAGTTTATAGCGAGACGGGAGGAAGACGAAGAGAGATTTCGTCTAAATCTCTTGAATGACCTTGAACAAGCGACCTGAGGACTGGAGGTGAGCTTCTTGGAGGTGTTGCATGGATGACAAGGAGGCTGTATTGTGAGATTGGTACGGCGATCACGTTCAGTGGAGGTGCCACGCCTTGCTGAAGCTGAGGTACCGTTATCTTCGGTGTCACGCCTCAAAGTTTCTAGTTGTTTGTTGCCGATATGCCTTGTATCATTGATAAGTTTGTGTAGTAGGCTGTCCTTTGCTGTGGACATCTTCCTGAGTGAACAGTATCAGTGAGCATTGTATCAGCGAGCTCGTATCAGCGAACAATAGAAGGCCAAAGTCTAGCATTTAGGTAGTTTGTCGAGAAGAAGTAGTGAAGCGGATATTGATGGAAGATTATGTGAAAAGTGCTTGGGATCTAAAGCAGACATGTATCGTGTATGAGCCCTATTTTTTATCTAGAATGAGCTCGTATCAGCAAACAATAGAAGGCCAAAGTCTAGCATTTAGGTAGTTTGTCGAGAAGAAGTAGTGAAGCGGATATTGATGGAAGATTATGTGAAAAGTGCTTGGGATCTAAAGCAGACATGTATCGTGTATGAGCCCTTTTTTTATCTAGAATGAGATCGAGCTCCGAGTCGTTTGTGCGATGCACGTGTGTTGCACTTGGGTCAGGTTAGATCGATAGTAACCAAGACAAAAGACAGATAGATTAGATAGTGAGAGCGTAAGTTTTCATCGATTAGGTCGTAAATCCTATTGTATCTCTCCACAGTCAGATACCCCGTGTATTCCCAGATCACATTTCACGCCCTACAACAACGTGTCAAAGGAGGACCTAGCAGAAGATCAGTTGGCGAGGTATGGACCAACAGGGCAGCACGAGATAAAGGAGAAGACCTCGGGAGAAGACGATCGAGCTGCGGTCATGACCTCCATCTCCCATTCTAGTGCCGTAGATGAGACCAGGCACACATCAAAAGACGCTTCTGGTGAGAGAAGATGACTCTAGTGGTTCGGAAGACGCGACACCATCGAGGAAGATGGGACCTATGAACGTGCCTAGGAAGACCACCTCCTTCCCGATCATTCACTTTGGATCGGAATCCGACTCTTAAGAGGAGCCACTCAGTGCACGAGCTGCACAAAAGACCGCTTCTGCAAATACAAGGAGTCTTTCGAAGACTCCAGAAGACGAAGGTTGGATGGACATTCCTACTGCGATGCGAGGAAGCGCAGTGAAGAGAACCGCTTCTGCCATGGGAAGGGATCTTCCACCCCGGAAGATGAGAAGAGTAGTGTCTTCTCGCGCACAGAAGCAGAAGGTCACAACGATGGAAGAGACATCCTTGCCTCTGGAAGACAAGGAAGACACCTCCGATCGGATTGTGGAGATGAACCTGTCTTCCGCGAGAAGAAGGTTGGAAGAATTTAGCGCCTTCTTCCATTTGGAGATTTAGTCAGCTATGGAGTTGGTCGAGATGTGCACGATGGCTCAGGAGAAGCCACTGCGACCTGGATTCGGTCTGCGCACCTTGATACAGCAGGAAGAAGTCCAGAAGAAGATAGAAGCGCTGGAAGCTGACCTCCGCACCACGGAGAAGCTTGCAGCGAGGTACAAGACGGAAGCAGCCGCTTCTGCCAAGGAGTCAGCACAGCTGAGGAAGAGTTTAGTCAACACACCAGGAGTTGCAGGCACGTCTGCAGCGTGACCAGGAGGTCCTGCGGATCAGAGATAAGATCACCACCCTCATAGAGAAGAAGACAACATGGAAGACACTGCGGAAAGCAGTGGGTGTACTACAGAAGTACAGGCTGTAGCAGAAAAGACGCAGCGGGAAGCAGCAGAAGCTCGCGCGCAGGGATTGCTAGCACAGACGGTGGAAGCACTTCGTAAGAAGTTCAACTTCACCGTGGGTAGGAAGCTTCTCACCCTAGCTAGGGAGTGGCATGACGAGTCCAGAGCGATGCTAGTGGAGTGCAAGGAGAGTATGTTCCGTTACCTAGATCGGCAGATTGAGGGTTTGAAGACGCTTTATGATCTTTCTTCGATTCCACCACCAGTGGCTACATCTTCTCATACTCCAGGACCAGCGATCGGGACAGATTTGGAGAAGGAGGAGTTCGACCTCGCTGTCCACTTGGTAGTGACAACGTTGGAAGCCGAGAAGACTACAGAAGAAGCCTCAGAAGACAAGGTGTCTTCTGGAAGATAGGAAGAAGAGTTGTCTTCCCAGGTGTTTCAAGTGAAGGAGGTGACTTCCTCGGACCACTGCGAGGTCACCACAGCTCCCAACGTCGAACAAGTACCACAGAAGGGCGACGAAAGGCAAGTCGACTCAGCTTCCCAGAAGACGCTTCCGTCTTCCGAAGCTGCACCAACTGAGCCAGCCACGAATGTTGAGGAGGAAGCCACCTCAATGACACCCAAGGTACTCGCAGGGCTTCCTACCTTATCAGAAGCCGAGTTAGGAGTTCAGGTAGGAGCAGATCAGGAGGAGATCGCACCTCGCGAATTAGAGTAGACAACAAGCATAGAAGACAAGTTGACTTGTCTAAACTTGGTAGGAGGTGACAATTTACTTGTAATTTTAGATGACTGTCCATGTGACAGAGTAGGCAGCGCATGAGTAGCAAGGCAAGTGTCTAAACTCAGACAGGGAGTCGACTGCATGTGAGGTGGTGGTCTTCTGATAGCCTCTCATCTCCCAGATTGCAAGTGAGGACTGGAGGAGAACTCTCTCCTGCGCCTCAAGGTAATATAAGTTAGAATGCAGAGTAGGATTTAGTGCGCACTAAACACATTACCGTACACACATTACACCCAATGCTAGAGACATACGAATAGATTTGGATTACACAGGAGGGGTCTGCATCCTCGCTTCCAGCAGTGGATCGAAGATGTAGATAGAGGTAATGGGCATTTTAGAGCATTTTAGAGCATTTTAGAGCAGGGAACGACATCATCGTGTAGTCTTGTTGCTAAGCTGGTGTGCCGAGGAGTAGGAGCAGGAAGTAGAGGGAGTGAGCTTCCCGACACCAATGTGTCTTCTTCTCGGGGAATGGATTTTGGATTTGAGTGCAGAAGCTTTGTATATGTCTTCTGGGCAGCGGATTTCCTCGAAATCACACCCAATTGTGCATGGGAAGCATTCTTCTTGAGTGACGATGATTGTTAGCAGTTGTGCAGATTCGCAGACTCGATCTTGGAAGACTGCAGTTAGTGCAACATGAAGTAGGAGAAGAAGACGTTCCGAATCTGTGACAGATTGTTCAGATATCCAGTCTGCCAGATCTAGTATTAGAAGAAGAGGGATATCTCTTCTCAGCACTTTGGTGGATGCCTCCGACCAAAGAAAGAAGCAGAAGACGCACGGATAAAGACCTTGAGTGGGTACATTCATCCCAACGAATCGCTTCTAGAGAGCAGCAGGTATCCTTGACACACCAAAGGAGAGAAGAAGAGCTCAGGAAGATCCGATCAGTAGATTTGGAAGAACCTTCAATCTCGAGCATTATCTTTGGAGAAGACAAAAGCCAACCGGACGATCACGTGTATAAAGTAGATTTTGGTTCTGGTTACGCGGAAGACATCTTCCCAAGTGCGGGAGAGGCTTCTCAAGGTGAAGGAAGACTGGAGGAGATCGTTCCAGACGTCTCAGAAGGTGACAGCGACAGCGGCTCTGACTCAAAAGACGACATTTGTGACTCAGACAGATTGGGTCTTCGAGAAGACCATCCTCACCATCTGGACCTGAGAGAGGAGGAAGTTGGTCGTCGCACCAGCCGACAGTCGACATGACTTTCCACACTCGACAGAAGTACCATCCGTACGACGATGATGCTGATGCTGATGACTTCATCATGATGTTCGAGACCATCTCGACATCACGACAACGTCCTAACCTAATGTTTCAACCTTGGTTTAGAGAACCACTTAGGGTTCATCTGTTCTCAACTTTCCGGCCAAGCTGTTAAGTCATGCTTATCTCTTCATCCATGCTCATTTCTTCATCTCGCTTCTTGAAGAGTTTTACATGCTTTCCTTGCAATGTAAACTTTGAGCTTTGCCCCTTCAAGCACCCGAAGCGAATATGTAGCGTTGTCATGTACAACAACATACACCAACATCCAATCGCCTTCAGTCATCTCGATGATGCTCATCAAACTTGCCCTTATTCTTCAACCGTGTCTTCTTCAACATACCAATTGTAATCTCTATGTCCTCTAGTCTTCTTTCCAAATGACGAACTCGAAGTGCAAGAAGATCTTCCGTAGACATATTATCCTCCCAAGGTAGAACGCTGTCGTAGCGAGAGCCTTTCCTTTGAGCAAGGGCGTACCTTCTGGCTGTGGTTAGCGATCGATGCACAACAGATCGACTAGTATCTCGTAGATTTCTCTCTGACTTCCTCGATAACTAAGCACTTTCTTTCTTTCAGTAAAGGGTCAAGATAACTACACGAAAATGTTGGATGATCATGGGCACGACAAACGGGATATGCGATGACATGATCTCTCGGTAGTATTCCTCTCCGAAGTTTCTCACTACTAGGGCTTCGTACATGGCTTTGGGTCGACAGATGTATCTTATCTCGCACTCGGTGTTAAAGTTTACAGGAGGGAGCTGACTTAGATCCATCCTTCGTTAGATGAGAATAAAGACGGTGAGATCCCATTCTTGGCCGTAAGTGACAATAGGTAAGACTACAGGGACAGGCGAGAGCATGACTTGTGCGGTAAAGTTATGCCCGAAGGATCCTATCAGAAACTATTGAAAATGAACTTGTTCCATGTACATCAGTTTAATCTGGAAAGGGTTTCGAAAAGGAAATGTGGGCGGTAAGTAGAGTCCTTCGTCCATCTCTCACAACATGTGCACTCCAACTACAAAGGCATCTCGATCTCTAAAACTCCGATACAATCTCATAGGATCACCACGATCTCTCCACGAACAATCTTTTGAATTTCTCTAGGTCGAATGCCCCCCCCCCACACAAGTCACTCCCCTTTGCTTAAAAGTTTTTAACACAAAACAAGGATAGGTGCAAGCTCCCTAACCGAGCAACCCAATCCACACGAGCTGATGAGGTGGCACACATGCACATTGCATGTTTGATGCCGTCATACTCATCCACGTGTAGGTCGTCTGGGTGAAAGGTTCTAATGCAAGCACCGTACGTGTCCCAATACAAGAGACTAGGCTAGACAGGTAGTCGACTTTACAGGTCAAGGATCGCACTATGTCACGTTGAGTGCGAACCTGACAACCACATGACGTGGTTACAACGTAGGTCGCTGAAGTCTTATCTACGCCTAGAATACTCCCCAAAGCAATACAAACTTCACACTGGATACTTTTCTGCCAGCTGCCGCTAACAAGACTCGGGACCTGGACTAGATATCGTTGTCGATACAACTCGACAGAAAAACAGCGAACTTTCACACATGATAGGTACAAATCTACAGCTCAGTCTCCTCTCAAACTTGCCACGTAGGTAGGATACAAGAATCTCTACTTACGGGTCAAATTTCAGGAAGATCTGACGGCTAGATCTCCTCTCACAATTAACACAAATTTACAGAAACTAACACGCACTTCCAATCTCAGATTCAGGACAGAAGCTTCTTCGCCTAAATGAACCGTCCACTTCCACTCAAACTTCCTGTGCTATCAATTCAGAAGGTAAACTCACTACTCAGGAAATTTGAGCCGATTTGACCGTTCGGATCATCCTCCACAAATCAGCAAACTTGCTGCTCCAGATTGAAAGCTTTCTGCACCCTGTCATCTTCAAATCGCCATTGCGCTCATCCGCATAACATCCGGTGGTGAAATTTGGGGTCAGAGCTTCAACAACTGACAGACTACAAGCTCATGAACTCTGGTCTCAATCTGACGGCTCAATCACTCAAACTCCTTAATCTTACAATCGGAAGAGAAAGCTATGTACTCCCGTCACTCAATGAACTTCAAAATGCCATAACGAATGCCTGGACCTCCAAATCGAGTGAAATTTGGACTCAGGTTGCTCCCTCCGTCGAGAGCTCTCCGCCCATGCCCTCTGATCTCCAAAATCCCTCGTGAAAGTGCCCCGATCCTCCCAGAGCGCACACTTAGGTAGATGACAAGTTATCTTCACTTTTTGGAAGACCAATGGGAAGTTAAAGGACTCAACCTTGTCCTTTTCTGCCCCATGGAGACCCCCAGCAGATAATAGAGCATTCTAAGCTCATAAGAGCAAAGTTTTAGATCCCATTACACCACAACTTCTACAACTGTGCGCCAAACGCACTTATATGCGTAATTTACATACTAGTTGGTCCCACAACAGGACAACGCTCCAAGTAAGTATTTGCTCTTCGATGAGCATGATAGGTTTTTGTTCCTGTATTAGCTCCGTTGGCATATACCCGGTCACTAAACTATGCGTGCAGCGATCAGCTCATAGAGCAAAACAGTAAGAGTCTCGGTCACTCTTTCGTCTTTCCTCTACAAGCTTTCTCAATGACTTTCACAATAGGAGGATGACACCGCTCACTCTTAGCATTCTCTTCTGGATTATAAGACGTAGTAAGAGCTAGTTTGACCTCACATCTCTCAAAGAACTACTTAGCTTCAAGAGTATTCAACTCTCCATCATCGATTGTAATCTTCTCGACACATCCATGCCTACAAATCACGTCCTCTAGCAAAAATCTGCAGACTCTTTCATTGGACTTGGTATGTAAAGCCCGTCCTTCCACTTGATTGGACAGATCCTCTCGTGCAAGAACCAAATATCGGATCTACAATATCCAAACTGGTATGATAACCAGATCTATTACCCACTTGTAATGGATTGCAAACGAATATGTGAGTGCAAATCGTCTAGATGCATGATCTCTTAGTACATTTGACAAGTATGATATGATTCACAAATCGCACAATATCTCTGTACATGTTACGTCACCAGTACCTCTCCTTGAGCTTTGTAAAGGTTGGATAAATACCTCGATGTCCAACCCATAAGCTATTATGGAACTCTTGGATAAGTTGCGTCTGCATTTTCTTCTTGCACACAACTCTTTGCGGTAGATCAAGATCCCGCTTAGATCGTTTCTATAGATAATAGGTAGTTGTAAGCCTTTCGTCTGATCTGTTTGAAATGTGTATCACTCCATTCATGGTGCTTCAGCAACGTTGTCGAGGCAAGAGTTTCTTGAGAAAGACGGAACCTTCTAGATGTGATACGATCGTGAAGAAGAGGACGGAAAACCACACACGGAATATGGATCGCAAGAAAACAATCCACCACGTTCTCGATCCGGTCAAGATAAAACACACGGCGTGCAACTAAATCTTCAACTCCAGATCATTCAGATTGAAAATCTCACGTTCGGAGAATCAGAATTTCGGAAAACTGCTCATATGAAGCACCAGCGCGTTCACCTAGAAGCTTCATGTTTTCTGTTCAAAAAGATACGTGTACAAGTTTCTGGTCTCCTCTCTACTCGTTTCTGTTCTCTACTCTCAATTCCTCGATGTCAAAATTTGTCCTCAGTTAGAAATTCTCTCTACCCGTAAGCTCTATCTAAACTTCTCTCCTCAACTCTTCTATTTTCTCTCTACTCGATAATCTCTGCACGATCTTCCCACACTAAGACAATGATTCTGGAATTCTCTCTTCCTCTGGGTTTTCCTCCATCCTACGTAGCCTTCACTGTCACATGGCAGGGATAAAAGTTGCCCTAGACAGATGGCAGCAGAAAAGTAAATCACTGATAAAAATCAAACACGTAAGAAGACTAGTTCACGAGCCTTTGCAGACTCATATGTACGGACGGTCACCAATTCAGTCAGCTTCTGCTACCTCCACTTGAAGTAACTCCACCATGGCTATCTCTGGCAATCAGAATCATCTCGTTCTGACACGTGGAGCCATTGTCATTCACCGATCCTCCTTAAACTTCAAAATGCCGTAAGAGTCTTCTTAAGTATCCGTTTGACTTGATTTTCTGATCCAAGTAAATCTTATGACGAGATCTGTATTTTTTCTACAAAAGAATTTATAGCAACTTGGAGTATCTTGGATGCCATCTCGCTACCCCAGGACTTAGCAGGCCTCACCAAATTTGTACTAGTGACGCCGACACCTCGAAGGGGAGTTAGTCCTCTAACATAAAGTCCATTTCAAAATCCGGCGATAATCTCCCTCTAGCATCCACACCAGGTGATTGCACTAGTGCAGGGGTAGACGAAAGCGTCCCGTATTCTCGATACGTTTAAATGACATCTAGTATCTCGCAACTTGGTGTCCCACATATTCCACCGAAGGGGCCAGCCTACTCCAAGCCAGTTGAGAGTTTGAGGGGATTTGATCCTGAGACCACCTCCCTACAGGTTTACTCAGCTACCCACGGAAGCCAATTTCACAATTGGTTATAGAGACGAGTTTCTAAACTGATATGCTAGCAAAGCAGTCTATTTCGTCTTCCCTTCACTAACACAAACTAGCACAACTATCTCTAGACATGGTCTTTTTGTACTTTTTAAGATGCAAAAATATACTACACACTACAATATATATGAGAAAAATCTTAAACATAATTTTCGTACTCACTCGGATTTATGATACATTTCTCGGTATCAAAAAATCTTGTAGAAGAACTCCAAATAACTTTTTGCTTGCAACTCTGTTTGTAACTTTTGAACATACCACGGTGATCAACGAGATGAGACCTCCATCATTGTGTTTTTGGATTTTTGAATGCTCACTTCCTCCAGAATCGACTTCTTTGAGGTCTTAACTTCACTCGGAGAGACTAACTTCTAACAGAGAGGTGAATTATTTACTATGTGAAATAATTCACATCACGACATCCACCTCCTCCAAACCTGCACATCCTCTGACATGTGTCAGTCTCTTCATCCTTCTGTCTATTCTTCATCATCATCACTCTCCTCCGCTTTAGCCTCTTCAATAGCCGAGGTATCTTCGACTCTTGTTATCTTCTACTCTAACTCCAGAAAATTGAATAATTCTACTGATCTTCCGCTCTTTTTTAAACAATTTCACATGTTTGTCAGCTCAGTAGTACCATCCAGCTAACTTAAACTGACAAGTGGCATTCTCATACACATCTAGCACAACATAAGACCCGAATCATCTTTGCGAGAACTTACAAAGTGTAGAATGTTGATTCTCCAACGTGCTGTCATACACCAGAATCCAATCACCAACACGAATTGGCTTCAGTTGTAGTCGATGAGTCTTGTCTAAACGTTCCTTGTTTTTTACTCGGGCCACCTTCAACTTCTCTTGCGTTTCAGCAAGATCTTCCTCCCTTCGCTCTAACTGTCGTAAAGTTCTAATTGCTCTAGTTCGTAAAGCAAGGAGTGAAGTATGACTTATACCATCTTCCCACGGTACCGTAGCCCACATAGAAAAGTCCTCCTCAACAGGCATGATTGGTTTCTGCTCCAACATAAGGTCAACTCGCATATAGCCAGTCACGATACAATGTGTAGTTCTATTAGCCCATAAAGCAAATAAAAGTAGTCTCGGTCATCCTCTAGACCAACCATCACATGCTTTCAGTAAAGCGTGAACAGTAGAAGGGTGTCCTCATTCACTCTTACCAATGTCTTTTGGATTCATGGCAGTAGTAAGCCGAAGCTTTACTTCATAACGAACAAAAAACTCCTTCGCTTTTGCGTCTCTTAACTTGCCCCTATCTGCTCGTAATCTCCCAACAGATCCATAACGACAGATGATATCTTCAAGCACGAATCTACATATGTTTTCTGTAGTCTTCATTCGTAATGCTCATTCCTCCACGTAGTTAGAGATATCTTCTCGAGCCAACACCAAGTAGCGCATCCCTCATAACCCCGACGACATCATCATAAGATCAAGGACTCACTAAAAATAGATACTAGGTGGAGAGGTAGGTACAAGCCCATCCATGTAACGGACCTTAGAGTAGAACTGACAGTGCAGACACGATCCAACAAAATCCACCACATCTTGGTACAAATCCTTCCACCAATATCTCTCCTTCATCTTCGTGTAAGTAGCTCAAACTCCACGGTGTCCAGCCCACAAGGTATCATGAAACTCCTTAAGCAAATTCAGCTTTGTCGGTTGATCATCCACCACTCTAGCAAGCATTCCGTCTCTTCTTTTCGGACGTTTCTACAAATAACATTCGCGTAGAAGGTAACTGTACGCCTTCTGTCGAATCTCTTTAAACTTTGCTTCACTCCAACCTTCTTGTCTACATAATGAACTCAAATAAAATCCAATATCATGGAATTTTTCTGTGTAGAACTCCTCTTTGAACGGTAGTGGTTCAAAGTCTGAAGTTTACTGACCAACTTGGTACCAAACGTCTCTCTTCTCTTCATTCTCGACTTCTGCAACCATCTCATTCTCATCTGTATAATGAGTCATAGATAACATATCTGCATATCCTTCCCTGCTATGTGTTTCAGCTCCAAGTTTAGACTCCGGATGTAAGCAATTCATCATAGCATTGCTATGTCTGGTGTATTGCAGTTTGCTATCATACCTAGCAAAGACAAACAATCTATTTCTAAAACCACACGAGCTCCAAACAAGAACTCTCGATCTACCTTCATAGCAGTAACAGCTCCCCCATAACTCACGCTTCACTTGAGGATAGTTACGTTGTCTGTCTGTTAAGATTCGAGCTCCTAACCTAGAAACAAACTATACACCATCTACATCTTCTTGACCAACTGTCCATCCAATCACCTTTGGACTCGTGTCACAGGTCTCTCACTCTTGTAGTCAAGTCTCCTTACTACAGGTGGAGACTTCAGAATCTCTTTCAGGTTTTTCATCATCTCGTGATGTTCTTGCCGCCAAGTAAACCTCTTCCCTTTTCTTAGAAGTGCATATAGAGGCTCGACAATATATGCATAATGAGAAATACTCACGCGAAAGAACACACAAGCTCCTAAGAATCATCGAATCTCAGTGATGTTGGTATAGTCTTCTATCTTTGCTATAGCATCTACCTTCTCTAGGTTCGATCGTCTCCTAAAAGTACCACACAAATGATCCACCACCACAATCTCTAACATTCCAAAACAAGATTTGGTACATGCCAGAGTGAGGTGTATCTCCTCCAAACGTGCTAGAATCTTTCTCACATCTCGAATGTGATCTGCAACAAACTTTCTACAATCATCAGAAGTCACATCTTTGTGCTTGTCCTCCATCGGATAGCCTTTCATGAGAATATCATCCAAAAATGAGATAGTGACTTCAAGTACAAATTCTCATAACACCTTATGCATCATGTTTTACATATGGACTACTGAGTTTGTCGCGTTTGGAGGAAGAGTACACATCCGCATCAACCCCAAAGGTGTACGCATGGTAGTCAAGTCTCTACTCTCCAAAGCAAGATGAAATTGATTGTAACATGAAAACAGATCTCCAATCGAATATACAGATCTTTCATCAAATGTCTCAACTACTTCATCAACCACAGGTCATGTCTCAACGTTTCGAATCGTGTTGTTGTTGGCAAGCTGTAAGTCTTGGATGAAACGTAAAGCTCCTATTTTCTTAGATATCTCATATATATATATATATGATTTTCTGATTATGTGATGATTATATGATTTTCATGATATATGATTTTCTATATATATAGATTTTCTGTGAACCATCGGCTAGAGTATGAAGCCATAGATGATTCAAAAATACTCATCCGTATTCTCTCTTTCAGTAACTCAATGACCTTTGGTAGCAAGGCACGAGGGACTGGAATTGGATTCAAGTCCTAAGGTACGTGAGGAACAATGAAGATAACCATCAGAACTATCACATTAGGATCCACAAAACCAATCTCCTCAACTGAGAAAAAAAATGCCTTATCATGGCTAACTATCATCTCCACGAAAGCTCTTTTTTTCTACTTCAGTCAAGAAGCTACCCCCTCCTATCTAGAGTTGCTCGAGTGTCTCTTGAGTAAACTGGTGTCCTATCTGTGTAGGATCTCTAAGCACAAGCTCAGTGACCGCTAACTCCATCTGCTGTCGTGAATCAATAAGTAACTAGGTCACCACTGGTTTCACCTTCCTCGCTACAGTTTTGTATTTGGTGTGCACCTCTGGTTCTAGACGAGAGCCACACCAACAGATTGCATCTTTCCATCCGCTCTCCAGTCTTGGATGAGGACGAGATTGTAAGCACGAGAACCTCCTCATAGACTTTACGAGAGTGGAATGGGGATCACCACCCTTCCTCCCATCTGCTCCATCAACCTATCTACATCATCCAGCCAATGGACAAAAGATTGTACACCTACAAACTCCTCGTAAACACCAAAAATCATATCATCTTCATTTAGAACTCCTGTACAGCGTAGATTTGCTGCATACTTCTCCATCTGCCTTCTACTCTTCATAGTCAAATCCTCTACTCGTGTGAATTCACTCCAATCGTCAGAATTGAAAGTCATCAAACCAGATTTTCAACTATGTACAGTCTAGCTACTCATTGAATCTTAAGCAACCTCATCACCAGCCTCCTGTGATCCCTCTGGCTACTCAAGCAAGATCATAGTAGCAGTAGATCCATCACTCTTGCTATCCCGTCCTACAAGAGTGGTTTCTGAAAACCCTTGCTCCTACATATAGGAGAATCTCTCAAGGTCTCTTTGTTTCTTTCGTAGTTCGGACGAACAGTCCAGACGCATCTTGGAGGATACAAGTGCGGTAACTTGTTCAACCCAAATTATTAATTAATTAACAGTTTAATTAACCCTTCCGTCTAGAAAAGTTAGGTAACAAATTAACCACTCGTCGTCGAGACGAGAGTTTCCTGAGAAGGACGGAACCTTGTAGTTGTGATACAATTGTGAAAAAGAGAAAAATTCACACACGAAACACATATCGCAAAGAAATCTCCACCACGGTCTCGATTAGAACAAAACACATGGCACGCACGTAGCTCTTCAACTCCAGATCATTCAATCTGCAAGTCTTCAACTCCAGATCACTCAGATCGAAAATCTCAGATCACTCCAGATCACTCAAAGACTAACACTTCATAAAACTACTCTTGCGAACGTATTTGAATGTATGGATGTTTTCATCGAGAGAGATAAATGGTAAGTGCAAGTACTCCTGGTCTAAATGATGGGTCATATCTGATCCACCATTTAGCTTTGACCTAACGTTTACCTTCAAATCTGAGCAATCTCATCTCTATGTTTTGATGTGTAAGATTTAGAAAAAATGACATTTTTGGAAAGCTTATCTGAAATAGCTTCTAGTACGCATATACGACATCGATACTCCCGATGGAAAACTTGTTAAAGCCCTTGCTCTTAGAAATATGTTTGGTAACTAGGAAGAAATCATTTTACGAGTTTGCTGTCAACGAGCAAAGAAATTTAACCTTTATTCCAAAATCCTTGGTTAATAGAATTTTCTAAAGAAAATATAATCTATTAAATAAAGATTAAATCAAAACTCTCCAAGAGCTTTACACTTTGCTTCACTTCAAAACTAATTACTGTGTACGACTAAGAAATGTTGAAACCGAATCTTTTTGATTTCTCAGAACAAAACAGTATATTCTCTCTAATCTAAAGTACATGGGGCGAAAAAAGATCCTTATATTTATATCCGCATTGAAGGTTTAAAGAAAACCTTTGCGCCATTGTACTTTTCACTCAAATCCGCTCCGAAATATTAGCGAGCTATGCAGTTTGATTTTATTTATACTTAAGTTAAAAGGTGACGGAACACCGCGTAGTACTTATACTCATAGTAGTTAAGGCAAAGTAGCCATCCAACATTACCCAGTGGTTCGGCCTATTGCATGAAGTCCACCGGACCCACTCTCACTCCGAGCCCTCGAATGTCTTTTCACCTACCTGTCTCGCTTTTGAGTCTCTTGTCTTATTCACAACGCTTGAGTTGCTTCCGGCGTTTCGCTACACGATAACCTCCGTCAAGGAAAGAGGGTTGATGTATTAGTGAGTATAGCTTCTCGTTTTTTATCTTCTGAGCGAGAGAGTCGAGTCAACATTATAGTTTTTCTCCTGCTCTCTTCGTGTTTCCAGACGTAAGTTAATCGATGATATTTATAAAATATTTTGATTATTTATATTCATTTAATATCCATTTTTATTTAATATTAATATATATTTTTGATAACAAAAAACATACAAAAGTTCCCAAAAGTTCATGCAGCATGCATATTCATCAATATAGAGTTTCTAAACGAATTTGAGAAAGATTTAACGTATGTTTGAGACTTATTTCTTGCATTTCACTCACAAGGGGTCGAAATGATTATAATTATGACTGGAATTTCGTCTTTTTAGTGAGTGAAGGACATACTTCACTAAGCGATGTGAATCACACTAGAATCTTACTAAAGTGCACCCTGCCGCTATCCGGTTTGTGGCTCCTCCTGAAGGGGCTACCGCTCTCGTTCCCAGTTCTATACTCCTGTCTCATCTCGTAATTATGGCGTAGTACCAGACAGAGATATAAGGCCAGTCTGGCTGTATTAACAGATATTTATTAACTTAACTATCAATATGTAAAGATTTAATTCATTTATTTAACTTTTTTGTTAGGAAAGATTAAGTTGTAAATTAATAACAAAAAATGTGATTTGTTGGGAATCAGCCCCGGATATGTAGTTTTGGAAATGCGTTTGTTAGCATTTCCCTCATAGGTTCTTTCTGGATCTTTTCTCCATGTTAGCTATCTTTAATATTTAGAAGCTTTGAATTTCTTTTCCACTTGATACAGAAATTTCGTTTAACACTTATATATGGTAACAAGCGGGCAAAAATGCTCCGATGTTTATCTTGCATGCATATTAACATATCTGTTTGAGTACTAGACAATAAATGATTACTTGACTATGCAATAATAGTATTGTTTATAATTATTCTATCTAATGGTAAGAAAATTTTTTGCAATTGATTTATTTAAAATATACATATCAACCTGGCTACCGGACATTAACTATTATCCTTCGACACCAGGACAACCGAATAAGCACGGAAGGTGCACAGTTGGCCAGGGAAGGGAAGCAGACAAGCGGGGTGGGCGAGAGTTTGAATTTTAGTGCGAGGGTAGGCTGCCGCTCTGCTGTAGCGGATGGTTTAGTCTAGCGAGGTCGGTTTAGTATGTAGAGAGGTGTCGCGACCGAATTCGGATTGGTGGCATTTAGGACAGAGGCGTGGTGGACTTTGACGGCAAAGGCTGGCTGCAACATTCGTTTGGTCGTGGTGCTCTTGTTTTTGTTTTGTTTTGGTCTGGACTGCCCTCCAGGCCTCGTTCGTTGTGCACGGGTTCGCCAGAGAAGGGAAGCGGATTGGCGACATTTAGGACAGAGGCGTGGTGGCGGTCATTTTGGCAGAGGCTGTTCATCGCGGAAGGAAACTGGCCGAGCGTGCATTTTCGGACTTAGACGGCAAAGGCTGGCTGCGGCATTCGTTTCGTCCTGGTGCTCGTGCTTTTCGTCTCGACTGCCATCGTTCGTTGCGTTAGCTTTTCTTTGCCCGATGACAAAATCATTTTGTCACCATGCGCGGAATTCTCATCATCGTAGCATGGCGTCGTTCGGCTTATCGCTGCTCTGTTATTGTTTTTCGGCACGGTCTTGGTCTGCTTATCACGTTTGCTTCAGTTTCCGTCAGTTGCTTCACGTTATTGTTCTTTTTTCCACGCGGTCTTGGTCTTTATCCTGCTCGCTGTTTGCTTCATACTATCGTGGAGGAAATTGGATGCTTGTGATAGCTACCACTGCATGTTGTTTCTGGCAGTGGCAGATACACTAGTGAAGAAGGGAGCGTGATCGCATGTATGTTCTGTATGTTTCTGTTTTCTTTGCTTTCTACTATGTCGGAAGCAAAGGACTCTGTCAGTTCGGACTCAGTTGCTGAGGCAGTTGATGAGACGGACAAAACGAGCGACGTGGTGAGTACCGTGCCCTGTACTTCGCCAGTCATTGAGTCTATTGTCGAGTTTGAGGTTTTAGACTTCAGTGGTGATGCGCCTCGTTTCTCCCTTTTGTCTGATGACAGGCCGATGCTTTCATTCGACGATCGTTTCTTAAGACTGACTTGGCGTTACGTTTATTTGCAATTAGGTTTCTCTCAGCATCCCCCTGAGTTCTTGGTTAAGTTCGATTACGTGAAAATAGGTACAACGTGTCATCCATGTACCCTGCACAGTATCCCATTGCAGTAGTTGGCTGGTCCTTATCGTTTTTTCTCTTATTCTGTGGATAACTTTTACTTGTACTTACAAGACAGGAGGTACAGTATGTTTTCTTACCCTTCATACTTTAAGCGCGGCGATGGTTCTCTAAGGTCGACTGTTCACTGTCTCTACCGCAACCACGGTCATCCTTGTGTTTGCAGTCAGGTTGATCTTTTCGACAGCATTGTTATTTGTCAGCACTTTTCTTGCAACTGTAGCAGGGATGTCACTTCGACGTCAAGCAAGAGCCAGACGTCCTAGTCTCGAACTGTCTGTCACGATTTGTACTACTGGCGCAGATCTTGACATGAGTCACTTTTCTTTCATCGCCGAGTTCCTTAACAAGCAATGCTTGTCTGGGATCTTTTCCGTCAAGAGGGGAGGTTCTCTTCTCCACCTCCACTTCCAGAGAGTAGTCTCCATACGCGTAAAATCGTCAGCAGAAGTTAAGAAACGAATTTTGCAGAGTCTCGGATGAGACAAGGACAGACCTGTTGGTGCGGAGGTGTGTGTAAAAGCACTCACAAACAAAGGCATCCACAGCTTTGTTGGGATGCTGAGCTACTGCCTCAAATACCAGAATGAGCAGCACCACCATGCTGTTACGAAGAATGTCACCGAGAGCATGATCGACGATGGAAAAGAGTTATTCACGCTAATGGGAGCCGTGGACACGAAAAACCGAGTGGAGCTCACGTATGTAAACATTCTGCTTCGAGCCCTCCAGTTCAACAGGTATAAGAGTTCAAATCCGCTTTCAAATACTTTTGCCCAATATCTGCAGTCAGTGCCGACGTCTGGGAAGTACAGCGCATTCTCTCGGTGGTTGACTCAACTGGGAATCCATAAGGAGCAATCCGATGCTTTATGGAACTCCTTCATAAGACCACACGATGTCAGCCCAGAGGACATAGATAGTATTTTCTTTTACAGGGAAAGCAGTCGCTGCTCCCACTGTTCCCAGTGATACTATACAAGCGACGCTGCGAACCTGGAGGAGGTACCGGTTCTGGTGCACGAAGAAGTACCTCCAGAGGAAAAGAGTCCGAGTCCTGATGGCGATGCTTTCTTACTATGGAAACACTGCCCGAGTTTATTTCACTTACGGACGCTATGACAAGAGACACCGGATCCCAGAGAGGACTTCCAAACACAGTGGAAACCGCAGCTGCGCGACTAGCCTCTGTGTAGTGCTTGTTAAGTACATAGTAGTAGCTTTTCAATACTGCTTAGTCTTTGCTTGTAACTGTCATGCACGATCGACTTGTGCAGTTTATACTCGTAAGTAAAATGTTTGTAACTATGTAGCAGGTAGTGCACTAGAGACATTAGCCTCTTAGGCAGCATAGATTTTATCTGCCGTGTCCAGCCGAAAAGACGTGTGCTGTATAGAGCAGAAGCTGTAAACATATTTTACGTATGAATAAAACCCTGGAGCCACCGCGCTCTTTTGCCCCTCAGAAAAGACCAAAACACCAAAACACATAGCACGGAAAGACGTATTAGTGCGAAAAAAAAAATCCTTCAAGATGGAATAATACAGTCGAAGCAAGCATAAGCATCCCAACACACGGAACCGATTTTTTTGGAAGCGCAGGTGAATAAGCACGGAATAGACACAACCGAATATGCATGCAACATTTGAAGAGTCGTTACTAATTTACTGTATATAGATAATCTTCCAGTCTATTCTTCTTCCGGAATTGATTGTGCACGCAATCAGTGCGGATGCAGGCAGACGCGAGGTAGATGGACGAAGGAGGAGGATCATCAATCATATATAAGTCACATCGGAGGGGTAAGCTCTAAGGTTATGCGATAGCGTAGCATAACGAGATTCGTCGTAGGAACATGAAGTTGAGAGTTCGTGACTTGAAGAGTCCTTTTGCTCTCGATGTACTATAGGAGTACTTTGTCCTCTAAGTACAATCTTTCTTTTGCATACGACCGGAGATCGCAGACTAAGAGTTCTTCTCCTTTCTTGCAAAGAGATACCATTGGATTTAAGAGATTTTTTAAATATTTTTCCGATTTAAGAGATAGTGTTTGCACTGAGCCCTGAAGGCTAATTCACTAGCCGCACAGACATACAAGATATTTAGCCGTATTGACTAGAATTAGTAATCAATTATTAAAGATGTATAGAATTGAAAAAAAAATTTACAAACTTATAATGAATTGTCCTGTCTGGTACTTGCGAATCGACCCTAAGAGAACCTGGCCATTGGACTGGAAAGGTTGAACCGTTGAAAGTATTTGTCCTATGCATGACCGAATAATCTTAATATGGGCAGCAAGTTCAAGAGGATGACTGCCAAGGTTAGCATGAACTTATCAAGTTCCACAGTCCAATCACATGCGCTTCTTCGTCTTACGGTTGAGACTCAGCTTCAGCTGACATGCTCGCAAGCAACGGCAATCAAGCTCCACAGCGCTCTGTTGAGGTGGGCCGGCGGGGGGCCTATACGTTACAAGCTCCACGAACCGCTCTAAAGCTTGCTGGCCGTTTCCGCGTGTTCTTCTTTTCCCTCTTACTTTTCCGTTTCACATCTTTCCGTAATAATATACATCTGTTGTCCTTTGTGCGTTGAGCGACTTTTATATCGCTATTTTCTTGTCTTATATATATATGGTGCTGTGTGCTCTCCCCGCCATTCTACGCTTCATGTCCCGCTTTCGCAGGAGACGCTAATTATGTGCTGGCACAAGGCCCGAAAATACCTGCAGAGCAAAGTTTCAGGTGTTTTCGGGGCGCTGTGACTTCTCGGCTTCTCGGCTTATAGATGTCGAGACTGGCTCTCGTGACGGTGAGCAGAACTGTTTACTTGGAAGCTGGAGAGCAGACGAATAGTCTTATCTATTAAAGATGGAGTGGAGTTGTAGATCGAGAGTCCCACGGAAGGACGGGCACTCAGCAGCACAAGAAACGGGCCACCGAAGATTTCCTCGCTTCTTCCGTGACTCGGAGTGTCTGTCAATCGCGAGATCAGAGAAAACCAAAAAAATTGAAGTGTCAGAATCAGCACTGAAGAAGTAGCCGGCGAGGCTCGGGATTGAGGATCAGTGGGATGGCTTCAGCATTCTATTTGCTGTTGCTAGCAATACTGGCAGTGGGCTTTGCCGCGGGCCAACTCTGCCGCAACAATGTGACCACTTTTGTGCTTGAAAGCTTCGATTGCCTCAAAGACCGGCATTTGAAGTGTTCAGGAGATTGCACAAGCACAGCAGACGGGAACTTGAATTTGACTCGTTATGACATGAGAAGCTGGGGCCGACTTATGTATTCACCGGGCATTCGTTTGATGGATCCCGTTACCACTCGAGTTGCATTTTTCAGCACCAATTTCACTTTCAGTATGAAGGGGGACTATTCCAGACCAGGAGAGGGATTGGCTTTTCTTATGCAGGGGAATCCAGCATACCAAGGGCGTAATGGAGGGTTTTTAGGGCTTTATGACAAAGATGGAAAAGCAGAAACTCCAACGATAGCTGTCGAATTTGACACTTACAGGGACTGGTTGTATGGATTTTTCATCTTCAACGACATTAATAACAATCATGTAGGTGTGGATATAGAGTCGATCAACTCCAAAGTTCAGGTGGATGCTGGATCAGTTGGGATTGAGCTCGGCAAAGAGCAGTCCGTGACCGCCTGGATTGATTACATTCCCGCTTCCGAGAATTCTAATGGAAATCTCCAGGTCAGAATCAGTACTGACAGAATCCGACCCCTTCTCCCGCTTATCAGCTACAGCATCGATTTGTCGAAACATATGGCTGAAATTATGTACTTGGGATTTTCTGCAACAACGGGTGACCATTTGGTGACCAGTGATTGTCTTTCTTATCATAGCATTCTGAGTTGGAGTTTCCATTCCTGGGGGCTCGATCCGGATTCACCACCGCCAGTACCACCTCCTCCAGTTCGTCCTCGTCCTTCTCCTCCATCAGTCTTGCCTCCAGTTCCATTACCCCCTGCACCCCCTGCACCGCCAACACCCCTTTTTCCACCATCGCCAGCTCGTCCTCCGCTGAGACCAGATGCCCCAAGTCCATCACCATCCGGGTTATCACCACCTGTCCCTGTCCCTGCTCCAGCTCCATTCTCACCACCTCCTCCTTCTTCCATCTTGCCCCCCGTTCCATTACCCCCTGAACCGCCAACACCCCCCTTTCCGCCCTCGCCAACTCGTCCTCCACTGACACCGGATGCACCAAGTCCATCACCATCCGGTTTCTTACCACCTGCACCTGCACTTGCCCCTGGCCCCGCTCCATTCTCTTGTCCTTCGCCCTCACCATCTCCTTCAGAGACTCCAACGAACTCTCCCCCATCTCCTTCGTGGTCACCGCCTGCATCATATCCAGTCTTTCCACCTTTATCGTCTCCCCCTTCTGCTCCCACTCCCGATTCTCCAGTTCCTGTACCATCGCCGGATACACCAATTCCATCCATTCCTGACTTACCAGCGCCTTCATCCTCCTTTTCTCCCCCACCTGCCGTTTCTCCTTCATCTCCTTCTCCTGAAAACGAACCCTCCTTAGCCCCCGAGTCCGTTCCTACACCATCTGCGGGTCCTGCACCTTCTAGCTATGTATCCCCTCCAGCTACCTTGCCACCAGCTCCAGCTTCCACGCCTACCCCGTCTCCAGCTCCATCACCTTCTACCTGCGTTTATCCTGCACCTGCTTCTACTCCTACAGCATACCCAGTTCCATCACCTTCTACACCCAGTCCAAATTCCACCGTTACCCCATCTTCAGAACCCCCATCTCCAACTCCTGGACCCACTTCCCTTCCGGCTCCAGCACCGTCACCAGCTTCAGGACAGTTGGACGCGACAAGACAACCGGCTGCTTCTATCGCAGGGTTTGCTCTGCTTTTTGGTGGTTATGCGATGGTAGTCTACAATAGAGTACTAAGGTATGTACCTAATCTAATTACTCAATTCTGGAAACCTGTTCTGTCATCTCGGGCATTTATCTAGCTATGGCACATTGTTTCAGTATTCCGGTAATCACGAAGAGCGCAAGGAACCTTAAGATGATATAAAACGTTGTCTTGTACATCAAAAGTGAAGGTAAGGACCATGAGGCCAATCCTAGACCACGACTTCCGTAGTTTTGGATAATATCCAGATGCACTGAGTGCAAATGGCGTTCCAGCGTTAGCATGAATGCACACAGGGCAAATCTGTCGGTGCGAAGATTTCAGTTTGAAACCAAGTAACACTGCTGAGCGCTGAGGTATGCGCTAGGTTGAGGATACACATGTATACTAATAAAGCACGCATGATGCTGTTCACAGTGAACTCGGGGATGGAAGGCACAGTCATCGCAGAGTAGAGTATCTCGGGGATCAAACCATGATAGAGATATGGCCCACCATGAGGTAAGGACTCTGTACTCGACCTTGACATTACCAAGAGCTCGGACGTTTGAGCTTTCCTCGAGAACAAATCTACACCAACAAACGAGGAGAACGTAGTGAAGGCACTACATTTATAAGATCATATTTGAGTATCTGAACTCTTCAGTCTCATACTTGTGCATGCTCCGCTGGTCGAGTATGTCTGGAGTCCCCTCCTGCTAGAAATGTGGTCAGCAGGGATCTCCACTCTGCCCTGGTTGCTCCCGGCACTTGGCTCCCTCTACCAAGCCCGTGTGAATTGCGGGATTAGTGGTCCCGTGCAGAATCGTCATTCATTACTGAATCCGTATTGTACAAATTCCGACCTAGTATACGAGTGACCGGTAAATTGCTGGTTGCTTAAAATTTCAGGTTTGACTGTGGGAGACATGTTGGAGTTATCTTTAGTTTGGTAGCACCCACGTACAGTTATATAGATAGTGATTCTCCAGTAGTTGAAGGTGTATGTTGGTACATGGGAATGGCAGTTCGACAGCAGTTTCCAGTACTAGAAGGCTTAGTGAAAAACCCTGCAGATTTACGTCACCAGAAACATGTTCCAGAACTCAGCTGTGTACATAAGATACTCAAGTCTACAATCAAAGACTCAGGTGCTTTTGCAGGTTATAGACATGTAAAATGTCGTAGAAGTTGATAAGCATTTAGTGTAAAGGAAAGTCAATTAATTTCGGGTCTAGAGGTTGAGGTTTCTAGCGGTCCTCGTCACCTTCGGGCCCTACCTGATGATAACTCAGGTCAAACCAGATCCTCGTACACACCTACAGACCACCCACAGTTTGTACTCTATTACGGCTCCTCACGTTGTACAAAGTCAAGTACATTAAGAGTGCCAGACTGAGATAGTGCCTCACGTTGTACAAAGTCAAGTACATTAAGAGTGCCAGACTCAGATAGTGCCATCAGGAAGAGGACCATAAGTGTTTTTCAGATTTCTGGAAAGGAAAATTGATTAATGCACACTGGAGTTTTAGTACTCCAGAGTGAGGGATGTATCAGATGTACTGGTGGAAATTTATGTCGTGACCAATAAAGTCGATCAGGAATGTTTGGTCGATAGTAAACTGTAGTCTGGAGACTTCGCAAACTTTGGTAAGTTTTGCGCATGCGATGCATCGTGTACACTTTGTTTCTGGTGGCTGTATTTGGAAGGGCAAGTATTGCATCATGCCTGGCTCTAGTATCGTAGTTCATTTTGGTCCAGAAAAGATGCATCTGACACTTGGTACAGACGTTCGTGAGTTTTACGTCTTAGCTTTCCAGAGTTCGTAGTTTGAGTGGATGTTATCTGCTTGAGATCTTGTAGATTGATCGTTTCATGTCAGCAGTTTACCAAAGGTTATCCTTTTACGAACAGATCAGAATATACTATTACTATAACAGCAAATATTATTCGATTATAGTTTACCACTATTGTACTCCAAGGACGGAAACAGTCTGACGCCTGGACTAGCGGTACCTCTTTTCTGCCAATGCCTTTCGTATGGTTCCTCAAACTCTTTGGAAGACTGCGATTTGCATTGTTCTGATGTACGACTTTGTGGTTTTCACAGTGTTATTTCAAACTGTGGTTTATCACTTTGAGAATGTTGGGTTATCAGTTTGAAACTTCTTGAGTTTAAACCCCGGGTATGACTACAAGTACTCCTGGTAACCCAGGAGACCTTATTTTGCGGCTTTGTTTTCAGAGAACTGAAAAAACCTATGGAAAACCACTTCAACTAACCACGAAGTGTATGCTATACATATATGTAAATATATATAACTATCATTTTCCTTGGTACAAGTAACTCCACGACATTTTAGTCATCACTAACAACTAATGCACATTACTCATTAGTCAAATGTGACTTAGAGTAAAAAAATATATTTTAAAAACATTAAACTTGTTGGTTGTGAACTTCTTTGCTAGCAAAGGGTCGGAAGTGTGGACACTCATGCAAACCACTCCTGGCTCTATTCTCGTCCCAAAATGAACACAAAGAAGTTTAACTTCTTTAGATCCCTACTCGCGTAAAGGAACTAGTTGAGATGGCATCTGTGAAGGAGATAAAATCTTCAATGCTCCAACCAAATCATTGTTAGAAAATCTCTCCAATAGCTGCGCACAAATAGTCTCAGAAAAACTCTTCTAGAAACTCACCGTCTCTTCCAAGTCCCTTCCCAACCGATCTCTTTCTAGTTGAACAGAATGGAAGAAAGTACCTCTTACCTCTGAATGCAGACGCTTCAAGAAGCCACCTTCCGGACCATAATCAGGCAAAAGATGATACCCAATATCTTCATTGATGAAGAAAGCATTGAGGTTAACACTAGGATTGACAGTATAATACATTCGGATGGTAGCAACTTCATTAGCAATCAATGCACCGATGGTACTAACATCTACAAATCTCTGTTGAAATATCCGAGACAACACACTCAGAGACTGTAAAATATCAGCAAGAAAAATACACAGTCTTGAAAGAACGTAGCTTCTTGAAAAGCTGACCACCTACTCCATGATCCTCGGTGGGATCCTCTTCAGACAAAAAATACAAAACTGACTCCAAAGAGTCACAGAGACTAGTTACTGCACTCCAACGAGACAACCACCGCGTTCGATTATAACGCTTCAGGAACTTACGAGAATCTGCAAATTCGGATTGTAAAGCTTCTAAACCTTCCTTCCTTTTAGTAGATCTCTTAAAGTACAGAGCTACTGCATTAATCAAATCATCTACATCCTCACTAAGGGTCACACATGAAATGTGTCTAGAGGCCTTCAACAATGCTAAATTACAACGATGAGCAACACAATGAGAGGTAAGCATAAAAAGATTGACAATACATTTCAATTGAGTTGCAACTTCGTTGTGTATACCAGTCATTACTGAAGCTCCATCAGAACCAAAACTTACCATTTTCTCATGTTCCAACCCCCACACCTTCATCAGTTCGAGAAGAGTTTCTGTTATTGCCTCAACATGCTTCTCAAACAATCTAATCAGACCAAGAAAAGTGGTAACCACATGTCCTTCTTCCAAGAAGGTTGCAAAGCAATGTCGGTCGCTTCATCACACATCAGACGAAAAAAACTACTATGCTGAACTCGAAGAAGTGTACATTTCTGCATAACAGAGCTAATGCAGGTGATCATCTCTACGCACGTCTTGTCATCATGATAGATACTGTCTGTCATATAAGCTGAAACAGTTTTCAATATTCTGCAAAGAACCGGAAACTTTGAGAATGCAATACATTCTCTATCAATGAAATAAGCAGCACAAAATAAAGTAAGCAGCGTCCGATTGCAAGTCCTGTTCGCTATTTCGTATGCTTGCTTGAAAGCCTGTTTTCCTTCGTGTTGAGCCCAAGCCAAAGTCCTATGCAATGTTGTACTCGCATGATCGTGAAAGGCTGAGACTCGGACATTAACAGCACCAGCTAGAGCAAAAGGTGACTTACTCTTACCCCGACATACCTTACAGAATACTCTTCCAAGGTCCCGATCGAAATGTATCCGGTTAAACAAATCATACCAAGTATCATCTCATAGTTTACATTGGGCCTCTACTCTAGAAAGGACATGCTATACAACGGAAGGATCTTTTCTTTTCTCGATATTGCAGAAGAGTTAGAAGATGAAGAAATGGATACAAAATCAGATAGAGTCTTCTGTTTCTTCTCGAACTTACCCTTATCAGAATTACCTCCACCGGGTTTCATGTTGTCAATTGGAGAGGAAGCAAGCTACGAGGTCGAGTCTCTAAGAAAAACATACGATTAGTCTGGAACCTGAGTAGTTAAGATGATCTTAATAAAGAAACACCAACCTGTATTAAGTACAACTCAGATCACAGATTGTGGATAGTTATCCACCTATCAAGAAGAAATGTAGCAGTAGTCAGTCGAAATGGAAACCAGACACGTTCGAGTTATGTAAGTTTTCAAAATCACACAATAGAAACCACCAACTAAAAGACAACAGCAGCAGATGGCAAGATGGCAACAACAAGCGAGTGGTCTCACATCGTCAGCCACCAGGTCTTCTCTGGAAGAAATGGTGGCTCACGATGAGATGTGCCGATCGATCTCACTCTCACTTCTCGTCTCCAACCGCGACTGCTGCTGCCGCACCGCCGTCCCGCACGTCCACCTCTCAAGCTGTTCTGTAGCACCTCTTCGAGGTTGAAAAACCTCGAAGAAACCTCGAGACATGACGAAACTGCCACCGTCCTAGCACTTTCTTCGAGGTTGCAGAACCTCGAGCAGCAGCGGCAGGACCAGTGCAGCAGCTGCAGCACCCAACTTCGATGAAATCTCCAAGAAGCAACACACACAACAAGCAGCGGAATTGCAACGACGATCTCCAGTTACAGCCTCGACTCTCAATCTCGACTGCTACTGCACCGTCCCGCACCTTGGAGAGTCCTCGAAAAAACAACAAGCGGAGCGGATCAGAACAAAAATCTCTCTAAAACCTCGAAGGAATAGTAATCTCCATAGAACCTCGAAGGAAATCGCAGCGGTGAGCGGATCAGAACGGAAATCCAAGCAAGAACCTCGAAGAAAACGTAGTATCGATAAAACCTTGAAAGAAACGCAATATCGATAGAACCTCGAAAGAAAGTGCAGCGGCGAGCGGATGAGAGAGGAATTCTCGCTACAACCTGGAAGGACTCTGAAGGAAACGAAATCTTGATAGACCCCGAAGGAAAGCGCAGCGGCAAGAGACGATTTGCCAACTGCTAAAATTTCTCGAGACTCGACCAGACTGGACCCTCCCGGCTCCCGCTGCCCACAACACCTCATTACTCTAATCGCGGCATCGCCCTAATGTTTTTCCAATCGTCCTGCACCGTCAGATCTTCGACTTAATTATTATCCAACCGTCAGATCTGATCCGAACATCTTAGCCGTTTAATTCAAATCCGCCTCCTAACGTGTCTTAAACCGTCCTGCACCGTCAGATCTTGTACTTAGTTATTGACCGTACGGTTGATATAATCCAGAGCGTCAGATCTGATCCGAACATCTCAGCCGTTTAAATCAAATCCGCCTGACATGTCCTAAACCCGATAATTTTCCGTCGGGAGGTATGCATCGACCACGTAAATCCGAGATTAATCATGCACAACCTGTTAAATATCCGAGGAGAAGGGTTTCGTCGTTGTAAAAAAACCGGGATCTGGGTTAAGGGAACAGCAATAATCCGAATTCTCTCTTTTTGGTACCGGTTTCGAATCCGGGTACGAGCGCTGGGAATCGGACTTTTCATAAATCCAGCCGGTCACGATCTTTCTCTTAGAGAATTGTAGACTAAACCACTTGGGGACACCAATGTTCGGTACTATTTTACATAACTAACTTCACACGATAAGTAGAGCGGGAAATAAATACACCTCTTTCATGTACTAAAATTTATCACCTAATCCTTTTGACAAGAAATGTCATGTGATAAACTAATGTTTATTCGGCAAAGGTTTTCCACTTGTAGTTTTGAAAGCGATGTGTGCAATTGTTGTTATGCGTTTGCGATAGTTATATGTCTGATTGTGAATACAGGAAAGGGGGAGAGAGTACATTTTTGTCGTGTAGTGTAGTTTGTCATATTACCAGAAAGTTAACCTCAGGAGTTGCGGACAGAGCATATATGAAACCTGAAAAAATTGAGTTATATCGGAATCAATTGCTAACGTATAGCATGCAATCACATCGCAAGCGTAGTTCTTTGTTTTATGGGTTATATCTTTATCTTCCAAACTCTCGATATGATTATCAGTTAATATTTATTAAAAAATAGTTTAATTTATTTTTTTATATAGTATTTCTTCTTACTAAACTCCTTTTCGTAAGAAAATATTTATTGTTTTCTCATTTCCGGTATACATGCCCAGATTAGCACAAAGAGTACACTGAGCTTATTTTAAAACGGTAGTTTAGTCTAGAGTTCTTATATCACATTACATATTTCTTGAGAACGGAAAGCGAGCAAAAGTTCTTCAAAGTTTAGTCCTGTATACACTAGGCTTCTAAACAATGTGCAATCCAAATCAGAGATAAAAGTAAACTTCTTTTCTACAATAAAATATTTTATTTTTATTTTATTTCCAATATACATTCTCTAGCAAAAATAATACACTAAGCATTAATAATCTAGAAATTTTCAATGCTTCTATCGCTTGTCGTCTTCCGCTCTTGACTTTCCCACTTCGCTTGAAATATGCATTATTTAGCCTTCAGATCAAAGTAATGATTAAACTATTAAACCACTAACATGGGTATAAAAAGAGGGAAAAATCTCTTTCAACACTAAACTGATCGGTTAGAATCAAAACATAAAATGTAAAGCTTTTCAATAGCTTTCAGTTCAGTTTGCATAAGTGAGATTTCATTACCAGATGAAGAAAATTTCTCTGTTAACTTTTATTTTCTGTACTCGTGATTGCTAACTGCTAAAGAATACTCTCAGGTGTCCAAAAGCCTTTATATTAATGTTTATGTTTTAAACCCAAGTGCCTTTACAAATATAACTGGTAACCAAGACTACTTCATTTTGCGGATGGGATGCATAGTAGACGAACAAAGGAATGTAACCGTGCTACCCAGAAATACTTTTGCTTGTGGACTTCTCATGTTAGCCTGTTAAATAATTGCTTAAATCAAAGCTCTCCTAGAACTTATATCCCTAGTGCTCTTGGTGACACATAATACTTTATTGGTAGGTTTATTTTCAAAAAACCAAGAAATTTAACCGTTATGCAAAAAGTAATTTTGGTGACTACGTACTCATCCTAACTTGAAATCGGTGAAATGATGAATCAAGTTTAAGCTATTCACCAAGTTTACAAGTTTATGATTCATCTCAAAGCAAACTACTTAGTATTGATAGAGAAATGTGAAGATGAAGATTTCAAAGTTTTTTTGAGCAAAAGAAATTCTTTTCAAAGAACTTAAAGAACAATGTGAAGAACAAATATATGTTTTCATACTCGTACTTGGGGTTTAACACTATGTGATTCACTTGAAAAGTAATTATTGAGTATCGATTGAGAAATATTTAACTAACTTAAACTGAATTCTCTCTCTAGCCTAAAGTACACGAAGAGAAGAATAAGAAAATCTCATCTCTGTTTTTATACAGTTGAGGGCATTTGTATTTCGCGGTCTAAGGTGAAATTCTTGGATTTGCCAAAACAGATTTCTGGCAAAGCATTTGCCAAAAATTATTTCTATAGGAAAGTTGAGAGCTCGAAGACAATCGGATACCACCTACTGACGACGTATATACACAGTAATTTTCCGCTTCTCCAAGTACCTTATAAGAAAGGAATTGGAACTTAGACTAACGGTTCAATCTTGTGATATTTTAAGAGCGATAGAGAGTTTTCGAACTATTGATAGCGAGGTTGTGATATTTTAAGAGCGATAGAGGGCTTTCGAACTATTGATAGCGGGGTTTAGCCTCGATGTTTTTTTTCTCTTCAGAGGCATTGGTTGCTTGGCACTTCGGGTCCTCTTTCCCTTGTAAGGCTTGATGGGATCTTTCCATCCGTTGGCTATTCATTTCGTCGCGTGTTTCGTTCAATCTTGAAAGACTGCGTAAACGAAACTGGTAAATCTTGACAAAGTAATAAATCACGAAACATAATAGAGACACACGAACTCAAATGCATCTCAACTTCCCTTCACAACGACGAGAAAGATGAGGACAATTGGCATATGCACGCGATTTGAACTTTTGGCTCAAAGGAAAAAAACAAGCGAAAAAATAAGAAGAAAACTTCAGATGAGAATTGGTCGTGATCATGGCCGGATTGGTTTACAACTGAGTCGTAAATAGAAAAGTTATACAAAATCAATAAATTAATTTCATTTGGTATTATTAATAATATATAAATTATATATAGAATAGAATAAAGCAAAGCAAAAAAATAAAAAATTTGTCATAAAGTGTTAACTGTTAACGCAAGAGAACGATACAAAAAATCCAGATTTAATCCATAAGACGAGAACACACCGACAAGCTTTGGAAAGTACAAGTGCGAGTCTTACTACCTTCCTGGTAAAAAAGTTAAATAATAAATTAAACTTATGTATATCCAATAGAAAGCTGGCCAATAGGGGTGTCAATGTTAAGGAGAAATATCCCAGATGGATGAAAGAAAAAATATTTGAATTTTCTAATGGTTAGCTTTTTATTGAACTGTGGTTCATTTTGGATCGTATTTCTGAATTGGAAGTACATTCATTTTCGTTGATTATTTTTCACTTCTGTCATCTGACATCATTACTCTGATAAAATAAATATCTACACAAAAACATATGAATAAAACGATTAAAGACTCAATAAGAAAACACCTGCCAAGGTCTGGCCGAAGTCGTAACTCCTTCGCACGGGCCAAAATCATTCAAAAAGATTCCAATATATACACAAAGATTGCTCATTTTTATGACTCAAAACCACATTCACTACATCCAGTGTTTCATTATTCTCCTCATATTCTTACTCCTTGCATATTCCTTGCAAGGGTTTAATTTATCACCTAACCTTTCCATGGGAAAGAGTTACGTAATAAACTGAACCTTAGATAAAAATGTTACCGGGTGGTCTCTGCATATGTACTTTGCAGCGTTCTCCTTATGGTTTCTGTCCAAATGTTCTAGTATCTCCGGATCGGACTAACACTTCTTATTTATAAAATATTTTAATTTTTTTATCAACTTGATATAAAATTTTCGATTAATATTTCTATATTTTTCTGATAATAACAAACGAACAAAAGTTACCAAGAGTCAATTGCCTACGCCTCGCGTTCTCCCATTTACATACTCTGCTTTCCACGTTTGTCCCCATCCGACCCCAGCAATGCGTATGCTTTCGATGCACATTCCTCTAAAATTCCTCAAATCTAAGTAAAAACAAGTTCCAGAAATCTCAAGACCTATATACGCTTTGTCTGTCTTACTCGTATGAGGACCGCATTTTTGGAAAACATAACTTGGATAAAATAACACCACCAGAACTGAGAGATTAAGAAACAAACACAATACATGTATATGTTTATTCAGTTGAACTGCACTGACATGCAAGTAGTCTCCTTATTCCTTATTCACCCATGTACATTTAGAGCTATGAGTTATGGGCTGATCTTTTTCGTAGGAAAAGATAGTTTATAAATGAATGTCTGAAAAAATCAGTAAGAATTTAGTTATAATATATTGGTAACGGTTGAAATGAAAATGTTTATGGTTTTTGTTCTTTCCAGAGTCTATATGTCTCGCTTAGATGAAAATTTAAAAACTTAAATTTATCCATTCAAATTTAGATATTTAAATTTAGTTGTTTAAATTTAGAAATACAAATTTAGATATTTTAATTAGACACTGAACTTTACCTTTTACGATGTTCATGTACGAAACCAGCAGCAATTTACACTTAGATCATTTGTTCTTAATGATGTTAAAACCAAATATAACAGCACGTTATCTCAGCAAATGATTAAGCCTAAATATTATCACCAAGCTGTTCTTTCACTGTACAAGGCCGTTGGGGCTCTTTATTTTATTCAGTTGAACTGCACTGACATCTTGAAAACTGATTATAGACCTCGTGACTGTTGTAGTTTATCTTGTCCTTACCAGAGGCGCTATGCCATGTGAGTGGGGTCTCACGAGTCCCTTTTGTGCAACCTGTTTCTGTTAAATTAGAGTTTCAACAGTTCAAAACTCACGCACATAGTGAGTTTAGGGACTCCTCGTTTAAAGATCTGTGGGCGATGATAAGTTTCAGTGAGACTTTGAAGTGTAAGTATCCACAACTATCTATCTTGGCTGATATTGCTCGTGTTCAATGTGTCTCTACAGCACACTGTGAGAGGGCATTCATATTCAAAGTGTTATTAAGACGAAGTATAGGAATTGTCTGCAGATAGCAAACTTGGACAGTGTCATGCGTTTGAACTTAGAAGGACCTGAGGACTCTTTTGATGACCTGCTATCAGATGCAGTGGAGATTTGGGAAAGCACTGTCCATCATCGTCGCTTCGTTAATAACCCCCAGATTTACATGGTTGATGCAGAGAACGAGGAAACTTAATTCTAACAACTGTGATATTCTGTTTCATCTTCAAGATTCCTTTTTTGCACAGAACATACTTGAGTACTTCGGATGCTTTCGTTTTCTGTAGATAGACTTGTTATAGTACTTTTGATGCTTTCGTAGATAGATTAGTTAGGTCTTCTGGTCCCAACTGGTAGGGAGATTCAGGTTTAAACCTGAATGCAGGTTCAACTCCTGCCAGAAGAGTTCCAAAACCGTTCCGTTCACTACAAAGTTCAAAAACCATAAACTTGCGAAGTTGTAAACTTGTAAACGGTTAATCTTGTAAACCTGTAAACTGTTTATCTTGTTCTTGTAACTTGTAAACTGTTTACTTTCAGAACTGTAAACTTGTAAACTTATAAACTGTTTAACTGTAAACCTGTAAACTACTAATCTGCATCTGCAAACTTTCGAAACTGTAAACCTGTAAACTGGTTATCTGCAAACTTTTGAAACAGTGCTAAATTTTTTAACTTCAACCAGTCAAAATTTTTTTGAACCGGATTCAAACCTATAATATGAAGATAAAGCCGGTTATCATAACCCGCTGACAAGAAGTAAACGGATACTGTTCGAATATCATGTTCTTCTCTCGGTTTCTGATCCTTCAGTAAAGGAAAACCCGGTTATTGAGGGTTGGAATTTTGTAAAACGGTTGAAAACCTCGTGGAATCGAAAAAAACAGACGACCAAAAAGTTTTACCCCGAGCGCGGCTACAAACTGTTAATGAAGCTTCTGATCCGAGTCCCCTCTGTGATAGACTCACATGGACAGTCTCATGGTCCTCTAGACCCCAAAGGACAGGTAATACCATTTACCATTTATTTACCATTCACCATGATACGTATAGGCTGACAATGGACAAGTCGACTGAATACTCTCAGTAACGGGCACAACTTACGTTCGCAGATTGCATTCGTGAAAAAGGTATGATCAAGCGCAAGATTCTTATTGGAATATGATCAACCCAATTTCTGCTGGCCTTCATGGATGGTGGATTGCGTCTAGGTATGCCACAACGGATTAATGAGGGAGTACTTTTCGGAAATGCTTTACGACTCGATGAACAGGACGCTGCTCCTGGAGAGCATGCGACAAATTCATCTCGTCAGTTCCATGCCTTCTGTATACCCCCACCATAGCTATTCACACTCTTAACGGCGGTAAAACCTCAGCATCGCCGAGCCGGTTTCTCGTTCCCCTATCCTATAATACATTGTTCCCGATCCTCACAAGCACAATGTTCCTAGGGGGCGGTAGCGACCTTAGAGCTATTGATAGCGGAGTTTAGCCACGGTGTTTTCCCTTTGGGGTGTTAGTTGCTTGGCCCTTAGTCCTTCTTTCCCTTGTAAGGCTTGATGGGGTCTTCCCATCTGTTGGCTATTCTTTGCATCGCGTTTTTCTAAGCAGTGTTTAACGTACTGCAGATGCGCTAACGAAGCTGTTTGACAAGCAGTCAGTTGTCATGTGTACATTTGCGATTCCATCCATCAGTTCCAAAGATGTACCAGAATACTTTATCACTACTATACTCTCCACACAGACCGAACTTAACATGGTTGACAAGGAGATACGCTTGCAGTGGAATGCGAGGCTGTGTTTTAGCGATTTATCCGGATTTAAACTCCTTCCCCTCTCCTTTCTGGATTTCACAGTGATTCCATCCGTCCCTCCTCTTCCGTAATAATACAAAAGTACCTACAGTCTAATTCCCTGGTCCTACATTACAACAAAATTCCGAAATTTACTTGCTTCACCTCCATAAGGACTGATCTAACTCCATCCAAACCCAACGGGATTCGAACCCGTGTTTTTAGAGCCATGGGCCTGCGGCTTACGGCTGCACGGTTATCTTAGGCTCGCGAAAATGAGAGAGCTTGGCATGGGCGGTTTTCGGGAATCGGTGGGCGGTTGCCCCCAGGGACTCTTAGTGAATACTTGCTTGATCAGTCCTCGACAGGTAGCATACAGTTCTCCCAGTTACCACACCACATCAGAGTCGAATGAAATTTATATTTCAACTTTAGATGAGTGAGATTTATATTTCAGCTTTAGATCAAGAATGATTATTATCGTATTACAATGTCTCATGATTTCCAAAAAAAAGTTATGAATCTCTAAATCAGTTCGCACACTATTCATTATGCACAGTCAAGGTAACCTGGAGAACTAACGATCATATTCACTATGAGAATAGATCGAGTTCATCATTCCTTCTAGGCTAGACTAAGTAAATACCTGCATACAAGTTCCCCCTTGCTTTCCAGTTTTCACAATCGACGTATAACTATACTAACACATAGCAAAACAACGCTCTATGTCAACGGAAAGAAAGGGAAAATAACATGAAAAACAAGTCGGGAAAAACCGTATGTGGGAAACAAAGCGAAGATCACCAAAGACAAAGAGAAAAACCCCCGGAACTGTACATGGGCTATGTATAGCAAGTTGCAGAATCTCCCCAAGTACACCTCAAGTAAAGAGGCACGAGCCTCCATGACCTCAATCACAGACGAAAGGACATGGACAGCGTGACGGATTCTCAGCAAACAGAACATCATAGAAAGTCCTGACCCATCTATTTCTTTCTTGCACTATAAGATAACAATACATGCACCGTCATGACTTCCATGTCCAGTATACATTTGCGGCAGAAGTGGGATGGCTACAAAGGAAAGGCTGACGCTGCACACTCTTTGTCTTTCGATATAAACTAGTTGACTGGAACTTCGGAGTGCTCTGTCAGAACCATAGTTCGCAATTCGTTCAATTCGCACAATCGCTACAACCAGTTACCGGATTACTTAAATTTCGTGCAAAAATTTGACGGAAGATGACTTCCAGCTATCTTGTTGAATGCATTGCACCCTCTTCATGTTCCCTTTCTACAAATCTATGCTCGGTATAGTTCATCACAGCAGTTAACAGGCAACCAACTGTTTACCGAAATAAGGCTGAAGCAAAAGACATCATGTATTGTCGAATGGTTTGGTAGGAAAACTCTCCATTAGTCTCACCGATGTTTCAAGCACCTCATTCTCGGACAAAAGGAAGATTTTTCACAGCATTAGCTTCTATGTAAACTAGAAATCTCGATTAGTCTGACCGATGGTTCAGCAACCTCATTCCCAGAGAAGAGGAAGATGTTCACAACATTCAGCTTCCATGTAAACTAGGACTGATTATTTACACTAGAGCCTCGAAACCTTACGCCTGGCAAAAATTGCTAGCACCTACTTATGCATAGTACATGGGCCTCCCTAGCCGGCTGGAACTGCCTCGTTTCACAGGACGAGCATTTACCTGTTCCGATGAGATTCTATTCTCTCTCTGCAGCAGCTCGCATCGCAGAACCCTTGAAAATTCGTGAATCCGTGAGATAAAACTCCACCAGAACTATCCTGTGCTAAAAAGTATATACACATCGAATTATCGGAAAACACAAGGCTTAGTGTCTGAATCCTTCAGATCCAAAGCCCGCTTGAATAGTTACTGGGTGTCAAATCTTGTCCTGCAGCAATTCATCTGTAAACTTCCAGAAAATCAATCTAGATAGTGTTCATGTTGCGCTTTTGGAGTTCCGCCACAGGCATTTGGTTTCTGTTTCGCGCCTTGAAGTATTCTGCATACTTCTGCCACGTATGTTTCGGCCAAAGCACTTTGCACCTACCGAACGTACACCAAGCACCATTCACCTCGAAGAATTTGATGGTTGGCCAGTACATTCTCTTCTCAGACCTTGATGTTCTGGGCCAGTCTATGTCTATATTAGCTACCAATGATGCGTTCCTGTCATAAGCTCTGATCAGCGCCATGGCGCTCAATTTCGTATTCACAGCACCAGATGCAAAGCATTGATCGAGACCCGGAAGATGTCCTGCTTCCAGTAACGACGCCAGCTCTATCAGTCCTTTCTCACCTACAGACGTCCCACTTAAGTCCAGGTACCATAAACTGTCAAGATTCTTCGATCTGAACGCAGATGAAAGCGCTGTAAACTGCTCGTCCTTGATGAGTAAATTGTCTTTAAGGTCTAATCTGGTCAAGGAACTGAAGGAGCGCGCCTGAAGCGCGCTCGCCAGACCCCTCGCTGCTTCAATTCCAAAATGGCAGTGTCTTAGTTCCAGCTTCTTGAAGGCCCGCCTGATCGTACTCGACTCGAGAGCCTTCAAAACCGCCACCACTCCTTCCTCATCGCCAATTCCTCGCAAATGCAGATCTGTCAAGCGCGGCAAGTGTCCCGATTCGAAGACATGCGCGAGAGCTTTTGCTCCCCGGCAGAGGAAAAGCTCATAATCACCTCCTAGTCGCAACTTTTTCAGGCCCTTCAACTTTCCAGATCCTAGAGCGCAGGCCAGCGCAGTCAATCCGGCGTCCCCTATGCCATTATCAACAAGATCCAGGCGACGAAGACTAGTCAATTTTCCAGATTCGAGTGCTTCTGCCAGAGCTTTGGCACCCTTATCACCTATCAAAGAGTTATTCAACAGATTCAGCCAGTCTAAATTCGAGAGGTTGCCGGTGCCAATCGCTTTGGCCAGCTCGGCCACGGCACCTGTTTCTGGTTGAAGCTTGCAATCTGCCACGCAAAGAGTTTTGACACGAGGGAACGGACGCTGCTGAAGCACTCTTCCGAGGGCGGAAATTCTATCATTGTCCCCGCCGCGATAGTTAGTCTGTTCATTCGAGCCCGTGACAACCACCGACTTCTCAAGTTCCAGCTCCTCTAGAAGACGCACTTCCACTTGCTCATGCGCCTCGAAGTCCCACGTCAAAGTTCTCGAAATCCTACCAAATCTATGCGTGCAGTCCTGCCCCCATCTGGCCGGGACGTCTACGATCATGCTCGTGGTATGTGCGAGAGTTTCAGAGTGCACAAGTCTCCTCCCTGTCAATTCGGTCGCCATTCTACGCTAGTACGCTCGAATTATCCTCAGAAATCATCAACAGTGGGGACGATCACACCGTAACTCAACTCTTATCCTATCCACTCTCTTTCTGTCTTCATGTCTAAACGTTTCAAAACCAGCCTAATTGCCTGCTCCACGAGCGGTGGCAAGTCTTGACTTTCAGCAAAACCTCATACGGCACGGTCAACTGAGAATCCTGTGCAACCTGGGAAAGAGCAGAGACAGTAAATATGACCGTTCTCGGACCTCAGTTGTGACGGTTAAACTGAGAGTAGACGAGTATAGTACACATACAAACTACAAACTCACGAGCCGGCGCCGGCAGTTGCCGTCAGAGGAGAGCGGTAGAGAGACTCGATATCAGAGAGGATGAGCGTCGGGCCCCAAACGTGTTGCTATCACATAGCCCCCTTCAGGAGGAACGCGCAAGGAAAACACCGGCGAGTGAAGTGACAAGTGGTTCCTGCCTGGTCTGCAATCAAAGTTAAAAGGACTCCTCCACATGACTGGACAAATACAGATGGCGCGTACTGCCGGCACCCCCTGCGCATGTGGCCTTGCCGTGGCCTCCGCCGATTCTGTCTCAGCTGTCTCCGGTTTTTACATTTTCACCTAACTTTTGGTTCTATGATTTCTTGTTCGGAACAGCAGTATCTGCAACATTCCCCTTTATTTCTCCCACCATTCTCCTCTGGTCTTCATATCCGGGACTCTGCCTTGGCCATGAAGCTCGCAGATTGCACCTCGTGCAAAGTGTTTTCAGGAGAATCTGTTCATATTCCCTAGCTTCCTCTTCTGATGAAAGAAGAGAAAAAGGGGACAAAAGCAAAGCAAATCCTTGTTTTGTGCTAACTGATAATCGAGGATTTGCATTTCCTCTTTCTTCTCTTTCAAGGGAACTCAGAAGCGAATATGAACAAACTTGGGATACCCGGAGTTGGTCATATACACACGTGACAGTGTTGGTATAGAAATGCACAACTCGTGATCGTGGTAATGCGCCCGAGCCACTGGAGTTCTGTTTCAAAATCGGTAGATCAGTTGCAGGTTCGTGAGATTAAATCTCTCAAGGCCGCTTCTGTTGCCTAAAGCGAGATCCTCCAGACGAGATCTGGACAGACGTACAAATGCATCTAAAGATCGCTGGCTCAAAAGAAGCCTTTCGACGTGAGGTTCGACCCTAGCCAATGAGCTTGTGAAGTACAGCATGCGTTTGAATGTCCAGAAGCAGGTAGGCATTCTCCTTCAAGATTGAGTGAAGTCAGTTACGTGTCATGTACGCCGTGCAAGCGAAAGCCGAGGGACTCCGTAACGGCTGAAATCTTTCCGTATCCGCATCAGATTCACCATCAGCTTGACACAAGCGGAGTCTTGCCTTGCAGGGCATTTTGAAACTGTATGAATACGAAAGGGGTAGTCGGTGTGCGCGGGTATTTCGAATCGTGGATCTAGTCATATCAGGAATTTGAGCATTCAGGGTGCTTGTTTGCACGTAAAGGCGCTACACTGTGTTCAAGAATTCTGCACTTTGAGCCAGTGAAGAGCTCATGCTTAAGCCTAGGGATCGTCGCTACTGTTCCTAGGTTCATTCTTCTCCAGTGTAGCTTGCACTTGAAGTCGTGAACCTTTGTACTGTAGGTTCATACTGGAAGGGGAAACACGCGACGCAAAGAATATCCAACGGATGGAAAGACCCCATCAAGCCTTACGAGGGAAAGAAGGACCCGGAGGGCCAAGCAACTAACGCCCCGAAGGGAAGAACACCAGGGCTAAGCCCCGGTGGAAGGAAGGCAGGAAGGTGAAGAAATCCGCATCACACCATATTACTCAGAGTGGGAATCGAGAGGTCATGCGGGTTATGACTTCCTTCTTTCCATGAAGAATCTAGCAAGACCTATACCGTCAGCCACTGAATCGCATAAGCATCAGCGGCAGCACGGTCGCTATTGTTGGCCCCTTGACTCCGGTTAAATCGATCAAAGTCAAAGCTAGGAATATTGTAGACAAAGTCTCCCCGAAGTTGCAGGGTTGTGTTGGTAGTTTGCCCGGAATGCGGAAAGCAAGTTTGTAAAGCTGTAGGAACTGTAAAAGTCAAGGCTTCCGCCGATGTGCCAGTGGGCCCGAGGTCCCTGCTCCAAACTCATGATAACCAGCGCTGTGGCCTTGACCTTACGCCTCTTTACTACTACAAAGGTCTCCGCCTTACTGACCATGTGGAAGTGCCGGAACATCGGTGCATCGTGGCGTTAGAGGTAAACAAATGGCGTTTTTGCACATGCCAGGAATACAAAACTTCGGTACAAATTCAATCATGGAACTTTTTGGTGATTCTGCAACTCTTGAATTTATTATGACAGTGCCTAGAACAGCTGTCTGTGTGCGATCAAGTTATGTCTCGATCGAATGCATCTGTGTCTATGCACATTTATGTACAGATGGTAATGATTGTCTCCTCTCCTCTCCCCTACTCTCCTCCCCTCTCCTCTGATTCAAGCGAAGCAGGACAACGTAAGCTTTTGGTCACGCAAATAAAAAGCGCGTTCTTCTGCAACGTCAACGTCTAGAGTCTGTCAAGAATTACTTCAGACAACAACCGAAAACTTCCGGCCTCTGTAACAATCTAAACTACGATGCATCCCTTCATCCTCGGTAAGACCTGGGTCCCCGATCGGGTCCGTCGTAATTGAAACAGCTCCTGTTCAGTTGACGTCTGCAGAACCTCACTGATTCCCATGCTATAATGGCCCTGGCTGCGGACCAGGTTTCCGTGTGAAAGCGAAGCAAAGTTTTCCAATGCCCAGCTGTGGTTACTTCTCGGCCAAAACCATCAACTTGACAGAAATCATGGAAAATGACGACATCCCAGATGTCATTGTGATTGCCAACTCTTTGGCACCAATATGACCCAAACGTAGCCGAACAAGAACCCTGTTGGAATCAGCCTCCATCAAGCTGCTTCTATTATGCCCGCCCGCCATTTGTTTGAACTTCACCTCAGAGACGACATGGGAGCTTGAGCGGACGCGCTCACTGTACAGAGTCATCTCTTGTGACGACCCGGGACGAATTAAGAATGTATAACATCGAATTCATTCATCGTACTGTGACTGTCACAAACGAATCATGAATCTCACCAATCCTGCCAGAAGGCTTTCGTAAGAGCCTCTTCACAAGCGGAGCGTGGGCTTCCACTTCAATTTCCTCAGCCCAGCGTTCCAAAATCTTTTCAAGTTTAGCCAGACCTCCAGGAACAAAGATCTGCTGGAAACTTCTATACGCAACTACGTGAATGTCGAATTCCTCCTCATTGATAGTGACGTCCGCCTCGTGGTTGGACTGCTGGGAGGACTCAGTTATCTTCTGGCAAGAAGCCATTGAGTCAGATAGGCTGCACCAAACTTCGAACACGCTTCCGATTTCAAAAGCAATCAAGTGTAGAAGGCAAGGGCTGTTAGAGAACAGAATGTGGGAGGGACAGAGATAGGCAGAGCAATTCACCCTTCTGATGTTGCTGCAAAGAATGGCGAGTGACTGGAGAGCATCTGGTAAAATACTTATGACACTCCCTCCTGACGCAGAGGAAGAGGAAGATAATACATCTAATGAATGCGATTCCCGTGCTTGGAAGGATGAAATCTACAGATAGATAGGTTCCGTCGACAGGCTGGTCTGCCCGTGGCACTGCTGACCTCCAAGGTACTTCCAGCGGGGATACCCATGTCGGTGTGCTTCACATTTTTAGGGTTGACATGTCCGGTCTCATGGGCCCTTTGTTTGTAGGGATCAAGCCATTCGGAGCACCCCTTCTGTTCAACTGTGCGATGGGTTCTAAGTGAGAATTGTGTAGACCACTTGACAGGTAGTTCTGATCGATCCTCATAAGAATCGCAACTGTTTGGATACTCGGATGAGTCAGCGATCACACAGAGTGACCTGGGAAAGAGCTCACTCCCATTCCATTGCATCTCGACTCGCCGCAGGACCTGGACCAGTACCGCACATGCTTCTCTTCATGACAAGTCTTGTCTCGGTGGATATCTGTATATACCTGTAGGATCCAACACTGTTCGTGCTGCAGATAACTTCTTCCTCAGTCCCCCGTAGCAACTGTCGATCTTCGCCAGTCTTCCTCGGTCCCCTACCGGATGGGGCAGGTAATGACTGTGGTAAGTTAGTAACTATGTCGACTGGTGGTGGAAATGGCAGTACGCAGTATACTTGAAGGTGGTTGTAATTGTGGGTCACCAGGTCAGAGTTGACGGGTACCGCACCCCGCGACACCGTGAGACTGTAATTTTGATCAGACAGTTGCTAGTGCAATCACTGTAATTTTTCTCAGTGAATCTTTCTTACGCATGTGCAGGTGCTTCGGCAGGACGTGCAGAGTGGGAGAAGCCAGTGAGACTGAAGCTTGCTAGTCAATCATACAAATACCGGTTGGTGTTTAAACATATATCGTAAGGTTTTAATTAGACCCAGCCATTGAACTGCAAGTCGCTCTGTCCACTGTCATTCAGAAAACATCCCTTCAATACATCCTGCAGTTGCCAACGATGGACAATGCTTGATTTTCTTTCATTATAACTATTATTGTTTTCGTCCTATGCACGATTCTTGATGCCCACAGATAAGTCGATTTTTCAGCTGGCAACCACAATCTGTGCTCGTGGTTGAAGAGGGATCCGCGCGTCAAGATATAGACGACTTCCGTATTTTATCTGGAGAAGACCACTTCATCATTTGTAAACCGAGAGATCGGAGGTCAAGCAACTACCTGAGACTTGAAGCTGAACCCATGTGAATTTATCATCATGAAGAGTATATCATATTGTGCTCTAAGCAGAGACTGTTAGCTCGAGAGAAAGTTAGCATTTGGAAATCTGCTGATGTCATCTATGCTGGAATAGTGATCGTACAAGCTGACTTCAATTCTCAGAATCTCGGTGACAGAGAATACTCAGTTCGATCCTTGACCTGCGCATTCTAATGCTGGATTCGTTTGACAGAGAACAAAAGAGGTTTGGCTTAATTCTCTCCGACTGCCTCGAGTATTCGTGGACATCCGGTGGATTGTGGAACGAGTGATCGGGGAGCTTCAATCGGGAAAAGCATAACCGTCGCGGTTGACACTCGTAGGAATGAGCGGCATATGCAAGACCACGCTTGCTAAAGCAGTTCTCATGCAGTTCGGGAGCAGTTCGATTTCAGCTGTTTTGTGGAAGACGTCAAAGACACATTGACGCGACGAATGTGAGCAGCACGACGGGTAAGGCATAGAGCCACATACTTGCATTTCTAGGAAACAAATAGATAGAGGAAGCTCACAAATAGATAGAGAAGCTCACAGACATAATACAACTATGCTATGGTGACAGAATTGCACTCCCGCTTTTTTCCCTTGTCAGAAAAAGTTTTTGCATCGTGTGACCCGCACCCGCGCAGTCGTCCATAAACTGCGAATTGTTCACGACCTACTGAACCGGGACAGAAAACTCGCGACTGCCGGTAAGGGGATCGAGGAAGACTTTTTCGACTTCGACAGTTGCTACGAGGGACTCAGAAAGAAGATTTCTGGTTCGTGCTGGCGTACGTTGTGGCCATCAATGTTGTGTTGAATCACATCTTCAAATCAGATGAAAACGAGTCGAACTGGTTGAACTGGAGTCAGAAAGGAAGGTATGTATGAGGCTTATGTACTTCCTTTCATTTTAACCACTTCAGTGCATGATTTGGAGTCAGGTTTTGTTGAAAAAAAGGAAAAGCTTCTTGTCAGTCAACAGAATGATTCTAGAGGAATATCAGATATGGACTTAAACCACAACTACCGCTATATTAGCGGTGGAGATTTCTCGCTAATCACTTTTAACTTTTGCTAAGTAATTTCGACACGGGTGGGACCCCTAGACATTTGTGCAACGCAGTCACCATCGCAGTACGTGATGAAACTTTGTGTTCTTGATAGCGAAATGAGCAGTAGAGAAAGGGCTTCAAAATGAGCCCATGATGAGCTCGGGTGGAATACGGACGGCTTCAAAATTATCAAGTGAATCTCGGGTCACTTATCACAGATATAGAATATTCTATATTTTGAATTTTGAAATGTTCTACTACCCAGCATATTTTGTTATAATCACTTACCCCTCGCGTTGTCATGACCCAGCAAGCTCTTTTGAGACATGGAGCTCAATTGGGGCCTTGGCCTCCCGCACTCTAACTGAGAGAAGAAAAAAAACTACAGTGAAAAATGTCCGCAGCGTGCGAAGTAAAGTCTTTTATACCACTACTGGTGGTTTAATGTAATACCAAGAACTATATTGGTACATAGGAAAGTCTCCGAAGACTGTTAATAGTAACTTCGTCCACACAGTGGCACACACCTAGCTAACACTCCAATAGTTTAAAATCCAGGGAAGTACAAAGTTAAGTAACAGAGAGAGAGAGAGAGGCGTAGACATACTTGGATTGGGAAATGGTGAATGTTTATAACCGATGGGAATGTGTAGAGATGGTTCCCCCGAGGTATGGAAGTGCAGAAAAGATGGCCTGTGCAGTATGCAAGGAAGAGATATCTAGGTATATGAAGGGTTTAATGTCTACAGAAGAACAATGTGGAAAGTGCATCCAGAGTAAAGAAAATGACGCGATGAATAACAAACGGATGGGACTTATGAAAAAGAGGAAAGACGGACAAAAGATCTAACCACGCAACACCCAGAATGGTGAAGAGAAAAAGGAGGCTAATTGCTCCATTCACTAATTTGGTCTATCGTTACTAAGATAGGTAATTCAGAAGTCTTATAGACCACAGGTGCACAAGAGTGATATTCTTTATTGCAATTATCATACCAACTAAAGTTCTATGTAGAGCGATGAAAACATCTTGTATAAAATATAATAAAATATAGTATAAAATGAAAGAGAAATGACTCACGTATACCAAGTAGGCTCTAGCACAATCTCGAATAAAACGGTTTGACTCATCGTCGCATCAAGATCCATTTCTCTAAGAAATCATGAGAACTAAAACAATGAATCAGTGTATATCAGTTTAAGAAGTAAGCAGTAATTGAGATGGTCAACCAGGATGGACAATTGTAATTTCAGTGAAAGACTAAACCGTTACTATATATCAGGATTCAGTTCACGCTTTGCTGTTGGGAAGCATACCATTTCTTGTCTCCATTTTCTTGCACTGAAGATCTCTCTCGCTAACACTTCACGAACTTCCATTATACTATAGTTCTGTTTCTTTGAATTGTCGTCTTTTTGAACTACTTTCATTCACTTTCCATTCAACCTTTTTCTTGAGCTACCCCACTCTCAATTGCTATATATATGTTGGACACTTTATGTAGCTTTCTGTTGTTATCTCCTTCTTAGGCTATTTTGGATCCATACTTGAATATACTCTCAACTTGCAATTCTCCACACAAGCTCATTGCTTCACCACTACAAAAAGGATGAGAATTTGTCATGAGATGTCTCGAAACTAAACTGAAACTCCTAGAACGACGAGCCTTTGTTGAGTTGGAAAAGTCCTTTATTTCGATTGATCATTTTTCATACTCATTCATAACCTAACGTCTCCGCTGCATGCTGATGAAGTACGAGATCAGGTTGAGTTGCATACTTGGGAAGTGCATTTTACCTGCATGCTTGGAGTGTAATCAATGGTAGTTGGGTTTTCTAGTGTGCACTTACTTATTATCTACTGCTGCACTAGTGACCTTTGTTTAGAGAACCTGATGAGCATACAAGCTTCTTTTGCCCGTTATGTCTATCTTTTAATCATTTGTTTGTTGTTTGTTGACATCAATGAACCGTGGATTGCATCTAGGGAAGTAAAATGTTAGTACGTCGTTGTTGCATCGTGGATCGATCTGTGGTTGAAAGAAAAGTTTTCAACTTGCTCAGCATGCAAATCTGAGGACACCATTGTGTAAGGCTCGTTGCGTAGTCCAATTTTTGTTTTTGAATGGACGCAAACAGAGATTAGACGAAAAAGTTATGAGAGATTGAAGATTTAGTTGATGAGACAAGATGCTAGCATGGTAGTCCGAGTATGACATGTGCTACTTTGCTGATGTGGCAAATCCAGAAATTTTTGGACATGGAAATTTACTGATGAGAGCTTTTGCTGATGTGGCATAATGCTGACTGTACATTATGACGATGTTGCTGATATGGTAATCTGCTAAGGTGGGAACGCTGACCAGACTAGAAGATTGATGTGGCACATAGGTGGCACAAGCTGATATGGATTTTGGGTGACGTGGAAGAGTATGATCAGATGGTGCTGAGGTGGATAAATGAAAGATGTGGCATAATGCATGCATGTCATGTGAAACGCTGCATGCGTACCATGCAAGCATGCACATGGACACATGTGGATTATTTTGACAACGACATGTGTACCTAACCAGGGTGCTTCAAGACAGTTAAAAGTCGAGCATGTGAAGACATAAGGGGTTATGATCCCAAATGACCCCTTGTCTTCACATGCTCGACCCTTTTATGCCGTTAAGCTGTCGAGTTATCATCCGTAGTTTTTGCTATGTTCAGAGTTTGGGAGGTTTTTTGAGGTGCTTTTGGAGCAGAAAGCTTCTGCGCCCGCGGAAGGTTTCAAGCTAGGGTGAAGGTTTGGGAGGTTGAAATAATGGTTTTGGGAAGAAAAGCATATGCGTCCTCGGAATTTTTCTAGGCTGAAGAGACAAAGACGAGGGTTGTTTTTGGGCTTGGAAGGCAAAAGCTTTTGCGACCCCGGAAGTTTGTGGTTGAGAAGGGAGGTTTTCAAGAGGTGAGTTTTTGGTCTAGCTTGCAAGTTTTTCTTGAGAAGTGCCAGATCAAAGTACTTTGAATGGGCGTAGCTCCCTGCACAGCGCAAGGTTTGGGGAGTTTTTGATCTCATATGAACGCTTACAGGAAGGGCTTTCTATGGCAACTGAAATCACCAGATTTGGATATGTACTCAAGACGTGACAAAAGTTCAAAGTTTGCTGGTTTTCTAAGAGGTTTAAGAGATGAGAATTTACAAGTGGGTCAGCTCTTATCTTTGACCAACCATAGCAGAGAACAAGTGTCCGCCAGAGACACATTTGGTATCGTTTCGAAGGATTTTCAACTGCCAACTATGGACTCAGTTTGAGTATCAGATTTTGGAAAAAAATCTCAAAAAGCCTGTACGGCCGCGTAAGCTTTTGTTGGAAATGTGGTTTTTGGGTAACTTTGTCAGGCTGCAGTTAAGGCTACGATGCTCAATTTAGGGAATTTCTAGTATCGCCAAAAAGCTTGTAGCCAGGGCTTTCTACTGCAACTCCGAACACTGGATTTTGAAAGAGTGTTTCTCCACTACATGTGACTGAAGTCAACTTCCACTTTTGTGCATTAAGGCATTAGGGCAAGACTTGGACTACCGGTGTCCGTTTTACATGTTTTTTGATATCACCTGGAAGGATTTTTGCAAGGCTATCCATCTGTTTAGTCAAATTTGGTAACTGGAGTTACTGGGTTAGAGAAAAAGATTCTGCACCCGTGCAAGCTTTTCATGTATAGAGAAGATTTTGAAAAACTTTGGGTGGCTTTACTAGTGGTTACATGGTTTGGTTTTGGGACTTCTTGATATCTTTGGAGAGATATCAAGAAGTCCCAGATTTGGATTTGGGAGGATAACACTACATGTGTTTGAGCTAGCAAAGGAAGAAGGGTGATTTGAAGGTTTTTACACTTAGAAACTTTTTTGAGTTAAAAAGTTTAAATTACCTTAACTCAACTTCAAGACCTCTGTTTGGAGAGTTTGAGGCACAGTTGGATACGGTTTTTTGAGCACTACTTGTATAAGTTGTCGATTTAAGGATTTGGAGTGAACTGCAAACTCCAAAATTGGATAATATTGAGTTCACAAGTGTAAATAAAGAGCAGATTTACACTTAGCACAAGGTTTTTGCTTGGTTATAGGTCTATTGACACACTTTCTTTCCCACGAGAGAACTCCACAGCCAAGAACCTTGTGTTTTCTCGAACAACTTTCACGTGCAAATTCGTATGATATGATAGTATGTCAAAGCTATAATATTTAAAATATTTTAGTCTCGTCACAAAAGATTTACGACTGTAAAAGAATTGTAGACTTTATACTTTTGGAAGTTAGAAAATGTATACCTTTAACCTTGACATGTTGTCCTACCATGAAACAGCTCTAGGATGAAATAAGAAGGTGAGAAGAAAGTGATAGCTTCAGTAAATTTTGCATTTCAACAAGACAAGTGGCATACTATCTTAAGCTAGACCTCAAGTTAGTTGCATGGTTAAGCTAAGCTCCATGTTAGCTGCACTTTTAGGTTAAGCTGGACCTAGCTGAAAAGAGATAACTATTGGACCTCTAGAAAGAAACACCATGGTGTAACAGTACATATTTGCGTAAGTATGAAGTTTAGTGAAAGTTTCTAGAAATTCTAATGAGTTAGAAGTGTGTACTATCTAAGAAGCTTCATTTTTATCATTAATTATTTATAAAGAATATTTTGATGAGCTACTTAGTCTATCATATTTGAGTGAATAATTTACTAAAGAACCTTCTTGGAGATTGAGGTTGCTTCATAATGAAGTAGACGGTTAACTTCATAAGAAAGATAATGGTTATCTTGTGATAGAAGTAGAAGACTAGCTTCAAAAAAAAACTTTGTACACTTTATACTATAAATACTAACACTTGTGACCAGCTCTGACATCTGGAATTTCTCTCTATTCTTAGTTGTTCTCTTGGTTTCACTTCTTTTTTCTCTTTTTTGTTCGTGATTTTTTACACGTAAAACATGATTTGGCAGAGCAAAAAGAAGTTTGAACTTGATGCAACCGGATTATGCAAGTATTTCAAGTTATGCAAGTTTGGAATTAGATGTAAATTGTATTTTAGAGAATTTTGTAGAAACTATATGTGAGCTTAGAGTGAGAATCTTAAGCAAAGGTAAAAGACTAGCTCTTGATAAGTTTTTTGCTATTTTTGTTAAAAAAAGAAGAAAAATTAGAAAAATTATACTGCAAGGTATAGTCTAGAGACTTGAATCATAAAAAATGGGTTTGTATTGAGAGAAATATGTGATTTATAAGAGTAAGGAGTGAAGAAAACAAAAGAAAAAGACATATCTTCTTCACACACTTCTCCCTAGAATGTGTGTGGAGTTTGAAGTAGATAGTAGCACTAACTTCTCAACAAAAAAATGTCTTGGGTTAAAATATCTCCTAAAGCTTGTGGTTCTAGACTGAAATATCTAGAGTTATTCATACACAAACCATGAAAAGTTTACTCAGTAGTTGACTCTCATGTAATAGAAGATTATATTGAATACTTGTGTCTATGAACAGAGAACTATATATGTAAGACGCATCCGTCTATTGCAAGCATTGTGCAACTCAAGTTCCAAAGATCCATAGTAGTAAGATTACGTCAATGATGTTGAATCGATCTTTTGTAACTTTGTGCATTGTGTTAAGATTTTGACATGTAAGAAATGAGAACTAGAGTTAAATTACTTAGGATAATTCTTAACAACCTAATCAACTATCAATTCAGTTACCTAGACAATGAAGACATTTTTTTCTTCATTTGCCAAGAGTGAAATGATTGACAAAATTCTTGACTAGAATAATCCTTAATACTGAATTACATCCAATAGTCTAGTATTAAGTTAAAAAAAAAACCAGACAACTCTATAATCTAATTCGTAACACCTTGATGGTAGGTAAAAGAGTGTAAAATTTGGACATGGATCATAAAGGTAGAGTATACTTGGTGTCAAAAGAAACGAAATCAGAGATTAATGTCTCTTAGAGCCACCAAAACTCAAGGTGTTTGACAATTGATGATACATTTCTTTAATATTCATATTCCTACGTACGAATTGAAAGCACTCTTTCGACTTTAGTCCTTCAAGCGTCAGCTTGATGAGAAGGGCCTCCACCTCCAAGCATAGATGAAAACGCTCTATCTCCCACACCTCCGGACCTGTGGGCCAGGGGAAATCTTACATGATTGAATAATAAAATTATTAATCTTAACGGATTAATGATGTATTATTCAGTCAGTTTTTCTTGTGTTAATTATGACCTTAGGTTAGTACAATTCCATGAAAAAACTTCCTCGAACTGAAAAAAAATTTGAAAAGAAAAACACTCCTTTGACTATGTCTTCACTAAAGGCATTCCATCCAGCGTAAGTTCCCATCCATAACGTTAATCTATAAAATATCTCACGCATAATTACTTCGAACATTTGGATCTACTCTACAAATTATTATTTTGAACAAAAAACAATAATTCATAGCTCAGAAAATCCAAATTAAAGTTGGATATCATTTCTTTCAACTATAGACTACACTTCCATGTGCAATAAAATCATGTATACATTCAAATAAATGTTATTTGAATGTATAATTCTAATTATCATTCTAAAATATCTAAACATTCTATAGAAAATAATCTGATTCTAACATATACTCTATACATATTTTAGAATATATATATTATTTTATTAAATTATCACTTGCTCATGTGAATAACACAATGGAAGTCTCAGGTTTAGAGAATGAAAATTCCTGAACTCAAGAATATTTCTCGTCTAGTAAAAGAGAGTTTGCAAGGTACTTAGCGCTTTTTGGTGTGCTCTGGAACTGTTCGACGAAGATCCTGCATCCTCCTGCCAGCACCCACCTCCCTGTCTGCGGATATACCCAAAAGAATGGGACGACCGCCCGACCTTGCTTTCCTCCGGGTTACAGTACAGCCAAAACCAATGTTCCCGAGCCTCGGAGACCAGTGCTGCGGCTGCCTCACATTCAGGGTTGCTTGTCAGGGGAAGAATCGCCTGTCTCATTCACGCTAATGTGTGGTCTCTTGTCGATCGTTCACCGATTCTGTGCTGCTACACTCCCACCATGTGATTGGCTTACCCTCCGTTAAAAAGTAACTAAAAGTGACTGGCGTCTCCTGATCCAGGGAATCTTTACCTCGTTTGTCCAACGAATCAAAAACGTAGTTTGGACGTTGTTACCCGCCCTTCCTTTTTCGTGCTTTGCCCTATGTAGCATAGGGCGGACATTAACTTACCACCTCATAACTCAACAGTCGCAGATGGTGGGTAGTAACGCGCCCCATTTGGACAACACTACCTCCGTGAAATGTGAATGAAACAGCATCTCCGCTCGAAATTAGACCAATGACTACCTACTGCACACAATTCTGAACTAGTCCAGGTTGGCAGAAACGAGACTTCTACTTCCCAACCTTCACATATATGTTTCCCACTAGAGCTGGAAGTACAGACCAAATATGCACGACATTTTGTAAGCACACACCATCAACGACCAAGCCTCCCATCGATGGGCAAGAATTGATTCAACCGTTGACTGTACCAGTCCAACGGGCAAAATGGACAGGAAAGTGTCCATGATTTATGTTGGCACCAATCGCGAAGTTGTAACTCTCCTTTCGTTCCTCCCAAGTGTGGAATCCCTACTATAGCCCGGGGGAAAACGAACTGTCAATTAGGTTGAGTAACGCGGGTCAACCGTTATCAGCAACCTCACTGAGTGCCTTCCAACTCTAAACAAAAACGTTTTTATTGGCTGAGAAAACAATGAAACCTATCAATGAGGTCAACTCGGCACATTCCGAACAATTCTTGCTAATTTCCTCGTGTACCTACTCCCGTGTACCTACTCCTCGTAGGAGAGTTGTTATGGGCCTTTCAATACTGGTTACAATACTCACAGCCGCTGAACCGGCGATGAGACTCTACAATATAAACCCTATCTGGGCTTGTCATGGCTGCCGATGCCAGTAACAAAATGTGCAGTGATACACATGAATTCGAGTTAAAACTCCCACGTAGCTCGTCTCAACAGATTACAATCCAATATCTTTCTCAAACTTTTGGATCTGGTTGAGGAAAAGCCAGGTCATCATAACGTGAGGAGCAATCCTGACACAGTATGTACCAAACCCGGAGTAGAATTTCAACGGACCATGCGACTTCAACGTTTGGAGGGCACAGTCAATTGAACCTGTGTAAGGATATTTCCCATCGGGGCCCGGCTGCATCTTTTGAATCTGTGTCTTCACAAAATCAAAGGGCAAACTGCAAGCTGAAGCAAAGAAACCAGACACGGCACTAGCACCGAGCACACTCTGTATGTCACCAAATCCCATCTCCTTCAGCAATTCCGCAGTTTGATCGTACGAAGCCAACATTCCCATGTTCAGAGCCATGGCTCTTGTAACAGTGGGACCAGCACCCTTCCACAACGCCAACACACCTTCATCTGCGCTAATACGGTACAACGCGTGGAACGCGTTCTGATAATTTCTTCGTTGAGCTAGCGGCAGAGTAGCATCCGCCTGCATTCTGATCAGGGCAAGATCTGCTGGGCTTCCAACACAAGCTCCAATTGCTCCGGCCGTCAAACCACAAAGAGCCTTCTGATACAAGGGAAGAGGCTTCCCATCGTTGGCAGCAACAGCCTTCGCCGTCAGAAGACGGAAAGTTCCGAGCCTAGCAGTGGTGTAAGTTGCTTGTCTGAGAAGTCCAGCCGAAAGACCCTGTTAAGAAACACCATTGCATGAATCATCGACCACAGACAGGAACAACCTATTACATGCTTTCCACACGACACGATGATCTCGATTCCCCTTGGGTGCTAACAGGACACCCATGTCGACTCGATCTTGCCAGGGTAGATCCAAAGGGCCTGATCAGCCCAGCTTTAGGATACGAGCGTACTTGTACACACACGAAAATACCTAAGAACACAATTCTTCCATCTTCAGTTAGACATGAGACATAGTTTGCATCCACAAGCCTAGAGCGCGTGCCGCCTCAACACCCATATGCAGACGAGCACTCCGGTGCTCTGCTGAAACTAGGTAAGTGGGAGCAGTGAGTATGGGTGAAGAGTCTCCCTTCCACTGGAACAGAACTTACCCCTGTCCACACCTGTCACCGCCTCCCTTTGTCACCACTTCGGAGGCTCCGTAGACCCAGTAAAACTGACCTAAGTACGTTGTTCAATTCCCAGCCTCAGGTCAAGCTATACTATCCTGGAAATAGCTAGACCATATTCACGACGATTGACCTGTTGCCCACCGAAAATTCGTGCTTCCAAACCCCGGCTGGGTTCGTTCATGATCAAACTAAGATCAGGAAGCATGTTTGAAGAAGAACTGATAAGCCCGAAACTTGAAGTTAGCATAAGGCTGCATCTACGGCGGTTTTCAACCTCAACACCTGTTTCTATGATGAAGGCCAAGCCCTAAACCGACTTTACAAGCAGCGAGGTCACAAGCCAATAGTACGTCTTCTGAATGCCATCAATCACGTTCAAGATCAACACGGTAAATCGAGTACGACAGAGAGAGCAGCGAGCGAGAAAGATCATACAAACATCAATTTAGGAACGCACGAGGATCAACGAACCTTGTAGAAAGCGGCGACGCCTTCGTTTTTCAACATCGTCCTCGTGATCTCGCTTGCGGATCCCTGGCCGAGCTGGATACGTACTTTGATCATATCCACCGGTTGAATAACACAAGTCGCTCCCATACCTGCAAGGCCTCCATTCATGAAGGGCTTCACGGTATTCCATACTGCACCGGGTTTCTTCTGCTCCTGGGCGGCTGCGACAGCGGCCATTTTGATCCCTTCGTCAGTCTCCGTCACCAGATTTCTCACTCTCCCCGCAAGACCAGATGCGGAGAGCAAACCCGAAGGCCTCGCAAAATGCGTCTCGGTCTTCAACCTTCTTCCGCTGCTGCTGTCACAACTGCTCCAGTGATCGATCGACGGGCAGATCGATGGGCTATACTCTCCTTCTCACCTCCTGCCTCGACGAGTATCTAGATCCAAATAAATGGATCCGATCTCGCAAGCCGGAGCGCAAGACAAACAGACGGACAAACCGGACGCCCTCGAGAAAACAAAGAGACAGGGCTCCGCGCAAGGAAATACTTCTTATATGACAATCACGTCTCTGCGAGCGTGCGTGGGTGTGGTGGGAAGGAGCCGTGCGCTCTCGTAGTTCACCGTCTCCCGTCCACGACCATCTTGAGAGGACGCCGACACTCTATTCTATTGTCTATGCTTCCATTCGCCGACTCAGTTCCACGGAAAAGGACAACCACTCGTCTTTAAGGCCTCCCTACAGTACTTCAACTTAGGACTTAGACTTTTCGCTTAGGTTGCAAGTTGCAACTCCGGTAACTCCAGACTGGTTACTTCTTAGGAGTAACCGGAGACCTCTACTTTGGAACTTTTAGTGAACTACAAAATTTTCGTCCAAATTAACATATATGAAAGTTTTTGTCATGAGGGCATTTGGTCTAGTGGTATGATTCTCGCTTAGGGTGCGAGAGGTCCCGAGTTCAATTCTCGGAATGCCCCTTGACATGAGTCGCAGGTCTTTTGCGTGGAATTTCCGTCCGTCGGGTAGGTCAAAGTGCGTCAACTGTGTTGAGATCCTGATCTCAATCATTAGCTTGGACTCTGTACTGGAGGCGTAGTCGTGAATGGGAATGATTGCACGAGAGGCAAGATTATAAAAGGTTTGCATATTTTAGTGCTGAATTGTCTTTGCTCACGCCCAAGAGTTAGAGGTTGTCAAAGTCAGCTGGCAGTAAAAGTTGTTTTTTTGGTTTGGATTTGTTTTTAGGCCTCTTTTCGCTGTGGGGCTTTCTGCAGCCGTATGCTGCTGCCCTTGCACAACATGAGTCCCCCCGCCAGGCGGACTCGACCCCACGCCGCCCGGGCTACAGGCGGATGGGGTAGCCAACAAGCAATAGCTTGTTGGCTGCAGTAAAAGTTGTTAACTTGTCTGTTTTATCCCTTCGAGGGGCATGGGACTGTCCTTTGTGGGTAACCACAGCGTACCCGGATCAGATTGCACACACAGCGACTTCTTGCACCTCCAAACGGGAACAGACGGGCTCGAACCCCAGACCTTTCGCTTAGAGGTCTGAGGCCTAACCAACTCAGCCACCGCTCTTCGGTGGCTTGGCGGAGATTATTTCATGAACCGGTATGTTGTAATTTTAGACAACAGCCATTTCGGCTGCATGTCGGTCTGGAGTATAACTAGCACGCGATTTTTCTCCATTTCGGCTGCATGTCGGTCTGGAGTAGAACTAGCACGCTACTTTTCTCCCACTGGTTGTTGTAGTTTGGTTAGTGGATTAAATGTTAAACATTGATTCGGAATACGTGTGAAAGAAATCCAAAAAGAATCCACTGGTTGCTGTAATTTTGCTATAGTTTTGCTAGTGGATTAAATGTTAAACATTGATTCGGAATACATGTGAAAAAAATTCAAAAAGAATCCACTGGTTGTTGGTTGGTGTAGTTTGGCTCGTGGATTAAATGTTAAACATGGATTCGGAATACATGTTTGAATTTCGTGGATTAAATGTTAATATTGCTTCGAATACATGTCAAGGAAATTCAAAAAGAATCCACTGGTTGTTGGTTGTTGTAGTTTGACTCGTGGATTAAATTTTAAACATTGATTCGGAATGAAGATTGCTCCCAGTTAAGGAATAATTCTTCTGAATTTTGACACCCTTTATTAAATTAGGTCAACTTACAAAATAATATATTGTCAACCATTGTTTACAGACCTGGAAGCAGTAGGCTTTTGATCCTGGTCACCTCGTTGTCATTAGTATTCTCTTTTACATAGTAAAAGTTTGTAGGATCGCATCTCTAATATGTTTTCCATACTTGACTCCATCTCTCTTAACTTTACATTACTTGATCACACTCTTGATTGGCTATAGTATATTCAATAAATCAAAATGTCATATTATCAAGATGCGAGAAGTGCATGTTAGTGTATCTACATGAAAAAATCAATTTAAAATATCTTTATAGAATATTATTAGCTCAAACTATTTCTTATTTGTTTTAGTGCAGTGTCTTTACCGTACCCTATTCTTCAAAGGCGTGGTCAAGTAATGCGAAGTTAAGAGGGGTGGGATCAAGTCCGACCAACATATTGGGGTGTAGTCAAGTAGACCTCTGTGTACATAGATGAACTCATAAAGAGTACAATATTTGAATAATTTTCAATACACGATAATATAGATTAACTGTGCTTTGTTCTTCCCTTCTTGGATGTAAGATTCCAACTACGTATAGTCCCTTAGAACTCATTGTTTTGATGAGGTTGAGAGAGCGAGCATACCAGTCGTCGTCGTCGTCGTTAGAAACCCTCCCGCTTGCATGCCGACGTCTAAAAGAAGAAATGAGTGATCAATAAAGAATAAATATCCTACCTAAAAATATTCACCTAATTATATATCTCTCATTGGATCTCAATTTTCTTGTGAGTTCCGAACTTCCACTTCCGAGCACATCACAAGAAAGTTGTAAACACGCGATGCAGTGAATAGCTAACGGATGAAAAGACCTCATCAAGCCGTACAAGAGAAAGAAAGACTCGAAGGACCAAGCAACTAACGCTCCAAAGAGAGGAAGAACATCGGAGCTAGGCACTGACTATCAGTAGCTCTAAAGTAGCTCTATTGCTCTTAAAATATCACACATTGATAAATCAAAACTCATGCACACAACATGTATACATGAAGTAGCATCGTCTACTGCAATTACTCTGTTATGGACTGTGCATGCTAAAGCTCTCGATAGAGCAATGAAAGCTTGCTGTCTAAAGAACGTAGTGCAAAAAGAAAGAAAATTTGTACCTCTTACTCTTCTCATGATAGACTCTAGCATAATCTTGAGGTGCATAACCATGCAACACTCGTGCTATAGCAAACACAACGTTCTTGATGACATCATGAGTAGCTATCCGCTTTCTCTCGTGAGGACAACGAGCAAGATGTTGATCCGAAGTGTCGAGCAAGACACCACACTCGCATGTGGACAATGTCAAAACAACAAGTTAGACCAAGCCTAGGTGGAACCTCATCGCTATAGAGAAGATAGTCGATGCGAGTCGAGACGTTCTAATGCAAGGTCCAGGTACGAGCCATGAGTCTGCACCTTTGTTTGAACAAGAGCAGAACCGAGTTCTAGTATCTTGTGAGATGGAAAGATCAACTAAGAGCACATGAAGAACCTATTAGAAGTGGTGTCTCGTCAAAGAGGACTGTAGTCCACATGATTCATTTGTAGCTAAGGTATCGCATCAGGGATGTGCCTCATGTGTCTCGAGAGTCAAAATATCTCTTGCATCATGCAGACACATCTGTAGTGGATAATAACCATCCTCCATCTTTGTCACATAGCTCTCCAGAATAAGTCTATTTCGAAAAAATGACAATAGAACCAAGGTGTTGAGAGGAACCCAACTAACCAAAAAGGCTGCTAGAGCAATCTCCTCCATAGATAATAAATCCATCTCGTCACATGATATATGCAATGATGTATGTCTACGTGTAGGAGGATTACACACTCAAAGGTCATTGATCCTAAAATGTCGCTAAGACCTCATGATCCTCCTATCAAACTCTCTAATACATGAGATGGAGATAGCAGATGAAGATACTATGTAAAATAAGTAACCTGAACGACGTGTTATGGAAGAAGAGAGGATACCGAAGGCAATCTGGGGTCCTCTAACCTAAAGAGATCCTAAATATGCAAAATGTTTTTTGCTAGAGCAACATCTAAGAACTGGGAGACGAAGTCTTCTAAACGCATCAGTACTTCAAAGATACGTAAACCATCTCTAGGTGTAACAAAGCCCTCTAAGAGCTAGAGGTCCGATGAAATATCTATGGGAGACCAAGCCCTGAACTTTGGCACCTTTACTCTCAACCCTACCAAGATCAATTGAGAGATGAGATGATCAAAGACATCACAGACTTTGTTCGACGGACTATGCATGTCATCAACTAGAGATGGAAAGACAGAACTTGGAGCAACCAAGACGGTGGCCAAGAGAGCTATATAGTGAGCTTAGACAAACAATAGTCCATCCAAAAGATCTCTTGGACGAGTATCTGCAGCGGAGTCGATGATTGTAATCTCTTCTATCGAAAGACTGTGTTGATAATAAAGAGAGGAAGAAGAACCATAGAACGATCGCACAAAAGAAAAAGACTCGCTAGTGATCTACTACCATCCATGAGCTCCCTAAAGATATAAGCAAAAAAGGAGGATAAATATGCTAGGGTAACTTTGACGTCGTTATATCACTTGGCTGGCTGCCTACTAGAAACATTTTTCATATCCATCTATAGGACACGCAATCGAGATGGATGTCTAAGAGAGCCTTAGTGTCCAAAAGGACATTGAATCACAACCTCCATGTGTTGCAACTCCAAACTGATGTAAGCAAATGTGCTTGAAAAGTATCTGTCGTGCGCATACACATCGCTACACAACATACATCGCTGTCAGAGAAACACCACACATACACATAACACATGGACGATGTCATACACATACACAAGTGTACCACAATTGTCACGTCAGTTTGGGCACCTCGGCTAGGTTGACCGAGTGCGAAGTGGCGCATCCCGGTAAGGCCGTTAGTGCCGTTAGGGCGAGTTGGGAGGAGAGTCCACTAGGGGTAAACTTCGCAGGTAGGGCTTGGAGGCCTTAGTTCTTTGAGTTGAGCCTTCAAGCTCCAGGCTATGGTGGATAGTCTAGTTGAGTGTAACCTGGATTCTCTTCGCGTTTAGAGTGGGTTTGGCTTGACCGTTTGTGAGTAATCCTTGTTGTGGTGTTGGAGATGGTAATCTCTGTATTCAGATTACTCAAAGAACTAAGGCCTCCAAGCCCTACCTGCGAAGTTTACCCCTAGTGGACTCTCCTCCCAACTCGCCCTAACGGCACTAACGGCCTTATCGGGATGCGCCACTTCGCACTCGGTCAACCTAGCCGAGGTGCCCAAACTGACGTGACATATCTCGAAGTTGAAAAATAATGATACGACTAATAAATCATAAGAGATTATCGTCGATGGCTATCAGTCGAATCTCTCAGCCATCCTTCATCATGACCAAATGTCTAACTGTCCTCAGTTCTTGAGCTATAGAATGAGAAATGTGTCCTTAAACTACGGTTGCCGTTACTTGAAAAAGCTCCATGAAACCACTAGAAGGATCGTTTGTCCGGAAACAATCTCATAGGTGCTCGTAGACCATCTTAGACAGACCTCCAGAAGATAGACGTGTAGTTGTACACAAAGCCTAGACAAACAAAGATCTATCAAGACATAATGGCTCCTCGCGTTGATAATCATGAATCTCATGTGATAGAAGATCACTCTGTGTGATGCAATAAAATGATCGTCTGCTCATAGAACATGTCACTGACAAAGAATGCAATGCTCTAGCAGCTCTACTATACTCTCCAACTTGACCTAACATCTTACAACATCGTATGCGAACAGAAGATGAGACGTCATCTGTAGAGCTAGACTCACTCCTACCTCTTGCAGCACGTGCTGATTCCTCCTATAAGACTGCTCAATCATCAGCACGGAATGCCGAAGATGAGCCGCCATCTCTCGATGTCTCACTCTCCCGTCTCGAGTATAACAAAGACATCAACGGGGTAGTAAGAAGAACAATAACCACGTTGTTTTGTACTTTGTTACATGCCAACGTGTAGGAGAGGTAGGCGGAATGCTTGTCTCACTTCATCATGGAGAGCATGATGTCGTGTTGCGACACGGCTCACATGTGAATTTAACGTAGAACTTATATTGTGTTGTTTTTTACGTCTCACGAATCTTTTCATGTAACTCGCTTGATAGCATATTAGGTATCATATTCATCGTTATCTGAGATGTTAGATTGCACGATAATGAGAAGTGTCAGCTAAGTGATCCGTGAACATTCGTGTGAGTGGCTTTTGTTGTCAAATTTGTGTATAAGATAGAGGGTCAAAGGTTCGTGGAGACATTCTTCTTTAAGTGATGTTTGATGAATGTGTCTTAGTGTCTTATGTGACGGATGAGGAGCTACGAGAGTTGTATTTACGGATGGAGGACTAATCCGAGTTCTAGATCTTTCATTTCCGAATCAATTCTATATCAAGTTTCACTACATCCATCGCGATCATTTTCGACAGTGGTTCGTTGTCTATTTTGACTATGAGTTCATGAGAAAGGTGATGGATTTGCCTACTTCGGTGATCTTATCGATCGTCACATACGGAGAGAATTGAGATCTGACGGTGTACATCTTACTTTGACGGGTGAATGGACCTGAACTTTCCAGTCAATGTTCCTTTCAGCGTCTGGGTTGATATCCGATGTCATTGTCGAGGAAGATCAACCATCGTGCGTGGATCACAAGGAACTTTGGTGAGGAGTACTGTAATCAAGTGATTGACTTCTTCATTCTCTTTTGTACTACTTTTCATCGTAGATTGATTTTCAAGGTCATCAACTTGACTTTGTATTGAATCTTGAGTATTCTCTGTGTCATTGTAATCTTTATCGTCTAGCAAGAATGATTATCTTAAGGTTGAGGTCCGAAGTACTTTTGTTCAAGCTTTGAAGGGATGAGAGTGTTTTAAGGTTACAACTCGTTCTATGGTGCCAAGTAGGAGATAAAGTGATCTCCAATCTTTTTTCTCATTGGTTCATTTTGACCAATCAAGTTCACCCAAATCTCAAGAAAAGTTTTGAGATTTTTGAGGTCTTCCAGAGGGTTATTTGCGAAGTGTGAGGTCTCGTCGGAAAGCTCTGAAGCTAGGTTACTAAAGGCGAAGATCAATCGATTTGGAGCTCTGATCGGGGTGTTATGATCGTCTAAAGTTAAAGAGGTCGAATCAGTATCTTGAGTCATGTTTCTGAGTAGTCTCGAGAGTTTAGGAGATGATCTTTCGGTGTTGTCAAAAGGATTGGATTGTTGCCGTCGAGCTGGTTGCACTGATTTAAAGTAGTCCTACATTAGGGTTGGATTAGACCTCGAAATGATCGATTGAAGTTGGCTGTGATAGTTGAGAAATAGATAAAACCATTTTTCTTGGATTCAAGGATTGAGTTGTTCCATGAGCATGAGATCGAATCTATGAGTGATAATTTCTAAGACTGAAGTGTGTCTTATCGGCTTACTGCATGTGAAATATCATTTCATTTGGTTAAGAGAATGTGTTGAGGTCGTGGATTTTAGCCACCAGGGACCGTAAAGCTCATAAGTTAACACAGACGAAAGACTTAGTCCATTTCAGACAGTTGTTTTGGATTCTAAAGCTGGAATTTTAGAGAGTAGTAATGAAGAGTCAGAGAGAATTTCTTGTGAAGTTTGGACCCAGTTGGAAGTTCTAGGTGAGAGCACGAGGTTGTCAAAGTTCAGATTACAGCATGGCGGGTTTCGAAGGAGAAGAGTGATTTCACCTACTTGACTAACTTCTACCAAATGACTTGGGATTTGGAGATGGAACTTCATGGAAGTGCTGCAAGAGAGATGAAGGAGCTATGTCGTGAATATAGCACGTAGATCGTACTCAAATAAGACGTTACACTATGTCGAAATTGCTGATTGAAAATCTCTAACAGCGAGATATGGTTGTCTTTGACATCACGTCTTGAGCTCATCGGTTACTTGTTGTGTGCATGTCTTATCTTATTAAAAAGCTTGTACAGTAGACTATCCGTTGTTGTAAGATTCATCTTGAATCATCTTCGTATCAACGAACAATAGGAAGTAAAAAAGTTGAGTGTTTAGATAGCTTGTCAGAGAAAACCGGTGAAAAGAATATTGCTAGTGCACATTTGAAGATGCTTTTGTGATGTAAGCACATGTTTATCATGTTGAATCCTTCTCATACTTAGAATAAGATTGAACGTCCAGTTGTGGTGTGTGGTGCACGTGTGTTACACTTGAGGTCAGGTTAGATCAGTAGAAACCAAGACAAAGCTTGATGGATTATGTATTGAGGGCATTAGTATTTCATCGAGTATGTCCAATTGTATCTCTCTACAGCTAGACACCTCGTGTATTCTCATATCAAACTTCATGCTCTACGACAATGAGATAACCAATGAGACAAGCGCGGACAAGAAAAACTCGTCTTGAATAATCTCAAAATAGTATTAGTGTGGACTCTGAACCACTCTCACGACTAACAATGTCATAATGATCGCACATGTAGACTTCCGTTCTCGACTAACATGAGCATCCCATGTGGTCCAATCATAGCTCTTGTGCATCTTGTGAGACTTTACCCCTTGTGAGATAAATAACTTATCGCACAACGAACATGATGTGTCTCGAGTAGATCTTGATCTCATGAGAGAGAAAGAGTACAAAAAAGACGATGTCCCAGTCAAATGATACTTGTAATAAAAACATCTCAAATATATATTTTCAAATATAGAACGCTAAGATAAAAAACACACTAAATGTAGCAAGAAACCTTCAAAAATCTCTAAAAAATCCTAAGCAGAAGATTCTCTAACGCTAAAAACCCAAAAGTATTTAATATTCACTCATTGCTTCATGAAATGTAAAATTCTAGAACCAAAAGAAACAAAAACAAAAAAAAGTATGTAAAAGAATCTGCACTAATCCACCGTGACACATTCCACCTTCTCAACCTACACTCTCCTCTCCTCTCAACCCCTCCCTATGAACTCGGGGGTTTTTTGTAAACAAACCAACCACAACAACCACCACCACCACAAGAAAATCACTCTCTGAGGTGCCTCTAGCGACACTCGTAGATCCTGTGGCAATATTATGGGAGCTCTTTCCGGCTTGAGGGTTCTGAACCAAGAATTTTGAACTACCGGTATGCTGGATATAATTTAGAAGGCAAGAATCTACACTTCTCATCGTAATTAGTATGGTTATATAATTATCATGGGAGGCTTTATGAATATCTTAAGACTATTTCTGGTTCATATTAATTGGTCATATACATTTCTACTTAGAAAATAATTCATGTAAACCATATTAATTATGGATATCTGCAATAAATATGTATATTTGGAATAGATTATATAATTTAACATAACAAGAACTATACGTTATAATAAATAAATGATATGTTCATGCAAAAGTATTTTGCAGTGCTCTAGATGAAATCTAACAAGAAAGAAATACATGAATTATATAAAAATCTACATATCTAGGTTAATTTTTTCTAAACTGAAGTACGTAGTGCGGAGCCAAAGGGCACTTCTTTGCCGGTCCTCTGGCCAGAAATGGCTTTACCGCGCACATACCTGCTTGAAGCAGATACTCCATGACTTTGTGGGTGTTATTGATCCATGTCTTCAGTGGGGTATCAGCAAGTCGGGCTATGTATGATCCATAGAGACCAGAAAGTTATAGTAACCAATGATTCAAACATGACTCTTGCGGGTTTACATTTTGGACAGGTTGCTTGAGTCGTATGACCGGAGGCCACAGTTTTTTAAATTTTTAATGATCCAACTAGCAAATGCTCATAAATTGCAACAAATGAATAAAGATTATATATAATATACTGTTTGATAAAATAATAACTGCTAGGAGAGTTCTAAGATATATCTCTTATTAATAGAAATGATTGAATAATGAAATCCAAACATTAAAGAGTATGGAATCATTTGTATTCTACCCTAGTTCTAAACTATAGTCATTATGATGAACAGTGTACATCATAGGTTTTTGACTGCATCTAAACCTAAAATGACGGCCGTCACAGCTGAAAACGTTCGACCAGTGCTGGTTCCACCTGGAGACAAAGATGGAGTGAAGCACACAACAAAACAAGGTAATTCTGATGTAAACCTCTTTTAAAGGTTGAGTACCAGGTCTCCACTTCCTCTCATTCTCATTACGGTTTAGGGTTAAACTCCGTCCTCAACTTACCCTACCTAAACACCTTTAGAAGGTGTCAAATGATAGACGATTCGTTTATGTAACCTAATTTGGCAACTCAATGACCTGTTCCAGCTCAAGGTTATCCGCGATCATTTCAACCGTGAACATATAAAAGTCGGTAGCTTCGCCCTGACGAATGCTACCGACGAAGCTACCGAATGAGCAGCATGAGATCAGAATACCTGCATGAACGTTGCCTGCAGGTCCAGTCTTGGGGCGCTGGCGTGAAGCCTATGAAGCTAAGCACCTCTGTACTTCAGTGGTGCGACACGAGAGATGTTGTACTAGTGCCATTGAGGGCTAGTCCTGCCCAGTCTCTGCAGGATTTGTTTGTGCTGTAGTGTAGTTAAAAGTCTGAAGAGTTTTAAGGCTTTTCGTGTCGTGCTCTCTGTTGCTTTACAAGCACTTCTGCAAAATCGTCTCAATCTTGAACTGATCCTGGTGTAAGGGGCACAAAAGTAAAACGACAGACCTGTCCATAGAATCATGTGCAAATTTGGACTCACAGTTAAAACTTCTCACAGTGTAAAGGTTTGGTACTCAGATTCTTCAGTTACGCCTTTTGTTTCAGAAGCAACCATGGACAGAAGGGTTGGTCGGGAGTACATACGAATGCTGATGGATACATGTCTGGATGACCGCCCATGCTCCCATCGCCATCACCGAGTATCTCTTCCGGTGGTTAATAGTCTCAGCGGATCTCTTCCTGTGGACGATAGCTTGAGTGGTCATCATGTTGCACTTCCTGGGGACGAGCCTGTGGATAATAAAGAAGGAGAAGATAATAATAGAAGAATGGCCAGAGAGGAGGATGAAACTCAAACGAGAGATTCAAGTGGGCAAGAACCTCTAGCTAAAAAGGACCACTGAAACAAGATACAAGGGGATGGGCTAGATGAGATGCAATTGCTCAGGCTATTCAGGAGCTCAAGAACTTCATCGTAGCAACTGTGAAGAGCGTATGAGCCATAGCCTTCAAGCCTATGAGTCATAGCCTTAGCAACACTCAAGCAAGTTGAGTTTCAAGGGTGCAGCGTGCAACGCACCGTAACGAAGGAAGCAGCCATGGACAGAGAACCTGTAATAGACTCTGTACGACTCGAGATGTTGATATGGTTAGAGTTCATAGATCTGCATTCTCGCTCATTATAACGTCATAGATGTAAGAGAAAGAAAGATGTTTCTCTTGCCATTTTCGTACCTTGATGGATCAGAGGTAAACCAGAGCAGGAAAATTGTCGGCTAGCTTTCCCAGATAAAACAGGGGAGTCATTTTGCCCTGACTTTTTACTTCTTTCTTGTGTCCAATGACACTGCGTCTTGTGGCGATACTCCCGCGTAGTAGCCGTGAACTTCGTTTGTCATTGATCCCTTATCCGGAGAGCGAGCACACTGTAAGAACCACCGGAACCTCTTCTTTCCAACGCAACAAAGCCTAAACAAACCATCATGGTCATCTCCCGAACACCAACAACTGCAATCAATGGAGACAGCAACTCCAGATCTAGAAGAGTACATCACATCACCCTTAGAAAATACGCAGCAGAAGCAGCAGTTAAGTATACGAATTGATGATGACAAAAGGGTAATCACCTTGAAATTCGATGTACGCCGATATTTCTCTATCTTCCTGTTTGTCCGTAAACCATACTAATGTCAGCATCGTGTACTGGATGGTTGAGTGCTTTCATAGGGATACTTCGAATCCTCCCAAGCGAGGCAAGCAAAATCTTTTACGCATGAGATACAAGCTCGTGAACCCGAGGCTCCGGGACCTGCAGTAGAAACGAACAGAATATGATGATCAAGTCCGTTGTTGATTGCCACCTGCGTCACTACGATGAACAGTACAGTAACTACTAGGTTACTTTATTGCGCATAATACATCAGAGCCATTTCCTGGGCATGTAAATTGTTCTACACGAGTTTCCGTGCTCACCAGATTTCACCGTGCCACGCAATCTTGGTAGAATTGCTTGCTCGAGTTGATTCGGAAGATTGCTGTAGAAAATTTCCTTCCGGATATAGATAATATACTCCGATAAACAAGGTTTTACAATTTAGATATTCCTATTGCGTATACTTATCTCATTCCAGTTCCGATGCAAGGTTCCCTCGAATATCACAAGGTCCCTCGATCGGTGTTGTTGTGACACACATCTCCGCGTTTCCATCACTGGCGCTGCGTTCCAGGAAAAAAGACTTCAGCAAGATCTGAAGAGCCAAGGACCAATGTTAACCTCCGCAGGGCCGCTAACAGGCAAGACGAAACTGCTTTTCAACTCATGTGCCAGTGCAGAATTACAGGCATACGTACAGTCTGTACAGTCCAACTGTACCTTGGATGCACGAAAGAGTTGATGCTATTTCGCATCAATCATGATTTTAACCTGAGCTGTTGCCTTGTATCTCTGATAGAATCAGCCTGTCCTCGACCACTTCATCCATGAGATCAAGTGTAAGCACTGGAAACAACGATGTGGTGAATCGTCGAACGCATTATGCAATTAGATACGGACCAGTAGTAGAATAGTGCATCATGGAGGTTTGTGATGTGCAGAGATATGTATCAATGAAGCCATGGCAGCTTGCGTGCTAGCGGTAGAATAATTTAAGCCTGAAACTCTGTTGAGAGAAAAGGCCTGAGGATCAGTCGTAATAAGCTGACAGTCATGAAATGTTATGAGATTCAAGCGACCAATTTTATTTACAGCGTTGACATTTGAGTTGGTGTGGGTTTCTACAAGGACAAGCAGCTGCAAAGTACTTGTCAAAGGAATGAACATCCCGAGCGAAGGCGTCGTGCGCGCGGGAACTAGAACGAACATCACAGAATTTCTAGAGAAAATCCCCGATTTTTTCTAGAGATTATTATGTGTACCACAGAGTTGCAAAAGAAGGTGAGGAAAGATTGTCCCATAAGATGTACATATGAGCTGCTCACGGCTAAGAGTTTATTATAGCACAACTTTTTCTGATTTCCCCTTGCGTCCCAGTTAACACCTGAATGGCTCCCAGCTTCACCATGGACGCTGCGAAATCGGCAGCGAATGAATTGGTTGATAGCATTGTGTTGATGGTTTGCAAGCCAGTTGGGTTCTTGATGAGTTCAGCATCTGACGCAAGAATTCCTTTCGAGTTAAGAACGTTCGTGAAGTAAGCAGTGTCGAGGTTCTGATCTGTAGAGTCGAGTGCCATGAACGTGCTGGGTGCGTTGAATGGGCATCTAGCCTTGAAGAAATCGACGAATGTAGAGTTTATGGAGGGATCAGAAGTGTTGAACACGCCGTTGAAGTTCCACACACGCTGAATTACATGTAAACAGCGAGTCCTGCCAATCGAGTGTGCACCTGCATAACATACGCAAATTAATTAGAAAATCCGAAACAACTCTTAGCATCGATCCAGGACATTGCAAAAGATCTAGAAGCGCAGCTCAGAATGGTCAGAATGGTCTTCTGAAATTCTCACAAGACCATTCTGACATCTTCTGAAATGCCACATAGGTTTCAACCTTCAGCATCAAAGAAGAAAGCTGTAAACTTGCTCTTGTGGCAGTCAGGTATGGAATAACACACAAGCAAAACTCTGTGCAATTAAATCTGTTATGGAACAAAGCACACTTTAATCTTCATATTCGAAATTGAGTTGTGAAGTCCTTACACATAGCTATTTGCAGTACGGTGAATTTAGTAGTCACAGCTCTTAGTCGATTAAGGAGGACGTTCAAAGAAGTACCTGAGAGTACAATCATGTCCTTCGTGTCGAGACCAAAGACACCAAAAGCTTGGACAAGCTGGCCGAAGCTTAGGGACGGAGCTGGTATGCTGGCTACGGCCTCTGTAGCAAGAGACACAATTCCGTCTCTTCGTCCTAGGGGCACTTGCCAGGTAACCTGACCAACCTGTACATGTTGCCAGTAAAGAGCATATCAGTATGACACCGATGAACTCCAGTTCACTAAGGCTTCCAACGCGGAAGCGATCTGAACTGAGAGTTTGAGATTGCGATTCTGTTCGCCGTACGCCTGAGAATAGCCAGACTCTACATACCAAAGAGAACATAGAAAATTGACTTCGAAACTGGAGGAGGAGTGAAACTTCAAGAATACTTGGAGCAACAACCGCATCAGTACAATAAGTACGATCATGTTTCAATTTCTATGACGCAGGAGCTGATCATCTGTGCACGAATGAATCCACTGGTGTCTTCGCAGAAACTCAATGGTACGCCCGCAAAGGAACTCATGTGGAAGCTTGTACTACATATATGACATTAAATCCATGTTGGTTAAATTTTATACCTTGGAAGTTGCACTCTCTGCTGCCAGAGCCAGAATATCAGCGCATGATACGACACCCGGACACGCCGCCTCAACGTCCGCCTTAACGGCGTCGATCTCTGCGAATCCGATCAGTGAGTTGGCGTTGGGTGTGGAATCCTTCTCAGCTGGAATTCCGTTCGTTGCGTTGAGGAGCACAGATCCATCACACCCCTGCGCTTAGAGAGATTTCGGATTAATAAACGAGGAGCAATATACATCAAGGACTGCATAGGTGCCTCAACTTTAGCTCAGAATGATTCAAGACTGTGTCCATTGGGTCCTCTAAAGTGCAGTAAGATTTTATCCTCACGGTTGCTTTCTTCTACCAAAGCTGCTTGCAAAGATCATTGAATGCAATTCTCATGTGCACACGCTCGCTAAAGTAATCAGTGCATTTTGGTCTACTACGGATTCAAACAGATCAAGCTCTTACTTTGAGTGACCACGTTCTACAACGTGTGTTACAAAATAAATACCTTGTTACGTACAGTCTTCGGAAGTTTCGACAGAACAATAATTTTCTAAGATATTCTTTGAGCTTCTAAGAATCAAGTGAAAGAACTGCTGCAAAAGCACCCAGGATTGGAGTTCTTCGTTTAATTGCTGCTGGTGAAGTCTGAGTATTCTGAAAATCAATGAGCTTTTGGAGAACTATAGGTGACCTACCCGGACGAAGCAGTCGTGAAAATGTAAGCGCAGAAGTCCAGCAGCCATTCCAATGTTAGAAGCAAGAATTGAGTCAATTCTGCTCGTAACAATGGCGGTTAGGTTCGGGCAACTCGTATTATAGAAGCCTAGAGAGAGCTGACCAGAGCAAACTGGTAGCAAGAAGAGGATTCCTGAAAGGAACAAGACCCATCTCAAACTGGCAGAAGCCATGTTATCTAAACTGTAATCAATTATATTTTCAATCGTTATTAGATAGCGGGACCTCGATCAGAGCATAAGATTCGATCGACGTACAAACGATCGGTACCTTCCTGCACATGGTTTCCAGGTCCGGAAGAAGCAAACCGTCAGCAACCTCGTCGTAACAACCGTCGACTTGCATGTTGATTGTAGAGTTAAACCTGACGGACTTGTTTCAACCGGTGAACTATTTTCAGCCTGTTATTCTGCATGCGTAGTACTACGTTCTCTCTATGATATTCATTATCTCGATTGCAAGACACATCTAGCTTTGTAGAAAACTCAAACCTGACTCCCATGAATTCCCCACCATAAAAAGTGAGAGTCAGACTAGTACATAGTACTCACGCAGAGATGTGAGTGAACCCTGCAGACGAGCTTGGCCAAGTTGGTAGCTTGCACTGAGCTTCTTCGGCTGGGGGAATTTTATGCGATTCCATCTCCCTGATGGCCACCAATTCCGTGCCCGGAAAGACATGTTGGACACGAAGATCCAGCCCCAAACCCCCTGATTCAGGAGCAAGTGCTGAGGGCAACAGCGTGTACGTCAGTGACTAAACTACCGGCATTTCTCGCGAAGAATTTCTGGGGTAGATTCTTGTGTGCATAGTTGTTAAAAGTAGTGGTGCCCGTTGCAACCTCTGTTGAGTGCAAGCCTATGGATGCCAATGTTTCACATACATCACCAGCTTGTTCTATCTAATTCTGGGCGAGGACAGGACTTCGTACGTATCCTCTGGATCCACTCTTTTGTTTGATTTCTTTCCGAGCTGTTCTCGCCGTGCGCGGATGACACACTCGCGATCACTGCAGCTCCCCGCTCGCGAGAGCTCGCGCGGGCCGCCCATGGGGAACCAACTCGACTTGGTGTCGCCACATGCCAACCCCCTCGAGGACTGTAGAGGAGAACTGCGGACATCTTTGATTATCTTCGATCGTCTGATTTGTATACGTATGTTACCTTCAGCGCTGTCTTAGCAGCACAGTACTCGTTGACCTTACGCCAACATCGAAAGATTGCCACTTTCAGTAAGGACTACTGTACTTGACAGTGTTCTTAGTATTCATGGCCCCTCCATCGAATGGGTCCCTCTCGATCGATCTCTATACCATATGAGCCTGGAATTGATCAGGATTACAACATTGCCGGCTTTCTTACGTTACCTTCAGTGTGCGGTTGTTGTTATTGTTCAGCAGCCCGGATCCTTGAAGAAGACACCAATCTTCCTTCAGAAAAGCGTGTGTTCTGACTAAGACCTGAAAGGTATGTCGTGTACGTGCAGACATCGTCCCTGTACTAGATTAGTGATGGGTGACTTTATCGACATGTATGTGTAGGTGTGCCCTATATATGTCAGCCTTCATCCGAGTAATCAAAATAACTGTCTAGTGGGAACAGAGATTCCTGTCTCACTGTTGCGACATTCAGAAGGATGAAGGCTTAACTTAACGTCCGGAAAAGAAGAAAATGGAAGAACGAGGTTCCGCAGTTATCTGCTGCGGTCTATAACATCTCCAAGACTTGATTGAATGAGATGTGATGGCAAGGAGCCCGCAGGGACCTACAATCTGGTACGAGTGTAGTACAGTAACAGATATCCTTGATAAACATTCGAAAGATCGGGGCTTCTTTCAGGGTCCGTCAATCGTGTTCCATGAATGTCCTCAAGTCTTGGCCGGGGCCACGTTTAGCGAAGACTGAACACAAACCACACGCCAGATAAAGAGTTCGGATTCACATCAAGTGGGTCGAATTCAGGCTAAACTTTACACAGTCTTCTCAGTGTTTAATATTAATATCAAATACTTTATTGACATTTCACTTCCTTGGATTGGAATTTCATGCGATAGGAAGCAAAATTGCTCACCACTTGGCGCATTTCTACCACTGTCGACTCCCTTAGAAATAATTCAGTTAATAATTTAAAATTTCCAGTACTACTGTAAATCAGTTGATGCCTATGTATAAGTATGAATGGGAATTGTCCCGCAAGCTCATATGGCGTCCAACTCTTTTACGGGATACATCCTCAAACATATAAATAGTGAATATAAATAAATGATGACGTCATGAACGTTCTCAGGGTTAGTTTCCATGCGTATTCCGAAGGAGGTTCTCAAAGCCTCATGTGTGGATAAATGTGGAAGAAAAGATCTGGGTCTTTCGTTTTCCCATTGAATAGCTACAAATTAACGCCGAGATGGGAGTCCTCAAGATTTTTGAGTACTCTCTTGGAAACCCTCTGCTTGCTCTACCCCAGAACGTTTGATGAACTCGCTCTACCGGTACCCTCTTTTCGATTTACTCTTCCTTCTTATCAGTTTACTACTTGATCCACCCCTCACACTGGAACCTACTTGGAAAGTCATGTCAGAAGTTTAGTTAGAAAATCGACGCTCTTCAATTTCGACTAAGCATTCGCTTTTGCCCCACTCTTGCTTGAAGCTTACCCGTGCAAAGAGAAAATATAATCGCAAGACATTACTGAGACACGTCAGAACCTGGAGTGTGACATGTAAGTACAACTAAGCGGGGTAACTTGGGACCTTCGGTTGTAAGTGAAAAGGGAACTTACTGGGAACTTACCCTCAGTATTTTCGTTTTTGTGTTTCCTGTATTTCGAAAAAGAGTTAATGGCGCCTTAATTCAAAGGTAGACGCCCAAGTGAAAGACTCAGTTGCATTTGGCGGTTCATTAACTAGCTAGTAGGCAGCCAGCCAAGTGATGTAACGACGTCGAAGTTACCTTAGCATATCTATCCTCCGACATTCTCTTCCCAAACCATCGAAGAACCATCAGAACCAACTTGCCGACATTTTTTGTTCGTACGTTACAAGACGGTATGTAAGGCTAATATGAATAGCACATGGGTAGACAAGAGGAAAGAGACAGATGACTGGGAAAGTTTTGAGTTAGTCTGGTTGTAATCCAGCGCTGTTACTTATGCATCTGGAAGATCAGCGCAATCGGTAGGATTGTAGTGAGTCTAGCAGGTGAGCCTGCTACGTGCTGGCTATCTAAGTTTCCTAGTGTTTTGTGGTGCCTTTCCACCTGTCGATCGAGAGGCTTCCACTGACCTGCTTGCACTCCCTACGGGCAGATGAGTTTGTCTGTGTTTCTCGCTCATTCAAATCTTCTATCTTGTTTATGCATCAAGCAGAATCAGAATTTGTGGAGAGAAAAGAGGATTAATGTCTGAGTTGCGCGCTTGATTCGACGGAGAAATGCGAAAGTATTCTACAGTTTCTCTACCTTTCAGACTGGCGCCGCGTCCATTTCTCCACGAATGCTCATCACGTTTAATCCGTGGATATGTGGAGTGTTTCTTCCTCACGATGATCACGAGCCACGAGAATCAGGAAGTGGAGTGATGCACGAGAATGATCACGAGGGATGAAGTAGAAATTTCATGAGCTGTGATTTCTGTTTAGTATGTCCAACGAACCGTATACGTAGTTCTCCACCTCCGCATGCATTCACGAGGAACATCTCTAGACAGAGCATGCGCAGCAGTAGTCTGAATACCTTAACTGCATTGTCGAGTCCATTGTCGAGTCCGATCAGAAATTTACTTCCTCAGTCCTCTTAATGAACATCTGATCTATCTCAGACTCTCGAAGTTCAAATTTTCTTCCTCGCTCCCCAACCGACTAGGATCCCGGTACCGAGTGTGGGAAGATAAACCACGTGAATTTGATGGGTGTATCACTAATGTCCTGATCGATATCCCCTGCCTGCGTTCTAAACTTAAGTCGGAATGAACTACCAGATTCTTCTTGAACCAGTGATCTCCCGCTCCCAGTCAAACTCTTTCAATTCTTCACTTGGTAGCCAAAGATTTATGAATTGCGGGTACGAATCCAGAGTTCAGAGTATTCTCCACAACTGTGACACTTTCCTCACTCTTCTAGCTCTTCCGCTGAGCTATCCTGTTTTCCCCTCTACTTCATTTCCCACGTGCTGGATTACTTGAACTGCGGGTGTGCAGATGTCCTGACAGATCAGTTCTGTGATTACATCGAACCCAGTCCTTGAACTGCAGCTTACCTCCTTTCACCACCAGGGACACGGAGCACAACCAGTTCACTTGTCTCTGCACATCAACAACTCGTAACGACTAGCAGTAATTTTAACAGGAATCACATCTCTGCGAGATGTCCATTACTATCCCTCAGCTAAATGATTCTTGTGGCTCATAGACTGTTCAAAAAGTTTCTTCAATGAGCTTCTGACAGTCATCAGTCTAGGGAAGCAAAACCACTGCACATGCCCAGAGAAAAAGTCCGTGTGACGTATATGATCTATACGGTAGAGTCAACATAATAAGTCGACCAAGCGACGTTCGAAACCGTTTTTGTTGAAGAACCAAATGTACATTGTCCTGCTGCGTGCAGAAAGTAAAAAGTCGGTAATAGAGTGCATGACGGGATTGTGGCTCCGTTCTCTAGCGCAGCTCGCGTGGAGTCGGAGTTTGCCTTGATCATTTTCGGGGTTGAAAGCGCAAGCGTGATTGTTCGACTAGTTGTGAAAGCTTTGAATCTGTCTGTCTTGCAGAAAAGTGAAGAGAGGAATTTTCGATAGCGAATTTCCGTGTTGGTAAAGCTCAATGGATAAGTAGCTCTTGCGATTTCACTCTCTTGAAGAATGTTCGCGTGCTAGATTTTAGTCTCTTCAAAAATCGCGTGTACAGGATTGAGTTTCCACATGCGCGATGAGCAAATTGGTATGATTAGATTGTTCGGTAGCATTTCGGATATCAGGAGTTGCTATGAGAGTATGGAACTTGCCCGTTCTGTTGCTCGCCCCTTTTGGAGAACACATCTTTATTAGATAATTCTCCGTGTAGTCGTTTCATCTCTGCCCTAAGCGGTGTTCTTCCGTCCATCTCGGAGCGAGATGATTTGGCTTGAATGTGATAATTCTGACGTCCCGCGCTCTCCATCTGCTCAGTACTCTCCTTTCTGAAGATTTGACTGTGACATTATGACCTCGACCAATGCATACGACTTGGACCCGCACCCGTGTCCGCGCAGTCCTCTCCACAATGCGAATCTTGTTAAACCGAAAGAATTCCCAAACCGTCGGGAACCTGTATGAGCACTGAGGACGAGAGTTTTAACTTCGAATGACTGAAGAAGATCAGATGTTCACAGGGGGACTGAGGAAGTAAATTACTGCGAGCTTCATGCAGAATGCTGACACTAAATATAAAACTGGAGAGTGAAGAACACCCCATGACAGCACGTGCAATAAGGCAAGGAAACAAAAAGAGCCCGCCATCGAGCAGTATGCATTATTCTCTGAAAGCAAGAGCAGACAGTTCCCACGAACCGTCTAGAGCTATAGAGTTCTGTCATCTTCAGGTAATAATAGCCTCTAATGACAACCAGGTCTTAGTTAATCAAAACAGGAACTAGAGTGCTATTTTGGAATTTCAGTAACCTACCTAGCAGAGAAACTGGTTGAAATATGATATCATGCATTTAGATTCATCAGGTTTAAAAATTTATTTTCACATTGTTAAAAAAGATTTGAACAATTAAGTGATTTTTCTTATAAGGAGACTATAACTTGATTTCAGACTGATTGTCAAAATCTTATAATATCCAACATATTAGTTTTGAGAGAATTTAAATTTTGATATTTTATAGAGATAAGATTTTAAATAGAATAAGATACAAATAACAAGACCTAACATATATTTCACTAAAGATGAAAGAAATATAAAAAATAAATAATATTTTTAATTTATAAATATATGTTGAATGTACAGTTATATTGAGACATAGGTCATCCATGGAGTTCATGGACCACTCAGACTCATATCTTGTAGAAGTTAGCTTTAGCGAAAGAATTATACAAAGATATGTTAGATCACATTAAACACAAGGTCATCATAAACATGAAGTGCACGAAATTTAAAAAATTAGAGGAGAAATCCATTCAAGATATTTTTAGGAAGTTCAGCTACATGAGGAGCGACATGACAACAAATGAAATCAAACAATGGGATATGCTCTACTCTTCTCATGATTCACGTAAATAAAGTGAAACTAAGACTCTGAAGAGTCAATATTTGCGACTTCAGTACTCTCTGATGCTTCATCATTGGCTATCTCATGTCCATCCTGATCTTCATCGATATTTTTGTCTTCTTCCTCGACTTCTTCTTCATTATCATCTGTAGATCGAATGCATGCTTCAACTGTTATCTCTTGTTCTAGTCTAGTTCTTTATTTGGACTACAAATGTCTTACGCAATCGATTACTCATGGTAAGAATAAAAATCAAAAGCTAAAATTCATACTTCTGAAATATCTAACTCTTGTTTGTGGAGTGCATGTCTTCTTCTACCACCCAGAACCTTACGTCTCTTTGGATAATATTTTCTGATCTAAAGATCAACCGACTCGATAGCATACCACTGGATTTATATCCTACAAGGTTATTTGCTCTCATTATGGGTCAAAACTCATAACACTTTATAGACCCAAAAGGACTTGTCGTCCTCCACAAGGACAGCAAGTAGTTGATTCTCTCCTAAATCTTTAACATCACCAATCTTGTATAGAAGGTCGTATGTAATACTTCTTGATCTCGTTTGTCGTGTTCTTGCATACAATGGTCTTCTTTCACCAAACTCTAGTTTTTCCAGTTCATCATAGTTATCACTATGTTCGGGACAACTGTATCTCTACTGTTAATATCGTCTGAAGGAGTTTCATGCCAGATCCGTTGTCTCATCAATGAAAATGAACGCTCATATAATATTTGCCTGGCAACTTGTTCTTGATCGTAGAACCAATAATTCTATCATGTTTTCTCGATCTCATCCAAATACACGTAACATGTATTTTGAATATCTCTTTCGATGCTGAGGACATTTGTAATACGTTGGGTCCACTTTCTTCCTCTTCCATCGACTTTAGCACGTTTTTCTTCTGAGTAAGACTTGAACGGTAGTAGGTCTGATGTATGAATTTCTCGCTTGGTGGGGAAAAAATTCTAACTGACGAACTCTTTTTGTTGGGATCCAGTTGGCGCTCGTCTTTTTTATTTTTGAAATGTTGGTTGTAAGTGATATCATGAAGAGATCGAAACGAGGTACTTCTTCATTAAAATGCTTGAAGTTGTAAGTTTCTTCAAGAAGAGTAACTTGAGGTCACGAAGTGTATGCTTGTCAGATGACGTCACTGAGTTGTGGCAAGGTAAAAGTGTTCTTTGAATTGAGAGCTGTGGAGAATCTACTGAACATTTGATCAACACGATCATGAGTATGTCCTACCATGAGAAAACTTACTTTTATTTCTTGAAAATCTGCCTATCTACTAACATAGCAAGATATACGAAAACAATGTTATTTTTGTTTTTTCTTATTGTGTTATCTAACTGTGCGTATAAAACTGATGGTAAAGGAACTTCCCATTCAAATATCATACAGTGCAAAATCGATATAGTCATATTAGAATCAGACTTAATATTTTTTAAGGTAAGGAAGACTCTAGTTTGAAATGTCTCATTAAAAATTATAGCACCTACAAGATGAACTCCTACCACAGAAGAATCGTAAACAACTTTCAAAACTTTAGAGAAATGTAGAACACATATCTTCGTCTGATCCGTTTCATCTATGGATCAATACACGTAATCTTTGGATGAAGATAGAGCTTTCTTTTTTCTCCTTGGACTAGTACCACGTTCGTTAGCTTGTTGACGACGATGAATCTTTGAACCAGTTATGGCAAACTCTATAAACATATAGTATAAACAAGTCAGACAACATCTCGACACAATGTTCATCCATGGACCTCATGGACTGCTCATGTAAATAATTACTCTAATTACTATTGCGAGTTACGTTATTCAAAGAACAAGCAAATTCAAGAAAAAATACACAATTGTTATCTTTTTTGGTCTTGCATGTGATAGGTCTTGTTGATTCTTCATCTGCTCACAAAAGTTACACCTTGAAAATCTATTATGTCATGGAATTCTCACCAACGGATAGTACTGATACGAATATTGGGTTAACGAAAAAAAGACACAAAAGCTTCATCTTGACCTCATGAGTCAAAGAGGAGATGTCTATCTTATAGTAATCGTAAACTTTACTTTTTGATAGATTGTTGAAAAAATGATACTTGGTTGCGTTAGGCTGTCTCTCACAATGCGACAAGAAAAATAAGTCCAACCATTCTTGTAACAAAAAATCTTCAACACTCTTCTATGGTAAATAAACGTATTTGGAGGTTGGATAACGATTGAGATTGCTCTGGATTCTACCTAGATGATCATTATCTACACAAAAAATTACCTTGAAAGCTTTACAACACACATCACTTCTACTATAAAGATTATACACTCTCTGTTTGCTTGTTCTAGAGAGTCTCTTCTTGGACATCTGAAATCTAGAAAAACATATTTTTCATTATGTTTCAAGTGAAAATAACATTTAATTGTAGTTTCAGACGATAACAACCCATGTTCCAGAAGCGTAATTTCTTACAACAAAACTTCCTCCCATCTTTTCTTATAATATCAAGATTTATTTTACAATAGATGAGTTTTTCATCAACTTTTCCAAGGGATGCGCATTCGGATGGTTGATCAGAACTTCTCTGAGAAAGTGAATTGCCTCGTAAAGTTTCTCTGAAGCATTGCATCTCTTCGATCTCTAGTGAACCATCTGTAGGTTGCAAGTCTCTTGATTGACGTGTCTCTTTGTCTTAGGTACGCACTCCACTAGCAAGACCTTCACTTATATCTCTTGGAAGAGCAAAGGACTCATTTGATACAGGCGAATGAGATATCGATAGTTCATAGCAATAGTTGCCGCTTCTCGTGGATTAGGAGACAAAGTCTAATTCTAGTGATAATCCTCTTCCTAGTGATACAATATCGGATTGAGATAGATCATCTTTGTCGTCAATTTCTTCGCTTGATGAAGAGATATTTCTAACTGCGTTTGCTTGTCCGATTCTAGACCCACCAGGTATAAGTAACCTTGAAGGTGTGGGAAGAACTGAAATGATACACCTTTTGTAGCTTATCCAGGCAACTTGATGTTGGGTGTTATAACTAATTTGCAGTCAGCGTCAACCCTAGTACAACTCTCTCTGGAGATAATTCCAACTCTGGACAACATTCGTCCGAAGTACTGTCGCCACCAACTTCTGATTTGTCAGTTGAAATCTCCTCAATCTTGTCGTTCGAGTCAAGGTGTAAATAGTCTGATCTTTCTCGGATGGATTCATCTATCGATCAAGTGATCTAACGGCTAGAGATAAATGACCTCTCATAAGAGACTCGTCTAGACACTCTTCTGCAACCATTTTGCATAAATGGACTGGATGCTCCATGAACTCCACGGGGTGCTCGCACCGTGGTTGCATGACTTCTTAGAACATTCTCCAAAAGCGAGAATTTCTCTAGAATTAAGCAACTGCTCAAGCACGGGAGCTTGCTTGTCACTCGACGCTCAACAAAGTGGAGTAAATACAATACATGTGGTGTGTGCAATTTTTCTTCTAATCTCTCTCGAATCATCAAATTCAAGATCAACAAAAGTTCCATCGAAGGTCAACTTGTGGCACCAATTTGTATCCTCTTCTATAGGATATTTGTCTGATTTCCATTTTGGACCTGTTTTATCACCTAACATTACAACAAAAAAAGTAGAAAAAAGTAAAAATGCAAAATTGATAAATGTATACACTTAATCTCTATAATCTATATAAAAAATAACAAAAAGTAAAGCAAACATAGTCGTGAAAGTGAGAAAGAAATAATAATCACCGATGTCCTATTTTTATAGCGGAGGTAAGAAAGATGTGAATATTTATTTAGATTTTCAATTTGTGACTTTTCCATCCACCGATGGTTTGGGCTGGTGTTTTTTTATATTAATCTCGACTGTCTTTAAGAAAAATTATATAAGGAGGAGTCTACTAGTTCATTTCTTATTATTCTTTTCACGAGTTACCGGCTGAAATTTCTCTAGAGATAGACTCTGCCCCCTGTCTTGTGCAATAATTTTATTTTTAGCTTGAGATACCTACATCGGATTTTGACCTCCAGGTAAAAATCCCCAGTTTGCTTTGAATATAGCTCCTAGTCAAAATGTGCCGTATACGGTGTGTGATATTTTCTCGTTGGTTGCGTAATAGACATGAAAAGCGAAATGGTTCTTCATGGATGGTTTGTTGAAACTTGACGCGTTACAGCTGATGCTTGTGGAGAGCCGTAAAGAACCCATGATGACAAGCTTTATCGTGCTCGTTTCACTTGATGTTAGGTCAGTCGAGGTACTGCTGATCAAACCGGAAAGAGTCATTACGCATTATGGCTTGCTTGTGAAGAACTTAGCAAAGGACAAGAATTTTACCCACATTTGCAAAGAGATCAAGGTTGGGCTTCTCACACAAGTGAGTTCTTGCTAGAATCATTTCAAACGTCAGTTGTAACATGCTCATGAAGTTCATGGATCGAGTCGTCTTCAGACACAAAAAGCTCATGGAATTCATGAGATATCCGCTCCGGCTCGCGAGCAGCCCATGAACTTCAAGGGTTGTTTGTCACGAAGAGCAAGCAGTCCATGGAGTTCATGCTCAAAACCCATCTAGTTCTCGAGATGTTCTCCACGTTTTTCAGACATCGTCTTAACCTTACCACATGGTTTTCTGTCTACATATGTCGCATTTTTTCAAAGAATATGCGGAGGCTAGCCTGAAGTACAAGCTTTTGGAATGCGACTTTGTCAAAAAGATGATTTTGCTCGGGCTGATTTCTGTTCCCACCGAGACTTGCAACGTATCTTCTTCATTCGGAAGTTGCTCAAGTAGACAGCAATACCTTGAAGAAGTTAAGACCGAAAGCCGAAGCAGGATTGACAACTATCAACGAGAATGAAGAAGCTCGAGCGTTCATGGCTGCTCGAAAGGAGTCTCTGACTGAAGAAGACTTCAGTTGTCGAGAATGTCATGATAAGTCGTCTCCGTCACGGTCACCACAACCTCCGAGTCGAGATCAAAGTCATTCTGCTGCACGTGACTTGTATGCTAACATTTGTTCCGGTAGAGTTAGTTAATCTTGTCATAGACCTTGTACAACTAGTGTTCCCACACCAGTCCAGATATTGAGGAATGTCTTAGTCATTCCGTGTTGTCCATATCTAACTCGTGCTTTTGTTCCTCATGAGTCGGATGCTTCGCTGCGTACGTTGACTTCAAGAGACAATATTCACCCAAGACTTGAAGAATGACATGAGGAAGAAGGCTATCAAACGGCCAAACGGCCGATGTGATCCAGATCTGCAGATCGACTAGTTCATGAAGCCGTCCACAAAATGAACAACAACAATTGGGGTCCTTATCATATTCAAGTTTCAAGTTGTTATCACAGCCGGGGTGCTAAACTGACATGACATTGTAACCTCTTCTATCGAAAGACCTTGCTGGTAATAAAGAGAGGAGTAAGAATCATAGAATGATCGCAAGAAAAGAACGAGATTCGTCAGAGATCCATCGTCATCCATGAGCTCCATAAAGATAGAAGAACAAGAAATACTATTAAAAATACTATCACGTCCACTTGTAAGAAACCCAATCGAGATGGATGTCCAAGAGAGCCATAATGTCGAAAGACACATACTCATAACCTCCAAGCGTCGCAACTTCAAACTGGTGTGAACAAAAGTGATCCTGAAAAATATCTCGAAGTTGAAAAATAATGATACGACTAATAAGTCGTAAGAGAATCTCGCTGATGACTACCGGTTGAACATAGTACATAACATTCTTTCGTCATCTTTCATCATGATCAAAAGTCTAGCTATTCCCAGTACATGAGCTATAGAATATGAAATACATCCTTAAGCTATTATTGCCGTTATCTGAAAAAGCTTCGTGAAACCACTAGAACGGTGGTCTGTCTGAAAACAATCTCGTAGGTGCTCGTGGACCATGGCAAGTAGACCTCCAGAAGATAGACATTGAGCTATACACAAGACTTGGACAAACAAAGATCTATCGAGACATAATGACTCTGGAGATTGATAGTTTTGAATCTCAGGTGGTGAGCGATCACTTGGTGGGGGATGAAAAAAACGTAACGAAGTGATCGTCTTTTCAGTAGGACATGTCATTGACATAAGATCCAATGCTCTAACAGGTCTACTATACTCTCCAACTTGATCTACTCTCATACAATGTCGTATGCGAGCGAAAGATGAGACATCACATGTAGAGACATACTCATTCCTATCTCGTGTAGTATGTATTGATTCTTCATGTAAAGCTGTCCAATCATTGACACGAAATCTCTGAAGATGGCCTGTCTCAATGTCTCACTCTGCAACCTCGAGTATACCCGATGCACCAAAGATGTAGGAAGAAGAACAATAAGGTTTTCAGTGAACTGGTAGCGTTATGTCTTTACACAGTACTAGATCAATTACTGCGCAGATGGTTGGGATAGCAAAGACGGAAAGTATCACCGCCATTACAGCAGAATCAGTACAGTATCGAACAGAGTATAATAAAATAACGCGTGATTAACGCCAACGCCGTGGATGATGTGCAGGCCTGTCTAGTCAAATCAGTAGAAATTCGTCTTGAACCTTACGTGTGGATTTTGAGCAATTCGAGGGTGAGACTAGGAAAAGAGATCGTAAGTGTTTCTTGTATGTTCACGTCAGTGTTAGAGGCGGGTTCATAATTCGCGTACTAGTACAGTTGACGGTATATTCCATGACATCCCATTTCATGGTCGCGCACCTCATTTGAGTTTTTTCGGGTTTACACAAATCTTCCTGCCCATTCCCGGGACGATCCGTTGAACTCCACAACGATGAGAAACTGAACTATTGAGAGTTGAAATCGGCTAGCGAAAAGGGTTTGGTTGTGTTGCAGCTCTCTGGGCGATTGAGAGTGGTGCTTCTTTAAGGGTGTTTTGTACGTATGATATGAGCGAGGGCTCCGGTGAAGATTCGGATATTTAGCGGGGGGTCGAGAGAAGGCAAATCCGTAGAAGGTTGCAGGGCGGAAGAATAAAGCAGGTGAGGAAATGGCGAGGCCTCCAACGAGTCCGGATGACTTTGGAGTAGAAAATTCCACTATCGGTACATCTATGCTGAGTTTGAACGATCCCATCATGGAAGAGGGCGAAGAGTTGGAGGGTACCAGGAGCGTAGAAAAATCTGCATTTGCGCCGGAATCCATTCCCCCTCGACCTTTCAGAGAGTACGTTCTCCTCACTGTCTCGGTGGAAAGATTCATCGTCTATACTTTTAGTAAATGTCTGTCTTTCTCTCTTCCATCCTCATTCTCCATAGGTGCCACTCACTCGGGCAGTAGCTTATGAATCTTCATATCTGGAACTGGAGGTCGTCAGAAGTAAGGAAGAGCCACAAATCGCATGGCGCACTTGCTCACGGTTAAAATATTTCCGCTTAGTGCTTCCGCTAGTTTAATTGCTTGGACCATTTGCGTAACTTCGCTGGATGTTTCCTCCTAATTGGTAGGTTGGGCTAGCTGCTTCCTCCAAGCTTTGTTGGTTCACAACTCTAGACAAGAAATTGCTCTTTCTTGTCCTGTCTAATCTTTGAATTTGTTCTAGGTTTCTTTTTCATCTTCTTTTGTGGCTGTTTCAATGGTTTAAAACTTTTGCCTTCACTTTCAAGAGTCAGTGTTGTGGGTAACGTTTTCTCGTCATCCAAGCGTTTAGATTTCTGAGTTGGTGGTTACACCCTACCAGCTGCAGGTTTGCATGCGTGTTTGTGTACGCTGTCTTGGAGTTTAGCAGTCAGTAATAGCGAGCCTTATCATTTATCTAACTCAATTGCTGAAGGAGTACATTCGGCTTGTAAGGTCGCTCACATTCATACGTTCATGCATCTATCTCTACTACAAGCGGACCATACTGATCTCGTTATGGCTATGAAGTGACCAGTGTCTCATATGGGAGGATGAAAAGGTTACCGCTTCCCAGTTTGTTCTTGCTTTTGTGTTCATTGTTATTGCACTGTGAAGACGTCCTAATTATGGTTTCAGAGAGTTGAGCTGCTGAGTTGATTGGCCTTTTTCCTCTTGTCATAAATCTCTCCTGGCAGGCCAGCATCGAGCAAGTACGCTCCTTTACCGTGGCAAGGTCATTTTGATGAGGAGCAGAATATCACAGTTTCAGCCACTGGAGAGGTAACCGTTGGAGCAGATGTGAGCTTATACCGATGTTCATAAGCCTTTTTGTTCTTCTTTGGGGTTTCATCTCACTTCGGGTGGAAACAGGTGTTTCACGTGTATGTGGCAGGATCACAGGGTCCGTTAGTCTTTTGTCTTCATGGCGGGGGTTATTCTGGGTGAGACACTAAACTGTAGTAATAGTCTCATCTCAGAACGGCGAGTTCACGTGCTCAAGTCAACGGGTTTAAAGTCTCTAGGTTCCTTTTTTAGAAGATTCATTTCTAGTCTACCGACCAGCAGATGGTTGAATGAGAAATGAGTCCAAGAATCCTGAAAGGGACGTTAGTCTTTACTTCTCAAAGGTCCAAATTATGACATGGCATCGTCTGTTGGATACTTTGAAAGGTTGAAACCTTTCATCTTCCATCAGGATCAGTAAGATCTCTTGCATGTTTGTAGGTTATCTTTTGCGTTGGTGGCGGGAAAAATGAAGGAAAAAGTACGAGTTGTGGCAATGGACATGAGAGGCCATGGCCTTTCTCGTACTAACAATGATTTAGATTTATCTGCAGAGGTAGGAGCACAACAACTGTCGAGCTCCATTTATGTCACTTCAGAATTCTTCCGGTTCTGGAGAACGCTTCTGCGTTCTGCTGTTTTCCTTAAGGGGAGCGTGTTTCGTCTGGTATCGAGAGGTTATAACATGAATTTGGTGCTATCAATGTTGTGAGGTCACGACTCTTTTATGATACAACTCGATTATCGGAAGGTTTATGTATTTCTGATCCATAACTCTGATAATCTGGCATATTCTTGGCCTATGGCAGACCTTGTGCTCAGACGTTCTTAATGTTATAAAGACGATGTATGTTCAAAGTCCGCCAGCAATTATCCTTATTGGCCACAGGTACGAAGAAATCTTAACCTTTCATTATGCTTGTTTGTTCTGCATAGTGTCGTGATGTGCGGGTAGGACCCAAGGTTTGCCATTTCCAGACTCACTAGAAGCAGTTCTTATTGTTTCTAAGCATGACCTGCTGCTAAGACTTAACCATAAAGCGGGACATTCAACACGCTCAAGAAGCTTGATGCATAGGATTCCTAGTACAGTATTGCACAATTGTGTTATGCCTTATACAGATACTCTTGACCAAGCCAGACTTCATTTCTTGTGTCCTTACAAAGGAAATGTGATCTATCTACCTTTTGGCTCAGTCTTGTACCTTGTCAAGCAGCATGGGAGGAGCCATAGCTGTCAGAGTGGCAGCAAAGAGAGTTCTTCCTACACTTGCCGGTGTTGTGGTTGTCGATGTTGTTGAGGTGGGTATCATCTGCCTTGCTTGCGTCAAGACTCAAATCGTAAAACTAGCTATGTGAGCTTTCCTTGCCTCATATACTTTGCGTTTGAGACTTCTGCTACTAGCGCCTCAACGTCGGTCGTTTGGGATACTATCGGGCAGAAAATTTATAAAAGAGTCTGTTGTGATGGTGACCTCCTGTAATATGTCTGGTGATTAAGAATTTGTGCTTATGGATGGATGACTTGAAAAAAATCTGCAGGGGACAGCAATGACTTCTCTGGTACACATGCAGAAGATTCTGTCCAGTCGCCAAATGCACTTTCAATCACCGGAACAAGCAGTACGATTCTTATCTCGTCGTGAGCTGATGAAAATTCCTGTTTAGATCACACTTGCTTGCCTGAGTTAGTTTGTGGCTCACAGTTGTTCCTTCGTCTTGAGTAGATTATCTGGAGTGTAAAAGGTGGAGGTGCGCTTAGGAATATTGAGTCTGCCCGAATCTCGGTTCCTTCTACGTTAAACTTTGATGAACAGAGGAGATGGTATTGTCTTCTACTTCTCCTCGTTAGTACGATACCTGTGTGCAGTAGATTGTTTCAAATGGTGTACAGTATGTGAAATCATCCCGAGTTGAGTTATTCCCTTGTTCATACTGACTAGCAATATCCTTGTGCAGCTATGTTTGGCGAACGCCTTTGCAGGAGAGTGAGGCCTATTGGAGAGGCTGGTAGGTCTCCACTTCCCTGTTAACGGTGGTTAGTGCACCTAGAATTACGGAGGCATACAAGAATTACTGCAAGGTTCTCCTTTTCTGGGATTTCTTATTTTAGAGATGAATCTATCTGTGAATCTATCTATCAAGAGGGCCGGTATATTAAAGCTTGGAAGATAACTGAGAGTTGCTTGAAAATTCATGAACGTGAAATGTTCTTGCAGGTATGAGGGTTTGTCAGACGCCTTTTTGTCATGCCCAGTGGCGAAACTCCTTTTGTTGGCCGGCACTGACAGACTTGACAAGTACCAAATCTCTCTTCGCCAACTTAGGTTGTAGGAACTTTGCCGGAAATAAATCCTGGATCAGCGAGTAAATGAGAGTTAGCTCTGAACCGGCTGATTACGTAACTGGATTGTACTTTCCTAGACTCCTATTTGCATTCATGAAACATGATATGTTCTTTTTCTGGGTGTGTTGAGGCAGATCATTGACCATAGGTCAGATGCAGGGAAAGTTTCAGATGATTGTTGTTCGGCACTCCGGACACGCTATACAGGTAGCATTTCCATTCGAAGGTGGAACCTTTTCTGTTATGTTTCACTGACGAGTTGCCGGAACAACAATATTAGAGTGGGAAGTGTACGACTTGCTGGCATTTTCTGCCTTGCTTGTTACTGATCTTTGTTTGTGTCCTCACTAACTGGAATGGCCAGGAAGATGAGCCGGAAGAGTTCACAAACGCTGTTCTGAACTTCATCAATCGAAACCGCATTGGAACATTCGGGTTAGAGGTGAAGTTACTAATATTGTAGCTCAGTCATGTTACTGTGTCTTTCCCATCTGATTACTATTCTTGTCTTGCTCTCCTTGACCAAATCCTGGTAACTTCGGAATCTTTGTTTCCCTTATCACTGTTTCCTCCTGCGTCTCAAATATCTGTCAATCCCTTTTGTTCTGTATCGACCGGCGGTGAGGAGTAGACTCTCCGTTGATTCTCTAACATCTATCGTGGGTTTCGTCAAAAGCGCCTATGACATGTTTGAACTTGTCTTCTGCTTAGATCCCTGGACTTCGGCGGCCGATTCAGCTGAGATCAAGTAACTGAATAACGGACGAGCGTGAATGTAAGCATAGCTAGAATTCTTGTCTCTGCTGTCAGGCTTTGGCTCGAGATGTTTCTCTTGTCAAGCAAACACGATCTTTTCTACTGGTAAGCAAAGTCAGTGTGAAGGAACATAGGCTGCTCTCTTCGCTCTTGAATGCACTATAGCCTTACTTGCGGATCATGACGATCAAGGCAGTCCGTTCGCGTATACACAGAATATCTCTTGCGTATGGGTAAAGGGAACAATTTGACTGGAAGTGATATCCTCTAGTGATAAACACTTGTAGGGCAGAACTGGCGAAGATGGAAGTTGCCGTGCCCATCATTCTGTCATAGGCTTACGATAACTGAACATCCATGAAGTTTTGGACGTTCGAACTCAAATAGCAGTGTGTCGGTGGCAGCAATATTCGCTCTACCGGACCGTCTGCTTAGGTACTACACCTTTAGAGGTCTTCAGTTCCATCTGCCAAGAGCAGCGGATTGTGTCGGAAGGTTGGGGAAATGAAGTGTACATGCCAAACCGTGTGGACCTTTGACTTTCTGAGTTACCTGGCATGGGTGTAATAGTGAGTTCGCATGTATGGATTTCGAGCGAATGCTGTGAGCTCCTAATGAAGCTTCAGCTTGAAGGCGAAATCGCTAGCGCAACTCGCAAAGGGATGTCGCAGCCGCTTTCTCACGGCACATCTCGAGATGCCCGGATGTGCTCGAACATATACGAGACGGGCATTTCTCAGTACGAAAGTCCATGTTTGGACTTCGTCTTGCGGTTACAGGACGCTATGAGAAGCTGCGATTTGTGAAATTTGACCGCAAACGCAAAAAGAGTGCGTGTGGGTTCGTGTACATACTTGACCTTCGTAGTTATGGTTTGCGTATGTTGATAGTACATGTGTGTATAGTATAGTGTGATAGCGGACTGTGGCTGAATGCCACCGCATGTGCAGGTTCGAACTCGAATAGAGCTATGTCCAGCACTATCGGCTTGAGTGGCTTTTCTCTTGCGAGTAATTACCGTAGCTTCAAAAGCCATTTTCTATGACTGTTTGTAAGAAAAAGGTGTGTCCTAACAATGTTTAGGAGAGATTGGAAATTACGGAGCTTAGCCTCAGGATCTTAGCTCGAGTCTGCGGACGATGATAGGAACAGCGTGGACGAGAAGAGAAGAGAATAACGAAGGGAGAAGCACTTTAGAGAAGAGAGAAAAATGATGACGCCAGCCTTGGACCGACAACCGAGACCTCGACCATACAGTACAGCCGTTTACGCGAACGAAACGTCGTGGAAAGGACAGGATTTTCTTATTATGGAGGGTAATGGACTCTCAGTCGTGTACTCAGGGCGTGTCAGAAAAGAAAAAGTAATACTTGCTAATACAGCAAAACCCTAGAAATTTGCTTGATCACATCCCTTTTAAAGATATATGGTTTGATCACACCCTTGATGGTTATAGATTATGAAACTAGTCGTTTGGTTAAGATTATGAAACCAGTCACTTGGTTATGTTAGTGATATTTCAGATTGTACGTATCAGTTCTCGGAGAATGTATTATTTAATGTATATTTAGTATTAAATATTTAATTACAATCGAAAATAGTGAAATTTTGAAAATGAAAATGATCAAAGAATATACTGTTTAATGTGTATTTAGTTATTAAATATTTCATCATAATAGAGAATAGTGAAATGGAGAATGACAAAATAAAGTGATTGGTTTTACTGGTGACAATCGATCGTTAAAAAAAATGTGATCAACTCAACGAGCTTATTGGGGGTGTAATAAAGCAAACTTTTGACGAAACTATGTACAGACATACACTATGTAAAGGAGATCTGTAATAAAACCCGGAAACGTAAAAGAAGAAACGAAAAAAAATTTTTTTGCACTTTGGAATTTCTTTTAGTTACAGTTTGTATCGAAGAGGAGGTTTTACATTAGAGATTGATTTATCCGATTCGGTGGAGATTGCTTCGCGCAAAACCAAATTTGTGTAAGGCTCGAATACTTATTCACTGCAGCATGTTGATCCGTGTTACTAGCGGTTCTAATTCCATGTTCCCGAATTACGGAATCCACGAAGATTATCGAAGATCGGTAGTTGAGATGGTTGAGTCCCATATCTCTAAGCGAAAGGTCTGGGGTTCAAACCATCCTGCTCTCAGTTGGAGGTGCAACAAAGTCGCTGTCGTGTGAAACTGGTCCGAGTAAGCTGTGGTTATCCACAAAAGACAGTCCGATGCCCCTTGAAAGGATAAACGGACAAGATAAAACATTTACCATGTTCTTGAGTTGCATTTTTCACTATGGCATGCTGATCCGCGTTATTAGCGATTCCAACTCCATGTTCTCGAGTTGTAAGTCTTCAGAAAGAATTGCTACCATGACTCCTTAAATGAAAAGAACAAGAAGAAATGAATCGTGATAAGATTATGAATCATCCGAAAGATCATGATAAGATTATGAATCATCCGGAAGATCTAGAAAATGTTGTCACTTTCGCATGGGACTGGTAGAACAAACGATGATGAATGAAAGTAGATGTATAGCACAAGCCACGAGAGGGAGTGGCTTCTCAATCTTGAACCACTCTCCGAGATTGAACCGAGGAGACAGGATTGAGAAGCCATGACCACTCTCGTGGCTTGCACAACGTAAAGGAAAATGCGAATATAAAGATTGAAAAAAGTTTTTATATGATCCAACGGTTGAGATAGAATAACTTCTAAAGATCATGATTTTTGAAAATAACATATATATCGTGGTTTATCAACTGGAAAATGTTATATCGTGCATAAACACCCTCCAAAATACAAAAGAAGGGAGACTTTATATTTCCAGAATCCTTTACGCATGACTAGGCTACCGCTTTCAACATTATGACCATCACTGTGCAACTTTCTGGACATGATGACTTCTCGGTCATGATAGAAAAAGAACTGAAAGCAAGATTTTAACCAATTTTGTAACATGGACACAGAATTTTGAGAACTAAAAGATGATTGACGTTGAGCTGCTAGTTCAAAATAGGAGATTTCTTGATAGTCGATAAGTGGGAAAGTTTAGGGTAACGACATTAGAACGGCCAATGATGCAAGGTGCTTTGAAAGGAAACGCTGCTCTGGAGAGTGGACGCACTTTGTGCTACTAAGACAAAGCTTCTCACCGTGAGGTTTGTCCTTAGCGTGATATGGTTAGAAGAAGAGAAATGCGACGCAATGAATAACATACGGATGAGAAGACCCCATCAAGCAAACAAGGAGAAGATAAGAAGTAACCTTCTGGATCGGAAATTAGCCACGGATTATTAACCGAATAATGTAATTAGTGGTCTGATATTAATGATGTTATTCATAATTTATTGTTACTAGTAAAATGCATTATCTTGCATTCTAGAGTTTCTTTACACTATTAGCTGCACTTGTCATCAGATATTGAGTTCAAGTATTACTAACACTTAGTAGTTATAAACAAGTTCAACTTTTTATAACAACTTGGTACAACATTTCTACATAACGTTTAGGTTGTCCCATAATAAAATATATAATTCGATTTACAAGCCGTGGAAGAATATTAATAGTTACCATCGTTATTTTGTCAATAGAAGAGTTCACGCGACCCCATAAAGGAAATAATCTACAGGATTTTATTGTACTTATATCTTATAACGAGGATTATATTGTTACCACATAGTGTGAATTGTCTTAGTTTGTAGATGTGGCGAAAAAGTGTTTGAAGATGGAGATAATAACAGAAATAGTACTTTTATTCGCTTGAAGATGAATGCGTGAATGAAGTGCGGACTTTTTGAACACAGCACTGAGATTCGGTTCTTGGAGTAGATCTAACGTTCAACATTCTATGAAGTTCCAGCGTACCATCGTTTTCCAAAAACGATAGCAAAAGAAACAAGGAGCTCCGCCTGCAATGGAATGGAATAGCAGGGCTATTCGATAGGAATTTCCGGATTTATACCGTTATTTCTCTTTCCGGTTTACACAATGACTTGATCCGTCCGTTCTTGTTACTTCTTTTCGCTTCTCGGTTTTTACCACGATTGCATCAGTCCGTTTCACTACCCAACACGAAATTCCCACCTTCCTTTGCTGATTTCACAATCGAGTATCGCTATCGGATAGCAAAAACAAACCATTAACCAAAGAACAAAAGTCCGACCTTCCGGTCTAAACAAGTGTCCGTACTGTGGAACGAGGGCCATGCAGAAAATTTAGCCCCACGCGCGTGTAAACAAGTTTGTATCCCCCTGCTGGCCGAAACAGTTCTGTCCGTTGTCGGTGCGCGGAGAGAACCGCGAAAGCTCGATAACAAGGAAAGCGCTCGGAAGGACGCAGAGGCTTCACATCGTTCTTCAGACAAACGACGCTTCAATTCCCGTTTCATCCGGAAAATATACACCTTATATCTTCGTATGCTTGAAAAGATACACCTGTACACTAAAATATTTCAACGACCGCTGTATATATTCCAGATGCATCATACATCTTCCTCGAAAATTCCCATAGCCTTTTCCTCCCGCGGCCTATTCCTTTTGCACACCCGGAACTTTTTCTTCCACTCTACCTTTTTTCCCTCCGCCATCTTGCCTCACGTAGCTCAGATATATGAAAAGAAAAATTTATTATCTCACATATTATATAACACTAATGTTGTACAGTACAACAGCGTACTGAAGCCGATAATTTCGGTACGCATCCGACTCGACGAAATCTAGTATATGCATCCTCTCCTAAGATCTGGTAACTCCAGTATTCGAGGTCCAATAGCTTCTAATGAGTACTTCCAGGCACGAAGTCAGAGTGACCTCTCGATTGTTACGGATCCTATTTATACGCATCTTTAATCGGTAAGTATAAGTATTTAGCCAACCAGTAAATGCATGTCATAAACTGAGTGTCCACACTTGCCAGCAACAGGATGAACAGGCTTCAGTATCTCGAAGTACTTTCTTCCTCCGCATCAGTGACTCTTATCTACCCATCATGTAATTTGTACAATCGAGATGTGTCTCTCGATATCAGTCTACTTGCTGTAGTAGACGCCAACAGCAAGATCTCGCTTTTAACTTTGAAGATCGGATTATCCCACTTCCCCTTAACTGTCGACACTAACTTGATCAGGTGGGATTTTATTTCGGTATGAATCAATGCAACTTCAAGTATAAAGTTCCCTTATGGCAACTTTCAGAGGGTGACTTAAAACAGTAGTGAGGCCCATGCACCAATAAAAGCAAAACCGCCAAACGGGGCTGGCAGAGAGTAGCTTTTATCCTCCATCAATGCCGCTGTGTAGCATCTGCAATCAAGATAACAAGGTGTACAATTTCAGTAACCGTGATCCGTCCAAACGGCATATATAAATACGCAAGACAGATAGCATAAAGTTCAGCTGTGTTCATAAGATCATCTGATGTACGTAGCACGTAAAATATAAAAGCCTGCTGTGCTTCCAAGCTCTAGTACCCAGCAAATTTATGCACAGAAAAGCACGGTGGTGGCAAAGTTAGGTGAACTTACGATCCAGAAAATGCAACAATGCCGAACGACAGGAGACTGCCGAACTGCAACACACAAACAACCGATGTTACCACCTTCGAAAATCCATAAGACAGTAACTGGCTCAAGGAAAACTACTTGCAGGGGATTGTTTTGGATATAGCAGTATCGCGTGCCAAATACAGATAGCAGGTCAAGTCCCAGTACGTCGTAGTTCCGTAATCCGAACTAGTTCCAGGTGGGAATAATCCACACCACAATCTTGTCAAAAACCATTCCAAAGTTCATGCATCAACAGAAAATCTAACAGAACCTCGCCATGCCTGTGACGAAAAATGCCACCCCCAGGAACAGCTCAGAGGTAGCGAATGCTATGGAACAATTCCTGTTATGAAACCAGAACCGAAACAGATACTTACTATCTGCGGTCGCTTGGTTAAAGGGGCAGCGAGCAACGCCACCGTATGCGCCAAATGATACTGATTTGCTGTATTCCACACCTGCACATATGGAGGTTGCACACTTTCAGATCGAGCCGGTGGCAAGTTCTACATTCTGTGTTGATATTATCCACCCCAACCACCACAACTTGTAATCAAGCCATTCTACTAAGCCACGTTCCTCTCGCACTATCTATTCAAACATATCTTCGAGACCTGTGAAGCAAACGTCGTAGCAAGTCCCTAGACATTACGTTCCAGCTGATTACAAACTCACTTATTCTCCGTAGAATAAGCTTTTGATAAGCACCTGCTAATAAAAACGTAAAGTACACGTAGAGAAGTAGAATGAGGGAACATTTTGCGGGAAGCTCAAGCCAAATAACTACCGTAGTCGGAAATGGTTCACAAACAATGGTCCTAACTAGTTCTGTCATGTTCCGCACTTACGTCCTTATACACCACGTTTTGGGGCTTAAAAATGTGCGCACCATACGTGCCCGCAGCTAGTGCAAGCATGCCTGCAACATACGAGGAGAAAAACAAGCTGGTAAAACTTCAACAGGAAAGCATCTTGACATCTTCTCGGACTTCTCAATCTGGTCCAGATTACACAAATCCAGTGCGAGTAGCCAGCAAGTCCTTTTCTGTTCCTGCGCTTGGTAGTAAGATTCTTGACCACCTAAAGCTAAAGTCATTTCACTTTTATCAATTTATTTGAGAAAAAAAACTGGAAATGTCATGTTAGCTGTCACTAACAGCACAGCACTCAGACAGATGGCCTGATAAGTTGATGTAAGTGATGAGGACAGTGCCAACTACCAACAACGTGGCAACTAAGAAGCAGCTCAACATGTGTTACGCGGCAGGATCCTCCTACAAAGGTTTCCGTCCCCACAAAGATGCTGCTGAAGCTTGAGAATGACAGTATTCATCTGCTTGTGTGGACGTACTTTGTAATCCTTGCAAGAATGATTAGAAAGTATTATTTGTTCAGATACGAAATAAAAAGCTATGTTTATACAGGCGATCTACATGACGCCATTGGATTTGTCGTAAGGGCTAGTACGTTTCAAGGATAAACAAATATGGAACTATTCTGAGGTCCAAGAGGGACACTCCAGGGTTGTTCCCACAAACAACGAACGCAGGAAACCAAAGTTTGCCATGTACAAGCGTCCCACGTCTTATTACGGACAGACTGAACGAAATTCGAACTGTTAACTACGGATCTGTCTTTCCATTGCGGACTGACCTACATCGCTCATGGCCTAGATTTTGCGTAGGAAGTGGGTCTGAGAAGGCCAGGAGAAAATTCATAAGCCAAGCAATCTCCGAGGTATGAACCAGCAGGAGAACCCTATTCCGCTCCTCTCACAAACTGATTTACGAAATAAAACCTGAAGTGATAATCTGAATTCGGGACGAAAAAATGAACTCGAGCTACAAAACTGGAATAACTGGCAAACTTTTACAAAAAACACGGTCTCACACCGAACAGAATGATGATAGTCTCCAATTGCGTTAGTTCATTATGTTACCAGGGGCTGTTTAGTACCGGATACTTAGAAATCCTCCTGCGGGCGCTATGCGAAATGTGGACGGTTAATTTAAGGGGTATAAGGTATTTCGAAGAGTTCACACTCGTAACGGAGGAGGAAGCCCAGAAGAAAGAAGATCAAACTGGGAGAAACTGAACCGCACTGAAGTGACCATCAAACTGTCCAACTTCGCAACACCCAGAAGAGAGACAAGCATGATTGAATCGGACAAATTTCGACTACGAAATCGAGCAATCACTACCACAAATCACGAAAGAAAGAAGGACGGAACTGATATTCGCCAACTCAACAAACCACCGACGATATACTCATCGAGCAAGTGGGCGGGCCTACCTGACACCCCAGCGACCTTGTGCCACACATGAGCATCGGAAGCATAGAGCCACAAAGGCCTGGTAGCCGCTCCGGCTGCTCCTCCTCCCATCAGGCTCTCGAGTAAACCTTCGTCCTGCTCCTCCTCGTCGTGGTGCTGCTGCGGCATTCTTTCATCGGCGAGCGGGTCTCGCGTCAGACACATCTCCCTTCCCTCGTACACTTATTCCAGTTAGCTACCATTCTGGTTTCCCGTACAGTACTACTGTATTCTCCTCCGATCTGGTCTCCGAAACCCTCACCTTCCCACCTCAGATCCGAAATAGAAAGACAGACGCACTCGACCGCCAAAGCTCATCGAACATCCTTGATGTGGATTCCATTCTACTGAGCACGGAGGCTCAAGAGTCCAGATGGGTAAGCTTTTCCGAAAGCCGGGAATGATCGTCAGCAAGTCCGGCCAGATTGTGCCTTTTTTTCAATTTAGTGCTTTGCATATTTTCCTCCATAGGTATTTCTTTAATGTAAATTTTTTTCTAAAATGTTTATTTCTGAACGTTCTTCATTTTGATTATTTTTTAGCTTCTTGTTGATTATACATTGAGTTTTCTTACTTTTTAGTTTTCAGTTTTTTTCACTTTTTCTCACGATGTATAAAAGTGAGTTTTCTCTTTACCATGGAGGTGGAGTCAACATATGTCGAGATGAGAGCAAAGATGATCGATGTGCGTACTTCGATATCGGCTCAATCAGGAATGTAATCTACCTCATTCTATTCTATCTTTTAGTCATACTTCTGTCATTTTCTTTTGTTTATTTTTCAGATTGTTCTTTTTTGTTGTTATGCATAATAAGCTTGATGCATGTACACCCGATGTCCGTTATGCTCTCTTAAATGTATGAAACTTTTTACGATTTTCATTATATTATTGTGTTTAGTTACTTAGATTTTTATCTCAGTTTATTTTTTAATTTATGTTTCATTTATAGACCGATATGATTTAGGCCTATCTCCACTACCTTGGCTTCGGGAGCTATTAGGACTCCTCGTCCTATTAACACTCGATGATCTTCTGCTTAGAGACATGTACTTCATATTCTTTGTTTATCTTGTGGTCATCCTTTTACGACGGGTGGGCCCAGCACCAACCATTCATGCTTGTATGGGTGTTGGATCGAGACATCCGTCTTTGGTTGTTACTCAGTCTTATCGTATCACTTTTTTCATAGTTTCTCATCATTGGTTTCTCTCTCCTCGTTAGTCATCTCTCCAGTTGATATAGCTGGAGATTGGGTTTGGTTACGTTCATCGACATCTTCTATTTAGATTTTTTTTCACTTGATCGACGTCCATCTTGTCTGTTTCACTCTATTCTTTTTGCGTTGAGGATAGATGTTAGGCGTACCCTTAGATTGTCCTTAGATATGTTGATTGCGGATCTTTTTGATGAGTATGCTTGGTATCTATTTTTCTATTTTCGAGATGGTATTTGAAGTATGATCGAAGAGGGAAGTCAAGTCAACATGAGGTTTTATCTCGACTCTGTCGGTTTATACGTGGTGACTGGAAGGATCTATATAGAGACTTCTCGGATAGTTTGTCAGACAGAGATGCAGATCATGCAATTCCTCCGGATGTGAAGATTGTGGATTCGGATGAGGTATGGAGAAGAGACGACTCAGATGTTATCTTCTACTTGATCAAGTTGGAGAGCTCAATCATGTTGCTCGAGCTTTACGTCCATTGATGATGGCTTATCTCTTATGCATATAATATTCTCGAGGATAGACGTTACACCCTCCGTATTATCACCACCTTCTCTTGAGATTTTATCTTTTCAGCCGTCATCAATGGACGTAAAGCTAGACAGAGACTCCTTTATTCATGCTTTTATGACCGCCCGTAGTCTAGCAACTGGTGGTCCCTCGAGTATACGTTATGAGTACTTGCGACAGTGCTTGGATCTAAGAGATTTTGTAAGTGGGTTCACTAGCTTTTCATAGTGTGCTCGGCTTTGGCTCGTGGTATGGTGCATCCACGCACCGTTCAAGTTTTAATGATGGACAGGTTGCTCGTGATGGACAAAGACAACGGAGGCGTACGTGGTGAGAGAGGTCTTTCTCAAGCTTGTCAGTTGTGCTATGGTGCTTCAACACAAGGATACATTTGCACAACATCTGTAGTCTTATCAGTATGGAGTGAGTGTCAGAGGTGGCATCGAGATCATGGTGCATGCACTTTGTGCGTCCATGGAACTTCAACTTGATTGGGTGGTTCTACAGATAAATGTGGAGAATGCAATCAATTGCATTTCGATATAAGTCATCTTCTCGGAGTTGTTGGATGTGGGTCCTCCACTTTTCCAACTCATATCTTTTGTTCAGATATTTTATGGTGCTGCTACCTCTCTGTTTTCCTGGTTCCTCAATGCAAGGTGTGGAGGTCATATGATATAAGATAGGTACTAGACAATGTGATCCTCTAGGAGGTCCATTGTTCACTATAGCTCATTTTTGGACCTACAGAAGATGGCGGTTCTCCAAGATGTCTGATCCTTTTTTTACATGATATACTCATATCGTGAGACCTGCTTCTTTGATAGGATAGGTATTTGAGGATCTACGAATGGAGCTTTTGATCATTGGTTTGTCGGTTAGGGTAACCAAGTGTCGAGCTTGATCTCTTTTTTATTTGGGTTCTTCTTTCATCACCTAGAGGATTTTCTCACTCCTCATGATGACATTAGAGTCTTGGACATCTTTTTTGGTTCACCTAGAGTTTGTATCCTCCTTCTTAAAGGAGCATCTGTTGGAGCAGGGTCGTTTGGCTCCTCTCTTATCTCGACTTGAAGATCCTCAGATCGCATTCTCCATTTTATCTTCTTGCTTAGCGAGGAGACCATCATTTCTGCAAAGATATGTGTCACCTACTCCTACTTTCCTCGACAGTTTGGAACAGTTTGATCAGCTTGTTGATCATTTTTGTATATTCTAGGACTAGGAGCTTTTCTTTTTTTCAGAGGGAGAGTTGGTCAAGGAGCAGGTTACTTGGCCTCGTAGGCATGGTAGGGTAGGTCTCCTAGCCTCTAGGGTCTCTGCCCCTTTGACTTTCTTGAGCAGTTAGGCTCTAGTTGCACCATCTTTGAAACTACATTTTTTCACGTACATCATGTTCCACTATTGCGAGAGTTTGTTCTGCATATAAGGGATGAGTCCTTCCTCTTACAAGTATCATTACGTTAGTGTAGATACTCTCCGACACAGTCCTTTTTACCTCCTTTTGATGTCATTGCTAGAGATGGGATGCCTTCACTCTAGAGGACACTCAACCATAGTTTCTATACAGATCTAGTCCTTGCTTGTCTCCAGTAAGTTGGAGATTCAGATCATATTATAGCTCGTCTTTGTTCTTGCGTGGGTGTGGGTGCTTGACTGTCTGCCAAGCTTCCTTTCCTCTACTATGTATCGTATCTTCAGCGTGCGTACATTACAGCGATGCATCTTCGATTGGATCTCTTTCAGTATCAGATCGCAAATATCTCGAGGTGTAGCTATGACCAAGCTATCCTTGTTACAAGAGGGCATCTCTTTCAATGTACACATCGAGGAGAAATCATTGCAGAGCATGACACCATTTGAGACACTGTACTTTTCTTGAGTCTGCACATGAGAAAGGAGGTTAAGGGTCTCCTTCCCTCTTCCTCCATGGATCCTTCTCGTCGGCAGATAGATCTAGATTCAGTTACTCAACTTATATTTCATCTTACTCAATTCCATCTCTCGAGCATAGTACTTGAGATACTTGGAGATGTTCTTCACATCAAACCGATCTAGCAAACCCAGAACAGATTGCAAGGCTTTGGTAACCATTGTCTCTTTTCGTTCAACAACTTGTTGTTATTGCATTACCAACGCGAATGACACAAGCAATCGCATATCTGACCGAGAAAGCTTGATCACCTTCAGAGCCTCTCCAGACGTAGAAGCCTCATCTATGAATTGAGATAAGCTTTCAACGTCCATGGTTGCAAAACAAAAATGTATCTCTCAATCTGAGACGTTTCACGTCGAGTTCATCAGCTGTCGTAGAGCGTGAAGTTTAGTATGAGAATACACGGGGTATCTGGCTGTAGAGAGATACAACAAGACTTTGAACCAACTCGATGAAATCCTAGTGTCCTCACTACCCAATCTAACAGGCTTGACTCAACTTCTAACTTGACCTTAAGTGTAACACACATGCACCATACAACACAACTGGATGTTCAATCTTATTCTAAGTACAGTCTAGTTTTTTTTTGGCCGTTTTCACAATCAATCACAAATAAGAGGTCTGTCCTCTCCAAGAAAGACTCTCTTTCTGATAACGTGCAAAAGTAATACAATTTGAACAATCTAGAATAGAAGACAAGATATAGTCCATAAGCTGGAGCTCCCTAAGCCGACATCCGAGGAAAAAAATCACTTAAAAGTTAGGACTAAGCTACAAAGCCAGCATAAGCGATTAAGTCCGCATCCAAAATGACGTCTTCACTAGCAGCAAAATCAGTAGAAGCATCCTTCAAACCAGACAGCAGGAGAAGACTACGCAGTGATGACTACTGATGAAGTCACAAAGGGATCAATCGAAACGATCTCGTCATGAGATGCTCTATACGAAGGAGGAATCGGCTCTTTGTGGTAACCTGCTATGGAAACAACTTCATAAATCTGCTCTGAAGGAAGTGAGCAATAAACATGGATTGTCGCCGATACAACTTAACATCACCACAATGTCATAAATTGTGTAATGCACAAACTGTGGTAGTGCTGGAGCCAACAAAGATATCAAAGAACCCAGTCATACTCACGAGAGAGAAACAATATCAAGGCTGAGATAAGAGCTTGGGGCTTCTGAACATTGACATAAAGACCGTCACCAGAATCACGTAGCTCAGACGACATAACAAGGACAAATATTACAGACTGGAACATAGACAATCTAGAGGTGAAATTGATCATAGAGCGAGCGTCAAACTCTGTCCAGTAAATAATAATAATATATTTGTTTAATCTTGATGCCACCCGTATTCCAGACACTAGTCTTCTCCCTGTGAGAAAGTAACAAGTTTATATATCAGCACCAAGTACAAAGAAAGACAAGAAAGAAGTCTTCAGAAGTCTTATGGCGCAAAAGGTATCCAGCTCAGGAAGAGAAGACAAAGAAAACAAAAGATCATGAAGTCAAGAAGCTTAGAGCGAAAAAGCTTGCAGCAATAAAAGAAACGCAAAACGGACATGAAAAGATAAAACACCATATCCGTAGTCAACAGTTGAACAAAGCTCGTTTAACACTTGAAAAACCTCCTCAAACTGTTGAGATGAACAGAAGATGATTCAATACTTGGATAAAGTCAACTGCCTGAAACCATATCAAAGATGTTAGAATACCCGGAAGGTTTCTCGTCATTACGAAGATAATCTTTCACGTTATATCCATAGAGAATGTCCGCAATAGCCAACGAGTAGTTTCGAGGAGTAAGAAAATCATGGAGATTTCAAACATCTTTCTCACTGGAGACAAACCAATCAATAATGTTCATGTCTTGAACATATTGAAACACCTCCTCACGCGAGAGAACATCAGGAGCAGCTCCAGCATCCCGACAATCTCTCCATTCATGTGCCTTCTTGCACCAAAGTGAAAATGAAGGAGGTCAGTCAATGTTTACGTCATCAAGAAGGAGGGGGTTGAAGCTTGTGTCCTGATCTTCAATCGAGACATCATACGTGGATTTCTTCTCCTTAGGACGTTTGGTCTTGGACAGTTCATCTCCTTGGTATCCTAGCACAACATAAAACACAAAAAGACAAGAACACATAAACTACTTAGGGGCAAAACAAAAGAGACCAATGGGAAGATGGAGAAGGTGATGTAGAAGCAAGAAGGAGAAAAAGTAAACTGATCGAGAGCTAGTCAAACAATGTTACAGTGTGGATCGGATCCTACTTGAAAATCATATTTCGGGGTTCTACATTTTCACTCCAAAGACTACCAAAATCATCATAACCTGATTGAAGTGCTTACTCAACAGTTGAGAGATTTAAGAGCTGAGATGACAGATCTGAGAAGGGATCAGCGACCAATCGCACCAGGTGTTCGATCTGTAGAGGAAACTTTTACCAAGAGATGTATTTGATGTGATAGTCCAGATCATCTCGGAGGAGATTGTCAAGACTTAGCGGTTGTCTTGCGAGAGGGCGTGGTCAATTATCAGAACAACAAGTTGCAACTAACTGTCATTGGACAACCTCTGAACACGTATTTTGGAAGAGGAGGAATGAGGAGCTTGCTTCCAGCACTTATTGGTACGAACACTACAGTGATGATTGCGGGTTCTGCAAAAACTGATGTATATACTGGGAGAATTGAGGTGTGCTCTAATCCAACTATGGTTGAGCAAGCTGTTGAAGTTCCAGTTGAAATGATGAAGAGAGGTGCAAAAAACATTAGGAGAGCTACTGGATGGAGAGACCAGTAGATGCAACTTCTGTTCGAGCGTTTTTAGAAGCAAGTAGTGACCAAGATGTCATGATGGAAGACAAAAGACGACGGGATGCTTCTGATTTAGATGTAGGAGAACTTGATGATAATGACCGTCAGAGAGTTACGAGGAGAAGAGCAGCGGAGCCATCGTCATCTAGATCGGTATCAACTGGTAGATTTCCCACTGCAGAGGATGTACCTTCTACCTCTATAGTTCCACCACATACAATAGATCCTATGGAAGGTGTAGAGGATCTGTCACAAGAGGCTACTGCTACAGACACAGTACAGGAGAAGAGGTTTACAACACAAGAGAAGAAGAAAGCTCCAGCTTACAAGTTAGCTGCAGACATCAAAACAGCAACAGACTTGCATACTGTCTTGGAGCAACGCATTCTAGATGCCAGAGTTGAGTTTTCTCTTTGTGAGGTACTTGGTATCGCAAAGAGAGAATTTCATGAGTTGATAATTGATATCACGAAGAGAAAGAGACAAGTGTTGGCAGAGCAAGTAACTAGTCAGATGGTTGGAGTGGTGAATGCTATCGACGTTGATGGATTTGGAGATGTCAAGTATGAAGTATGGGTTGCTGGTCCTGCTGTTGTTGAGAATGAAAATGAAGAATTTGAGGAGGATAAGTCAAGCACAGACAGTGATTTCAAACAGAATCACTGGGCACGAGCGACAACAAAGACGCAGGTTCGACTTGAAAGACTTTCTGAACTGATACCTGCACTTGTGGATCACGTGACGGAAATCAACATCATTTCAAAGGAGGTGTATGAGAAGGGACAATGATCAACCGAAATGAATCATGGTTTGGTACTTCGTGCTGCGAATAATCAAAAGAGTGAGTTATACGGAGCCTGTCCCAATATGCATGTAAGGATTGGAGATGTAGAGGTTGATCAACATTTCTTTGTACAGTCGTCTGTCTTCATCGGGACTCCGAACTCTGACATAATGAGATCCATCATAGTTCGGAGTCTCGATGACAAGTACTCAATACAGTTTTTTACTGTTCATTCAAGATATGAGCGGAACCGACAAACTCTTAGAGATTCTCAAACAAAGAGATTTAAGAGTTTTCGCAATCCACTCTTGTAGAGCGGGATGACAAGGGTGTAGAACCTACTGTTGAGATCCCGTCAGAGTTGATACTCAAAGTAGAAGAGTCAGATGAGAAACATGTACAGGAGTTTGAAGACGTGTGTAGTGTACATAGTTGACAGTCTGGGTTGTTAATGTTCGAGAACGATGGGTGGAGTCAGTTTACAAGAGCTGAGGATATGGAAAAAAATACAAAAAATTGGATGGTGAAGCAGATATCAGAGCTGTGGCGTGAAGGGTTCTACCTGAAGATGATGTTGTTTCTGGCTTGTTTGAAGAGTTTGTGTCTGTACAATCAGTTGCTAGTTGGTTGGACAATATAAGCAGATTGATGAAAGAGAAAGATGGTATAGTGGTGATCCTTATACACTCTCGACATATATATGAGGAGATTGGTACGTATGTGCGGTTCTTTCCTCATCCGATGTAGAATTGTGTGAGAAGAGAAGCGATTTGTTGGTGTGCACTTCCTCAGGAGGCAGAAGTCCATACCAAGTACAAATTTGTACTGAAGAAAGTGAAGCCGGCAGCAACTCAACTACCTGCTAACTCGCAACAACAAGTACAGTTAGTAGACACTGAGCACATATTGCGTGATCATAGACGAGTAGAGCATCAGTTTACTGAGGAGACGTTGAAGGAACTCCAGACAAGACGCAAGTTGACTTGTCCAAACTTAGTAAGAACCGAACATGTTATCTTAGGAGGTGGCAGTTTTAGTGTAATATTAGATAGGTGACCATGTGATAGAGTAGGCAGCACAAGAGTAGTAAGGTGGATGGCTAAATAGGAAGGGGAACCGCTTGCATGTGGGGTGGCAGCCTTCTGACAACGCCCATCTCTCCCTGATTGTAGTTGAGGACTGGAGGGGATTCCCTCTGCGCCTCAAGGTAGATGCATAAGTAGGACCGAAGAGTAGATTTTCAAGCACACATACGCATCACTGTGAGTAAGGACACATTACACTAGAGACGCATACGCACAATGCACACTACACCCGATGTTAGAGACATACGAATAGATTGGGATTACATCGAAGGGGTCTGCATTCTCTCGTTGCCAGCAGTGGTTCGAAGATGTAGATAGAGATAGTGAGCAGTTTAGGAGCAGGGAACGACATCCTCGTGTAGTCCTACTGGCTAAACTGGTGTGTCGAGGAGTAGGAGTAGAAAGTAGAGGGAGTGAGCTTCCCAACACCACTGTGCCTTCTTCTCGGGGAATGGATTGCTGATTTGAGTGCAGAAGCTTTGTTTGTGTCTCGTGAGTAGTGAGTTTCCTTGAATTCACTCTCGATTGTGCATAGAAAGCATTCTTCTTGAGTGGCGGTGACTGTCAGCAGTTGTGCAGATTCGCAGCTTGGCTCATCCAGTGGAGCACTTCGGATCCACGTACGGACGGTCCTATGGATAAGAGATCTCAAAAGACAGAGTAGTCGGAGCAACGAGAGAAGAAGAAAAAAGCCTTCTTCCCACAACAGAAGACGACATCCTCAAGTAGAAGACTGTGTAACTGTAAGCATGTTTGTGGTCTTCCTCCCCAAACTATTACAAGCAAGGATGGTTTGTTAGTCAAGATCCGGACTAGAAGCCTGTCGGAGTCTCAATTTCTCATTTTCATCTTGTTTTTCTCTCGTTTGGATTTTCCCTTCTTCCCCATCTTCCCCATCTTCTTACCTTCTTCTAGTGAGCTTCCGAGACTTCTATTGAGCTTCCGTGAAGGTCAATGTCGTTGTAGTGCTGCAGGAAGACCGTTTCCGTAGGCAGAAGCCTGAGAAGGCTACAGGGGGCATACACCTTGTGATTGATCTAACCTGTTGGGAATTAGAAGTGCAATGTGCGACAGGCGTTGCTAGTCGACTTCTACGAAGCAGGAGCAGTCTTCTAGAGGTGTGAGAAGCCGAGTTGAAGCCCTAGAAGCCGAGAATTGCTTCGGGAAGACGGTACTGAGAAGATCGAAAGAAGTGACCTAGAAGCAAGAAGCGTCTTCCCGAGGTTCTCTGTAGATAGTTGTGTGATATTTTAGTTAGTAGTTGTTTGTTTAGGTCCGGGGCACCTTCTGGAGGGTCTGGAAGCTGTGTGGTTTTGTTAGAAGATGAGAATTCTAGGTAAAACCCGTGTGTTTGTGTGTTTGAATGAATCTTAGAACTTAAAACAGTGTTACTTGTGCAAATCCTCTATGGGAACGATATCTTTTATACTAAATGGGCAAAAGGAGTAATCCTGCGACACTACATATAGTGAGCACTATTTTTGACGCCGCTGCCGGAGATTTCATCTTAGTAACGTCTGTTCTAAGCTTCCTTGATCTGTGTGCCAGTAGTTAGTCTCATTCCGAACTAACTTAGGTTGTAGTTGAAAGTGTTGTGGGACTCTATCTTGCTACAAGACAGGAACCGCAACCAGAAGCTGATGAGATACATCAGGGGGAACTGGAAGAAGTCGCTTCCTTGCTTCCAAGAGCTTCTTGGAAGACTCGATCTTGGAAGACTCCAACAACGAGTACAACCGGAAGCAAGAGAAGAAGACGTTCTGAACCTGTGACTGGTTGTTCAGACATTCAGTCTGCCGGATCTAGTATTAGAAGAAGAGGGACATCTCTTCTCAGCACTCTGGTGGATGCCTCCGATCAGAGAAAGAAGGAGAAGATGCACGGGTAAAGACCCTGAGTGGGTACATTCACCTCAGCGAACCGCTTCTAGAGAGCAGCGGGTATCCCTGAGACACCAAAGGAAAGAAGAAGAGCTCAGGAAGATCCGATCAATAGAGTTGGAAGAGCCTTCCATCTCGAGCATAATCTTTGGAAAAGATAGAAGCCAATCGGGTGACCACGTGTATAAAGTAGATTTTGATACTAGTTACTCGGAAGACGTCTTCCCAAGTGCGGAAGAGGCTTCTCAAGGTGAAGAAAGACTAGAGGAGATCGTTCCAGACGTCTCAGAAGGCGACAACGACAGTAGCTATGACTCAGAAGACGACACTTGTGATTCAGACAAACCTGGACCTTCGAGAAGACCATCTCCACCACCTGGGCCTGAGGGAGAAAGAAGTTGGTAGTCGCATCAGCCGGCAGTCGACATGGCTTCCCCACTCGGCAGAAGTACCACCCGTACGACGTTGATGCTGACGCGGATGACTTCATCACGATGTTCGAGACCATCTCTCGATCCAACAAGGAAGACTCTGATGCCGACAGACTCTGTGTATTTCCTAGTTTGATCGTAAGGAAGGGAAAGAAACGGATGAGTAAAATGTTGGATGATGGGTTAGTAATGGTCGCTTGGGCTACTCTGAAGGCAGTTTTTTTGAAGAGGTTCAGAGGAGTGGGCTATGATCGGATGACCCTCATAGAACTTCAGAGGCTCGAACGGAAGAAGAGAGAGACACTGCGGGATTATACAGAGAGGTTTGAAGACCTCCTGGATCACATCCCTCAGAACCAAAGAAGACCCGGTTATTGTGCCTAGCAAGCCGTGGACTGATACTTGGGAGGATTGTCTCAGGATATGGAGTTGTACTGCAGAAGAGGAGGGGGTGATGATTTAATAGAAGTACAGAAGCGTGCCGTATGAAACCTCGAGCATTACTCGAAATATGCGAAAGACAGAGAGAAGATCTCGAAGAAGTCCAAGAAGTCAAAGAAGTCTTCTAGGAAGTCCAAGAGGAAGTCCTAGTCTACTGAAACTGATAACAGTAATTCGGAAGTATCCTTTACTTCTGAAGAGTCTACTGTCAAAAGTTCAGAATCTGAATCAGAACAAGAGAAGAAGACACGGAAGAAGAAGAAGGAGAAGACACAATCAAGGGAAGAAGTTGTGTAGAAGATTCCTCAGACTCAGATCATTCAGTCTGCACCTGAATTCCGGATCGATGAAGTGCTTAAGCAGTTTGTCGACCTGAAGGTTCATCTTCTGAACCAGAAGGACAAGCGGAAGCAACCTATGGCTTCTCGGCCAAACATTTGGTGCAACCTTTGCAACTCTTCCGAACACACCAGAGATCAGTGTACACAGGACCAAGCTGTCAATTGGGCAGGCTGAGAAGAAGACGATGAGGGATATCTACACGATCCCAGCGGAGAATCCTGCTATAAGATCGAGACGATACATCCATTCATCCCTACACCCCCTGCGCAATATAATCGTTATACACCTAGAGACAAGGCTAGTAATGTACAGACCAAGACGCCTTGACAACCTTCTTCATCACAACGACCTCTAAATCCTCTTCCTGGAGCTTGCAACAATTGTGGAGAGACAAGACACTGATGGTCCATCTGTCCTCATCCGAGAAGACAGATTGGGCAAGTGCCCTTGTGTGGAAACTGTAAGGAAGCAGGACATTTCACGGGAAATTGTCCTCAGACCTTACGCCCACGACAAATGGTTAGATTTGCAAAGAACACGCCAAAGAACTCGAGCTAGTAGTGGTACAACACATCACGATAGAAGACGAAGATCCTGAGGATTGTATGGATTGTCTCCATATAGAGGAAGACGAACCAGACCCCGGGAAGCGCGAAGGAAAGGAAATTCAGCTGCAAAAGACGACTACAGCCTCGAAGATGAAGTCACTTGAGGCAACTTCCTCTTTCACTTTGGTAGATGGTACTGTGTGGAGCCCTTGCTCGGATTCAGACAGCTGGCCTCCAAAAAAAGTCTTGGATGAAGCAGTATTCAAGGTAAGTACCAGAAGCAAAGAGAAGTCAGAATCCCGTCCGAAAGAGAGCAAGAAGAAGAAGCAACGTAAGAAGAGGTCATCTTCCCATGAGCGGCCTTCTTCTCCTGCTTACGATCGAGAAGATCCGAAGTACTTTGCTCCTGACATTAGGCAAGAAGTTGAAGCGATCATGCAAGAAGAGCTGGAGAAGCGACGGAAGATAGTACAGCAGCTTCCTCCACCGACTACGGCAGCACTTGTCTCACGGGAACAGCTTCCAGTCGAGAGAAGACACCATTCTGATCTTCCATCCAAAGAAGCAGCTACTACATCTTCTCTGTTAGAAACACCAGTCACTCTTCTGAAGCGATCCCCTTATGACTTCTTGTAAGATTTGTGGAATCTGAAGACGGATGTAACCTTCCAAGGTATATAGGAAGCTATTACAATCTGTTCTTCGAGGATCGAGGAAGCGAAGAACAGCTAAACTTCTCCAAAGCACCCCTATCCTAAGAATAGAGCATGAGGACGTGGGAGCCCCGGAACTTGATATGGAGATCCATGGCTGTCTTTTGAAGAAAGTGCCCATTGATTCCGGCTCCGGAGTTAACATCATGACTGAAGAAACTGCGCATGTCCTAGGCTTCACTGAGTTCCAGCCTACTCCGAGAATCCTCATAATGGCGGACCAGACCAGAAGACGACCTTTGGGACAACTCAAAGATGTCTTGACGATAATTGGAGGAGTATTTTTTTACCTCACTTACATCATTTTGTGACCTGCAGCTAAGGTTGGATATCATGTGTTGATAGGAAGACCTTGGTTATATGCTGCAAATGTAAATACGGACTGGAGAAGACAACTCTTTCCCAATCAGGTGGCCTTAGGATAAGAGATTCTGATAGAAGTCTTTTCATTTCTTGAAACGATTCCTACTGCTCAGAAGACCAAATGTAAGGTTCGTCCTTCTTCAGCAACTTGGTAAGTCTTCCTGCTACTTCTGCATACTTGTCAATAAACCTCCTGTAGTATCTTACGTTGCCTAGGAAGCTTCTCAACTGAGTCAGGTTAGCAGGTGGGTGAAGTTTCATGATGAGTTCCACCTTAGCACAGTCGACTTCTATACCTCTTCCAGAAATCCTATGTCCTAGCAAAATTCCTTCTGACTGTAGTGTCACAGGATTACTCCTTTTGCCCATTTAGTATACAAGATATCGTTCCCACAGAGGATTTGCACAAGTAACGCTGCTCTAAGTTCTAAGATCTGTTCAAACACACAAACACACGGGTTTTGCCTAGAAATCCTGTCTTCTCACAAAACCACGCGTCTTCCAGATACGCCAAAAGGTGCTCTGGACCTAAACAAACAACTACTAACTAAAATATCACACAACTATTCACAAAGAAGCTCGGGAAGACGCTCTTCCTGCTTCCAGGTTGCTTCTTCCGGTCTTTTCAGTACCGTCTTTCTAAAGCAATTCTCGACTTCTGGGGGTTCAACTCGGCTTCTCACACCTCCAAAAGACTGTCCTGCTTCGCAGAAGTCGACTAGCAACGGCTGTTACACCTTACTCACTCTCACATTCCAACGGGTTAGATTATTCACAAGGTGTATGCCCCCTGTAGCCTTCCCAGGCTTCTGCCTACGAAAATGATCTTCCTGCAGCACTACAACGACATTCACCTTCACGGTGTCGCGTCGGACGTTTTGCGTGAAGGATGTCCAGGAAAACGCGAGGTTCCTGGCTGTGGAGATGTTGTGTGCTGAAACAGAGACAAGACAGAGAAAAACAACCACGAAAACGAATGCTGCGATATATACACTCCCAAATGTATGTACACTGCCGTTTCTTTCTCCTAACAGTAAAGAACTGATAATCAGACCTGAGCGGTCCGTAACCTACTTCAGAAGCCCTAAAACAAACCCCTGAATCACAACCCCGACCCAAAACCACCGAAGCGTAGCTCAAAGCAAGAGAAACTTCTCTTTGCTAACAAACAGAGCCACAACAGTATCACAAGATCCAAACCCAAGTCCAAACCACATCCATGTATAAGCTCTTAGCTAAAGCTAGCTACCACAAGCTGTATACAACCAACCAGAATTCTAACGAACTCAAAAGAGCAAAACCTGTAGCGAAGAAACCGAAAAAGACCTATCTGTGGACTTCCTCTTTTCTCTGAACGGACTTCAGATGTCGATAGGGTCTCCTCCGCTGACTCCATTAACCCAAGAAACCTTCAGATCCGACTCCCAACAGCCGAGATATCGCCGATTTTCGGTCGCAGGTGACCGAACCTCTAAAAACTCCTCCCTGCGGCTTGAAACCGCTCACACCGCACAAACGGATCGTCCAAACTGATATCCGTCTTTGCTGGCAGATAGATCTAGCTACCCTGAACCCAACGAGACTCCAAACAAGTCGTTTGGAGTTCCCCTTGCAAAACCACTCGAGAAATTTGGCCGCAGGTTGCAAAAAACTGACGTAAATCAGCTCCCTGCGGCTCAAACCTTCTCACCACACTCAAACCAACAATCCAATTCACACACGGTCTTCTCCTATGAGTAGATGAAGACTCCCTGATCGCGTAGGCACCAAGAACGAAGAGCTTGGCTCACCTATCGCGAAGAACAGCCCAACCTCAGGTCGCAGGTGAACGAAAATCTGATGTAAGCGCTTCCCTGCGAGCCAATTTCACTCATAACTTCCAAACCGTCCGATGAAAACTGGCATCGTCTTCAATTTCCTGTAGAAGTTGGTGTTCTGATCCCGTTGGATCCAAGGACAGCAAGTTTGGACTCCGGAACGGTCCGAACGGTCCAACTCTCCTTCACAGATAACTGAAAACTCCAAATCTGCCTCCTGCGTCTCAATTTCACTCAGTACGCACTCCCCAATCCCTCTCTTCCCAAACCGTTTGAACCAATGCGTAGCCTGCACAGATCTGAACCCAACGACGCCTTGCGCGCTTGCATTGGACTCCTAAATCTCCCGAACCGTCCATTGACAGGTCGCAGGCGCAAGCTAGCCCCTAAGCTGCCCCCTTGTTTACAGTCTATGTACGTACAGTTCTCTCCTGAATCCTCAATAATAAGAAGCAGGCCCCTTGCGTCTTTGATATAACGCCTGAAGCCTTGAATACCCAGTCAGCAAGTAACTAGGGGCCTAGCTTGATTTTACCTTCTTTCGAATCGCATAACTTCTTCTCTGGATGTCCAAACGAAGTAAACAAGATGCCCATGGAATGCTGACAACGAGCTCTACCCATCTATGCGATGAAAACAAAGATCCGAAATGGTGCCAAAAACCCGTAAGCTGGGGCCTAGCTTGTTTTCTCCATCTTTCGAGTCCTGTAACTTCTCCACTAGGCGTCCAAACGAAGTAGACAAAGTGCTTATGGAAAGCTGACAAGGAGCTCTACCCATCTATGCGATGGAAATGGAGATCTGAAATTGTGCCAAAAACTCGTAAGCTAGGGCCTAGCTTGTCTTACCCATAAGTGTCTTTGGAGCAACAAAAGTCAAAATTTGATTTTCATGTAGGAGCCGGTCCACGACACGACAACGGAAGCTCAATAGAAGTCTCGGAAGCTCACTAGAAGAAGGTAAGAAGATGGGAAAGATGAGAGAAGATGGGGAAGAAGGGAAAAATCCAAACAAGAGAAAACAAGATAAAAAGAAGAAATTAAGATTCCGACAGGCTTCTAGTCTCCGCGGATCCTGACTAACAAGCCATTCCTGCTTGTAATAGTTTGGGGAGGAAGACAACAAACATGAGTACCGTTACACCGTCTTCTACTTCAGGATGTCGTCTTCTGTTGCGAGAAGAAGGCTTCTTTCTTCTTCTCTTCGCTGCTCCAACTACTCTGTCTTCTGGGATCCTTTACCCATAAGACCGTCCGTACTGTAACGACCTATGTTACACATAGGAAGTTTGTCTATTAGTAAGGTGTTTAGTTATAACTAAGTGTTGAGAATGTTTATTGGCTGCCAAAGTACTTTAAGGATGTATCAAGTTAGTCATGACTAGCTAAAAGTTAGTTATGGTTAAACTTAGCTGTACTTTTGGCAGAATTCAGATATTTGCTAAAGAGTGAGCACTACTATCTTGTCATCTTGTCTAAAAGGTAGAAAGGAGGTGGAAAGTATCCAGTATCTCCTTTTTGACTTGATATTAGTGGTTGGATTAAAGTTGTGGACTTTGTGGGCATTAAAAACAAGAAGAGATTCCACATGTTTCCTTTTTAGTGGGTCCTAGTGTAGAGGGGGGATGGAAATTCGAGATTCCTTGAGAATATTCCAGAATCCTTCTAGAAGTTGTTGACTTTGAAGGAATAAGCCCATGTGAAAAAGTAAGAAGCCCATGTGATTAATGCTTTTACCTTAAGTAATATCTTAGTAAAACCCGGTAAAAGTAGTTACGGCTGAGTTACCGGGGGTACCAAAGTAAAAACCTAGAATGTATAAATAGAGGAGTAGAGAAGAGCTCCTCATCCTTGTTTTCACATTGTCGTAATGACAACTTGAGTAATATAGAGAGTGTGGGATATTTTTAGCATGTGAGAACTTGAGAGACGTCGTTAGAATGGAGGATTTTAGTTGATGTGTTTAAAGAGAGTTTTAGTTGATAAGTTTGTGGGTGTATGAATGAGTGAACTCAGCATTTTCCCTTCAAGTTCATGGTGTGCTTCCATCAAAACCATCAGAGGTGACCCCTGAGTGAGAGACAAGCCCGACATGTTGCAGATTCGTGGATGACGATCGTGGAGGTTGAGAGATCGGGGGGTAGTTGATCGATAGGACCGCGGAGGGTTTACATTTTTGGTTCCGTTGCCGGGACCTCACTTGAAGGGATCGTTGAACGATGTTTAGAGTTCAGTTCTATATTCGACAAAAGGAGATTATGAGAGAGCACATGGAGAGAACGTTGGGAGGAGAGAGAGCTAACGCGATGTTAGCAACGTTAGAACCTTTCGTGTATCCCGTAGTGATATATGACGCGTTCGAAGTCATTCTTTACATCTTGTTCACTTAGAAAGGGTTTGAGGAGAGTTGAAAAAAGGTGCAACAAGAGTTTTGTAGAGAAAGGAAGAGAGAAAAGTTATTAGAGGAGAGAAATTTGTGAGTTTAGAAATTCTGCTCTCTGGAAAATTTGTACAGTCGCTGTCAACTTTTCTGTGAATTTTATTTTCCTGTGAAACTTTCCAGTGTTTTAGATTGGCTGATAACCTATCTAAGACAAAAGAAATCATAGGAAAAGGTGGTCTAGAGAGGAAGCAATGAATTTTCAAAGTTGAGGGGGTCTATTCGTGAGAGTTGAGGAATTCTGTTATCTGGAAAAAATTTACAGTCATTGTCAGATTTTCTGTGAATTTTATTTTCCTGAGAAACTTTCCAGTGTTTTAGAGTGGCTGATAAGCTATCCATGACAAAAGAAATCATGAGAAGATGAGGTCTGAAGAGGGAGAAAGAATTTTTCAAAGTGGAGGGGGTTGACAACCATGAGGGAAGTGAAAATATACAAATTTCAGTTCTCTGAAAATTTGTACAGTCATCACCATCTCTTCTGATTAGGGAAGTTTCTGTTGAAACTTCATGATTTAGTAGCTTGGAGGTTGAGCTACTGGAGATCACAAAAATCTTGGAGAGATCTCTTACCAACTAAGAGATACACGTTTCGGCATACAAGGAGGTCTGGAAGATACTTAATGGGAAATCCAGTTCGAATGACGAGGTGGAAGAAGAGACGTTTAGGAGTTGAACAGAGACGGAGAAGCCCAAGTTAAGTATAGATGAGTTACGAACCCGCATCTATAGCACTTGGGGTGCTCTCTTTACCCTATATGAAGAAGCTTCCACGACCATTGACACAGATTTGAAGAAAGCCGAGTTTAAAGCATCATTCACTGTGGAGGTCACGAATGCTCCTGGTGAAGTAGAGTTGGATCCTTACAAGAGTGAGTTCAAGATGTCTGTTGTGATTAGTACAAACGATGGTGAGGAGGATCATATCTTCGATAGTTAATTTTAGATTAGATTTTATTTCGTGTATAGCATGTATAATACACGATTTCCAATATAAAGCTCGGAAGAGTTAAGAAAGTGAGGTAGAATTATTTTCCTCTATGATATTTTGTCCACTTAATGGTTGAGAAGGTGCAACATGAGTGGAAATTCAAAAGATTGGAAAGTTAGACTTAGAAACCTTCCTCAAGGTTTAGATGTCATAGTAAGTGTCGGAGAAAGTTCGAGAGAGATTATCGTCGAGTTTGAAAACCCTAGTACTAAACCTCAAGTAGAATCTCCGAGGAGAAGAGTAGAAACCGACTTGTGGTGTTATTTCTGTAGAGGGTTGGGACACAAAGTAGTGAATTGTCCAACTAGAATCAAAACCGAGAGAGCTAAAGGGAAGCGGGAGTTTACTGATTTAACTCTTCGAGTGGGTCCATCGTCAACAGCGCCAATTCATCTTCTAGGCGAAGATCCTTGTCCAAGTTGTGGAGTGGGTGATCTATCCAGAGGACACAAGTGCGTCGATGTGGCCGCCCTACTTACGTCAGTAGTCGATAAGTTGGACGAGACTCAAAGAGCTGAGACGGAGAAGTTGTCGACTTCAAAAGAGAACTCGGCTGAGTTGTGATGGAGATCGTCATTCGGATGGTGGAGAAGGCGGTGATGCGACTCAGGCTCATGATTACCTTGGGAGAAGAGATGGCACAAGAGGTGTTGTTACAACCGTTTCCTTTTATTTTACCTATGGTAGATTATTCGCGAATGGAATTGGTGATGTTCGTGCTCTTTTAGCGAGTAGTTATTGCACGAAAATTGGAAGTGTAGAAGAGTAGTTACAAGATGGGGAAGTTACCAGTGTTTCATGGGAAGGACAATGAAGATGTAGAACCATTTGTACGAGATTTCAAAAGGGATTGCATCGGAAACAACGTGAGAAGGAAGGAAGAATGGGTGTTGTTACTGCCAGAGTTTTTAGAAGATTTTGCTCTTACGTGGTATGAAGACCGAGTGAAGAGCAAGACACCTGGTGCAGTTGAGGACACATGGGAGACGTTGAGTAATGCACTCATCGAAGAATTTCTTCCAGGAGAGAGTTATGAGAAGCTCATGGTGGAGCTTACTCATTTGAAGCAACGAGACGACGAGAAAGTTCGGCAATATGCCGAAAGGATGGATAAGTTGGAGCAACGGTTTCGGACGGTCCTACGGAAGAGTGGAGACAATGTGGAGCTAACGATGACGGGGATTGGAGCAGTGTTGACCAAGAACTTGGTGGGAGGGTTGAGGCCTTCAATTCGAACCCAAGTGAGGTACGAGAAGCCAGCAACCAAAGCGGAGGCCATCAGATTACGACAAACATGGAAGAGAGTTTGGATGAAGGAGATATCATCCAACCTCATCATGCTGCTCTGGTGTCGACTCCGACTCCTAGTGTAGTCACAACGATCGCACCTGCACCATCACAATTGGTGATTGCTTCAACGTCAACTCCTACTCCAACGGTGGTGCCAAGACCGTTTGTCCCAACAACGATGTCTACTGCCACCTCTGATTTTCATGCCGAGCTGAAGAGCATCACCGATACTCTTGCGGATCTCAAGATAAACGTGGTGCAGTTACGAGAATGGAGGAACAAAGGTGGAGGAGGAGGTCAAAGAGGTTACGACAACAATCCCAACCGAGGAAATCAAGGTAACTTTGGAGGCAACCAAGGTAACTTTGGAGGAATCACTTGTTGGACGTGTGGAGGTTCTCATTTCCAGCGAAATTGTCCTAACAACGGAGCAAGAGGTGCCGAAGCCGTCAGAATGAATGTGGGTGGAGGAAATCCATCACAAGGACGAGACAAGGGGGTGGCTACTATCGATGTCGTACGAGATCCCATCTACGAGAAAGGAGAGAGTTCAAACTCTTCTCATGCACCGGTGGAGCTTTTAGCTCAAGAAAGGAAAAGAACTCGATTTTCTGATGAACCGATTTTCATGGAGGAGTCAGCAAGTAGAAGTACTCGTTCGAGTAATATTTCGAGTACACCAAGGGAGCCAAGAAGGAAGCTAGGGATGACGGATTTCACCATTTCATCTTCCCAAGCGGGATATGATGTGGTTGAAGATGTGGGTGCTCAGAAAGCCAACATCACTGTTGGACAACTGATCGCACTTAATCCCAGCTTACGAAGAGAACTCAGAGGAGGACTGAGTTCTAAGAGAAGCAAGAAGAAGAAACCCAAGAGCAAGACATCAAAGTCTGTGGGAGTTGGTGTGGTGGATGTGCATGCTTCAGAGGTATGCACTAGGGCTTCAAAGATTGAAGTCCGGTTGAATGGTCACTACGTCTCTGACGTATTGGTGGATGGAGGATCGGCTGTCAACGCCATATCGGAGAGGTTGATGAAGAAGTTGGGGATGGAACCAACTCGCCCGGCTAGCATTGTCGTGGGGATGGCTAACAAGCAACGGGTAAGACCTCTTGGTGTGTTAGAGAAGGTGGTCGTGTCTGTGATGGGAGTTCAAACATTGATGTCCTTTCAAGTGTTAAAGGACTCTAGTTATGATTTGCTCCTAAGTAGGCCTTGGTTGAGAGCTGTGCGCACCACTGATAGGTGGCACAAGGGATACTTACGGATTGGGCCTAGAGATCATAGAGTGTCAGTTCCTCTCTCGGGTGTTGGAGTTGTGACTTCTGACTCTGATAGACCCACTAGTGACTACTGGGAATCTGATACGGAGGATGATCAGAGTGTCTCAGAAGTAGATACCGGAGATTCTTACGATCAAGAATCCTCGTCTGAGGACGAAAGATTTGATCGAGATGAATCATTACATCAGCTTAGTGCTATTGACTTGTTGCCTCGACCAGCAGTGGAGAAAGATCCTGACAAAGAAGAGTTGAGTGAGGCAGAGATTGTGAGAAGACTCTCTACCCTGAAGTTTGGTATCAATGTCACTCAAGAAGAAAAAAGTAGATTCCTAGATATATTTCGAAAATATATCCATGTGTTTGCTCTCAGCTACAAGGATTTGAAGGAGGTGACTCTCGAGACTCATCGAATCGAATTGGAGGAGCACGCAAGACCAGTTCGACAGAAGCAGAGAAGGGTCAATCCCACAACGGCAATGATGGTCAAGGAGGAGATAGACAAGTTGAAGGAGGCGAGTTTCATCTATGAGATGGAGAACTCAGAATGGGTTTCACCCATTGTGATTGTCAAGAAGAAGAATGGTAAGCTGCGAGTATGCATAGACTATAAGAAGCTGAATGCAGTTACCAAGAAGGATTATTATCCTCTACCATTTATAGATGAGATTTTGGAGGAAGTTGCTGGTCATGAGTGGTACAGCTTTGGTGATGGTTATAGTGGGTATAACCAGATCAAGATAGCACAGGAGTACCAACAGTTGACTACTTTCACTACTCCTTGGGGAACATTTGCATTTCGGGTGATGCCATTCGGACTGTGTAATGCTCCGGCCACGTTTCAAAGGTTCATGAACAAGGTGTTTGAACCATTCATAGGGAAGTTTGTTCGGGATTTCATTGATGAATTTTGTGTGTATGGACGAAAGGAGGATCACTTTGATCATGTGATCAAAGTTTTGCAGCGGTTGGAGCAAGCCAACGCTTCTCTAAATCCAGAGAAGTGCATCTTTGGCTGCGAAGAAGGTCTGCTGTTAGGGCACATCATTTCCAAGAATGGGATTGCGGTAGATCCTGAGAAGGTGAAGAAGATTGTGGATCTTCCATTTCCGATCAACTTGACAAAGTTGAGGCAGTTTCTTGGCATGGTTGGATATTATCGTAGGTTTGTCTTTTCCTTCTCAAACAAAGCAATAGCTTTGACTATGTACATGAAGAAGGGAGTTGATTTTGACTTGATAGTGCATGATCAGAAGGCAAAGGAAGCATTTGAGGAGCTGAAAAAGGCATTAGTGACAGCTCCTATACTTGCTAAACCTGAGTGGAGTAAAGCATTTATTCTGTATACGGATGCCCCCAATGTAGCAATCGGATGTACATTAAGTCAGCTAGATGGAGATGGGCATGATCATCCTATACCTTATGCTAGTAGGCAGATGGTTCTAGCGGAGAAGAATTACTCCGTGACTGAACGAGAAGGATTAGCGGTGATCTTTGGATTGAAGAAATTTCGACACTACTTGCTAGGAGAGAAATTTTCCATAGTCACAGATCACAAGGCTTTAAAGTATATCTTTAATAAGCCTAATGCCGAAGGTCGTATTGCTCGTTGGAAGATCCTTCTAACAGAATATGATTATGTGATCGAAGATAGACCAGGGAAGAAGCATGCGAATGCTGATCTTTTGTCAAGGGCTTATGATGATGAGGGAGAAGAACCGTTTGATGATTCATTTCCAGACGAGCATCTGATGACCATCACAAGCATCGAGGAGATACCGGACGAGTACAAGGAAATCTGGAGTTTCCTTACAGATGGCTCTTTTCCAGAAGGTATGCATACCCGAGAACGTAACGCGTTGATCAAGAGATGCAAACCTTACACCATGGTGGAGGGAATTTTGTTTCATCAAGGAGCAGATGGGTTACTAAGGAGAGCAGTTGGTCAGAAAGAGGCATTCAAGCTAATGCACGAGTTTCACAACGGAACTGTTTGCGGAGGTCACTTTGTTGGTAAGATAACAGCCTTCAAGATTTTGGATGCGGGTTATCACTGGAGAGGGATTTTCAAAGAGTGTTTAGACTATTGCAAAACTTGTGACGTATGTCAAGCATTTGCTCTAAAGTCTACTAGAACACCTCCGTTAAGATCAATTCCAGTATTAGGGCCGTTTGAGAAATGGGGTATTGACTTTGTAGGTCCTCTTAAATAAGACACCTCGAGGCAATAGATACATTGTAGTCGCCACTGACTATTGTACCAAGTGGGTAGAGGCTAGACCTTTGAGAGAGACCAATGAAACAGAAGTCGGTAGATTCTTATGGGAGAGGATCATCACGAGATTTGGATGTCCGTTAGATTTGGTCTCAGATAGAGGAGGAGAGTTTGTAGGGAGCGTGACTACTGCTATGCTACAACACTTTTCTATCAAGCCACGAGTAACGACCTCATACAAACCAAATGCTAATGGTCTTGCGGAGAAGACCAATCTTACACTTTGTATGATGCTCGTCAAAGACGCTGGTGTTGAAATTGCGAAACATACTTGGGATAAGAGGCTACATGTCATCTTATGGGAGTACCGAACGACAACAAAGACTTCTACTGGATACTTCCCATTTCGACTGGTTTATGGAGTGGAGTCCAAGTTGCCGATCCAATTCGAATTGGATACTTTTCAAACTATTCAACGAAAGTTGAAGAGGTCGAGAGGAGAAGACGTGGTCAGATCAAGAAGGGAGCAACTCATGGAGTTGGAAGAGACCCGAGCGGTAGCAATGATCCGGATGGAACGAGCTCAGGCGTATCAAAAGAAGAGTTACGACAAACGGTTGGGCAAGAGGGAGGTAAAACCTTTTCAAGTCGGAGATTGGGTTATGTTGTATGATGCTATCAGATTCAAGAGGGCTAGGAAGAAGTTTCTTCCAAGATATTTTGGTCCTTTTGTTGTAGATAAGGTGTGGAACAACTTCACATATGACCTTCAGGAGCTGGGAGGAAGGAGATTTGATCGAGTAAATCATGACAAGTTGAAGTTGTTTCATCGACGAAAGTTCTCTCTTCACTCCGAGGACGGAGCGAAAATTTAGTCCGGGGGTAAAATGTAACGACCTATGTTACACATAGGAAGTTTGTCTATTAGTAAGGTGTTTAGTTATAACTAAGTGTTGAGAATGTTTATTGGCTGCCAAAGTACTTTAAGGATGTATCAAGTTAGTCATGACTAGCTAAAAGTTAGTTATGGTTAAACTTAGCTGTACTTTTGGCAGAATTCAGATATTTGCTAAAGAGTGAGCACTACTATCTTGTCATCTTGTCTAAAAGGTAGAAAGGAGGTGGAAAGTATCCCTTATCTCCTTTTTGACTTGATATTAGTGGTTGGATTAAAGTTGTGGACTTTGTGGGCATTAAAAACAAGAAGAGATTCCACATGTTTCTTTTTTAGTGGGTCCTAGTGTAGAGGGGGGTGGAAATTCGAGATTCCTTGAGAATATTCCAGAATCCTTCTAGAAGTTGTTGACTTTGAAGGAATAAGCCCATGTGAAAAGGTAAGAAGTCCATGTGATTAATGCTTTTACCTTAAGTAATATCTTAGTAAAACTCGGTAAAAGTAGTTACGGCTGAGTTACCGGGGGTACCAAAGTAAAAACCTAGAATGTATAAATAGAGGAGTAGAGAAGAGCTCCTCATCCTTGTTTTCACATTGTCGTAATGACAACTTGAGTAATATAGAGAGTGTGGGATATTTTTAGCATGTGAGAACTTGAGAGACGTCGTTAGAATGGAGGATTTTAGTTGATGTGTTTAAAGAGAGTTTTAGTTGATAAGTTTGTGGGTGTATGAATGAGTGAACTCAGCATTTTCCCTTCAAGTTCATGGTGTGCTTCCATCAAAGCCATCAAAGGTGACCCCTGAGTGAGAGACAGACCCGACATGTTGCAGATTCGTGGATGACGATCGTGGAGGTTGAGAGATCGAGGGGTAGTTGATCGATAGGACCGCGGAGGGTTTACAGTACGTAGATCCTAAGTGCTCTACTGGACGAGCCAAGCTGCACTTCCACAACTGCTGACAGTCACCGCCACTCAAGAAGAACACTTCCCATGCACAATTGGGAGTGAATTCAAGAAAACCCATCACCCAGAAGACATGAACAAAGCTTCTGCACTCAAATCAGAAATCCATTCCCCGAGAAGAAGTCACATTGACATTGGGAAGCTCACTCCCTCTACTTCCTGCTCCTACTCCTCGACACATCAGTCTAAGCAGCAGGACTGCACGAGGATGCCGTTCCCTGCTCCTAGACTGCCCACTACTCATCTACATCTCCGAATCGCTGCTGGTGGTAAGAGAATACAGACTTCTTCCTGCGTTATCCCTTTATTCCAACATCGAGTGTAGTGTACACTGTGTACCTCTAGTGTCTAATCTGTCTCTTGCATCGTAAGATTGGTATGTGTGTGCAAGCAGCCAGTTTCTTCGAAGACTCATCCGTGTGTCTAATCTGTCTGCACCGTAAGATCAGTATGTGTGTGCAGAACTCAATTCTCCACACGGGTCTAATTTCCTACTCTACAATCCTACTTAACCATCGCCATGAGAACCAGGGGAGACGACCACCGAGGAGAGATGGACGCTGACATGAGGCTGCCACCCCACATGCAAGCCGTTTCCCTTCCAGCTTTAGTCATTTGCCTTGTTGTTCCTACGCTACCTATGCTGCCACATGGTATCCTAACTAATTTAAGATTGGAACTGTCATCTCCTAATGATAGCATGTTCGGGCCCTACTAAATTTGGACAAGATTGACTTGTCTGCGGTGCTTGCTGCCTACTCTGATTGCTCGGTGACAATCTCTACCTGATCTGTTGCTATTGGAACTCCTAATTCGGCTTCTGATAAACTGGAAGGCTGTCGGTGCCTCTTGTTTGATATCATGAAGGTCCATCCTCGTAACTCTAGTACCACAAATGCCATACCTTCTGCTGTATCATTTTCCTCTTGAAGATGGTTCACTCAGGAGATTCTCTGCCCAGACTGTCGATGCACTACCGCGCTCTTCAACCGTCGACTCCTATTGGGATGCTTCGGATTATCCAAGAGAAACCTGTAAAGGTTTGGACAGGAGAAGCTCCTTCTGTGTCTCCATCTCGATCAGGACCTCCGATCGCGTTTAACTGATAGTACTGAATTTCCGTTCCATCCTCTTTCTCAGATGGACCTGAAGACGCTGGGCTATCAACACCGATAGAGAAGATTTCCTCCAACTCTTGCTCTAGGAATTCTTCAGAGAGAAATGGATCACCTTCTCTGGGAAAATTAGTCTCACTACAGGCTCGTCACTCCTTGTCAATTTAGCCGGTGTTGAGTCAAGGCAGTCATAGAGCTTAGAGGAGAGCAGTTCGTAGATCTGGGATCATCGTTTGCTGTGCTCTGCTATGCTCAAGACGTTTTTCCCTTCCATGAGAAGCTACCGTGAACTTTCCTTGGTACCCAGTTGTAATTCCACAATAACACGCTGCTGCAAATTGAGCTTTCAACTCCTCTACAGTAGGAACTTCTTCTGCAGTAGGTGACTGAACATTCCCGACATGAGATACCAATTGCCTCATTCTCTTCTAATTGCCAATCTGAGGAGAACTTCGTGACCACTGTAAACTCCCCACGTCCATCCAACGCTTCCACCTAAGGCTGGGTGCTTCATCAATCTCTGGATTCTGTCCACGGAAGAATAGCAATGAAACGATATGGCAGGTCTTCCACCATCCCACTTTGAGGATTGTCAATAAAGACCTCCAAGCAGTCATTTCTGCACGCTGTTGCACCACAGTCTTCGCAGTCCAGCTTCCACTCTTCAGAAGACGAATCTAGTCTTCCAGAAGACAGCTACTCCGTCTTCCGGGATTCTAACAGTGCTTCCTAAATAGCTCTCGTCTTTCGAGCTATATCTAACCAATCCTAACTAAGCAAGGCCTCGCATGGATTCCTAAGAAGACAACCCACCTTGCATTACATCTTGCTTCCTAACAGAAGATACAAGATATGCGAGAAGTAGAGTATAGGAAAGGTTCAGAAGATGGTTGCGGGCTCCTGCGGTGACAGTGGCCTCCGGAGAGACTCCCGGGACAGTTTCCGATTCAATAACGTTCTCGGAAGACCTCCCGAAGTCAGGTTTCTCTTTACTGGTCTTACCTGTCTTCTGCTCCCTACACGCAATCTGACCTCACAACAGACTCAAAACATTGCACTCTGTTCTTCTGACTTCTTATCTCTTATACACACTCAGAAGAAGCTTGCTGCATGATAGGAAGACCTGACCCTCGACTATTCTCTCCAGATTCTGCCAGCAAAACTTCTCACAACTCTCTTCTAAGTTCGAGAAGAAGAAGGGATAGGCTGCTATGGGTCGGACAGAAGAGATCCGAAATGGACCCTCACGTCTTCTCGCGCATTTTGCCAGCCCTTCCAGTCTTCTAGTCTCTTTAGGAAGATGTGGATTTTGAGAAGCTTGGAAGACCGGGAGGCACAGGCCTAATTCCCGACTTCCAACTTCTCGAAATAACAAAAGAACTCACCACGCCACTCATGATTCGTACCAAGCCTCTCTAAACACCAAAGCAAAGCAAATCCACTCTTGATACGAATTGTGTACAGTCGACTTCCGAAGACAGTCAAGCTTCCGAAGCGTCTTTCAAAGACAGTCTTCCGAAGATGTTCCAATCTTCCGAAGCGTCTTCCGTCTTCCGCCGTCTTCCGGGAAGACGTTTCTCGGAAGACGGTCATCTTTCGAAGAAGTCAGCTTCTTATTACAAAAAGCTCATAAGATCATCTTCCTGCTAAAGAAGCCGTAATCTTAAGTACCAACGCTACTTCAGTTATACAAACAAGTTATTAATCTTAAAAATTTCAAAAATTCATGAATCTTGTAATTTGTGGGCACCACACTGACATACCAAAGAAGCACTTCTCAAGATGAAGAGCCAAATGATGCTCTCTACACTTCAAAAAACACTTCTTCAGAAATATCAGGTGATCTTCTTTCGATCCAAACACACAAAAATCGTCCAAGAAGATCTCCATGAATGTGCGAAGATACTCCTTGAAGATTGTAATCATCAGTCTCTGAAATGTGACGGGTGCATTGCATAAACCAAACGGCATTTGATTGTACGCGTACGTGCCTCAATCAGTGATAAAAGTGGTTTTCGACTTGTCTTCTTCTCTGATTGAAACTTGGTTATACCCATAATACCCATCTAGGAAGCTGTAGAACTCATGTCCGACTACCTGGTCTAACACAAAGTCGGTGAAGGGTAAAGGATGATGATCCTTTTTCGTGACCAAGTTCAACTTCCGGAAGTCATGACACACTCAGATCTTACATGTCTGCTTCTTTGGCACGATGACAATAGGAGCTACCCACTCACTACTAAGTATTGGGAAGATGACTCCCGCCTTCAGGTATTGATCGATCTGGTCCTTCATCATAAACGAATACTTGGGGTTGAGTCGATACTGTCTCTGCCGTGCAGGAACAACGCCTTCCAGTAAGTCAATGCGATGCTCTCATGAAGAGCTCTCGAGGTATGCTCTTCATGTCTTCTATGGTCCAAGCGAAGACATCCTAGAACTCTGTCAAAAGTTCTCTAAAGTCTTCCAACTGTTGATCCTCGATCACCTTGGAAAGCTTCAGCTTCTTCCCAAGAGCAACCTCCATTTCTTGAAGATCATCAAGGTTTATCATTCCTTCAGTGTGACTGTACTCACTGACACCAAAGTATTCCGGTTTGGGAGCTTCTTCTGGTTCAATTTCGTCTTCTAGAAGAGCAACTTTCGGATCTTTCGAAGGGAAGACGGTACTTTCGTCTTCTGGAAGACCAACTGTCGGATCTTCCGAAGAGAAGACAGTACTTTCGTCTTCTAGAAGCTCTTCTTCCACAATTTCGTAGCACTCAATGTATCTACAGATCACTTCGTCTGCTATCTCTGCTACTTCTGTAGTACACAAGTTATTCACCACAAACTCATCATATCGTTCATCATTGTCAGAAGACGCAACTGAGTCTTTTGACGTGTATCCCTCAGTCGTAGAGGGAGTTTCACCTTGATGTCCAATCTTCATCCAAGGATATGTAGATGTTTCTGCTTTCGCCATAGGGGTGGTATTGAGTCAGAAAGATGAGAAGAAGAAGGATTATCCCATCTACTATGCGGGAAGACAACTCAGTGATGCAGAGAAGAAGTACTCTACAACTGAAAGGGAATGTCTTGGCATGATTTACTCATGTAGGAAGTTTAGACACTATCTTCTAGCTAATCCGTTGGTCTTCTATGTGGATCATTTTTCTTTGAAACATCTCATGAAGAAAGCAGATTTTTCTGGTAGGATAGCTAGGTGGATTCTTCTACTCCACGAATTTACTTACACAGTTGAGTACGGACCTGGAAGACAGCATGTTAATGTTGACTACCTATCCAGATTGGAGACGGAGCGACGAGAAGATGAAGTGGAAGACGAGTTCTCTGACGAGAAGCTGTTTTCAGTTTTTTCAGAGACACTTTCATCTGAGGGGGGGCGTACCGCTTGCTCCCCAGAAGACGAGACTACGTCTTCTGATCCGGTCTTCACGACTTCCACAGAAGAATCGATCTTCAAGGACTTAGGAAGTTCTTGGAAGACCAACAGTACCCTGAGGGATTGGATGCCGAGCAGAGGGTTGTCTTCTTACACAAGGCAGGTCCCTATGCTGTCGGGTTGAGAGTCTTCCTGAGAAAGGCGAACCTTCTGGCTGTGATATGAGCTTGAAGGCTGTGTTCAATCTACTCAGGGAAGCGTTGGGCTTCAAGCTGTGGCTGGTTTACTCAAAGGATAAGCTTCAGGTCTCAAGGTGATACTGAAAAACACTCATATAAGTCTCTTGGCTCTTCTGATATGTTCAGGAAGCAAAGTTCAGGCTTAACTAGCAATGATAAGATCAGATGGCAAACTTTGACACTCAGGATTGAGAAATAATTGAAGGTTCAGACTTCAGAACTCCTCCTACATGTTAATGAGGTCCTACTGGATACACATACGAAGTTTCAGCTTCAGATCAATTCAGAGCACTAAGATATGAGTAGAAACTTTCGGAGTAAAGAAATTACGGCAATTTCTGATACCCAGACAGCTATTTCGACCTAGAACAGAAAATTGGCTTGATCACTTTGGAAAATTCTTACAGGATTTGCAGTACACAGCTTGCTGAACACTCCTGTGAAGTTGGGCCTCCTGACTGTACACAGAACTCCAGATCTCCTTCTCTGAAGTCGCTGCTCTAGATTAAGAGCTTTTCAGACCCCCTCTGCTTTAGCGGCCGCCCTGAATTACTCAGTGACTTAAATGATTCGCAAACTTTTGGACAGTCGTAGCCCTCTTGACAGTGAACGCAACCACGAAGTTTTGAAGCGATTTCCTCAATTCTGCTGCAATTGACACCGAAAACCCCAAAATCAACAAAAGTGATGCAGTTTTGGCACAATCCGAACTTCAATTGGGCATAACTCCTTGTTTATTGATCCAAATCGATCAAGAATTTCAATGACAGTGCTTGGCTCGACGGGCTCTATCTCCCTGTGCTCTCAGATTTCACAGTGTCTCACCAATTGCTCGAAATCCTCTTTAGAGCTCTGTTTCTAAGTTTAGAGTTACACAAAAGACAAAAATGAACCAATGAGAGTTCATAGCTCCATTTGGTTGTCCTTTTGTGCCTTAAACCATGTGGTAACTCAATTCAACTCATAGGCTACCACGTCAAGTCCCTTAAAGCGCCAGCGTATAACTTGAACTACCTAAAACGACACACAGCCTTGAAAGTGAACTAAAACCGGTTAAAAATGTGCATGGGCAACACGTAGGTACAACCCATGAGCTTAAACCCTATCTACTGGCAAATCAAAGTCATGTACATTGAATATCATAGATAAGTATGAATTCACTTGCACAAGCGTACAAATGCTTGAACAAGATAAATAACACACTACCAACCTACTAGGACCCAAAATATATGACAGAGTTAACACCATATGCAAAAGGTGTCAACCATAAGCATAAAGACTAAGAACAGTACAGAGCTAGCTTCTAAGACTACTAAACATCAAGTGTCGGAATAGAAGTAACATGCGCGAAGTAACGCGACAGCAGTGATCAGTGAATCATTTACTATGTCAAATGATTCACATCACGACATCCACCCCCTCTGAACCTGCACATCCTCCGGCATGTGCCAATCCCTTCATTCTTCTATCTGTTCTTCTTCATCATCGCTCTCTTCTGCCTCAATCTCTTCAAACATTGAGACATCTTCGTCTCTTGTTGTCCTCTGCTCTGACTCCAGAAAGTTGAATAACTCAACTGACCCTCCGCGTCTCTTGAATAGTTTCACACGTTTGTCAGCCATAGATAGTTTCAAAGGAGTACCATCCAACTCACGTAAAACTATAAGTGGCATTCTCAAGCACATCTAGCACAACATAAGACCTGAACCATCTTCGAGAGAACTTACGAAGTATAGAATGCTAATTCTCCAACGTGCTATCATATACCAGAACCCAATCACCAACATGTATTGGCTTCGGTCATAGTCGATGAGTCTTGTCAAAACGTTCCTTGTTTTTGACTCGAACCACCTTCAGCCTCTCCTGCGCATCAGCAAGATCCTCCTCCCTTCCCTCCAACTGCCTAATACGTAAAGCAAGGAGTGAAGCACGATCTATACCATCTTCCCACGATAGCGTAGCCCACGTAGGAAAGTACTCCTCAGCAGGCATGATCGGTTTCTACCCCAGCATAAGCTCATTTGGCATATAGCCAGTCGTGGTACAGTGTGTAGTTCTATCAACCCACAAAGCAAATGGAAGTAATCTCGGCCATTCTTTGGGCTTACCATCGCATGCTTTCACTAAAGCGTGATCAATAGAAGGGTGTCCTCGTTCACTCTTATCGATGTCCTCTGGATTCATAGCAGTAGTAAGTCGAAGCTTTACTCCATAACGAGCAAAAAACTCCTTCACTTCAGCGCCTCTCAACTTGCCTCTATCTGCACGTAATCTCCCAATCGATTCATAATGACAGATGATATCTTCAAGCACGAACCTGCAGATATTCTCTGTAGTCTTTGTCCGTAGTGCTCATCCCTCCACATAGTTGGAAAGATCCTCTCGAGCCAACACCAAATAACACATCCCCTATAACCCCGATGGCATCATCACAAGATCAAGAACCCACTGAAAATGGATATTAGGTGGATAAGTAGGTACAAGTCCATCTCTGTAACGGACCTTAGAGTAGAACTGGCAGTGCAGACACGACCCAATAAAGTCCACCACGTCTTGATACAAACCCTTCCACCAGTATCGCTCTTTCATCTTCGTGTAAGTAGCCCAGACTCCACGATGTCCAGCCCACAAGGTGTCATGAAACTCCTTAAGCAGATTCAGCTTCGTTGGTTGATCATCCACCACTCTAGCAATCATCCCATCTCTTCTCTTCGGACGTTTCTACAGATAACCCTCACGTAGAAAATAACTGTATGCCTTCCGTCTGATCTCCTTGAACTCTACATCACTCCATCCTTCTCTTCTGCATAACGAACTCAGATAAAATCCAATATCATGGAACTTTTCCGTGTAGAACTCCTCGTAGAACGGCAGTGGTTCCAAGTCTGAAGTCTGCTGACCAACTTGGCACCAAAGGTCTCTTTTTTCTTCATTCTCCACTCATTCAACATTATCACTCGATACGAATGCCCGTTGGAATTAGTATCAGATAGGAGTACTCATTTTTTAAATGAGACTATTTCCCTCCTGATCCATCGGAAGATAAGCATCGGAAGACGACGTCATACAACTCGAAAGCTAACGGACTGACAGAGAAGTCGAATGGTCTTCTTTGTAATATCCTGAATAAGGTAACTGTTAACCATGCGTATGATTGGGACACGAAATTGCCATTTGTATTATGGACTTTCAGGATTTCACCCAAGGTCACGACCCAAAAGACACTTCTACCTAACTTATGACATGACACCTGTTGTTCCCATCGAGTTAGAGGTCCCTACTTACAGGTTAGCCGTAACCGAACGCATGGAAGAAGAGGAAAGCTAGGAGAAGCGTCTTCTAAACTTTGTGGAGTTCGAAGAAGACAGGAATGCAGCTTTGGAGAAGACGTACGAAGTGCAAGCATAACGTAAGATGAACTATGATGGCAAGCTGAAGAAGGTGACCGTCATAGATGGAGACTTGGTTCTTCTGTACAACAACCGACATCTTAAGTTCCCTGGGAAGCTTCATCTTCGCTGGATGGGTCCATACCGAGTCTTGGAGGTCTTCATCAATGGTTCCTTGGAGTTGGAAGAGTTAGATGGTACGTTGATGACCACCCGCGTTAATGGATGGAGGGTCAAGAAATATTGGGCGTGAACCAGCTCTGATGTTTGTGGGGACGCAAACATGTGAGGGTGGGCGTATGTGGTACCTACGATTTACAGGATGTACGAAATTTTTGAAATTTTTGAAGTTAATCACATGTCTGTGTAATTGAAATAACCTTGTTGCTTAAGAATACATCTTGCTTAGAAGGAAGATGGCATCAGGAACTTTTTGTAAGAGGAGTCGACTTCTTCCGAAGACGGAAGAAGGACGTCTTCCCGACCAGGTCTTCAGAAGACGGAAGACAGAAGTTGAAGACGCGTGTCTTCCAAAAGACAGTGACAGTGACAGTGACTGCGACTACATAGGCCTAACCGCGCACCACCCAGTAGGAGGGTAGGTGTACCTACCAAGTAGCCAAGGTAGTAGGTAGGTCAGGTAGGTCGAAGAACCCCTAATTGCACAAGAAGATACGGGAGAAGCGCATTAGCGCAGAATCATCACCTGCTTCTCGCATCGAAGGCATTAACACAGAAGAACGAGTTAGGAGGTGCCGCATTGAATCAAGAGGTGTCAAAATTGGATGAGGAGGACCAGCAGAGTGAAATCGAGGATAACAAGGATCGAATTGCAGCTAGAGAGAAAGCGAGGGCGAATTTCTGAGAGTAGGAAGCACCATCGAGGTGAAGGAGTCTCCTGTAGATTCTCGGAAGCTGACATTGAAGGGCGATTGAAGAAGAATCTAAGGTAGAGCCCTGATTGATTGAGAAGCAGTAGGACATTGACGGTACAAGCAGCTCTGTGGAGTCGCATTGGAGTTGAGGTGGAGCCAGAAACGCGCTGAAGACTGAAAGCACTACGGGAAGCAGACAGAAGACTGTTTGAGGTTCTTCCCATGTTCTCTTCTCTTCCCATCGCTTCTCGTCTCTTGTTTAGTATCCCTTGCGTTTCCTCGGTTGTTTGCAGGAAATCCATCGATCGTTTTTCCCATCTCGCATTTTCCTTCTGTGAAATTGGGCTTGGAAGCGCTGCCCAATTTTTGACAGTCATCTTCTAGCTTCTTCCCGAACTATAATCGAGCTTCCCTGTCTGTCGTTCTTAAATTTGATCCCGCAGCTATCAATTTCCCTACCCTACCGCACCTCTACTCCCGAATCCTTGAACAGAAGACGCTTCGGAAGATTTGAACATCTGCGGAAGACGCTGCTGAGACCTGAACATCTTCGGAAGACGCTTCTGAATGTCTGAAGTCTTCAGAAGACGACTATGGTATCAAGGATGGATTGGATTTGCTTTTGTGTTAAGAGAGACTTGGTACGAATCCTGAGTGACTTGGTGAGTTCTTTGTTGTTTCAAGAAGCTGGAAGTTGGGAACCAAGCATGCGCCTCTTGATCTTCTGAGCTTCTCAAATCCACATCTTCCTAGAGAGACTAGAAGACTGGAAAGACAGGCAGAATGCGCGAGAAGACGTGAGGGTCCTTTACGGGTCTCTTCTGTCTGATCCATAGCAGCCTATTCCTCCTTCTTCCCGAACTTAGAAGAGAGTTGTGAGAAGTCTTGCTGGCAGAATCTGGAGATAATGGTCGAGGATCATGTCTTCCCACCGTGCAGCAAGCTTTTTCTGAGTGTGTATGAGAGGTGAGGAGTCGGAAGAACAGAGTATGAATGTCTTGTATCTGTTGTGAGGTTAGATTGAGTGTAGAAAGCAAAAGACAGGTGAGACTAGTGAAAGGAAGTCTGGCTACGGGAAGTCTTTCGAGAACGTTACTGAATCAGAAGCTATCCCGGGGTCTTCCCAGAGGCCACTGTCACAGCAGGAGCCCACGACCATCTTCTGAACTTTTCATACACTCTGCTTCTCGCATATCTTGTATCTTCTGTTAGGAAGTAGGATGAAATGCAAGGTGGGTTGTCTTCTTAGGAATCCATGCGATGCCTTGCTTAGTTAGGATTGTTTAGCTATAGTTCGGAAGACGAGAGGAACTTAGGAAGCACTGTTAGAATCCCGAAAGACGGAGTAGCTGTCTTCTAGAAGACTAGGTTCGTCTTTTGAGAATGGAAGCTGGACTATGAGAACTTGGGAAGGACTGAGCCTTCGGCTCACAGTAAGTGCGTGTGGCTTAGTGTAACAGAGCTTCAAGTATGTCGATGCATCCTCGAGGGTTGGTGTTACCGACAGCAGAGTTGACCGAGGCCAAACCCTTCATCAAGGAGTTGGGTCTCGACTTCTTCTTGTGGGATTGGAACCTCGCCGACCAGGGTCTTCTGGAGGAGGTTTGGGCAGCATTATCTCTCCGCAACCGTGTATCTGCGAAGGCAGGAGTAGCTCGGGGAAGATCATCTTCATGGACAGCAGAATGGTGACGTAGGGCTTTCCACAAGTCAGAAGTAGAGAACAAGGGGTACGAATTAGAGAAGAAGATCCTATCCATGATCTCGAGGAAGTGGCATGTGCCTGGGAGCACATCTTGTCTCTTCCCGGAGGACAGATAGGGAAGAAACGAATGGAAGGTTGAACCTTAGCAGGAGCCGCAGAAGCGTCTTCTGACGAAGCTATTCCTCCATCTCTTTCCCAAGGGGAAGGCGCAGAAGACAAGGTACCTTGGAGACCAGGACGTGGAATTCCTGGAAGCCATTTGAGAAGGGCTGCCCATCAATTGGAGCACGTTCTTCCACGCATATGTGCAGACAAAACTGGTGTACTTCGGCACCCCGGCAAGAGGACATCTTACTCCGTTCTTCTGTTACCTGTACTGACCAAGAGGGACCTAACGGAAGATCAGTTGGCGAGATATGCGCCAACAGGGCAGCACGAGGCGAAGGAGGAGACCTCGGGAGAAGATGACCGAACAGCAGCAATGACTCCTCCTCCCACTCTGATGTCGCAGATGAGGTCAGGTACTCATCAAAAGATGCTTTTGGTGAGGAAAGACGACTCCAGTGGATCGAAAGATGCGACACCACCAAGGAAGATGGGTCTAGGAATGTGGCTAGGAAGACCACCTCCTTTCCGATCATTCACTCTGGATCGGAGTTCGACTCTCAGGAAGAGCCCTTGAGTACCCGAGCTGCGAAGAAGACCGCTTCTGCAACACTAGGGAGTCTTTCAAAGACTCCAGAAGACGAAGGTTGGATGGATACTCCTACTACGATGCGAGAAAGCGCAGTAAAGAGGACCGCTTCCGCCATGGAGAGAGATCTTCCACCCCGGAAGATGAGAAGAGTAGCTTCTTCTCGCGCACAGAAGCAGAAGGTCACAGCAGCAGAAGAGGCATCCTTGCCTCTGGAAGACAAGGAAGACACCTCCGTCCGGATCGTGGGGATGAGTCTGTCTTCCACGGGAAGAAGATTGGAGGAGTTCAGTGCCTTCTTCCACTTGGAGATCCAGCCAACTATGGAGTTGGTGGAGAAGAGACCGATGGTTCAGGAGAAGCCACTACAGCATGGATTCGATCTGTGCACCTTGAGGCGGCAGGAAGAAGGCCAGAAGAAGGTAGAAGCGCTGGAAGTCAACCTCCGCACCACGGAGAAGCTTGCAGCGAAGTACAAGACAGAAGCAGCCGCTTCTGTCAAGGAGTTAGCACAGCTGAGGAAGAGCAACCAGGAGTTGCAGGCGCGTTTACAGCAGCGTGACCAGGAGGTTCTGCGGGTCAGAGGTAAGATCACCACTCTCCACCCTCGCAGAGGAGAAGACTTTATATAAGACACTACGGGAAGCCGCAGAAGTGCAGATTGCAGCCGAGAAGACGCAGCGAGAAGCAGCAGAAGCTCGTGCGTAGGGGTTGCTAGCTCAGACGGTGGAAGCGCTTCGGAAGAAGTTCAACTTCACCGCGGGTAAGAAGCTTCTTACCTTAGCTAGGGAGTGGGACGACGAGTCCAGAGCAAGGTTAGTGGAGTGCAAGGAGAGCATGTTCCGTTACTTGGATCGGTAGATAGAGAGAGTGAAGACACTTTACGGTCTTCTCTCGATTCCGTCACTTGCGACTGCATCTTCCCAAGCCCCAGGACCATCGATCGGATCAGACTTGGAGAAGGAGGAGTTCGACCTCGCTGTCCACTTAGTAGTGATAGCGTTGGAAGCCGAGAAGACCACGGAAGAAGCCCCGGAAGACAAGGTGTCTTCTAGAAGATATGAAGAAGAGTTGTCTTCTCAGGTGTTTCGAGTGGAGGAGGTGACTTCCCCGGACCCCTATGAGGTCACTATGGCCCCCAGCGTCGAACCAGTACCTCAGAAGAGCGAGGAAGCGTAGGTCGACCCAACTTCCCAGAAGACGCTTCCGTCTTCCGAAGCAGCACCAGGCGAGCCAACTACGAATGTTGAGGAGGAAGTCACCTCAATGACATCCGAGGTATTCGTAGGGTTTCCCAGCTTATCAGAAGCTGAGTTAGGAGTTCAAGTAGCAGCAGATCAAATGGAGATTGCATCCGAGCAATTAGAGTTGGCAGCAAAGCGTAGAAGACAAGTTGACTTGTCCAAACTTAGTAGGAACCAAACATGCTATCTTAGGAGGTGGCAGTTTCAGTGTAATATTAGATAGGTGACCATATGGCAGAGTAGGCAGCGCAGGAGTAGTAAGGTGGATGGCTAAACAAGAAGAGGAACCGCTTGCATGTGGGTTGGCAGCCTTCTGACAGCGCCCATCTCCCCCTGGTTGTAGTTGAGGATTGGAGGGGATTCCCTCTGCACCTCAAGGTAGATGTATAAGTAGGACCGAAGAGTAGATTTTCAAACACACATACGCATCACTATGAATAAGGAAACATTACACTAGAGATGTATACGCATAGTGCACACTACACCCGATGTTAGAGACATACGAATAGATTGGGATTACACCGAAGGGGTCTGCATTCTCTCATTGTCAGCAATGGTTCGAAGATGTAGATAGAGGTAGTGAGCAGTTTAGGAGCAGGGAACGACATCCTCATGTAGTCTTGCTGGCTAAACTGATGTGTCGAGGAGTAGGAGCAGAAAGTAGAGGGAGTGAACTTCCCAACACCAATGTGCCTTCTTCTTGAGGAATAGATTGCTGATTGAAGTGCAGAAGCTTTGTCTGTGTCTTGGGGGTAGTGGGTTCCTTGAATTCACTCCCGATTGTGCATGGAAAGCATTCTTCTTGAGTGACGGTGATTGTCAGCAGTTGTGCAGATTCGCAGCTTGGCTCATCCAGTGGAGCACTTCGGATCCACGTACGGACGGTCCTATGGGTAAGAAATCCCAGAAGACAGAGTAGTCAGAGCAGCGAGAGAAGAAGAAAGAAGCCTTCTTCTCAGAGCAAAAGACGACATCCTCAAGTAGAAGACTGTGTAACTACACGCATGTTTGTGATCTTCCTCCCCAAACTATTACAAGCAGGGATGGCTTGTTAGTCAGGATCCGGACTAGAAGCCTGTCGGAGTCTTAATTTCTCATTTTCATCTTGTTTTTCTCTCGTTTGGATTTTCCCTTCTTTCCCATCTTCCCCATCTTCTTACCTTCTTCTAGTGAGCTTCCGAGACTTGTATTGAGCTTCCGTGAAGGTGAATGTCGTTGTAGTGCTGCAGGAAGACCGTTTCCGTAGGCAGAAGCTTGGGAAGGCTACAGGGGGCATACACCATGTGATTGATCTAACCCGTTGGGAATTGGAAGAGCAATGTGCGACAAGTGTTGCTAGTCGACTTCTATGAAGCAGAAGCAGTCTTGTGAGAAGCCGAGTTGAACCCCAAAAGCCGAGAATTGCTTCGGGAAGACGGTACTGAGAAGACCGAAAGAAGTGACTTGGAAGCAGGAAGTGTCTTCCCGAGCTTCTCTGTAGATAGTTGTGTGATATTTTAGTTAGTAGTTGTTTGTTTAGGTTCGGGGCACCTTCTGAAGGGTCTGAAAGCCGTGTGGTTTTGTGAGAAGACGGGAATTTTAGGTAAAACCCGTGTGTTTGTGTGTTTGAACGAATCTTAGAACTTAGAACAGTGTTACTTGTGCAAATCCTCTGTGGGAACGATATCTTTTATACTAAATGGGCAAAAGGAGTAATCTTGCGACACTACAAGAAGTTAGGAGCCTTGCGTTTTATTCAGGACCTACAACATGTGAATAACGTGATCATTCGTAACGTTGGGATGGGTCCTGTGATTGATGAGATAACGGAGGTATTTACAAGGAGAGCTATCTATTCGATTGGAGATCTATATTATGGTTATGATCAGTTTCAGTTGGCTGTCAAAAGTAGAGATATGATCACTATGCATACACCTTTGGGGTTTATGCGAATGTCTACTCTTCCTCAAGGAGCGACAAACTCGGTGAATCATATGCAAAACGCGATGCATAGAGTATTACGAGAGTTTGTACCTGAAGCTACTATTCCATTTCTAGATGATATTCTTATAAAAGGTTGCGCGGTTGAGGACAAGGATGAAGCAGTACTTGCGGATGGATGTAAGAGGTTTGTTGCAAATCATATCAGAGATGTAGAGCGTATTTTGACTCGTCTGGAGGAGATACATCTCATCTTGTCAAGAGCAAAGTCTAAGTTTGTGTGTATGAGATTTTAGTGGTTGATCATCTGTGTGGTGCTTTTGGAAGACGACCAAATCCGGAGACGGTTGACGCTATAGCTAGGATGACAGACTGCAAAAATATCACAGAGGTTCGATGTTTTCTAGGAGCTTGTGTATTTTACCGTCTATCCATTTCTCATTATGCTCACGTTGCAGAGCCTTTTTATGCATTACTGAGGAAGAGTAAGAGGTTTGTATGGATTTCAGTCCATCAAGAAGCTTGAATAGGTTGAAGGGGACTATGAAGTCTCCACCTGTGTTGAAAAGAATAGACTACGGGTGTGGAAGACCTATCATTGTCAAGGCGGATATTAGCCCAAAGGCGATTGGCTGGGCGATAGGTCAAGATGATATGAGTAGTGTACGATTTATCTCAAGATTTGAGGCTAGAATCTTGACGGACAGGCAACAAGATTATCCTCAAGTGAAGCGTAAGTTGTGAGGTGTGATCACCACGATGAAGACAGATCGTGAGTTCTTGATTGGTGCTCATGTAGTCTTAGAGACAGATTGTCTATCTCTGTTTGGGAGGATATCGAAATGTAGCACGTCGGACATAGCGATGTTGCGTTGGATTGCATACATTAGGAGCTTGAATCCAGAGCTGAAGCATATAAAAGATAAGGAGAATGTGATAGCATATATGTTGTCAAGGGCTCGGTATATAGACGAGGAGGATATGTTTTCAGAAGCTAAGGAAGAAGAAAGAAAGGATGTTCGGTGTCAAATTGGTCGACAAGTTACAAACTTGGAGCCGTTGATGTTTAGAGAAGAGTTTTACACAGGTAGTCTTCGTGACATAAGATATTATCTGAGTTCATTGGAGAGGCGAGAGAGGTGGAGTAAAGTAGAGTTCAGAGAGATAAGAAAACAAGCATACAACTACCTTCTACGCGATGGATATCTTTGGAGACGACCTCAGATGAGAGATGGGATGTTCATACGAGTAGTGGACGACCTGCAGACTAAATAGCAACTAATGAAGGAGTTTCATTATATCTTATGGACTGGACATCGAGGGATTTGGGCTACTTACGTCAAGTTGAAGAAAAGATATTGGTGAAAATGTCTATATCAAGATGTGATGATCTACGTCAGTTCTTGCTTACATTATCAGTTTTACTCAAAGACGCGATACAGGGATGGTCTTGTGTCTACTTATCCGCCTTGCATACACTTCCGATGGGTTCTCGATTTGGTGGTGATGTCTCTCGGGTTATGGGATATGAGGTACTTGTGTTGGCTCGAGAAGACCTCTCCAACTTTGTGGAAGGACGAGCTCTGAGAACGAAGACCACAGAGAGGATATGTAGGTTTGTTCTTGAGGATATTATCTGCAGATATGGATCTATAGGGAGATTGCATGCAGACAAAGAAGAGTTGCGTGGTATGGAAATGAAGGAGTTCTTTGTCCAACACGGAGCGAAACTCAAACTCACTACTGTCATGAATCTAGAAAGGATTGGTAAGAGCGAGAGAGGGCATCTACCGATTGTTCAAGCCCTAGTAAAGACATGCGATGTGTCACGTCAGTTTGGGCACCTCGGCTAGGTTGACCGAGTGCGAAGTGGCGCATCCCGGTAAGGCCGTTAGTGCCGTTAGAGCGAGTTGGAGAGAGAGCCCACTAGGGGTAAACTTCGCAGGTAGGGCTTGGAGGCCTTAGTTCTTTGAGTTGAGCCTTCAAGCTCCAGGCTATGGTGGATAGTCTAGTTGAGTGTAACCCGGATTCTCTTCGCGTTTAGAGTGGGTTTGGCTTGACCGTTTGTGAGTAATCCTTGTTGTGGTGTTGGAGATGGTAATCTCTGTATTCAGATTACTCAAAGAACTAAGTGCAGGTCGAGGAGGAGTTCAGTAAGAGCTCGCAGATCTGAAATCGGAAATCGTCCGCTGGTATCTTCGGGCGTTGCCGTTCGTGGTTGATTGTTTGGAGCTGTGATCGAGGTGTGTGGGCGCCGTGCTACATTGCTGGTCGCAGATCGATTTGCTGTTGTTGGGGTCGAGTGGAGATTTCTGTCATGCGGAAGCGCTGCAGAAATTTTGCGGAATGTTCTTGAAGTGTGTTGTTGGAGCCGGATTGCGCGTTTGGGCGTAGCAGCTGAAATACTTGTCAATGTCGGGCCGGAGTGGACTCTTTGGAAGCGCATTGGAGAGACGATTGTAGCGCACCAAGTTTCGTGGAGTTTGGCCAAGGATTGAAGAAGTTATGGCATGTCGAAGTTCGCTGCTCTGACACCCGCAAGTGCAAAAGGGTAGTTACGTCAGATTTTGGCTCAATTTCGTGTGGAAACTCGAGTTTAGTAGTTGTTTTGTGTGTGTGTGTGCATCCGCGAAGTGTGTGTGGTGCATTTGCGAATCTGTTTTGGTGGTGTTCGAGTTGGATTTGGAGGTTCTTGCTGTTTTACGTCAAATTTTGGTCACCCGTGTGCACCCGCAAGCTGTTTTCGCTGTTTTGGAGACTGTTTTGGTGCAATCTTCTGCAATTCGAGCCTCTTCTGGTGTGTGTACCTGTTCTACTCTACTTCAAGCGGAGCTGAGCGGGAGTGTCGAGATGTGGAGTGCGTGTTAGGAGGCGTTTAGAGGCTTCGAGGAGCAGAGGTGCGTGAGTGCGGAGGCGGAGCGGAGCTGAGCCTGAGCTTGAGCTCGTGCCCGCCGCAAGCCAGCTTGCTGACGTGCGTGAGAGAGGTATCCAACTTTCAGGTGTGTGGGAAGGGTAAAACCAGCTGGTCACCCATCCCAACACTATTCCTGGACCTGGACTCCTGACTCTGTAGTCTTAGCTTTGGCTTTACCACTAGACCAATAGCTCTTGGTGTCCTACAGGGATACGTGCAAGTACTTATGGACTTGTATAAGGTAGTAGGAGACCTTCTCGCACGTCCCTAGAGGAGTGGTAAGGCGACCCCACAGTATTAGGGGGAAGCTATAGTTGTGGTAGTGTTTGCCTACACCGTAGAGGCGCGTATGGAGGCAATTGGTGGCAATTGTCTTGGGTGAGCTAGTAGAGCTATCACGTGGATGTTTTTGGAGCTACTAGAGGTGTGGACATCTAGTTAGTGACCTCCAGTGTCAGTTACGACTGTTGGTGACCATATATTGTGCATGTGGTCACCGACAAGGAGTCGTCAGTCCGGGTGGGGCTGGGTTTCTCTTTATGTGAATGTTTGAGTGTGGAGGGTTATCGTTTGGACTTCTTGTGGTTGGAACCCCTCCATACTCTGCTTCCTGTTTGTACGCCGCGTTTGCTTGTGTTGGCGCTTGATTTTCGGAGTGAGTTCACTCCAGTGTGCTGTCGGTAGTGAGGCTGGAGTTGCGGACCAGTCAGACTACCTTTGTCTCTCTCACGGTGCGGTTGGAGTGACGACCAACAGACCGTGAGAGGCTGCTTGTGGTGATGACAGGTACAGGTTGCCCTTACCTTGACCGTCCTAGTAGGGGATAGGTGAGCTCAGTAGGAGCGGGATTAGGCAAGTGGTGGTTACGGTGGTGACGGAGATTGCGACATTCCGGTTGGGGAGTGTGTTAGCGGGATTCTCTCATCATGGAGTTCTCGGGAGGTTCTGGTGGAGACTTCTCGAACAGTGGATATACACGGAGTGGGGTGAGGTACCGACTACCTACACCATTGCCGTCGGTTGTTCCAGAGGACGAGTCAGACGCAGACAGCGTGTTTTCTGGTGGTGAGTCTAGTGTCACCACACCGTTGTTGTGGGACATGGACGAGATCTATGGGGCCACGAAGGGGCCTCGACGTTACTCGGGTACAGTTGGTACCATTGAGCTGGATGACTTCATCCAGGAGTTTGACAGTTGGTGCGATCTGCAGCAGATGCGGAACCCACAGCTGTTTACACCCTTCATGGCGTGGAAGGGTTTGTTCCAGCACTTGGTGGGACCGCCGATGGACGATTATCATGAGTTCAGGCGAGATTACAGTGTTGAGATCGAGTTGTGGAGACAACATTGGTCTCCCAACTAGGTTTCTATCACTACTGGCGCAGTTTCGGGAGGCGTAGCACCTGCGAGTTCGGGTGCCAGTAGCAGTGGTGCAGCCACAAGTGGCGGAGTACCTACTACCGGTGCATCCACAAGTAGTGGAGCAGGTGGTAGTGTGAGCGAGATACCACCAGGGTTTAACCCTGTGGTTCAGTTCTTCCAATGTTTGAGGAAGAACTATCAGGGTGTGCGGACCGACAAGTTGAGGAGTCTGCAGGAGTTCCAGCGGAAGACTGGAGAGAGCCTACGCGAGGCGTTTACTCGCATGAGGCGGTTGATCAGCGTTACCCAAGGGGTGACGGAAGCACAGGCAGTCCAGTTCTGGTATGGGATACTAGACCGGGAGCTGCGTAGGAGAGTTAGAGATGCTACTCTTCTTAGAGATACCGCTCCGACGTTGGCGGTTGTCTTTAGTCTGGCTGAGCGGATTGAGCTCAACATGGTGGAGGAGAGGGTGGTGGTTGCTAGGTTCAGCAAGGAGACACCACATGGAGCGACCACCTCTTCTCGAGGATCACAGGCTACGCAACAGCGTGGTGGTGGTGGTGGTAAGGATCGTGCGGAGCAGTCACGATCTCAGGGAGGTGTTGGAGGATCTGGTGGGCAGAAGCCCATGCCGTCCTTCTCTAGTCAGCAGCAAGCGGGTCCTTGCTGGACGTGTGATGGTCCTCATCAGCAGAGGGACTGTCCACAGAGGAGAGGTTATGAGACGTCAGGGACATCAGGGACGTCTCAAGCAGTACCCAGGCAATGTGAGCATTGCGGACGACCTGGTCACAGTAGTGACCGTTGTTTTGATCTCCATCCCGAGTTGCGGCAAGGGAAGGCTGATCGTGGACGAGGCGGAGGAGCTCAGGGAGGCCGTGGTGGTCGAGCTGGAGGTAGAGGTCCAGCACCTGGGAGAGGACCGGTCGGTCCACCGCCTGCTACGACGTCAGAAGCAGGTATGGCTGCTCGGATTGAGCAGTTGGAGCAGAGGATAGCTAGTATGGCTATGGCTCAGCGGAGATCAGGTGGAACAGAGGCTTCCACGTCTTATGGAGGAGAAGGAGGTGACTTCGACTTCATGGCTGGTGTGGCGCAGATTGAGACATCTGCGGCAGTGACTAGAGGTGCAGTACGTGCCTCTGAGCCACGAGGTGCGTCAGTGGAGTTGGATCCACAACGCGGGGAGGCTGGTAGACAAGCCAGGCTTCCCTAGTCGTTCACGTTATCGGAGGCGTTGAGGACCACATCTATGGTTCCTAAACGACCTACCGATGGTGCAGTAGAGTTGGAGGCATCGACATCCAGGAGTGGGTGTGATGTGAGTCCACCTTCGACGTCTGTGGATGCGACGTCGAACCCGATGTTGGGGGCAGCTACAGCAGTTTTGCGAGCCCCACTATTCTCAGCCACGGATATGAGGGCATTGGGAGTCAACTTGGCTCCAGTGTTCCAGATGGCGGCCACGCTCAGTGAGAGTGAGGATGTAGTTACCTCTAGTGCTGAAGTAGTTCAGCGAGAGGCGGTAGACGTGTCCATGGAGTCGAGGATCAGGACAGCTACCAGTGGTACTTGACAAGCGGCGGCTGCTAGGTTAGATGAGTTACCAGCTAGGCCGGCGATTGACCGTGCTAGTTTGGCACCAGGTGTGGTGTTGTTGGACAACAGAAGTGATATCTTCTGTTTGGTGGCACCTTCAGGGAAAGTGTATCGACCCCAGAAGGTCTTGTTAGACTCTGGAGCCCAACCGTTGATGTTGGGAAAGGCAGCGTGTATTGGTTTGGGTCTGAAGAAGTCCGAGATAGAGAGATGTCCATTCCAGTTGCAGACATCTCTAGGGGGATCAGGAGGTACGGCTCTACACATGACACGTGAGATGTTGACGGTGAGAGTTCGGCCAGATCACCCCACGGATGGCTCTATGGTGAGGGCCAAGGCCATCGTTACAGTCGCAGAGTCTTATGATGTATTGGTGGGAGGTGCTGTGTTGTACCCTATGGGGTTCGTGATCGACTATTGGGCGGAGACAGCATCTTACAGACCAGGTTGGCAGTCCGGTGAGGGACGAGTGAGCCGCTTACCAGTGCGGTTCAGTGCTAGAGTTGGGACGACGGAGCCTACACCAGGGACGATGGCATCCGTTGCAGGGTTCAGTTCGGTCATCACTTGGCCGGGCGAGTTGTTGGAGGGCAATGCCCATGCGGAGGATACTCCGATCTATGAGGAGGTGGAGGACATGCCTAGCATGTCTACGTTAGTACCATCTGCCTTGGATATTCCACTCTGGAGTTCAAGTGGAGAGTTGCAGCAGTATGCTGATCAGTTGGTGCAGCAGGCTTGGAGTGAAGCTTTTGTACCACCAGTAGAGGAACAAAGGGTTGTTCCTGCTACTGGCCCTGTGACCTTATCACCATTGGATACGACTCCCATTGTGTGGCAGTATCCAGAGGAAGGTGTATGTGTGCTGGAGCTGTTTGGAGGGATCAGCACAGGTTTGGCTGCGGTATTGCAGGCAGGTATACAAGTACAGCGATACTTGTATGTGGAGAGAGATGAGATTGCGAGACGCATCTCATTGCGACATGTGGCACGTTTGGTGCAGAGATATCCTGAGTTGTTGCCCATATCAGCTGTTAGAGGATACCAGCAAGCATTACGGTCGGATATTTCGCTGCTGGGGGCGCAGGATCTCACGTTTGTGGGCACCATTCACTTGGTGATAGCCGGATGGCCATGTCAAGGTCACACGCGTGCAGGGAGAGGTCAGGGTTTACATGACCCGCGATCTAGGATGTTCTGGGAGATGTTACGGATCCTACGACATCTCCAGATGCATCAGGTGGATTCTCCAACGTACATCTTGGAGAACGTTCCTTTGTTGGGTGATGCTCGTACACAGATGATGGCGAGTGTGCACCAAGTGCGGTCTTGGGTTGGACCAGCAGTGTTGTTGGATGCAGCGAGAGTGGGATCTCGTGCACATCGTCCATGGTTGTGGTGGACGAACTTGTTACCGAGAGAGGTGCTTAAGCGCGCACACGATGGAGTGAGACGACCAGCGCACCTCACGGTTGATAGCATCTTGGATGCAGGACGACGATCTCAAGTAGTGAGAGTCGTCGATAGGTCATCCATGGCAGTGGTGAACCTAGTGGGACGGCCCATGGTAGCATTACCCACATTGGTAAGCTTTCCAGCGTCACATGCTTACAGAGATGGAGGACCTGGGCTTGTGTGGGATGCTCAATTACGGCAGTTGATGGAGCCCAATGCCGATGAGAGAGAGCGAGCGATGGGTTTCACTACGGGTACGACGGCAGTAGCTTCGGTGTCGGAGGCTTCACGTCGTCAAGTATTGGGTCAAGCAATGGACTTGAATTGCTTGACATGGATTGTTAGCCTTGGATTGGCTGAGCAGCGTCGGATGCGATCGACGGGTGTTACTGCTCGAGCACTCTTGAGCTCTTTGCCTACCGGGTCGGTGGAGGCAAAGGCTGGGGGTGAGGCAAGTGGAGTTCGTCATCCTTGGACATCATGGGATGTCATAGGAGAGAGTGTGGAGCTTGCAGCTAGAACTGCAGAAGTTTTACGCACAGTAGCGGTGGAGGTTGTTGGTGGTGAGCAGAAGAAAACTGCTCCAGAGGCTGCAAGATAGCAGTCAACGACTTCGTCTTCTATCTCTAGCATGGTGACAGAGGATACTTGGGAGCCAAAGATTGGACCCAAGCTTATAGGAGAGGAGAGACGAAGAGTCCAAAGATTCCTGAAGAGCTACAGGAATTGTTTTGCCTTCAGTATGAAGGATTTGGGTACCTTGAAAGGACCTGGCATACGGATCGACTTGGCTAATGACACGCCAATCTTTCGACGTCCTTACAGGTATAGTGACATGGAGAGAGCCTTGATCCAGAGTCGGACTCAAGACTTGTTGGAGGCTGGGTTGGTGGAGATGTCGCATGGAGAGTATGCATCTGCCACAGTTATGCCAGCCAAGAAGGATATGTATGGCAACTACACAGATAGACGGATGTGTGGGGACTATCGTCCTATCAATCGGCAGACGAAGTCCGATAAGTATGCCATGCCGACACCTGAGGAGATCTTTGATGCAGTGGGGCATGTGAAGGTCTTCAGTACTTTGGATCTTCGAGCAGGGTATCATCAGTTGCCAGTGAGAGAAGAAGATAAGTCCAAGACAGCATTCTGGGGAATTGACTCTCACGGCAAGGATTGTTTGTATCAGTGGCGGTTCTTACCATTTGGGTTGAAGAATGCCCCTGCTGAGTTCCAAAGGGTGATTGACAGAATCTTAGCAGGATTGGATTTTGTCAGATGTTATATTGACGACATCTTAGTCTATAGTGCTACAGTGGAGGAGCACAAGAGACACTTACGGGATGTGTTTGAGCGGTTGAGAGCTCATGGGTTGAAGTTACACCCTGGGAAGTGTAAGTTCTTCCAGGAGTTGGTAGAGTATCTGGGCCACACCATCTATCCAGGTGGATTGGGTGTTCAACAGACGAAGGTTGAGGCTATTACACGTATTTCGCGCCCCACAGATGTGAGTCGAGTTCGAGCATTTGTTGGTTTGGCGAACTTCTATCGTCGATACGTGAAAGGGTTTAGTGCAATTGCGAAGCCGTTGACCAAGCTGATGAAGGTGGACCAGGAGTGGCAGTGGAGAGATGAGCAGGAGCGAGCTTTTGTAGAGCTCAAGGATAGGTTGACATCTGCTCCCATCTTGAGGAGACCCGTTAGGGGGCGTCCTTTCCAACTGCACACAGATTGGAGTATGTTGGGACTTGGAGCAGTGCTGACTCAACATGATGATGAGAAAAAGGAGTTCGTGGTGACATATGCCAGTCGCTCCAATAATTCAGCGGAGGCGAGGTATAGTTCGTATGAGGGAGAGTGTTTGACGGCAGTGTGGGATGTTGCACACTTTCGATGTTATCTGTTTGGGAACCTCTTTACTCTCATCACTGATCATCAGCCGCTTAAGTGGTTGATGGAATCCGATAAGCTTACAGGGAAGCTTGCACGATGGGCTCTGATCTTACAGGAGTATGACTTCCAGGTAGTACATAGACCTGGAGTTGCAAACCTAGATGCCGATGGGTTGAGTCGCAACCCGTGCACGAGTCAGCAGGATCAGACTGGGGCTCGATGGCATGACGAGGTTGATGAGGAGATAGTGCCAGGGTGGCATGCATCTGCCTTTCTTTGTGTGTTGGCCATGAACTCTAGTATGGAGGGCCAAGTCGTATCTTTCTCTGGTCAGAGAGTAGATGATGAGTCTCCAGATCCTGAGGGTGGAGATGGTGTTCCAGACCAGCGAGATATCCATGATGATGTGACCGTGATGGAGTATCTACGTACTGATGTGGTAGTAGGCACAGTAAGTGCCAAGGAGCGAGATCGTGTCCTTCAACGAGCGAAGAGATTTCGACGAGAAGGACGACATGTACTTCGAGTGTGGGGTGATGGAAGGGTACGGATAGTGCCACATCCATCCCAGAGGGCACAGTTAGTACGACATGCCCATGAGGAGTTGGGACATTTTGGAGTGAAGCGTACGCATAGCTTACTCCAAGGACAGTATTGGTGGCGTGGTATGCACATCGATGTGCAACAGTTTGTCGCACGATGTGTGGTTTGTGATCGAGTACGAGCATCGTTTAATGCTCCTACTCCACAGTTACACCCCTTACCGATTATGGGGTTGGGTTATCGTTGGAGTTTGGATTTTGCGGGACCCTTATCGTTGACCGTACGTCACCACCGGTATGTGTTGGTGATGGTGGAGCACTTCTCCAAGTGGATTGAGTTGGTGGCATTACCAGACAAGGCGAGTGAAGGGACGGCGTACGCTTTCTTAGATCGAGTGCTGAGTCGTTTCGGAGCACCAGCTGAAGTGCTGACAGACCAAGGTACAGAGTTCCTTGGTGAGTTTCAGGCCTTGTGTGATCAGGCGCTGATTGATCATCGGACTACATCTCGAGATCATCCTGAGGCGGATGGTTTGGCGGAGAGGGTAGTTCAGACGGTGAAGAGAGGATTGCGCAAGTATGGCTTGCAAAAGGGCCACTTGGGAGACTGGGATGTGCAGTTACCATGGTTGGCTATGGGCTACCGTTTTAACCGACAAGCGTCTTTGGCTTCCTTCTCACCATATTTCTTATTTTATGGCCGAGATCCAGATCTACCTTCGGCCATTCGTCGTGATTCTGCTGAGGTGCTGGACCTTGATGACCCGGATATGTGGGTGAGAGCATGTTCTCAACGAGCAGAGACATTTCGGAGAGTTATGCCTATGGCTTTTGAGAACCTAGCGATTGCCCAGCATAGAGACACGTTGCGGTATGCGACTATCCGAGGAGGAGGTTATCGGCCGTCGATTCGCAGGTTTCATCCTGGCGATTATATCTATCTACAGCAGACTGCACCGACGACGTTGGACGTGACCGCAGGGCGCACTATTTTACGAGTGCGTGAGGTGTTACCTTCTGGAGTACTCATGTTAGAGGGCCGTGATGGTGTTGTGTGGAAGGACCATGTGCGTAATTGCGCGCCATGTCATCTTCGCAACATTGATGGTACCGTTGACCCAAGCTTAGCAGTTGTACGTGCGGGCTTGAGGTGTATGTTGTGTGGGTCTGCTGGTGGAGCAGCCCGTATGTTGGTGTGTGATGGTTGTTCGAGAGGTTGGCACATGTCATGTTTGACTCCACCTCTCAGTGTAGTTCCTACTGGACGGTGGGTTTGTCCTCGATGTATATAGCGGAGATAGTCGATTAGATCTTTGCGTGGTATGGATTGCAGACAGGCGACTAACGATGGGGCAATGTAGCACCCGGCCTCCTGATCCTTGCACCCATGAAGGTGTGTATCACGTAGTTGGGATATGGAGCTATCTGGAGTTAGAGGGACCTAACCGCCAGTTAGGGGGGCGATTGTGATACACTTGTGTATGTGTATGACATCGTCCATGTGTTATGTGTATGTGTGGTGTACCTCTGACAGCGATGTATGTTGTGTAGCGATGTGTATGCGCACGACAGCTCTCACGTCAGTTTGGGCACCTCGGCTAGGTTGACCGAGTGCGAAGTGGCGCATCCCGGTAAGGCCGTTAGTGCCGTTAGGGCGAGTTGGAGAGAGAGCCCACTAGGGGTAAACTTCGCAGGTAGGGCTTGGAGGCCTTAGTTCTTTGAGTTGAGCCTTCAAGCTCCAGGCTATGGTGGATAGTCTAGTTGAGTGTAATCCGGATTCTCTTCGCGTTTAGAGTGGGTTTGGCTTGACCGTTTGTGAGTAATCCTTGTTGTGGTGTTGGAGATGGTAATCTCTGTATTCAGATTATCAGGCTCGCTCCTGCTCATCTCCCCACTGCCACTCCTGGTCCACCTTCATCAGCTTGGTCAACGGCTTCGCAATTGCACTAAACTCTTTCACGTATCGACGATAGAAGTTCGCCAAACCAACAAATGCTCGAACTCGACTCACATCTGTGGGGCGCGGAATACGTGCAATAGCCTCAACCTTCGTCTGTTGAACACCCAATCCACCTGGATAGATGGTGTGGCCCAGATACTCTACCAACTCCTGGAAGAACTTACACTTCCCAGGGTGTAACTTCAACCCATGAGCTCTCAACCGCTCAAACACATCCGTGTGGTACACTTGTGTATGTGTATGACATCGTCCATGTGTTATGTGTATGTGTGGTGTACCTCTGACAGCGATGTATGTTGTGTAGCGATGTGTATGCGCACGACAGATGGTAGACATAGACAGTGGCCTAGGTTGCTCCTCTTTGCTCTGTGGGCTGACATGACGACTCATTGTACTACTACTGGGTACATGCCCATTGAACTGATGCTGAGCCAAAAGTCGATTATGCTGGCAGAGGAGGACTTTCCTACATGGGCTACCCTAACGTGGGAAGACGGAATGGATCGTGTACAACTTCTTGCACTTTGAATCAAGCAGCTAGAACATAGAGAGGGGGATCTTATAGAGACACAACAGAAGTTGAAAGAGGCTCGTCTCAAGAATAAAGACATGTTTGACAAGACCTATAGCACCGACCGAAATCCATACATGTTGGAGATTGGATATTGGTGTATGACAGTACGCTAGAGAACAAGCACTCCTGCTACTTATTCTCTGCAGGAGCTTGATGATACACCTCTAAGGCTTCTTGTTGTCGACAAGCGTATCAAGCTGTTCAGTAGAAGAGGAGAATTTGTTGAGCTAACCGAATTTCTAGAGTTAGATCAGATGATGGATGCTGATGCAGATCTGCTACCTAACGAAGACGTTGAAGACGTTGAAGAGGACGATGACAATTTAGAGAACCTTGGAGATTAATGAAAAGGTTGGCACATATCGGAGGATGTGTAGGTTTGGAAGGAATGAATGTCGTCGTGCGTGGCATTCCACATGATGAAAAAGAACTTCGGAAGACACTCAACTAGCATTTGTTCAAGAAGCTACGCCCTAACTTATCAAGCTAGGTAGGAGCTAAGCTGGGGCTATGCTTGACAAGCTGCCCCTTAGCTTGGGTTGAAATATCACCTTGAAGGGAGCAAAAAGTTCCAGAATGCGGAGCTCGTCGAGAGGAGCGACTCCATGCTTTCAGTTGCGAGAAAAAACGTCCTAGATAATAGTTAGTACAAGTCTTGAGTTATGAAAAGTACGAAAGAGAGAAATGTGTCGATTCTGGCTCGTGACTCGAATTCATGATCTGACAGTGTGAGTGCGTAGGTGTTAGCGAGTACTATAGTTTTGACTCCTCATTCACTAAAAACGGAGTTGTACAGAGAAGTTAGTGTAGGAAAAGCTAGTAAAGATTGTATAGAAAATTTTCCTTAAGGATATGTACTAACTGTATTTCCTTTTTGAACGGAAATAGAGGTCATCTCAGGGATAGGGCGCCCACTTAAGAAGAAAGTGATCTCAAGATCAATTCTCTTTGGCCTGTGTTTCCTATTCCGGCATGTTGGCCTTCTGGAAGGGAGTCTATGTTGGATATGCAACCACGTCCTGCATATCTAGGGACGGGAGACTAGTATCTCCCTTAATCGTAGACTTCCTGGTCTAAGTCTCCGCATGCCACCTTGATTATACCATGGGAGATACCTGGTGCGCATATGGAGAGATTGTAAGTCATGTGGGGTGGCCCCATAAGTCTAGGGGCTTCGGCTTACATTGGATGGCTTGTGATATAATCAAGGTGGCATCAAGAGTCAGGAAATTTTTATTAATCAAAGGCTCAACTTAGCAAAGGGCCTGCTTACTTGATAAGTATGTCTGCTTATAAGGACCCTAGCTTAACAAGGGTGTTAAGGTTTGGAGAAAACAATCGATGCCGCACGAAGGAGGTTATTTGCCCAGGAGGAAGCCGTCGGACGCGCAGGAGAAGTTAGAGACTGAGAGGATCAATTTTCTGAGAGATTTCAGTTGGGAGGTTGCGGAAGAGAGAAGGATAAGAGTTAAGGAGCTTGAATTTTATCTACTAGACTGTTTGGAGGTGAATATGAAGAACAGAGAACAGAATTGAGAGTAGAGAAGAGACGCACTGTTGTGACAAGAGTCTTTCTTGGAGAGGACGGACCTCCTGACTGTGATTGTCAGAGGAACGATCAAGAAAAAAAAGACTGCTGCAGGCGATAAAACTCAAAATTATGCCTCTTGCGTCCATCAAATACAAATCAAACACTCAGATACACAGATAGGCCTTTCAAGACTCAACTAAACTTTATTTCAGTGTCGACTCCATCATCAAAATCTTTAATCCATCAAAAATCTCTCCTCTCTCTCCTACACGCATCTCCTCTCTCTCTCTCTCTCATCAATTCTCTATAAAAAATACCCGTCGAAAATTGCCGCAGGTTGATTTACCTAAAAGATAAGTCCCTAGCTAAGCTGTCCTCCTACTGTCCTTGTAAGCATAACTATCAAAGCAGCCCTTAGCTAAGCTGCCCCCTTGATTAATAACAGTTTCTCGTGCTCTTGAAACCATCTTGATGCCACCTTGAATATACCACAAGCCATCCAATGTAGGCCTAAGTCCCTACACTTATGGGGTTGCCTCACAAGGCTTACAGCCCTTCCATATGCGCACCAGATATCTCTCATGGTATATTCAAGGTGGCATGCGGAGGCTTAGACCAGGAAGCCCACGATTAAGAGAGATATTGGTCTCCCGCCCCTAGATATGCAGGACGTGGTTGCATATCCAACATAGACTCTCTTACAGGAGACCAACATGTCGAAATATCTAACATAAACTCTCTTCCAAGAGGTCAACATGCCAGAATAGGAAACACAGGCCAGGGGGGATTGATCCTGAGATCACTTTCCTCCTAGGCAAGCGCCCTATCACTGAGATGGCCTGTGTTTCCGTTCAAAAGAGAAGTAAAGTTGGTATATATCCCTAAGAAAAATCTTGCAGTCCTTGGATCCATCGCGATCAAGACGTCGAGTTCTTCAGGGACGATACGAAGTTTCAGCGAGCAATTTGAGAGATGTGAGGAAAATTGACTCATAAGGAAGTGCTTGTCAATTTTTTGTTCGTCTGTGATCTGAAGTTGGATGATTCTTCACGATCGGTGAGCCTAGCTCTTTGTTCTTGGTGCTTACATGATCAAGGAGTTCTTATCTATGCATAAGAGAAGACCGTTTGTGGATTAGATTGTTGGTTTGGGTGTGGTGAACAAGTTTGAGTTGTAGGGAGACATTTTATGTCCGTATTTCACTTCTTGTGATTAAATTTCTTATGTAGTTTTGCGAAGAGAACTCCAAACGGTTTGTTTCGAGTCTCGTTGGTTCTAGAACAGCCAGATTCTTCCACCAGAAAAGACAGATCTTGGATCAAGCAATCCATTTTGCAGATATATGTGGTTTTAAGTTGCAAGGAGGAGCTTTTGGAGGTTCGATCACTTATGACTTAAAATTAGAGATATCTCAACTGTCGAGAGTCAGATTTGAGAGTTCTTGGAGCCAACGGAGTCAAGAAGGAAGACTGTATCGACATCTAAGATCGTTTCGCGAGGAAGAAAGTTCTCATATAGATCTTTTTTGATCCCTTCGCTACGATATGAGCTCTTTTAGATTTGTTAGAGTTCTAGTTGGTTATGTACGGCTTGTGGTAGCTAGTTTTAGCTAAGGGCTTGTACATGGATGTTGTTTAGACTAGGTTGGAATCGTGTGATATTGGTGTGAAGCTTTTTGTTAGCAAAAGGATGTTTCTTTTGTTTTAAACTGCGCTTCGGTAGTTTTGGGTCTAGATTGAGATTCAAAGACTTGTTCTAAGAGATTAGGTGTAGATTACAGACCACTCAGATCTGTTTCTCAATTTTGCATTCTTAGTGAGAAAGAAACGGGAGTGTACATAAAGTGGGAGTGGATATATCTTGCGAAGTTTGTTCTCGTGGTTGTTTTTCTCTTTTTTGTCTTTATTCAACACACGACATTTTCACAGCCAAGAACCTCGTGTTTTCCTGGACAAACTTTATGCAAAATCCGTTACAATAACAACAAATAAAACTCGTGGAGCTTTGTGTCAGTCGCATGAAGAGGAAACATTTTGACGTCTCTGACCAGGAAGCCACGTCAAGTTCTTTACTTATGACAGCAGTCATGATTTTCAAAATCTTATGGTGGTTGGCTTCTTATGATATCTCCTCGATAGCCAGGTATCCATCAATGACACTTTGTAGACAAGAGTGAACAACGTCATTTGAGACTCCTTGCAAGGTCTTTCAGTAGCTACACTTCATCTCTTCTAACTTAGTGGCGTCAAACTTACCACCACATGAAGCACGACGTTAACCTGACCTTGCTCCCAGAAAGAGAACATCTTCTGTTGAAAGTCTCAAACCTCGATGGTTCTAAAAACAATCTGGAATAAATTATCGTTGGTAATAGCAGTCTTCTCCACCGTCAAGTTGACCTTCACCTCCATGATCTCGATGATAAGTTGTTGCTTTAGAGCTTGAGAACGAGCGCACCCCTTCAAGAAAAGCTCGGCGCTCCAACAAATGCAATTTGGTTGGAGTTTAGAACGCTTGATCCTGATTGAAAAGGTTTGGCTTTAGTAGCTGATGCTAGTACTCAATCTTCTGTATGTGGTTCTTCTTCAACCGAAAGACTTGGTCAGTGTTGTCATCTGTGGCTAAATCCCTGGCCTCAAGAGCATTAAGACCCACGTATATTAAACAACTGCAATTGCGGAAGGTCTCATTCTCCACAAGAAATTTCTTCATCGCCTTGACTTTAGCTGTGGTAGTGTAATTCCCACCAAGCACAAAATAACGGTATGTGTTTGCTTTGGAGACCTCAAACTCTGCTGGAGACTCAAACACTTTGCAGGATCCAAGAGAACGATGAAAATGTTGTGTGATGGTGCATTCATGTTATAGGAAAAGGAGAGAGAGGATCAATGTGAGAGACCAAGTATGTGTAAGCTTGTTTACTGAAATGAATAATAATGAGGTAGGAGGCCCAAAGGCCAGGTACTTATACTTTGGTACAAGGGCAGGCAAAGCCTGCGAAAGGGCATGAGCCCAAAAGGTCTGAACTAGTTGCTGTATGTTATGTTCATACTGTACATCCAGTTCTAACACTCCCACTCAGCGACTAGTTGTTGAAGATCTAAACTTTCAATCCTAGTCTTGGTAGAAGATAATCCAACTTGGGAGCCGGTAGGCCCTTAGTTAGGATATCCGCTACCATCTCCTGAGTAGGGCAATACTTCACTTCAATTGTCTTGGATGCAACTTGATCCTTAATGAAGTGGTACCGAATATCTATGTGTTTCGTCCTGTCGTGAAACTTGGACGATTCTATGAGTGCTATTGCACTCTGGTTATCACAATACAAAGTAGTTGCCTCATTCTCAGCTAAACCAATATCCGCTAAGAGTTGTCGAAGCCACATTGCTTCTGATGAACATGTGCTGAGTGCCATATACTCAGCTTCAGTACTTGATAGTGCAACAGATTTCTGTCTCTTTGACGACCAACTGATTGCTCCTTGTGAATAGATGAAGCAATTTCCAGATGTTGAACGTCGTGATTCGATGTGACCTCCCCAGTCAGCATCAGTGTAGCCAAATAGAGAAATTGGTTGAGGCAAGTACTTGTATTCTAAGTACTGGTCTAGAGTACCTTTGATATAGCGAAATGTGCGCTTTATGGCGGTGATGTGTTTTAGTCCTGGGTTAGCCATGTATTGAGATAATACACTAATGCTAAAGGCTAGATCAGGACGAGTGCAGACGGCAGCCCAGTTGATGGAGCCTGTCGCACTCTGATATGGATAAGAAGCACATTGCGCCTTCTCTTCAGTGGTAGCAGGACAATCTTCAGTTGAGAACTTTTCTCCTGGGGTCAATGGTGTGCTGACAGGTTGACAATTCTCTAAGCCAAACTGGAATAACTTTTGGGTCAGGTACAAGGTTTGACTGAGTCTGATCCATCCTTCTGCTCGATTTCGGTTAATCTCTATACTCAAGCAATGATGGATGTTACCGATGTCACTCATCTGGAACCTTGCGCTGAGGTTACTCTTGATGTATGTTAGCAATCCTTCGCTGCTGCTTGCTATGATTGTATCATCAACATAGAGTGCTAGGATGGCAAACTGATTATCCTTGTGAATGTAATATACGTTACCATCAGCTCCTGACTTACTGAACCCGAGAGAAAGTAAGAACTTATCTATGATCAAATACCATTCTCTAGAAGATTGCTTCAATCCATAAAGTGTACGAAGTAGCCTGCACACTTTACCAGTTCCTCGGGCGTTGATGCCGTCAGGGACTGCCATGTAGATTTCTTCACTCAGCGTTCCATTCAGAAATGCTGTCTTCACATCCATCTGGTGGACGTGGAGGTTGTGTTGAGCTGCAATTGCTAGTATCAATCGCACTGATTGCACACGGACCACAGGGGAGAAGGTGTCAGTGTAGTCGAGCCCATACACTTGAGTAAATCCTCGGGCCACCAACCGTGTCTTGTATCGGGCGATGGACCCATCTGAATTCAGCTTCAGCTTGAAGGTCCACTTGTTGGTTATGGGCCTTCGTCCATGTGGTAAATCTGTGAGTGTCCATGTACCGTTCTCCTCGTGGGACTTGAGCTCTTCGGTGATGGCCTCGGACCATCGAGCAGCATCTGGAGATGATAAGGCCTCCTGATAGGAGTTGGGCTCCATCGGGACTGGTCTCAAGGTCACCATTAGTGCACGCTTCTTACTCGTTCGTGCCTTCGGGATCAAAGTCGTTGTGTAGTAACCTTCAGCTGGATCGCGGTTAGGAGGGTTGGACTGTCGTGTTGATCGCCGGAGTGGTGGTGGTGCTTGGATCTCAGTGGGAGGAGACGATGCCATCTCAAAGTCACTTGAGTGCGGTGGTGGAGACTGCGGTGGTGAACGATGTAGGTATGGGTGTAATGTGCTCATGTTTTCTACATCTGTGCTATGTCTGGTTCAGATTGGGGAAGATAAATTCATGGTAGAATAAGTTGAGAACGGATATCGACTGTGGGATTGTGGGCTACTAGTGGATGAGCTGGCCACAGAATGAGTTGGTGTGTGAAATGTGCCTCCGCTAACTCCTCCTCCTCCATATCCCGCTGAGGGTAGAGGAGGAACGGGGCCCGGAACAAGACTACTGCTTGAAGGATTACCGGGACCAGGGCCAACGGAAGGACTGAAGGCGGGAGGTGGTGCAAAAGGAGGCAGAACAGACGAACTCAGAGGGGGAAGAGTAGCTCCCACTGAAGGGCTAGGGGCTGGACCCGAAGTAGGAGGATGGTGATGGAAAAAGTGCACATCATTCTGAATGTCATCCTCAGTGATAGCAGTGAGAGCAGGGTTGGGAGGTGATGATGATGCAGGGAGAGACTCATCAAATATAACATCGCGAGAAACAAAAGTATGACCGTCAGATTTACGTTGGAGACGGTATGCCTTACTTTGACTGCTGTAGCCGAGAAGAAGACACTCGTGGGAGTGACTATCTAACTTAGAGCGGTGAGTCTCTATAATGTTGGCAAAAGCTGTGCAGCCAAAAACTCGAAGATGTGAGATGGTGGGCTTGCGGTCATGCCATAGCTCAAAGGGAGTGGTGGCAGGATCGATGGCCTTGGTGGGGCAGCGATTTAGAACATAAGTGGCGTGATTGATAGCCTCACCCCAAAACTGTTTGTCTAGTCCTGCTGAAAACATCATGGCGCGGACAGAGTTTAAGAGGGTGCGATTTTTACGCTCAGCTACCCCGTTTTGCTGAGGAGTGTCAGGGACGGTCAGCTGACGTTGGATACCGTGTTCCTGACAATAAGCATCAAAGAGGGTGGATCGGAACTCACCACCGTTGTCGGAGCGTAGGGTCTTGAGCTTCTTGCCGGTCTGACGCTCGGCAAAAGTGTGAAACTCCTTGAATGCTGTAAAGCAGTCGCTCTTGTAGTGCAGTAGGCGGACAACGGTATAACGGGAGTAGTCGTCGGTCATGGTCATGAAGTACTCATAGCCGGAAAAAGTGCAAGGGGAAATTCGGCCGCTGATGTCAGAGTGGACAATTTCGAGAATTTCGGTGGCGCGGGTAGTGGCGGCACGTGGAAATTTTGTGCGGGCTTGCTTGCCATGCAAGCACGGAGGGCAAGTGAAATTGTGAATAGTGGGCAGATTTAGGCCAATAACAGATTGATGGCGACGGAGTTGGTCAAGCCGGGTGAGACTGATGTGGCCAAGCCGCCTGTGCCAGAGGTCGGCGGTAGGAGTGGCAAATGTAAGGTAGGCAAAGCGCGGGCGGGTGACAGATCGGTAAAGAGTGGAAATAGGTGTGTTGGACTCATCGACTATGTAAGGTGTAGATGCAAGACATGTAGGAGTGGATGAGTCATCACCGTGTGTGTGGCGAGCTGAAAGCAGAGTGCCTACTGTTGAGTCGAAAATTTCTGCTGGAAGATCTGTAGAAAAATTTTCATCTAAGGGAATGATGCCGGAAAGAACATTCCTGTGAGAGGATACTTCCATGGAGAGTACTCCACGGGGGAGGACGGTTCCTCCTGTGGGGGAGGGACTTTCAGTCCCTCCCCTGTGAGGGGAGTCAACCCCGCGCGGGTTGACTCCCTCGAAGGGGGAGCTTCCCAGCTCCGAGGAGCTGGGAGCTCCTCCGAAAAGGGAGGGGTTAGGGGCCGCCGCCGCCGCCCTTCCGAGAAGGGCGGGTTGGGGGGCGGGGCTCGGGGGGTGAGTGCCAGGGGCGGGGGCAGCGGGGCTCAGGGAGTTAAGGCTCCCGGGGTTCGCGCCCCAGCCTTGGGGGCCGCCCCGGGAAGATGAGGGGGCGTGGCCCCACATGTGGGGCCGCGCCCCTTGGCTGGCTGGCTGTTGGCCGGCTGGCTGGCCGTGCCCTTGGCGCGGCGCGTCCCCATAGGGGGACGTGCCGTTAGGGTCGAGGCACGGATCGCCCTGGTGGCGATCCGTGCCCTCCTGGACTTTAGGGGCATCGCCCCTCCATGGGGGGGCGTGCCGGTTGGGGTTCCGTGCAGGATCGCGGTTTGTGCCTTGGTCCTGGGGCCGCGGATCGCCCTCGTGGCGATCCGTGCCTCCCTCAAAATTCGGTGGCAGAAAGGGTGCAGGAATGCGTGAATTTTCAGGGAATGCGACTGTGTTAGTTGAGTGCGACTGTGCGAAGGGGTGTAAGGGGAGGATCAGCCGTGGTCGACCACGGTTGGTCGATCTGCCACCACGGCCACCTCCCGGACCCCCCAGTCTTTTCCGAGAGGGCGTTTCAGGGGGCATTGTTGGAAGCAGGGATTGGGAGTGCTCTGCCTTCAGCTGGGCATTGTGTGCTTGCGGGAGTGAAATAGTGTGCACTGGGATTACAGACGAGCCTAGCAAGTAGAGATCATTGCTTAGCGGGCATGGGGCAATTGGACGTCTGTTCTTGTCCTCTAGATGGCAAGTACCATTACCGATAATGCACCACCCACCCTTGGAGTCAAACATTCGAGCTGAAAACAAGTTCTTCCGTAGTGCAGGGACGTGCAAGACATCCTTAATTAAGACGTTTTCGCCGTTAAGAAGTTTAACTTCAACATCGCCGTGACCTTCAATTTGAACTGTAGTGTCATCTCCTAAGAGAATTTGATCTTGAAGAGCACTTTCTCGTTCAGTGTACTTACAAAATTGGTCGCGGTCGAATGCCATGTGATGGGTGGCGCCGGTGTCAACGTACCAATGACGGTCCACGGTTCGAGGTGCAAATTCGTTGTAGAGCTGGGTCATCAGTACTCGCCTAGTGTTGTTGTTGTTGCGCTGGCGATTCTTCTGGTTCCGGTTCTTCTGATTTCCGCCTTGTTGCTGAGGTTGATTGGGCGGAGCGCTGCTGCTTGAGGCTTGATTTGGGCAATTCTGGACACGATGTCCAGTTAAGTTGCACCCGAAGCACTGAATGTTGGAATCTGGTGTCCGCTTCTTAGAACGGTTGCCGTTCTTGCCTTGCTTGGGTGGTTGCCTCTTTCCTGCAAACAATGCGGTCGAAGGTTCATGCTGCATTCTTCGACGAAAAGTTTCTTCAGTGAGAAGAAACGAGATGAGATCTTGCAACGTCAAATTGGTGTTGCATCTCATCACTTGTAGGAACATTTGGTAGCTGTCAGGCATGCTACCCATGAGTGTGAGTAGCTGCTCTTGTGCGCCTACTTGTACGCCTGCAGACGCCAGCTGCTCAACTATCGACTTGAAAGTGTTTACATGCGATGTGACTGTGTCGTTCGCCTTCATCTTGAGCATTCGCAGCTTTTCTTTCAAGTGCATCTGGGTCACTGTGTCTTGCGCGGCGAAGTTAGAAGTCAGTGTGTTCCAAGCTTCTGTTGCCGAGCGGCAAGAAATAATGTGACCGATAACAGTGTTCTCGCAACACTGATTTATTGCCGTCAGAGCATTCTTGCTCTGACGATCCCACTCCGCAATGCTACCTGGTCCGGTGGCGGGTAGAGGATTAGCGGCAGTGGCTACTGGTCGAGGTACACTACCATCGACAATTCCGAGAACACCTTCAGCGTCTAACTGGAGTTTCATCTTGTGTTTCCAGTACGTGAAGTACGTCCCATCGAACTTTGCCCAGCCTTTAGTGCTGAACGTGTTCGCCATCGCAGATTTATCGCTGAACTACTGAGGTTCTATTGAGCGCTGCGATCGTCTAAGCGAGAAGCGTCCTTCGCGCTTTAGCAATCAAGGCGTCCCCTGATTGCTCCTTCACCTGTGCCTAGGGTCTACCTGAAGCCTACGTTATTGTGCTGGGAAAATAACAACCCGTAGCTCTGATACCATATAGGAAAAGGAGAGAGAGGATCAATGTGAGAGACCAAGTATGTGTAAGCTTGTTTACTGAAATGAATAATAATGAGGTAGGAGGCCCAAAGGCCAGGTACTTATACTTTGGTACAAGGGCAGGCAAAGCCTGCGAAAGGGCATGAGCCCAAAAGGTCTGAACTAGTTGCTGTATGTTATGTTTATACTGTACATCCAGTTCTAACACATGTGCACTATTTTCTCCACGAGCAAATCAACAAAATGCTCGTTCAGTTGACGAATCTGATAAGGCAACCAATCCTCTTTCTTGAGCTTCTCAATGTGGAACTGATCAAGGTTAATAGTTATGGAAGTGCGAACACGATAATGACGAATGACCTCTTTGTGGATCCTGTTCTTGTCTATGGAACCAACAACTTGAGTTTCTGTAAAGTCAAGTTCCTTCAAGGTCCGAGGTTGATGTTCAACAAGCTTAATACTATCAAGCATGGTTTGCCTAGAACCGCTGACATGGAAAAACAAACCAGGAAGCTCGGCAGCATGACTAGAGATAGCACTGACAGAATTGATACAGGATAGCGACCTCTTGAAGAATTGTTCGCACTATAGTCTCCGAGTGAACGTGCAGAGCATACCAATCTTCAATTCCAACAAGATCAACATGGAGCTTCTTCGGAACACGACCAGCATCTTATCGTTAAAGCAGACCACCCCAACAAGAAGCATGAATCTCTGCACTAGCACCAGCTCCATCATTAATGCCAACATCCATCCGGAGCTTCAGCGACCAAAAGGTGTCCCATTCTTCGTAGTTCGGGAGAGGTAAGCACATATCCACAGCACGAGTTGAAGAAACACCCTTAAGAACAGGGTGAGCCAAAATTTCCATGGAAAAGGTCCACTTCACAACATCTCGTTCCATCTTGTGCTTATCGTGGTGAGTGGATGTCTAGTGGTCAACAAAATAAAAGAACTGCAATATCGACAGAGCACGAACAAGATAAACAACATTTTTCAGCAAAAAGAACACGGCCAAAGGAGAGTAAACCAGCAAAGACACATTAAAAAAACGTGACAGACGGAAAAGAAAATCACAAGAACAACTGTAAAAAACAAATAACAAAGATGCAGCGGAGAAACGGTTAGCACATACGCTAGAAGAAGCTACGACCAACTCAACCAAGGTAGAACAAGAACTCCAACCAAACATCGAGGAATGATAGCTTATGAGCGCAAAATGAGAAAGCTGCTGCTTATAAGCACAAAAGCTACAGAAGCTTTCGCGCGTAAGGAAGAGCTCAAAGAGCCGCACGAAGACTTTTCGAAGCAAAAGCTAGAGAAGCTTATGTGCAGATAAGAATAGATAAAACTGGCGGCATGTAGGCTTATGAGGACAAAAGCTTCAGAAGATTATCCGCATAATATTCAGTGATTTCGATTCTCAAGGCAAAAGCTGAGAGCATAACATGAAAGAAATGGTAACCAACAAGGCTCGAAAACCAGCAAAAGCTACTACACAAAAGCTTACGAGGTCACAAGCAACCAAACCAAAAAGCAAAGTGAAAGTGCAGACTTACCTTCCCCTCCTCCCTAGCTGTCAGGAGCTTCGACCTGAAAGACCCGCTGACCATATCATCATCAATATATCGTAACGAGATCAGCGTAACGAGAGTAACGAGATCAAGGCTGAAATCCAACCAGCAATGACCGATTGCAGGTTTCAGCTGATGGTTTCGGTCACGCCTTTACGCTAGTAAATGAAACTTAGCTTATGCATACTCAGAGCAGAGACAGGCTGAACCAAACAGATCCCACAAGAAGCAGTCAAAGTACCTACAGAAATCCTCTGATGTAATTAGTTACTAACATAAAGTCTACATCTCCACCTCGACTCCACCTCGACCCAGGCGCGGCTTCAGAGATGTAATCTCGTTGAGACTGAGTTCTAGAGAGTTGTAACTTCCCCTATAAGTCCATATTTCCACACTGAGCAGAAAGATAGTAGAGTCACGAAGTTCTCATAATTGTATAGAGGACTGCATGGCTATAGCAATAGGCAGCTTTGAAGGACTCTCTAAGACTGTTGAATAAAGATGGCATAATGAACTTGAAGACGGTCTAGGCTGTGGATTGTCATGATCACTACTAGTCTATTGAGTTGATCTAACTAGCTAGATTACAGTGGAGCTAGAATTAATGCGGTCAAAAGCAGTGGAAGTGCAGCAGAAACAAGTTACAGTTCTCGAAAAAGTGGCACTTTTTCACTGCATATTTCGTCAGTCAGTGAAAGCAACCTGGTAAAAGCTGAATGGAAATCATGTGTATATATATAACCTCTCCCTGAATGATCCGATTTAGAGACAAAAAGAAAACTATCGTAGCGATATATATATATAGAGAGAGAGAGAGGTCATAGTTTCTCCATGGAACCTAAGAATTGTCAGGCCGCAATCCACATTCAGTGCATGTGAATTACACGTAGATCCTCCTTCGACCTGCAGGTTGTATGTCCGTTATATATGCAGTACATATTTTCGATCAGTATATATTACGCAGTGTCAACAACTTAAATGATGGAAGTATTTGTTTCATGGGAAGGAAAGTTCCGTCATAAACTCTTAAGTTGAGACGTGTTCAAAAGCAGGACAGGCTGCCTTTGCTAAATCATCTGCATCCTAATGTACGTGTGCCACCGAATTCGATTTGTCATTGCCTTGATGCATCAATCCCAAAGAATCACTCTGGAGGCAGGAGAATTCAAAACGTTACTTTGCATTCTATATGTACAACCGTATAATGCCTAGCTTTCATATACTACCTAGGTAAAGAGGGTGAGTGTACATGTCTTCGATTCTAGTCAGAATATACGGTAGTGTCAGAGAGGATATTGTCGGCTTACTTTTCAACTTTCAGTTGTTGGTCTAGGTTCAGTACCATGCGATATATACTTCATGAATAGCCTAGTACGTTTCTAGTCACTGTCATGCAGATCTTCAAGTCACATGGACTCAGATGCTGCATAGCAAATTTTAACATTTATTCACAGTAGAAATGAGTGGTTTAAATGACTGTTAGAATTATGTGTATTGTATTATTCAAATTAACTTTTTTTATGACTATATCATAAAAGGTTTTTTTGTTCAGAAGTTTATGAAACATAGTGTTTTTCTCTTTATGTATAAATATGATATATTTAAATCATAATTATTGTATGATTTGTGTTTAAATGATAGAGAGAATTGTGTTGAAACGGTTTAGTGACCAATCAAACTATACTTTGTGTCAAGAATAATATTATTATTTATGATGTTATTATAAATGACTATGTAAAATATATAAATATATGATATTATTAAAAATAATTATATTGAATACCAATGCTTTACTATCTTGCCATGTCATCATATTTCATCATCTAGTGTTACGATATCACACATGTGAATACCATTTCATAATATTTTTCTCGCCATGTCACCTCCAGTGCCTCATCATAACATATCTCTCTTTTGCCATGTCACCTCTACCACCACACATACAAATATCCTGTAACAACGTATCTCGCGCCATGTCAACTCTAGTGCCTAACGTATATTTCTCTTGCCATGTCACCTCTACCACCACAGATGCAAATATCCTGTCACAACATATCTTGCGATATGTCAACTCTAGTGCCTAACATATCTCTCTCTTGCCATCTCACCTCTACCATCACAATATGATTTCAATAAATCATGATTTCACTGTAGAATTAAGAGATTTGAACCTTAGATTTCCCTCTTTTCACTCATGGATCTTATAGTTACTATTATGAGCACCAAGGTGAAACCACCTAATGTATATATACAGTCCTTTTTGTTGTTTGAAACATAAAGTCGGACGTTTATTTCAACAGTATGATTTTGAACTTTAAAAACTTTTGCCATGATAACTCTTAGACTTAAGAAACAAGATGATATAATTTAATAATTTAAGTTATTTAATATGTTTATATTATAAAAGTATTAATGATTTTAGTTAAATGACTGAAGTGTAATGATATGTATTTAAATGACATATGGAACTCTTAGATATGAATTAACAGATGAGTATTTAGGATGCAATAAGTTTCAATAATACAAATGAATGTAAAAATAATAATTTGATAGAGATTAGTGTTAATTTTTTTGTGATTATTACCACTTTCGTGAAGAAAAGTAATAACTCGGATGATTATACGACTACGTAATTTGAAACCACAAAATTTATATGATACTACACATCATTTGTCGTCGTCATTTAACATTGAATTTTACTAGTGATTTCAATCATGATGAGCTAGCAGTTTTTCATGTGGACAAATAGGTAAAATATTTTAATTTAGTCAACTCTCTCCAGTTTGTAAGTTTGACTGATGTTTGCATGCTTCCAAGCTTCGTATGATCTTCCAGAGTGTACAACAAACCATCGCTTCTTCTACGAAGTAAGCAATGCCATACAGTTGAACGAATCATTAAGTTTCTGGGGACTTTGCGAACACCGTTATAGTAAGAAGATGTCAACTGTTGACTGTGAGCTATAATACATACACAGTATGAATCTATAACATTGTATCTAACACCAGTTCTCACAACTGTTGCGCTTCGTCTGTAATTCGTAGCTAGTACGCGACACAACATCCACAGGGGTATCGATAGACTCGACACAGCATGAGCAGCTAGCCTTCAGCTAGGAACGCTGGAAATAAAGGTGATGAAACAAGTTTCTCTCGTCGACCATCTTGTACCTTACTCTTGTCCAATATTAACCTTGAAGAAGAAATAGCTTGCAACAACTTCAGGCAAGGCTTCAGAGTTTATGCGTCATTTCAGTTCATATATATTCAGCGCCTTTCTAACGACTGCGATTGCCCAACTTACGACTGAGCGCAGGCGCAGATTCCGATAAACTCAACTCCGCTTGAACTTCGTGATTCTGAAACCTTGCATAATGGACGGAAGAGTTTTCAGTGAACGGCGGTTCCTCTCGTTATCCTCGAGTGTTAGAAATTATTACCGAAATATTAATTTAGAATAAGGATAGCAGTCCAAGACAAGAAACATACAAGAAGGAGAAAGACTAATATCACCAAGATCTAGAAGCTACGGAATGAAATGACTCTCTTGTGTATACAGAGAGATACAAAGGGATTGGCCACTTATCCTAAAATATACCATTAATTGAGTATAGATCGAACTACAGTAGATATCAAAATGTGTAGCCAGTATATACCATACAAAGTTAACAATAGTTTGTAAATATATAAACATTATTATCATATCTAACTCTGGAATTCAAAGTGAATTCGCATATTTATACTTGAGCAAAGTCAGAGCTCCATTACTAACTTACTAGCCTAAAGCATTTATATCTCCACCGTAATACTGTTCGATCCTGTTTCCAGTCTTGCAATTTGGTTACATCCATTCACTAGCGAGAGTGGATTTAAAAAGATAAATAGATTGTATATGTCATCAATATCCTTTAACTGGTTAATTCGAAGGATAGTTTGAATGTTAACGCTTACTTCAGAATAAACATCATCGATATATCATGTGAGAAAACGTTCCATGCATTTTAGATCACATCATGCAAAACAAACTACTGCCTACAGGAATCGATTAGGACCCAGCCGCAAAATAGCTTTTTCCCGACTAGTTTCTTTCCCAAAGCTAGCTAGGTTTTGCTGAAGAGTGATATTTTTCTATGTTAACTCGTGTAAATAATATTTGTTAAAGTAGACGTAAAATACAGAAAACTACGGTAACCTCTTCACTAGCATTAAACCTAAAAAGAGAGATCATATTTCAGTGCACAACAATTAACCAATGCGATGTTTGTGCACTGAAAAACCGATGTGTTACAAGTTGGCTAATATAATCTGCTTCGGATTTGGAGAAAACTTGATAACCTATAATGTGCGACCGGTACTAGTGTGGCATTTACCATTGTTACCCCGCTGGAGATGCTGTAAACATGGTAAACAGTCGAAACGTCGATTTCTGCCCAGTTTTTCGTGACCCTCACCCCGTAGTAAAAACTTATGAATTTTTTCGCTCTCTCCAATTCTAGTGTATTTAGACACGCTCTCCCTCCCGTAACGTTTTAAATGAGTGCTTTCCATGTTTCTTGATAACCTAGTTGTGCCCTAAATGGGTATACAGTTAATTAGTTTGAGTAAGATTCAACACAAAGTGTGTATACAGGCTATACATATTAGCACTAAGGGTTTGTACAACGTATAGCAGAACACTTCTTGGCTCTGTGTCTGTCTGCTTGTTTCAACGTATTCGCTCCTCTTCTGCGGTGCATCAGAGTCCATACCTCGAGCATTTTCCAGTTGATTATTCGTATAGTTCTCTGTCAGTTGGTTCCTTCTGTGGTTGATTTCGCCGCGTGGTGCTCTACCGTACGCTTGTGATCCTTGCTTGGTGAAGCATTATGATCTAGCTTCTTGCCGTGTTTCTTTGTGAAAAAGTTCCTTCGCTACAGCACGCAAAAGTACATACTATTTCTTGCAATTGAAAGTTAACTTTCTAGTTTGGCAGAAAGTTATAGGATCGACAATCTGACGGATGGCCATACGGCTATATACATATCTATCTGATCACTAATGATTAGTCAAAATGCAGTGCGGGCTTCGAGAGCGGTACCAAATCGAGCAAGAAATGTGAGTATTAGGAAAAATTTAGCCCTGCTGGTACTGCAAAGCTGCTTGACAACCGACTCATAATCCGACTAAAATGAGGATTACTGTCCTTTTCATCGACTAAACTTATTCATGTTTCATGTCCACTCTTCACAGATCCCGATTCTGGATCATGGCTCTAATATTATGGAGACTTATATTACGCCATTGTCCAACTCGCCTTACAAATTTCGCCAGGTACGCGTTTAAATTAAACACAGCTGGAAGATCTAGACTGAACGACCATGCAGGAATCAGGAAAGAGGTAAGATACTAAATTAACGATCGTAGCTAGAGTCAAGAACACGTAGAAGTTGCTAGCCTGTATTTCTCACATGATAAAGATATTGTGGCAGACGAACGCATATGTAGACGGTCTAGCTGCAGGTCAGAAGTTGCAATTGGGTTAACTACCATCCTAGTTCAAGGGGATCCATCGAGAGCGAGTTATCAGCTAGCAATAGCCGAGCGAGTCCCGCATATGAGCGACTGGTCGGTTCCATTGACTCGTTCGATGATAATTTATATCAGCGTTGATTATGACCATCCAGATTCGTCTCTAGACTTGACTAATTAAGAAAGACTGTCAGTATCTACGAATTATAGAGCAGAAGTTCTAACTGATACCAATGAGACAGACCTAAGAATATGTCATATCTGCAACAGTTACTCCCCATACGCGTGGAAGCTAGGCCCGCGGTTTACGTTATTCATGCACATGACGACGACCTGATGGTTCGAATTCGACAATATTTGTGCATCAAGATCTAGAACGCGTAAAGTTTTGGCCCTCCGAATTCTGTTGTTTCCCCGCAGAAATTAAGTCAAAAAATGTGCGTGGATCTTATCACTATGGGGGTCGACTCCTTTTACACTGAGAAAGAGATGTGCACTAACTACGCGCAGAGGACAATATTCATGATCACAGCTCGAGCTTTCCCTCCGAGTTCGCAGTCACCTTCCAGCTGCGAATCCGGTCTGTGTACATTTATGAGCAACTCACTCTGCATGCGTGAATGCTGACTCAGGTGGTAAGCGGCAAGAAGCTGCGCATTGCCGTGTTCTACGTGGAAAAGCTCTCACTGTGTAAGAATTGGAGCGATTCCCACATATAACAGTGTTGATTGAACTGTTTGCCAGACGATGCCAAACGGAAGGACGTTGGAGCTTTCTCGTCGTTCGTTTCATTTGAGCGTTTTATGTTCAAGCGTGTTGGAAGCTAGACGCGTGACTTGATCCTACAGCTACTTAGCGAGTGCTGGCCGATCCGGAACACCTACATGCACTGCAAGCTTCGGCTCCAATAGACACCTACATGCACAGCAGTGAGGAACATTAGCTTCAGCTGAATCCCGTCGTTTCTTGACTTTGTTTGGCTAAAACTGATGTCACGGTGGGTGCTATATTTATGTGACACGGTCGGGGTTTCTAAAGCGCGTAGAAGTGCTCAACGACGTCGTGTGAATGGCCCCAATACAAAATTCGTTGATTCCCACAACGTAAACATCCCTGCACTTTCGAGCAAGCTATACAGTCGAAAAGTCGACATTATACACCAACGTCGAGCATGTTCGTGAGCATTTGCGTGTAGGAATTTGTCTTCTGATCAGCAACTAAAAACGTCACCGCAATGGATATTGAGGAAGAAGAGCTGAGGAATCCTTTGAGCTATATACTGGGGGGAATCTTAATCTCTTCATGATCAAGTGCGCGTGTGGATTGACCATGGATTTGTCCCATTGTTCAGATTCGTCCGCTTTGTTTGAATCTGTAGTAAGGGACCAATTTCACCTCGAGAAACAGTATAACAGAGATCATCCCGTCTCTGTTCACCATACGCGTCCAGATCCGCGAAGAAGCGCGTCGCAGTTGCAAGTGTCTCAGCCTAGCTACGCTTAAAGCACTAGCGAGCGGTGGGGTCGGGTTCCGGGAATGGTAGTATCCATGCAAGCAAGCACGAAGAAGCAGTCGAGCACGCGGAATTGTCCATACTCTATAGAACCTAAAATGTCGCCGCTACTTATGGGCAACGCGCTGCAACAGTGAGCTTCACGGGAGGGGAGGGGAGGAGCTGAATACTGCAGAACGCCCGAACTTAGTTAACCGAAAACACACAGAGAGGTGTAACATGCTCTGACATGAGCATGCTATTACATGTGAGCACTGGCTCTCTGACGTGCAGAAGCAGCGGAGAACAATATTGTCAAAGCCAATACATACCAGACTGTAGACCAAATGATTCCAGACCAAAGTGTTCCATGTGAAGTTTTCAAAGCATGGAGCAAACCGGGAGGAGTAGCTATATAACTTACATTTTTCACCACTACTCCTCGCATGTCTGACTGATGCGATAGAATTTTAATTTTAATTTTAGATTCAGAAATAGTTTTCCATGTTCCCAGACAGGATTAGAAACCGGTAGTTGCTAGGGATAAACTGGTATTGAGGAGCGATAACACTTGATGATTGAGAAGAACATAAAATGTCTTTATCATCGTAATTAGAGGATAGACAAACCTTCATCTAACTAGTTCTGAAACCAGTCCTAGACTATTCAGTAGTTTATGCAGTTGGCATCCATAGAATTTTTAGTTCCTCCATTGTCGAAAACATCTCAGTTTCAGTCCTAGACTATTCAGTAGTTTATGCAGTTGGCATCCATAGAATTTTTAGTTCCTCCATTGTTGAAAACATCTCAGTCACTTTTTATGGTTGACAGTTTCTCGGTATACTTATGTTGCAGTAATCAACATGATTTGAGCACTTTCTCGTGAATCTCTCACTGAGTGAACCAATAAGAGAACATTGTTATAGTTTATGTTCAGTCGCTCGAGATCCTCTAAAGTTTCAAGAAGTGAAAAGCAAGATTCATGATCAAGTCATGGCATGGTGTGAAGAGCGTGCTTACTTCTTGCCCGGAAGACTGAACAAGAACCAGCACAGTACATGTATGTGGTATCAGAGCAAGATTCTAAACCCTGAACCTTCAACTGTTTAATAGCGATTGATGTGAAATTATGTACTGAAGTTACAGCCGCAGTGAGAAATTGAAGTTTTCATTAGATGTGCTACTTGTTGTTTTTGACAGTTTTCTAACCTTGTGTCATTATACGTGTTGAAGATCATTTTCCATATTGAATTAGGGAATGAACTAAGACTCATTCCTTCTTGAGTTGTTTGGGTCACCAACTCCTTCCGCCTACTCCATATATGATATACTATAGTAAAAAAGTTAATTTATTCTGTAAGTAAATGTGTTATGAATGTATGCATTAAAAGTTATGTTGGATGTTTAATTGAATTTCACATACTCTGACCGTTATCCTAATATGGCACCAAAAACTCAAGACAAGAATAAATAATTCTTCGTGAAGCTACAACCTCTGCATCTTCATCTAAACAGTTTGAAGACCTTGAGACTAACATAATGGTCGTAGATCCTACTACATTCCCTAGTGGATCTAAGACGTAGGTGAGTAAGACAGTTTTCAGAAGTATCGTTTGATCAGTTTGCTCAGCTATGTAATTCCCATCAAGATTTATTTGGAAATTATTAAAAAACTAATCGACATCAGAATAGAGTATCTGAAGTTAGATTTCAAAAGGACAGTTCTCGTATATCATTACATCAGCTGAATCAGGCTGCAGTAAGCGGTGGCAGATAACGTCTAAGGGTCTCTTTCGACTATGTTCTTTAACGCGCCTAATGAGTCCCGCCGGACCTGAAGGGTACAGCTTCCAGTCCTGCAGTTTCTGGTAACTACTGCAGGCGCGATAGTGGAGTCTTCTCATCACATATTGTTTACCTTCGTGATTTTCGAAGAAAAGAGTTGTCTGAGGATTTTGGTTGCAGCAGTGTGGTTCTTTTTTTTCAGAAAACAAAAAAAAAAAGAGATGGATACGTACGATGACATGTACAGACTTGAGGTTGAGGGTTACAGTCAGGATACGGATGATGATTGGCAGGATGAGGGATGTCTACTACGACACTTGCGTCACAAACCTCGACGATGAGGTTCTACAAGACGGATGGAAGACAATTCTATGATATGATGGGTTATTCTTTCTATGTCTTCGTATATTCAAGATGTGTAGATTTAGAGGGGGTGATTGGGTGGGAGGTTCGAGGTGAAGGTCGATGAGCATGGATCTAGGGAGGATCATGGCAGGGTAGCAACTTCAAGATGACGATCAAGTTGCGGACTTGAGGATAAGGTTGACTGAGATGGGAGGGAGGATGACAAGATGAGAATGACGAAGTGCGTGCCGGTCCACTCCTTGGTTGATATCTCTGGTGCATACCGGAGGATGCACAGGTTTGGAGGGGGTGGATGTCGTGTCGTGGACCGGCTCCTATCTGAAATTCAAACTTCGATGCTTGTCGCTCCAAAGACACTCATGAGAAGACAAGCTAGGCCCCAGCTTACAGGTTTTTGGTACAATTTCAGATCTCCATTTTCATCGCATAGATGGGTAGAGCTACTTGTCAGCTTTTCATAAGCACTTTGTCTACTTCGTTTGGACGCCTAGTGGAGAAGTTACAGGACTCAAAAGATGGAGAAAACAAGCTAGGCCCCAGCTTACGGGTTTTTAGCACCACTTCGGATCTTCATTTTTATCGCACCAGTGGATAGAGCTCCTTGTTAGCTTTCCATAGGCACTTCATCTACTTCATTTGGACGCTTAGTGGAAAAGTTACAAGACTCGAAAGATGGAGAAAACAAGCTAGGCTCCAGCTTACGGACTTTTGGCGCAACTTCGGATCTTCACTTTCATCACATAGATCAAGCTAGGCCCCTAGTTACTTGCTGACTGGGTATTTAGGACTTCAGGTGTTATTTCAAAGACGCAAGGGGCCTGCTTCTTATTATTACTGAGAGAACTTCGTACGTACAGAGACTGTGACAAGGGGGCAGCTTACGGGCTAGCTTGCGTCTGCGACTTGTCAACGGACGGTTCGGGAGATTTAGGAGTCCAATGCAAGCGCGCAAGACGTCGTTGGGTTCAGATCTGTGCAGGCTACGCATTGGTTCAAACGGTTTGGGAAGAGACGAATCGGGGGTTGTGTTTTGAGTGAAATTGAGACGCAGGAAGTAGATTTGGAGTTTTCAGTTACCTATGAAGGAGAGTTGGATCGTTCGGGCCGTTTGAACTTGTCCGGAGTCCAAACTTGCTGTCCTTGGATCCATCGGGATCAAAACACCGAGTTCTACAGGAAATTGAAGACGATACGAGTTTTCATTGGGCGGTTTGGGAATTCTGAGTGAAATTGACTCGCAGGGAAGCACTTACATCAGATTTTCGTTCGCCTGCGACTTGAGATTGGGTTGTTCTTCGCGATCGGTGAGCCAAGCTCTTCATTCTTGGTGCCTACGCGATCAGGGAGTCTTCATCTACGCATAGGAGAAGACTGTACGTGAATTGGATTGTTGGTTTGAGCGTGGTGAGCAAGTTTGAGCCGTAGGGAGCAGATTTACGTCAGTTTTTTGCAACCTGCGACTAAATTTCTTGCGTGGTTTTGCAAGGGGAACTCCAAACGGCTTGTTTGGAGTCTTGTTGGGTTCAGGGTAGCTAGATCTATCTGCCAGAGAAGACGGATATCAGTTTAGAAGATCCGTTTGTGCGGTGTGTGCGGTTGTAAGCCGCAAGGAGGAGTTTTTGAAGATTCGGTCACCTGCGACCAAAAATCGACGATATCTCGGCTGTTGGGAGTCGGATCTGAAGGTTTCTTGGGTTAACGGAGTCAGAGGAGATCCTATCGACATCCGTTCAGCGTAAGGAGGAAGTCCACAGATAGGCCTTTTTCGGTTTCTTCGCTACAGGTTTTGCTCTTTTGAGTTCGTTAGAGTTCTGGTTGGCTATATACAGCTTGTGGTAGCTAGCTTTAGCTAGGAGCTTATACATGGATGTGGTTTGGACTTGGGTTTGGATCGCGTGATACTGCTGTGGCTCTGTTTGTTAGCAAAGGGAAGTTTCTCTTGCTTTGAGCTACGCTTCGGTGGTTTTGGGTCAGGGTTGTGATTCAGGGATTGTTTTTAGCGGCTTTTGAAGCAGGTTACAGACCGCTCTGGTGTGGTTCTCAGTTCTGTGCTCTTAGGAGAAAGAACCGGCAGTATACATACATTTGGAGTTGATATATATCGCAGCGTTCGTTTTCGTGGTTGTTGTTCTCTGTCTTGTCTCTGTTTCAGCACACAGCATCTCTACAGCCAGGAACCTCGCGTTTTCCTGGACATCCTTCACGGAATATCCGACGCGGCAACGGATTTCCAACTCATGTTGTTTATCGAATTGAGCAGATTCCTTCTCATCACGAAACTCCTCGACTCGCTGCAACGGCGAACCAAATTCACGGAATGCATCCACTATGAATTTATGGTTATCGTCAGATTACCTCTTATGCTTCCCTCGATTACGAGAAGAGTCGGAAGGACTCGAAGGATCCGTGTCTGGAGGAGCGTCATCCAACCCATCCTCCTGCATACTAGAATCAGCAAAAGATGGAGGGGTAACACATGGTCGACCTCCCATGAACCCGTCCATGAGTTCAAACCAAGTCTCTTCATATGCGGACGGTAAATCATTCGCCCTTCTGTCAGCAGCACTCATCGATTGGAATGCCTCGTTCCCTGAACGAGCATTCCAATCTTTTATTTTCTTGTACCCAGAGAAGCAGAAATCTCATTTAGATTTAGCTTGTTTTGGATCACAATGAACACCCTTCGCTCTCATCCTCACGATGATATCCTCCCACTTGGCAACAGATGTTATTATGACGTCTCTACTAGAGGCCCCAACACTCTCAAGCCATTGATCACGTTTTGCCTCAAGGAGCACAACTATATGCTAAGACTCCCACCTGCGTCTCGGATTACATGAACTAGGCATAGAGGACGACATAGAAGACGGCAAGGGATGAAGAACCAGGAAGTTGAGTCGGCTGGTCTTCATTTAGCTCGCCTGAGAGGAGTTGGCTAGCTTGCGAGTCTAGAATATCCGATTCGAACTGAAGATGTCCACTTGGAAACATGGTGCAACTGCAGCATTCGATCACGATGTCAATAACATACACATCACGGTCAGGTCTGAGCATTCATCATTCATTCATCATCTAAGCATTCATCATCATTTGCTGAAGCTAGACTTACTACAGGAATCTGTTTTATTTCTTACATGTTTAAAAACGTCTGACTTATCCGAACATACGGGTTTTTGATGAGAGACTACCATAAGAAACCCGGTCAGTAACTGCAGTTGTCATTCCGCTTGCCTCAGCCTTTCTGTCACTACTGCATCAGAGGATAAATGGGTTGAGCAGTTACCTTGAGAGATGCTGGTCTTCTTAAGAGAAAGAAGTTTACACTCAGAGGTACTCCCAGGGCTGAGTAAATGATGGAAATAGACGACATTTCATCACAAACAGGAAGCGAAAGTTAGTTGGAATCTCCAGCCAAAACAATCGAAGACTGAACTCTCAGTCGGAAAGTTGACACTTATCTCTTCCAGTCAAAGTGCAGTGGGAGTTTGTATTCCGGTCACCTAGGCTTATACATCATGAGGAAACAAAGCTGTCTTGCCTTCAAGCCTTCAAGGACTGAAATGAATCTCCAGCCAAAACAATAGAAGACTGAACTCTCAGTTGGAAATTTGAAACTTTCTCTTCGAGTCAAAGTGCAGTGGGAGTTTGTATTCCGGTCACCTAGGCTTATACATCATGAGGAAACAAAGCTGTCTTGCCTTCAAGCCTTCAAGGACTGAAATGTCTCCCAGCGAGCTCAGTTTGCATATTCTAGAGGGGAAGTTGTTGTACGAATGACAGGATGAAAATGGAGCATATAATGGACTGACACACCACACTGATCACAGTACAGGATCCGTCGAAGCTGGGATTCGAGCAGGCGGGGCAGATCAGCTTTCCGGATTTCAAAGGATTCTTATAATTATCATTGAAGGTTGATTGGATTGTCTGGATGAGAAGACAAACAAACAAAAAAGGGAGCGATGTAATGATGAATCAGTTATGGAGCTTCAAAACCCCTTTGTCATGAAACTGATAACCCCTACTGCAGTTGACTAAAGACACTGAACGTGAGAAAATGCATGTTGCACGTAAAAGTCTATGTGCATACTGAAATGAACCTAAATGCATTGCACTGAAGACGTTTATTTCCTTTTTGCTTCATCAAATTCAATGTGGTTGTTTCTCTCCAACTGGTCCATAAAGAACTTCCGTTTGAAGTTTTCAAAACTCCCAAGATACTCGATTGTCACAAAGGAAGATCCTGGGACAGTTATAAACGTAAGTGGGCTTCGAGATGCGGGACGATTTCTTCAATACAGTACTGTACCTTGAGAGAGGAGTATCTTTTCTTATACACTTACTAACGCCAATTAACATATTTTAACCAGATGCGGGAAGATTACTTCACTGATGTACATTGGAGAGAAGTAACTGTTCTAAGACCACCTCGAAGATATCCACCACGCCACCGCGTCAGGATCGATGTTTCTTTCTTCTTATTGCCTAAACCTCACAGCGAGTAAAATGCCCCTAAGATGTATGCTCCTTCAAAAGATGATTATAAACATGGAGCTGGGTAGACCTGTTACTCAATATGCTTGGAACAGCGAGCTCGAACTGTGACCCTCAAGCTTGCTACCGGTCCTGTCTCTCACCCAGAGTAAACCTCTGATGGCTTTTGATGAGGCGCATCATAGAACTAGGAGGCCTCGGCTAAATCCAGCTCTCAACACACCCATATTACTTCCACACTCGAGACATGAACTCTCATGGAGACAAAGAGATGAAAAACACACCCTTTATAGATATGACCTAACGGCTTTCAAATACAAAGCAAAGGGAGGATGAGGGATCACTCCACAACCCCTCTATTTATACTACTCTAGATTTACCACAATAACTACTTGTAAATCTGATTTACTGTAATTTACTGAGACCAAGTCAAAGATAAAAATCCTAAGTCAAGAGTAGATTTCTCCTCTTTTGACCCTACTCTAATAATTAGGATCCTTCTAGAAGTATAAAGGAATCTTTGAAAGGAATCTCGGATTGCTCCTTATAAGACAAAATACTAACACATAATTGAGCCAAAAAGGTCAACAACCCTCTTGATTGTTTGACCCATAAGTCTCTACAACCAATAAAAAAGTCACGCATAAGACAAGAGTGTATTATTCATATCCTTGTCATTTTATGCACAACCAAACAAAATAGTAGTTCTCACACTTTAGAATATTCTAATATTCTGTCCTCAAATACCTCTAACTCTAACTGTGACTACTCCTAGTTATCTGTGACTAACTTAGAGTATGGTCTAGCATTGGGACTTATTCAGAAGACTCACCACACATAGTTATAACTTATCACATATTTACTACTATGCAACCCCTAGGTGTTACATTTACCCCCGGACTAAGTTTTCACTCCGTCCTCGGAGTGAACGGTGACTTTCTTTGGATGAAAGAGCTTGAGCTTGTCGTGATTCACCCAGTCAAACCTCCGTCCTCCTAGCTCTTTCAAGTCGTATGTAAAATTACTCCATACCTTATTGACAATGAAAGGACCAAAGTAACGTGGAAGGAACTTCTTTCTAGCTCTCTTATATCTAATGGCATCAAAAAGCATTACCATATCTCCTTCCTTGAACGGCTTCACTTTCCTCTTACCGAGACGCTTGTCGTAATACTTCTTCTGACGTTCTTGCGCCTTATCCATCTGAACCATTGCCACCACTCGTGCTCCTCCAACTCCAATAGTTGCTCCCTTCTAGACTTCTCAGCTGTTGCTCCAATCGACCTCTTTAACCTCTTGTGGACAGTTTGAAAGGTAGGTAAATCAAACTGTATGGGCAACTTCGATTCCACACCGTAAACAAGATGAAAAGGAGTGTACCCCGTCGAAGTCTTCGAAAAGTCCTGTACTCCCACAAGATTGCATGTAACCTCTTATCCCAGTTGTGCTTCGCATCCTCCATATCAGCATCCTTGGCCAGCATCGCACACAAGGTATGATTGGTCTTCTCAGCTAACCCGTTAACGTTTGGTTTGTAAGAAGTTGTCACTCGCAGCTTGATGGAGAAATGTTCCAACATAGCAGTTATGATGCTTCCCACAAATTCACCACCCCTATCAGAAACCAACTCAAGAGGACATCCAAACCTAGTAATGATCCGTTCCCATAAGAAACGGCCAACCTCTTCCTCACTTGTGGCTTTAAGTGGTCTGACTTCCACCCACTTGGTCAAATAATCGGTTGCAATCACGATATATCTGGTGCCACGAGGTGTTTTGTTTAAAGGACCGATATGATCAATTCTCCACTTCTCAAACGGACCTAGCACAGGATCTGATCTCAAGGGAGGAGTGCTAGTAGACTTCTTGGCAAAGGCTTGGCATACATCGCAAGTTCTGCAATACTCCAAACAGTCCTTGAAAATACCCTTCCAATGATATCCAGCGTCTAAGATTTTGAAAGCCGTCACCTTACCAGCGAAGTGACCACCACATACAGGTCCATCGTGGAACTGCAGCATCAACCTCGCAGCTTCCTCCTTGTCCACAGCTCGTCGTAGCAATCCATCAGCACCTTGATGAAAAAGAACTCCTTCAACAATGGTGTATCGCTTACACCTTCTCATCAGAGCATTCTTCTCTCTCGCTCGCATACCTTCAGGAAATGATCCGTAAGAAAGGAAATTCCACACCTCCTTGTACTCTTCCGGCACCTCGTTGCTCAACGTGATGGTCATCAAGTCTTCATCCGGGAAAGTATCATCTAATGGTTCTTCTCCCAATTCGTCGTAAGCTCTGGACAACAAATCTGCGTTGGCATGCTTCCTCCCCAGTCTATCCTCAATGACGTAATCATATTCTGCCATGAGGATCTTCCATCGAGCTATCCTTCCCTCCGCGTTGGACTTATTGAAGATGTACTTCAAAGCTTTGTGATCAGTCACTATAGAAAATTTTCCTCTTAACAAATAGTGCCGAAACTTCTTCAAAGCAAAGATTACGGCCAACCCTTCTCTCTCTGTCACGGAATAGTTCTTCTCAGCTTGCACCATGTGTCTACTAGCATAAGCTATTGGATGGTCGTGTCCATTTCTCATCTAACTGACTCAAGGTACATCCAATCGCAACATTGGATGCATCAGTATAAACAATGAATGACTTACTCCAGTCAGGTTTGGTGAGGATTGGGGCTACCACCAATGCCTTCTTCAACTCTTCAAACGTCTCCTTAGCCTTCTAATCTTGAAGTATCAACTCAAAGACTACACCCTTCTTCATGTAGTTGGTCAACGATTGAGCTTTATTGGAAAAGGATGAAATGAATCTACGATAATATCCCACCATCCCAAGAAATTGTCTCAACTTGGTCAAGCTAGTAAAGAATGGCAGTTCGATTATCTTCTTCACCTTGTCTGGATCCACTCCTATTCCATTTTTGGAGACGATATGCCGCAACAACAAACCCTCCTCGCATCCAAAAATGCATTTTTCTGGATTCAAAGATGCATTAGCTTGCTCCAATCGCTCTAATACTTTGATCAGATGATCAAAGTGATCCTCCTTCCGCCCATACACACAAAAGTCATCAATGAAGTCTCTAACAAACTTCCCAAGAAACGGTGTGAACACTTTGTTCATGAACCGTTGAAAAGTAGCTGGAGCATTACATAAACGCAAATGTACCCCACGGAGTAGTGAAGGTCGTTAAGTGTTGATGCTCAGGGACTATATGGATCTGGTTATATCCACTATAATCGTCTCCAAAACTGTACCATTCGTGACCTACGACTTCTTCCAAGATCTCATCGATGAATGGGAACGGGTAGTAATCCTTTTTCGTGATCGCATTCAACTTCTTGTAATCCACACACACGCAAAGCTTACCGTTCTTCTTCTTCACGATCACGATGGGTGATACCCATTCTGAATTCTCCACCTCATAAATGAACCCAGCTTCCTTCAGTTTATCAATCTCTTCTTTGACGATCACTGCTATTGACGGGCTGATCCTTCGTTGTTTTTGCCGAACAGGTCTTGCGTCCTCCTCCACGTCGATCCGATGCGTCTCCAATGTCACCTCCTTCAGATCTTTATAGCTGAAAGCAAACACGTGGATGTACTTCCTGAATATCTCCAAGAATCTTCTCTTCTCTTCCAAAGTCACCTTGGGATCAAACTTGATGGTTGCTAGTCTTCGCTCTAGCTCCTCTCCACTTAATTTTGTTTTGTCCGGTCCTTCTCAGCAGATGGACGAGAGAGAAAATCAATAGCTCCAATATGAGGCGTGATACAATCCATATCAAACTCTTCATCTTCTGACGTCTCCTCATCAGAAGAACCACATGTATCTACTCCGTGGATGGAGCTCCACGTAAGATCTCGAGGCGAGTGAGGTATCATTAGAAAGGTCTCGTCGAGAGCTTTCCAGTGATATATAACACTCCTCGATCTGACCTCCGAGCTGGAAGTTATGGCCGAACCACAATCGAGTTGTGGTATAATTTTCAGGGACCAAAGAGGAGGGCGGAGCCGTCGATCCCCAGAAGTATATATGAGAGGGACTCGATGCCTGGGTGGGCCAAGACGAGTCACCCGACCCCAAGGTTTGGCGGGCGGACTCTGGGGGCATGAGGTGATGGCTGGGCCGGTTCCAAGGCACGTTCCGATCCAGACTTGGATGTCTGGACTTAGGAACGATGTAAGGGCTGGGGCAAGACTAGGGAACGAGTCGACGGGTTAGACCACCGTTCGAGAGCCTAGACCCAGACAGACATCACGGGCGGTTGGGCCGCTAGGTGTGCTGGAGACACCGTTTAGGACCCTGGACTTTATGGGAAGTCCGCCCCAAGTCATATTGTGACTTGCTCATGTTTGGGACCGACTTAGGCGGATCTAAGTCGGGACTTAGGATTGCTGAGCTTGATGGTTAGGGAGACGGTCCGACTCCGGTCCGGACCAAACAGAACTAAGGTAAGTGGTGCATGGACGCTAACTTGTGCTTGTGTTTGGAGGTTAGCGGTGTAAAGTTTGCGACCTACTGAGCTAGAGCTTCCGCTGGCGCAACAAGGCGGTAGGTGCGCGAAATCCACTTAGTATGATTTTGAACCTTTGAGACATTGGACAACTTTCGCACCACGTGTAGCTAGGTGATCACACCAAGCTTGTACGTAACATTCAAATCATAGATTTTACCGGTGAAAAACTCCATGCTTTAGAAGATGCAAGAGTTTGGTTACGACAACTACTTGTAGCTAGCAAGGCGTGTTCATGGCAAGCAGGTGCAGTCTTGGAAGTGGCAGGTACGTCACTACGCGGCTGTGCAACCACTTGGTACAGCATGATAGAGCGCAGACTTCACACGATAGCTGATCCTGAAACGAGGTGGGATGAGTTTCATAGAGAATTTGCAGATTGATTTAGCGATGCATCAGATACAAGCATGACACGTCAAACTCTTAACATTGAATAAAAGCAAGGATAGAACATAAAGAGATATTCTGATAGTTACATCAGGATTGCATCTTGTCTGCAGAATTCATCTAATCAATCGTGCACACAGGACGTTGCTTGATGCAGTTAAATATGCAGTTGAGTTTCAGTCTCTTTATGGAGAAAGAAATCTTTATCAAGAACTGTTTATGACAGCTGATAAACGACCAAAAGATCAAAGCTCTAGGAGGTAAATCGTGGAGAGAGGAAAGATTCAGGAAAAAAGACATAAATACAAGAAGCTCCAGTGGATCCAAAGTTCATCAAATAGCTCACACGCCAATACAAACTTATGGAAACTCAGCTGAAAAGTCTTCATGACAGCATGGCCGCTATAGGAGCAAGAGAAGATAAAACTACATTCTACATACAGTATAATAAAGAACCGACAAACAATCAAAGACCTCAAGATATAGAGACCAAAAGACAAGTGAAGTTCATTCAAGCATCGAGTTGAGTATACTGATTCTTCAAACTATGATCATACTCTAACTAGTGCTTCATCAGATTTTGATCATGACTATGAGTTAGCTGACATAAAATCGGAGCATGACATAGAAGGGAATGCAGGTCAATGAGCCAAGATCATCAAATGAGGTAGAGATCCTATCATCTACCGTACAGTAGGTCAAGAAAACTTACAAACCTTCAGCTCACCTCATATGTCTATTCTTTCTCGAGATAGCAATTTGTTACAAGCAGATGGTACTAACTCAAACTTTGTTGAGGCATCTAAATAATATTGCCATGTGTATGGTTTTCTCTTTATATTTGGGTATGAGGTTCATTGACTCCTAGATACTAATTGTATGTCAAGTTTATTATCACATAGTTTAGCTAGAGAACTGGGTCTAGCTAAGGAACTTCTGAAATGCAGAGGAGGATTCATCACAACTAGTGGCGAAAAGATGCAACCAGTAGGTGTTTTATCGAAGTTACATGTAAGATTACTAGACAAGGTGACAATCAAAACTGATGTCATGGTTACTCCTGCTGAAGGTTGGAAGCTACTTTTGGGAATAGATTTTATGCCTCCCTTATGCATGAATCTCCTACTACCTAGTCAGAAAGTCACATTAGTCCATCCATTTACTAAGGAATTGATTTCATGACCAATATCTGTTTTTGTCATGAATCCTTCTCGCACGTTGACTCCATGTACAAACATGATTGAAGTGAGAGATGATAATCACTACAAAGAATTATTGGATAAAGTACTTAGAGGATTAATAAGTTGTCATGCTTTGAAGAAGATCATAGTAGTGTCACATGTCCTATGTTTATTTCTCTTACACCAAGTACATCCGTGGCCTCTTCAAGCACACATGCCACCACTATAATGAAAAAGATATGATATTTGGATGACCTAGAAGTTGATGGAAATCAAGAGATTCCTTCGAAGACGCATGTGAGTCGCAAGGAACCTGTACACATCTAGCCTGTTGCTTCGGCACTGGTCACATGCGAGTGTGGTGTCTCGCTCGACACCTTGCTCGCTGTCCTGTGGAGAGCGGATAGTTACTCATGATGTCATCATGGACATTGTGTTTGCTATAGCACGAGAGAGCAATTATATGACATGGAGAGAGCGTTGGTATGCCCTTAAGACGGGAGCGTCAGCTGACCTGTACATGATGTGAGAGGATCAGATCTCAATGATAGATGTAGTTGTTACGAATCCGACACGAGATTCGGTGGTGACACAAATGATAACTCATCCTCCAAGATGGACTGCAAGTGTGGCGGCAGCAGTGAAGGTGATCAAGTATAAGGGTATGCAGGAGAAACATTGCTTCATTCCACTAGCCGTGGAGATTTATGGATCGACAATCCCAGAGGTTGATGTTTTTATCGAGATTGTGCCAGAGCCTACCATGAGAGGGACCAACGGCCCACTCGACGAGAAGTGGTCAAGTGCATTTCCTGTCTGGAAATGAGGAAGATAACCCGCAGTAAAGTGCGGACCTCCAGTCGAGCCAGGGACTATCTGCTGTCTGAACGCAACATCTGGTGGCCTTCCAACCGAATCACCCCGTTTCTTCTTGAATGTCTGAGCTGCAAGATCAGCCAAAAGGACCTTCCTGCGAACACTGCCAGAAAGTGGGTAATCTCGACAAAAACAACTCACCACAATCAACTTTTTACCATCTCTCCAATATATAACTGCATTTACCGAGGTGGAGACTTCTCACACGAGTAACACCAACCCTGAGATAAGTATGTCTCAGACCCAAGGAGAGGTCGAATGTACACATTGTGAATTTGTCTCTTCTTGCTTCGAACCTAACTCTTGCGTGTTCTGTGATAACATCATTTGCTCAAATTGTCGAGACATGTCTAATCCTGCTAAATGTTTTTAGTGTTTATTTCATACAAGCGATGATATCTTAGAGGATCGTCTATCACTTTATTTTTTGGAGAATAAACAATTTCTGAATAGAGTTCGGAGAAAGTGTAAAGCTCTTGTTAGAGCTAGAGTAAAGTCATATCAGTTTGATGCACACACATGAGACATTTACTATCGTATGAAGTTGACATCCGAAAGAAGACGAGTCTCACCTGCATATGAGAGGGTCCAACTAACAAAAGAGTATCACCTTGGTTCGACATGGATATCGCGAGGAGATACTAACTGATGATGGATGTGAGTTCTTATGAGAACTTCAACAAGTACTTCAACAAACAAGCATTCGTTACAAGATCACGAGTGCATATAACCCACAAGCCAATGGTCTAATAGAAAGTTCAATCGAACAGCGTCATAAGTCGTTTCATGTTTTACTGCTATTGAAAGAGTGAGTGACTGCGAAACGTGTTGAACCTCTTTTTTCATGTCTTATCGAGCAACTCCTCACACTTCTATTGGTCACAATCTTTATAGTATGCTTTACGATTGTCCAATATCATTAGTTAATCTGACCAAGTCTTCTTCCCGCCACACACTCAGTCTGAATTCTCTATCCTTGAAGTCGTCAATTTATACTAGTATGTTGTCAATCCATGAGAAAGCTCGAGAAAATATCCGTCGAGCTCAACAACGTCAAGTCAAAAGCTTTTCTCAACATCACAAGTTTAGAAATGTCTTAACTCCAAAATCGGAGACCTTGTGTATTTAGCTTATAGGAGAACTCGTAGGAAAAAGCTATTGTCGCACTTGAAGGATCCATTTGAGGTGCTTGATCTAGATCCCAGCAATCAAGAAATAGTTATCACACCAGAAACACAACGAGAAAGAGCAGCGGATCAACATCACAAAGATTCTTTAGGTGGAGCATCGACTTGAAAATGAACAAAATATATCCGAGTCAGATATCACTAACGAAGAGAAAGAGTGTAACATTGTTGCAGAGACGGACGTTTAATCACCAACAACCTTTCATCGTGTCATGAGCTACCTCCAAGAATTACGTACGATCATTGACAAATGCCAAGTTACAAGCAACATGAGTAGGATCCAAATGATTATGAGAACCTGCTATGAGCGGACCATGAAAGTCAACATCCAGAAGTTGCCAACCTTACAGATCAACCTCCAAGCCATCATTCCGATCAAGAAGAATCCTTGTTTTGTGTGTCATCCATGTTCGATCTCATTTTACATGTGATGTTAGAAACTGAGCCATCTAAGCTCATATTAGGAAAGCTTTTCACCTCATTACATTACAAACTACACAAATGCAAAAACGTATTTATACACGTCATTTTCATACTAAATGTTTGTGCAACAAAACATTCACCCACTCCAAACCTGCACATCTTTGATATGTACCAACTTGCTATCCATATTCACCATGGCGATCCTTGCATGCTTTCATCAATGGTGCATGTCCTCGTTCACTTTTCTCATTTGCTTCTAGATTCACTGAAGTGGTCAACCTCGATCGTATCCCATATCTGTTGAAGAACTCACGTGCTTCATCTGCATTCAACTCTCATCTATATGTATGAATTAACCCTCTGCTTCAGTATCGAGAAATGATATCTTCGAATATGAATCAACAAACAAGCTCGGTAGTTTTGGTGCATAAAGCTCTCCCTTCTACAAAGTTGGACAACTATTATCGAGCCAACGTGCACTCTTCAACATCGGCATTATGTTCCTTATCAAGAATTTGGTGTTCTTGCACTTCTCTCATGTCAACAATGCCGCTACCTTCATCTAACTTGAACTTCAAAGAACTCTCTGTCGCTCCTTTGATGGTCGAGTTTTGTTTCCCTTCTTTCTTCAGAATTCTCTTGGTCGTGGTTGTACACGTCGTCCTGATCATGCGATCAGGACGACGAATTCTCTTTGGTTGTCGAGTCTTCTAAACACTCGGTCTCTCTACGACTCCTTATTATCTCTATCGGATTCAATTGCTTTCTCTGCTATAGCTGCATTGCCTACATTTTTATCGCAACCTACATTGCTACTTGTGTAGTATAGAAAAGGATTTTGGACTTTCAGAAAAGGTTCTTGGATTTTGGATATTTGACGACTCTCTGATGTTGCTCTCCTCCATCCGCTCCTCAAATTTATTCCATGGTAACTGGTGGAGTCGTCTTAGGCGTTCTCTTCACTTCTTTGATCCGTACGATCATCTCCTGAACTGTTCGCTGGATCCGACTATGAGCTTGCCAGCTCTGAAATTCTAGCTCATTCTATGATCGAACTAAGTGCTCTTTCCCAACTCTTGCTTATGACTACTCTCCGGTGTTCGCTTTTGTATTTTGTTTCGTCCAACACTCTCGCTAGTATTCCATGAGATGAAGTGAACTCCTTTTGTTGTTGAGAGTGGATTGCAGTTCTCTCTTTCCGTATCCTTGATCACATATGCTAGAACATGCATAACGTTTCTTGTTGCACTAACATTTAGTATGTAAATGTAGTGTATAAATACGTTTTGTGCACATTTTTTAGTTTATAAAGTAATGAGGTGAAAAGATGAGCTTAGAATGATCTGATTTTTTCTAGAGGTCTCCAAGGTGTGCAAAATGATAAGGTTGAGTCTTTTAAAATTCCTATTGGTTCATCAAAAAGTGAGGATAAATTGTCATCTACTTAAGAGAGTGCTTTAAGAGGACTGGACACTTTTACAGAGAATTTGAGAGATCTGAGGACATGGACGGAGAGCTCTCGATGAGAGGAGCAACTTGAGATTAGATTCGTTCAAATTGGAGGTCTAGGGCATGAGCTATGACCATTTGAAGTTTGTGGAGTCAGAAAGTTACATAACTTTCTATATTAAGATTTGTGAGATCGAGTGAGTGCATCGTCAGATTGAAATCAAATTTCATGAGCTCGTAGCCTATCAGTTGAGTTACAACTCTCAAGCAAGGATCAGAGTCGTTTGGACGATGTTCTTCCTTCAAAGAAGAACTCTACAATGGGGAGCTGAAGGAAATCAAACCTTATCTAAGCACTCTCTTCAGAAGTATAAAGAATGAATGGAGAAAGTTTTCAAGGAGATTCGACATCAAACTTTTTGTTATCTATTACAAGATGGATATTTTCGGAAGAGCAAAGAGAGGAGATGGAGTACAATTGAGAGTAGTGGATGATTGAGAGATCAAGAAACAAGTACTCAAATAATTTTATCTTATGGGCAGGACATCGAGGTACATGGACAACCTTTATCAAGATCAAGGAGAGATATTGGTGAACATGATTATATCGAGATGTAGAGAAATTTGTTGGATCATGCATTGAATGTAAAGTTCAATCCAAGATTCAATCCAAGGATGGACAAAGACCAACATATTCTTTGTCTATGCATTTTCAATGGATTTTGGATTTGGTTGCATGTCACCATGGATTTGGGACAAGCGTCATTCGATTTTTAAATGAGAATATACCTCGAGAGAACGGAGCAGGACGAACAATGGTAGAGAAAATAACTTTGATTGTGATAATTCTAATCTCCACAATATGGAGGTTAGTTACATGGCCGATAGGACCACGAGGTCTTCAGTAGATATGGTTACCGGTCATCTATTGAGCCGCCCACCGGACAACTTATTGTAATCTTTTTATTTTTTATCTTTCAGTGTCACGGGCTTAACTTACTTCTCGCTTCGACAAACAAAAACATACGCGTTCCACTGCATTTTCTTTGATCTGACTAGAGTTGCATCATGCACCACAAATTCTACCACCCTTAGAATCTAAGACAAGGTCCACGACATGAAGTCCGCTTTTGGGTTTTGAAAACTTGTCATCCAGCGTAGAATGTTGCCAAGACCTATTTTGTTGGCACATAGACATATTAATATATCCAGTAGAAAGTAGAGAGGCGCATACTTAGCATGTAGAAAGAAGGGTCGTACTTTTGCCCAAGGTTCGGGGAGCTTTCTGGCCAAAAATGACATTTTTGGACAAAAATAATCATCAGATTTTGATTGAGAGTTTTACCATTCGGAACCTTCCAGAAAAAGTATCGTTATCCTGCAAATTTCTGAACTATATTTGATGGACCTAGTGTTCTCTCGTGAGTTTTAAAGAATTGAAAATAATAAGTATATCAAAATATCAAAAACCTCTCTCCAATCATATGGTCCTGACTTCCGCATTGTCAGTACCACTGCTACACAACCTATATTGTAGCTACAGTGTTCTATAGTCCATACTCCGTAGGCTATGCAAGATACACACATCATATGCGACAGACTAATGACCTCATTATCTATGAGAACGAGATCATTTCTTGTTCGTCCTCGAAACCTATGATAATCTCTAGAAGAAAAATAACCTTAAATGTAAATGCTCTCGGTAGTTGACTTGTCTATGTCTAACAAATCTAGATAAATATAAGTTCAAATGAAGTCAATGGCAACTTAGCCATCAATACGACTTACGTGGCATATCCAAATATTTTTGGACTCATCCGGTTTTCTCCTGGAGTGTTTATTTTTTACTATAAATGATCCGACTCTTGGTGATTAAAATGATAAATGATTTAATTGATAACTGATCCTTTCCAGTGATTCTTCGAAAAGGTTTGACTTTCAACTAGAAGTTTTTTGCAGATTATATAGTCACTCGGTTTATTTCTGAATTTCCTCTAAAACAAATCGAGACTACTTCTGTTATTTTTCTTTCGTGTACATACTGCTTTGTTGTGCCAACGAAAGCTCTTGCTCAGTAGGTCACGAAACTCTTACAAACCACAATCACATGTTAAAGTCCATGCACCAGTTACTATTATCTCATTTGATCCAGATCGAAGTCGAATCGTCTCCCTAACTCTCAAGCTCAACATTCCCTAAGTCTCGACCTAGATCGGACTAGAACGGCCTCTAAAACATGAGCAAGTAATGGAGCAGACTTCCTTAGAAAGTCCAGGGTCTTAAAAGGTGCCTCCAGCACATCTAGTCCTATCGTTCGTGATGTCCGTCTAGGTCTAGGTCCTCAAACGATGATATAATTCGTCGTCTCATTCCTCGACCCTAGATCGAAGACGTCCAAGTCTAGACCAGAACGCATCTTGGTAGTAGTCTAACCATCACCTCATGCCCCTAGAGTCTTCCATTATATTCTTGAGTCGAGTGACTTGCCTTGGCCCACCTAAGCATTGAGCCCCTCATGGTACTTCTGGGATTCGATGATCCTATCCTCCTCTTTGGTCCTTGAAAATTATATCACAACCTGATCACGAGATTGATCTTAATTCTCAACTCCGATGTTAGTTCGAGGAGTTGCTTGTATCATTGAAAAACTCTCGTAGAATCTTTTCCAATGATATCTTACTCATCTCGAGATCTTATGTAGAGCTCCGTCCACGATCTGAAACGTTGTTGGAGCTCGAACACTTGACAGTTTTCCAAGGAACCACGGTCCTGCGCCATACTAAGATATTGTGGTTCGGATCAGAGTTTGACCAGCACCCGTCTGCGTCAGACCCACGTCTCGAACCCATGTCTCAGACTTATGTTTCATACTTACATTTTGATATTTCTAGATTTGCCTCCTTAGGTCAACGTTCGTTTGAGGTCGTCTTGAGATAGACCTTATGTCATAATTCAGTTACAACTTTGGTTCAGAGGACCATCTAATGTTCATCCGTTCTCGACTTCCATACCAAGCTGTTAAGTCATACTCGTAGCGTTCACAACCTAGCACAAGTCCACTAGCGTTTTGATGTTCCCGACTGCGGGCCGATCTTGAGATTGAGAGTAGTGACATTTTCTCTCCTTTTCAGAAATCAACAGTTTGAACCGGAAATGACATAACTAATCTCCGGTACTCCCTATGCATTGCTTCTGCCTTTGCATCAGGCTTTTCCAGCTGCTCGTAAATATTTCCCAAGGACCGGATCTACAGAGACTAGCATAACGTGCAGGCGGTCTGAAGGTTTTCATTTTGCTTTTACAAAGACCTCAATGTTTGGATTGTTCTTTTATGAAAATTTAAGGTAATTCTAATATGCAATCTTCTGATTCTAGAGATTTCAAATTCAAGAGTTGAATGCTTTTATTTATTGGTTTTTCTTTCTCGTTTTTTTTGTCTAAAAAAATTACCGTCAGGTGGCCGTCAGGTGTTCCATATGTGACATCAATGGCTGATTTTGACGATATTCAGTTTGTGTTTCTATTGATCCATAGATGAAGAGAATTGGACAACAAATGAATGATACCCATGCGCATTTACGAAACCTCTGACGGTGTCTGACCTCTGCTAAACCACAAAAGTTGGTGATTAAACGATTTAGCGGTGGGAAAATACTGAGACTGGTGGTTTAAGGCTCAGAGAAGAGACTCGGAACAAAACAGTTGATCCTAGATAGAAGTTCAGTTTTCATCCAAGATCAAAACTGCTCGCACATGGAGATTTTCTCCGGAAACACGAAGTACTCCGTTAGGTTTTCCGAAGGGTTCCATAACAAAACGTCTTAAGAGATTCCTCTTAGTAAACCATAAACCACTTATGCCTTCTTCTCTTGTATTTTTACTCAAAACTGGCTTATATCTGATAAATCATCGATCTTATTTATGTAAATCAATGTTTGGACTAGGTTTAGGTAAAAATATATCTAGGTTTGGACCACTCATGATGCATAAACGAGGAGGCGAGATTTGTGAAAAGAAAGTCAAGCGGTCATAAAATATGTAGAGATGAGAGAGAGAGCGAATGAGTCACTGACTGAGGGAAGTCGAGGTTTGAAGTCCATAAGCAAAGGACTCCACTGTAACATATGGGAGATTCATTGTAGTTTTACATCCATTGACTACAGTTTTCAACCAAACAGCGTGGACTCTCTCTGTTTGACTAGTGAAAACCTAGTGAATGCAAATGGGAGGCTGACAGTGTGGACGCCGCCGTGGCATGGTTGACAACCTCTAACAGCAAACAGTACTCATGCCGCGACTACTCATGTATACGTTTATATAGACCGACGTGAGAAGAGATTTTCAGAACCACACTGACGGACACAGAACTCAAATACACACCCTCATCGTGAACGTAGAGAGAATATGCGGTAGAGAGAGAGAGAGAGTTCTGAGCTTAAGGAGGCTGTATTCAAATCGCTGTTCCTACTCGTACTGATATCCACCTGCGGTAACCTGATCAGTATCGAACTACAGTACTAGTTGATCATCCACCAATTCAGTTCTAATTTGCAAACGAGCTGAGACGTGAGGCGGACTTATATCTACGTTAGCTACGAAGATGGATGACATTGAGAAGGTACGGTCATAGTTTTGGTGATGATGCATACCAAGCGATCAGAATCGAACTTGCAGACAGCTCGAATACAAATTTAGGTTCTTCGCTTTCTAAGTTTGGTGGGATTCAATTTGACCACGTACCTTCACGTGTATTAGCTGCAATTCTCAATCCTGACGGGTAATTCCCTCTCCCAATTTGTTTTGCAGGAAGCCAGAGGTGTGAAAACCTTCGAGTACTCCGACTCCATTCCTTTCTGGATGCTTGGCGCCGCTAACTGACCGCACCTCAAACCCGCTTCTGGATTCAAGCTACACTTCAGCTTCCACGGAATGTTCAGCAGCTTGACACACCTTCATGCATACACAGCTGCAGACGCCCTCACGGATCCCTGCAAGCATATATACAAACAGGCATGCGCAAAGCCTTGCAGATCTTGAGGGAAAGATATACTTTCGGCGCTAGTTGTAGCTAGGCATGTGTATATCACTGGATATGCCGTATCAGAACTAGTGGCCATGGCTTCATCCAACAAATCTGGTTCACCGTGCGCAAGATGGACTTCATCTCCTGTACATTTTCTGAATATATATATGATATCGGACAAAAGCTTCGCTATCGAACATATGCATCGAGTTTTAAGAATCCTTGGTCGTGAGAATTTCGTCAACCTGATGTGTTGGTGATGACTTGGTGATGACTTGGATTTGACGGGGTAATTTATAGCTGCCTTTATTTGGATAGTTTTATTTGGAAGCTTTTAATGTCCGTCGATGTCATATCTCCATTCAAACCTGAGGAATGCGAGGAGCACCACCAGAATCATATATGTCCCAACTTTGGAAACTCCAGGTTTCATATGCGAGAATGTAGTTAGTCACACTTGCAAGCTAGCAACCTGCATGCGCAGGCTCCTTAAATGGAAGAATGCAAGATGGAGGAATGCATATATTGCAATTGGTTGGAAGTCACTGTGTGACCATGAGGCTTACAACCCTGTTGCACCAGGTATCTGCCTTGCTTGGCGCAGTCTCCAGCACAATGTCCAGAAACATTTGACCCTTCGAATTCCGTTTGCAATTAAATCTCGTTCTCCAAAGAGCATCGTTGTTCAAGAATTCGTTCGAGTGTAGATCTTCTGCGCATGCCAGGAATGACATGTGTCTTGAGTAACTTGGTACGCAGGAGGTGCTCGGTAATCGAAATACACGATACACTTCAGCAAAGGCAGTCCTACTCGCAACTTCTTCTTTTTTAACGTTAACCGTTGTTCTCTTGGTTCATAAGCAAAGAGTCTCGTAATACCATATCAGTTCTGTAAGTTAACTTGTCACAGGTAGTACGTTGATCAGTAGATGCGTGTTAGAGAATCCAAATCAACGGTGAGGTGCACTCTAGCACTCTTTATGACTGTAGCCTTTCTTGCTTGTAACTTACGCGCGGCTAGATTGATGATGGTTTGGATAATTCAGAGGTCGCTTTCGTGCATTCCTTCTGAAAGCAGCTCGCTTATGCTCTATTTTGAGCAATTGAAGGTCGCTTCTGGCAAGTGCATGCGCACTAATCCAATGACTTTCTTGGTCACGCCCTCCCCAAGCTTGTACATACAAAATTATCGTCACCAATTGCAAGGCTTGCAAGGAGGCCTACTATAGATTCATTGGTACAGATTTTGAACTTCTATCTCTCTTTCCAGGATAGAGTTCGATCATATAGATGTACATTAGTTTTGTCAACCAACAGCAAGAAGTTATATTTTGCTGATACTTTAGCTGGTCATCTCGACCAAATTCTCAAGAACAATGAGAAGTTCAACGAGAAACTTGCCACGTGTACATATCATTTGTATAAAATTATTGTTGAACTGAATTCTGCACGCAGTTATTTCTTGGATTTGTGTACTGAGCCTTACTCGCGGTTTGAGTTGTACTGGAAAATTCCAGGTGCGTGGTTTAATTGATCAACAGCCTGAGCGAATCTCGTAAATTGACATCAAGTTCTGTGACTCAAGCTGTTGGTGATCTTCAGTTTAGTTGAATCATTGGTCTTGAAATCGAAACTCTTATAGTTCTGACGTTCTATCTAGAACTTTTCTTCTGTTAGATGTGATCATGAATCTGTCGAAGAGAGCTACCTATTGCACATAATGCATGCAGATTACCATATATATACTACGGCTGCGGTGGACGGATCTAACCGAGCTCATAATCCCGTACATCCGGGAGCTTAGCTAGAACACTATTTACTGCTATCACACTGCTTGCCTGGTGAAGAAATTAATATGACAGTAACTAGACTATTAAGTGTTCAAAAATATTCGGACTAGTACTCCAGCTTTTCTAGCTAGAACTACAGAGCTACGTTTCGTTAGCCTGGCCGGCCACGACGATTTCGAATTGATCTATGTGACTTTCTGCCAGTTACCTCTTTATCCGGGATCCATTGGGTCCCAAATCATGGTCATGCATGCTTAGCGCTAGTGTATACATACTTGAGGGTATATATATAAGTAACTCAGCGAGTGGAGTCCAGGTTAGGTGTCGTCGACGAGATCCTTAAATTCGAGTCCGATGAACCCAGTTGAATGGATTCTGTACGTGTTGTTCAAAGCTCCGTTGTACAGATCAGAACTTCAAGACCATCGAACGAGTCGCACTTGTGAACTTCTCGTCAAGGGATCCGACGTGTTATATATGGATCTTGCAGACCCCCTATCTAATTCCAGACCTTGAGCGCTAATTATAAAGTGCAATCCGTTCAGTAATTCGCTATGGTCCACAGGCCCGGACTACCGAACAACAGTTCCTGTAAATGAAAGGTGATAGAGCTTCAATGTTTCTTCAGTGTGGAGTTCATGCATGCTTATAGATTTTATTGCCCCGCCATAGAACTATAAGATACACAGGACCCTTGACGATGATCATCCGTGTAATCTTTCTGCAGGCGTTTGAGTCTATCACAACTTTGGCCTAAATTTTCGATATCTAGATCCCAACTGGAAAGTACTTAAGTCCTAGATCTGGCCATAGTGTTGCAATTGCAGGTTACAAGGCCGGCCGGAGTAGAAAGTAGAAAAACTTTGGAAACTGTAGAAAGTACACCATTTCCTAGTTTCAAACCGAGTCTTCATTCACATGATCATGTTCAAATTAGGTACGGTGAACTGACCCGAGTTTCGACCTCATGGATGACGTTATGCTGACGAAATTAACGTTCCTACAGTAAGTGCATAAATGTTGTTTATGTGTACGTACTCTATCACCTTTCCCAAACTCTAATTAACGTTCAGTGGCAGTGAGCACTTCATCAGGCGTTTAATTTGTTGGCATCACTTAGACGTGTCACTGGCAGAATATTCTTGCGGCACCGCGTCATGAGCTCGGTAGCTTGCACCATACTCTCCCTCTTCACAGGGTTCGTTTCAGTCATGGCTTTGAAGTTCTTGTTCCATGTCGAGGAAGCTTCAATACATCTTCAGCAAGGCAAGACGCCGCGTTTCAGTTTCCTTGGTCAATTTGTGGAGTTGCTGGACGCGTTTCCATCTTTGTAGCTAATGAGGAGCTAGCACTTGTTTCTGTAAGTGGGTAGGACGTTAGTTAATCTTTGTCGAGGTTCGTGTGACGCAAACTAATGGTGTGGTTCATACGTGTGACACAAAGTAAAGAGTGGTTCCATGAAAAAGATGTTGAACTTCAACATATATCTCAGTAACTGTGTTTTTTAATGAATCCAATGTTAAAGAGGGTGCAAGCTAACTATGCACTGTAGTCGTAGTTTGCTCTAATTCTTAACCTAGTTAGTTTAAGGTTTGGAGATCCAACCCCAGTTTACCCCTTCCTTGTGTTTTTCTCTCTCATATTAGTAAAGAGACTGATGACCCTCGACTCATTCTCTTGTGTGATTTTCATACTCTCTCCACCTCTCTTCAGTTCAAGCTTAGGCTATGGCTGCCTTGTCTCATGAGTGATTACAGTTCTCTGATCTCAACATGGTATCAGAGCAAGAGTGGACAGATGAGAGTGTTTTGAGGTCGAGAATGTGAAGACGAGGTGATAAAGTTTTCTGGCATCTTCGATTTTCAGCAAGGTCGAACCTACCAAAGTGGAGTGAAACTCTAAACACAAAAAGGTGATTTTGGAGGTCTTCCACTCTGTTTTAGCATCTGAAAACAGGTGGAAAGTGATAGAATCGCCGTCAGCTATCGAGAGAAATTTTTTTCTCTCAATCAGAGGTCGTATGCAGAAGTTGCTATTTTTGCTGTTTAAGTCAACACGACTTTGACCGCTGTTTTGAAGGTCTTAACTATCGATTTTGGCCATTCTGACGATCGCGGAATTAATAATTCTCCGCGAGTTATGTATTTGCAGAATTTTTCTTCGCTATCTTTTCATTGCCACTTTTCTTGATTCATTCTGAGTTGGTTCGCGAATTTGACGTCTGTTGTATATAGCGTCATGAGTAACACGATAGACACATTCTCAGACATCACAGGTGAACCTCTTGGCAAGAACAACTACTCGATATGGAAGTATCAAATTACTACCTTTCTCAAGGGGCAAGGACTCCATGGTCTTGTCCCTGCTGTCAGTGTCTTGTCACATGCACTGACAGCAAACCACCTGAGGATGCTAGAGATCCGATTGTTGCTGAATGGAACAGACTTGCTCATAGTGAATGAGACAGATGTGCACTACATGTCGTTGTGTGTTTCGTCTCAGATGTTTGGTTACATACAGACAGTTGACACTCCAAAGGAACTTTGGGATGCCTTGGCGAATGTGTTCCAGACATCAACCAAAGCACGTAAGTTGCAACTGAAGCAGCAGCTTCTAGAGGTCAAGAAAAATACTTCGACAATTATAGATTATGTCTACCTGATCAGAGGCCTAGTCGAACAACTGAGCAGCATTGGTGTGAAGGTCGAAGATGATGATCTCATTCTCCATACCATTCAAGGACTTGGTAAGGAATACAAGGCCTTCTAAACTTCTATTGCTGTCAAGGATACTTATCCCACATTTGAAGAACTAGTGCTTATGTTAGTATCAGAAGAAATGAGGCTATTGAGTACAGCTGGTCCAAATTCGACTCTAGAGCAAGCCCTGTCCGCTGGTAGAGACAGAGACAAAGGTCGAGGCAGAGGCAGAGGAAGAAGCCACTCTGTTGGACGAGGTCAACAACAACAATATTCCCAAAACAAAGATTTTGCATACACTCGTTCTTGCAACTACTGCAACAAGGCGGGTCACCTTGAGAAGAACTGCTTCAAGAAACAGAATGACATCAAGGCTGGTAAGCAACCTCAAAATTCGAACTTTGCTTCCATGGAGGACTCTCATTCAGATGGTAGCATGTTAACCATGCAGCATGTTATGGGTGTTATGATCAAATCTGCTGAAAGTTGGTACATAGATTCCGGTTGCTCAAATCACATAACCGCACAAGGAGAGTGGTTCAGTAGCAAAGATCATGTGAAGACTCTAGCATATGTCTACACTGGTGATGATACTCAACAGGTCCGATTACTCATCTCGGTACAGTACTTATCTCTGTTTCATCCCCGAAAATCTCAACTTTAGGGGATGTTCTGTATGTTCCTACCATAACCAAGAATTTGATCTCAGTAGATCAGATTGTTGAACAAGGTTATGAGGTTAGATTCAACAAGCATGGTTGTTTTGTTCAAATTGAAGACCACATTGTAGTGGTCAAAGGAACTAAGGTTGATAGGCTCTTCAAGTTAGATGCAACTATATCAGCAACTGAGACTGTCATGTTGATAGACGGTTCTCAGATTTCGACTTTACAGTTGTGACATAAGAGATTCGGACCTATGAACTTCCCACGCCTTAAGGCTTTGCCTACTTCTAATCTAGTTGTAAGTATTCCAAAATTCACAGATGCTAATCTTGTAGAGGTCTGTGAAACTTGTCAGTTTGGTAAGCAGGCTAGGCAACCCTTCTCTCATAAGGGCACTAGAGCTTCTACTGTGTTAGAGCTTATTCACACAGATGTTTGGACAGCTTCTCAAGCAAGTATGCAAGGTTCTTAGTACTTCATCTCATTCATTGACGATTGTCATATTGTTCGAGATTCACTTGGGTCTACTTCTTGAAGACCAAGTCAGATGTCTTTGTTGTGTTTCAATCGTTTAAGAGCCTAGTAGAGAAGTAGTTCAAGCATAGCATCCTTCGTCTACGTTCTGATGGAGGAGGCGAGTTCATTTCTGACCAGTTTGATACCTCTCGATAACAACATGGCATAAAGAGAGAAGTCACATGCAGCTACAACTCTCAGCAAAATGGAGTTGTAGAGCGCAAGAACAGACATATTGCTGAATGCGCTAGAGCTTTGCTCAATGAGAAAGCTATGTCTAAGTATAACTGGGCAGAAGTTGTATGCACTGCTGTTTATCTTATGAACAGGTCTCCAACTGCAGCAGTTCATAAGAAGACACCATTGAGGTACTATACAATCAACAGCCGGATATAGCTTCCCTAAGGATATTTGGGAGTGTCTCTAAGGATATTTGGGAGTGTCTGCTTTGTTCATTTACCAGGTGAAAGGCGTAGTAAGTTGGATCCGAAAGCTTGAAAGTGTGTATTTTTAGGTTATACTTCAGACCGAAAGGGCTATAGATGTTATGATCCCAATTCGAATACCTTGCATGTAAGCAGAGATGTTGTCTTTGATGAAACCAAGTCCTGGTTCAGGTCTACATCCACCGCTGTAGAACTTGTTGTGTCTGTTATACAACCAATAGCACCTACTTCACAATCTACTAGCTCTACTGCTTCACATCATGTGAGAACTCTTTGGTCAGGACAGGTTATTTGCACCACCTACTCAATCCACTAGCTCTCATCATGTATTACAACAGATGGCAGATCAACAACGTCCTGCACAATCTTTGTCTCCAATAGATGATCACGTTATCACTTCATCTCAGCCTTTTAGAGTTAAGACTACTCCTTCAGCTCAGATGACTGATATGCGTAGGTCCAGTAGGGTCAAGTACCTTGTATAACGTTTTCTGTGTGAAGGATTTTTTGCATAACATCATGCATACATGGTGAATGTCGTACAAGATGTACAAGAACAGAATCCTCTTGAGGAGGCTATGCATCAAGCAGAATGGGTGCAGGCTATGGAGGCTGAACTTGCAGCATTACAACATCAACAAACATGGGACCTCGTTGACTTACCCCCTAGTAAGAAAGCCATTCGCTCCATGTGGGTTTACAAGGTCAAGAGAAATTCTGATGGTTTTGTGTCTAAGTGCAAGACCAGACTTGTGGCCAAGGGTTGTGCACAACAATATGGAATTGATTTCGATGAGACATTCAGTCCAGTAGCCAAGATGGCTTCTATTCGTACAGTTGTGGCATTGGCTACAAGTAGAGGGTGGCATCTTCATCAGATGGACTTCAACAACGCTTTTCTTAATGAGGATTTAGAAGAAGAGGTCTACATGATGCAACCTCCTGGATATGAGGATTCCAAGTATCCTGAGAGAGTCTGTAGACTCAAGAAGTCATTATATGGACTTAAGCAAGCTCCTAGAGCTTGGAATGCCAAGATCAATTCATTCTTGTTATCTCTTGGCTTTACTGTGTGCAATTCGGACTCTTCGTTGTATTCTTTGTATTCAAACCAAGAATTTGATACTACTGATCATCTATGTTGATGACTTGATCCTCACTGGGAGTTGTGAGCATCTCATCCAACGGGTGAAAGATCAGCTGAAGGGAGAGTTTGACATGAAGGATCTCCAACAACTGAAGTACTTCTTGGGCATTGAGTTTGTCAAGAATGGTGTTGCATTATGGCTGCTGCAGAGACAATATTGTCTAAACATGTTGGAGAAGTTCGGGATGACTGCGTCTAAACCAATCTCTATCCCTCTTGCTGCTAGTGTTAAGCTAAATGCAGAAGATGGCGAGTTGCTAACAGATCCCTTCATGTATCGACAGATCATAGGTAGCTTGATCTACCTTACTATAACTATGATCTTATGCTGTTGGCTTAGTCAGCCAGTATGTACAGGCTCCAAGGAAGCCACACCTTGATGCAGTTCAACGGATTCTACGGTATGTGAAGTTTACATTTCAGTTTGAACTTTACTTTTCTTCTGGTAAGCCTCTTGTGTTACAAGGCTTTACTGATGTAGATTGGGTTGGAAGTACTCATGACAGGAGATCTACGTCAGGTTTCGTTTTCTGCCTTGGAGATTCTGCGCTTAGTTGGCAATCGAAAAAGCAACAAATAGTTGCTTTGTCTTCTACAGAAGTAGAATACAAAGGTGCCACCAATGTTACATGTGAATCTGTTTGGCTTCGCACCCTTTTGGATGATGTGGATGTCACATTTTCTGATCCAGTTGTTTTGCACATCGGCAACATCAGCAGCATTAAACTTGCTTCTAATCCTATTTTCCATGCTAGGACCAAACATATAGAGGTCCATTATCACTTCATCAGAGAGAAAGTGTTGACTGGAGAGATTGATCTTAGGTATCTTCCTACTTATGAGCAAGTTGCTGATATTTTCACCAAGGTCTTACCTAGAGATAAATTTGAGTATTTCAGGTTGTGTCTAGGTGTTAAGGACATAGATTCTAGCTTGAGCGAAAATGTTAAAGACTGTGCAAGCTAACTATGCACTGTAGTCGTAGTTTGCTCTAATTCCTAATCTAATTAGTTTAGGGTTTGAGGACCCAACCCCAGTTTATCCCTTTCTTGTGTTTTTCTCTCTCATATTAGTAAAGAGAGACTGTTGACTCTCGACTCATTCGTTTGTGTGATTTTCAAACTCTCTCCACCCTCTTCAGTTCAAGCTTAGGCTATGGCTGCTTTGTCTCATGAGTGATTACAGTTCCTTGATCTCAACATCCAACTCTGGGTTATGCATCTGATTCGACTTCTGCATTTGCCTCAGACTCTTCAGTATATGGACCGGGATTGGCGTAGCCAAATCCAACTTGTAGTAGATACTACAATTAAACACATACACGAGCCGGAGGAAACTGTTGTTCTAACCAACAGAGCAAAGCACCAGCCAGTAGTATCTTTCAAGCAGACTACCCTCAGCTGTCAAACATGTAAGAAATATATAAAACTCTCTGAGGATTCTGAGAAAATCTTGATCTTACCGGTACCAGATTCTAATGTCTATTAGAACGTTATCATCATTAACGGTCAATGCTGCTTAATTTTATATATAATTACTGTCTGAATCAGATGGTCTATAGAAGGAAGGTCCGAAGGAGAACAGAGACCATATTGAAGGAATGCTACTTAGATCTCATTATAGTTGAGTGGTACACGCTGGGACTGAGACACAAAATACTGCATCGAGTCGGGTAAAAGAAATATCATAATGATATACCGCACGTCTTTGTGCGTCACTAACAGGATTCCACCTGCTTCTTGATTCAGTCGGTGCTTAGCCTAGCGCTCCTCGTAGAGGAAACCAGGGAAGATTTTGAGCTGGAAATTCGATACTCTGCATGAGCGTGGAATCGAGGTTTGCATGTCCTCAAGGATTCAGTAAAAGACATGAACCGTTCCGCAACTGCATCCAGGGACGTTCGTTTTCTTATTCGCTCCGTTTCTTTATTTGTTTTCCTTAAGGCTTCATGGAGAAGCCTAAAGGAAAACGCGGATAGAAGCTCTCCTTTTGTTCAAATGCAACACCTTCATCTGCTGAATTCGTTCCAAGGTTAGATCCTGACAGTGTCATGATCAGCTGCTTGACTGGATGTTGTAGTTCAAAATTAAGAGGACCATTGTAAACTTCGTACTTCGTAGCAATTGCCTACCCTCCTGTCGGAGGGATATATAGCGCAGAACGAGTAGTCAAATGATAGCACTTTTCATGATGAAAACTCAGCAGTAATCATTGAACCTTACGCTCACGTCAGTATGGGTCATAAGGAGATTAGACATCTACACAGGGACCAGGGCACTCACGGGCTACGCAGCTAGACTTAAAGATGCATTCATTTTATTTACAGAAACGGCATGATATCAATAATTTGGATCGAATGATGGAAAAATCTGTATACATAAATTCACAACAACGTGCTCCGCACCCGGGATTCTAGATCTGGAGACCTTGAACTCAGCTGGCCGAAGTTGACAACCCCCGTCAACGATCTACTACTGGTGCACGTGAAGAAATGTTATTCTATCTAAATCAAGATATATATATATGATGCTTTGGCCTTGTTATAATTCTCGAGCTCTACTGACCACGGGATGATATCCTTCCATGCCATGGTCTGATCATGAGCTCGAGAGTCATGGATAAGTTCTATATCGTAGCTATTAGCTAGCTCTAAGCTATAACATTTTGGGCCGTTATACCTATCGAATCTGTGCATGTGTTAAATTGTGAGTATGCTTGTTTCAAGTACGCCATCAGCTAGCACTTGCCTAGATCTGCTGGGAGCTTCGGATTTGTACATCTGACGTCCACGTAGAAGTGGAAGCCATTGTAATTACAATTGGACAGAGATCAGACATGGAGCACCCCCCACACCTCGGCTTGTTACCATAGGGGACATGTTCCGGATGGGGACAATCCCTCCATTTTCCCTTCATTCATTCTCGGTCGTACAGATCCAGCTCCTCGCGATCGCATCTGCATCATCTAGTACGTTATATACATGCTATACATGCTACTTATAGTAGAAGGCTTCTTGGCTCTGTATCTGTCCACTTGTTTCAACGTATTCGCTGTGGATGCGGTGTATGCGATCCTCTTCTGCGGTGCATCAGAGTCCATACCTCGAGCACTTTCCAATTGATTATTTGTATAGTTCTCTTTCAGTTGGTTCCTTCTGTGGTTGATTTCCCCTCGTGGTGCTCTACCGTACGCTTGTGATCGCAATTGAAAGTTAAACTTTCTTGTTTGGCAGAAAGTTATAGGATAGACAAACAGATGGCCATATGCATATAAACATATATATCTGATCACAATTCAGTGCGGGCTTCGAGAGCGGTACCAAATCAAGCAAGAAATGTGAAAATAGGAAAGAATTTAGCCCTGCTAGGTACTGCAAAGCTGCTTGACAATCGAATCATAAGCCAAATAAAACGAGGACTAGCCTTGTTCACTATTTCATGTCCACAAATCCAAGTTCTGGATCTATCATAGCTCTAGTACTGTAGAGATTTATATTACACCATTGTACAACTCGTGTGACAAATTTCGTAAACTTCACCAGATATGCATTTTGAATCAATTAAACGCACTGGAAATCTAGAAGAAACGAACCATGCACGAACCGGGAAAGAGGTAAGGTACTTAAGGATCGCTGCTAGAATCAAGAATAAGTAGAGGTGAGTTCGAAGGCGACAGATATTTTTCTTAGCTCCTTCTTGTTGCTAGTCTGTATTTCTTACATGGTAAAGATGTTTGGGAGACGAACGCATATGTAGAGGGCTTAGCTGCCGATCAGAAGTTGCACTTGGATTGACTACCATCACAATTCAAGGGGATTGACTGCTTGAGTTATCAGCTAGCTAGCGATATCGCGAGAGAGTCCCGTCTATGAGCGACTGGTCGGTTCCATTGACTCGTTCGATGATAATATAGATCAGCGTTGATTATGACCATCCAGATTCGTCTGTAGACTTGACTAATTAAGAAACACAGTCAATATATACGATTGTAGAGCAAAAGTTCTAACTGATACCAATGAGACAAAATTTAGAATATGTCATATCTGGAACATTTACTCCCCATACTCTAGAGCTGCGGTTACGTTGTTCATGCACATAAAGACGGCCTGATGGTTCGAATTCCACAATATGTGTGCATCAAGATCTAGAACGCGTAAAGTTTCTACCCTCTGAATTCTGTTGTTTCCCCGCAGAAACTCGTCAAAAAATGCGCGTGGATCTTATCACTGTGGGGGGTCGACTCCTTTTCCACTGAGAAAGAGTTGTGAAGCAATTACGCGCAGAGGACAATATTCATGATCACAGCTCGAGCTTTTCCTCCGAGTTCACAGTCACTTTCCAGCTGCGAGGGTCGTGGAGGTGAGTGAATGCTGATTCAGGTGGTAAGCGGCAAGAAGCTGTGCATTGTCGTGTTCTACGTGGAAAAGCTCCCAGAATTGGAGCGATTCCCACATATAACAATGTTGATTGAACTCTTTGCCAGACGATGTCATGTAAAAGAGAAATTGAGCTCAAGGTTCAAAATGACTGACATCGGTCCAGTCCATCATTGTTTTAGCATTGAAATTAACTGCGATCCATCTTCTGGCACTATCAGACTTAGTCAAACTTTGTATTTGACACAGAAACTATTTCAGTTTGGCTTACAGGACTGCAAACCTGTAAGCACCCCTCTAGTTACAGATGAGAAACTTTCCTCGAATGACTCTCCTGTCACTGAGGATGAAAAAAAGCTATGTCATAGTTATCCTTACCAGAGTGCAGCTGGCTCTATTAATTGGGTCGCAGTATGCGCTCGTCTTGATTTGTCTTATCTCATTAGTGTATTCTCCCAGTTCATGAGTAGTCCTGGACCTAGACACATTGCCGCTATGAAGCGGATTTTCCGTTACATCAAGAGAACTTTAAATTTATACCTTGAGTATGCTCACTCACCCCAGCCCTACTCTCTGTTCGGTTACTCCGATGCTGACTAGGGAGAACATGCGGAGACAAGACGATCCACATCAGGTCATTGCTTCATCTACTCTGGAGGAGTCATCAGGTGGTCCTCTAAGAGACAAAAGTCAGTAGTCTTGTCAAGTACAGAGGCAGAATACGTAGCTCTTAGCACGAGCTGTTCAGAGACAATCTAGTTACGTCAGCTCTTGACTGACGTCGGATTGCATGACAAGGAGCCCACTGTTACATATTGTGACAACCAAAGTGCAATAGCCCTTGTCGACACTAGCAAGTTCTACGACCGTACGAAGCACATCGACATCCGATATCACTTCATCAAAGATCACGTCGTTAGAAAAGTTATAGAAGTTAGATATTGTCCTATTGAGGACATGGTTGCTGATATTCTGACAAAGAACTTACCAGATCCCAAGTTGGATTATCTACTGCCAAAGCTAGGAATGTTTTCTAGTTAATAATATTTTTATCCGAACTGTTACTAAGTGGGAGTGTTAGAATACTGTACAAGTATGAAACCCCTTTTCCAGTAACTAGTTCAAGTTATTAGGTGGTGACCTTTCGTAAGGTCACCAAAGTCAAGACCAAGAGTATATTATCGAGGCCCAAGACCATTGTACATTATTGAGTAATCTATTTACTTGGTTCTGCTCACACTCTCTTGAGGAGCTCTCTCACACTCTCATATTGTCCTTATGCCATGACTTAGAGTTTTGCCTTAGCCTATTCTACAGCTCCAACGTCCTTCTACTGAGTCCTATCAGCTATAGTTACAAGCGCGGTTTGGTCAGTGATCAAAACCAACATGTAGAGATCGTCGACAGTGGGACAAGGAGTTAGCATTTGTCCAAATCTGTCTTCTAGATGACATAGTCCGTTGCCAATTAAGCACCAGCCGCCATTGGCATCAAATTGCCGAGCTGAGAATAAATTCTTCTACAAGACGGGCACATGGAAAACGTCACGTATGTACACATGGTCGTCGTTGAGCAGGCGCACTTCCACCATGCCAGAACCAGCAACGTGGATGGTGGTGTTGTCACCGAGTAGAATCGCATCATTCTCAGTGTTCTCAGTAGAGACAAGTGAGTATTCGACAAATTGTCGTCGATTATGTGTCATGTGGTGTGTGGCACTCGTGTCCACACCAATTAGGATCAGATGTCTGCATGATTGTAGATGAACATTGTGCCACCTGAACTCGACGAGTGTTGCTGTTGTTGTTCTGAGAACGACGATTCTTGTTCTTGTTCTTGTTCTGATTACCAGCATTTGAGTTTTCGTTACTACTGCTGGGTTTGTCCGGACACTCGGCGATGCAGTGTCCGAGCTTGTTGCACTCGAAACATTTCTCGTTAGGATCTGGTGATCTTTTTGGTGCTTGATTACCGTCTTGTCGATTGCCACCATTGTTGCGACGGTTGTTACCATTGCGTCCTCCTTGCCGGCGTCCTGTAAACAAGGCAGTAGATGGTTCCATCGATAACTTGCGCCCGATCGTTTCCTCCTGGATGAGGAAGGTGATGAGATTCTATAGCGAGAGATTTGGGTTTGTTCTCATCGCCTGCAAGAATAAATAGTAGTTGTTGGACATGCTATCCATCAACGCGAGGACTTATTCCTCGTTGGTAATTATTAATCCAGCTGAAGTCATCTGCTGGATGAGAGATTTGAAGTTGTTCACATGCTGGGTGACAGTCTCGTTGGGTTTCATCTTTAAAACCCGCAACTTCTCTCTTAAGTGCATCTTGGTCACCATGTCTTGACCAGCAAAGTGTCTTGTCAAGGTGGACCATGCATCGTTAGACGTGGTGCAGAACATTAGATGTCTTGCCACACTGTTCTCGTAGCATTCGTTGATCGTTGCAAGCGCGTTGTCGTGATGTGAATTATTCCACATAGTGAATAATTCATCTATCAGTTAGAAGTTAGTCTCTCTAAGTGAAGCTAAGACCTCAGAGAAGTCGATTCTGGAGGAAATGTCCATTCGAAAATCTGAAAACACCACGGCGTAGGTCTCGTCGCGCTGATCACCGTGGTATGTTCAAAAGTTACGAATGGAGTTGCAGGCGAAAAGTTACTTGGAGTTATTCTACAAGATTTCTGATACCGGGAAATTTACCATAAATCAGAGTGAGTTCGAAAAATACTTTTTAGATTTTTCTCATGTAGATTATGGTATGTAGTATTTGTTTGAAATTCGAAATGTACAAAAAGAGCATGTTTAGAGAAAGTTATGGCACTTCGTGTTAGCAAAAGAAAGACGAAATACCGCAGCTTTCTAGCATATTAGCTTAGAAACTGGTCTTCAAAACCAGTTGTGAGATCAGCTTCCGTGGTGTAGCTGAGAAACTTGTAGGGAGGAGGTCTCCGGATCAAATCCCTTCAGACTCACAACCGGCTTGGAGTAGACTGGCCCCTTCGGGGGAATATGAGGGGCACCAAGTTGCCTAGGGGCGGGACACTAGATGTCCCTCAAACGTACCGTGAATGCGGGACGCCTCCGTCTACCCCTGCACTAGTGCAGTCACCTAGTGTGGATGCTAGAGGGAGATTACCACCGGGTTTCGAAATGGACCTCTCACCTTCGGGTTGGCGGGGTAATTAGTACGAATTCGGTTGCGGCCCCTAAGTCTTGGGGTAGCGAGATGACATCAAAGATACTCCAAGTCGGTACCAATTCTTTTGTAGAAAAATGTAGAGTTCGAAATATTATTCACTTGGGTCGAAAAATCTCACCTTCGGGTTGGCGGGGTAATTAGTACGAATTCGGTTGCGGCCCTCTAAGTCCTGGGGTAGCGAGATGGCATCAAAGATACTCCAAGTCGGTACCAATTCTTTTGTAGAAAAATGTAGAGTTCGAAATATTATTCACTTGGGTCGAAAAATCAAGTGAAACTGATATCTGAGGCAATACTTACGACACTTCGAAGTTTAAGGGGGCCGAGAAACGACAATGATGATAACTCGGGCTCCACGTGTCAGAACGAGGTGATTTCGGTGGCCAGAGGTAGCCGTGGTGGAGTTACTTCGAGTGGAGGTGTCAAATACTGACTGTACTGCCGAGACGGTGGCCGTCCGTACAGATGAACCTGCGAGGCTTAGTGAAATAGTCTTCTTACGTGTAGATATATTATCAGTGATTTATTTTTCTGCTGCCATCTGTTTAGGGCGTCTTTTTCCCCTGCCAGGTGACACTGAAGGTTACGTAGGGTGGAGGAAAACCCAGAGGGGTGTACTCCAGAGAGAGAGAATTCTCAGTCCATTGACGAATTATCGCATTATCGCAGTTTGCCGATCATCGAGCAGTGTAGAGTTTACCGTGCGGGAGCTATCGAGTAGAGAGAAACAGTAGAGCTTAGGAGAGAAATTTTACACAGAGGTTACGTCTGAAGAGAACTTCTGTCTGATCAGAGTTTTGATATCGAGGGATTGAGAGTAGAGAGCAGAATCGAGTAGAGAGAAGACCAAGAACTTGTACGTGTATCTTTCTGAAAAGAAAACGAGAAGCTTCTAGGTGAACGCGCTGGTGCTTCACAGGAGCAGTTTTCTGATATTCTGAGTTATTGAACGTGAGCTTTGCAAATCTGAATGATCTGGAGTTGAAGATCTACTTGCACGCTGTGTGTTTTTATCTTGGCCAGATCGAGAACGTGGTGGTGTGTTTTTCTTACGATCCGTATTCCTTGTGAGGTTTTCGTCCTCTTCTTCACGATCGTATCACAGCTAGAAGGTTCGCCCTTCCCAAGAAACTCTCGCCTCGACATACAATCTGGTGCTTCCACTGAGAGGCTTCTTGGGGTGATTGACCGTGAAGTTGAGTTCCAAGACGAAGAAGAAGATGGATCGGAAGAGCGGAAGCGCTGTTGGTGCTACCTCCACGGCTGCTGCATCTACGTTTGCTGTAGCACCTACTGTTGCACCTGCGACTGCTGCGACTACTGCGACATCTGCATCTGGTCTCGATACAGCTGAGATCCTGAAGACGTTTGCGGCCCTAGTCCAACAGCATCCGATCGTTGGAGGGGGTGAGTTGAAATCCACAAAAGCTTTGCAAGCGATAGTGAATAGATGTGGCAGATTTGATGGTAGAGACATTTCTAGGTATCTGCGTGAGTACCGAGGAGAGATGGAGCTGGTTAGAGTTACGGATTTAGAGATGATAACCAGTTTTGAGTTAGCTGTAATCCCTGAGTTGCGGGACCAAGTTAGGGATGTACAGAGAAGAAATCTAGGTGTCTGGATGAGTTTCGAGCGATCTCTTCGAGAGGAGTTTGTCGAAGAAGATTCAGAGAGAGTCACTATAAGAACGTTTCTGGACTGGGTTGAGCAGCAACTTGGTCGTATGATGGGTCTGAATGAGATGTTGAGAGAGTTTGATCGGAGATACCGACAACTCTCAACTCTAGAGCGCATCACTTTAGATGCTAGGAGAACTGAACTTTTTCTGCAAGCTACCGATGATGCTATGGCAGATCGGTTATGTTTTATGTTGGCTGATCGATCTGCTGAAGGAGGAGTTACTATGGATTGAGGAAGAGTCGAAACGCCGTTGCTGTACTAACAAGACAGAGGCGAGGAAGAGTGGCCGTGGGAGGACGTCCGCTTGCAGAAGTGACCGCTCAACCTCGCACTGCTCCTCAAGTACAGCAACCTCCAGCTCCTCTGGCTCCTAGACCTGTTGTACCGGCTGCAGTACTTTTGATACCAGTGGTGCCAGTCCCTGCACAAAGGACACCGATTCAGAGACCTGCGGAGAACCATGGACAGCAGAACTAGATCGAAGACCTGATTCGGCAGATGAGAGAACTGAAGGTGGAGTTAGCTGGTCTGCAGAGAGAGCAGCCGTCGGCGCCTGCTGCTGCACGTCCAGGAGGTGCTCTTGTTCGTAGATGTATCTGGTGTGACAGTCAAGATCATTTCCGAGGGGACTGTCAAGAGCTCACGGCTGCTCTGCGAGATGGTGTGGTTCGCTACCGGAACGGTAGGCTGCACCTTTCTTCTACTGGAGAGCCGTTAAGCACGCAGTTTGGACGAGGAGGCATGAGGAGTCTACCTCAGATTACAGCTGCTGCAACTGTACATGCATTGATGGCACCACCGGTAAATCCTGATGTATATGCCGGTCACATTGAAGTTTCTTCTAGTCCTACGTTGCTAGATAGGACTACTGAGAAGAAACCTGTTCAAGTTCCTTCTGAAGTACTGAAGAGAGGAGCAGAAACTATCCGTAGGGTCACAGGGTGGGGAGATCTTGTTGATGTTGCGTCTATCAAAGCATTATTGGACGTGGATAGACACGTTCACTGGCAGGATGCTTCTGTGGAGGAGAAGAGACGGCGAGAAGCCTCTGAACTTGATACTGGAGTTCCGGAGGAGGCTGACGACAGACGAAGAGTCACAAGGAGACGAGTAGCTCCTCCCGAAGACATCCCTTCTACTTCTGCAGCTCCTCCACCTGCACCAGGTCCGATGGAGGACGTGCAGAGATCCCAGCAGGAGCCAACTACTGCTGGGAGACGGTTCACTGCCCAAGAGAAGGGGAAGGGACCGGCTTACAAGTTGGCAGCAGATATAGAGACTTCAACTGATCTCAAGAGCATCTTGGAGCAGAGAATACTTGACGCGCGAATCGAGTTTTCTCTTCGAGAAGTTCTTGGTATTGCGAAGAGGGAGTTTCACGAGCTGATCATCGACATCATCAAGCGGAAGAGACAGGTGATGTCCGAGCAAGTAAAAAGTCAGATGATTGATGTAGTAGGAGCTTTTGTTAATGATGCAAAATTCGGGAAGGTGCACTTTCAGGAGGCTGATGATACAAAGTACCAGCAAGAAGCGTTGGTTGCTGGTACCAATACTGCTGAATTCGATGATGATGAAGCTGGCGATGAGAGTCCAGCTGCTGATAGTGACTTCAGGAAGAGACACTGGGCTCGTGCTACGACGGCTACACGAGTTCGTCTCGGAAGTCTTGAACCTGTTGCTGCGTTAGTTGATCAAGGTTCAGAGATCAACATCATGTCACGAGAGGTGTACGAGAGAGGACAGTGGTCTATCGAACTAAACCATGGTTGGGTGCTACGAGCTGCAAACAACCAGAAGGGTAAGTTATACGGCGCTTGTCCTAACGTGAGAGTGAAGTTGGGTGATGTGGAGGTAGATCAGCACTTCTTTGTGCAATCTTCTGCTTCATATCCTGTGATTCTTGGTCAGCCTTATATCACGGCAGTTAGAATGGAGACGAAGGTGATGGACGACGGATCTCACTATGCTAGGATCCGTAGTCCAGATGATAGACGTTCTGTGCAGTTTTTGACCGTTCGTTCGAACCACGAACGAAACAGACAGACTTTGAGAGATTCTCCCATCTGTGAGGGCAAGGGTTTTCTGAAACCACTCTTGTAGGACGGGATACCAAGAGTGATGGATCTGCTACTACTATGATCCCGCTTGAGCAGCCTGTGGGATCACAGGAGACTGATGAAGAGGTTGCTCAAGATTCTGAGAGGAGTTACACTGTACATAGTTGGAAATCTGGTTTGATGACTTTTAGTTCTGATGATTGGAGTGAGTTCACGCGTGTAAAGGATCTGACTGAGAAAAGTAGAAAGCTGATGAAGAAGTATACAACAGATCTGCGCTGTACAGGAGTTCTGAAGGAAGGTGAGATGATTTCTGGTGTTTACGAGGAGTTTGTAGGTGCACAGCTTTTTGCTCGTTGGCTGGATGATGTAGATAGGATGATGGAGCAGATGGGAGGAAGGGTGGTGATCCCTATCCACTCTCGTAAGGTCTATGAGGAGATTGCCTCGTGCTTGCAATCTCGTCCTCATCCGAGATTGGAGAGTGGATGGAAGGATGCAATCTGCTGGTGTGGCTCTCGTGAAGAAGCAGAGGTTCACACCAAATACAAATCTGTAGCGAAGAAGGTGAAACCAGTGGCGACCCAGTTATCTGTTGATTCACGACAGCAGATGGAGTTAGCGGCCACTGAGCCTGTACTGAGAGATCTTAAACAGATAGGACACGAGTTTACTCAAGAGACACTCGAGCAGCTCCAGATAGGAGGGGGTGGCTTCTTGACTGAAGTGGAGAAACGAGCTTTTGAGCAGATGATAGTTAGCCATGGTAAGGCATTTTCTTTCTCAGCTGAGGAGATTGGTTGTGTGGATCTTAGTGTGATAGCTCCGATGGTTATCTTCACTGTTCCTCACGTACCTTGGGACTTGAAGCCGATTCTAGTCCCTCGTGCCTTGCTACCGAAGGTCATTGAGTTACTGAAAGAGAGGATGCGGATGGGTATTCTTGAACCATCTATGGCTCCGTACTCTAGCCGATGGTTCACAGTACCTAAGAAGACAGGAGCCTTATGCTTCATCCAAGACTTGCAGCCTGCCAACAACATCACGATTCGAAACGTTGGGACAGGACCTGTGGTGGATGAAGTAGCCGAGGCATTTGCTGGAAGATCTATCTATTCTATTGGAGATCTGTTTTCAGGTTACGATCAGTTTCAGCTTGCTTTGGAGAGTAGAGACTTGACTACCATGCGTACACCTTTGGGGTTGATGCGGATGTGTACTCTTCCTCAGGGTGCGACAAACTCAGTAGCTCATATGCAAAACGCGATGCATAAGGTGTTACGAGACTTTGTACCTGAGGTTACTATCCCATTTCTTGATGATATACCCATGAAAGGCTGTCCGGTGGAAGACAAGAACGAAACTATGACTGCTGATGGTTGCAGAAAGTTCGTTGCAGACCACATCCGAGATGTGGAGAAGATTCTGATGCGCTTAGAAGAGGTACACCTCACTCTGTCAGGTACCAAATCTCGTTTTGGAATGTCAGAGATTGTGGTGGTTGGTCACTTATGCGGTACTTTTGGAAGACGGTCGAACCCAAAGAAGGTAGATGCTATAGCAAGGATAGCAGACTGTACCAACATCACTGAGGTTCGACGATTCTTAGGAGCTTGTGTGTTCTTTCGTGTGAGTATTCCTCATTATGCACACATTGCCGAGCCTCTGTATGCACTTCTGAGAAAAGGGAAGAGGTTTACTTGGCAGCGAGAACATCACGAGACGATGGAGCAGCTGAAAGAGATTTTGAAGTCTTCACCTGTACTAAGGAGACTTAGCTACGAGAGCGGAAGACCTATCATACTAACTGTTGACACGAGTCCAACAGCGATCGGATGGGCAGTCGGTCAAGAAGATGCAGAAGGCGTGCGGTTTGTTTCAAGATTTGGAGCTCGGATCTTAACAGATAGACAACGTAACTATCCTCAAGTGAAGCGTGAGTTGTGGGGAGCTGTTACTGCTATGAAGGTAGATCGAGAGTTCTTGATAGGAGCTCGTGTGATACTAGAAACAGACTATTTGCCTTTGCTAGGTATGATAGCAAACTATAATACTCCAGACATAGCAATGCTACGATGGATTGCTTATATCCGGAGTATGAATCCTGAGCTGAAGCATATAGCAGGAAAGGATAACCCTGTTGCAGACATGTTATCTAGGGCTCGTTATACAGATGAGGAAGAGATGTTTGCAGAAGTCGAAAATGAAGAGAAGAGAGACGTTTGGTGCCAAGTTGGTCAGCACACTTCAGACTTGGAACCACTGCCGTTCTACGAGGAGATCTACACGAAAAAGTTCCGCGATATCGGATATTATCTGAGTTTATTATGCAGACGAGAGGGTTGGAGTGATGCAGAGTTTAAGGAGATCAGAAGAAAAGCGTACGGTTACCTTCTACGTGAAGGTTATCTGTGGAAACGTCCAAAGAGAAGAGATGGGATGTTGGCTAGAGTAGTGGATGATCAACCGACGAAGCTGAATCTGCTGAAGGAGTTTCATGACACCTTGTGGGCTGGACACCGTGGAGTTTGAGCTACATACACGAAGATGAAGGAGCGATACTAGTGGAAGGGTTTGTATCAAGACGTAGTGGATTTTGTTGGGTCGTGTCTGCACTGCCAGTTCTACTCTAAAAATCCGTTACAGAGATGGACTTGTACCTACCTACCCACCTAGTATTCATTTTTCGTGGGTCCTTGATCTTGTGATGATGCCGCCGGGACTGTGGGGGATGCGCTACTTGGTGTTAGCTCGAGAAGATCTCTCCAACTACGTGGAGGGACGAGCACTGCGAACGAAGACTACAGAGAACATATGTAGATTCGTGCTGGAAGATATTATCTGTCGTTATGGATCTGTTGGAAGATTACGAGCAGATAGGGGCGAGTTGAGAGGTGCAGAAGCGAAGGAGTTCTTTGCTCGTTATGGAGTAAAGCTTCGACTTACTACTGCCATGAATCCAGAAGGGATTGGTAAGAGTGAACGAGGACACCTTTCTATTGTTCACGCTTTAGTGAAAGCATGTGATGGTAGGCCTAGAGAATGGCCGAGACTACTTCCATTTGCTTTATGGGCTGATAGAACTACACACTGTACCACGACTGGGTATATGCCAGTTGAGCTTATGTTGGGGCAGAAACCGATCATGCCTGCTGAGGAGGACTTCCCTATGTGGGCTACGCTACCGTGGGAAGATGATATAGATCATACTTCACTCCTTGCTTTACGAACTAGGCAGTTGGAGCGAAGGGAGGAGGATCTTGCTGAGGCGCAAGAGAAATTGAAGGTGGCTCGAGTCAGAAACAAAGAACGTTTCGACAAGACTCATCGACTACGACCAAAGCCAATACGTGTTGGTGATTGGGTTCTAGTGTATGATAGCACGCTGAAGAACCAGCATTCTACACTTCGTAAGTTCTCGCGAAGATGGTTCGGGCTTTATGTTGTGTTAGATGTGTATGAGAATGCCACTTATAGTTTACGAGAGCTAGATGGTACTCCTTTAAAACTATCTGTGGCTGGCAAACGCGTGAAGTTGTTCAAACAACGTGGAGGATCAGTAGATTTGTTCAACTTTCTGGAGTCTGAGCAGAGGATGCCAAGGGACGAAGACAACTCGGCTACTGAAGAGGCTGAGGCGGAGGAGAGTGACGATGAAGAAGAACAAACAGAAGGATGAAGAGGTTGGCACATGCCAGAGGATGTGCAGGTTTGGAGGGGGTGGATGTCGTGATGTGAATTATTCCACATAGTGAATAATTCATCTCTCAGTTAGAAGTTAGTCTCTCTAAGTGAAGCTAAGACCTCAGAGAAGTCGATTCTGGAGGAAGTGTCCATTCGAAAATCTGAAAACACCACGGCGTAGGTCTCGTCGCGCTGATCACCGTGGTATGTTCAAAAGTTACGAACGGAGTTGCAGGCGAAAAGTTACTTGGAGTTATTCTACAAGATTTCTGATACCGGGAAATTTACCATAAATCAGAGTGAGTTCGAAAAATACTTTTTAGATTTTTCTCATGTAGATTATGGTATGTAGTATTTGTTTGAAATTCGAAATGTACAAAAAGAGCATGTTTAGAGAAAGTTATGGCACTTCGTGTTAGCAAAAGAAAGATGAAATACCACAGCTTTCTAGCATATTAGCTTAGAAACTGGTCTTCAAAACCAGTTGTGAGATCAGCTTCCGTGGTGTAGCTGAGAAACTTGTAGGGAGGAGGTCTCCGGATCAAATCCCTTCAGACTCACAATCGGCTTGGAGTAGGCTGGCCCCTTCGGGGGAATATGAGGGGCACCAAGTTGCCTAGGGGCGGGACACTAGATGTCCCTTAAACGTACCGTGAATGCGGGACGCCTCCGTCTACCCCTGCACTAGTGCAGTCACCTAGTGTGGATGCTAGAGGGAGATTACCACCGGGTTTCGAAATGGACCTCTCACCTTCGGGTTGGCGGGATAATTCAAAGTTTAAGGGGGCCGGGAAACGACAATGATGATAACTCGAGCTCCACGTGTCAGAACGAGGTGATTTCGGTGGCCAGAGGTAGCCGTGGTGGAGTTACTTCGAGTGGAGATGTCAGATACTGACTGTACAGCCGAGACGGTGGCCGTCCGTACAGATGAACCTGCGAGGCTTAGTGAAATAGTCTTCTTACGTGTAGATATATTATCAGTGATTTATTTTTCTGCTGCCATCTGTTTAGGGCGTCTTTTTCCCCTGCCAGGTGACACTGAAGGCTTAGTGAAATAGTCTTCTTACGTGTAGATATATTATCAGTGATTTATTTTTCTGCTGCCATCTGTTTAGGGCGTCTTTTTCCCCTGCCAGGTGACACTGAAGGTTACGTAGGGTGGAGGAAAACCCAGAGGGGTGTACTCCAGAGAGAGAATTCTCAGTCCATTGGCGAATTATCGCATTATCGCAGTTTGCCGATCATCGAGCAGTGTAGAGTTTACCGTGCGGGAGCTATCGAGTAGAGAGAAACAGTAGAGCTGAGGAGAGAAATTTTACACAGAGGTTACGTCTGAAGAGAACTTCTGTCTGATCAGAGTTTTTGATATCGAGGGATTGAGAGTAGAGAGCAGAATCGAGTAGAGAGAAGACCAAGAACTTGTACGTGTATCTTTCTGAAAAGAAAACGAGAAGCTTCTAGGTGAACGCGCTGGTGGTTCACAGGAGCAATTTTCTGATATTCTGAGTTACTGAACGTGAGCTTTGCAAATCTGAATGATCTGGAGTTGAAGATCTACTTGCACGCTGTGTGTTTTTATCTTGGCCAGATCGAGAACGTGGTGGTGTGTTTTTCTTACGATCCGTATTCCTTGTGAGGTTTTCGTCCTCTTCTTCACGATCGTATCACAGCTAGAAGGTTCGCCCTTCCCAGGAAACTCTCGCCTCGACAGCGTTAACATCACGCTGATCCCAATCTACGATGCTGCTGGGTCCGGTAGCAGGGGGAGGGATGGGTACTGCAGTACCTCCGGGTGTAGTGGCACGTGGTCTTTGCACGTTCCCTTACTTGATATCAAGAATGCCATGGGCCCTGAACCGCAATGTTATCTTATGTTTCCAAAGCGTGAAATATGTGCCGTCGAACTTAGCCCAGCCTTTGGTGTCAAAGGGGGCAGACATTCTATATCAGATTGATTGTTGGAACGATGAAATTCTGTTAGCAAAGGTACAGAATCTGGGTGTGTGAAGGGTCTTTCTCGCAGCAGTTGAAACATCCTCCAATTGCTCTCATGTAAAGACCGAAGACCTACCTAGTGCCTATGCTATTGTGCTAGTGCATCAACAAAGCAAAAGCATAAGGACAATATGAGAGTGTGAGAAAGTGTGGACAGAACCAAATAAATAGATTACTCAATAATGTACAATGACGTTGGGTCTGAATAATATACTCTTGGTCTTGACCTTGGTGAACTTACAAAAGTTCACCACATAATAACCTGAACTGGTTACTGGAAAAGAGGTTTCATAATTGTACAATATTCTAATAAATATAGCACCCACAGTGACATCAATTTTAGCCAAACAAAGTCAAGAAACGACTGGATTAAGCTGAAACTAATGTTCCTCACTGCTGCTCATGGAGGTGTCTATTGGATCAGAAGCTTGCGGTTCCGGATCCGCCAGCACTCGCTTAGTAGCTGTAGGATCAAGTCACGCGTCTAGCTTCCAACACGCTTGAACATAAAACGCTCAAATGAAACGAACGACGAGAAGGCTCCAACGTCCTTCCGTTTGGCATCGTCTGGCAAAGAGTTCAATCAACACTGTTATATGTGGGAATCGCTCCAATTCTTACACAGTGGGAGCTTTTCCACGTAGAACACGGCAATGCGCAGCTTCTTGCCGCTTACCACCTGAATCAGCATTCAAGCATTCAGAGTGAATTGCTCATACATGTACATGTACAGACCGGATTCGCAGCTGGAAAGTGACTGTGAACTCGGAGGAAAAGCTGGAGCTGTGATCATGAATATTGTCCTCTGCGCGTAATTGGTTCAGAACTCTTTCTCAGTGGAAAGGAGTCGACCCCCCACAGTGACAAGATCCACGCGCATCTTTTGACGAGTTTCTGCGGGGAAACAACAGAATTCGGAGGGCCGAAACTTTACGCGTTCTAGATCTTGATGCACACATATTGTGGAATTCGAACCATCAGGCCGTCTTTATGTGCATGAACAACGTAACCGCAGGTCTAGCTTCCGCGCGTATGGGAGTAAATGTTCCAGATATGACATATTCTAAAGTCTGTCTCATTGGTATCAGTTAGAACTTTTGCTCTACAATCGTATATATTGACTGTGTTTCTTAATTAGTCAAGTCTAGAGACGAATCTGGATGGCCATAATCAACGCTGATCTATATTATCATCGAACGAGTCAATGGAATCGACCAGTCGCTCATAGGCGGGACTCTCTCGCGATATCGCTAGCTAGCTGATAACTCAAGCAGTCAATCCCCTTGAATTGGGATGGTAGTCAATCCAATTGCAACTTCTGACCGGCAGCTAAGCCCTCTACATATGCGTTCGTCTCCCAAACATCTTTACCATGTAAGAAATACAGACTAGCAACAAGAAGGAGCTAAGAAAAATATCTGCCGCCTTCGAACTCACCTCTACTTATTCTTGATTCTAGCAGCAATCCTTAAGTATCTTACCTATTTCCCGGTTCGTGCATGGTTCGTTCCTTGTAGATTTCCAGTGCGTTTAATTGATTCAAAAAGCATATCTGGTGAAGTTTACGAAATTTCTCACACGAGTTGTACAATGGTGTAATATAAGTCTCTACAATATTAGAGCCATGATTGATCCAGAACCTGGATTTGTGAAGAGTGGACATGAAATATGAACAAGGCTAGTTCTCGTTTTATTTGGCTTATGATTCGATTGTCAAGCAGCTTTGCAGTACCCAGCAGGGCTAAATTCTTTCCTACTTTCACATTTCTTGCTTGATTTGGTACCGCTCTCGAAGCCCGCACTGAATTGTGATCAGATATATATGTTCATATACATATGGCCATCTGTTTGTCTATCCTATAACTTTCTGCAAAACTAGAAAGTTTAACTTTCAATTGTGATCACAAGCGTACGGTAGAGCACCACGCGGGGAAATCAACCACAGAAGGAACCAACTGAAAGAGAACTATACAAATAATCAACTGGAAAGTGCTCGAGGTATGGACTCTGATGCACCGCAGAAGAGGATCGCATACACCGCATCCACAGCGAATACGTTGAAACAAGTGGACAGACACAGAGCCAAGAAGCCTTCAACTATAAGTAGCATGTATAGCATGTATATAGACATGTACAGTACTAGATGATGCAGATGCGATCGCGAGGAGCTGGATCTGTACGACCGAGAATGAATGAAGGGAAGATGGAGGGATTGTCCCCATCCGGAACATGTCCCCTATGGTAACAGGCCGAGGTGTGGGGGGTGCTCCATGTCTGATCTCTGCCCAATTGCAATTACAATGGCTTCCACTTCTACGTGGACGTCAGATGTACAAATCCGAAGCTCCCAGCAGATCTAGGCAAGTGCTAGCTGATGGAGTACTTGAAACAAGCATACTCACAATTTAACGCATGCGCAGAGTCGATAGGTATAACGGCCCAAAATGTTATAGCTTAGAGCTAGCTAATAGCTATGATATAGAACTTATACGCACAATTTAACGCATGCGCAGAGTTGATAGGTATAACGGCCCAAAATGTTATAGCTTAGAGCTAGCTAATAGCTACGATATAGAACTTATCCATGACTCCCTGGATAACTCCCTCGAGCTCATGATCAGACCCTGCTGGCATGGAAGGATATCATCCCGTGGCCAGTAGAGCTCGAGAATTATAACAAGGCCAAAGCATCATATATATATATATATATATCTTGATTTAGATAGAAGAACATTTCTTCACGTGCACCAGTAGTAGATCGTTGACGGGGGTTGTCAACTTCGGCCAGCTGAGTTCAAGGTCTCCAGATCTAGAATCCCGGGTGCGGAGCACGTTGTTGTGAATTTATGTATACAGATTTTTCCATCATTCGATCCAAATTATTGATTTCATGCCGTTTCTGTAAATAAAATGAATGCATCTTTAAGTCTAGCTGCGTAGCCCGTGAGTGCCCTGGGCCCTGTGTACATGTCTGATCTCCTTATGACCCATACTGACGTGAGCGTAAGGTTCAATGATTACTGCTGAGTTTTGATCATGAAAAGTGCTGTCATTTGACTACTCGTTCTGCGCTATATATCCCTCCGACAGGAGGGTAGGCAATTGTTACGAAGTACGAAGCTTACAATGGTCCTCTTAATTTTGAACTACCACATCCAGTCAAGCAGCTGATCATGACACTGTCAGGATCTAACCTTGGAACGAATTCAGCAGATGAAGGTGTTGCATTTGAACGAAAGGAGAGCTTCTATCCGCGTTTTCCTTAAGGCTTCTCCATGAATCCTTAAGGAAAACAAATAAAGAAACGGAGCGAATAAGAAAACGAACGTCCCTGGATACAGTTCATGTCTTTTACTGAATCCTTGAGGACATGCAAACCTCGATTCCACGCTCATGCAGAGTATCGAATTTCCAGCTCAAATCTTCGCTGGTTTCCTCTACGAGGAGCGCTAGGCTAAGCACCGACTGAATCAAGAAGCAGATGGAATCCTGTTAGTGACGCACAAAGACGTGCGGTATGTCATTATGATATTCCTTTTACCCGACTCGATGCAGTATTTTGTGTCTCAGTCCCAGCGTGTACCACTCAACTATAATGAGATCTAAGTAGCATTCCTTCAATCTGGTCTCTGTTCTCCGTCGGACCTTCCTTCTATAGACCATCTGATTCAGACAGTAATTATATATAAAATTAAGCAGCATTGACCGTTGATGATGATAACGTTCTAATAGACATTAGAATCTGGTACCGGTAAGATCAAGATTTTCTCAGAATCCTCAGAGAGTTTTATATATTTCTTACATGTTTGACAGTTTAGGGTAGTCTGCTTGAAAGATGCTACTGGCTGGTGCTTTGCTCTGTTGGTTAGAACAACAGTTTACTCCGGCTCGTGTATGTGTTTAATTGTCGTATCTACTACAAGTTGGATTTGGCTACGCCAATCCCGGTCCATATACTGAAGGGTCTGAGGCGAATGCAGAATTCGAATCAGATGCATAACCCAGAGTTGGATTCATTGAAAAACACAGTTACTGAGATTTATGTTGAAGTTCAACATCTTTTTCATGGAGCCACTCTTTACTTTGTGTCACACGTACGAACCACACCATTAGTTTGCGTCACACGAACCTCGACAAAGATTAACTAACGTCCTACCCACTTACAGAAACAAGTGCTAGCTCCTCATTAGCTACAAAGATGGAAACGCGTCCAGCAACTCCACAAATTGACCAAGGAAACTGAAACGCGGCGTCTTGCCTTGCTGAAGATGTATTGAAGCTTCCTCGACATGGAACAAGAACTTCAAAGCCATGACTGAAACGAACCCTGTGAAGAGGGAGAGTATGGTGCAAGCTACCGAGCTCATGACGCGGTGCCGCAAGAATATTCTGCCAGTGACACGTCTAAGTGATGCCAACAAATTAAACGCCTGATGAAGTGCTCACTGGCACTGAACGTTAATTAGAGTTTGGGAAAGGTGATAGAGTACGTACACATAAACAACATTTATGCACTTACTGTAGGAACGTTAACTTCGTCAGCATAACGTCATCCATGAGGTCGAAACTCGGGTCAGTTCACCGTACCTAATTTGAACATGATCATGTGAATGAAGACTCGGTTTGAAACTAGGAAATGGTGTACTTTCTACAGTTTCCAAAGTTTTTCTACTTTCTACTCCGGCCGGCCTTGTAACCTGCAATTGCAACACTATGGCCAGATCTAGGACTTAAGTACTTTCCAGTTGGGATCTAGATATAGAAAATCTAGGCCAAAGTTGTGATAGACTCAAACGCCTGCAGAAAGATTACACGGATGATCATCGTCAAGGGTCCTGTGTATCTTATAGTTCTATGGCGGGGCAATAAAATCTATAAGCATGCATGAACTCCACACTGAAGAAACATTGAAGCTCTATCACCTTTCATTTACAGGAACTGTTGTTAGGTAGTCCGGGCCTGTGGACCATAGCGAATTACTGAACGGATTGCACTTTATAATTAGCGCTCAAGGTCTGGAACTAGATAGGGGGTCTGCAAGATCCATATATAACACGTCGGATCCCTTGACGAGAAGTTCACAAGTGCGACTCGTTCGATGGTCTTGAAGTTCTGATCTGTACAACGGAGCTTTGAACAACACGTACAGAATCCATTCAACCGGGTTCATCGGACTCGAATTTAAGGATCTCGTCGACGACACCTAACCTGGACTCCACTCGCTGAGTTACTTATATATATACCCTCAAGTATGTATACATTAGCGCTAAGCATGCATGACCATGATTTGGGACCCAATGGATCCCGGATAAAGAGGTAACTGGCAGAAAGTCACATAGATCAATTCGAAATCGTCGTGGCCGGCCAGGCTAACGAAACGTAGCTCTGTAGTTCTAGCTAGAAAAGCTGGAGTACTAGTCCGAATATTTTTGGACACTTAATAGTCTAGTTACTGTCATATTAATTTCTTCAGTGTGATAGCAGTAAATAGTGTTCTAGCTAAGCTCCCGGATGTACGGGATTATGAGCTCGGCTAGATCCGTCCACCGCAGCCGTAGTATATATATGGTAATCTGCATGCATTATGTGCAATAGGTAGCTCTCTTCGACAGATTCATGATCACATCTAACAGAAGAAAAGTTCTAGATAGAACGTCAGAACTATAAGAGTTTCGATTTCAAGACCAATGAATCAACTAAACTGAAGATCACCAACAGCTTGAGTCACAGAACTTGATGTCAATTTACGAGATTCGCTCAGGCTGTTGATCAATTAAACCACGCACCTGGAATTTTCCAGTATAACTCAAACCGCGAGTAAGGCTCAGTACACAAATCCAAGAAATAACTGCGTGCAGAATTCAGTTCAACAATAATTTTGTACAAATGATATGTACACGTGGCAAGTTTCTCGTTGAACTTCTCATTGTTCTTGAGAATTTGGTCGAGATGACCAGCTAAAGTATCAGCAAAATATAACTTCTTGCTGTTGGTTGACAAAACTAATGTACATCTATATGATCGAACTCTATCCTGGAAAGAGAGATAGAAGTTCAAAATCTGTACCATTGAATCTATAGTAGGCCTCCTTGCAAGCCTTGCAATTGGTGACGATAATTTTGTATGTACAAGCTTGGGGAGGGCGTGACCAAGAAAGTCATTGGATTAGTGCGCATGCACTTGCCAGAAGCGACCTTCAATTGCTCAAAATAGAGCATAAGCGAGCTGCTTTCAGAAGGAATGCACGAAAGCGACCTCTGAATTATCCAAACCATCATCAATCTAGCCGCGCGTAAGTTACAAGCAAGAAAGGCTACAGTCATAAAGAGTGCTAGAGTGCACCTCACCGTTGATTTGGATTCTCTAACACGCATCTACTGATCAACGTACTACTTGTGACAAGTTAACTTACAGAACTGATATGGTATTACGAGACTCTTTGCTTATGAACCAAGTGAACAACGGTTAACGTTAAAAAAGAAGAAGTTGCGAGTAGGACTGCCTTTGCTGAAGTGTATCGTGTATTTCGATTACCGAGCACCTCCTGCGTACCAAGTTACTCAAGACACATGTCATTCCTGGCATGCGCAGAAGATCTACACTCGAACGAATTCTTGAACAACGATGCTCTTTGGAGAACGAGATTTAATTGCAAACGGAATTCGAAGGGTCAAATGTTTCTGGACATTGTGCTGGAGACTGCGCCAAGCAAGGCAGATACCTGGTGCAGCAGGGTTGTATGATCACACAGTGACTTCCAACCAATTGCAATATATGCATTCCTCCATCTTGCATTCTTCCATTCAAGGAGCCTGCGCATGCAGGTTGCTAGCTAGCTTGCAAGTGTGACTAACTACATTCTCGCATATGAAACCTGGAGTTTCCAAAGTTGGGACATATATGATTCTGGTGGTGCTCCTCGCATTCCTCAGGTTTGAATGGAGATATGACATCGACGGACATTAAAAGCTTCCAAATAAAACTATCCAAATAAAGGCAGCTATAAATTACCCCGTCAAATCCAAGTCATCACCAAGTCATCACCAACACATCAGGTTGACGAAATTCTCACGACCAAGGATTCTTAAAACTCGATGCATATGTTCGATAGCGAAGCTTTTGTCCGATATCATATATATATTCAGAAAATGTACAGGAGATGAAGTCCATCTTGCGCACGGTGAACCAGATTTGTTGGATGAAGCCATGGCCACTAGTTCTGATACGGCATATCCAGTGATATACACATGCCTAGCTACAACTAGCGCCGAAAGTATATCTTTCCCTCAAGATCTGCAAGGCTTTGCGCATGCCTGTTTGTATATATGCTTGCAGGGATCCGTGAGGGCGTCTGCAGCTGTGTATGCATGAAGGTGTGTCAAGCTGCTGAACATTCCGTGGAAGCTGAAGTGTAGCTTGAATCCAGAAGCGGGTTTGAGGTGCGGTCAGTTAGCGGCGCCAAGCATCCAGAAAGGAATGGAGTCGGAGTACTCGAAGGTTTTCACACCTCTGGCTTCCTGCAAAACAAATTGGGAGAGGGAATTACCCGTCAGGATTGAGAATTGCAGCTAATACACGTGAAGGTACGTGGTCAAATTGAATCCCACCAAACTTAGAAAGCGAAGAACCTAAATTTGTATTCGAGCTGTCTGCAAGTTCGATTCTGATCGCTTGGTATGCATCATCACCAAAACTATGACCGTACCTTCTCAATGTCATCCATCTTCGTAGCTAACGTAGATATAAGTCCGCCTCACGTCTCAGCTCGTTTGCAAATTAGAACTGAATTGGTGGATGATCAACTAGTACTGTAGTTCGATACTGATCAGGTTACCGCAGGTGGATATCAGTACGAGTAGGAACAGCGATTTGAATACAGCCTCCTTAAGCTCAGAACTTTCTCTCTCTCTCTACCGCATATTTTCTCTACGTTCACGATGAGGGTGTGTATTTGAGTTCTGTGTCCGTCAGTGTGGTTCTGAAAATCTCTTCTCACGTCGGTCTATATAAACGTATACATGAGTAGTCGCGGCATGAGTACTGTTTGCTGTTAGAGGTTGTCAACCATGCCACGGCGGCGTCCACACTGTCAGCCTCCCATTTGCATTCACTAGGTTTTCACTAGTCAAACAGAGAGAGTCCACGCTGTTTGGTTGAAAACGGTAGTCAATGGATGTAAAACTACAATGAATCTCCCATATGTTACAGTGGAGTCCTTTGCTCATGGACTTCAAACCTCGACTTCCCTCAGTCAGTGACTCATTCGCTCTCTCTCTCATCTCTACATATTTTATGACCGCTTGACTTTCTTTTCACAAATCTCGCCTCCTCGTTTATGCATCATGAGTGGTCCAAACCTAGATATATTTTTACCTAAACCTAGTCCAAACATTGATTTACATAAATAAGATCGATGATTTATCAGATATAAGCCAGTTTTGAGTAAAAATACAAGAGAAGAAGGCATAAGTGGTTTATGGTTTACTAAGAGGAATCTCTTAAGACGTTTTGTTATGGAACCCTTCGGAAAACCTAACGGAGTACTTCGTGTTTCCGGAGAAAATCTCCATGTGCGAGCAGTTTTGATCTTGGATGAAAACTGAACTTCTATCTAGGATCAACTGTTTTGTTCCGAGTCTCTTCTCTGAGCCTTAAACCACCAGTCTCAGTATTTTCCCACCGCTAAATCGTTTAATCACCAACTTTTGTGGTTTAGCAGAGGTCAGACACCGTCAGAGGTTTCGTAAATGCGCATGGGTATCATTCATTTGTTGTCCAATTCTCTTCATCTATGGATCAATAGAAACACAAACTGAATATCGTCAAAATCAGCCATTGATGTCACATATGGAACACCTGACGGTCTTTTTTTTAGACAAAAAAAACAAGAAAGAAAAACCATTAAATAAAAGCATTCAACTCTTGAATTTGAAATCTCTAGAATCAGAAGATTGCATATTAGAATTACCTTAAATTTTCATAAAAGAACAATCCAAACATTGAGGTCTTTGTAAATGCAAAATGAAACCTTCAGACCGCCTGCACGTTATGCTAGTCTCTGTAGATCCGGTCCTTGGGAAATATTTACGAGCAGCTGGAAAAGCCTGATGCAAGGGCAGACGCAATGCATAGGGAGTACCGGAGATTAGTTATGTCATTTCCGGTTCAAACTGTTGATTTCTGAAAAGGAGAGAAAATGTCACTACTCTCAATCTCAAGATCGGCCCCCATACGGAACATCAAAACGCTAGTGGACTTGTGCTAGGTTGTGAACGCAACGAGTATGAGTTAACAGCTTGGTATGGAAGTCGAGGACGAATGAACATTAGATGGTCCTCTGAACCAAAGTTGTAATTGGATTATGACATAAGGTCTATCTCAAGAGGACCTCAAACGAACGCTGACCTAAGGAGACAAGTCTAGAAATGGATCAAAATGTAAGTATGAGACATAAGTCTGAGACATGGGTTCGAGACGTGGATCTGACGCAGACGGGTGCTGGTCGAACTCTGATCCGAACCAGAATATCTTAGTATGGCGCAAGACCGTGGTTCTTGGGAAAACTGTCAAGTGTTCGAGCTCTAACAACGTTTCAAATCGTGGACGGAGCTCTACCTAAGATCTCGAGATGATTAAGATATCATTGGAAAGGACTCTACGAGAGTTTTTCAATGATACAAGGAACTCCTCGAACTAACATCGGAGTTGAGAATTAAGACCAATCTCGTGATCAAGTTGTGGTATAATTTTCAAGGACCAAAGAGGAGGATAGGGTCATCCAATCCCAGAAGTACCATGAGGGGCTCAATGTTTAGGTGGGCCAAGGCAAGTCACTCGACTCAAGAATTTAATGGAAGACTCTAGGGGTATGAGATGATGGTTAGGCTACTACCAAGATGCGTTCTGGTCTAGACTTGGACGTCTTCGATCTAAGGGTCGAGGAATGAGACGACGAATTGGATCATCGTTTGAGGGCCTAGACCTAGACGGACATCACGAACGATAGGACTAGGTGTGCTGGAGGCACCTTTTAAGACCCTTGACTTTCTAAGGAAGTCTGCTCCATTACTTGCTCATGTTTTAGAGGCCGTTCTAGTCCGATCTAGGTCGAGACTTAGGGAATGTTGAGCTTGAGAGTTAGGGAGACGATTCGACTTCGATCTGGATCAAATGGGATAATAGTAAGTGGTGCATGGACTTTAACGTGTGATTGTGGTTTGTAAGTTAGCATTATGAGTTTCGTGACCTACTGAGCAAGAGCTTTCGTTGGCACAACAAAGCAGTATGTACACGAAAGAAAAATAACAGAAGTAGTCTTGATTTGTTTTAGAGGAAATTCAGAAATAAACCGAGTGACTATATAATCTGCAAAAAACTTCTAGTTCTAAGTCAAACCTTTTCGAAGAATCACTAGAAAGGATCAGTTATCAATTAAATCATTTATCATTTTAATCACCAAGAGTCGGATCATTTATAGTCAAAAATAAACACTCCAGGAGAAAACCGGATGAGTCCAGAAATATTAGGATATGCCACATAAGTCGTATTGATGGCTAAGCTGCCATTGACTTCATTTGAACTAATATTTATCTAGATTTGTTAGACATAGACAAGTCAACTACCGAGAGCATTTACATTTAAGGTTATTTTTCTTCTAGAGATTATCATAGCTTTCGAGGACGAACAAGAAATGATCTCGTTCTCATAGACAATGAGGTCATTAGTCTGTCGCATATGATGTGTGTACCTTGCATAGCCTACGGAGTATGGACTATAGAACACTGTAGCTACAATATAGGTTGTGTAGCAGTGGTACTGACGATGCGGAAGTCAAGACCGTATGATTGGAGAGAGGTTTTTGATATTTTGATATACTTATTATTTTTAATTCTTTAAACTTCTCCGTAAAAGTTCCAAGCCGTCAAGAAAGACCAAGTAATGAATGCAAACCGTAAGAAACTTTTTGGGAAGGCAAGAACTCAACGAGAGAACACTAGGTCCATCAAATATAGTTCAGAAATGTGCAGGATAACGATATTTTTCTCGGAAGGTTCCGAATGGTAAAACTCTCAATCAAAATCTGACGATTATTTTTGTCCAAAAATACCATTTTTGGCCAGAAAGCTCCCCGAACCTTGGGCAAAAGTACGACCCTTCTTTCTACATGCTAAGTATGCGCCTCTCTACTTTCTACTGGATATATTAATATATCTATGTGCCAATAAAATAGGTCTTGGCAACATTCTACGCCGGATGACAAGTTTTCAAAACCCAAAAGCGGACTTCATGTCGTGGACCTTGTCTTAGATTCTAAGGGTGGTAGAATTTGTGGTGCATGATGTAACTCTAGTCAGGTCAAAGAAACTATGCAGTGGAACGCGTATGTTTTTGTTTGTCGAAGCGAGAAGTAAGTTAAGCCCGTGCCACTGAAAGATAAAAAATTAAAAGATTACAATAAGTTGTCCGGTGGGCGGCTCAATGGATGACCGGTAACCATATCTACTGAAGACCTCGTGGTCCTATAGGCCATGTAACTAACCTCCATATTGTGGAGATTAGAATTATCACAATCAAAGTTATTTTCTCTACCATTGTTCGTCTCGAGGTATATTCTCATTTGAAAATCGAATGATGCTTGTCCCAAATCCATGGTGGCATGCAACCAAATCCAAAATCCATTGAAAATGCATAGACAAAGAATATGTTGGTCTTTGTCCATCCTTGTACTGAATCTTGGATTAAACTTGACATTCAATGCATGATCCAACAAATTTCTCTACATCTCGATATAATCATGTTCACCAATATCTCTCCTTGATCTTGATAAAGGTTGCCCATGTACCTCGATGTCCTGCCCATAAGATAAAATTATTTGAGTACTTGTTTCTTGATCTCTCAATCATCCACTACTCTCAATTGTACTCCATCTCCTCTCTTTGCTCTCTCCGAAGTATAAATAATCTCCATTCATTCTTTATACTTCTGAAGAGTGCTTAGATAAGGTTTGATTTCCTTCAGCTCTCCATTGTAGAGTTCTTCTTTGAAGGAAGAACATCGTCCAAACGACTCTGATCCTTACTTGAGAGTTGTAACTCAACTAATAGGCTACGAGCTCTTGAAATTTGATTTCAATCTGACGATGCACTCACTCGATCTTACAAATCTTCCCCTCAATATAGAAAGTTATGTAATTCTCTGACTCCACAAACTTCAAATGGTCATAACTCATGCCCTAGACCTCCAATTTGAGCGAATCTAATCTCAAGTTGCTCGTCTCATCGAGAGCTCTTCGTCCATGTCCTCAGATCTCTCAAATTCTCTGTAAAAGTGTCCAGTCCTCCTAAAGCACTCTCTTAAGTAGATGACAATTTATCCTCACTTTTTGAGGAACCAATAGGAATTTTAAAGGACTCAACCTTATCATTTTGCACACCTTGGAGACCTCTAGAAAAAATCATATCATTCTAAGCTCATCTTTTCACCTCATTATTTTATAAACTACAAAATGTGCACAAAACTTATTTATACATTACATTTACATACTAAATGTTTGTGCAACAAGAAACGTTATGCATGTTCTAGCATATGTGATCAAGGGTACGGAAAGAGAGAAATGCAATTCACTCTAAACAATGAAAGGAGTTCACTTCCCTCATGGAATACTAGCGAGAGTGTTGAACGAAACAAAATACAAAAGCGAACACCGGAGAGTAGTCATAAGCAAGAGTTGGAAAAGAGCACTTAGTTCGATCAAAGAATGAGCTAGAATTTCAGAGCTGGCAAGCTCGTAGTCGGATCCAGCAAAAAGTTCAAGAGATGATCGTACGGATCAAAGAAGTGAAGGGAACGCCTAAGACGACTCCACCAGTTACCATGGAACAAATTTGAGGAGCGGACGGAGGAGAGCAACATCAGAGTCATCAAATATCCAAAATCCAAGAACCTTTTCTGAAAGTCCGAAATCCTTTTCTATACTACACAAGTAGTAATGTAGGTAGCGATAAAAATGTAGGCAATGCAGCTATAACAGAGAAAGCAATTGAATCCGATAGAGATAATAAGGAGTCGTAGAGAGACCGAGTGTTTAGAAGACTCGACAACCAAAGAGAATTCAGTAGATTGCATGATTAGGACGACGTGTACAACCACGACCAAGAGAATTCTGAAGAAAGAAGGGAAACAAAACTCAACCATCAAAGGAGCGACAGAGAGGAGTTCTTTGAAGTTCAAGTTAGATGAAGGTAGCGGCATTGTTGACACGAGAGAAGTGCAAGAACACCAAATTCTTGATAAGGAACATAATGTCGATGTTGAAGAGTACACGTTGGCTCGATAATAGTTGTCCAACTTTGTAGAAGAGAGAGCTTTATGCACCAAAGCTACCGAGCTTGTTTGTTGATTCATATTCGAAGATATCATTTCTCGATATTGAAGCATAGGGTTAATTCATACAGATAGAGGAGAGTTGAATGCAGATGAAGCACGTGAGTTCTTCAACAGATATGAGATACGATTGAGGTTGACCACTTCAGTGAATATAGAAGCAAATGAGAAAAGTGAACGAAGACATCCACCATTGATGAAAGCATGCAAGGGTCGCCATGGTGAATATGGATAGCAAGTTGGTACATATCAAAGGTGTGCAGGTTTGGAGTGGGTGAATGTTTTGTTGCACAAACATTTAGTATGAAAATGACGTGTATAAATATGTTTTTGCATTTGTGTAGTTTGTAATGTAATGAGTTGAAAAGCTTTCCTAATATGAGCTTAGATGGCTCAGTTTCTAACATCACATGTAAACTGAGATCGGACATGGATGACATACAAAACAAGGATTCTTCTTGATCGGAATGATGGCTTGGAGATTGATCTGTAAGGTTGGCAACTTCTGGATGTTGACTTTCATGGTCCGCTGATAGCAAGTTCTCATAATCATTTGGATCCTACTCATGTTGCATGTAACTTGGCATTTGTCAATGATCATACGTAATTCTTGGAGGTAGCTCATGACACGATGAAAGGTTGTTGGTGATTAAATGTCCGTCTCTGCAACAATGTCACACTCTTTCTCTTCGTTAGTGATATCTGACTCCAATATATTTTGTTCATTTTCAAGTCGATGCTCCACCTAAAGAATCTTTGTGATGTTGATCCGCTGCTCTTTCTCGTTGTGTTTCTGGTATGATAACTATTTCTTGATTGCTGGGATCTAGATCAAGCACCTCAAATGGATCCTTCAAGTGCGACAATAGCTTTTTCCTACGAGTTCTCCTATAAGCTAAATACACAAGGTCTCCGATTTTGGAGTTAAGACATTTCTAAACTTGTGATGTTGAGAAAAGCTTTTGACTTGACGTTGTTGAGCTCGACAGATATTTTCTCGAGCTTTCTCATGGATTGACAACATACTAGTATGAATTGAGGACTTCAAGGATAGAGAATTCAGATTGAGTGTGTGGCGGGAAGAAGACTTGGTCAGATTAACTAATGATATTGGACAACCGTAAAGCATACTATAAAGATTGTGACCAATAGAAGTGTGAGGAGTTGCTCGATAAGACATGAAAAAAGAGGTTCAACACGTTTCGCAGTCACTCACTCTTTCAATAGCAATAAAACATGAAACGACTTATGACGTTGTTCGATTGAACTTTCTATCAGACCATTGGCTTGTGGGTTATATGCACTCGTGGTCTTGTAACGAATGCTTGTTTGTTGAAGTACTTGTTGAAGTTCTCATAAGAACTCACATCCATCATCAGTTAGTATCTCCTCGCGATATCCATGTCGAACCAAGGTGATACTCTTTTGTTAGTTGGACCCTCTCATATGCAGGTGAGACTCGTCTTCTTTCGGATGTCGACTTCATAAGATAATAAATGTCTCATGTGTGTGCATCAAACTGATATGACTTTACTCTAGCTCTGACAAGAGCTTTAGACTTTCTCCGAACTCTATTCAGAAATTGTTTATTCTCCAAAAAATAAAGTGATAGACGATCCTCTAAGATATCATCGTTTGTATGAAATAAACACTAAAAACATTTAGCAGGATTAGACATGTCTCGACAATTTGAGCAAATGATGTTATCACATAACATGCAAGAGTTAGGTTCCAAGCAAGAAGAGACAAATTCACAATGTGTACATTCGACCTCCCCTTGGGTCTGAGACATACTAATCTCAGGATTGGTGTTACTCGCGTGAGAAGTCTCCACCTCGGTAAATGCAGTTATATACTGGAGAGATGGTAAAAAGTTGATTGTGGTGAGTTGTTTTTGTCAAGATTACCCACTTTCTAGCAGTTTCGCAGGAAGGTCCTTTTGGCTGATCTTGCAGCTCAGACATCCAAGAAGAAACGGGGTGATTCGGTTGGAAGGCCACCAGATGTTGCATTCAGACAGCAGATAGTCCCTGGCTCGATTGGAGGTCCGTACTTTACTGCGGGTTATCTTTCTCATTTCCAAACAGGAAATACACTTGATCACTTTCCATCGAGTGGGCCGTTGGCCCCTCTCATGATAGGCTCTAGCACAATCTCGATAAAAACATCAACCTCTGGGGTTGTCGATCCATAAATCTCCACGGCTAGTGGAATGAAGCAATGTTCCTCCTGCATACCCTTATACTTGGTCACCTTCACTGCTGCCGGTACACTTGCAGTCCATCTTGGAGGATGAGTTATCACTTGTGTCACCACCGAATCTCGTGTCGGATTCGTAACAACTACATCTATCACTCAGATCTGATCATCTCACATCATGTATAGGTCAGCTGACAGTCCCGTCTTAAGGACATACCAACGCCCTCTCCATGTCATATAATTGCTCTCTCGTGCTATAGCAAACACAATGTCCATGATGACATCATGAGTAACTATCTGCTCTCCACCACGAGGACAACGAGCAAGGTGTCGATCTGAGGTGTCGAGCGAGATATCGCACTCGCATGTGACCAGTGCCGAAGCAACAGGCTAGATGTGTACAAGTTCCTTGCGACTCACATGCGTCTTCGAAGGAATCTCTTGATTTTCATCAACTTCTAGGTCATCCAAATATCATATCTTTTTCATTGTAGTGGTGGCATGTGTGCTTGAAGAGGCCATGGATGTACTTGGTGTAAGAGAAATAAACATAGGACATGTGACACTACTATGATCTTCTTCAAAGCATGACAACTTATTAATCCTCTAAGTACTTTATCCAATAATTCCTTGTAGTGATTATCGTCTCTCACTTCAATCATGTTTGTACATGGAGTCAACGTGCGAGAAGGATCCATGACAAAAACAGATATTGGTCATGAAATCAATTCCTTAGTAAATGGATGGACTAATGTGACTTTCTGATTGGGTAGTAGGAGATTCATGCATAAGGGAGGCATAAAATCTATTCCCAAAAGTAGCTTCCAACCTTCAGCAGGAGTAACCATGACATCAGTTTTGATTGTCACCTTGCCTAGTAATCTTACATGTAACTTCGGTAAAACACCTACTAGTTGCATTTTCACCACTAGTTGTGATGAATCCCCCTCTGCATTTCAGAAGTTCCTTAGCTAAATCCAGTTCTCTAGCTAAACTATGTGATAATAAACTTAACATACAATTAGTATCTAGGAGTCAATGAACCTCATATCCAAATATAAAGAGAAAATCATACACATGGCAATATTATTTAGATGCCTCAACAAAGTTTGAGTTAGTACCATCTGCTTGTAACAAATTGCTATCTCGAGAAAGAATAGACATATGAGGTGAGCTGGAGATTTGTAAGTTTTCTTGACCTACTGTATGATAGATGATAGGATCTCTACCTCGTTTGATGATCTTGGCTCACTGACCTGCATTCCCTTCTGTGTCATGCTCCCATTTTATGTCAGTTAACTCACAGTCATGATCAAAATCTGATGAAGCACTAGTTAGAGTATGATCGTAGTTTGAAGAATCAGTATACTCAACTCGATGCTCGAATGAACTTCACTTGTCTTTGGTCTCTATATCCTGAGGTCCTCTGATTGTTTGTCGGTTCTTTATTATACTGTATGTAGAATGTAGTTTTATCTTCTCTTGCTCCTATAGCGGCCATGCTGTCATGAAGACTTTTCAGCTGAGTTTCCATAAGTTTGTATTGGCGTGTGAGCTATTTGATGAACTTTGGATCCACTGGAGCTTCTTGTGTTTACGTCTTTTTTCCTGAATCTTTCCTCTCCAGGATTTACCTCCTAGAGCTTTGATCTTTTGGTCGTTTATCAGCTGTCATAAACAGTTCTTGATAAAGATTTCTTTCTCCATAACGAGACTGAAACTCAACTGCATATTTAACTGCATCAAGCAACGTCCTGTGTGCACGATTGATTAGATGAATTCTGCAGACAAGATGCAATCCTGATATAACTATCAGAGTATCTCTTGATTTTCTATCCTTGCTTTTGTTCAATGTTAAGAGTTTGACGTGTCATGCTTGTATCTGATGCATCGCTAAATCTATCTGTAAATTCTCTACGAAACTCATCCCACCTCGTTTCAGGATCAGCTATCGTGTGAAGTCTGCGCTCTATCATGCTGTACCAAGTGGTTGCACAGCCGCGTAGTGACGTAGTGACGTACCTGTCACTTCCAAGATTTCACATGCTTGCCATGAACACGCCTTGCTAGCTACAAGCAGTTGTCGTAACCAAACTCTTGCATCTTTTGAAGCATGGAGTTTTTCACGATAAAATCTATGATTTGAATGTTACGTACAAGCCTGGTGTGATTATTTCTAGCTACACATGGTGCGAAAGTTGTCCAATGTCTCAAAGGTTCAAAACCATACTGAGTGGACTCACTAAAAGAACTTCCTCCATATCATCTTCCTCGAGTTCACTTAGGGTCTCTTCCGACTAGTTCCTTAGTTCGCTTATCAGACATTGTCAGGTAGGTTCAGTAATAAGAATCGACTTCAGACTGTAGTTTCGCAAGTGTGCCAATAGTATATCCGTCGGCATATAGCATCTCCACGGTCTTTGGGTGGGGGTACCTCTGAGCTAGCATTTCCGTGTATTTCGCTTACACAAACTCTCTGAGGCGAACGCGTGGATAATTAAAAGATGCACGAACTCTCTGTGCCTTCGCGGAAGCGCCAGGGGTGCTAGCTGCAGTTCAGGACGCGAACTCTCTGCTGCCTTCGTGGGAGTGCGAGGGGTGCTAGCTGCAGTTCAGGAAAAAGACCGCGATACAGCAATTGCTTCAATTTCAAATTGCTGTTTTTGGCGTGCAGTGAGCTGGTGCTTATTTTTGTGCACAGTGAGTAGACGGAAGACGTTTTGAATTCGGAAGGTGGAGGAAGACGTATCAGTTTCGATTGAGCATTGCACGGGCAAGTGGAGGAAGACGTCTGATGTGCTTATTGTGGTTCTTTCCTTTCTTTCCCTTCTCTTGCTGCCTTGATTAAGTACTGAAGTGTAACTCTCAGAGTGCGACCTCGAAAGTAGTGACGTGATTGCTGGACCGTCAGTGTTTGGTTTGACATGTTAAAGTTCAATGGTCGAAACAAGTATTACGTGCTGTCAGAAAGGATATACTTTGTAGCCACAGATGTACTCATTAAGAATTCCTAGAGACCAATAGATTGAGGTGCAGTCGGTGTCCAGTTGTCTCGGTCGTCAGTGATGTGTGGAATGAAGCTGGACTTGCTGCCAGAGATTTGTCTGTTTGCAGGAGATTAGAACTCGCTTCTACTTTCACTCGTGAGAGCGATCATCGAGCTTTGTGCGCTCAACCTCGGAGACTTGGGAAAAGCGTGACAACCAAAGACGCACAGAAAGGAGAGATCGGGTCGACGAGGAGTTATGGAGGCATAGGAGTGCTAGAGTTCATAAGGTGTGGTCATAGACGGAATAGCCTTAGACGGACACTGGTTCTAGAAGAAGGTGGCGCAAGTAATTGCTTCGCCTCAGAAGGACTTGATAAGACTGGAAGTGAAAAGCATAGAACGGACAACGTCAAGCAAGCTGCGGTTCTTACGCTATCGTATAACATATTTTTCTGTCTAAGAATGCACGAGGTATATGGCTGTGTAGAGGTAGGTGACTTGAACAGGTTGGTTCTGAACCTTGATCCTTCAACCCTAATGCTCTCTATCTACTCTTCTCGGACAAGTGACATTGTATCTCTCGACTCAAGATTAAAGGTTGCTACGGTCCAATGATACGTATAAGTTGTACAAATTTATGTCACATACAAATCCTTTTGTACTCTACCTGAAATACTCAGCTCTGTACTATCTGCATGCAAGTAACTCTAAATCACTAGAAGCATGATTTAACAACTTCTCAGCGACGCTAGCTACCCATCAGTTTGACCGTCACAACTCTATTTGATACGACCGAAAGATACTATAAGATCGCTCGACCGACTTGATCGAATCTAGATACAACTTGCTGTACACCTTGGCCTACCAAGCATTCGAGTAAGGTAAAGCATGCATGCTCCAAGACACTATTCAGATCTCAATATAGCACCAACGGCGGCAGTACCTGGCGTCTCCGAGCACCCAAACAATGACTTAAGACTCATGGCGACTCCGTTCTCCTTCATCACCAAGAGCTGAGATCACCCCCACACCTTCCAATATTTTAACCAGATGCGGGAAGATTACTTCACTGATGTACATTGGAGAAGAGTAACTGTTCTAAGGCCACCTCGAAGATATCCACCACGCCACCGCGTCAGGATCGATGTTTCTTTCTTCTTATTGCCTAAACCTCACAGCCAGTAAAATGCTCCTAATATGTATGCTCCTTCAAAAGATGATTATAAACCTGGAGCTGGGTAGACCTGTTACTCAATATGCTTGGAACAGCGAGCTCGAATGCGCAGCGAAGCTCAAAATCGTTGGACGATTTCTCCACCATAGCACTTAATAGGTCATCTCAAGTTACAGACAACTACACAGGCTGAGACCTTTGGCTGTAAAACTCCATTATCTCTTTACTCTAAAGATCTTCAACTACTATATTTCTTTCCAAAAACTCAAAATCCACGAAAGATCGATGTGCTAGTCTACAAGAGCTGAGATATATATGGCTATAGCGACCAGAGTAAGGGCTACCGTCACCAAAGAAAATATGACGGTCATACTTTCACCTCTCGTGATGTTATCTTCGATGAGTCTTCTTCGACTCTCCCTCCCACATCTGCCTCCTCTGCTGATCTCCCACTCACTCAAGCGTCTCCTGAGGTCGACGTCCATTTTTATCATACTGTGCCTGCCCCTTCTGCTGGCCCAGCTTATGTTCCGTCCGTCTCTCCCGGTTTCTCTTTAGTGGGAGTTCCTCTGCCATCTCTTGCCGATCCAGATCCAACCCAATCCGTTGGTCTTGGATCTAGAGGAGGAGTCTCTAGCAGTCATGGCCCTGGCAGGGGAATCACCAGCAGTACTTAGTCCAGTGAGAGTAGTCGTCCTCCACCTTCCCACTCCTCTAGCCATACACACAATCACTCTTTCTCTGCAGAGAACTTGAGTCCGCGCCATCCTTACCTTCGGCGCACAGCACCACGCTCATCACGAGTTTCTGGTCCTATCCACAGCGAGTCCTCCCTTCCTCCTTTGGATTTCTCAGCACCGTCTCCATTTGATACGATCAACTCGACATTCAGTTCCTCCACAACGGAACCCAGATGAAGGCTATGACCCTTCATCGCTGATCCCGAAGTCTCGGAAGAACACCAAGCGTGCATTGATGATAACTCTCAAATGAAACCAATGAAGCCAATGGAACCTGTTTCTTACACAGAAACAATATCTTCTCTTGATGTCGATGAGTGGAGAAGAGCAATAGAGGAGGAGTTAGATTCTCACGAATCTAACGGTACTTGGAAGCTCACCGACTTGCCACAAGGACGCCGACCGATAACATGTAAGTGGACCTTGGTTAAAACTTAATACTGATGGGTCAATTGCTCGTTATAAGACGAGACTAGTGGCTCGTGGTTTCACCCAGATCTACGGGTTGGATAACACAGAAGTCAGTAGCCCTGTCAAGTACAGAGGCAGAATACGTAGCTCTTAGTACGAGCTGTTAAGAGATAATCTGGTTACGTCAGCTCCTGACTGACGTCGGATTGCATGACAAGGAGCCCACTGTTTCATATTGTGACAACCAAAGTGCAATGGCCTTGTCAACACTAACAAGTTCCATGACCGTACGAAGCACATTGACATTCGATATCACTTCATCAAAGATCACGTCGCTAGAAAAGTTATAGAAGTTAGATATTGTCCTACTGAGGACATGGTTGCAGATATTTTGACAAAGAGCTTACCAGATCCCAAGTTGGATTATCTACTGCCAAAGCTAGGAATGTTTTCTAGTTAATAATATTTTTATCCGAACTGTTACTAAGTGGGAGTGTTAGAATACTGTACAAGTATGAAACCCCTTTTCCAGTAACTAGTTCAAGATATTAGGTGGTGACCTTTCGTAAGGTCACCAAAGTCAAGACCAAGAGTATATTATCCAGGCCCAAGGCCATTGTACATTATTGAGTAATCTATTTACTTGGTTCTGCTCACAGTCTCTTGAGGAGCTCTCTCACACTCTCATACTGTCCTTATGCCGTGACTTAGAGTTTTGCCTTAGTCTATTCTACCAGTAGTTCACTTCCAACAGCTCCAACGTCCTTCTGTTTGGCATCGTCTGGCAAAGAGTTCAATCAACATTGTTATATGTGGGAATCGCTCCAATTCTGAGAGCTTTTCCACGTAAAACACGGCAATGCGAAGCTTCTTGCCGCTTACCACCTGAATCAGCATTCACGCATGCAGAGTGAATTGCTCATACATGTATGAGCAATTCACACACCTCCACACCCCTCGCAGTTAGAAAGTGACCGTGAACTCGGAGGAAAAGCTAGAGCTGTGATCATGAATATTGTCCTCTGCGCGTAATTGGTTCACAACTCTTTCTCAGTGGAAAAGGAGTCGATCCCTCACAGTGATAAGATCCACGCGTATTTTTTCACGAGTTTCTGCGGAGAACAACAGAATTCGGAGGGCCGAAACTTTACGCGTTCTAGATCTTGATGCACACATATTGTGGAATTCGAACCATTAGGTCGTCTTTATGTGCATGAACAACGTAACCGCAGCTCTAGCTTCCACGCGTATGGGGAGTAAATGTTTCAGATATGACATATTCTAAAGTCTGTCTCATTGGTATCAGTTAGAACTTTTGCTCTACAATCGTATATATTAGGGGGTGTCAAAGTTCAGAAGAAAGATTCTTCAACGGCTGAGAGATAATCGGACGTAAAATTGTCATTGGTAAGTTTGTATATAACCGCGGTTCATTCTAGATCGCACCTGAGATTGAACATCAAGATTTTATCATTGATATTTTTCCTTATGACCCATACTGATGTGAGCGTAAGGTTCAATGAGTACTGCTGAGTTTTGATCATGAAAAGTGCTATCATTTTGACTACTCGTTCTGCGCTACATATCCCTCCGACAGGAGGGTAGGCAATTGCTACGAAGTACGAAGCTTACAATGGTCCTCTTAATTTTGAACTATCACATCCAGTCAAGATCATGACACTGTCAGGATCTAACCTTGGAACGAATTCAGCAGATGAAGGTGTTGTATTTGAACGAAAGGAGAGCTTCTATCCGCGTTTTCCTTTAGGCTTCTCCATGATGTCTTAAGGAAAACAAATAAAGAAACGGAGCGAATAAGAAAACGAACGTCCCTGGATAGAGTTGCGGAACGGTTCATGTCTTTTACTGAATCCTTGAGGACATGCAAACCTCGATTCCATGCTCATGCAGGGTATCAAATTTCCAGCTCAAAATCTTCGTTGGTTTCCTCTACGAGGAGCGCTAGGCTAAGCACCGACTGAATCAAGAAGCAGATGGAATCCTGTTAGTGACGCACAAAGACGTGCGGTATATCATTATGATATTCCTTTTACCCGACTCGATGCAGTATTTTGTGTCTCAGTCCCAGCGTGTATCACTCAACTATAATGAGATCTAAGTAGCATTCCTTCAATCTGGTCTCTGTTCTCCTCGGACCTTCCTTCTATAGACCATCTGATTCAGACAGTAATTATATATAAAATTAAGCAGCATTGACCGTTGATGATGATTACGTTCTAATAGACATTAGAATCTGGTACCGGTAAGATCAAGATTTTCTCAGAATCCTCAGAGAGTTTTATATATTTCTTACATGTTTGACAGCTGAGGGTAGTCTGCTTGAAAAATGCTACTAGCTGGTGCTTTGCTCTATTGGTTAGAACAACAGTTTCCTCTGGCTCGTGTATGTGTTTAATTGTCGTATCTACTACAAGTTGGATTTGGCTACGCCAATCCCGGTCCATATACTGAAGGGTCTGATGCGAATGCAGAATTCGAATCAGATGCATAACCCAGAGTTGGATGTTGAGATCAGGGAACTGTAATCATTCATGAGAAAAGGCAACCATAGCCTAAGCTTGAACTGAAGAGAGGTGGAGAGAGTCTGAAAATCACACAAGAGAATGAGTCGAGGTTCATCAGTTCCTCTTTACTAATATGAGAGAGAAAAACACAAGGAAGGGGTAAACTGGGGTTGGATCCTCAAACCCTAAACTAACTAGGTTAGGAATTAGAGCAAATTACGACTACAGTGTATACTTAGCTTGCACAGTCTTTAACACTCTCCCTCAAGCTAGAATCTATATCTTTAATACCTAGACACAATTTGAAATACTCAAATTTGTCTCTAGGTAAGGCCTTGATGAAAATATCAACAACTTGCTCATCAGTAGGAAGATACCTAAGATCAATCTCTCCAACCAACACTTTCTCCCTGATGAAGTGATAATGGACCTCTATATGTTTGGTCATAGCATGGAAAATACGATTAGAAGCAAGTTTAATGCTGCTGATGTTGTCGGTGTGCAAAATAACTGGATCAGAAAATGTGACACCCACATCATCCAAAAGAGTGCGAAACCAACCAGATTCACATGTAGCATTGGTGGCACCTCTATATTCTGTTTCTGTAGAAGACAAAGCAACTATTTGTTGCTTTTTCGTTTGCCAACTAACCGCAGAATCTCCAAAGCAGAAAATGAAACCTGACGTAGATCTCCTGTCATGAGTACTTCCAGCCCAATCTGCATCAGTAAAGCCTTGTAACACAAGAGGCTTACCAGAAGGAAAGTAAAGTCCAAACTGAAGTGTAAACTTCACATACCGTAGAATCCGTCGAACTGCATCAAGGTGTGGCTTCCTTGGATCCTGTACGTACTGGCTGACTAAGCCAACAGCATAAGATAAATCTGGCCTAGTTATAGTAAGGTAGATCATGCTACCTATGATCTGTCGATACATGAAGGGATCTGCTAGTAACTCACCATTTTCTGCATTTAGCTTAACACTAGCAGCAAGAGGGATAGAGATTGGTTTAGAGGCAATCATCTCGAACTTCTCCAACATGTTTAGACAATATTTTCTCTGCAGCAGCCATAATGCAACACCATTCTTGACAAACTCAATGCCCAAGAAGTACTTGAGTTGTTGGAGATCCTTCATGTCAAACTCTCCCTTCAGCTGATATTTCACCCGTTGGATGAGATGCTCACAACTCCCAGTGAGGATCAAATCATCAATATAGATGATCAGTAGTACAAATTCTTGGCTTGAATGCAAAGAATACAGCGAAGAGTCCGAACTGCACACAGTAAAGCCAAGAGATAACAAGAATGAATTGATCTTGACATTCCAAGCTCTAGGAGCTTGCTTAAGTCCATATAAGGACTTCTTGAGTCTACAGACTCTCTCCAGATACTTGGAATCCTCATATCCAGGGGGTTGCACCATGTAGACCTCTTCTTCCAAATCCCCATTAAGAAAAGCGTTGTTGAAGTCCATCTGATGAAGATGCCACCCTCTACTTGTAGCCAATGCCACAACTGTACGAATAGAAGCCATACCTCCTCAAGAGAATTCGGTTCTTGTACATCTTGTACGACATTCACCATGTATGCATGATGTTTTGCAAAAAATCCTTCACACGGAAAACGTTGTACAGGGTACTTGACTCTACTGGAACTAGCAGATCAGTCATCTGAGCTGAAGGAGTAGTCTCAACTCTAAAAGACTGAGATGAAGTGATAACGTGATCATCTATTAGAGACAAAGATTGTGCAGGACGTTGTTGATCTGCCATCTGTTGTAATACAGGATGAGAGCTAGTGGATTGAGTAGGTGGTGCAATAACCTGTCCAGACCAAGGAGTTCTCACAGGATTGAAGCAGTAGAGCGTAGTAGATTGTGAAGTAGGTGCTATTGGTTGTATAACAGACACAACAGGTTCTACATCGGTGGATGTAGACTTGAACCAGGACTTGGTTTCATCAAAGACAACATCTTTGCTTACATACAAGGTATTCGAAATGGGATCATAACACCTATAGTCCTTTCGGTCTGAAGCATAATCTAAAAACACACACTTCTAAGCTTTCGGATCCAACTTACTACGCCTTTCACCTGGTATATGAACAAAACAGACACTCCCAAATATCCTTAGGGAAGCGATATCCGGCTATTGATTGTATAGTACCTCAAATGGTGTCTTCTTATGAACTGCTGCAGTTGGAGATCTGTTCATGAGATAAACAATAGTGAATACAACTTCTGCCCAGTAATACTTAGGCATAGCTTTCTCATTGAGCAAAGCTCTAGCGCATTCAGCAATATGTCTGTTCTTGCGCTCAGCAACTCCATTTTGCTGAGGGCTGTAGCTGCATGTGACTTCTCTCTTTATGTCATGTTGTTGCAAAAAGGTATCAAACTGGCCGGAAATGAACTCGCCTCTTCCATCAGAACGTAGACGAAGGATGCTATGCTTGAACTACTTCTCTACTAGGCTCTTAAACGACTGAAACACAACAAAGACATCTGACTTGACCTTCAAGAAGTAGACCCAAGTGAATCTCGAACAATCGTCAATGAATGAGACGAAGTACTGAGAACCTTGCATACTCGCTTGAGAAGCTGTCCAAACATCTGTGTGAATAAGCTCTAACACAGTAGAAGCTCTAGTGCCCTTATGAGAGAAGGGTTGCCTAGCCTGCTTACCAAACTGACAAGCTTCACAAACCTCTACAGGAATAGCATCTGTGAATTTCGGAATACCTACAACTAGATTAGAAGTAGGCAAAGCCTTAAGGCGTGGGAAGTTCATATGTCAGAATCTCTTATGCCTTAACTGTAAAGTCAAAATCTGAGAACCGTCTATCAACATGACAGTCTCAGTTGCTGATATAGTTGTATCTAACTTGAAGAGCCTACCAATCTTAGTTCCTTTGGCCACTACAATGTGGTCTTCAGTTTGAACAAAACAACCATGCTTGTTGAATCTAACCTCATAACCTTGTTCAACAATCTGACCTACTGAGACCAAATTCTTGGTTATGGTAGGAACATACAGAACATCTCCTAAAGCTGAGATTTTCGAGGATGAAACAGAGATAGGTACAGTATCGAGATGAGTAATCGGATGTTGAGTACCATCACCAGTGTAGACATTTGCTGGAGTCTTCATAGGATCTTTGCTACTGAACCATTCTCCTTGTGCAGTCATGTGATTTGAGCAACCGGAGTCTATGTACCAACTTTCAGCAGATTTGGTCATAACACCCATAACATGCTCCCATCCGAATGGTTAACATACTACCATCTGAATGAGAGTCCTCCATGGAAGCAAAGTTCGAATTTTGAGGTTGCTTACCAGCCTTGATGTCATTCTGCTTCTTGAAGCAATTCTTCGCAAGGTGACCCGCCTTGTTGCAGTAGTTGCAAGAATGAGTGTATGCAAAACCTTTGTTTTGGGTATATTGTTGTTGTTGACCTCGTCCAACAGAGTGGCTTCTTCCTCTACCTCTGCCTCGACCCTTGCCTCTGCCCCTACCAGCGAATAGGGCTTGCTCTGGAGTCGAATTTGGACCAGCTGCACTCAATAGCCTCATTTCTTCTGATACTAGCATAGGCACTAGTTCTTCAAATGTGGGATAAGTATCCTTGACAGCAATAGAAGTTTTGAAGGCCTTGTATTCCCTACCAAGTCCTTGAATGGTATGGAGAATGAGATCATCATCTTCGACTTTCACACCAATGCTGCTCAGTTGTTCGACTAGACCTCTGATCAGGTAGACATAATCTGTAATTGTCGAAGTACCTTTCTTGACCTCCAGAAACTACTGCTTCAGTTGCAACTTACGTGCTTTGGTTGATGTCTGGAACACATCCGCCAAAGCATCCCAAAGTTCCTTCGGAGTGTCAACTGTCTGTATGTAAACAAACATCTGAGGCGAAACACACAACGATCTGTAGTGCACAGCTTGTTGAGCACGTCTGTTCCATTCAGCAACAATCGGATCTCCAGCATCCTCAGGTGGTTCGTTGTCAGTGCCTGTGACAAGACCATGGAGTCCCTGCCCCTTGAGAAAGACAGTAATTCGATACTTTCATATCGAGTAGTTGTTCTTGCCAAGAGGTTCACCTGTGATGCCTGAGAATATGTCTATCCTGCCACTCATGACGCTATATACGACAGACGTCAAATTCGTGAACAAACTCAGAATGAATCGAGAAAAGTGACAATGGAAAGATAGCGAAGAAAGATTCCACAAATGAAATATAACTCCAGCTGCTAAGTTTGTCCACGATCGTCAGAATGGCCAAAATCGATCGTTAAGGCCTTCAAAACAGCGATCAAAGTCATGTTGACCTAAACGGCAAAAATAGAAACTTCTGCATACGACCTCTGATTGAGAGAAAAAAATTTCTCTCGATAGCTGACGGCGATTCTATCACTTTCCATCTGTTTTAAGATGCTAAAACAGAGTGGAAGACCTCCAAAATCACCTTTCTGTGTTTAGAGTTTCACTCCACATTGGTAGGTTCGACCTTGCTGAAAATCGAAGATGTCAGAAAACCTTGTCACCTCGCTTTCACATTCTCGACCTCAAAACACTCTCATCTGTCCTCTCCTGCTCTGATACCATGTTGAGATCAGGGAACTGTAATCACTCATGAGACAAGACAGCCATAGCCTAAGCTTGAACTGAAGAGAGATGGAGAGAGTCTGAAAATCACACAAGAGAATGAGTAGAGGATCATCAGTCGCTCTTTACTATTATGAGAAAGAAAAACACAAGAAAGGGGTAAACTGGGGTTGGGTCCCCAAACCCTAAACTAACTAGGTTAGGAATTAGAGCAAACTACGATTAAAGTGCATAGTTAGGAATTAGAGCAAACTACGATTAAAGTGCATAGTTAGCTTGCACAGTCTTTAACATTGGATTCATTAAAAAACACAGTTACTGAGATTTATGTTGAAGTTCAACATCTTTTTCATGGAGCCACTCTTTACTTTGTGTCACACGTACGAACCACACCATTAGTTTGCGTCACACGAACCTCGACAAAGATTAACTAACGTCCTACCCACTTACAGAAACAAGTGCTAGCTCCTCATTAGCTACAAAGATGGAAACGCGTCCAGCAACTCCACAAATTGACCAAGGAAACTGAAACGCGGCGTCTTGCCTTGCTGAAGATGTATTGAAGCTTCCTCGACATGGAACAAGAACTTCAAAGCCATGACTGAAACGAACCCTGTGAAGAGGGAGAGTATGGTGCAAGCTACCGAGCTCATGACGCGGTGCCGCAAGAATATTCTGCCAGTGACACGTCTAAGTGATGCCACAAATTAAACGCCTGATGAAGTGCTCACTGCCACTGAACGTTAATTAGAGTTTGGGAAAGGTGATAGAGTACGTACACATAAACAACATTTATGCACTTACTGTAGGAACGTTAACTTCGTCAGCATAACGTCATCCATGAGGTCGAAACTCGGGTCAGTTCACCGTACCTAATTTGAACATGATCATGTGAATGAAGACTCGGTTTGAAACTAGGAAATGGTGTACTTTCTACAGTTTCCAAAGTTTTTCTACTTTCTACTCCGGCCGGCCTTGTAACCTGCAATTGCAACACTATGGCCAGATCTAGGACTTCAAGTACTTTCCAGTTGGGATCTAGATATAGAAAATCTAGGCCAAAGTTGTGATAGACTCAAACGCCTGCAGAAAGATTACACGGATGATCATCGTCAAGGGTCCTGTGTATCTTATAGTTCTATGGCGGGGCAATAAAATCTATAAGCATGCATGAACTCCACACTGAAGAAACATTGAAGCTCTATCACCTTTCATTTACAGGAACTGTTGTTAGGTAGTCCGGGCCTGTGGACCATAGCGAATTACTGAACGGATTGCACTTTATAATTAGCGCTCAAGGTCTGGAATTAGATAGGGGGTCTGCAAGATCCATATATAACACGTCGGATCCCTTGACGAGAAGTTCACAAGTGCGACTCGTTCGATGGTCTTGAAGTTCTGATCTGTACAACGGAGCTTTGAACAACACGTACAGAATCCATTCAACCGGGTTCATCGGACTCGAATTTAAGGATCTCGTCGACGACACCTAACCTGGACTCCACTCGCTGAGTTACTTATATATATACCCTCAAGTATGTATACACTAGCGCTAAGCATGCATGACCATGATTTGGGACCGAATGGATCCCGGATAAAGAGGTAACTGGCAGAAAGTCACATAGATCAATTCGAAATCGTCAAGGGTTTGAGTGGCGGTAAAACCTACTGATAAAGTTTAAGCATATTCAACATTAAGGTCATATTCATCATCGACACGATTGTGCTTGACTGCACTTTGTTCCGTGTTGAACTAGACTAAGTGCAGCTAGCATCGGATATATATGCACAAAGGAGAACACAGGTATCCTGTCCATGGGTAATGAAAATTGGACTCCGGAGCAGCGCTAGCTTCCGTTACCTCTGAGTGTTGCATTGATGAGCTCGAGGTTATGATGCAAGTTTCGCGAAAGATTTGTCCATGACAACACAAAGGACAGGAACTGGTGATCATGCTGCCAAGCATCCCCGACCTGTTCAGAACCGAAGTCCTCAAAAGATTTCGGGTAAAATACCAGCCCACATTGTTGAACTTTACGCTCGTCTTCTGTAGATCTCCCTGTGTTTGTACTCCTTCGATGCTATTATCTGCACACTGAAACATACCACAGCGGATAGTAGAGGAAAGTCGGAAACTGCACTTAACTGCACATCACGAAAGACTATTATGATCATGAGAGTCACCTTGAGCTTACACACTGCGTGGTATCAGAAGGTTTTATTAAGAGGTTTTATCATCATATCCCGAGAGTGTGTGCGCGTTGGGTATTTGTATTAACACACAGTAAGATCGACTCAACAGCGAACGCGCTCAATGTATTATTAACTTGCTGTTTATTCAAGTAACATTCGAATTGATATTAGTGACTAACAGGTCTATACGCGGTATCACCGTCTGTCGAATTTGAAATCTAGCCGCGCGTAAGTTACAAGCAAGAAAGGCTACAGTCATAAAGAGTGCTAGAGTGCACCTCAACGTTGATTTGGATTCTCTAACACACATCTACTGATCCACTTACTACTTGTGACAAGTTAACTTACAGAACTGATATGGTATTACGAGACTCTTTGCTCATGAACCAAGTGAACAACGGTTAACGTTAAAAACGGATAAGTTGTGAGTAGGACTGCCTTTGCTGAAGTGTATCGTGTATTTCGGTTACCGAGCACCTCCAGCGTACCAAGTTACTCAAGACACATGCAATTTCTGGCAGAAGATCTACACTCGAACGAACTCTTGAACAAAGATGCTCTTTCGAGATCGAGATTTAATTGCAAACGGAATTCGAACGTTCACCTTCGAATTCGTCAAATGTTTCTGGACATTGTGCTGGAGACTGCGCCAAGCAAGGCAGATACCTGGTTGTAAGCCTCATGATCACACAGTGACTTCCTTCCAATTGCAATATATGCATTCCTCCATCTTGCATTCTTCCATTCAAGGAGCCTGCGCATGCAGGTTGCTAGCTTGCAGTTGTGACTAACTACATTCTCGCATATGAAACCTGGAGTTCAAAGTTGGGACATATATGATTCTGGTGGTGCTCCTCGCATTCCTCAGGTTTGAATGGAGATATGACATCGACGGACATTAAAAGCTTCCAAATAAAACTATCCAAATAAAGGCAGCTATAAATTACCCCGTCAAATAATCACCAAGTCATCACCAACACATCAGGTTGACGAAATTCTCACGACCAAGGATCTTAAAACTCGATGCATATGTTCGATAGCGAAACTTTTGTCTGATATCATATATATATTCAGAAAATGTACAGGAGATGAAGTCCATCTTGCGCACGATGAACCAGATTTGTTGGATGATCAAGCCATGGCCAGCACTAGTTCTGATACGGCATATCCAGTGATATACACATGCCTAGCTACAACTAGCGCCGAAAGTATATCTTTCCCTCAAGATCTGCAAGGCTTTGCGCATGCTTGTTTGTATATATGCTTGCAGGGATCCGTGAGGGCGTCTGCAGCTGTGTATGCATGAAGGTGTGTCAAGCTGCTGAACATTCCGTGGAAGCTGGAGTGTAGCTTGAATCCAGAAGCGGGTTTGAAGTGCGGTCAGTTAGCGGCGCCATGCATCCAGAAAGGAATGGAGTCGGAGTACTCGAAGGTTTTCACACCTCTGGCTTCCTGGAAAACAAATTGGGAGAGGGAATTACCGTTCAGGATTGAGAATTGCAGCTAATACACGTGAAGGTACGTGGTCAAATTGAATCCCACCAAACTTAGAAAGCGAAGAACGTAAATTTGTATTCGAGCTGTCTGCAAGTTCGATTCTGATCGCTTGTATGCATCATCACCAAAACTATGACCGTACCTTCTCAATGTCATCCATCTTCGTAGCTAACGTAGATATAAGTCCGCCTCACGTCTCAGCTCGTTTGCAAATTAGATCTGAATTGGTGGATGATCAACTAGTACTGTAGTTCGATACTGATCAGGTTACCGCAGGTGGATATCAGTACGAGTAGGAACAGCGGTTTGAATACAGCCTCCTTTAGCTCAGAACTCTCTCTCTCTCTCTCTCTCTCTCTCTCTCTCTCTCTCTCTCTCTCTCTCTCTCTCTCTCTCTCTCTCTCTCTCTCTCTCTCTCTCTACGTTCACGATGAGGGTGTGTATTTGAGATCTGCGTCCGTCAGTGTGGTTTCTCTCTCTCTCTCTCTCTACGTTCACGATGAGGGTGTGTATTTGAGATCTGCGTCCGTCAGTGTGGTTTCTCTCTCTCTCTCTCTCTCTCTCTCTCTCTCTCTCTCTCTCTCTCTACGTTCACGATGAGGGTGTGTATTTGAGATCTGCGTCCGTCAGTGTGGTTCTGAAAATCTGTTCTCACGTCGATCTATATATACACGAGTAGTCGCGGCATGTTTACTGTTTGCTGTTAGAGGTTGTCAACCATGCCACGGCTGCGTCCACACACTGTCAGCCTCCCCTTTGCATTCACTAGGTCTTCACTAGTCGAACAGAGAGAGTCCACGCTGTTTGGTTGAAAAAGGTAGTCAATGGATGTAAAACTACAATGAATCTCCCATATGGCGTTACAGTGGAGTCCTTTGCTCATGGATTTTGAAAATGCAAAGTTCGACTTCCCTCAGTCAGTGACTCAGTCGCTCTCTCTCTTATCTCTACATATTTTATGACTGCTTGACTTTCTTTTCACAAATTTATGCATCATGAGTGGTCCAAACCTAGACATTGATTTACATAAATAAGATCGATGATTTATCAGATATAAGCCAGTTTTGAGTAAAAATACAAGAGAAGAAGGCATAAGTGGTTTATGGTTTTACTAACAGGAATCTCTTAAGACGTTTCGTTATGGAACCCTTCGGAAAACCTAACGGAGTTCTTCGTGTTTCTGGAGAATTTCCTCCGTGTGCGAGCAGTTTTGATCTTGGATGAATACTGAACTTCTCTCTAGGATCAACTGTTTTGTTCCGAGTCTCTTCTCTGAGCCTTAAACCACCAGTCTCAGTATTTTCCCACCGCTAAACCGTTTAGTCACCTACTTTAGTGGTTTAGCAGAGGTCAGAGGTTTCGTTAATGCGCATGGGTGTCGTTCATTTGTTGTCCAATTCTCTTCATCTATGGATCAATAGAAATAAATACTGAATACTGTCCAAATCAGCCATTGAAGTCACATATGGAACATCCAACGGCCACCATCTGAGACGAAACAAAGACAAAAAAAGAAAGAGAAAGAAAAACCAATAAATAAAAGCATTCACCTCTTGAATTTGAAATCTATAGAATCATAAGATTGCATATTAGAATTACCTTAAATTTCATAAACATTGAGGTCTTTGTAAATGGTCAGATTGTTGTCGTGAGGAGATCTTTCTTGAGGAGTACGTACCTTATGATTGTGATTGATGGTGAGATCAATCAAAAGAAAAACAGGCTCCTGACTAAGGTCAAAACTCAAATTTGATCTCTTGCATCAACGTGCAACCAAATCAAATCAGACCCAATCTGTGCAAATAAGCTTTCCCAAGACCCAAGAACTTTATTCACGTCTCAAGTTTTAACATCAAGGTCATCAACGATCAGAATCTTCCCCTCTATCTCTTGCGCACGCCTCCTTCTCTCTCATTGAGGTTCTCTATAATGTCTCCGGGACTGTAGCCGCACGTCGATTTATCTAAAACTCAAACCCTTTGCTAAGCAGCCCTAGCCAAGCTAACCCTTTGTTAAATAAAAATTTCTCAACCTTCGATGCCATCTTGATGCAACTCAGATTATGAGCTAAACCACGATTTTAGAGCCTAAGTCACAACTACAAGACCACCCTACGAGGCTTACATCCCTCCCATAGTTGTATCAAGTATCTCTCAACTCATAATCTCGGTTGCATGCGGAGGCTTAGACAAGAGAGCCCACGTTTAAGGAGGATATCAATCCTCTGCCTCTAGATGTGCAAGACGTAGCCACACCCAACATAGACTTCCATCCAAGAGACCAACACGCTGAGATAAGAAACATGAGTTTGACCCAAAGACATCATTTTTTTAGGTGGACTTCTTTTTTCCTAAGGTGGCTCTTGTTTCAGTTTAATACAGTAAAGAAACTTGTACACATACTTACAAAACTCACTCTTATCTCCTTTGCTAGCTTTTTTGGTGCTGCCTTCTTTATATATCTTTGTTTATAGTAATGAAAGATTATAACTATACTACCCAAGAACACGAACCTGATGATGTCGTCAGATAATGAATCCAAGTCACCATCAAAAAATGACAGAGTTTTTTCTTTTGTCACTTCTTTAATCTAGAAATGATGCAAACATCTACGTATAACTTTATTCCGTATAAATGAAAACACATGCCTACTCTAAGCAAGAAGAGCTTCCACTTGGTACCTTCATGACTTCTTAATCATTCTTTGCAATATAAGCTAGGGGGCAGCTTGTCTAGCTCAGCCCTAGCTTAGCATCTGCCCAGCTTAACAAGCTCTAGGGTAGCTTCCCTTACAACTACGTACACACTAGAAGAAAAATCCTTCGGTTACTAATTTTCATGGTACAAACTCTCATACAACATGACATTCACCCCCTCCAAACATGCACATCCTCTAGCATGTGCTAATCTGACATTGATCCTCGTATTTCTCCAAGTCGTCTTCATTCTCCTCAACTACCTCAGATAAAAGGTCCTCATTTGCACTTGTGGTTTATCCTGACCTTAAGAACTCGACTTGCTCCACTGTTTGTCTCCTCTTTTTGAACAACTTTACTCGTTTCTCAGCAATAGGAAGCATTAAAGACACACCATCTAGCTCTTGCAAGGAATAATTAGCATTCTGATGCACATCCAAAATAATGTATGGACCAAACCATCTCCTAAAATCCTTTCGAACTGTAGAGTGCTAGTTCTCTAACGTATTGTCATATATCAACAACCAGTCCCTAACTTGTATTAGTTTCGATCGAAGTCTATGAGTCTTGTCAAACTCTCTTTATTTTCAAGTCGAGCCTCTTTCAGCTTTTGTTGTGCTTATGCAAGATCCTCTTCTCTACGTTCTAACTGTTGATGCATAGTGAGAAAAGCTGTACTTGATCCATATTATCTTCTTAAGCAAAAATAGCCCAAGTAGGTAAATCTTTTTCTGCTTGCATCATCGGCTTCTGTCCCAACATTAATTCAACAAGCATGTATCCTGTAGTAGAACAGTGAGCTGCCCTATCAGATCACAAAGTAAAAAGGAGTAATCTAGGTCACTCTCTATGTCTACGGTCACATTTTTTCACCAAAGCTTGAACAATCGATGAATGTCCACGTTCGCTCTTGTCAATTTCCTCTAGATTCATTACAGTAGTAAGCTTGAGCTTCACATCATATCGAGCAAAAAAACTCCTTCATTTCTACATCACGTTATTCTCCTCTATCTGCTCGTAGTCTTCTTATAGATCCATATCTACAAACAATGTCTTCAAGCAAAAATCTACATATATCTTTCGTGGTCTTCGTCCTCAGTGCTCGTCCTTCTACAAAGTTGAAGAGATCCTCATGACCCAAAACCAAATAGCGCATCTCCATAACCCCAGAGGTATTATCACCAAGTCGAGAATCCACTAGAAGTGAATGCAAGGCGGATAAGTTGATACAAGATAATGACAATATCGCATCTTTGAGTAAAACTGACAATGCAAGCAAAAACTGACGTAGTTCACCACATCTCGATATAGATCTTTCCACCAATATCTTTCTTTCAACTTGACGTAAGTAGTTCAAATCCCTCTGTCCAGCCACAAGATATCATTGAACTCTTTCATTAATTGATGTTTAGTCTGCAGATCGTCCACTACTTGTATGAACATCCCATTTCTCCTCTGTGACTGTCTTCAAAGATATTCATCGCGTAAAAGATAGTTGTATGCTTGTTTCTTTATCTCTTTGAACTCAACTTCGCTCCACCCCTCTTGCCTCTCCAACGAACTCTGATAATACCTTATGTGACGAAGTCTAACTATGTAAAGCTCTTCTCTAAACAACAACGGCTATGAGTTTGTAACTTGTCGATCAACTTGACACCGAACATCTTTTCTTTCTTCTTCCTCAACTTCTGAAAACATATCATCCTCGTCTATATAACAAGCCCTTGACAACATATCTACTACTACATTCTCCTTACCTTTTATATGCTTCAGCTCTGGATTCAAGCTCCTGATGTAGGCAACCAACGCAACATTGCTATGTCTGGCGTGTTATGGTTGGATATCATGCTAAGCAGATGTAGACAATCTGTCTCTAAAATAACATGAGCACCAATCAAAATCTCACGATCTATCTTCTCACGGTGACTACACCCTCACAACTCACGCTTCACTTGAGGATAATCTTGTTGCTTGTTCGTCAAGATTCTAGCTTCAAACCTAGAGGTAAACCGTACACCACTCGCATCATCTTGACCTATCAGCCCAACCAATCATCTTTGGGCTAGTATCCACTACGACAATGACAGATCTTCCACACTCATAGTCTACTTTTTTCAACACAGGTGGAGACTTCAGAGTCTTCTTCAACCTATTCATTGCTTCTTGATGGATTGAAGTCCATACAAACCTCTTACCTTTTCTCAATAATGCATACAAAGGCTCCACAACATGAGATAATGAGGAATAGATCAACGGTAAAATACACAATTTCTTATAAAGCGTCGAACCTCCATGATATTTTTACATTCTGCCATCCTAGCTATTGTGTCGACCTTCTCCGGATTTGTTGTCTTCCAAAAGTACCACATAGATGACCAACCACTAAAATACTTATATACACCAAACTTGGACTTAGCTCTTGACATGGTGAGATGTACCTCCTCCAGACGAGTCAAAACACGCTCCACATCTCCGATATGATCTGCAACAAATCTCCTACATCCATTCGCAAGCACTGCTTCATCCTCGTCTTCAACCGCACGATCTTTTACAAGAGTATCATCTAGAAATGGAATGATAACCTCAGGTGCAAACTCCAGTAATATCTTATGCATCACATTCAACATATTAGCCACCTTGAGGAATAGTACACATCCGCATCAATCCCAAAGACGTATGCATAGTGATCAGATCTCTACTTTCGACAACCAACTGAAACTGGTCATAACCAGAATATAGATCTCCAATCGATAGATAGTTCTCCTTGCAAATGCCTCCCCTATCTCATCAATCACAAGACCCGTCCCAACGTTACGGATGGTCACGTTATTCGTAGGTTGTAGGTCTTGAATGAAATGCAAAGCTCTTGACTTCTTGGGTACAATGAACCACCTGCTAGAGTATGGTCCCATAGACGGCTCAAGTATCCCCATCTGTATTTTCTCTTTCAATAACTCAATGAGTTTAGACAACAAGGCACGAGGAATCAGAATTAGTTTCAGATCGCAAGACACATGAGAGATTGTGAATATAACCACAAGCGCTATTACTTTTGGTCCACACAACCTATCTCTTCTGCTGAAAAAAAATGCTTTATCATGATCCGCTATCATCTTCTCAAATATTGTCTTCTCAACCTTAGTCAAGAAATCACCCCCTCTTATCTGGAGCTCTTTCAATGTCTTCTCAGTAAATTGATGTCATACTTGTCTATGATCATGCAATATGAGCTCAGTGCCTACTAACTGTACTTGTTGTTGCGAGTTAGCATATAGTTGAGTTGCTACCGGTTTCACTTTCTTTAGTACAGATTTGTACTTCGCATGTATTTCTACCTCCTGAGAAAGTGCACACCAACAAACTATTTCCCTTCTCACACTGCTCTGCATTGGATGAAGAAAGAACTGCACACACGTAGCAATCTCTTCATATATCTATCAAGAGCGGATGGAGATCACCATCATACCATCTTTTTCTCTCATCAATCGGCTTACACCGTCCAACCAACTAGGAACTGACTGTACAGACACAAACTTTTCAAACAAGTCAGAAACTACATGTAGAACTCCTGCACGCCACAGCTATGATATATGTTTCATCATCCATTTTTTGTATTTTCTTTCATATCCTCAACTCTTGTAAACTGACTCCACTCATCGCTCTCGAACATCAACAATCCAGACTGCCAACTATGTAGACTACACACATCTCCGAACTCTTGTGCATGTCTTATATTTGATTCCTCCACCTTTTGTACTAACTCAAACGGGATCTTAATAGTAGGTTCTACACCCCGGTCTCTCTACAGGAGTGGATTGCAAAAATCCTACATCTCTTTGTCTGGAAATCTCTAAAGGTTTGTCAATTTTGCTCATGTCTTGAACGAACAGTAAAAAATTCTACTAAATACTTGTAATCGGGACTCTGAACTCTGGCATAATGAGATCCATTATTCATTATCTTTGTCTCCATTCGAACACAACGGTGATGTAAGATTGGCCCAGTATGACAAGATAAGAGGTAGACGATTGTACAAAGAAATGTTGATCAACCTCTACATCTCCGATTCTTACACGCGTATTGAGACAAGCTCTGTATAACTCGCCCTTTTGATTATTTGTAGCACGAAGTATCCAACCATGATTTCTTTCTATTGGTCATTGTCTCTTCTCATACACCTCCTTTGAAATGATGTTGATTTCTGACCCGTGATCCACAAGTGCAGGTACCAGTTCAGAAAACCCTCCAAGTCAAACCTACGTCTCCGTTGTCTCTCTTGCCCAGTGATTCTGTTTGAAATCATTGTTTGTGCTTGACTTATCCTCCTCAATTTTTTCATCTTCATTCTCAACAACAGGATCAGCAATCCATTCTTCATACTTGACATCTCCGAATCTATCAACGTCAATAGCATCCACCACTCCAACCATCTGACTAGTTACTTGCTTTGCCAACATCTGTCTTTTTCTTTTTCATGATATCAGTTATCAACTCATGAAATTCTCTTTTTGCAATACCAAGTACTTCATGAAGAGAAAACTCAACTCTAGCAACTAGAATGCGTTGCTCCAGAACAGTACGCAAGTCTGTTGTTGTTTTGGCGTCCGCAGCAACTTGTTAGCTGGAGCTTTCTCTTTCTCTTGTGTTGTAAACCTCTTCTCCCATACTCTGTCAATAGCAGTAGCCTCTTGTGGTAAATCTTGTACATCTTTTATAAGATCTACTGTAGGTGGTGGAACTGTAGAGGTAGAAGATACATCCTCTGTAATAAGAAACTACCAATTGGTCCCATCTAGATGACGATGGCTCCGGTGCTCTTCTCCTCGTAATTCTTCGACGGTAACTGCCATCAGGTGCTCTTGCATCTAAGTCAAAAGCATCTCATCGTCTTTTGTCTTCCACCATGGCATCTTCTTGCTTCTAAAATGCTAGAACAAAAGTTGCATCTACAGGATCTCTCCATCCAGTAGCTCTCCTAATGCTTTCTACGTTTCTCTTTATCATTTCAACATCTTGCTCAACCATAGTTGGATTAGAACGCACTTCAAGTCTTCTTGTATATACATCTGCTTCTATAGAACATGCGGTCATTGCCGTAGTGTTCACATAAGTAAGTGTTGGAAGCAAAAATATGTGTTCAAAGGCTCCCAATGACGATTATACATGTTGTTCTGATAACTGACCACGTCCTCCTGCAAGACAACCGCTAAGTCTTGGCAATCCCCTCTGAGATGATCTGGACTATCACACCAAATACATCTCTTGGTAAAGAGTCCTCCTACAGATCGAGCACATGGTGCGGTTGATCGCTGATCTCTCTTCAGATCCATCATCTCAACTCTTAAAACTCTCAACTGTTGAGTAAGCTCTTTAATCAAGTTATGGTGATTTTGATTCTCAACAAGACGTTTTCTAGGACCTCTCTATGCTGGAACAGACACTACAAGTGCATGAGGAATCACTACATGTACTTGAGGAGCTATAAGTGGAACTATTGAGACTTGAGGGGTCACTCTCTGTTCCGACAAGATCTTTAGTTCTCTAGCTACTACCATCCTGCCATGACATTGTCTAGCAAGAATAGATATTGCTTCTTCCACTCTCCTCTAGTCATAAGTAACTCCTCTTCTGCTCCACGACCAGCTAGCATGAATTAAAGTCTATCTGGCATAAACTCATCCATAGTCCTCAAGAACAACTCTATCTTCTTAGCATCTAAGGTCAATCTTTCCATATTAGAAAGCTGCAAGTACTTCTTTTCAAACTCACGAATCAACTCATTCAATCTCATGGTATGTCTAGGTTGACGCTCTATCCAATCAAGGAACTTCCTCCTAGTGACTCTCATAATCTTCTTCTAGAAACTCCTCCTTCAATGCACGCTCAAACAGAGTCCATCCTCCTAGATGTCTCCTCTGTAGATTTCTCACTTTCTCTCTCAGTTCATGAACAACAGTCAACTCAAAGCTCAGAATTATCTCAACCTCAAGTGCCATGACCTGTTCCATCTCACTCACATACTCCCGCAAGTACTTAGTAACATCTCTGCCATCAAATCGTCCACATCTACCAACAACGACCTTTATGGATTTCTGCTCAGCTCCCTCAATTGCAAGTTGCTGTTGAATCAGAGCATCCAACGCTTGAAGAATCTAAGTTGTATCAACAGCAGGCTGTGTACTTGTCATTGGAACTATAGAAGGTCCTCCTTGAGAGCCAACGCCATCTTGACCAAGAGTTCTTTGAACAAGAACACCTTGAGCAACAGTAACACCCTGGACGACAGCAGCATGATCCATCTTCCTCACTCAATCTAACCAATTATCCAAATCAATCATTCAAATTGCTCTCAATGAAAGCACTAGATGTCGTGATGAGAGTCTTTCTTGGAGAGGACGGACCTCCTGACTGTGATTGATTGTGAAATCGATCAAAAGAAAAATAGATCGTTGTAAATGATCCAAACAAAAATTTGATCTCTTGCATCCACCAAATCAAATCATACACCCAATCTGTGCAAATAAGCTTTCTCAAGATCCAAGAACCTTATTCAAGTCTCAAATTTTAACATCAAGGTCATCAACGATAAGAATCTTCTCCTCTGTCTCTAGTGTGCGCCTCCTTCTCTCTCATTCTAGTTCTCTTAATGTCTCTCGAATTGAAGCCGCACGTTGATTTATCTAAAACTCAAACCCTCTGCTAAGCAGTCCCTTGCCAAGCTAATCCCTTGTTAAATAAAAATTTCTCAATTATGATTATGAGCTAACCCAGGTTATGAGCTAAGCTTTGATTTAAAAGCCTAGGCCACAACTTCAAGATCACCCCACATGACTTACATCCCTCTCATAGTTGTATCAAGTATCTCCCAACTCATAATCTCGGTTGCATGCGGAGGCTCAGACTAGAGAACTCACGTTTAAGGAGAATACCAGTCCTCCATCCCTAGATGTGCAGGACGTAATCACACACCCAACATAGACTTCCATCCAGGAGACCAACACGTTGAGATAAGAAACATGAGCCAGGAGGATTTGATCCAAGGACCTCTTCTTCCTAGGTGGACGTCCCTTTCACTAAGGTGGCTCTCGTTTTTGTTTAAAACATTAAAGAAACTTGTACACATACTTACAAAACTCACTCTTATATCTTTTGCTAGCTTTTCTGGTGCTACTTTCTCTATACATCTCTGGCTCTAGTAACGAAAGAACCAAAACTATACTACTCAAAAACACGTACCCGATGATGTTAGATAAAGAATCCAAGTCATCACCAGAAAACGATAGAGTTTTTTCTTTTGTCACCTTTTTAATTTATAAATGATGCAAACATCTGCGTATAACCTTATTCCGCATAAATGAAAACACGGGCCTGCTCTTATCAAGAAGAGCTTCCACCTAGTACCTTCACGACTTCTTAGTCGTTCTTTGGAATATAAGCTAAGCGGCAGCTTTTCTAGCTCGGCTCTAGCTTAGCATCTGCCTCGCTTAACAAGCTCTAGGGCAGCTTCCCTTACAGCTATGTACACAACGGAAGAAAAATCCTTCCATTGCTAACTTTCACTATACAAACTCTCATGCAACACGACACCAAGTTATGCTAATCTGGTCCTTGGAAATATTTTACGAGCAGTTGGAAAAGCTTGATGCAAGGGCAGAAGCAATGTACAGGGAGTACCAGAGATTAGTTATGTCAGTTCCGAGGCAAACTGTTGATTTCTGAAAGAGAGAGAAAATGTCACTACTCTCATCTCAAGATGAGGAACAGACGTGGACATCAAAATCCTAGTGGACTTGTGCTAGGTTGTGAACGTTACGAGTATGACTTAATGGCTTGACATGGAAGTCGAGACCGGATGAACGTTAAATAGTTCACTGGAACATTGGGTTATGACATCCAAGAAGAGTCACTTGACTCAAGAATTTAGTGGATATACTCTAGGGGCATGAGGTGATGATTAGACTACTACCAAGATGCATTCTGATCTAGACTTGGACGTCTAAACTTGAGATCGATCTAAAGATCGAGGAATGAGACAACGAGTTAGACCACCGTTCTAAGGTCTAGACCTAGACGGACATTACGAACGATAAGACCACTAGGTCTGCTAGAGGTACCCTTTAGGACCCTAGATTTTATAAGAAGTCTGCTCCATTACTTGCTCATGTTTTAGATACCGATCTAGTCAGGTCTAGGTCGAGACTTAGGGAATGCTGAGCTTGAGAGTTATGGAGACAGTTTGACTTTGATATGGACCAAATGGGATAAAAGTAAGGTGCATAGACTTTAACATGTGATTGTGGTTTGCACGTTCACATTATGAGTTTCGTGACCTACAAAGCAAGAGCTTTCGTTGGCACAACAAAGCAATATGTGCACGAAGATATCACTTTTCGCGCACCTACCGCCTTGTTGCGCCAGCGGAAGCTCTTGCTCAGTAGGTCACAAACTTTACACCGCTAATCTACAAACACACTCACAAGTTAGTGTCCATGCACCACTTACCTTATCTCAGTTTGATCCAGACCGGAGCCGGACCTTCTCCTTAATCATCAAGCTCAGCAGTTCCTAAGTCTCGACCTAGACCCGCTATCGTGTCGGATATTTTGCGTGAAGGATGTCCAGGAAAACGCGAGGTTCCTGGCTGTGGAGATGTTGTGTGCCAAACAGAGACAAGACAGAGAAGAACAACCACGAAAACGAACGCGCAATATATACCACTCCAAATGTATGTACACTGCCGTTTCTTTCTCCTAATAGCACGAAACTGAGGAACATACCAGAGCGGTCTGTAACCTACTTCAGAAGCCCTAAAACAAACCCCTGAATCGCAACCCTAGCCTGAAATCGCCAAAGCGTAGCTCAAAGCAAGAGAAACTTCTCTTTGCTAACAACCAGAGCCACAACAGTATCACGCGATCCAAACCCAAGTCCAAACCACATCCACACACTAGCTCTTGGCTAAAGCTAGCTACCACAAGCCATACACAACCAACTAAGTCCTTAACGAACTCAAAAGGACGAAACCTGTAGCGAAGGAACAGAAAAAGACCTATCTGGGGACTTTCTCCTTTCGTCAAACGATATTCAAATGTTGATAGGGTCTCCTTCCCTGACTCTGTTGGCTCAAGAAACCTTCAGATCCGACTCCCGATAGCCGAGGTATCGCTGATTTTCGATCGCAGGTGACCGAACCTTCAAAAACTACTCCCTGCGGCTTAAAACCGCACACCACGCCCAAACGGATCGCCCAAACTGATATCCGTCTTCGTTGACAAATAGATCTAGCTACCCTGAACCCAACGAGACTCCAAACAAGTCGTTTGGAGTTCCCCTTGCAAAACCACTCGAGAAATTTGGTCGCAGGTTGCAAAAAACTGACGTAAATCGGCTCTCAGCGGCTCAAACTCGCTCATCACACCGAAACCAACAATCCAATGCACACTCGGTCTTTTCCTATGAGTAGATGAAGACTCCCTGATCGCGTAGGCACCAAGAACGAAGAGCTTGGCTCACCGATCGCGAAGAACAGCCCAACCTCAGGTCGCAGGTGAACGAAAATCTGATGTAAGCGCTTCCCTGCGAGCCAATTTCACTCAGAACTTCCAAACCGTCCGATGAAAACTGGTATCGTCTTCAATTTCCTGTAGAACTCGGTGTTCTGATCCTGTTGGATCCAATGACAGCAAGTTTGGACTCCGGAACGGCCCGAACGGTCCAACTCCCCTTCACAGGTAACTGAAAACTCTAAATCTGCCTCCTGCGTCTCAATTTCACTCAGTATGCACTCCTCGATCCGTCTCTTCCCAAACCATTTGAACCAGTGCGTAGCCTGCACAGATCTGAACCCAACGACGCCTTGCGCGCTTGCATTGGACTCCTAAATCTCCGGAACCGTCCGTTGACATGTCGCAGGCGCAAGCTAGCCCCTAAGCAGCCCCCTTGTTTACAGTCCGTACGTACGAAGTTCAACCCTCAATAATAAGAAGTAGGCCCCTTGCGTCTTTGATATAACGCCTGAAGCTCTAAATACCCAGTCAGCAAGTAACCAGGGGCCTAGCTTGATTTTACCTTCTTTCGAATCGCATAACTTCTTCTTTGGATGTCCAAACGAAGTAAACAAGATGCCCATGGAATGCTGACAACGAGCTCTACCCATCTATGTGATGAAAACAAAGATCCGAAATGGTGCCAAAAACCCATAAGCTGGGGCCTAGCTTGTTTTCTCCATCTTTCGAGTCCTGTAACTTCTCCACTAGGCGCCCAAACGAAGTAGACAAAATGCCTATGGAAAGCTGACAAGGAGCTCTACTCATCTATGCGATGAAAACAAAGATCCGAAATGGTGCCAAAAACCCGTAAGCTGGGACCTAGCTTGTTTTCTCCATCTTTCGAGTCTTGTAACTTCTCCACTAGGCGTCCAAACGAAGTAGACAAAGTGCTTATGGAAAGCTGACAAGGAGCTCTACCCATCTATGCGATGGAAATGGAGATCTGAAATTGTGTCAAAAACTCGTAAGCTAGGGCCTAGCTTGTCTTACCCATAAGTGTCTTTGGAGCGACAAAAGTCAAAATTTGATTTTCATGTAGGAGCCGGTCCACGACACGACACCGCCTAGGTCGATCCCAAACATGAGCAAGTCACAAGATGACTTGGGGCGGACTTCTCATAAAGTCCAGGGTCCTAAACGATACCTCCAGCACACCTAGCGGCCCAACCGCCCGTGATGTCCGTCTGGGTCTAGGCTCCCGAACAGTGATCTAACCCGCCGACTCGTTCTCTAGTCTTGCCCCAGCCCTTACAGCGTTCCTAAGTCCAGACGTCCAAGTCTGGACGGGAACGTGCCTTGGAACCGGCCCAGCCATCACCTCATGCCCTTAGAGTCCACCCGCCGAACCCTGGGGTCGGGTGACTCGTCTTGGCCCACCCAGGCATCGAGCCCCCCTCATATATACTTCTGGGGATCGGCGGTCCCGCCCTCCTCTTTGGTCCCTGAAAATTATACCACAACCCGATTGTGATTCGGCCATAACTTCCAGCTCGGAGGTCAGATCGAGGAGTCTTATATATCATTGGAAAGCTCTCGACGATACCTTTCTAATGATACCTCATTCGCCTCGAGATCTTACGTGAAGCTCCGTCCACGACCTAAAACGTTGCTAGAGCTCCAACACTTAGCCATTTTTCCGAGAACCTATGGTCCAGACCCAGACTCAAAGCCTGTGGTTCGTTTGCATCTCGGATCCACGTCTCGGTCCCACGTCTCAGACCTTTGTCTGAGACTTATGTTTCAGCCCGTTCCCAGACTCGCCCCCTTAGGTCAGCGTTCGTCTGGGGCCCTCTTGGGGTAGGCCCTTATGTCCTAACCTAAGGTTCCAACCTTGGTTCAGAGAACCACTTAGGGTTCATCTGATCTCGACTTCCCGGCCAAGCCGTTAAGTCCTACTCGCAGCGTTCACAACCTAGCGCAAGTCCGCTAGGGTTCTGTTGTTCGCTTCTGCACCCGATCTTGAGAATGAGGATCGCGACACTCACCCCCACTTTGGAGGTTGATGCTCTCATCAACAATGATCCTTTAAGTTAACACCAAGTTCAAAATGGGTAGCCAACCCCTTGGCGTCAGAATTGCGTTCTGGTAGCTAACCCGCAATTCCCTTCTTGGCTTGAGTCTTAAGTTGTCGCTAGAACACTTAGAAAATTTCAACTAATCTCGAGAAAAGCCTTACCTTTTTGACTTACCCTAAACAAAACTAGTTGACAATTTCTTAACATTCTACGTAAGACTCTAACTTGCTAACTATAAGTATTCACACCTACTTACAAGGTCCCCCGAAACTCACTTTCCGGTCGCAATCTGATTTGACTTAGACGCAGGACTAAGTTTACTTTGCAGTTAGAAACCGTAAAGCAAGATCACCCCAAGCCCCAAGACAAGTATGAAAGTTCATACTTGCTTTGCCAACGCTACGGCAAACCTAAGTCTTGACATCAAGACTTAGTCTTGATTTAGATGCTTATCCAAACCAGCTCGCTTCCTTTGAGTGTGCTTCGTTCCTCCTCTTGACAACATCCTAGGCATCTGATCAGGACTAGTCATAGTCATGCACTACCAATACACTTAGATAAAATTTCTAGAAATAAAATCTTTATTTCCAAATACAAGACAAAGCTACAAAGTCCATCGGCTCAAATCACCTCAAGTTGCTACTCGTATGGTTCGACGTTCCTTCACTCCTCGTTGGAAGGAGATGTCCTCATCTTGCTAACGCCCTTGTTGTCCTTGTCGCCGTTTGAAGAGGTCTAATACTTCACTCGCATGTGCGAGATCTTCCTCTGGCACCCAAGTTGCTTCTTTCAAATGATAACCACGCTATTTGACCAAGTACTCCATCCGGTTTGATTTACGCCGAGATCGCAAAATGGACTCCACCTCATATTCTGCTTCGCCTTGCACGACATCAGGTTGAGGCCTAAGAATCTGTTTGCGCTCCGACCGCAAATCATCTTTGAAGTATTTCTTCAACAAAGAAACATGAAAAGTCGGATGCAACTTCCATTCGAGAGGAAGGTCTAACGTATAGACATCTTCGTGCGGATTCTTGACAATGACAAAAGGTCCCGCGAACTTTGATGAAAACTTCACCGATATTTCCTTCGGAAGTGTGAAGTTTTTCGTACTTAACCATACTTCTTCGCCCACTTGAAACTTCACTTGCCGTCGATGCTTGCTTACCTGCTTCGTGTATCGTTGCTGTGCCTTCTCGAGGTTCCTCTTTACTTGCTCCTCGCGCCGCTGCATTGACACCACCAATTTTTCAGCTGATGTCTGCCGTGTTCTTTGTCGTGCTGATGTAGAACTCCCTGCAAGAGTCAAGTCAATAGGCCCTTCTGGCTCACGTCCGTAAGTCAGCAAAAAGGGCGATTCATCGGTTGTCGAATACTTCATGGAATTGTAGCAATACTCCGCAAGAATGAGCCACTCCGCCCAATCATTTTGGTCTGCGCTCACATAATTCCTCAAGTATTGATTCAGAACCGAGTTAACTCGTTCCGTTTGCCCATATGTTTCCGGATGAAAGGCGGTACTAAATTTTAACTTAGTCCCCAATTTTTGGAACAAGTGTTTCCAAAAGGCACTTGTGAACTTAGAGTCTTGGTCTAAAATAATACTCCGAGGTAATCCATGTGAACGTCACCAAGTATCTAGGAACAACCGAGAAGTCGTGAACGTTGTTGCAGTGTCCAAGGTCGGAGCAAACTTCACTAGTTTACTAAACCGATCAACTATCACAAAAATCGTGTTGTATCCATTCGAGTCAGGCAGAGAGGTAATGAAGTCCATGCTAATTCTTTCCCAAGGTCTGAAAAGGAAAAGGATGAAGCAACCCTATTTCTTTTCATAAGAAACGCGGTTCGCCTGACAGGTTACACATGTTTTCACAAAGTGGGCAACATCGTCTTTCATGTGGGGTCAATAAAACTTTTTAGCTATCACTGCTAAAGTGGACTTTTCTCCTTTATGGCCTGATAAGAGCGCATCATAGCATTCTTTTAACAACTTGGTCCTAAGTTTTCCTTGTCCCACATAAACCCGACTTTGCTTGAACATGAGTAAACCGTGTCTTAGTTGCATATTCTGCAACTTCACTCCTTGCTTGAGTTGTTCCAGGTACTCCTTCGCTTGGTCATTACCCATGTAACCTTCACGTATTCGCCTCTCCAAGTCTGACTCCTTTGGATACATGGATCGCAAAATCTGTGTTGACGATGGAAGATATTCCTCCTTGCGACTCAAGGCGTCAAGAATCACATTGTCCTTTCCCGCTTTGTGGATTAATTCCACGTTCATGAACGCCAAGTATCATGCCACCGTAGTTGCTTTGGCGTCACCAATCTTGTGTTTCAAAGTACTTGAGCGAAATATTGTCAGTATACACTTGGGTTTTGTGGAGTCTCAAGTAATACCGCCATTTCCTCAAGCAATGAACCACCGCAAACAGTTCCTTCTCGTGAGTCGGCCATCGACTCTCTGTCTCAGATAGCTTCTTGCTTTCGTACGCTACAGGTTTTCCATCCTGCACCAACACTCCGTCAATCGCATAGTCGCTCACATCGGTATGCACTTCAAATGGTTTGTCGAACTCTGGCAGGTCAAAACTGGCGCCTTTGACAAAATAGCTTTGATCGTCTGAAACGCATCATCCACCTCCTTGGTCCAACTTACCTGTGCGTCTTTGCCCGTCCAATCCGTCAGCGGCTTCGCGATCTTTGAAAACCCCTTCACATACTTGCGGTAGAACTGCGCCATTCCTAAGAATCGCCGCATCCCCTTAACTGTAGTCGGAGGCTCTCAAGTCACAATCGCGTCCACCTTGTGGATATCCGGGCCGACTCCTTCTGCACTAACGACATGTCCCAATAAGTTAATGCGCTCCAAACCATACTCACTCTTGTCAACGTTGGCAAACAGCTTATGCTCCCGCAACTTTGTCAACACCATCCTTAGCTGCTCCGCGTGCGACTCCAAGGTTTTGGAGTAGATCAGGATGTCGTCGATGTACACGATGACAAACTCATCCATCTCCTCGTGAAAAATTGTGTTCATCAATGTAGTGAACGTCGAAGGGGCGTTGCAGAGTCCAAATGGCATCACCACGAATTCAAACGATCCGTATCTGGTTCGACAAGCGGTCTTCTCAACATCTGGGTCAGCTATATCCGGATCTGGTAATATCCTGACTTCAAGTCTATCCTGCTGAAGTACTTTGCACCCGCTAACCTATCAAAGAGGTTGTCTATCCTTGGCAAGGGATAATTATTCTTTACCGTCACCTTATTGAGTGCATGATAATCTACACAGAGTCGTAACTTCCCATCCTTCTTCTTGGCAAAAAGAACTGGGGCTCCATAAGGTGACTTGCTGGTTCGAATATATCCCCACGCTAATAGCTCGCCGAGTTGTCTTTTCAACTCAAGGAGTTCCACCTGATTGAGTCGGTACAGGGCTTTGGAAGGTGGTTCTGATCTGGCAAGACTTCGATCTTGTGATCCACCACCCGCTTTGGAGGTAACTCAGCAGGTAACTCATCCGTCAAGACATCCTCAAACTCCTTAATCACTTCGTGAAGCACCTTCGGAAGTTTAGTCGCGTCTCCTGATGTTTCCTCTTGTCTGCCACCCGCCATCAAATCTGCAACCCGCATCAAACACATGACCCCGTCGTTGAAGTCCATCTGTTTGCCCTTGATCACATTCATCAGAAAGTCATTAATTTTCCGCACCTTCCGGATCAGCCTCACTCCTAGCTTCCGCTCTTTAACTCTGACATTCAACCTCAAAGGTCTCCGTCTAAGTTCCACGTCGAACCTATCTAAGAAAGTGTTCTCAAAACCGCATGGATATCATCCATCTTGCACACCGTGAAGTTCTCTGTGAATTCCAACTTCCCACACGCAAATCGTACGTCCAAGACCACTTCAGAAGTTTGATACGTCTTGCCCTTAGCAAAGCGTACCTGAATATGCTTGTCTGCCTTGGAGGTAGACAAGCCCAACTTCTTCACCAACTTTGGACTTATGAAGGAGTGAGTCGCTCCTGTGTCCACAAGAAAAGTAACATCACGGTTAGCAACCTTGGCTTGTAGAAACATCAATCCCGACGTCTTCTTCGTGGTTCTCAAGGTCACAGTCATCTGGCCCTCCAACAAGTCCTTTGCAACAAATGCATTCATGCTACAGTTACTAACCTTAGGTTTCGTACATCTTTTAGCAATATGATCCGCGTCGCCATAATTGTAGTAAGTAAACTTTGCGCCATTGCCCTTCTGAGGTGTCTGCCCCTTAGGTTTTACTCCTGTTTGCTGCCGCTTTGCTACCGGGGCAGAAGAATCCTTCCGATCCTTCTCACCCCCATCCCACTGTCGCTTGAAGCCCTTGTTCTTCTTCTAGAACTTGTCCGTGCTGCGTGGTTCAAAAGGTTTCTGTTGCTGGACTTCATCGTCCCCAATTCGTTCCGCTAGCTTCAAAAGTTCGGCACTTGTCGATGGTAGCTCCGGCATCCGAAAGAGAGCCTTCTCCGAGCTAGACTTGAGTCCCCCAATGAATATACATATTTTGGTCTCCTCAATCCACTTGGAGAATGAGTCCAGCTTGGCACTGAACTCGCGCACATAATCACTTAGCGTCCCCGTCTGCTTCAGCCTAACTAGCTCGACACCATCCTGAATCCTTTGATACTCCGGAGTGAATCGTCCCGCGAGCAACTCCTTGAACTCCTTCCAACCAAACGCCAAGACGGTCAAGACATGCTCATCCATGTATATAGTCCACCAGAGAAGCACATGGTCCTTCAAGAACGTAACCGCCGCTCTCACCTTGTCAAACTCCTTAGCCTGTTGCGCCTCAAAGTATAGATCCAACTCAGTTAAGAACTCCTTAACCTTACGAGCCCGTCCTATACCTGAAAACGGAGTCGGCAAATTCGTCTTACAAAGCTTCCTGATAGACGAGGAACTTCCTTGGCCTGCCTCAAGCTCAGCGATACGTTTATCCCTAGAGACCATACCCTCTTGCATGGTCTTCATCATCTTGATGAGTTCTGCGTACAAAGCTCCTTGACTTCCCGCACCTGAATCGTTGGGCACCGCTGGCAAGACTCCGTCTTGCTGCACTGGTGCCGTAGCTGGTACTGGGCTTCCTTGACGTTGGGGTGAAGGTTGTCGGTTATCGTCCTCTGACTGTGCCTCGGGGCTAGCTCGAGTCGATCTGGTCCCGGTGTCAGCCGCTCCTCGTTTCTTGGTCTTCCTCCTGGAACTCTGTCCTACGTCGGCCATCGCTCCAAGTGTTCACCTAGAAACGTTGATCTGCTTCGTGTCTCGCGTCCCTCCTCAAGCGTCCAGCCTTCAGCCGCTACCTCAAGTTCTCCCTCACCGAAGCGTCGGCTCTGATATCACTTTTCGTGCACCTATCGCCTTGTTGCGCCAGTGGAAGCTCTTGCTCAGTAGGTCGCAAACTTTACACCACTAACCTGCAAACACACTCACAAGTTAGCGTCCATGCACCACTTACCTTATCTCAGTTTGGTCCGGACCGGAGCCGGACCGTCTCCCTAATCATCAAGCTCATCAGTTCCTAAGTCCCGACCTAGACCCGCCTAGGTCGGTCCCAAACATGAGCAAGTCACAAGATGACTTGGGGCGGACTTCCCATAAAATCCAGGGTCCTAAACGGTACCTCCAGCACACCTAGCGGTCCAACCGCTCGTGATGTCCGTCTGGGTCTAGGCTCCCGAATAGTGGTCTAACCCGCCGACTCGTTCCCTAGTCTTGCCCAGACCTTACAGCGTTCCTAAGTCCAGACGTCCAAGTCTGGACGAGAACGTGCCTTGGAACTGGCCCAACCATCACCTCATGCCCCCAGAGTCTGCCCGCTGAACCCTGGGGTCGGGTGACTCGTCCTGGCCCACCCAGGCATCGAGCCCCCCCTCATATATACTTCTGGGGATCGGCGGCCCCGCCCTCCTCTTAGGTCCCTGAAAATTATACCACAACTCGATTGTGGTTCGGTCATAACTTCCAGCTCGGAGGTCAGACCGAGGAGTGTTATATATCACTGGAAAGCTCTCGACGAGACCTTTCTAATGATACCTCACTCGCCTCGAGATCTTACGTGAAGCTCCGTCCACGACCTAAAACGTCGCTAGAGCTCCAACACTTAAAATCATTTTTCCGAGAACCTGTGGTCCAGACCCAAACTCGAACCCTGTGGTTCGTCTGCGTCTCAGACCCACGTCTCGGTCCTACGTCTCGGACCTATGTCTGAGACTCATGTTTCAGCCTGTTCTCAGACTCGCCTCCTTAGGTCAGCGTTCGTCTGGGGTCCTCTTGGGGTAGACCCTTATGTCCTAACCCAAGGTTCCAACCTTGGTTCAGAGAACCACTTAGGGTTCATCTGATCTCGACTTCCCGGCCAAGCCGTTAAGTCCTACTCGCAGCGTTCACAACCTAGCGCAAGTCCGCTAGGGTTTTGTTGTTCGCGTCTGCGCCCGATCTTGAGAATGAGGGTCGCGACACGAAAGAAAAATAACAGAAGTAGTCTCAATTTGTTCTAGAGGAAATTCAGAAATAAACCGAGTGACGATAAATCTGCAGAAAACTTCCAGTTGAACGTCAGACCTTTCCGAAGAATCACTGAAAAAGATCATTTATCGATTAAATCATTTATCATTAAAATCACCAAAGTTGGATCATTTATAGCCAAAAATAAACATTTCAGGAAAAAACCGGATGAGTCTAGAAATACTCACATATGCCTAAGTCGTATTGATGACTAAGTTGTCATTGACTTTTTTATCGATTAAATCTAGCGAAATACTTGTCTGTGTTTAGCTAGATTTGCTAGACATAGACAAGTGAACTACCGAGAGCATTTAGATTTAAGGTTATTTTTTCTTCTAGAGATGATCATAGTTCTTGAGTACGAACAAGAAATGGTCTCTTACGTCCTTCATAGACAATGAGGTCACTGATCTGCCGCATATGAACTCTAGTGCACCTTGCATAGCCTATGGAGTATGGATTGTGAAACATTGTAGCTATAGTATAGGTTGTGTAGGAGTGGTACGGACACTACGGAAGTGAAGACCGTGTGATTGTAGAGAGTTTTTTGAGCTTTTGATATACATATTATTATTAATTCTTTAAACTTCTCTGTAAAAATTCCAAGCAGTTAGGAAAGACCAAATAATGAATGCAAAATGTCAGAAAATTTTTGAGAAGGCAAGAACTCAACGGGAGAACACCAGGTTCATCAAATATAGTTCAGAAAGTTTCAAGATAACGATATTTTCTCCGGACGGCAAAACTCTCAATTGAAATCTGACGATTATTTTCCGTCCAAAAATGCCATTTTTGGCCAAAAAGCTTCCTGAACCTTGGGCAGAAGTACGGCCCTTCTTTCTACATGCTAACATATGTGCCTCTCTACTTTCTACCGGATATATTAATATGTCTATGTGTCAAAAGAATAGGTCTTGGCAACATTCTACGCTGGATGACAAGTTTTCATTCAAGTGAATCCAAAAAAGGACTTCATGTCGTGGACCTTGTCTTGGATTCTAAGGGTGGTAGAATTTGTGGTGCATAATGCAACTCTAGTCAGGTCAAAGAAACTACGTATTAGAACGCGTATATTCTTGTTTGTCGAAGCGAGAAGTAAGTTAAGCTTGCGACACTGAAAGATAAAAAATTAAAAAATTACAAGGAGTCTGGTGGGTGGCTCAGTGGATGGCCGGTAACCATGTCTACTGAAGACCTCGTGGTCCTATTGGTCATGTAACTAACCTCCCTATTGTGACGATTACATGAATTATCACGATCAAATTTATTTCCTCTATCATTGTTCGTCCTGCCCCCATTCTCTCGCTGTATATTCTCATTTGAAAAGGTGTCAATACACTCCTCAACATCGGAGTTATGTTCCTTATCAAGAATTTGGTGTTCTTGCACTTCTCTTGTGTCAACCATGCCGCTACCTTCATCTAACTTGAACTTCACATAACTCTGTCGCTCCTTTGATGGTCGAGTTGTGTTTCTCTTCTTTCTTCAAAATTCTCTTGGTCGTGGCTTTGCATATCGTCTTGATCATGCGATCTATTGAATTCTCTTTGGTTGTCGAACCTTCAAAACACTCGGTCTCTCTATGGCTCCTTATTATCTCTATCGAATTCAATTGATTTTTCTGCTATAGCTGCATTGCTTACATTTCTATCGCTACCTACATTGCTACTTGTCTAGTATAGAAAAGGATTATGGACTTCAGTTGGACTTTTGGTGACTCAGATGTTGCTCTCCTCCATCCGCTCCTCAAATGTTTTCCATGGTAACTGATGGAGTCGTCTTGAGATGTTATCCTCACTTCTTTATGATATGTACAATCATCTTTTGAACTATTCGTCGGATCTGATTGCGAGCTTGCCAACTCCGAAATTCTTGCTCATTCACAACTTCTTGCCATTCTTTGATTGAGCTAAGTGCTCTTTCTCAACTCTTACTTTTGACTACTCTCCAATTTTCGCTTTTGTATTTTGCTTCGTTCGACACTCTCGCTAGTATTCCATGGAATGAAGTGAACTCTTTTTGTTGTTTAGAGTGGATTTGCATTTCTCTCTTTCCACGTCCTTGATGACAGATGCTCGAACACGCATAATGCTGTCTTGCTGCACAAACATTTAGTATGTGTATAAATATGATTTGTGCACATTGTGTAGTTTATAAATTAATGAGGTGAAAAACCTCGCTAATATGAGCTTAGAATGCTCTAACTTTTTCTAGAGGTCTCCAAGATGTGCAAAAGGATAAGGTTGAGTCCTTTAAAATTTTTATTATTCATCAAAAAGTGAGGATAAGTTACCATCTACTTAAGAGAACACTTCAGGAAGAACTAGGAGAATTTGGGAGATCTGAGGACATGGACGGAGAGCTCTCGATGAGAGGAGCAACTTGAGATCAGATTTCGCTCAAATTGGAGGTCTAGGGCATGAGTTATGACCATTTGAAGTTTGTGGAGTCAGAGAATTACATAGGTTTCTATATTGAGTGGAAGATTTGTGAGATTGAGTGAGTGCACCGTCTGATTGAAATTAGATTTCATGAGCTCGTAGCTTGTCAATTGAGCTACAACTCTCAAGCAAGGATAAGAATCACTTGGATGATGTTCTTCCTTTCAAAGAAGAACTCTACAATGGAAAGCTGAAAAAAATCAAACCTTATCTCAGCACTCTTCAAAAGTATGAAGAATGAACGGAGAAAGTTTTCAAGGAGATTCAACAACAAGCCTATGGTTATCTATTACAAGATAGATATTTTTGGAAGAGCAACGATAGGAGATGGAGTACAACTGAGAGTAGTGGATGATGGAGAGACCAAGTAACAACTACTCAAACAGTTTTACCTTATGAGCAGGACATCGAGGTACATGGGTGACTTTTACCAAGATCAAGGAGAGATATTGGTGAAAACGATTATATCGGGATGTAGAGAAATTTGTTGGATCATGCATTGAATGTCAAGTTCAATCCAAGATTCAATACAAGGATGGACTAAGACCGACATATCTTTTGTCTATACATTTTCAGCGAATTTTGGATTTGGTTGCATGCCACCATGGATTTGGGACATGCGTCATTCGGTTTTGGCTCGAGAATAGTTGTCCAACTTTGTAGAAGGGAGAGCTTTATGCACCAAGCTACCAAGCTTGTTTGTCGATTCATATTAGAAGATATCATTTCTCAATACGAAAGCATAGAGAGAATTCACGCAGATAGAAGAGAGTTGAATGCAGATGAAGCACGTGATTCTTCAACAGATATGAGATACGATCAAAATTAATCACTTCAATGAATCTAGAAGCAAATGAGAAAAGTGAACGAGAGTATCTATCATCATCCAAGCATTGATGAAAGCATGCAAGGGATGCCATGGTGAATATGGATAGCAAGTTGGTACATATCGAAAGATGTGCAAGTTTGGAGTAGGTGAATGTTCTGTTGCGCAAACATTTAGTACGTAAATGACGTGTATAAATATATTGTGCACATTTGTGTAGTTTGGATGTAATGAGATAAAAAGCTTTGCTAATAAGAACTTAGATGGCTCAGTTTCTAACATCACATGAGTTTCAGTTCATTCCTTAATTCAATATGAAAGATGATGTTTAACACGTATACTGACACAAGGTTAGAAAAACGGTCAAAAACAACAAGTAGCACATCTAATGAAAACTTCAATTTCTCACTGCGGCTGTAACTTCAGTACATAAATCTACATCAATCGCTATAAAACAATTGAAGGTTCAAGATTTGGAATCCTGCTCTGATATCACATACATGTACCATGCTGGTTCTTGTTCAGTCTTCCGGGCAAGACGTAAGCACGCTCTTCACACCATACCATGACCTGATCACGAATCTTGCTTTTCACTTCTTGAAACTCTAGAGGATCTCGAACGACTGAACATAAACTGTAACAATGTTCTCTTATTGATTTACATCAGAACTAGTTAGATGAAGGTTCATCTATCCTCTACATATGATGATAAGGATATTTTATGTTCTTCTCAATCATCAAGTGTTATCGCTTCTCAATACCAATTTATCTCTAGCAACTACCGGTTTCTAATCCTGTCTCGGAACATGGAGCAACTAATTCTAAGTCTAAAATAAAAATAAAAGTTCTATCGCATCAATCAGACATGTGACGAGTACTGGTGAAAAATGTAAGTTATATATCTACTCCTCCCGTTTTGCTCCATGTTTTGAAAACTTCACATGGAACACTTTGCTGTGGAATCATTTGGTTTACAATCTTGTATTGGCTCTGACAATATTGTTCTCCGCTGCTTCTGCCACGTCAGAAAGCCAATGTTCACACATGTCAGAGCATGTTACACCTCTCTGTGTGTTTTCGGTTAACTAACTTCGGGCGTTCTGCAGTATTCAGCTCCTCCCCTCCCCTCCCGTCCCGTCCCGTGAAGGTCACTGTTGCACCGCGTTGCCCATAAGTAGCGGCGACATTTTACAATTCCGCGTGCTCGACTGCTTCTTCATGCTTGCTTGCATGCATACTACCATTCCGGAACCCGACCCCACCGCGCTACTGCTTTAAGCGTAGCTAGGCTGAGACACTTGCAACTGCGACGCGCTTCTTCGCGGTCTGGACGCGTATGGTGAACAGAGACGGGATGATCTCTGTTGTACTGTTTCTCGAGGTGAAATTGGTCCCTTACTACAGATTCAAACAAAGTGGACGAATCTGAACAATGGGACAAATCCATGGTCAATCCACACGCGCACTTGATCATGAAGAGATTAAGATTCCCCCCAGTATATAGCGCAAAGGATTCCTCAGCTCTTCTTCCTCAATATCCATTGCGGTGACGTTTTTAGTTGCTGATCAGAAGACAAATTCCTACACGCAAATGCTCACGAACATGCTCGACGTTGGTGTATAATGTCGAGCTCTCGACTGTATAGCTAGCATCTATTGTTTAGCTAGCTCGAAAGTGCAGGGATGTTTACGTTGTGGGACTCAACGAATTTTGTATTGGGGCCATTCACACGACGAGCACTTTTACGCGTTTTAGAAACCTCGACCGAGTCACATAAAAGTAGCACCCACTGTGACATCAGTTTTAGCCAAACAAAGTTAAGAAACGACGGGATTCAGCTGAAGCTAATGTTCCTCACTGCTGTGCATGTAGGTGTCTATTGGATCCGAAGCTTGCGGTGCATGTAGGTGTTCCGGATCCGCCAGCACTCGCTAAGTAGCTGTAGGATCAAATCACGCGTCTAGCTTCCAACACGCTTGAACATAAAACGCTCAAATGAAACGAACGACGAGAAAGCTCCAACGTCCTTCCGTTTGGCATCGTCTGGCAAACAGTTCAATCAACACTGTTATATGTGGGAATCGCTCCAATTCTTACACAGTGAGAGCTTTTCCACGTAGAACACGGCAATGCGCAGCTTCTTGCCGCTTACCACCTGAGTCAGCATTCACGCATGCAGAGTGAATTGCTCATATATGTACACAGACCGGATTCGCAGCTGGAAGGTGACTGCGAACTCGGAGGGAAAGCTCGAGCTGTGATCATGAATATTGTACTCTGCACGTAATTAGTGCACATCTCTTTCTCAGTGGAAAAGGAGTCAACCCCCCATAGTGATAAGATCCACGCACATTTTTTGACGAGTTTCTGCGGGGAAACAACAGAATTCGGAGGGCCGAAAATTTACGCGTTCTAGATCTTGATGCACAAATATTGTGGAATTCGAACCATCAGGTCGTCGTCATGTGCATGAATAACGTAACTGCGGGCCTAGCTTCCACGCGTATGGGGAGTAACTGTTGCAGATATGACATATTCTTAAGTCTGTCTCATTGGTATCAGTTAGAACTTTTGCTCTACAATTCGTAGATACTGACTGTGTTTCTTAATTAGTCAAGTCTACAGACAAATCTGGATGGCCATAATCAACGCCGATCTAAATTATCATCGAACGAGTCAATGGAACCGACCAGCCGCTCATATGCGGGACTCGCTCGGCTATTGCTAGCTGATAACTCCGTCTCGATGGATCCCCTTGAACTAGGATGGTAGTTAACCCAGTTGCAACTTCTGACCTGCCGTCTACATATGCGTTCGTCTGGCGCAATATCTTTATCATGTGAGAAATACAGGCTAGCAACTTCTACGTATTCTTGACTCTAGCTACGATCGTTAATTTAGTATCTTACCTCTTTCCTGGTTCCTGCATGGTTCGTTCAGTCTAGATCTTCCAGCTGTGTTTAATTTAAACGCGTACCTGGCGAAATTTGTAACGCGAGTTGGACAACGGCGTAATATAAGTCTCCATAATATTAGAGCCATGATCCAGAAGAGTGGATATGAATAAGTTTAGTCGATGAAAAGTACACTAATCCTCATTTTAGTCGGATTATGAGTCGGTTGTCAAGCAGCTTTGCAGTACCAGCAGGGCTAAATTCTTTCTAATACTCACATTTCTTGCTCGATTTGGTACCGCTCTAGAAGCCCGCACTGCATTTTGAGTAATCATTAGTGATCTGATAGATATGTATATATCGTATGGCCATCCGTCAGTTTGTCGATCCTATAACTTTCTGCCAAACTAGAAAGTTTAACTTTCAGTTGCAAGAAATAGTATGTACTTTTGCGTGTTGTAGCGAAGGAACTTTTTCACAAAGAAACACGGGAAGAAGCTAGATCATAATGCTTCACCAAGCAAGGATCACAAGCGTACGGTAGAGCACCACGCGGGGAAATCAACCACAGAAGGAACCAACTGACAGAGAACTATACAAATAATCAATTTGAATACTCTCAAAGACCCTCGAACTTTATTTTATACCCAAATTCAATGACAAGAGCCACTTACAGAACGTCCATGGATCACTGAGCTAACACATCTCATTATCGCGTGATCTCACATCTCAGATAATAGTGAACGTGACACCTAATACGTCGTCTGACGAGTTACACAAAAAGATTCGTGAAACACAAAATATCAACACAATACAAATTCTACGCTAAATTCACATGTGAATTGTGTCACTGCACTACAATATGGATTTGAACATATTTGCTCAAAACCATAAAACTAGTTATCATTTGATACTTGATTATGATCTAGAGGGAGGATATCTAAAATGTCTCTCTAGTGAGATAAGAGATAAATTTTACCATTCTATGCAGATGATGCGTTGTAGATTAGGTACAAACTTAGAAGCAGCTATTTCATTGCAAAAATCGTTTGCAAAAGCAATATGTGTACCTCTCGAAGAGAGATTTGTGGACAATGATCTCATAGGAGCCATGAAGATCTTGCTTCCTTCTCATATGCCAAAACAAACGGTAGCTCTAAAGAGTTGGGGTATTAGAGATGTAGATCATCTTTCTCAGCACTCTCACAAGATAGTTCATTCACGGTATACCAAAAGGTCCTCTTTTTTATTCTTCAGCTCTGCAAAAAAGAGTTCTTCATGCTGTTAGAAAGTTTTGAGATTTATCTTTTACCGAGTTGTAGTTAATGATAGAGCTTAGTGATAGCTTGAGAGTGAATAACCTTCTCAAGTTGACTTTTATTTGAGAGGGTGTAGTGTGTGGGTCCTGCATGGTGCAAGCATGCATTTTCATTTCAGAATTTGATTAAAAAATAGCAAAATTTATTGATCATTGATCGCTTTGATGTTTTACTACGGTTGAATTTAGAAGGTCTTGTTTATATTTTTGATCCAGAACTAGACAACATTCTTTCTGATGCTATTGACAACTGGAAAGTTTCAAAAGAGTATTGATACTTAGTAAGTAATCCACAAGTTAATTTAGCATCAACTGATGTCAATGATCATTTGGCATACTAGAGACTTGGAGCTTTCTTGTTTTCTTATTTGATTCTCTAACAACTATCTTTTTCCTGTGTATATAATTCTTCTGTTCAATTGGATGGATGACGTTAGGATTCTATTTTTGTTACTTCTCAGTAGTTTTTGTAGTGACTATTGTAGATAGTGTAGCCCGCTTAAGGAGAGGAATTCCACTCTGGATTTTGGGTTCAAACCCGCTAAAGGTTACTTTTATATCATTATTCAAAGTGTAGACTCCTTTTTTATCGTGAGTAAACGATTTTTTATATATCAGCAGTTTTGAAATCCATACATTTGTAATATTGAGCACTACATTGACTTCTGCAAATTTTGTCTAAACTTTTTATAACATAATCATTGTAATCTATGCCTTCGTTGGTTTAATACCAAAATTTTTGCATACATCCCATATTTTGGAAGTATTACATTTTGGAAGTAAATACATATGGCAAGAAAACGATTAGGTATTAATAACTAATCTGGTTTTCAGTGGGAAAAGATTGACAAGTGGAAAGAATAGCTTAAACTACAGGTGGCATTATATTAGTCGTGGGATTTCTCATCTCTAATCATTATATTCAGTGTTTAAGAAAACTTGACCTCCGCAGGCTCTCTCATTCGAATTGCACCCAGCTGGCTTGTGCTCATTTGTTATCTCCTGCTCTTGATCTACGTACCAAAATGACCAGCTGCAGATCTTCGTAATTTGACATCAAACGGCTTCAGAAGAATCATCCAAAGATGAAAGCAAAGAGTATATCAGAAAAAGTATATTCTTAAAATTCAAAATTTGAATAGTTCTCTTAACAAGATCATGCTTACTAGAAGAACGTAATATTTCGCATAAGAACATCATTCCCAGAAAAAAAATTAAAACTGTGTAGCCGGCCGTGCAACTCGTGCACCAACTGGCCACCAAAGAGATTTTCGGATCATCGGGTCCTACCAGAAATGTATATCCGGCCTGATAGCCAGCTGACTGAAACAGCTGACAGGAGGAACGATCCTCCTGCCTGTTTTCTTGGCTGGAGGGAGTGCGGAGCAATAAAGCCCCCTTTCTTCCTTTTTCCCTAGGTCTTTTTTCCTCTCCACTTGCTTACTCTCCTCATCTCGTTTTTTCCTCTTGGCATTTTTCATACTTGGTTTTATTCTCTATTAGACAATTTGAGTCTTTCTAACTGATTAATTGTTGCTTATATTTACTTCTTTTTCTTTTTCTTTTTTCTCTCTTGTTTTTTTTTCTTAGAAATTTTCTTATTTAATTTATTTTTTTGTAGTGGAACGGTGTAGATCAGATTAATTTTCTCCACTATTGCTCATTTTTAGTAACAGACTGAGCTTGATTACAACTGATGATTTTGGAAGGACCTCCGGATAGATAGGCCCGTGGACGGCTTTAGGACATATTTATTATATCCATGCCACCTAGAGTGTATCGTAGACGTTCTGGAGATCGACACGCACCTAGAGGATGTCTGGAGGTCTCAACAGATATGATGAGGGTCCTCCAGTCATTGTTACCTAGCTATGTATAGATCATGACACTTTTGGGACCAGGAGCCGGACACACTGATGTGTTTCACTTTCTGTCCACTGTTCGATCTGAGCAGCGGACAGACCAGATGCCTAGAGACGTTGAGCAAGTACATGTACACCCAGATGTAATCAGAGGACGGTGTTCTGGAGAGAGGAAGCGCAGGGATAGTTGCAGAGAATCTATTCACTGATCTAGATGTGTTGCGTGCTCTTGATGTCGAAACCCATGGAGATCAGATGCACTTCCTTCCAATGTACTTGAATATGCTTATGCAACCGGTTTTATATTCGTTATATGTCATGGTTACATGTTTTGTTGTATGTCATGCGTATCACAAGTCGTATGTATCATATCGCATGTATTGCATGTATTGCATGTATAAGATGTCATCCATGCCGAGGATCATCATGTTGCGATTCCAGACTCTCAAATCTCACAGACTTTAGATTCTCAGATTTTGATAGATAATCCACATGGTCAATCGTCAATCCAAGCTCTTGTCGTTGAGTCGGTGCTCCCTCTTTATGGATTTGTAGCGCATCCTAGATTGCATGAGTTCTTTAAGACCTTTCAATGTCCTCATCACATATGTGAGCACTATTTTTTATCACTCATTATTTCAGCTCTCCATCAGAGTTGGTCATTGAAGTTAATACGTCCCGATAGACATATATATGGATGGAGGTCTACTAAAATAGAGATATTAATAGCATCCCGGATGTTACCCATCGCTTTTATCATGCAGGATTATCAGCGGGTTTGAGTTTTGAGCAGCTATATTCTGTGTTTAGAGATGGTGGGTTAGCACCGATATCTAAAAGCTATTTTTTTGCATTCCAGTCAGGAAAGCACCGCGAGATAGATTGGGTAGAGGTGACATTGGATAGATTGACAATGTTGAAGGATGAGGTGCAGTCTGAAGTGCAAGCCAAGCATTTTCTGAACTTGAACGGGGTCAATGTCGGAGATGCGTGTTTTTGGATTCTTCTAGCTCCGAATTCTTGTACATTGTTGATAGCTGTTAAATGCTTGAGTGATTTATTTAGTTTATCATCTGTGAGTGGACTGGTTGTAGGCAACTTCATCATGTTTGTCGGCCCTAGGTACGATTCTACTCATAACGGTTACAATGACACTTGTGCGTTCATCGACTCATATTCGGATAAGATGATAGAGATGATGAACACGACACGCATTGAGATCGGTAACATTTCTTGGTTGATCGAGGATCGTGCATTCGAACGATTGATTGCACGAGGTAATGTGTCGGACGAGATGATACACGATGACAAGTCATTTGTAGCTGCAATATTGCTTCATCATGGTATTGTGTCACAAAAAGGCTTGTGACACAAGTGCAAGAACGTGATCAAGAAGTTTTTGGTTGACTTGCAAATGAAGAAGCGCTCTCCAACGGATGTGGAGGAAGCTGAGGTGACCACTGATCTTGAGTTTCTTACCAAGAGACAATTTGTCACTTGGCTTCATGGACAAGGGGCTTCCATTGTTGGTAACAAGCCTGTGCTTGTTCAGCGAGCTGTCCAGTTGAGAGGGTTGGAGGAAGGAGACCCAATAAGATTGTAAGCTTATCTCATTCATAATACTTGTCAGAGGTTGGTCTGTTCAGATCAAGGACACTACAGCATGGTCGTGAGACCCCAATCAGACGTTGAAGAGTTAGACATGTATCGTGCTCTCTTGTTCAATGGTCTGCAACGTTCTTGATATCAAGACACAATGTTGATGCATCATCGTCTTCTTGCATATAACGCCCATCCGTGCCCACTGTTCTCCTTGTGTTCAGTTGACAACAAGTGTAAATCCATCCCTTCAACTTGTCTACAATCTCTTGTTCTTGAAGCTCAGGATACATGAAGCGTCTGGTTCTAGATATACATAGTCCTTCAAGATTACTATATTCGTCATAGTTTTGGATATACATAGTCTTTCAAGATCTCTTGTAATCGTTGGCTTTGTAAGTTGGTCTACACACCGGACAATGGTGGAGTTTCTTGGCAAGGCTATCAAGCATAAGAAGATGCATTTCTACACGCGAGCTAGGGAGAACTATATGTCAAAGATATTCAATTCAGTTATACACAAGTTTGGGACGAAGATGATTCACTTTTTTAGGACTCATGAGGCTTGTCTTGTGACGTGCGCTATGGATTGGAATGAGAATATTGTTCGTGAGTCTGTCAAAATATTCCAATATCGACCACAATACGCTTCAGTGCGTCATCGAATAGCTACTTCGCGAGTGTTACCTCCGCGTGGAAGACATCGAAGAGGGAACGGCTATTCATGAGCGGACTCTGCAAGACTAGTAAGTAGGTGCACCGATTCATGCGACTATTGATATTTATTGCGTATAATTGTGATTTCTGCGGTTGAGCTTCCTCTAACTTGTGTTTCTCACCTTTCATAAGATCTCATCATCTAACAACAAGCACTAAGTTACCTTCGCTATATTGTGAGTTTGGATGTTTGATGGCTAGATGGCTAGATTCACTACTTAGGCTCTCGGTACGCTCCATATGTAATCTATTAATTCATCATTTTTGGAACATAACATTTTGATATATATCTCTTTCATATGATCTGAGATCAGTTGTGAGATGTTGTTGTCGTGCGCATACACATCGCTACACAACATACATCGATGTCAGAGATACACCACACATACACATAACACATGGACGATGTCATACACATACACAAGTGTACCACAATAATCTGAATAGAGAAATTACCATCTCCAACACCACAACAAGGACTACTCACAAATGATCAAGCCAAACCCACTCTAAACGCGAAGAGAATCCGGGTTACACTCAACTAGACTATCCACCATAGCCTAGAGCTTGAAGGCTCAACTCAAAGAACTAAGGCCTCCAAGCCCTACCTGCGAAGTTTACCCTAGTGGGCTCTCTCTCCAACTCGCCCTAACGGCACTAACGGCCTTACCGGGATGCGTCACTTCGCACTCGGTCAACCTAGCCGAGGTGCCCAAACTGACGTGACAGCTGTCGTGCGCATACACATCGCTACACAACATACATCACTGTCAGAGATACACCACACATACACATAACAAATGGACGATGTCATACACATACACAAGTGTACCACAATCGCCCCCTTAACTGGCGGTTAGGTCCCTCTAACTCCAGATAGCTCCATATCCCAACTACGTGATACACACCTTCATGGGTGCAAGGATCAGGAGGCCGGGTGCTACATCGCCCCATCCTTAGTCGCCTGTCTGCAATCCATACCACGCAAAGATCTAATTGACTATCTCCGCTATATACATCGAGGACAAACCCACCGTCCAGTAGGAACTACACTGAGAGGTGGAGTCAAACATGACATGTGCCAACCTCTCGAACAACCATCACACACCAACATACGGGCTGCTCCGCTAGCAGACCCACACAACATACACCTCAAGCCCGCTGTCGGAGTGTGATCCGTCTTGCTAGGAAAGCGCCGAGCTTCTGGCTGTGGTTGTTTACTCAAGAGGTTGGCTTTCAGGTCACAACAGGAGCTATAAACACTCACACAGGAGTGTAGGATCCTCTGATATGCTCAAAAAGCGAAATTTAGGTTTCACTGGTAGTAATAGGCTTAAGCGGTGAACTTTGACACTCAAAGAGAGGAAAACTATGAAGGTTTAGACCTCTAAACTTCCCCTACATGCAAATGAGGTACTACTGAACTCACAGACGAAGTTTCAACCTGAGATCAAATTCTGACACGGAGATATGAACAGAAAAGTTCTGAATAAGAGAATTATGGCAATTTCTGGTACCTAGACAGCTATTCAGACATAGAACAGAGAATTGGCTCGATGAATTTCAAATCTTCTCACAGTATTTGAAGTCTACAGGATGCTGAACATCCCTGTGAAGTTGGGACTCCTGAATGTTTGTAGAACTCCAGATCTCCTTCTCTAAAGTCGCTGCTCTAGATTAAGAGCTTTTCAGACCCCCTCTGCTTCAGCGGCCGCCCTAAATTACTCAATTACTCAAATGATACGAAACTTTTTGGACAGTCGTAGCCCTCCTGACAGTGAACGCAACCACGAAGTTTTGAAGTGATTTCCTCAATTCTGCTGCAATTGGCACCGAAAACCCCAAAATCAACAAAAGTGACGCAGTTTTGGCACAATCCGAACTTCAATTGGGCATAACTCCTTGTTTATTGATCCAAATCGAGCAAAAATTTCACTGACAGTGCTTGGCACGACGAGCTCTCTCTTCCTGTGTTCTCAGATTTCGAAGATCCCTCACCAATTGCTCGAACTCTCCTCTAGAGCTCTGTTTCTAAACTTAGAGTTTTACAAAAGACAAAAATGGACCAATGGGAGTTCATAGCTCCACTTGACTGTCCTTTTGTGCCTTAAACTACCTGGTAACTTATCTACACTCATAGGCTACCACGTCAAGCCCCCTAGAGTGCCAGCGTAAAACTTAAACTACCTAAAATGACACATAGCCCTGAAAAATAACTTAAATTAGCTAGAAAGCGTGCATGGGCGACAAGTAAGTACAACCCATGAGCTCAAACCACTATCAGCATGGAAACCCTAAGTTATGTACATTGAACGTCATAGACTAGTAAGAAGTCACTTGCACAAGCGCACAAATGCTTGAACAAGATAACTAACATACTATCAGCCTACTAGGACTCAAAATAGTGCTAACACCGTATGCAAAGGTGTCAAACATATACATAAAAGACTAGAAGTAATATGAGCTAACTTCTAGAACTACCAAACCTAAGCGTCGGAGTAGAAGTCAAGCATGTAGCCGCCAAATGGTGCGACATCCACCCCCTCTGAACCTGCACATCCTCCGGTATGTGCCAGATCCAGATCAAGACTCTTCAGCTTCAGCTTCAAATTCATCTTCAACCTCCATTGAGTCTTCAGCTTCATCCTCAGTAAGCTCTGCAATGTTCTGGTCATCCCCTCTCCTTCTAAAGAGCTTGATTCTCTTCCCTGCGACTGGTATCTTGAGCACTGCACCATCTAACTCTCTCAAAGAGTATGTGGCATTATCATAAACTTCTAACACCACATAAGGTCCGAACCATCTCTTGGAAAACTTTCTGATAGCGCTATGCTGATTATCAAGACTACTATCATAGACTAACACCCAATCACCTTCCTTAACTGGTTTGGGTCGTAATCTATGAGTCCTATCAAATCTGCCTTTGTTTCTCTCTCTAGCAGTCTTTAACCTTTCCACAGCTTTGGCAACATCCTCAGGTCTTCGTTCTAACTGCTGGATCCTTAATGCAAGAAGATCCTCCGTACTTCTACCATCTTCCCATGGCAAAACATTCCAAGTAGGCACAACCTCCTCAATCGGCATCACAGGTTTTTGCCCTAGTATCAACTCTGCTGGCATGTAACCTGTAACGGTACTATGAGTTGTACGATCTGCCCACAAAGCAAATGGTAACAGTCTAGGCCATTCACGGATCTTACCCTTGCAAGCTTTTACCAAAGCTTTGATGATTGGCGGATGACCTCTTTCGCTCTTGCCATTCCCTTCAGGATTGTAAGCAGTGGTTAACGCCAACTTGATTCCCAATCGCTTGAAGAATTCAACTGCTTCTTGTGCATCCAGCTCACCCCTATCTGCAGTGATCTTTCCCACACACCCATACCTACAAATAACATCTTCAAGTAGAAAGCGGCAGACACTAGCAGTGGTCTTCGTCCTCAGAGCACGACCTTCAACTTGGTTAGATAGATCTTCTCTAGCCAAGACTAGATACCTCATTTGTCCAAGTCCAAATGGCATAGTTACCAGATCAACTACCCATTTGTAATGAATGGCTAAAGGATAAGTAGGATGCAATCCATCACGATGACGTACGTTGGAATACATCTGGCAGGGTATACAAGATGAAACAAACTGTACTACATCCTTATACATACCCTTCCACCAATACTTCTCCTTTATCTTGGCAAATGTAGCCCAAACTCCTCTATGACCAGCCCATAAACTCTCATGGAACTCCTTGATCAGCTTCTGCTGCAATTCCAAGTCACATACCACCCGCTGCGGTATACCTCCTTGTAGCTTAGGGCGCTTCCATAGATGTCCTCCATGTAAAAAGTAACCATAAGCTGTTCTACGGATCCTCTTGAAATCTACATCAGACCAGCCTTCCTGCCTTTCCAGTGAACTCAAATAGCGCCCAAGATCCAACCACTCGCCATCATACACACTTTCCTCAAAAAACTCCAACGGGGCTGCAAAACAGCTTCTATCTCTTCTAGCAAGAGCACTAGAATAGAACTCTGTTCCCACATCCTCCTGATCATCTATCATTTCTTTCTCATCGTAATACCTAGCCCTTGATAACATATCTGCCACAGGATTGTCTTTTCCTGCAATATGTCTAAACTCTGGGTTCAAGGACTTGATATATGCTATCCACCTCAACATAGCAATATCTGGAGTTGTACAGCTAGTGATCATTCCCAAGAGAGGTAAACAATCTGTTTCCACAACCACAGGTGCTCCTATCAAGTATTCCTTGTCACTCTTCATCGCAGTAACTACTCCCCATAGCTCTCTTTTGACCTGAGGGTAGTCTCTCTGCCGTGAACTTAACACCTTAGCTCCAAAACGTACCACATATCTATTTCCATCCTCATCGTCTTGTCCTACAGCCCATCCAATGCCAATAGGACTAGTATCAACAGTAAGGATAACAGATCTACCCAACTCATATGTTACCTTCCGTAGAGTTGGTGGTGAAGCTAAGAGATCCTTCAACTTCCTCATAGACTCGCTTTGCTCCTCTTGCCACTGAAATCTTTGCCCCTTCCTCAGCAGCTTGTACAACGGATCTGCTACATGTGCAAAGTGTGGAATCCATATATGATAAAACACACATGCTCCTAGAAACCTTCTCACCTCAGTAACCGATCCACATGTCTCCTTCATCCTTCGGATGGCATCAACCTTGTTTGGACAAGGTTTCCGACCATAAGATCCACACAGATGTCCCACTATTAACACCTCTTGTACTCCAAACACAGACTTGGCTCCTGATAAAGTCAAATGAACCTCTTCCAGTCGACTCAGTATCTTATCACAATCAGCTATGTGATCTGCTACAAACTTACGGCATCCCCTCTGATCTTTTACCTCATTCTTCTCCTCCTCGGCACACCCTTTGATCGACACATCATCAAGGAATGGCATAGTTTTTTCAGGAATGAAGTCCCTCAAAACTTTGTTCATGCCATTCATCATATGTGCTACAGAATTGGTAGCACCTTGTGGCAAGGTGCACATCCTTAGTAACCCCAAAGGCGTCCTCATTGTAGTCAAGTCTCTACTCTCAGAGGATAACTGAAACTGATCATAACCTGAATATAAGTCTCCCATGGAATAGATAGCACGACCAGCAAAAGCCTCTGCAAACTCGTCTACAATAGGTCCTATACCCATATTCCTGATAGTCACCTTGTTAACTGGCTGCATATCTTGGATAAATCTCAAAGCTCCACTCTTCTTCGGAACAGTAAACCATCTGCTAGAGTAGGGAGCTATAGATGGTTCCAAGATACCCATCCTAATCCTCTCATTGAGCAAGTCTATCAGCTTTGGTAGATGAGCTCTAGGCACAGGGATAGGACGTAGATTCCAAGGCACATGCGGTATAGTAAAGATTACCATAGGTGCAACTACACTTGGATCTACACATCCTACTTCATGTGACTCAAACGCAAACGCCTTACCATGCTTAGATAGCATCTCCCTGAAGCTCTTCTTCTCTTGCTCAGTAAGAAATCCATCACCTCCAATCCTCAGCTCCTTCAGTGTTGTTTCTGTGAACTGGTGCCCAATTCTTCTCGGTCCTCTGAGCGTCGGCTCTCGTGCAGCTTGCTCCATCTTCTGATTGTAATCGAGTGGCAAAGGCAAAGCCACTGGTTTGACTTTCTTTGCCACTGACTTGTATTTGGTCTCCACATACACCTCTTGTCGATCTATAAACTTATCAATAACATCATAAAGCTCCTTGGAGCTCACTCTCACCACTCTATCTACATCATCTGTAGAGCTTTCTAATATAGATTTCAACTCTCCTATAGTATCTACCAAATACTGCTCTTCAAACACTCCAGATATGTATTCATCTCCTGCTAACTCTCCACTATCCCACAAAGATTGTTGTACACTCTTCACATGTTGCCTCTCAAACCTCTTCAGATTCTCAACCTTCCTATAACACACTGATCCACATGATGTCAACCCTAAGAAGCTAGTGGATAAAGCTTCCTGCTCTACTGGATCAGGCGAGAATCCTATCTCTACTATACCGTTGAAGTCTCGCTCTTCAATGGTACTCTGCCAAAACCCCTAGACTCTCTAAACTCCTGAGTAATCTTAGGTAGTGGACGGTCTCTCAAGCTATCACGATTCCTCTCATGTTCTGCAGCAACGGTCAAAAACTGAACAGCTCTTTTGCCATCTCTACTACGTATCCTAGCATAAGCTGAACCATCATCCATAACTCGTGTCTCCATTCTAACAGCAGTAATGTAAGGCTGCCCTAGAATGATAGGATAGGTTGACATGTCCTGCACAAAGAAATTCTGAACATCACTGATGTCACCCACAGTTACCTTGATGTTGGGGCAAGCACCATAGAGTTCTCCTCGCTGGTTGTTGGCAGCACGGATAAGCCATCCATGGTCGGTGTCTATGGGCCATCTCCCACGCTTGTACAGCTCCTTAGACATCAGATTAATCTCTGAGCCATGATCAATCAACGCCACCACAGGTTCCTCTAGATCTCCCAGCTTCACTAAGGTCTCTGTGGTTGCTCTCGCCCAATGGTTGTGAGAATAATGGCTCTTCTGCGATGCTTCCACCTCATCTTCAAACCTCACGTGCTGATCTGATCTTCCCTCTGATACTTGAGAGCAGTAACCAGCAATCTCATCCTCCTCATCCTCCGACAGTTTGGTCCCTAGAGCGTTAAGCGTAGCTGCTTCACCCAAAATCTGACGTTTCCTCTTGATGATATCTATGATAACCTCATGGAACTCACGCTTTGCTATCCCAAGAATCTCACCCAAGGTAAACTCAACCTTCCCATTCAAGATACGATTCTCTAACACCTGCTTCAGGTCTGTAGCAATCTCAATATCAGACTGAAGTTTGTATGCAGGCATCTTACCCTTCTCCTTGCTTCTCTCCTTCTCCTTTGGTGTTGTAGGTGGTAGATCCTCCATAGTCTCTTCCCGAGTAGGTGTTGTCTCCTGCCTTGCCTCTGGTCTAGCCCTTTCACTCCTTGTAGCAGGTCGTTTGGCTGTAGAAGCCTCACCTGCATCCTCCCTCCTGCGTTTTTCTTCTAGTACAGCTTCATGCTGACTTCTTGCAACATAAGCATGCACTGACATAGTATCCACAGGGTCATTCCATCCTGTAGTTTCTCTAATTGAGTTGCCAACCCTTCGTAGCACATCCTTGTCTAGCTCTGTTCTAGCTACGGACCGCACTACATCTGACCACAACCCAGTAGTCCCTTTGTCTCTCTCCATCTCCACTTTCACTCCACAGGTAGCAGCATTCACAAGAGAAACAGCATGTGATGCTGATATCTCATTCACAAGTCTCTTCATACCACCCTTGCCAAAGTTGGTTCTCAACATCATCCCAGTCTCTCTCAAATGGATCTTACCATCTTTGAAGAAGATCAGATCCTTCCTCAATGCATCTGAAAACTCCCCACAATCTCTCCTTACATGGTCTGGGCTATCACACCATATACAACGATGAACAAAGCCTTCTCTCATCTGAGGTCTCTGCATAGCAGGCTGTACATTCTGCTCCTTCTCTTCTAACCTAGTGAGCTTAAGCTTAAGCTCCTTCATACCCTTAATCAACTCATCAAGCGGTGAGTCTTCCTCTCTAGCAATTACCAAAGCAGGCTTAGTAGGCAACTGCTTGACAGGAATTATCAGAGGTGCTGCTTCACTTACCACCACCTTGTCCCTTCTTCTCTGTCTCTTGGCCAACAAAGAAACAGCCTCTTCAACCTCCTTCCAGTCAGTCTTCAATCCTCTCTCCTCACTCTTGTCTTCCAGCAACAGCTCAAGCTTCTCCTGAATAGTCACGTCCGCTGCTTGTAGGAAAAGCTCGGTCTTCTCAACCTCTAGTGTAAGCTTCTCTGTCCTAGAAAGCTGAGCATATTGACGATCAAACTCCCTTAACAACTCATTTACAGACAAACCTTTGTTAGGCTTCACCACCCACTCCAAGAATGTTCTCTTGGTCACCCTCTCTGAATCTTCAGTAGAGTACTCCTCCTTCAAAGCGCGCATAAAGCTCTCCCAACTCTGTCCTTGCTGCTGCTTGAGCTCCTTCACACGCCCACGAATCTCAGGGACAACAGCAAGTTCAAAGTTCTCCACCATCTCCTTCTCAGGTACCTTGTTCACCTCCATCTCCCTAGCATAGTATCGCACATACTTGGAAATATCTGTCCCCTTGAACTGATCCATCTGATGCACCACCGATTGCAACGCCTTGGTTGCTAATACCTCCTTCCTCTCTGTGCTCTGCTGCTGCTGCATAAACATGGAAAAAGCTTGGAACATCTTCATCGTAGCAGCATCAAACTGAATAGGTTGCTGAGCAGCAGCAACACCTCCACTTGATGATCCTTGGTTGGCCATGATATCTGATCCTGTAACACTCTCAAGAAAACTCCCACCCTAGGTGTTTCACGTCGAGTTCACCAAAAGAGAGTATGTCGGAGTGTGATCCGTCTACCTAGGAAAGCGCCGAGCTTTTGGCTGTGGTTGTTTACTCAAGAGGTTGGCTTTCAGGTCACAACAGGAGCTATAAACACTCACACAGGAGTGTAGGATCCTCTGATATGCTCAAAAAGCGAAATTTAGGTTTCACTGGTAGTAATAGGCTTAAGCGGTGAACTTTGACACTCAAAGAGAGGAAAACTATGAAGGTTTAGACCTCTAAACTTCCCCTACATGCAAATGAGGTACTACTGAACTCACAGACGAAGTTTCAACCTGAGATCAAATTCTGACACGGAGATATGAACAGAAAAGTTCTGAATAAGAGAATTATGGCAATTTCTGGTACCTAGACAGCTATTCAGACATAGAACAGAGAATTGGCTCGATGAATTTCAAATCTTCTCACAGTATTTGAAGTCTACAGGATGCTGAACATCCCTGTGAAGTTGGGACTCCTGAATGTTTGTAGAACTCCAGATCTCCTTCTCTAAAGTCGCTGCTCTAGATTAAGAGCTTTTCAGACCCCCTCTGCTTCAGCGGCCGCCCTGAATTACTCAATTACTCAAATGATACGAAACTTTTTGGACAGTCGTAGCCCTCCTGACAGTGAACGCAACCACGAAGTTTTGAAGTGATTTCCTCAATTCTGCTGCAATTGGCACCGAAAACCCCAAAATCAACAAAAGTGACGCAGTTTTGGCACAATCCGAACTTCAATTGGGCATAACTCCTTGTTTATTGATCCAAATCGAGCAAAAATTTCACTGACAGTGCTTGGCACGACGAGCTCTCTCTTCCTGTGTTCTCAGATTTCGAAGATCCCTCACCAATTGCTCGAACTCTCCTCTAGAGCTCTGTTTCTAAACTTAGAGTTTTACAAAAGACAAAAATGGACCAATGGGAGTTCATAGCTCCACTTGACTGTCCTTTTGTGCCTTAAACTACCTGGTAACTTATCTACACTCATAGGCTACCACGTCAAGCCCCCTAGAGTGCCAGCGTAAAACTTAAACTACCTAAAATGACACATAGCCCTGAAAAATAACTTAAATTAGCTAGAAAGCGTGCATGGGCGACAAGTAAGTACAACCCATGAGCTCAAACCACTATCAGCATGGAAACCCTAAGTTATGTACATTGAACGTCATAGACTAGTAAGAAGTCACTTGCACAAGCGCACAAATGCTTGAACAAGATAACTAACATACTATCAGCCTACTAGGACTCAAAATAGTGCTAACACCGTATGCAAAGGTGTCAAACATATACATAAAAGACTAGAAGTAATATGAGCTAACTTCTAGAACTATCAAACCTAAGCGTCGGAGTAGAAGTCAAGCATGTAGCCGCCAAATGGTGCGACACCGCGTGTACAACTGCTAAGCTTGGGTCAACGGTACCATCAATGTTGGGAAGATGACATGGCGCACAATTACGCACATGGTCCTTCCACACAACACCATCACGGCCCTCTAACATGAGTACTCCAGAAGGTAACACCTCACGCACTCGTAAAATAGTGCGCCCTGCGGTCACGTCCAACGTCGTCGGTGCAGTCTGCTGTAGATAGATATAATCGCCAGGATGAAACCTGCGAATCAATGGTCGATAACCTCCTCCTCGGATAGTCGCATATCGCAACGTGTCTCTATGCTGAGCAATCGCTAGGTTCTCAAAAGCCATAGGCATAACTCTCCGAAATGTCTCTGCTTGTTGAGAACATGCTCTCACCCACATATCCGGGTCATCAAGGTCCAGCACCTCAACAGAATCACGACGAATGGCCGAAGGTAGATCTGGATCTCGGCCATACAATAGAAAATACGGTGAGAAGGAAGCCAAAGACGCTTGTCGGCTGAAACGGTAGCCCATAGCCAACCATGGTAACTGCACATCCCAGTCTCCCAAGTGGCCCTTCTGCAAGCCATACTTGCGCAATCCTCTCTTCACCGTCTGAACTACCCTCTCCGCCAAACCATCCGCCTCAGGATGATCTCGAGATGTAGTCCGATGATCAATCAGCGCCTGATCACACAAGGCCTGAAACTCACCAAGGAACTCTGTACCTTGGTCTGTCAGCACTTCAGCTGATGCTCCAAAACGACTCAGCACTCGATCTAAGAACGCATACGCTGTCCCTTCACTCGTCTTGTCTGGTAATGCCACCAACTCAATCCACTTGGAGAAGTGCTCCACCATCACCAACACATACCGGTGGTGACGTACGGTCAACGGTAAGGATCCCGCAAAATCCAAACTCCAACGGTAACCCAACCCCATAATCGGTAAGGGGTGTAACTGTGGAGTAGGAGCATTAAACGATGCTCCTACTCGATCACAAACCACACATCGTGCGACAAACTGTTGCACATCGATGTGCATACCACGCCACCAATACTGTCCTTGGAGTAAGCTATGTGTACGCTTCACTCCAAAATGTCCCAACTCCTCATGGACATGTCGTACTAACTGTGCCCTATGGGATGGATGTGGCACTATCCGTACCCTTCCATCACCCCACACTCGAAGTACATGTCGTCCTTCTCGTCGAAATCTCTTCGCTCGTTGAAGGACACGATATCGCTCCTTGGCACTTACTGTGCCTACTACCACACTAGTACGTAGATACTCCATCACGGTCACATCATCATGGATATCTCGCTGGTCTGGAACACCATCTCCACCCTCAGGATATGGAGACTCATCATCTACTCTCTGACCAGAGAAAGATACGACTTGGCCCTCCATACTAGAGTTCATGGCCAACACACAAAGAAAGGCAGATGCATGCCACCCTAGCACTATCTCCTCATCAACCTTGTCATGCCATCGAGCCCCAGTCTGATCCTGCTGACTCGTGCACGGGTTGCGACTCAACCCATCGGCATCTAGGTTTGCAACTCCAGGTCTATGTACTACCTGGAAGTCATACTCCTGTAAGATCAGAGCCCATCGTGCAAGCTTCCCTGTAAGCTTGTCGGACTCCATCAACCACTTGAGCGGCTGGTGATCAGTGATGAGAGTAAAGGGGTTCCCAAACAGATAACATCAAAAGTGTGCAACAGCCTACACTGCCGCCAAACACTCTCCCTCATACGAACTATACCTCGCCTCCGCTGAATTATTAGAACGACTGGCATATGCCACCACGAACTCCTTTTTCTCATCATCATGCTGAGTCAGCACTGCTCCAAGTCCCAACATACTCCAATCTGTGTGCAGTTGGAAAGGACGCCCCCTAACGGGTCTCCTCAAGATGGGAGCAGATGTCAACCTATCCTTGAGCTCTACAAAAGCTCGCTCCTGCTCATCTCCCCACTGCCACTCCTGGTCCACCTTCATCAGCTTGGTCAACGACTTCGCAATTGCACTAAACCCTTTCACGTATCGACGATAGAAGTTCGCCAAACCAACAAATGCTCGAACTCGACTCACATCTGTGGGGTGCGGAATACGTGCAATAGCCTCAACCTTCGTCTGTTGAACACCCAATCCACTTGGATAGATGGTGTGGTCCAGATACTCTACCAACTCCTGGAAGAACTTACACTTCCCAGGGTGTAACTTCAACCCATGAGCTCTCAACCGCTCAAACACATCCCGTAAGTGTCTCTCGTGCTCCTCCACTGTAGCACTATAGACTAAGATGTCGTCAATATAACATCTGACAAAATCCAATCCTGCTAAGATTCTGTCCATCACCCTTTGGAACTCAGCAGGGGCATTCTTCAACCCAAATGGTAAGAACCGCCACTGATACAAACAATCCTTGCCGTGAGAGTCAATTCCCCAGAATGCTGTCTTGGACTTAACTTCTTCTCTCACTGGCAACTGATGATACCCTGCTCGAAGATCCAAAGTACTGAAGACCTTCACATGCCCCACTGCATCAAAGATCTCCTCAGGTGTCGGCATGGCATACTTATCGGACTTCGTCTGCCGATTGATAGGACGATAGTCCTCACACATATGTCTATCTGTGTAGTTGCCATACATATCCTTCTTGGCTGGCATAACTGTGGCAGATGCATACTCTCCATGCGACATCTCCACCAACCCAGCCTCCAACAAGTCTTGAGTCCGACTCTGGATCAAGGCTCTCTCCATGTCACTGTACCTGTAAGGATGTCGAAAGATTGGCGTGTCATTAGCCAAGTCGATCCGTATACCATGTCCTTTCAAGGTACCCAAATCCTTCATACTGAAGGTAAAACAATTCCTGTAGCTCTTCAGGAATCTTTGGACTCTTCGTCTCTCCTCTCCTATAAGCTTGGGTCCAATCTCCGACTCCCAAGTATCCTCTGTCACCATGCTAGAGGTAGAAGACGAAGTCGTTGACTGCTATCTTGCAGCCTCTGGAGCAGTTTCCTTCTGCTCACCACCAACAATCTCCACCGCTACTGTGCGAAAAGCTTCTGCAGTTCTAGCTGCAAGCTCCACACTCTCTCCTACGACATCCCATGATGTCCAAGGATGACGAACTCCACTTGCCTCGCCCCCAGCCTTTGCCTCCACCGACCCGGTAGGCAAAGAGCTCAAGAGTGCTCGAGCAGTAACACCCGTCGATCGCATCCGACGCTGCTCAGCCAATCCAAGGCTAACAATCCATGTCAAGCAATTCAAGTCCATTGCTTGACCCAATACTTGACGACGTGAAGCCTCTGATACCGAAGCTACTGCCGTCGTACCCGTAGCGAAACCCATCGCTCGCTCTCTCTCATCGGCATTGGGCTCCACCAATTGTCGTAATTGAGCATCCCACACAAGCCCAGGTCCTCCATCTCTGTAAGCATGTGACGCTGGAAAGCTTACCAATGTGGGTAACGCTACCATGGGCCGTCCCACTAGGTTCACCACTGCCATGGGTGACCTATCGACGACTCTCACTACTTGAGATCGTCGTCCTGCATCCAAGATGCTATCAACGGTGAGATGTGCTGGTCGTCTCACTCCATCGTGTGCTCGCTTAAGCACCTCTCTCGGTAACAAGTTCGTCCATCACAACCGTGGACGATGTGCACGAGATCCTACTCTCGCTGCATCCAACAACACTGCTGGTCCAATCCAAGACCGCACTTGGTGCACACTCGCCATCATCTGTGTACGAGCATCACCCAACAAAAGAACGTTCTCCAAGATGTACGCTGGAGAATCCACCTGATGCATCTGGAGATGTCGTAAGATCCGTAACATCTCCCAGAACATCCTAGATCGCGGGTCATGTAAACCCTGACCTCTCCCAGCACGCGTGTGACCTTGACATGGCCATCCGGCTATCACCAAGTGAATAGTGCCAACAAACGTAAGATCATGCGCCCCCAGCAGCGAAATATTCGACGGTAATGCTTGCTGGTATCCTCTAACAGCTGATATGGGCAACAACTCAGGATATCCCTGCACCAAACGTGCCACATGTCGCTATGAGATGCGTCTCGCAATCTCATCTCTCTCCACATACAAGTATCGCTGTACTTGTATGCCTGCCTGCAATACCGCAGCCAAACCTGTGCTGATACCTCCAAACAGCTCCAGCACACATACACCCTCCTCTGGATACTGCCACACAATGGGAGTCGTATCCAACGGTGATAAGGTCACAGGGCCAGTAGCAGGAACAACCCTTTGTTCCTCTACTGGTGGTACAAAAGCTTCCTTCCAAGCTTGCTGCACCAACTTATCAACATACTGCTGCAACTCTCCACTTGAACTCCAGAGTGGAACATCCAAGGCAGATGGTACTAACGTAGACATGCTAGGCATGTCCTCCACCTCCTCAAAGACCGGAGTATCCTCCGCATGGGCATTGCCCTCCAACAACTCGCCCGACCAAGTGATGACCGAACTGAACCCTGCAACGAATGCCATCGTCCTTGGTGTAGGCTCTGTCGTCCCAACTCTAGCACTGAACCGCACTGGTAAACGGCTCACTCGTCCCTCACCGGACTGTCAACCTGGTCTGTAAGATGCTGTCTCCGTTGTCGTATTGTACATAGGTCTATACAGTGAAAAGTATTGCAGAGAGACTTTTTTCTATATTGTGTAAAGGAAGCTGCCCTGCAGCTTAACAAGCTAGGCAGGAGCTAAGCTGGGGCTATGCTTGACAAGCTGCCCCCAAGCTTGGATTAGAATATCACCCCTAAAGGAGTCGAGAGACACCAGAATGCAAAGCTCGACGAGGAGAGCGACCTCATGCTTCTAGTTTTGACAGAAAGTGTTTTAAGCAATAGTTAGTACGAGTTTTAGGCTGTGAAATATGTGAAAGAGGGAAATCTGTCGATTCTGGTTCGTGACTCGAACTCAGAATCGGATAGCGTGAGCGTGTAGGTGTTCACAAATACTATAGTTTTGACTCCTTGTTCATTAAAAACGGAGTTGTATAGAGAAGTTAGTGTAGGAAAGACTAGTAAAGATCTTACAGAAAAATTTCTTCAGGTAAACATATGTACAAAAGTTTTTACCTTCTTGAACGGAACCAAAGGCCATCCCAGTGATAGGGCGCCTGCCTAGGAGGGAAGTGGTCTCAGGATCAATCCCCCCTGGCCTCTGGTTCCTATTCCGGCATGTTGGCCTCCTGGAAGGGAGTCTATGTTGGATATGCAGCCACGTCTTGCATATCTAGGGGCGGGAGACCGGTATCTCCCTTAATCGTGGGCTTCCTGGCCTAAGCCTCCGCATGCCATCCTGAATATACTATGGGAGATACCTGGTGCGCATATGGGGGGGCTGTGAGCCCTGTGGGGCAGCCTCATAAGTGTTGGGGCTTCGGCCTACATTGGATGGCTTGTAGTATATTCAGGGTGGCATCAAGATGGCATCGAGGGCACGGGAAACTTTTGCTGATTATTATGTACGCATAAGGACAGCAGAGGAACAGCTTTAGATGGGGCCTTAAAATTAAAGCGAAAGATTACAGTGGAAGCGGACGGTTACCGCGGAAGCTTGAAGCGGAAGATTACAGCGGAAGCGGAATATTACAGCGGAAGCGGAAAACTACAGCGGAAGCGAAAGATTACCGCGGAAGCTTGAAGCGGAAGATTACAACAGAAGCTTGAAGCGGAAGATTACAGCGGAGGCGGAAGGAGGAGAATTAGAGTTTAAGAGGGGAGCAGCTTAGCTAAGGCCCTGCTTCTGATAAGTGACTGCGCTTATAAGGACAGCAGAGGGGCAGCTTAAGCTGGGGCCTTAACTTTTAGGTAAAATACCTGCGGCGACTTGGGATCGGGGGACAGTTTTTGGCAAAGGAATGTTTTCTGAGAGAGCGGAAGCGGAACACGCAGGAGAAGCTAAGAAGCTGGGAAAAGATCAAATTGGAGACAAATTGAATTGGGAGACCATCGTAGGAAGAGGGGCAGGAGTTTTAAGCTTGGACGTCGTCCAATAAACTGTACGGAGGAGAAATTACTCTCTGGAGGCAGTTTTATTGAGAGAGATCGTTTGAAAATCTACGGAGGACTTTTGATCGACGCATGATCAAATTTCTGAGAGTTTCAGTTGAGGCAAAGAGAGGAATAAGATTCAGGGGTCCGAATTTCACTATTAGGTTCGGATTGAGACGTACTTGGTAGACTTTTTGGTTGAAAACTGATTGAGTGGAGAAAAAGCCACGCAGGAGAGGAAGAGATAGAGATTTTCTTGACAGTTGAAGAAATTGATGATGCAGCTACACTGAAATAAAGCTATTTTGACTCCTGAGAGATCTATTTGTGTACTTGAGTGTTTATTTGAGTGTTTATTTTGTAATTGGTGAGCACAAGGAGCAGTGTTTTGAGATCTCATCGTCAACAGCAACCTATTTTCCTTTCTGGTCATTTTTCTCTGATCGGTCACAGTCAGGAGGTCCGCCCTCCCCAAGAAAGACTCTCAACTCGACATCTGGTGCTTCCACTGAGAGCTATTGGGGTGATTGATTTGGAGAATTGACTGAATTGAGAAGATGGATCACAGTGCTGCCGTACAAGGTGTAGCTGCTGCTCAAGGTGCTCCTGTTCAAGGGACTCCTGGTCAAGATGGAATTGGCTCTCAAGGAGGACCTACAGCGGTTCCAACAGCAACAACACAGCCTGCTGTAGACACGTCTCAGATTCTTCAGGCGTTGGCTGCCTTGATTCAGCAGCAGCCTGCAATTGGGGGAGCTGAGCAGAAGTCCACAAGAGCATTACAAGCAATTGTTGGTCGGTGTGGACGATTTGATGGAAGAGATGTTACTAGGTACCTACGGGAGTATGTGGGTGAGATGGAGTTGATCAGGGCACCTGAAGTTGAGGTAATTCTGAGCTTTGAGTTGACTGTTGTCCCTGAACTGAGAGAGAAGGTGAGAAATTTACAGAGAAGACATCTAGGTGGGTGGACTTTGTTTGAGCGTGCATTGAGAGAAGAGTTTCTAGAAGAGGACTCTGAAAGAGTCACCAGAAGAACTCTCATGGACTGGATAGAGCGTCAGCCTGGACGTTCCATGGGATTGAATGAGGTAATTCGTGAGTTTGAGAAGAGATACTCTCAGCTTTCTGGTCTAGAGAAGTTGACGCTGGATGCTAGGAAGACGGAGTTGTTCTTGGGGGCTCTGGATGAGTTCACAGCAGATAGGCTTTGTTTCATGTTGGCTGATCGAGGGACTGAAGGGGGAGTTACATCTGATTGGAGGAGAGTGGAAGAAGCAGTATCTACCCTTGCTAGGCAACGTCATGGTAGGATGGTGTTACAACTAGAAACCTTACCAGAGCAGCAGAGAGTAGCTCCTCAAGTTCATGTAGCTCCTCCTACAATACTTCAGGCACCTATTGTGATTCCTCAAGCACCCATAGTGGTTCCCCAAGTGATTGCTCAAGTGCCTGCAGTACCTATCCCAGCACAGAGAGGCCCTAGACAGCAACAGCGACCTGCTGAGAACCGAAATCAGAATAACTTGATAGAAGAGCTCACTCAACAGCTGAGAGATTTGAGGGTTGAGATGGCAGACTTGAGGAGAGACCAAAGACCAGTTGCGCCAGGTGCTCGACCTGTAGGAGGAACCTTTACAAAGAGATGTATTTGGTGCGACAGCCCAGATCATCTCAGAGGAGACTGTCAAGACTTGGCGGTTGTCTTGCGAGAGGGCGTAGTCAACTATCAGAATAACAGGTTGTATTTAACCGCCACGGGGCAGCCTTTGAACACATATTTTGGGAGAGGAGGAATGAGGAGTTCTCTTCCAGCACTTACTGGCGTGAATACTACAGCGATGACTGCGGGTTCTGCAGAGGCTGATGTGTATACTGGGAAGGTTGAGGTGCGCGCTAATCCAACTATGGTTGAGCAGGCTAATGAGGTCTCAGTTGAAATGATGAAGAGAGGTGCTGAAAGCATTAGGAGAGCTACTGGATGGATGGACCCAGTGGATGCAACTTCTATTCGAGCATTTTTAGAAGTGAGCAGTGAGCAGGATGCCATGGTAGAAGACAAAAGAAGACGAGATGCTTCTGATTTAGATGCAGGAGTACCAGAGGACAGTGATCGTCGACGAGTCACGAGGAGGAGAGCAGCAGAACCATCACCAACTGTACCAACTGGTAGGTCTCCTGCTGCAGAGGATATGCCCTCTACCTCTACAGCCCCACCACCTACAGTAGACCCTATGGAAGGTGTACATGATTTACCACAGGAGCCTACTGCTGCGGATAGAGTGCGAGGGAAAAGGTTTACAGCACAGGAAAAAGGGAAAGCTCCAGCTTACAAGTTAGCGGCAGACATCGAAACAACAACAGACTTGCGTGCTGTTCTGGAGCAACGCATTTTGGATGCTAGAGTTGAGTTTACTCTTCGTGAAGTGCTTGGTATCGCAAAGAGAGAGTTTCATGAGTTGATAATAGACATCATGAAGAGAAAGAGGCAGGTATTGACTGAACAAGTAAGTAGTCAGATGGTTGGAGCAGTAGATGCTATTGGTGTTGATCAGTTCAGAGATGATAAGTATGAGGCATGGGTTGCTGGTCCAGCTGTTATTGAGAACGAAGATGAAGAGTTTGAGGAAGATAGGTCAAGCGCGGATAGCGATTTCAAAGAAAAGCACTGGGCAAGAACGACAACTGAGACGCAGGTTCGACTTGGGGGACTTTCTGAGCCAGTACCTGCACTTGTGGATCACGGGTCGGAGATCAACATCATTTCCAAAGAGGTGTATGAGAAGGGGCAGTGGCCAATCGAAAGGAATCATGGTTGAGTGCTTCGAGCTGCAAATAACCAAAAGGGTGAGTTATACGGAGCCTGTCCCAATATGCGTGTAAAGATTGGAGATGTAGAGGTTGATCAGCATTTCTTTGTACAGTCGTCTGCCTCCTATCCTGTCATACTGGGCCAACCATACATCACCGCTGTTCGAATGGAGACAAAGGTGATGAACGATGGATCTTATTATGCCAGAGTTCGGAGTCCTGATGATAAGTACTCAGTACAGTTTTTGACGGTTCGTTCAAGACATGAACGGAACCGACAAACCCTTAGAGATTCTCAAACCAAGAGATGTAAGGGTTTTCACAGTCCACTCCTGTAGAGCGGGAAGACAGGGGTGTAGAACCTACTGTTGAGGTCCCGTTAGGATTGGAAGCGAAACATGTACAAAGTTCTGGAGACAAGTGTGGTGTACAGAGTTGGCAGTCTGGGTTGCTGATGTTTGAGACAGATGGGTGGAGTCGATTTACAAGAGTTGAAGATATGGGGAAAAATACAAAAAGATGGATGGTGAAACAGGTATCAGAGTTGTGGCGTGTAGGAGTTCTACCTGAAGACGAAGTGGTTTCTGGCTTGTTTGAAGAGTTTAAGTCTGTACAGTCAATCATTGGTTGGTTAGATAATGTGAGTGGATTGGTGGAAGGGAAAAATAGTGTGGCGGTGATCCCTATCCACTCTCGACGTATATATGAGGAGATTGCTACATACCTGCAGTTCTTCCCTCATCCGATGCAGAATAATGAGGGGAGAGAAGCAAGTTGTTGGTGTGCACTCCCCCAGGAAGCAGACGTCCATGCGAAGTCTGTACTGAGAAAGGTAAGACCGGTAGCAGCTCAACTACCTGCTAACTCCCAGCAGCAAGTACAGTTAGTGGAGACTGAACCTATATTGCGTGATCATAGACGAGTAGGGCACCAGTTTACTGAGAAGACACTGAAGGAGCTCCAGATAGAAGGGGGTGATTTCTTGACTGAGGTCGAAAAGACAGTGTTTGAACAGATGGTAGTAAAGCATGGTAAAGCATTCTCTTTTTCAGCAGAGGAGATAGGTTGTGTGGACCCAAAGGTTATAGCGCCTATGGTTATATTCACAATCCCTCATGTGTCTTGGGACTTGAAACCGATCCCAGTTCCTCGTGCTTTGTTGCCTAAGCTCATCGAGTTGTTGAAAGAGAAGGTACAGATGGGGATACTTGAGCCGTCTATGGGGCCATATTCTAGCAGGTGGTTCACTGTACCCAAGAAGTCAGGAGCTTTGCGTTTTATTCAAGACTTACAGCCTGCGAATAACGTAACCATACGTAACGTTGGGACGGGTCCTGTGATTGAAGAGGTAGCAGAGGCATTTGCAGGGAGAGCTATTTATTCGATAGGAGATCTATATTCTGGCTATGATCAGTTCCAGCTGGCTGTGGAGAGTAGAGATTTAACTACTATGCGTACGCCCTTGGGATTGATGCGGATGTGTACTCTTCCACAAGGAGCGACGAACTCGATGGCTCATATGCAGAATGCGATGCATAAGGTACTGAGGGAGTTTGTGCCTGATGTTACCATTCTGTTTCTAGATGATATTCCTATAAAGGGTTGCGCGGTTGAAGACAAGAATGAAGCAGTACTTGCGAATGGATGTAGAAGGTTTGTTACATACCATATCAGGGATGTAGAACATATCTTGACTCGACTGGAGGAGGTGCATCTCACCCTGTCAGGAGCTAAGTCCAAGTTTGGTGTGTCTGAGATTTTAGTGGTTGGACATCTGTGTGGTGCTTTTGGAAGGCGACCAAACCCCGAGAAGGTTGAAGCTATAGCTAGGATGGCAGACTGTAAAAATATCACGGAGGTTCGACGCTTTCTAGGTGCTTGTGTATTTTATCGTTTATCCATTCCTCATTATGCCCATGTTGCTGAGCCTTTGTATGCATTATTGAGGAAGGGTAAGAAGTTTGCATGGACCTCAGTCCATCGAGAAGCTATGAATAGGCTGAAGGAGGCTCTACAGTCTCCACATGTTCTAAGAAGAATAGACTACGGATGTGGGAGACCTGTCATGGTCACAGTAGATACTAGTCCAAAGGCGATTGGCTGGGCAATAGGTCAAGATGATGCGGATGGTATGCGGTTTACCTCTAGGTTTGGAGCTAGGATCTTGACAGACAGGCAACGAGATTATCCTCAGGTGAAGCGTGAATTGTGGGGAGCGGTGACAGCGATGAAGACAGACCGTGAGTTTCTGATTGGTGCTCATGTAGTCCTAGAGACAGATTGTCTACCTCTACTAGGCATGATATCCAACTGTAGCACGCCAGACATAGCGATGTTACGTTGGATTGCCTATATTAGAAGTTTGAATCCAGAGCTGAAGCATATAAAAAGAAAGGAGAATATGGTCGCAGACATGTTATCAAGAGCTAGATTTGTAGACGAGGATGTCATGATTTCAGAAGCTGAGGAAGAGGAGAGAAAGGATGCTCAGTGTCAGGTTAATCGACGGGCTACGAACTTGGAGCCGTTGATGTTTAGAGAGGAGCTTTACACAGGTAGACTTCGTGACATAGGGTATTATCTGAGCTTGTTGGAGAGGCAAGAGAGATGGAGTAAAGTAGAGTTCAGAGAGATAAGGAAACAAGCTTACAACTATCTTCTGCATGATGGGTATCTTTGGAGACGGCCACAGAGGAGAGATGGGATGTTCATACGAGTAGTGGACGATCTGCAGACTAAGCAGCAACTAATGAAAGAGTTCCATGATACCTTATGGGCCGGACATCGAGGGATTTGGGCTACCTACGTCAAGCTGAAGGAAAGATATTGGTGGAAAGGTCTGTATCAGGATGTGATGAACTACGTCAGTTCTTGCTTGCATTGTCAGTTCTACTCAAAGATCCGGTATAGGGACGGTCTCGTACCAACTTATCCGCCTTGCATTCACTTCCAGTGGGTTCTCGACTTAGTGGTAATGCCTCTGGGGTTATGGGGCATGCGATATTTGGTTCTGGCTCGTGAGGATCTCTCCAACTTTGTAGAAGGGCGAGCCTTGAGGACGAAGACCACAGAGGGGATATGTAAGTTTGTTCTTGAAGATATTATTTGTAGATATGGGTCTGTAGGAAGGCTACGTGCAGATAGGGGAGAACTACGTGGTACGGAAGCGAAAGAGTTTTTTGCTCGATATGGTGTGAAGCTCAAGCTTACTACTGCGATGAATCCAGAGGGGATTGGCAAGAGCGAACGAGGACATCCATCAATAGTTCAGGCTTTGGTGAAGGCGTGTGATGGTAAGCATATAGAGTGGCCTAGGTTACTCCCTTTTGCTTTATGGGCAGATAGAACAACTCATTGTTCTACTACAGGATATATGCCTGTTGAGTTAATGTTAGGACAGAAACCGATGATGCCAGCAGAAGAAGACTTTCCTACTTGGGCTACCTTGCCATGGGAAGATAATATGAACCGTGTGCAACTTCTCTCACTACGAATCAGACAGCTAGAATGTAGAGAGGAGGATCTTGCTGAAGCGCAACGACGGTTGAAGGCGGCTCGACTTGAGAACAAGGAGAGGTTTGATAAGACTCACCGACTACTACCAAAACCGATACAAGTTGGGGACTGGGTGTTGGTATACGACAGCACATTGGAGAACCAACACTCTACAATTCGAAAGTTTTCGAGAAGGTGGTTTGGCCCGTACCTTGTCTCTGACGTACATCAGAATGCCACTTATTCCTTGCAAGAGCTAGATGGCACGCCTTTAAGGCTTCCAGTTGCAGGGAAACGAGTGAAGTTATTCAAGAAGAGAGGGGAGACTGTGGAGCTAGCTGAGTTCTTAGGTTCTGAGCAGACAGGAGCAAATGAAGACTTTTCTGAGACGGTCGAAGAGAGCGAGGACGATTCGGAGGACCACGAGGATCGGTGACGGATTGGCACATACCAGAGGATGTGCAGGTTTGGGGGGGGTGAATGTCGTATTGTACATAGGTCTATACAGTGAAAAGTATTGCAGAGAGACTTTTTTCTATATTGTGTAAAGGAAGCTGCCCTGCAGCTTAACAAGCTAGGCAGGAGCTAAGCTGGGGCTATGCTTGACAAGCTGCCCCCAAGCTTGGATTAGAATATCACCCCTAAAGGAGTCAAGAGACACCAGAATGCAAAGCTCGACGAGGAGAGCGACCTCATGCTTCTAGTTTTGACAGAAAGTGTTTTAAGCAATAGTTAGTACGAGTTTTAGGCTGTGAAATATGTGAAAGAGGGAAATCTGTCGATTCTAGTTCGTGACTCGAACTCAGAATCGGATAGCGTGAGCGTGTAGGTGTTCACAAATACTATAGTTTTGACTCCTTGTTCATTAAAAACGGAGTTGTATAGAGAAGTTAGTGTAGGAAAGACTAGTAAAGATCTTACAGAAAAATTTCTTCAGGTAAACATATGTACAAAAGTTTTTACCTTCTTGAACGGAACCAAAGGCCATCCCAGTGATAGGGCGCCTGCCTAGGAGGGAAGTGGTCTCAGGATCAATCCCCCCTGGCCTCTGGTTCTTATTTCGGCATGTTGGCCTCCTGGAAGGGAGTCTATGTTGGATATGCAGCCACGTCCTGCATATCTAGGGGCGGGAGATCGGTATCTCCTTTAATCGTGGGCTTCCTAGCCTAAGCCTCTGCATGCCATCCTGAATATACTATGGGAGATACCTGGTGCGCATATGGGGGGGCTGTGAGCCCTGTGGGGCAGCCTCATAAGTGTTGGGGCTTCGGCCTACATTGGATGGCTTGTAGTATATTCAGGGTGGCATCAAGATGGCATCGAGGGCACGGGAAACTTTTGCTGATTATTATGTACGCATAAGGACAGCTGTTCGAAGCCCCAACATTGGATGGCTTGTAGTATATTCAGGGTGGCATCAAGATGGCATCGAGGGCACGGGAAACTTTTGCTGATTATTATGTACGCATAAGGACAGCAGAGGAACAGCTTTAGATGGGGCCTTAAAATTAAAGCGAAAGATTACAGTGGAAGCGGACGGTTACCGCGGAAGCTTGAAGCGGAAGATTACAGCGGAAGCGGAATATTACAGCGGAAGCGGAAAACTACAGCGGAAGCGAAAGATTACCGCGGAAGCTTGAAGCGGAAGATTACAACAGAAGCTTGAAGCGGAAGATTACAGCGGAGGCGGAAGGAGGAGAATTAGAGTTTAAGAGGGGAGCAGCTTAGCTAAGGCCCTGCTTCTGATAAGTGACTGCGCTTATAAGGACAGCAGAGGGGCAGCTTAAGCTGGGGCCTTAACTTTTAGGTAAAATACCTGCGGCGACTTGGGATCGGGGGACAGTTTTTGGCAAAGGAATGTTTTCTGAGAGAGCGGAAGCGGAACACGCAGGAGAAGCTAAGAAGCTGGGAAAAGATCAAATTGGAGACAAATTGAATTGGGAGACCATCGTAGGAAGAGGGGCAGGAGTTTTAAGCTTGGACGTCGTCCAATAAACTGTACGGAGGAGAAATTACTCTCTGGAGGCAGTTTTATTGAGAGAGATCGTTTGAAAATCTACGGAGGACTTTTGATCGACGCATGATCAAATTTCTGAGAGTTTCAGTTGAGGCAAAGAGAGGAATAAGATTCAGGGGTCCGAATTTCACTATTAGGTTCGGATTGAGACGTACTTGGTAGACTTTTTGGTTGAAAACTGATTGAGTGGAGAAAAAGCCACGCAGGAGAGGAAGAGATAGAGATTTTCTTGACAGTTGAAGAAATTGATGATGCAGCTACACTGAAATAAAGCTATTTTGACTCCTGAGAGATCTATTTGTGTACTTGAGTGTGTATTTGAGTGTTTATTTTGTAATTGGTGAGCACAAGGAGCAGTGTTTTGAGATCTCATCGTCAACAGCAACCTATTTTTCTTTCTGGTCATTTTTCTCTGATCGGTCACAGTCAGGAGGTCCGTCCTCCCCAAGAAAGACTCTCAACTCGACACCGTCCAATAGTCGATCACGAACCCCATAGGGTACAACACAGCACCTCCCACCAATACATCATAAGACTCTGCGGCTGTAACGATGACCTTGGCCCTCACCATAGAGCCATCCGTGGGGTGATCTGGCCGAACTCTCACCGTCAACATCTCACGTGTCATGTGCAGAGCCGTACCTCCTGATCCCCCTAGAGATGTCTGCAACTGGAATGGACATCTCTCTATCTCGGACTTCTTCAGACCCAAACCAATACACGCCGCCTTTCCCAACATCAACGGTTGGGCTCCAGAGTCTAACAAGACCTTCTGAGGTCGATACACTTTCCCTGAAGGTGCCACCAAACAGAAGATACCACTTCTGTTGTCCAACAACACCACACCTGGTGCCAAACTAGCACGGTCAATCGCCGGCCTAGCTGGTAACTCATCTAACCTAGCAGTCGCCGCTTGCCAAGTACCACTAGTAGCTGTCCTGATCCTCGACTCCATGGACATGTCTACCGCCTCTCGCTGAACTACTTCAGCACTAGAGGTAACTACATCCTCGCTCTCACTGAGCGTGGCCGCCAACTGGAACACTGGAGCCAAGTTGACTCCCAATGCCCTCATATCCGTGGCTGAGAATAGTGGGGCTCGCAAAACTGCTGTAGCCGCCCCCAACATCGGGTTCGACGTCGCATCCACAGACGTCGAAGGTGGACTCACATCACACCCACTCCTGGATGTCGATGCCTCCAACTCTACTGCACCATCGGTAGGTCGTTTAGGAACCATAGATGTGGTCCTCAACACCTCCGATAACGTGAACGACTGGGGAAGCCTGGCTTGTCTACCAGCCTCCCCGCGTTGTGGATCCAACTCCACTGACGCACCTCGTGGCTCAGAGACATGTACTGCACCTCTAGTCACTGCCGCAGATGCCTCAATCTGCGCCACACCAGCCATGAAGTCGAAGTCACCTCCTTCTCCTCCATAAGACGTGGAAGCCTCTGTTCCACCTGATCTCCGCTGAACCATAGCCATACTAGCTATCCTCTGCTCCAACTGCTCAATCCGAGCAGCCATACCTGCTTCTGACGTCGTAGCAGGCGGTGGACCGACCGGTCCTCTCTCAGGTGCTGGACCTCTACCTCCAGCTCGACCACCACGGCCTCCCTGAGCTCCTCCGCCTCGTCCACGATCAGCCTTCCCTTGCCGCAACTCGGGATGGAGATCAAAACAACGGTCACTATTGTGACCAAGTCGTCCGCAATGCTCACATTGCCTAGGTACTGCTTGAGACGTCCCTGATGTCCCTGACGTCTCATAACCTCTCCTCTGTGGACAATCCCTCTGCTGATGAGGACCATCACACGTCCAGCAAGGACCCGCTTGCTGCTGACTAGCGAAGGACGGCATGGGCTTCTGCCCACCAGATCCTCCTACACCTCCCTGCGATCGTGACTGCTCTGCACGATCCTTACCACCACCACCACCACGCTGTTGCGTAGCCTGTGATCCTCGAGAAGAGGTGGTCGCTCCATGTGGTGTCTCCTTGCTGAACCCAGCAACCACCACCCTCTCCTCCACCATGTTGAGCTCAATCCGCTCAGCCAGACTAAAGACAACCGCCAACGTCGGAGCGGTATCTCTAAGAAGAGTAGCATCTCTAACTCTCCTACGCAGCTCCCGGTCTAGTATCCCATACCAGAACTGGACTGCCTGTGCTTCCGTCACCCCTTGCGAGTAAACGCCTCGCGTAGGCTCTCTCCAGTCTTCCGCTGGAACTCCTGCAGACTCCTCAAATTGTCGGTCCGCACACCCTGATAGTTCTTCCTCAAACATTGAAAGAACTGAACCACAGGGTTAAACCCTGGTGGTATCCTGCTCACACTACCACCCGCTCCACTACCTGTGGACGCACCGCTGGTAGTAGGTACTCCGCCACTTGCGGCTGTACCACTGCTACTGGCACCCGAACTCGCAGGTGTTACGCCTCCCGAAACTGCACCAGTAGTGATAGAAACGTAGTTGGGAGACCAATGTTGTCTCCACAACTCGATCTCAACACTGTAATCTCGCCTGAACTCATGATAATCGTCCATCGGCGGTCCCTCCAAGTACTGGAACAAACCCTTCCACGCCATGAAGGGTGTAAACAGCTGTGGGTTCCGCATCTGCTGCAGATCGCACCAACTGTCGAACTCCTGGATGAAGTCATCCAGCTCAATGGTACCAACTGTACCCGAGTAACGTCGAGGCCCCTTCGTGGCCCCATAGATCTCGTCCATGTCCCACAACAACGGTGTTGCGACACTAGACTCGCCATCAAAAAATGCGCTGTTTGCGTCTGACTCGTCCTCTGGAACAACCGACGGCAATGGTGTAGGTAGTCGGTACCTCACCCCACTCCGTGTATACCTACTGTCCGAGAAGTCCCCACCAGAACCTCCCGAGAACTCCGTGATGAGAGAATCCCGCTAACACACTCCCCAACCGGAATGTCGCAATCTCCGTCACCACCGTAACCACCACTTGCCTAATCCCGCTCCTACTGAGCTCACCTATCTCCTACTAGGACGGTCAAGGTAAGGGCAACCTGTACCTGCCATCACCACAGGCAGCCTCTCACGGTCTGTTGGTCATCACTCCAACCGCACCGTGAGAGAGACAAAGGTAGTCTGACTGGTCCGCAACTCCAGCCTCACTACCGACAGCACACTGGAGTGAACTCACTCCGGAAATCAAGCGCCAACACAAGCAAACACGGCGTACAAACAGGAAGCAGAGTATGGAGGGGTTCCAACCACAAGAAGTCCAAACGATAACCCTCCACACTCAAACATTCACATAAAGAGAAACCCAGCCCCATCCGGACTGACGACTCCTTGTCGGTGACCACATGCACAATATATGATCACCAACAGTCGTAACTGACACTAGAGGTCACTAACTAGATGTCCACACCTCTAGTAGCTCCAAAAACATCCACGTGGTAGCTCTACTAGCTCACCCAAGACAACTGCCACCAATTGCCTCCATACGCGTCTCTACGGTGTAGGCAAACACTACCACAACCATAGCTTCCCCCTAATACTGTGGGGTCGCCCTACCACTCCTCTAGGGACGTGCGAGAAGGTCTCCTACTACCTTATACAAGTCCATAAGTACTTGCACGTATCCCTGTAGGACACCAAGAGCTATTGGTCTAGTGGTAAAGCCAAAGCTAAGACTACAGAGTCAGGAGTCCAGGTCCAGGAATAGTGTTGGGATGGGTGACCAGCTGGTTTTACCCTTCCCACACACTTGAAGCTTGGATACCTCTCTCACGCACGCCAGCAAGCTGGCTTGCGGCGGGCTCGGGCTCAGGCTCAGGCTCAGCTCCGCTCCGCTCCGTCTCCGCACTCTCGCACTCCGCTCTCACGCCTCCGCACTCACGCACCTCTGCTCCTCGAAGTTTCCACACGAAATTGAGCCAAAATCTGACGTAACTAGCATTTTGCACTTGCGGGTGTCACAGCAGCGAACTTCGACATGCCATAACTTTTCAATCCTTGGCCAAACTCCACGAAACTTGGTGCACTGGAATCGTCTCTCCAATGCGCTTCCAAAGAGCCCACTCCGGCCCGACATTGACAAGTATTTCAGCTGCCACGTTCAAACGCGCAATCCGGCTCCAACAACACACTTCAAGAACATTCCGCAAAATTTCTGCAGCGCTTCCGCATGACAGAAATCTCCACTCGACCCCAACAACAGCAAATCGATCTACGACCAGCAATGTAGCACGGCGCCCACACACCTCGATCACGGCTCCACACAATCAAGCATGAACAACAACGCCCGAAGATACCAGCGGACGATTTCAGATTTCAGATCAGCGAGCTCTTACTGAACTCCGCCTCGACCTGCACTCAGTTCTTTGAGTAATCTGAATAGAGAAATTACCATCTCCAACACCACAACAAGGACTACTCACAAATGGTCAAGCCAAACCCACTCTAAACGCGAAGAGAATCCGGGTTACACTCAACTAGACTATCCACCATAGCCTGGAGCTTGAAGGCTCAACTCAAAGAACTAAGGCCTCCAAGCCCTACCTGCGAAGTTTACCCCTAGTGGGCTCTCTCTCCAACTCGCCCTAACGGCACTAACGGCCTTACCGGGATGCGCCACTTCGCACTCGGTCAACCTAGCCGAGGTGCCCAAACTGACGTGACATTGTGAACTATTACTCTATATAATCTTTATTTATTTTTCTCATAAATGGTTCATTGTCCGTTTCACATGATCTTTAGTTTGCATGTTGCTTTAGACTTAGACGTTAGAGAACTTCTAGTAAAACCAGGTTATTTTCTCCTACTAAAACTTATATATAATACTTGATTCATAGGTTTTTTAGATTATTTATTTATTTATTTATTTAAATATTATATTTATTCTAAAAAATGTTTTATATAAATCTGTTTCGGCAGGTTTCTATAACCTGTTTCGACAGATTTATAAACTTCTTTGGAGATAGGTTTATAAACTCCTGGGGGAGTTCCAGGTTTTGAATAGACGGAATGCAGGTTTGTCAAAACCTGCAATCAACAGCAAAAAACTATTTTCTAAAACTTTACATATCAAATTAGTATCTTCGTTGAGAGTTGAACCCAACTGGCTGGCCATCCTAGGAAAAGTACACTCCCATCACAAGAGAGGAGGAGGCACAAGCCAACAAAAATACAATAAACATCAGACTTGTAATCAAATTGCAAAAACTGAACCTTGTATCAAATGAACATTTTGTACACACAAACACTAACATATATTACAAACTAAAGAAGAGTAGCAAAAATACAGACTGCACAAAACCTACGTGTTTCTCTCTTGGCTCTTCCCAGGCTTCTTGCACAGCCGACTCTAAACACTCAAGAAACTGAGTTCTCTCCTTCCAACCAGCAGCGTATGATAAATAACGATACACCAAAAACCTCTATTTCTTAGGTATAGTCTCAGCATACGAGTAACAAGCACAGAGAATAAAAGACTCAGCCGTCATGTCTAAACTTGCAGCAAAAACATCACATGCGTCACAGAAAACAAGAACACGTGATCGCAATTTCTCAAGCAAAACTAGTCTGACAATCCGCATAAGAGAAAGTTGCAGTTCGAATTTGTAAATACCAACCCAAGAGAATTTCCATATCCCCTCCAAAACTTTGTCAATGCGTGGTTTACTCCAAATGTCTTGCATGACATCAATATGAAGTTCATATAGGTCCATTAAACGTCTTAGACGGTCTGTTGACATTCTTTCATTTATGAATAATCATGATAAAGTTGCATTAATAGAAGTACTTTTGACAATGTGCATTTTACAAAACAACACACAAGTACTTCCATGCAAGTTTGCATTAAAATTTTAAGTTTTTTTAATGTAAACTTGCAAAGATCAAGAATTTGAAAATTGAATTTAAACCTAGTACATACAACCCACACATTTTCAAGTGTAATGTTACAGCTATTAATTATTAAGAGTATACATTTGCATAGTTTATCTGTAGTGTCTCTTGTAATTATGTATGTAATTGTACTTAACCAGAAGTGCAATATTACACTTGTATGGATCTTGCTATATTACACTTATATCGTAAGAAAAATACACCGGAATACCAAAATGCCTTGTAGAGAGATTGCACTCACGCCTGGTGCATTTACAGAGGATCAACTGTATCTACAGTGTAAGAGTCTCTGGCATAATATATATGCAGTATGGTACATTTGATCTAAGGTGGCTTTCTTAGCACTCTCGATGAATTATTCAGGAAGCAGTGATTTTTTTTCTTCATAACTAGCATAAGTACACATACATGGTTTTTACTTAAACCACCCAGTCTACCATTTATACATCCAAAGTGCAGTTTTGGCTAATAGAAGGAAAAAGACAAATTGCACATGAAAAAGAAATAGAAAGATGCCACTGGACCAGAGACATGAGTGAGGTGCGATAGAAGTGTTACCAGAAATTTTATAATTGTTAAAATTTATACTCAATATTTTATGTTTAAAAATATTTATACATAATTGTTATATCTTAACCATAAGATACATGTTAGATTTTCCAAGAAAAACCCATAAAAAATGTATGTTACACCGCACATCAGGAAACATAATACCAATGCACTTTCTTTTCACAAAATAGATTTTGTATGGGGTTTAGTTTATCATCTAATCTATCTCGCCGGAAGAGTTACATGATAAATTAAACACCTTTGCATATTCTTCTCTTTCGAACACGGAAAAGATGAAATATGCAAAGAAGTAAAACTATGCTAATGACGAGTAATCACGAGTCACCATATCACCTTTCAGTTGCAGTTAAAACCCATATCCTAGGGCGGAGCAAGAAAAAAGAATCGTGCTTCACATCATCTACGAAGCATAGCTCTATGTAACGCGTCCACAATCATCTACTGGTGGTACAAAATGGGGAAGATGTGGACATATAACACTTCATTGCATCAAAATGCCTTCCGTCAGAATCGAAGAGTGACGCGCAATAATCAATCACAAACAAATCACAAATAAATCTGCTGGGGAAGAGATAGTTGTTAAACAAAAACTGGTAGTACAAAGGCACATGTCAGTCTAGGCATACGATATGGGCCACTGAGTTGAAAACTTCCAAAATTTTCAAGATTCTAACAGAGACCATTTGAGATGCAGTGAAGTTTTATGTGTCCATATTTTCCTCTATTTCTACTGCCAGTGGACGAGTATGGACGCATTATGTAAAGCTCTGATTCCAGAGCGTTTCCACATAAATGAGGTAACCTTCCAAAAGTTATGAGAATACAAAGGGCAAGATTTCTCGTTTTTACTCGGAGATTCACTAGTTAATTTTGTTAGATAAAGGTATGATTAAAATATAAAAAACATTTTTAAATAATTTATTAATTTTTTTTGTAAAAGTACGATACTTAATATATTCTTCAAGTGTTAAGTAAACATTATTCTAGAAAATTCAAATGTTTATGTTTATTTTATATTTTATCTACTTAATTTAGAAAATTACATATTTAACAGCTTGAGTTACAAATACTATAGACAAACAGATCGACGTGAACCCGCGAGGTTTTATGCTTCTCCTAGGACATGGGTTTTGACCTACTGTGCCTGCCAACAGTGGTATGAGACTGCAACTGAAAGGCAGTATCGAACCCACCATTGATATAGTGGTAGCCTGTAAAATCCTCCTCAACCTCTAAAAGATTACTCATTTAAGGAATGAATGCTAGCTATACGATAACAATACAATCAGCTGATAACAACCAAAAGAACGAAAATTACAACCAAAACCAATGTGTTAAGTAAAAACTCCAAACAACGGTACTAGAACGAGCAGTTTTAACAAGATACTTTATTCCACTTTTCTCTCAAAGTCGTCTCTTTTATCAAATATGAAGAGGTGTACATTTAATAGCATATAACATAGGAAGAACATATAAGTCGTACGATGTATTGCAGTGCAAAATGAATCATCTAACTTAAAATCATGAATAGAGATGTACTAGGAATTATAATAGTAATAAATACAAGAAAAACACAAACAATAAAGAAAATGAGAGATCATGTACATATTAGCACAAGGGTAAATCAGATTTCGGTGAAAACAGTTACTTCCCGCACTATAGCCATGCAAGTACAAGTACAAGGTGAGTAACAAAGAATGGTGAGCATGTAAGCCAACTCATATATATACTTTCTTGCGTATTCATCAAACTCACATATATATTTTCTTGTATATTCATCTCCTCCTTATGGAGGAGGAAAATATGCAAAGATTTAATTTATTACCCAATTTTTTTAATGGGAAAGGTAGGTAATAAATTAAAACTTTGATAAAATTTGATCGTATGGTCATCAAAACAGCAATCTACTTTGGGAAAAGCGCTTCCTTTATAGTTTATGTCCATGTCCTCTCGTGTTTCCAGGTTTGGTTAACCATTAACGTAATTTATTTAACATTTTAATTTTTCTTATCAACTTGGTATAAAATTTTTACTTCACATTTATAAATTTTGTCCCTGCTAACAGCAAGCGATCAATAGTTCCCAGGAATCAATTTTCCATGCATATTCGGTTTACGAAGTTAGCAAAAGTATATAATCAAGATTAGACCAAGGGAAAATGTGTAGGGAGAGCATATTTCCAAGATGATACTCCTTGGTCAGTGATCATGTATACTGCTTCCCTTTCCTTTGAATGTAGAATATTTGAACGAAAAATCACAAAAGGAAAACTTTTTCCTATTCAAACAAAGGAACAACACTACTTATATGTTTCTAACTAGAGTGGTGGTTTAATCATAGTGATCTCATTTTCTAGTGTAAAAAACTTAAAACATCGTAGATCAAATGCAATGATAAAAATACGAGTTTGGAACTGGACCTAGGAATTAGGAATATAGAGAGAAGAAAAGTAATTGGTCAATTCAATTCAAAAGTAAAAGTAAAAGAAAAGAGAAAGGCGGAATGAGAGGATGGCAACTACAGTCACCTCCGTAGCTACCGTACAATAGGTGGAATGGTTAGTACCCCTAGTTAGTATCTCTACCTTCGCTGGCGCAAGGTCTTGGCATATGGTTCACGGACATCTCGGGCTCGGCCTGGCCTGCGGGTTAGCAGTGGTAGTGTGTAGAGGGGTGGCATGCAAAGCGAGAAAAGAGAAAACGGGAAAAGAAATGCTTCAGTACAATTGGAATACTTATCTCGACCGTTTTCTGTTCCGTAAATTGGTTGGGGAAAAGCTCCTTCTCTCCTTTCAAGATTCGAGTCTTTGGACGAATTCGATTCTTCTGCATTAAGTCTTGTTGTTGTTGTAAATCGAAGTCACCCGCTGCTCCCACTGTAATCGGGCGTCCTGATTATCTGGCCATCAGCAGTCTTTAGTCGGTATGCCTGGCTGGTTGCAATTGATACCTGGTGGTATCAAACTGTCTAAACTTATCAAGAGGGGACGATGAAAAGAATGGCAGTGATGTGTCACCCTCGAACAACAACTTCACCTTTCAGCAGATGCGTCTGCAAGAGCTCTGCCGAGTCAGATGCTTTGAACACTCCAAAAGCCTCTTGTTGGGTGGCGTTGTCAGGATGCTACAGAGACTGAGTTGGAAAAGAATTCCCAAGGAATAAGAAAAGTCGAGGTGCAGACTATCTGGCTGGTGAACGACAGGCGCAGTTCGATATGCTCTCCCTCCAAGATATGGAAGTTCAAGCGTGTATGAAAACGACGTTTTGTTGTGTAGGTCCCATCTCATCATCTCTGCTGTCTATTCGATAACGAAGTGCTTTGATGTTTCCGCATATTTCTCCTATGCTAAAGCGATAATTTTGCTTGTTTATTCACCCGAGATGATCCCGAAGGTAGAAACGCGAGAAGCGTGCACACCATGCAGTTTAAGTTTTCATATCGAAGCTAGAGCTTGTACAATCTTCTTGCTCTTGATTAGCGTGCAGAGAGTTTAACTTCGAAAAGGTTCGGTGTACTAGGCACAGGAGATTCTCTTGAGCTCTTTAGTCTTGAGCCTGATTAAGTTGAACTACCCACCAGCTGGTGGTAGAAGGTCCAGCCAAAGTTGGTCCTCGGGAACGTCAAGACTGCGGGATACTCTACACACTGATATGCTCCATTGGTGTTCGGATATTCGGCTGTGATGTTAGCCATATATAGTGTTTCTTGATCTAGATGCTTTAACTCGCAGGACTGCATTGAAGTGTAATATGTTCATAAACTTCCAGGACCAAATAAACCTGTTACATGAAATGCTCCAAATGCAAAATAAAGGACCCCAGAAAGAAACAAATGAATTTCAAAAAATGTAGGTTAATCTAAAGAAGGTAAGTAAAGGCCCCGACTTGGGTTAGTAAGATTCAGCTCACATAGATCTGTTTCCTCCCAATTCACAGTAACAGTCTCCCATGCTTGGTGTCCGTGCAAATCTCAGCTTCTAATACAGGCAGCTCATCTTAAGGTGAAGGGGTGCTTACACGCTGTAGCTGATCTCGGAGGAAATTGAGAAATGTAAGGGACAGAAGATAGATGACGATGGGAGGATGTTTTCCAGAGGTATGGCTTGCAAGAACGAGGCGGGTAAATTTCACACGACAAAAACATGTCACTGAGAGAAGAAGGAAGGTTGGTGAGTCCTGAAAATTCCGATGAAATGGAAACGCAGAGGTTTAAAGAAAGCAGAGTTGTTGTAGGTGGGATTAAGACAGGCTTGTAGGAGAAGGCTTGTAGGAGATGTCTGTGACTCATTTCAACCCTCTGGTTTGAACGGGACGTCACCGAAAGCGCGATCAAGCAATTGCACAAAACTAAATGCATGTCAACAGGCTTAGAAATCATAACAGTCTAGGAAAACAGCAAACGTTGGTATCGGCTTGTTTGTCGTCGTATACCGATAAGACCTGCACTGACTGTCGTCATTGTCTGCTAATCATCTTCGGAGTCTGTCAGGCATGACGAACTCATACGTCCGTTAAAATTGGCAGCCAGTAGTAAGTGAGGGACTGGCACTGTCAGCATGGAGTAAGCTGAAGAATTCGACTTCCCAATCGAGTTGAACGCTCCATTCATACTGCAATAATCTCATGCCTGCCCTAAAACGAGATTAATAGACTTATATGAACCCACGCAAGATAGGGCAATGTCGTAGAAGGATGAAAAAATCCACCCACCTGATCCACTCTGATCAAATATTTCGGGGTGGTTTGCCATCCGGTGAGTCCCAGTTCGACTGTTCCTACATTTCAAGGAGGGCACGTAATTAAGAAGCGATGAATGAATGATCGGTCCGAGTAATGAGCTAATAATCCTGCATTTGATCTGTTACTTCTCATCAACTGAGTGACCTTTCCCGGCCATGAGGTGAGATTCACGAAACCTCCATTACGGAAGCTCTCTGGCACTTTACTCATCGTTTAGACGCTGCTAATTCTGACACAAACTCAAAGCGCTCATCAAAGTGTATAATATGGCTAACATAGAACCAGAGCAGCGAGGGAAGCGTTGCAAAGTGGTTCAGGGAACAGGTTCTAACGAACGAACGACTGACTTTACAAAGGAGACGGAGGGTCAGTTCTTCCAACATCTTTCCGTCCGCCCGCTGCCTGCCAAGGTCCAAGCCTCCAAGAGGAAAAGGGAAAGTTCTATCCCGGCCCACTTTCCCTGTGAACCGACCAACGAATTTCTCCCGCACATAACCACTCGAATGTCTGTAATAGCCACTGATTCCACGCAGAATCACACCAGACAGCTTTCATTGGACAGCTTTTGTGAGGTGTTCCACCCGAACCGATAAACCATCAATGCCAGTTATAATTCCTCCGTCGGGCTAACGCTTGGCTCCACGTGACGCCCTGCTGGGAGGGAGACGTGAATGCCGAAGGTGTCGTCGAACGGACTGAGGCTGTCGTTTCGACCATGTCGTGGACAACGTTCGGAGTGTTGAATTTTTCCTCTGGTTTGAGCCCAGTTTAGTTGGGTTCAGTTCAGTAGAGTAGAGTAGAGTAGTCTAGTTTAGTTTGGTATCGATCATCGAGCTCATGGATACTTTGAAGGTCATCGATGCTGTGGTGGACATGAGTGTTCATTTATTACCTTAAGCGGGGCGGAAATCGAAGCGATTTCTCCAAAGGTTGAGGAATATAATCTATTCGAAGCTCAAGGAGTTGGGCTGATCAGTCCGCGAGCCAGTGGTGAAGTTTGCCATGGCACCACAGCTTCTGCAGGAGGTGCAGATTCACGGCCAGAAGCTCGTGAATGGTGGGGCTCCCTTACCGCTAGTTCTTGCCCCGGCTGAGGGTCAAGAAGTGACAGTCGTCGAGGTGGTGGACTGGATAAAGCGAGAGAAAAGCTGGATCGAGACACATCTACTCAAGAGCGGAGCAGTGCTCTTCCGAGGATGTGGTCTCAAATCAGCGGAAGACTTCAACTCTGTAGTCGAAGCTTTTGATTACGAGGAGCGATTGTATACAGGAGGTCTGGCCCAGCGCTCGCAGGTAGTCGGTAGAATCTACACGGCAAATGAAGCTCCTCTCCATGTGTACATCCCTTTCCACCACGAAATGGCACAGGTTAGTGTCTATATGCGTTTCCTTCAGGGGCAAGTATTTTCTGCAGACGACTTTGCCTGCTCAACCCACAATTCGCGTGGTGGAGAAGCAAAGTGCAGCAGCAGCACCTGTTTCAGTTGCAGTCTAATTCGAATCACTCATCAGATTCTTCAGTTCTTCTCGTCAGGGTTTGAGTTGAAAATACTCTCCGTTTTGAAACTAGTGTGTCGAATTGAGCGATAATTGTTCTGATGATCGTTATAATCTGTTGCCGTGTCGTGAATGAATCATCAGCTGCCCCAAGCTCCCTCCAAGTTATTCTTCTATTGCGATTTGGCACCGACGAAAGGTGGAGAAACTCCTCTGTTATGGAGCAATTCGATAGTGGACCGCCTGCAGCAGGAGTGTCCGGATTTTCTGCAGCAGCTGGAGGCGAAGGGTTTGCTATACCAGATTTTCTTTGGCGACGAAGACATTCCAGATTCTTACATCGTCCGCTGCTGGAGAACTCTCTACAGAGTGAATGACAGAGCAGAGCTTGAAGCCAAGTAAGTTTCATCCGAGTGCACTCATTCTTCTTGAGATTTATAATCTCCGCAAGGACCCTACTCTACAGAAGTAGAATCGACTTCGCAACTCTTACGCCTCTTGTCTCTTAGGACAGAGGAACGAAGTCGACATACTGAAATCTAGAAATCATAGTGGTCGCGATCCAGTTCGGCGAAGAAGAGAACCATGCACAAACCATTAGCTTCGAATGATAGTGAGCTTTCATAAAGCTTCAGCCTTCTGCGATGGAGACCCTAACCCTATATAATGATTACGTTTGACGTCTAGTTATGAACACTTCTGCTAGAAAGCCTCCGACCCAGAATCTGCACTTAACTCTCGCGTCTGGTGAAACTTCAGGATTGCCAAGGAAGGCCACGGACGAATCAAACTCGAGTGGATTGAGGGTCATGGCGTGAAGATAGTAATAGGACCCCTCCCTGCCTTGAAGTGGGACACACAGCGGGAACAGAATGCTTTCTTCAACTACATGGTCATGTTCTACTTCACCGACTATGAGGTCCTGGACAAGGACAAGGAGGTCGCTAATTTCGAGAACGTAACATTTGGAGATGGCTCACCGTTGCCCAGGGATCAAGTTTTGGCTTGTAAGAGAATCATGGCTGAAGAGAAAGTTGAGTTCAAATGGCAACAAGGAGATGTGATTCTCATCGATAATGTGGCTGTTCAGCACTCTAAAAACGCTTGTTTCTCTCCTCGCCGGATTCTGGCTTCGTTGATAGTGTAGTTTTCTTGAGTCCGTGAGCTTTAAGTTGGTGTGCAAGATTTCCAGTAGTTGCCTGTTGTGTTGTAACTGGATGACGATAACGTAATCTATCTCCGAGGAAGAGTCTGTACAGGACTATCGACACTTCAAGATATTACGAGCTGAGCTGAGCTCTTTGAACTGATCATTAGTGTTGAATTTCCAGTTTTGTCATAAGCTGCATTAAATTTTCATTCTCGAGAAACGGTACGGGATATAGGAGTGGAACTTAACGGTGGCCACTTACGTGTTCAAGGAACTTCGGGGGTGTGCTCGTTTAAGAAGACAGACAAGAAATGTTTCATTATGGTTGGAACTTTACGTGATTATCGTAAGTGGTACATGTTCAGCTCTAGATTACTAACTGACTTGGGCCTAACTAATTTGGATGGTGGACGCTCATGCACAGGGACTCATACCCTTCGCGATCCTTACGTTCCTTAACATTCAGCTCGGTGACATTGTTTGTATTCTGTTCCGTGTCAAACATGATAATACGTTGACAGTAACAGCTTCGTGTACGTGTTACTTATGGTAATTAGTATCTCCTCAAGTCGTTAGGAACTTCTCTCAGATCATGAGAGAAGTTCCCAATGACTGAGGAGATACATGAGAGTCGTCTGCTCCAAACCTCAGAATATATAAAGGGAAGGATTCGAGTAGGCAGATGCGCTGAATGAATCGTCTACCGCTCTTCAGGAAGACTTCTTTGTCGTGATACAGGGGAAGTGTCGCAGGAGAGCCTTGTCAAGCTCTGAACAGGCTCTCTTGCCTCGACGATTGAACGGATTGTACAGAATGACCTAGACGGTGTAAATTTCGTTCCGAAGTTTAGAATACCATGTCTTCTCCTTCCAAATTCGAGGGTGAACATGGAGAGAATGGCCAGAAACAGGTAAGCTGACTGTTTCAGTCGAGACCAGGAGTTCGCTGGATCCAGAATATTCGACAAAACACGTTCCGTTTTGCCAAGTTAAGACTGTACGTATCAGGAAAGGCTCTCGGGGGATTTGGGGGTTACCTTAAGTGCGCGCGCGTATTCTGATTCGTTCAGGTATACTCATCTACCAACATATATACCTCAGAAAACGTCGATGCCCAGAAGCTGATGGTCCAGTCTCGCAAAAGTACACTCATTTTGTTTGTGGGAACGGACGTGAGATGTACTGTCAGTAAGTACAAGAATACTCAGATGGTTCTTAGAAATCGGACATGGTAACTGAGATTCACGACCCGTACACAGCAGGAGCTCGCGATCGAAAGTACAAAACAAAACAAACGTACAGATTCCCCGGCCCCGTTATTCTCAAAAGATCTAGATTCAAGCTGAACTGCGTCATCCTGTCTGATCCGAGGCGCTTGACTTGATCCTCCCCGATAGGGTGATGTCGGCACCTCCACTGCGTAAGATCACACACAAATGAAGTGGTAGTCTGCTCTGCATGAAGTCTCAGGATCCGAGAAGCATAGACATCAGTTGAAATCTATAGTCAGATTTTCGAACGTAACGTCCTCCGACTGTCCTGTTCCTGGAACGAAAGTCACACTTACTGATTCCTCGTCCGGTATACTCAGGCTTTTCAGAACAGATCCAATGCTGAGTCGCAGAGTATAACCTCCGGTAGGCATGGAACTGCCTTCCGGATCCGCCGTAGTCATGGCGTGGGGAATGTGGGAGATGAGGCCGGCAAACTCCTGAATATCCAGAGGCGTACGGGCGTCGGCAGTTGGTAGGTTGATGAAAACCTTGAACAACGAGAAAGAACTCATAGGTAGCTGCGCACCTGTCACCAGCAAAGTCTCCTCGACCTCGTCCGCCGTCAAGCCTTCGACATCCACATCAGTGGGCTTGCGACGTACGAGCCGAAAGGATGAGCTCTGGTCCTTGAATATAACCGGAACCCTCCTGGCAAACGGCTCGATCTCCGCTTGGGAAGGTTTGGGAGCACCTGAAGCCCTCTTTTGGAAGTTGATCCAGTCTTGGTCACTATCCATCACCTGGTACCGGAAACTGAGCTTCAGGCTGTCGAGCGTGTCTGCTACTTTCACATGTATGAGTTCCTTCTTGTGATCGTAGAAAGCAAACGTGGTGTTTAGGAAACCCGAGTCGGTGGGTTCCTTCCTGGCTCTCTGGCCTCCGCGAGTGGTCTCATCGGACGATGCGTCGAGGCTCTGCCACACCGACCACAGTCGATCTACATTCGAGTGGTGCGTATAGAAAATGGGATCCCTCGCGGCATAGATGAATGTTCCCATGTCTTCGTTATTCGGGGTGGTTTTGCCTCCCGTCCATGCGTGTACGATGTTATGTCCATCTGATTCGCAGGAGCCAGGAGCATCTGGCCACGCGGGCTGTTTCGGCCTGTACGGACCACCGAGAAAGGCGATAGGCGACGTCGTTGAGACCACTGCAGTGTGTAAAATAGAAAGATTGTCGGATTGGATTTTCTCGTATTCAGTCTCGAGAGGATCGGGGTCACCCAGAGTCACGTACGTCGGAGGATAGTGAGCTATATCCCTGATCGCGCAACGGAGATGATCGTTCAGAATCCCCCAGTCCTCGGAGAACATGAGAGGCATCTGGTTGCCTCCATCGTCTCGTCTCTGGTTGTCCCAGTTCCAAAAAGGAAGCGCGAACTTGGGGTCCCCGATCAACTCCCCGAGAATTCTCTCGTGGAAGTAGAGGTACATTCTGTGCCACGGCAAGAATGTCCAGCTCCCGTGGTACTGAAGTGATAAGCCAGCGTTGTTTCCTGGCTCAGGGTAGACCCCGTTGCAGAAAGAGCAGTGGATGCGCCATTGGTTCCCGAAGCTTCGGGGATCGTCAGGCGGGAGAGCTATCATCTTGCTGTAAGCGGAGTTGTACTTTTTCACGTAGTCTTTGTCCTTGGAGAGGATGTGTGCCGGCTTGCGTATCCGCATCGGCAAAGTCTCGAACTTGAACTTCTTTGGCTTCAGTTTGCTCCCGTCAGGTTGACAGCAGCTCTGAGTTTTCACAGGTCCACTGATCTCTACAGTCCTGCAGTCCGCGCTAGCCATATTCGTGGGGGGAACAGGGGCAGCTCCGTCGGCACCAGCGGCGGACTGGACGATCCCTCCAGAAGAGAGATAGGAGAATGCCCCCGTTGCAGCCCAGACTATCTCCCGTCTGTGCAGCATTGCCGATTGTTTCGATGAATATCCCTCAGGATTCTCTTCCAAGTCAGCGTTCGACTCTGCGTCAGCAGCTCCATTTCTCACAGATCTTGAAGGAGCCCGGCGCGCTTTCCTCCGGAAGATTGTTGATGTGAAAAGACGAGTTGATTTCTCACCGACGTTCCACTTCACTGCTTCTTGCAACCTCAAAGGAGAAACATGCTTGCCATCAGAGTTTGGAAGCTGGACCGATGGGGACAATAGTATCACGTTTCCGAACGCCGTTGAAGCCGCCATGCAGACCATCCTGATATATATAGACACGGTATACTGAAGAAAGTCAGAAGCTTAAGTTCACCGTCGAGCAGCAACGAGCATTCTCATGTGTGCAAGGACTGATGGCATGGCCTGAAACTGGTATAACCTGCAATCGCACAGCTGATATATTAGCCATATGTGAACCAACAGTACTGGTGTTACCGTATTGACTTGCAGCTCAGATCAGAAGCTGTGAAAGTAAGCCCACACCCAATTACCATGCATGCAGATGGGCCTCATATTCTGAACCACCCTCCTCACTGTGCACAGTCGTCACTGGCAGACATGAAACTACTACATATTTCTCTGTTCCATCGACGGATGCAAAGCGATTCGACATTATAACTAAGAAGTTCCAAATATTAATTTTCTGAAGTACATTATACGAGAAGGTCAGACACTCAAGATTTAAGATTTACTAGTGGACATTACTTCATCGACTCATGAGTAGTAGACGTTCGGTAGAGTACTTAACGAAAGAGGTTTGGCGATTGCGAGCTTGGAAACCTGAAGGATGAACGAACTGGAGACCACCCGACCAGAAACTAGAAGATCCCTGAAATGACTCTCTTCGTGGGTATTCTCTCCATATCAGGAGAAGTTGGCCGACGCTGTGAAATGTTGGACGGCTTTATGCATACTGACTTGCGTACGGTCGATCGGTGCCTGGCTGACCCGATTGATCTTATCTGGAAAGTAATCCCATCAAGTTCACTGAAGAGTCAAGACCTCCTTGGACTTGAAGACTGCTACAGTGCAATGGTCAACTGACTCGTATACTGTATAATATGCTTCCTTCTTGAATCCGAACTACTGTAGCTACCTAGGACTTAGACAGGCGTGAAACAAGCCGGAACTGGTCCCTGATGTGTGTCTGTGCCATTTCGGAATATAGGTCGGTGCAGAGTCTAGATTCCTGGAGGATTCCCCCCCTCAGAGAGTGTGGGTCCATTCATGCCTGGACCTCACAGCTTTAGTCCAGCGTTATATTTCAAACATGGTTCACTGCAATAGAAATTTGCTTGATCACTACTTCAGTAACTTTGGTGCGGTTGATCACACCCATCTTAATTATGTATTTCTTGATAATACCCTTAAATCCCTACACTAAGACTGATTATTTTGCTATGTCGTTCATCATTTCATTACTTTGGCACGCCGCTAAATATCTTGGTAATTCAGATAGTTTCAACAATAAAATACACTCACACGAGACATGCTTGTGCTGGTACACATGCTCGGAAAACTGATGTGTGCAGTTAAACATATCACTAAAGTGATAAAGTGATAAAGTGATAAAGCGATAAAGTGATTGGTTTTAACTGCACTACTTTTCATGTAGGTTTTCATGATAGTAGAAGTTATCCATGACAAGGAACTGACGAAGATAACGGGGTTTAGCTTCAAAATGACAACATTATGGGAAAATCGTACGACGGTCATGGTGTGCACCTGACTACGTAGTTTGCTCGGAAAAGTTTGCGATACCCTGAGTAAGTTGGATCGCGCTTGAACTATGTGGTATGGTGTCATAGTTCCATTCCATACCTTAGTTCCATTCGAACACATTTTTCTGTACGAAGATCAGGTCAAACAATCTCAGTTATACGATTTCTGACCAGCTGTTCCTGTGCACCAACCCGTGCTTAAATATTCCTAGCGAACCGAGAGCTACAATGTTATTGCAAGCGAATCACCTTGTTAAATATCCTTGGACGTAACATCTCAAGTCATGCGGCAAGATAAGAAAGAGGAGGTCCCTAGTGACAAAGCTTTCATGTCAAAGGGACTGTTATAATTTTGGCAGCAGTCAGGTAAGTCACCTTGATGTGACATCAAGAATGTTTATTCAATATTTTAATATCAGTTCTTTCTTATAGTAAGTAGCGGACAAGTCTCTGTAAGAGTGTACCATATCAGATAGGAAGTTATATCAGAGTTATTTATATGTGGGTTCTTTTGTTTCTTAACTCATTCCTGGTTTTTAGGTAACCGTTCTTTTTCTTATCAATTCTATTATAACATCTTGATCATATTATCAGTTCTAACTTGTTACTACGTGCATGACTGTGCTAACTGTTTCCTTCTTCTCCTAAGTTTCATTTTTTGAAGTTCTTTTGAGAAAACTCTATGTACTGAGATGTAGGTCAAGTGTAATGATCATTAGGTCACCCAGATTTAGAGTGGTTTAGCACGCATTAAGCTTAAGCGATAATCCGATAATCCTTCGACGAAAGCGTGCGAGATCGAGTAAGCTCGTGATGGTAGGGCAGGGGGTCCAAGACAAGCATGATATAATAACGAATACGCGACCATGTTAACAATAAACTGAGGTAACGTTATTGTACTATTGTGCACGAAAGATGTATTTGGGAAAAAGCGTACAAACTAGATTACAAAAGTAGTTTGACTAACTTTTCACTTCTTCCGAAAATTCTAAAAACTGCTAGACAAACTTATTTCACCCTTTCAAGGTTCTTCCCTAAATTGACAAAAAGAATGTGCTTCAACCTCAAATACCTCAATAGAAATTTCAAGTCTCTCTTCACTACAGAAAAAATACTTTTGCATCAAACTGCTTCATTCAGCTTTTGTGGAACAATGCGTACTTGTAGCTTTGATATCATGATGTGGAAGTAAAACGGAGATCAGATTAGATATCATCATATGTCAAAGAGTGATCATATATACTCCTCGAAGATGTCTCAACAATACTCACCTAAAAAATAAAAAATACTACAAATATAACTGATGTAACTACATAAATATGACAAAAGTCTCTTGAGATTACCAAGACCAAAGTTTAGCACCAAAAGAGTTTAATGGTGACTAAGATTTAGAGCATTTTTGGGCTTAGTCTAGCACCAACTTTTTTTTTAGGAACAATATTAAATGAAAAAGCTCCACAAGCATTAGTTCCCCCTGAAAACCAGACAACACTAAATATATATATATATATTTATATTTATATTTCTCTTTCTCTCCATTCTGTTGAAAACTTATGAAAAGACAAAAAACTGATAGGACATAGTTGAAAACTCAAATCTTTTGGTTGTATCGTAAACTACATTTTTTATTTTACCTGCGACCCTCATCCTTTAGCTTGTGCATGATCCAGTTGTGTTAGATTCCTCCTCTAGATTAGAAAAAAGAAAAAGAAAAAAAGAGTTTAAAAATAATTTTGTTATGATAATTTTTGTTTAATTTCAAAAGTAAAGTATCTTTTTTGTCAAAACCCCTGACCAGAAAGCCTTTTCGCTCTACTTTTGGGACAACTTTAGGGTCTCTGTCCACCATGCGGATTAGCGGGCTTACGAACCTTATCCGAACGTGAAGGGCCCATCGAGTAAAATAGTGATTTCTTCTAGAATCCCATGTAGGTAATGTGCGTCTGCTCATTGTAGCGTAGTTTTTTGGGAGGAAAAGGCCTCCCCTTCGAGAGTACGGTTGTTAAAAAGTGCATAACCAAGCTCAAGATTGCAACGATAGAAACTCTTAGAGGAAGAGATGATGCGCTAGGATACACAGTTGAGTACGCCAGAAGTAAGGGCAATAGCTTCACTGAGATGGAGTGGCAACAGCTAAGAAGGTTCGATGTCTGGAGCAGCGGGGTTAAGACACAAGGAAAAAGACTTGAAGACTGTGAAGGATGGACCTGGGATGGAATTAGACACCACAGCTATATTGTCACCTGAAACTCGAGGATGATCGAGGAGTGGAGATTGAGTAACATTAATCGTCAAATGCAAAACCTGAATCCGGGCAGGAACAACAGGAGCATCTCCTCTACCGCTAACGAGCAAGAGAATGCTGAGGGGACACGAATAGAATTTTCGACATGAATGACAACGATAACAACCACTGGCAGCATGGGACAGCCGGCAGGTTGCTTGGATTGATGCGGTGGATGAGATCACAGATAGTGGACGGAGGAACGAGATAAGAGGCCTTCGGAACGAGATCACAGAGCTGTGCAGCGAGCTGAGCTTTTTGAATATTTACAACACCAGGGACGGGAAACGAAAATTCAATCGACAAATTCTTATTGAGAATAACGAGACTGCGTTACGGAAGCAGCTTCTAACCGATCGCAGTGACACCATGTACAGTGAAGAGAAACAGATGAGATTTCCAACAGCACCACGCAGCTGATAGTGAATAAAGAAAAGAGACTCTCACGGTCCACACTGGGACTACTACCAAAACTATGTAAGTAGACAAACAACGAGATCTATATACTGTAACAAGGAGTATATAGATCTATATCCTTCAACATGTGCGATGACTATATCCAGAGAAACGCATATGAACCGAAAACGGCTGGCCATGTGAATCAGTAGAGGAACCTATTCGAGGCACTACTAGACTAAATAAGGTACTGTAATCACAGTGAGTCGATAACTCTATCGGCTTTCAACACTCCCACTCGAACTGTGATAACTAAGATCGATGATACCCATATACTTTCTCATCAGTTGAAACTTCTGAACTGGTATCGCTTTCGTGAAGATATCTGCAATCTGCTCATTTGTGTTCACGTTGTCGTAGCGAGAGCCTTTCCTTTGAGCAAGGGCGTACCTTCTGGCTGTGGCTAGCGATCGATGCACAACAGAGCGACTAGTATCTCGTAGATTTCTCTCTAACTTCCTCGATAACTAAGCACTTTCCTTCTCTCAGTAAAGGGTCAAGATAACTACACGAAAACGTTAGATGATCATGGGCATGACAAACGGGATATGTGATGACATGATCTCTCGGTAGTATTCCTCTCCGAAGTTTCTCACTACTAAGGCTTCGTACATGACTTTGGGTCGATAGATGTGTCTTATCTCGCACTGGGTGTTAAAGTTTACAGGAGGGAGCTGATTTAGATCCATCCTTCGTTAGATGAGGATAAAGACGGTGAGATCCCATTCTTGACCGTAAGTGACAACAGGTAAGATCACAGGGACAGGCGAGAGCATGACTTGCGCGGTAAAGTTATGCCCGAAGGATCATATCAAAAACTGTTGAAAGTGAACTCGTTCCATGTACATCAGTTTAATCTGGAAAGGGTTCCGAAAAGGGAATCTGGGCAGTAAGTAGAGTCCTTCGTCCATCTCTCAAAACATGTGCACTCCAACTACAAAGGTATCTCGATCCATAAAACTCTGATACAATCTCATAAGATCACCACGATCTCTCCACGAACAATCTCTTGGATTTCTCAAGGTCCAACCTCCCACACATGTCACTCCCCTTTGCTTAAAGGTTTCGAACCCAACACAAGGATAGGTGCAAGTCCCCTAACCGAGCAACCCAAGCCACACGGGCCGATGAGGTGGCACACATGCACATCGCATGTTTGGTGCCGTCATACTCATCCACGTGTAGGTCGTCTGGTTGAAAGGTTCAAATGCATGCACCGTAACGTGTCCTAATACAAGAGACTAGGCTAGATAGATAGTCGACTTTACAGGTCAAGGATCGCACTTTGCCACGTTGAGTGCGAACCTGACAACCACATGACGTGGTTACAGCGTAGGTCGCTAAAGTCTCATCTACGCCTAGAATACACCCCAAAGCAATACAAACGTCACACTGGATACTTTTCTGCCAGCTGCCTCTAACAAGACTCGGGACCTGGACTAGATACCGTTGTCGATACAACTCGACAGAAAAACAGCGAACTTTCACACACGATAGGTACAGATCTACAACTCAATCTCCTCTCAAACTTGCCACGTAGGTAGGATACTAAAATCTCTACTTACAGGTCAAATTTCAGGAAGATCTGACGGCTAGATCTCCTCCCACAATTAACACAAATTCACAGAAACTAACACGTACTTCCAATCTCAGATTCAGGACAGAAGCTTCTTCGTCTAAATGAACCGTCCACTTCCACTCAAACTTCCTGTGCTATCAATTCAGAAGGTAAACTCACTACTCAGGAAATTTAAGCCGATTTGACCGTTCCAATCATCCTCCATAAATCTGCAAACTTGCTGCTCCAGATTGAGAGCTTTCTGCACCAAGTCGCCTTCAAATCACCATTGCGCTCAATCCGCAGAACATCCGGTGGTGAAATTTGTGGTCAGAGCTTCAGCAACTGACAAGCTCATGAAATCTGGTCTCAATCTGACGGCTCAATCACTCAAACTCCTTAATCTTACAATCGGAAGAGAAAGCTATGTACTCTTATCACTCTATGAACTTCAAATCGCCATAACGTATGCCCTGGACCTCCAAATCGAGTGAAATTTGTGGTCAGATTGCTCCTCCCGTCGAGAGCTCTCCGCCCATGTCCTCTGATCTCCAAAATCCCTCGTCAAAGTGCCCCGAACCTCCCAGAGCGCACACTTAGGTAGATGACAAGTTATCTTCACTTTTGGGTGGACCAATGGGAAGTTAAAGGACTCAACCTTGTCCTTTTCTGCCCATGGAGACCCCCAGCAGATAATAGAGCATTCTAAGCTCATAAGAGCAATGTTTTAGATCTCATTACACCACAACTTCTACAATTGTGTGCAAAATGCACTTATACGCGTAATTTACATACTAACTGGTCCCACAACAGGACATTCACCCCCTCCAAACCTGCACATCCTCCGGTATGTGCCAACTTGTTATCCATAGTCATCATCGTATCCTTCATCGTGCTCTAAATTGTCAGGTTGATCATCATCTTCTCTCGCATAAGGTCTGCAAAGAAGAGAATCAGACTCGAGAAGTTCATCGAAATCAAGAAATCCTTCACGTCTTCGGAAAACCTTGACCCTTTTACCAGCAATGGGTAACTTCAAGAGTGTACCATCCAATTCTCGCAAACCATATGTGGCGTTGTCGTGAACGACAACAACAACATAAGGACCAAACCAACGTCGTGCAAACTTCTTGATAGTGTTGTGTTGGTTATCCAAACTGTTGTTGTATACTATGACCCAATCACCTTCTCGGATCGACTTCTTTCGCAGTCGATGTGTCTTGTCGAACCGCTCCTTGTTCTTCAACCTCGCCTCCTTGAGTTTGATCAATGCTTCTTCGAGGTCCTCCTCACGTCGCTCAAGCTGCTGAATTCGTAGTGCCAATAGTCCTTTCCTATCAGAACCATCCTCCCAAGGTAGACATACCCAAGTAGGAACGTCTCCTTCCGCTGGCATGATAGGTTTTTGACCGGTCATCAATTCTGTAGGCATGTAACCAGTGACAGTACTATGAGTAGTTCTATCAGCCCACAACGCAAAAGGAAGAAGTCTAGGCCAGTCCCCATGATGCCCCTTGCACGCTTTTACCAATGCTTGGATGCTTGGTGGGTGCCCTCGTTCACTTTTTCCATTCGCTTCCGGGTTCATCGAAGTGGTCAACTTCAATCGTATTCCATATTTGTTGAAGAACTCACGTGCTTCATCTGCATTCAACTCTCCTCTATCTGCACGGATTCTCCCCACGCTTCCATATCTAGAAACGATATCTTCTAATATGAATCGACAAACAGGCTCAGTAGCTTTGGTGCGTAGAGCCCTCCCTTCTACAAGGTAGAAGGTTAGATAGCTCTTCTCGAGCCAAAACTAAATGACGCATGCTCCAAATTCCTGGTGGCATGGCAACCAAATCCAAAACCAATTGGAAATGAATGGACAAGGGATATGTGGGTCTCAATCCATCCCTATACCGAATCTTGGATTGGAATTGACATTCAATGCATGACCCAACAAACTTCTCTACATCTCGATACAATCCTTTCCACCAATACCTCTCCTTGATCTTGGTAAAGGTCGTCCATGTACCTCGATGACCTGCCCATAAGGTATCATGAAATTGTTCGAGTACTTGTTTCTTGGTCTCTGCATCATCCACTACTCTCAAGGGTACTCCATCTCTCCTCTTTGACCTCTTCCACAGATATCCATCTCGTAATAGATAGCCATAGGCCTGATGTCGTATCTCCTTGAAGACTTTCTCGGTCCATTCTTCATACTTCTGAAGAGTGCTTAGATAGCGTCCAATTTCCTTGAGCCTCCCACAGTAGAGTTCTTCCCTGAAAAGAAGAACACCATCCAAGCGACTCCGGTCCTCGCTTGATAGTTGTAGAACTTGCCCCTCCTCTGCATCATCTTCATCCATATCTTCCGCCTCCATATCTTCTTCTTGAGAGTACCTAGCTCTAGACAACATGTCTGCCATCGAGTTCATCTTCCTTGCTATGTGCCTCAACTCTGGATTCAACGACCTAATGTAAGCTATCCAACGTAACATAGCAATATCAGACGTTGTGCAGTTTGCTATCATTCCTAACAGAGGTAAGCAATCAGTTTCAAGTAGTACATGTGCTCCAATGAGATACTCCTTCTCAGCTTTCATTGCAGTTACAACGCCCCATAGCTCTCGTTTGACTTGAGGGTATCTCCTTTGTCGATCCGTAAGTATGCGAGCACCAAATCTTGTTGCAAACCTCTTTTCCTCACCATCATCCTGCCCTATTGCCCAACCTATAGCGATAGGACTAGTATCAACAGTAACGACTATGGGTCTACCACAATCATAGCTGAACTGTCGTAGAACTGGTGGTGATTTCAACGCTTCTTTTAGTCGCACCATAGCGACCCTCTGCTCCTCACCCCAAGTGAACCTCCTTCGCTTCCTCAGCAACTCATACAACGGTTCAGACATGTGACCAAAATGAGGAATCCACACTCGATAGAACAAACAAGCTCCCAAGAACCTCCTAACTTCTGTGGTGTTGACATAATCTTTCATCCTCCCAATGACATCAACCTTTGATGGGTTTGGACGTCGACCAAAAGCTCCACAAAGATGACCAACAACAACAATCTCTGGTACTCCAAAGCTCGACTTCTCTGCTGAAAGAGTGAGATTTACCTCCTCAAGTCTTGTTAAGATCATCTCCACATCATGAATATGATCAACCACAAATCTTTGACATCCATCCTCAGTCAGCTTCTCATCCTTGTCTTCGACCGCACACCCTTTCATAGGAATATCATCTATGAAGGGTATGGTCTTCTCCGGAATGAATTCTCTCAAAATCCTATTCATTGCATTTTGCACATGCGCAACAGAGTTTGTCGCTCCTTGCTATAATGTGCACATCCTTACAAGCCCAAGCGGAGTACGCATGGTGGTGAGATCTCTGCTCTCCATTGCCAACTGGAACTGATCATACCCAGAGTATAAATCTCCAATCGAGTAGATAGCACGACCAGCAAAAGCTTCTGCAACTTCATCTACTATGGGTCCTGCTCCCATGTTTCGAATAGTCACCTTGTTAGCATGTTGCATGTCTTGGATGAACCTAAGAGCCCCTGACTTCTTAAGTACAGTAAACCACCGACTTGAGTAAGGTCCCATAGATGGCTCTAAAATACCCATGCGTATCTTCTCTTTCAACAATTCAACAAGCTTTGGCAACATAGCCGTGGCACTGGTATAGGCTTCAAGTCCCAAGGCACATGTGGTACTGTGAAGATCACCATGGGTGCTACGACACTCGTATCTGCACATCCAATCTCTTCTGCACTGAAAGCAAAAGCCTTTCCGTGTCTTCTCAACATCTCATGAAAACGCTTTCTCTCTTCCTCAGTGAGAAACTCACCCCCTCCAATCTGCAGTCGTTTGAGTGTTTCTTCTGTGAACTTGTGCCCTACTCTCTGTGAATCCCGCAGAACTGGTTCAGTCGATGCTCGTTCCACTTGCTTGTTAGAGTCTTCAGGTAGTTGAGTAGCCACCGGCTTCACTTTTCGCGCCACAGTCTTGTATTTTGTATGAACCTGCGCTTCTTGATGTTTCATGGCTCTACTCCTTTCTAACTCCAACTCATGATCTCCTTTCATCTGAAGCTGAACCTTGTAGCCATCCTCGACGAATCTTGTAATCTCCTCATGTAACTCACGTGAACGGATTGCGACTAATCCATTAACCAGAGAATCGGTGCTTATAAACGACAAAACCTCCTCAAGAGTATCTTCAAAGTCCTCTTCTTCATACACCCCGTTAATGAACTCCTGATCTACCAAAACTCCTTGAGTTTTGAAGAGATCTTCCTGCTTCTTCACACATCGTCTTTGTACACTATTCATCTCTTCTACCACTCGAAATCTATTTACACATGTTTCAAAAAACTGAGCAAATCCACATTTAAACATCTCTTCTTCATCTTCTGGCACTAGCGGAAGGCTCTTTCTCCTATCAACACTCCCATACTACCGCTCTACAGGAGTGCTAACTAAAAATCTGAAAACTCTTTGTCAGTCCTTAAGGGACTGTCCCTTAGCTTCTCTCTATTCCTTTCATGACCTGTACGTACAGTAAGAAACTGTACCGCCCTCGTACCATCTTGACTTTTGATACGAGCATAATGAGACCCATCGTCCATTACTTTCGTCTCCATCCTAGACGCAGTAATGTACGGTTGACCTAGGATCACAGGATACGCAGCTACACTCTGAACAAAAAAGTTTTGCTCTATCTCTACATCTCCTATCCGAGTCTTGACAGCTGGACAAGCACCAAAAAGTTCACCTCTTTGGTTGTTAGCAGCACGAAGAACCCATCCATGTCCTGTGTCGATTGGCCACTTCTCTTTCTCGTAAACATTTTTGGACATGATATTAATCTCCGACCGTGATCCACCAACGCCACTATAGCCTCTGACAAGTTACCCAGTCGGACCCTTGTCTCTGTAGTTGCACGAGCCCAATATGCTCGAGAATAGTGACTCTCATGCTGCTTCTCGTCGTCATATTCTGCAGCACAGTCTGAAACTCTTACCTCTCTTCCTTTCGACGCTTGTAGTACATGCTTTTGGACAAATACGCGACCTAACTCTTCATCTTCTTCCCCAGTGATGTCAGTATCCAATGCTTTCACCATCACTGTATCTGCAGTCATCTGCCTCTTTCTCTTGATCACATCTATGATCAACTCATGAAAGTCACGTTTGGCTATTCCCAAGGCTTCTCGCAAGGAAAATTCTATCTTTGCATCCAAAATTCTCTCTTCAAGAATCTCTTTCAAGTTGGTGCTGGTCTCGATATCAGACTGTAGTCTGTAGGTTGGTGCTTTACCTTTGCCCTTTGAAGAAGCTCCTTTGCCTTTCTCTCTCATCTCCGTGTCATGAATAGGAACATCAACCATAGGTTCAGATGTAGATGTCCCTTGAGACGTCGAAGGGATATCAGAAGATGATGTCTCTTGCTGCCCTCTCCTCTTAGTGGCTCTGGTTCTCCTTGTCGCCTCCTCCGGATCAGCAACATCATCATCACGTCTTCTTTTCTCTTCTACAATCGCATCTTGCCAGCTTACATGCTTCTCTTGTACCAAGTAAGCTTTGACACACCCCGCCTCTACAGGATCATCCCATCGAGTAATGCGACGAATTGCCTCCGCACCTTGTAACATTACTTCTCGTGGAACTTCAACTATATCACTCTTAACAGCTGCTACAACCGGTACATCTACTTCAATTGCAAATGTTTCTGGCTCTATCGTGCGTATCGCCGTAGCTATACCAACCTGACCTCTCACCAAACTCTTCATTCCTCCCTTACCAAAGTTGGTATTCAACGGCGCACCAGTTTGGGCGAGATGAATCTTTTCATCTCTAAAATTCACGACTCCGGTTCTAAGAGCCTCGGAAAACTCCTCACAATCCCGACGTTGGTGTTCAGTACACCAGATACATCTTCTAACAAAATTTCTACTAGTTGAAGATGCATTGGTATCACCAGGACTTCGACTATGCTTTAGCTCTGCCATCTCCATCCTTAACTCTCTCAGACCCTTAACCAACTCATCGATTGTAGAATCTTCAATCTTGCTATTGACATGCTTGGGCAATGGAGCTAAAGAGACATCAGACCTCAAGGTTGCAGCTCTACCTCTTCCACGTTTCTGCTTCGTGAGAATAGTAACAACTTCCTCTACCTTTCTCCAGTCTGTGCTCACTCCTCCTTCTTCTCCCTTGTCTGCCAACATCAAGAAAAGCTTGTCCTCTAGATTTTCATCAGCAGCTTCTAGAAAAAGTTCTGTCTTCCTTAAGTCAAGCGTTGTCCTCTCGGATGGAGACAATTGACAGAACCGTTTCTCAAACTCACGCAGCAACTCATTTGGCGTCATCTCATTCCCCGGACGCTGCTCTATCCACTCCAAGAATGTTCTCTTGGTTACTCTATCCGCATCATCATCAAAAAATTCACTCTTCAACCTCTGCTCATACTCCTCCCAAGAACTCGTGCGTGCATCCTTCAACTTTGTCACTTGACTACGGATCTCAGGTATCACCGCCAACTCGAAACTAGAAATCATCTCTGTCTCAGGCACACGATTTACCTCCATCTCACAAATATACTCCCGAACATACTTCGTGATGTTCCTTCCATCCAACCTCCCCAACTTCTTCACCACCGCCTGTAGAGCTCTTGTAGACTTCTGCTCCCCAACATCGCCTCCTTGTTGTTGTCTCAACAACATCGTCAATGCTCGAAGCAGATCGTCCGCTCCTCCTCCACTCGTCCCAATTGCTTCGGGAAGATTCATACTTGACGCTCCTCGGCAACAACTCACTCAACCACCTCAAAGCGTGCTCTCAGTGGAAGCACCAAATATGTCGTAGCGAGAGCCTTTCCTTTGAGCAAGGGCGTACCTTCTGACTGTGGCTAGCGATCGATGCACAACAGAGCGACTAGTATCTCGTAGATTTCTCTCTAACTTCCTCGATAACTAAGCACTTTCCTTCTCTCAGTAAAGGGTCAAGATAACTACACGAAAACGTTGGATGATCATGGGCACGACAAACGGGATATGTGATGACATGATCTCTCGCTAGTATTCCTCTCCGAAGTTTCTCACTACTAAGGCTTCGTACATGGCTTTGGGTCGACAGATGTGTCTTATCTCGCACTGGGTGTTAAGTTTACAAGAGGGAGCTGATTTAGATCCATCCTTCGTTAGATGAGGATAAAGACGGTGAGATCCCATTCTTGGCCGTAAGTGACAACAGGTAAGATCACAGGGACAGGCGAGAGCATGACTTGCATGGTAAAGTTATGCCCGAAGGATCCTATCAAAAACTGTTGAAAGTGAACTCGTTCCATGTACATCAGTTTAATCTGGAAAGGGTTCCGAAAAGGGAATCTGGGCGGTAAGTAGAGTCCTTCGTCCATCTCTCAAAACATGTGCACTCCAACTACAAAGGTATCTCGATCCATAAAACTCTGATACAATCTCATAAGATCACCACGATCTCTCCACGAACAATCTCTTGGATTTCTCAAGGTCCAACCTCCCACACAGGTCACTCCCCTTTGCTTAAAGGTTTCGAACCCAACACAAGGATAGGTGCAAGTCCCCTAACCGAGCAACCCAAGCCACACGGGTCGATGAGGTGGCACACAAGCACATCGCATGTTTGGTGCCGTCATACTCATCCACGTGTAGGTCGTCTGGTTGAAAGGTTCAAATGCATGCACCGTAACGTGTCCTAATACAAGAGACTAGGCTAGATAGGTAGTCGACTTTATAGGTCAAGGATCGCACTTTGCCACGTTGAGTGCGAACCTGACAACCACATGACGTGGTTACAGCGTAGGTCGCTAAAGTCTCATCTACGCCTAGAATACACCCCAAAGCAATACAAACGTCACACTGGATACTTTTCTGCCAGCTGCCTCTAACAAGACTCGGGACCTGGACTAGATACCGTTGTCGATACAACTCGACAGAAAAACAGCGAACTTTCACACACGATAGGTACAGATCTACAACTCAATCTCCTCTCAAACTTGCCACGTAGGTAGGATACTAAAATCTCTACTTACAGGTCAAATTTCAGGAAGATCTGACGGCTAGATCTCCTCCCACAATTAACACAAATTCACAGAAACTAACACGTACTTCCAATCTCAGATTCAGGACAGAAGCTTCTTCGTCTAAATGAACCGTCCACTTCCACTCAAACTTCCTGTGCTATCAATTCAGAAGGTAAACTCACTACTCAGGAAATTTAAGCCGATTTGACCGTTCCGATCATCCTCCATAAATCTGCAAACTTGCTGCTCCAGATTGAGAGCTTTCTGCACCCCGTCGCCTTCAAATCGCCATTGCGCTCAATCCGCAGAACATCCGGTGGTGAAATTTGTGGTCAGAGCTTCAGCAACTGACAAGCTCATGAAATCTGGTCTCAATCTGACGGCTCAATCACTCAAACTCCTTAATCTTACAATCGGAAGAGAAAGCTATGTACTCTCATCACTCTATGAACTTCAAATCGCCATAACGTATGCCCTGGACCTCCAAATCGAGTGAAATTTGTGGTCAGATTGCTCCTCCCGTCGAGAGCTCTCCGCCCATGCCCTCTGATCTCCAAAATCTCTCATCAAAGTGCCCCGAACCTCCCAGAGCGCACACTTAGGTAGATGACAAGTTATCTTCACTTTTGGGTGGACCAATGGGAAGTTAAAGGACTCAACCTTGTCCTTTTCTGCCCATGGAGACCCCCAGCAGATAATAGAGCATTCTAAGCTCATAAGAGCAATGTTTTAGATCCCATTACACCACAACTTCTACAATTGTGTGCAAAACGCACTTATACGCGTAATTTACATACTAACTGGTCCCACAACAGGACAACGTATTCTGGGTAGATCTCATCTTTTTCAAACTGGGCACGAACATAGTGATACTGAATATCAATATGCTTAGTGCGTTTGTGAAACTCTGGATTTTTAATCAGACGTATTACCCCCTGATTATCAATCTTGAGTAAGGTAGCTTGCATTTGAACAAAGTTGACTCCCATCAGCAAACTCCTCAGCCACACGGCTTCTTTGCAAGCAGCACAAGCAGAAACGTATTCTGCTTCAGTTGTAGATGTATCCACGCATGTTTGTCGAGCGCTCATCCAAGCAACTGGTCCTCCGTTCAGCAGAAAAATATATCCACTTCTGGATTTTCGTGAATCCGGATCTGCTCCATAGTCTGCATCACAATACCCTTCAAGAACATTTCGTGATGCACTATCTCCAATTCTTCCGTAACAAAGTGCAAGATCTACTGTACCTTTAAGGTACCTAAATATTCGTTTAACTGCTTGCCAGTGATCGGAGTGTGGATCTGAACTGAATCTAGCTACCAGACTTATTGCGTATGCGATAGCAGGTCTAGTTCCGATCATCGCAAACATTAGCGATCCTACTGCCTCTTGGTATGGAACTTGTACAGGGACAGAATCTCCTTCAGCGTTACTCACATTGAGTCGTGCACCTACATGTGCAGGAGTGGACACTGTATGTGCATCGATCTGACCAAATCTTTCTAGGATGTTTAAAACATATCTAGATTGACTAAGATAGAGTCTTTTATTCACTCTATCTCTATGAATCTGAAAACCAACATAAAACTCAGCTTCTCTATACGTGATTTCTAGATTCTCTTGAAGATATGCTATCATCTCCTTTAATAAGATCAGATTATCACTGCATACTAGCCCATCGTCAACAAATATTGTTGTAATGATTTTTGGACTTTCTGCTTTAACATACACACAAGAGTCTGCCGTAGTGGGTGTAAGATTATACTTCACCAAGAACTAATGGAACTTCCTATTCCAAGTACGGCTAGCCTGCTTCAAGCCATACAACGCCTTCTTCAAACGACAGACATCTCCTCTACTCCCTTCCTCGTATCCAGCTGGTTGCTCCATGTAAATTTCTTCTTGGAGGTCTCCGTTGAGGAAAGCAGTTTTTACATCAAACTGTATCATCTCCAGGTCTTCTGCTGCCACAATTTAAAGCATTGTACGAATAGAATCAAATTTCACCACCGGTGAAAATGTTTCTTCAAAATCCACACCAGGGACTTGAGAAAAACCTTTGGCAACAAGCCTGGCTTTATATCCGTCTACCTCCCCAGTTGGTTTCAGTTTGGTCTTGAAAACCCAACGATATTTTACTGCACGACGACCGGGTGATAACTGACATAAAACCCATGTGTCATTTTTTACCAGTGCTGCGTGTTCCTCTTCCATGGCTGCACGCCACCTAGGATCTTGACAAGCATCTTCAAAATGAACAAGATCCTCAACTGAACTTGTGGCTATCTCTAAAGCTGTGCTAAACCAAGCATTAGAGACCTTCTGTGTACCATACTCCTACTCTCCGTATCGTTGTGGTTTTCTCCTCTCCGTTCTGAGACTTCTTCGATGTGATTCTTCTCTCACTGGATTGTCAAGATCTTGACTTACTCCATTTTCCGCATCGGAGTTTGAACTAACATCTGAAACAAGATCAGAACTGGTTGCCGTCTGCTCATGATCACTAACAAGTACATCCAGTGTTCCCTGACTAGAAATGTCAGTCTCATTGCTGTTTGTGATATCAGAGTTTCCCGGTAACCCATCTTCCAGAGAAATACTTTCTGCCTGATTAGTGGCGATCACCGGCACCACCAAATCTTCATCGTCCTCAATCCTGAAGTCATTAGACTTACTACTGGATGAAGGTATAACCTCATGGAAATTGACCTCTCTACTCTCTCTTACTTTATCAGTGGAGCTATCCCACACTCTATAAGTAGAGGAATTCTCACAATATCCTACAAAAGTAAACTTTTTACTTTTGGGATCAAGTTTTTTCCGAAGTTGATCCGGTATGAGGACAAAAGCATCACACTCAAACATGCGAAGATGAGAAACTACAGGTTTTCTCGTTTTTAAATGCTCAAAAGGAGTACACACACCTCTCGTACCTCTTGTAGGAGTTCGATTGAGAACATAAACAGCTGTGTTTACAGCTTCGGCCCAGAGTCTCAACGGGAGTTGTGCTGCAATCAACATGCATCGAGCACTTTCCACGATGGTACGGTTGTCACGTTCAACTCGTCCATTCTGCTCAGGTGAATATGGTGCGGTCACTTCATGCTTGACTCCAGCATCTTCCAAATAAGCCGCAAAGAGCTTATTCACGAATTCACCACCTCGGTCCGTTCTCAAGACACGTACAGTTGTTCCAGCATTCTTAAGATCTGTTTCTCCACCTTCTGATAACACAGAAATGTATCTATTTTGTTGGCAACAAAATAAACAAAATGATATCCGCTGAAATCATCTTTGAACAACACGAAATATCTGGCACCTCCCACTGAGTTAACACTCATCGGTCCACACAGATCGGCATGTAGAAATTCTCCTGGACGTGTTGCACGTTCTCGTGCTATTACTGTAGGGAACGATCGTCGATGTTGCTTCTCCACAGTACAGGCCTCACAGAAAGGGTCGTCGGGCTGAATGAGATAATCTGATAATCCTTCTATTATCTTCTCTTTTTGCATCCTTTAAATCGTCATGAGATTGACATGACCAAAACGGTAATGCCAAAGAAGTATGTTATCGTTCTTCTTTCCTACCATTGTTGAAATTACAGCATTCGCATGACCGCTAGACGAAATTACCTTCATGTCTAGTCTATACAACTTTTTCTCTCGATGACCTCTCATCACCTCAACACCTTTGTCGTTAACAAGACTATACACACTTTTGGTGTATAAGGTACTGATGCCTTTGTCTGCTGCCTGACCTATAGAGAAAAGATTTCTTCTCAATGAAGGTACAAAAAGAACGTCGTGGAGCGTGCCATTGAATGTAACATCTCCAACAGATGTCGTGATGAAGATATTACCAACGCCTTCAACCTAGAGTTCACGATCATCTGCAACTTGTACTGGCCATGATCTGGGTGGAATAGATCTAAAAGTGCTAAACCATGATCTTTGACCTGTCATGTATTCGCTAGCACCACCATCGGCGTACCACGTGTGCACCTTAGTTTCAGACGACGATTCAATTGCAAATGCTACACTGGTCGAGAGATTTGCTGTACTAACTGAAGATTCACCTGAAGTTCCTTGTAGAACCTTTTTCTTACTTCTGCATTCTTTGGCCCAATGGCCACGCTTGCCACAGTTACGACAAGGATATTTCTGCTTCAACTCATCGATCTTGATCTTCCTGGATGACTTCTCAAACGGCATGAGAATTCTCTGATTCTGACTCAGCAGAGCTTGACTGTTATCAACAGCAGCTGCTTCATTGTTGATGTAGAGGGCTTCTTCCTTCAACAACCGCGTGGTGAGCTTTTCCAACGTTTGCTCGTCGGAAGGTACATTATCCCACGCTGCAAGTACATTTCTGTCTGTAGAAGGCAAGCTGCATATGATTTTAGTAATAACAGCAGAAGAAGATGTGGATTCTCCTAAATCATTGAGTCGCTTGGCCAGTGCTTCTATTCTGCTTATGTAACTAGCTATATCCTCTCCAGACAACATTTTGCATTCAAAGAACTACTGTTGGAGGATATGCTTGTTCTCCAAGACGTTCTGTTCATGAAGAGTACTCAGACGACTCCACATCTGATGAGCAGTGGTACAATTTACTAATCTCTCCAATAACTTCTCATCGATTGCTGCACAGATATACATTCTTGCAGCATTGTCTTTCTTCTTCCACTGCGCTTCTCTATCCGGTCCTCTTGCCGCTGCGTGAGCAAAAGTATCACTGCCCTTTGTCACGTCCAACACCTCCTTCGCTTCAAGAAGCATCACCATCTGGAATTTCCAGAGTTGGAAATTTTGACCTTGAAACTTAGAGATATGACTTACGTCCTTCGGATCAGGCTTGCTACCCATCTTGAATGGCTACACTCGATCTGTTCTATAGATTTCTTTTGCTGAAGAATATCTAATTGCTTAGAGGGATAAGCTTAAGATTTGTGAGCGTGGGCCCATAACCTATTGAGAATAACGAGACTGTGTTACGGAAGCAGCTTCTAACCGATCGCAGTGACACCATGTACAGTGAAGAGAAACAGATGAGATTTCCAACAGCACCACGCAGGTGATAGTGAATACAGAAAAGAGACTCTCACGGTCCACACTGGGACTACTATCAAAGCTATGTAAGTAGACAATCAACGAGATCTATATACTGTAACAAGGAGTACGCGCTGAGGTAAAATATCCCTTCAGCTTGTGCGATGACTATATCCAGAGAAACGCACGTGAACCGAAAACGGCTGACCATGTGAATCAGTAGAGGAACCTATTCGAGGCACTACTAGACTAAATAAGGTACTGTAATCACAGTGAGTCGATAACTCTATCAGCTTTCAACACCAGAGAAACGCACATGAACCAAAAACGGCTGGCCATGTGAATCAGTAGAGGAACTTATTCGAGGCACTACTAGACTAAATAAGGTATTGTAATCACAATGAGTCGATAACTCTATCGGCTTTCAACAATTCTTGACTCAAATTAGAATATTCCTGAGACTTCTTATATGCGGGCGTGCAACAATGTAAATAGCAGGGTTGAAACTAGTAGGAATAAGGGGATTACAGCCAACGTGGTCGGCTGGAGCAACAGAGCCTCGGCTAACCTCGGTAATGGCCTTCCTCCGGATCGGCTTCCGGATGGCCCTCTGTAATTTTAACTCATCATTTATCAGTCTTGCGGACTTAACCCACTTCTCGCTTGGCGAAAAAAAAACTATTATCGATCCAACCTGGATAAGTGACATGGCCTGATAAGTGATTAGTCTGCTAGTGGGCAGAGACCCTTAGTAGAGGTAGGTGGGTTAGGACTAGTGATTTGCTTGCTATCGCTATCACCAACTACGTCACGCTGAGCTTAACTGTTATCCTTAACACAAACGACAGGGAACAGTTCCGAGAAAGTTTCAGTTTGGCTATTCGTTCGTCAGTTGCTTTTTGATCGCGATGCGATCGTGATGTGCATTGAGGTGTTTAGTGACGTGAGATTGCATTTCGATTTCTGAATTAGCCTGCAGCCGGCCTTCTGAATTTATGCAGCCGCCCTTATTTATGCCTCCCCTCAGCCAAAACGGACGTTTCTATGTATATCCACTGACGTGAGACTGCATTTTGACTTCTGAATTACGTGCAGCCGCCCTTCTGAATTATGCAGCCGCCCTCCTGTCGATGCCTAGCAGATCATCATGATCACGTGGTCTAGAAAATAGTAAATACCGAACTTACTACTTCGGTAGGAGTAGGAACCCTACAGTGATGTCACAGTTTCTTCAATGAATGCAGCGTCCCTCGTGTCAGCTTTATTGCAGCACGCGCGAATCCGGATAGACAAGAGAGAAATCCGGACAGGAGATGTGAAGATCGATTGGGAGTCTTTTATTATTGTGCGGGAGAGGATTTTGTCATCTCCTCGTGGTAGCGTGGTGGTGGGAGTTCAAGAATAGGACGGTGAGGTCTTGGGTTCAATCCCTGATGTGTTCATTTTGACGCTGCGGTCGCAGGCCGCGGTCTTAGGGTTCTTGGAGCACTCGGTGCGGTCTCCGGCCGCAGACTTAGGGTCAATGCCTTAGAAAAAATTGTCTTCTCCCGATGTTTAGGAAATAGCGGGCAGCTCCCCGTCGCACGCCTGGCACTTAATTAAGTGCGCATTAGTTTGAGAAACTCCGACATCACTATAGGGTTCAGGGGTAGGGACACTGTGTGCTTCCACACTCAGCGGTAACTGATCACGAGTATCAGCCGGTTGCAAAGTTTTACATAATATGAGTAACGTCCGGTACGATCGTTTTGGTACTCTGACATGTAACGACCTATGTTACACATAAGAAGTTTGTCTATTAGTAAGGTGTTTAGTTCTAACTAAGTGTTGAGAATGTTTATTTGCTGCCAAAGTACTTTTAGGAGGTATCAAGTTAGTCATGACTAGCTAAAAGTTAATTATGGTTAAACTTAGCTGTACTTTTGGCAGAATTCAGATATTTGCTAAAGAGTGAGCACTACTATCTTGTCATCTTGTCTAAAAGGTAGAAATGAGGTGGAAAGTATCCCTTATCTTCTTTTTGACTTGATATTAGTGGTTGGATTAAAGTTGTGGACTTTGTGGGCATTAAAAACAAGAAGAGATTCCACATGTTTTCTTTTTAGTGATTCCTAGTGTAGAGGGGGGTGGAAATTCGAGATTCCTTGAGAATATTCTAGAATCCTTCTAGAAGTTGTTGACTTTGAAGGAATAAGCCCATGTGAAAAGGTAAAAAGCCCATGTGATTAATGCTTTTACCTTAAGTAATATCTTAGTAAAACCCGGTAAAAGTAGTTACGGCTGAGTTACCGGAGGTACCAAAGTAAAAACCTAGAATGTATAAATAGAGGAGTAGAGAAGAGCTCCTCATCCTTGTTTTCACATCGTCGTAATGACAACTTGAGTAATATAGAGAGTGTGAGATATGTTTAGCATGTGAGAACTTGAGAGACGTCGTTAGAATGGAGGATTTTAGTGGATGAGTTTATGGAGATTGTTAGTTGATAATTTTATGGGTGTATGAATGAGTGAACTTAGCATTTTCCCTTCAAGTTCATGGTGTGCTTCCATCAAAGCCATCAGAGGTGACCCCTAAGTGAGAGACAGGTCCGACATGTTACAGATTCGTGGATGACGATCGTGGAGGTTGAGAGATCGGGGGGTAGTTGATCGATAGGACCGCGGAGGGTTTACAGACATGAAACTGGAGTTGCTACATGCTTACTTAAAAGTTAATGTTTTTTAATGAAAAGACGGGAGAATAATTATTTTATTCCTAAAGTCACCGTCAGTTGATTCCTGCGCTGTGTAAGGCTAACGTGGACCATGTCGCAAAATTGCAAATGAAGAAACTGAACACTGAAATTGACGGAACCGAAGGGTCCAAGCGTTTAAATTCCCAGTTTGATGAGAACCGCGTAGCTTGTTCAGTTTCTTGCGTTCTAGCGATGCGGCGGGGATGCGGTTTTGGATGCGTTTCCAACATGTCTTTAACACGTGTCATCCGTAAAATAGCAAGTCCGCAAATAGCACTCCGGAAGCAGCAAAGAGGTACGTGTGGAAGAAGTCGAGTTTCCGCATCGTAAGATCTCAAACCAAGATGCGCAAACTCGACTTCGCTCATCTATCATGCGGATACCTGTTCAATAACAGACCAAAATGAGCACTACGGCTTTGGTTAGCCTGTGCGACTGTACAGGAACCCACCACGTTGTCGTGTCGTGGACCGGCTCCTACCTGAAATTCAAACTTTGATGCTTGTCGCTCCAAAGACACTCATGAGAAGACAAGCTAGGCCCCAGCTTACGGGTTTATGGCACAATCTCAGATCTCTATTTTCATCGCATAGATGGATAGAGCTCCTTGTCAGCTTTCCATATGCACTTTGTCTACTTCGTTTGGACGTCTAGTGGAGAAGTTACAAGACTCGAAAGATGGAGAAAATAAGCTAGGCCCCAGCTTATGGATTTTTGGCACCACTTCGGATCTTCGTTTTTATCGCACCAGTGGATAGAGCTCCCTGTCAGCTTTCCATAGGCACTTCATCTACTTCGTTTGGACGCCTAGTGGAAAAGTTACAAGACTCGAAAGATGAAGAAAATAAGCTAAGCCTCAGCTTACGGGCTTTTGGCGCAACTTCGGATCTTCACTTTCATCACATGGATGGGTAGAGCTTGTTGTCAGCTTTCCATGGGCATCTTGTTTACTTCGTTTGGACATCCAGAGAAGAAGTTATGCGATTCGAAAAAAGATAAAATCAAGCTAGACTCCTAGTTACTTGCTGATTGGGTATTTAGGGCTTCAGGCGTTATATCAAAGATGCAAGGGGTCTAAACCCTTAAGGGGCTTGCTTGTGCCTGCGACCTGTCAGCGGACGGTGCGGGAGATTTGGATGTCCAATGCAAGCGCGCAAGGCGTCGTTGGGTTCAGATCTGAGCAGGCTACGCACTAGTTCAAACGGTTTGGGAAGAGAGGGATCAGGGGTTGTGTTCTGAGAGAAATTCAGACACAGGAAGCAGATTTGGGGTTTTCAATTACCTGTGAAGGAGAGTTGGACCGTTTGGACCGTTCCGGAGTCCAAACTTGCTGTCCTTGGATCCAACGAGATCAGAACACCGAGTTCTACAGGAAATTGAAGACGATACCAGTTTTCATCGGACGGTTTGGAAGTTTTGAGTGAAATTGTGTAGTGACGCAGGATTTCTCTTTTTGCCCATTTAGTATACAAGATATCGTTCCCACAGAGGATTTGCACAAGTAACGCTGCTCTAAGTTCTAAGATCTGTTCAAACACACAAACACACGGGTTTTGCCTAGAAATCCCGTCTTCTCACAAAACCACACAAAACAACACGTCTTCCAGCTACGCCAAATGGTGCTCTGGACCCAAACAAACAACTACCAACTAAAATATCACACAACTATTCACAGAGAAGCTCGGGAAGACGATCTTCCTGCTTCCAGGTTGCTTCTTCCGGTCTTCTCGTTACCGTCTTCCCGAAACGATTCTCGTCTTCTGGGGGTTTAGCTCGTCTTCTCACACCTCCAGAAGGCTGTCCGGCTTCGCAGAAGTCGACTAGTAACAGTCGTTACACCTTATTCTCGCACTCACATTCCATCGTGTTGGATAAATCACAGGGTGTATGCCCCTTGTAGCCTTCCCAGGCTTCTGCCTACGGAAGTTGTCTTCCTGCAGCGCTACAACGACATTCACCTTCACGGAAGCTCAATAGAAGTATCGGAAGCTCACTAGAAGAAGATAAGAAGATGGGGAAGATGAGGGAAGATGGAAGAAGAAGAAGAAGAAATCCAAACAAGAGAAAACAGGATGAAAAAGGGCAATTAAGATTCCGACAGGCTTCTAGTCCGGATCCTGACTAACAAGCCATCCCTGCTTGTAATAGTTTGGGGAGGAAGACAACAAACGTGAGTACTATAGCACCGTCTTCTACTCGAGGATGTCGTCTTCTGTTGCGGGAAGAAGTCTTCTTTCTTCTTCACTTCGCTGCTCTGACTGCTCTGTCTTCTGGGATCACTTACCCAGAAGACCGTTCTTACGTAGATCCCAAGTGCTCTACTGAACGAGTCAAGCTACACTTCCACAACTGCTGACAGTCATTGCCACTCAAGAAGAACACTTCTCATGCACAATTGGGAGCGAATTCAATACATTCCACCACCCAGAAGACATGAGCGAAGCTACTGCACTCAAATCCACAATCTATTCTCCGAGAAGAAGTCACAATGGCATTGGGAAGCTCACTCCCTCTACTCTCTGCGTCTACTCCTCGACACACCAGCCCAGCCAACAAGACTGCACGAGGATGCCGTTCCCTGTTCCTGGATTGTCCACTACCTCTATCTACATCTTCGAACCACTGCTGGTGCGAGTATGCAGACCCCTCCTGTATATTCCAAGACTATTCGTATGTTTCCAACAACGGGTGTAGTGCGCTAAGACTGTCTCTGCTCTAATGTGTCTCGCCTGCCTGCCTGTAGAATCGGTGTGTATGTTCAGTTACTGCCGAATTCTACAGAACTGGCAGAGCTCTCAGAGAGCTTTTCTCCGACCCTGCTATCCTACTTAACCATCTGCCTCGAGAGCCAGGGGAGGCGACCACCAGGGAGAGAGAGAGAGGCGCTGACAAGAGGTTGTCACCTCACATGCATGCGGTCCCTCTTTCCAATTAGCCCTCCACTGTGTTACTCCTACGCTACCTATGCTGCCACATGGGGTCCTAACTATTTTTACATGAAAAACTGCCACCCTTAAGATAGCATGTCCAATCCTACTAAATCTGGAAATGTCGATTGAGTTTGCTAACTACTCTGATTGCTCGGTGGCAATCTCTACATGATCTGCTCCTACCGGAGCTACTACCTCGACTTCTGATGGGCTGGGAAGCCCTGCACTTACCTCGGGTACCACTGAGGTAGCTTCCCTCTCCTCGCTCTTCGCTGGCCTTGCTATTTCTGCGGCTGCGTCTTCCTCGGCTTCGACTTCGGAAGACGGAATGGTCTTCTGGGAAAACGAGTCGAATGGTGCGTCTTCGGTCTTCTGAGGCACAGATGCAGTACTAGGGACCATGGCGATCTCATAGAGGTCCGGGGAAGTCGCTTCCTCCACGCGGAATACCTGGGAAGACGGCTCGTCTTCCTGTCTTCCAGAAGACATCATGTCTTCCGGGGCGTCTTCTGGAGTCTTCTCGTCTTCCAACGTTGTCACCACCAAGTGTACAGCGAGATCGAACTCCTCCTTCTCCATTCCGGATCCAGTCGAGGGTGCTGGGGCTTGGGAAGATGCGGTTGCAGGTGTCGGAAGTGAGGGAAGACCATAAAGTGTCTTCACTCCTTCTATCTGTCTATCCAGGTACCTGAACATGCTATCTCTGCATTCCACCAACCTCGTCTTGGACCCGCTGTCCCATTCCCTAGCTAAGGTAAGTAACTTCTTACCCGCGGTGAAGTTGAACTTCTTCCGAAGCGCTTCTACCGACTGAGCTAGCATCTTCCGCGCACGAGCCTTTGCTGCTTCCCTCTGCGTCTTCTCCGTTGCAGCTCGCGCTTCTGCGGCTTCTCGCTGCATCTTCCAAGTGGTCTGCTCTTCTGCGAGGGCAGTGATCTTCTCCCGTACTCGGAGAACTTCCTGATCACGCTGCTGTACTCGCGCCTGCAACTCCTGGTTGCTCTTCCGAAGTTGCATCGACTCCTTGGCAGAAGCGGCTGCTTCCGCCTTGTACCTGGCTGCAAGCTTCTCCGTAGTGCGGAGACTAGCTTCCAGAGACTCCGTCTTCTGCTGGTTGTCTTCCTGTCGCAGCAAGGTGCGCAGGCCGAATCCAGGCTGTAAGGGCTTCTCCTGTGCCCTCGCTCTCCTTTCCAGCAACTCCATAGCGGGCTGGATCTCCTTCTGGAAGTAGGCACTGAACTCCTCCAGTCGTCTTCCTGCAGAAGACAATTTCATCCCCACCACTCGCTCGAGGGTGTCGACTTCGTCTTCCAGAGGCAAGGGAGCCTCTTCCACCACTACGGCCTTCATCTTCTGCGCACGAGAAGAAGCTACTCTTCTCATCTTCCGGGGTGGAAGACTCCTCGTGGCAGGAGCGGCTCTCCTCTTTGCGCTTCCTCGCATCGCAGTAGGAGTACCCATCCATCCTTCGCCTTCTGGAGTCTTCGGAAGACTCCCAGGTGTTACAGAAGCTGTCTTCTGCTCCGATCGGGTACTCAGCAAGTCTTCCTCCGAGTCCTACTCCGATCCTGAATGGATGAGGGAGATGGGTGTCCTCGGTACACTTCTGTGACCCATCTTCCTCACTGGCGTGGCGTCTTCCGACCCACTAGACTCGTCTTCCTTCACCAGAAGCGTCTTCTGGTGAGAGCCGGGTCTCAGCTGTGGCATCAGAGTGGGAGGGGGCGTTGCTGCTGCCTCTCGGTCATCGTCTTCCGAGGTCTCCTCTTTCACCTCCTGTCGCTCCGTTGGCCCATACACTGCCAGCTGATCTTCCCTAAGATCCCCCATGGCTACATACAATTAGCAGAAGAAGAGCGTCAGATGTCCTCCCGCCGGGGTACCCAAGTATGCTAGCTCCGTCTGTACATAGTTGTGGATGTACGCGCCTCAGTAGATTGGCACTCTGTCATCCCACACTGATTCCAGGAACTCCACGTCCTGATCTCCTAAGTACCTTGTCTTCTGCGTTTTCCCCTTGGGAAAGAGATGCAGAAATAACTTCGCCAGGAGGCGCTTCTTCGGCTCCCGGTAAGACTCTATCTTCCAACCGTTCCTCCCCTGCCTGTCTTCCACGAAAAGGCAGGTGGTACTCCCAGGCACATGCCATGAACTCACAATCCTAAGCAAGATCTTCTTCTCGTACCAATATCCTCGGTTCTCGGTCTCAGGCCTGTGAAACGCCTTACGCCACCAGTCTTCTGTCCAGGAAGATGGTCTTCCCCGAGCAACTCCTGCTTTTGCAGATACACGGTTACGCGGTGGTAACGCGACCCATACCTCCTCCAGAAGCCCTTGATCTGCGAGGTTCCAGTCCCACAGGAAGAAGTCGAGACCCAACTCCTTGAGGAAAGGAGTGGCCTCGGCCAATTTTGTCGCTGGTAACACCAAGCCTCGCGGATGCATCGACATACCTGGAAGATCTGCTGCACTAAACCACAAGCACCTACTATGAGCTGAAGGCTCAGTTCTTCCCGAGTGCCCACAGTCTAGCTTCCACTCTCAGAAGACGAAACTAGTCTTCCAGAAGACAGCTACTCCGTCTTCCGGGATTCTAACAGTGCTTCCTAGATAGCTCTCGTCTTCCGAGCTATATCTAAACAATCCTATCTAAGCAAGGCCTCGCATGGATTACCAAGAAGACAACCCACCTTGCATTACATCCTACTTCCTATCAGAAGATACAAGATATGCGAGAAGTAGAGTATGAGAAAGGTTCAGAAGATGGTTGCGGGCTCCTGCGGTGACAGTGGCCTCTGGGAAGACACTTGGGACAGCTTCCGATTCAATGTCGTTCTCGGAAGACCTCCCGAAGTCAGACTTCCCTTCACTGGTCTCACCTGTCTTCTTCTTCCTACGCGCAATCTATCCTCACAACAGACTCAAAACATGTGCACTCTGTTCTTCTGACTTCTCACCTCTCATACGCACTCAGAAGAAGTTTGCTGCATGATGGGAAGACATGACCCTCGACCATTCTCTCCGGATTCTGCCAGCAATACTTCTCACAACTCTCTTCTAAGTTCGGGAAGAAGAAGGAACGGCTGCTATGGGTCGGATAGAAGAGACCCGAAATGGATCCTCACGTCTTCTCGCTCATTTTGCGAGCCTTTCAGTCTTCTAGTCTCTCTAGGAAGATGTGGAGTTGAGAAGCTTGGAAGACCGGGAGGCACAGGCCTAGTTCCCGAGTTCCAACTTCTCGAAATAACACAACAACTCACCACACCACTCAGGCTTCATACCAAGTCACTCTAAACACAAAAGCAAAGCAAATCCACTCTTGATACGAATTGTGTTCAGTCGACTTCCGAAGACAGTCTTCCGAAGATGTCTTCCGAAGACAGTCAAGTTCAAGAAGCGTCTTCCGAAGATGTTCCCATCTTCCGAATCGTCTTCTATTCCAAGTTTCGGAAATAGAGAGGTAAGGGGGTAGGGAAATTGATAGTTGGGGTCTTCAATTTGAGGGCTAGAAGTAGGGAAGCTCGAATTGAGCCCGGGAAGAAGCAAGGAGATGTCTCGACAGAAATTGGGCAGCGCTTCCGCGCCCAATGTCTCAATAGGAAGAATGAGGGGTGGGGTAATCGATCAGGCTGCCTGCACACAATCAAGGAAGCGCGGGGAGTACCAAGAAAAGGCGAGAAGAAGTGGGAGGGGAAAAGAACAGGGGGAAGAACCTCTACAGTCTTCTTCGGTTCCACGAGTTGCCTTCGACCTCCGCGCGCTTCTGGCTCTTGTCCTAGCTTCCAATGCGACTCCACACGACTGCGCCTGCTGTCAATTTCGGTCCACACCTCGATTCCACCTCTGCTTCTACTCGCCACTCTTCACTGTCAGCTTCTCGGAAGCTCCACAAAAGCGCCTTCGCTTTCTCTGCTGTTTGTGCTCCCGCAATTCGATCTCACCCTTCGACTAGCTGCCAACTTACTCTCTCCTACCTCGATGTCTTACTCGATTTCTCTCTCAATGCTAGCTCGAAGTTCACTCTCTCAATCAATCTTCTTCAAGCGCACTGTGCTGCGGGAAGTTGGAATGCGCTAATGCGCTTCCTTACGCATCTTCCCCGCAGATTAGGGGTTTCGACCCTAGGTGTCTTCTTCGACCTACCTACCACCTGGGTGCTTACTCAGTAGGTACACCTACTTGTTTACCTGAAAACTCGTGGTCAGGCCTTCGTGATCGCTGTCTTCCGGAAGACAGGTGTCTTCCGCCGTCTTCCCATCTTCCGCCGTCTTCTTGTCTTCTGAAGACGCAACTGAGAAGACGGTCTTCCGAAGACGGTCGTCTTCTGAAGAAGTCAACTTCTTATTACAAACAGCTCTTAAGATCATCTTCCTGTTAAGGAAGACGTAACCTTAAGTAACAACGCTTCTTCAGTTATATAAACAAGTCATTATTCTTAAAAATTTCAAAAATTTGTGCATCCTGTAATTTGTGGGCACCACAAATTGGCTCGCAGGGAAGCGCTTACATCAGAATTTTGTTCACCTGCGATCTGAGGTTGGGCTGTTCTTCGCGATCGGTGTGCCAAGCTCTTCGTTCTTGGTGCCTACGTGATCAGGGAGTCTTCATCTACGCATAGGAGAAGACTGTACGTGAATTGGATTGTTGGTTTGGGCGAGGTGAGCGAGTTTGAGCCGTAGGGAGTCCGTTTACGTCAGTTTTTTGCAACCTGCGACCAAATTTCTTGCGTGGTTTTGCAAGGGGAACTCCAAACGACTTGTTTGGAGTCTCGTTGGGTTCAGGGTAGCTAGATCTATCTGCCAGCGAAGACGGATATCAGTTTGGACGATCCGTTTGTGCGGTGTGAGCGGTTTTAAGCCGCAGGGAGGAGTTTTTGGAGGTTCGGTCACCTGCGACCGAAAATCGGCGATATCTCGGCTGTTGGGAGTCGGATCTGAAGGTTTCTTGGGTTAACGGAGTCAGCAGAGAAGACCCTATCGACATCTGAAGTCCGTCTAGCGAAAGGAGGAAGTCCACAGATAGACCTTTTTCGGTTTCTTCGCTACGGGTTTTGCTCTTTTGAGTTCGTTAGAGTTCTGGTTGGCTGTATACAGCTTGTGGTAGCTAGCTTTAGCTAAGAGCTTATAAATGGATGTGGTTTGGACTTGGGTTTGGATTGCGTGATATTGTTGTGGTTCTGTTTGTTAGCAAAGAGAAGTTTCTCTTGCTTTGAGCTACGCTTCGGCGATTTCGGGCTAGGATTGCGATTCAGGGGTTTGTTTTAGGGCTTCTGAAGCAGGTTATAGACTGCTCTGGTCTGGTTCTCAATTCTGTGCTCTTAGGAGAAAGAACCGGCAGTGTACATACATTTGGGAGTGATATATATCGCATCATTCTTTTTCGTGGTTGTTCTTCTCTGTCTTGTCTCTGTTTCAGCACACAATATCTCCACAGCCAGGAACCTCGCGTTTTCCTGGACATCCTTCACGCAAAACGTCCGATGCGACACGATACGGTGGTGAACTCGACGTGAAGGTCCGGGGTGGAGATATTTGTGTGTTAGAACTGGGCAGAGGAGATCAACAATCATGAACGAGATGAAGATGGATATGGTTGTTCGAGAGGATGTTGCGGACCTGGGATGATGGATTTGTAGACGGTTGGGATCGTGGGAAGAAGAGAGGATGGGACGAGCCATGACTATAGACGGGATGGACGGATCAGAAGGGATACAAGGGGTGCAGTTGGATGCAGCAACTGCACGTTTGTTTCAAGCTTTCAACTTGTTTTTGCGACAAGAGCAACAGAACCAACAAAAGGAAGCTTTGGGGAAGAAGGCGCTTGGGAGGGTGATCGACAAGCTCGATCTATTTGATGGGAGAGACATCTCAAAGTACTTGAGATGTTACAAGACGGAAATGGATTTGGATCGGGTATCGGAGAAGGAGATAATCGAGACGTTCGAACTCGCTGCGGTGCCTGAGATAAGGGAGCATGTGAAGGGTCTAGCAAAGCGTTTTGGGAGGAACTGGGATACATTTTCACATGTGCTAATGGAGGAGTATTTCTTGGAGAACTCAGATCGAGTAACCAAGAAATCGTTTTTGGAATGGGTCAACCGATCCAGCAAGGGTTTACAGCCTGCAAAGCTGTTAAAGGAGTTCGAGAGACAATTCTCTCAACTACCTCGGGTGGACAAGCTAACCTTGGAGAGCTACAAGACGGAGCTGTTTCTTCAAGCTGTGGATGAACCATGGCAGGAACAGTTGGAGCTACTTCTTGAGGACGGGGAGGAAGCAGAAGGGTTGACACGAAATTGGGAGGTTGTGCATGAAGCTGTTGAGCTTCTTGTCCGGAGACAGATAAGGGAAAGGGTTACAAGGTTGACACCTGTAGCGTTGACTACCACACCAGTTCTGGTAGTAACTGAGGTTCAACCTCCAATTGTGGTTGTAGAGGAGAAAGATCCAACCATCGAGGACCTACGGCAAAAGATGCAAGATCTGCAAGCTAAGGTTACTAGGTTGGAGGATAAGGGATCGTCGACCAAGATAGAGCTTGTACCCAAACCAGCTTGGGTACATCACTGCCTGTGGTGTGATGGTACTGATCATCAGCGGGACGATTGCATCGACTTTGCAGAGTCTTTGCAACGAGAGGTAATTTCTTGGGAGGATGGAAAGGTTGCATTCACAAGTTTGGATACTCTCCTTCAAGCCAACGTTGATAAAGGAGGGATGAAGAAGTTTGTGGATGATTACTTTACGGCACATGCAGTTGTAGCTATCGAAGCTACAAGTTATGATGCTAGGGTGGAGGAGATTGAGCATGATCTCCATATGGATGATTTGGATGAGCACGAGGATCTAAGCGAGCTCAAGTTGGATACTGCATCCACGATGCAGAGCGAGAAAAAAGGACAGGAAGAAACTTCTTCAGGGAAGCTAGCTCAGGAGGATAGTGTTCAACAGGAAACTATTCGTCTTGAACAAGCAATGGAGGACGATCCTTCACAACCGGAGGAGATGGTTGACATGCAAATAGTAGACGTGGATGATCTGGTTGCAGACAAACAACTACCAGATGCAGATATGACGACGATGGATGTGAAGGGAGATTGGGAGGAGCGCATTCAAGATGTCAAGGTTGGGTTCATTTCACGGGAGGTCTTGAATGCGACTACAAGGGAAGTCCATGATGCTTACATCGGCTTCATCAAGGACGGACATGCTGAGGGTGAACGAGAGTGGACGGATGCTCTCGAGGCTACGGGTATAGGATGATGGGTAAGGATGGCTTACAGGGGAGAAACCATTGCTGAAGATGATTTGGGTTGAGAGAGTGATGCTTGAGAGGTTGTAAGGATTTTCAAAAGAAGAGATCAGAGAGGATGACGGTTGAAGAGGATACCATTGTACAACGAGACAATAATGGTTGTGGTTGAGGATTTTGGTTGCAGCATTGTGGTTCTTTTTTTCAGAAAACAAAAAAAGAAGAGTTGGATACATAGGATGACATGTACAGACTTGAGGTTGAGGGTTACAGTCAGGATACGGGTGATGATTGGCAGGATGGGAGATGTCTACTACGACACTTGGATCTCAAACCTTGACAGTGAGGTTCTACAAGACGGATGGAAGACATACTGTGGTATGATGGGTTATTCTTTCTATGTCTTCGCATATTGAAGATGTGTAGATTTAGAGGGGGTGATTGGATGAGAGGTTCGAGGTGAAGATCGATGAGCATGGATCTAGGGAGGATCATGGCAGGATTGCAACTTCAAGATGGCGATCAGGTTGCAGACTAGAGGATGAGGTTGACCGAGATGAGAGGAGGATGAGAAGATGAGGACGAGTGCGGCCGGTCCACTTCTTGGTTGGTATCTCTGGTGCATACCGGAGGATGCACAGGTTTGGAGGGGGTGGATGTCGTGTCGTGGACCGGCTCCTACCTGAAATTCAAACTTCGATGCTTGTCGCTCCAAAGACACTCATGAGAAGACAAGCTAGGCCCCAGCTTACGGGTTTATGGCACAATCTCATATCTCTATTTTCATCGCATAGATGGATAGAGCTCCTTGTCAGCTTTCCATAGGCACTTTGTCTACTTCGTTTGGACGTCTAGTGGAGAAGTTACAAGACTCGAAAGATGGAGAAAATAAGCTAGGCCTCAACTTATGGGTTTTTGGCACCACTTCGGATCTTCGTTTTTATCGCACCAGTGGATAGAGCTCCCTGTCAGCTTTCCATATGCACTTCATCTACTTCGTTTGGACGCCTAGTGGAAAAGTTACAAGATTCGAAAGATGAAGAAAATAAGCTAGGCCCCAGCTTACGGGCTTTTGGCGCAACTTCGGATCTTCACTTTCATCACACGGATGGGTAGAGCTTGTTGTCAGCTTTCCATGGGCATCTTGTTTACTTCGTTTGGACATCCAGAGAAGAAGTTATGCGATTCGAAAGAAGATAAAATCAAGCTAGATCCCTAGTTACTTGCTGACTGGGTATTTATGACTTCAGGCGTTATATCAAAGACGCAAGGGGTCTGCTTCTTATTATTCAGAATTCAGGAGAGAACTGTACTTACAGAGACTGTGATAAGGGGGCTGCTTAAGGGGCTTGCTTGTGCCTACGACCTGTCAGCGGACGGTGCGGGAGATTTGGATGTCCAATGCAAGCGCGTAAGGCGTCGTTGGGTTCAGATCTGAGCAAGCTACGCACTGGTTCAAACGGTTTGGGAAGAAAGGGATCAGGGGTTGTGTTCTGAGAGAAATTCAGACGCAGGAAGCAGATTTGAGGTTTTCAGTTACCTGTGAAGGAGAGTTGGACCGTTCGGACCGTTCCGGAGTCCAAACTTGCTGTCCTTGGATCCAACGGGATCAAAACACCGAGTTCTACAAGAAATTGAAGACGATACCAGTCTTCATCGGACGGTTTGGAAGTTTTGAGTGAAATTGGCTCGCAGGGAAGCGCTTACATCAGATTTTCGTTCACCTACGACCTGAGGTTGGGCTGTTCTTCGCGATCGGTGTGCCAAGCTCTTCGTTCTTGGTGCCTACGTGATCAGGGAGTCTTCATCTACGCATAGGAGAAGACTGTACGTGAATTGGATTGTTGGTTTGGGCGAGTTGAGCGAGTTTGAGCCGCAGGGAGTCCGTTTACGTCAGTTTTTTGCAACCTGCGACCAAATTTCTTGCGTGGTTTTGCAAGGGGAACTCCAAACGACTTGTTTGGAGTCTCGTTGGGTTCAGGGTAGCTAGATCTATCTGCCAGCGAAGACGGATATCAGTTTGGACGATCCGTTTGTGCGGTGTGAGCGGTTTTAAGCCGCAGGGAGGAGTTTTTGGAGGTTCGGTCACCTGCGACCGAAAATCGGCGATATCTCGGCTGTTGGGAGTCGGATCTGAAGGTTTCTTGGGTTAACGGAGTCAGCGGAGAAGACCCTATCGACATCTGAAGTCCGTCTAGCGAAAGGAGGAAGTCCACATATAGGCCTTTTTCGGTTTCTTCGCTACGGGTTTTGCTCTTTTGAGTTCGTTAGAGTTCTGGTTGGCTGTATACAGCTTGTGGTAGCTAGCTTTAGCTAAGAGCTTATACATGGATGTGGTTTGGACTTGGGTTTGGATCGCGTGATATTGTTGTGGTTCTGTTTGTTAGCAAAGAGAAGTTTCTCTTGCTTTGAGCTACGCTTCGGCGATTTCGGGCTAGGATTGCGATTCAGGGGTTTGTTTTAGGGCTTCTGAAGCAGGTTATAGACTGCTCTGGTCTGGTTCTCAATTCTGTGCTCGTAGGAGAAAGAACCGACAGTGTACATACATTTGGGAGTGATATATATCGCATCATTCTTTTTCGTGGTTGTTCTTCTCTGTCTTGTCTCTGTTTCAGCACACAATATCTCCACAGCCAGGAACGATTATATTTTTGATCGACTCTTAAAGTCGCTGTCTACCGTGTTTCAAATAATTTTGTCAAGTCAGACGCCTAGTCGGATGGACATGTCAGCTTTCAGTGCCTGATGTGTTACAGTGCTAGACGTCTACTACACTGAAGTGAGCACTAAATTGTACATTGGAGGACGACTGTGGGTCTCTGGCTTGTCTGTCTGGCTTGACTCGCGGTCCGTCGGTCTAGCATGGTAAGTGCACAGAAAACAAGTGGGACTGCGCAGCAGAATGTTACAGTGCTGACTAGTGCGAAGCAATTTACTTGATCCACTCTTCAGAAGGAATGCTATGCGACTGGGCGTCTGATGTGACAAAGTCACCTGGAAAATCATCGATTGTCAGTTTGGGGGTCGATCAAGAAGGTAATCGAGAAGAGGGGGTAGATCAAGTTCAACATTCTTTCTGGGAGGTGGATCAAGTAAATTCCTAACTAAAGCTACCCATAGAGTTAACTCTACTCATACACTTGTTTGCTTAGAATTGATAATACACAGTATGTCCAAAATGTGCATAGTCTCAGTTCGCGATTAGGTTGAAGTGATAAAGTATAGTTTTTTGCATTTAGGAGATAATTTGATTATTGTACGTTATTGAATCTCATTTTGTGAAATTGTAAAGTTGAGTGCAGAAAGATCGGCCAAAAATATAACATTATGTTGAAACTTCGATCCTGCAGCGAAAAGAGCAAAAACTGCACGGGTAAGAGTAAACAGAGGACACTGCACTAGAGTAAGAGGTCGCACTTGTATTCCCCAGAGATCTGCTTCTTTGCGTTCAACTTATGGGCTATCTCTGCACGTTCTAGCAACAGTGGGCTCAATCATCATTTATATTTATAGATAGATTCAAATTTTTGTCATAGTGTAGTCTAAAATTTCCATATAGCATGTATATGTTTTCTGAAAATAACATAAAGGGAGCAAAATCTCCTAAAGTAGTAAGTGATGTCGTATGAGTCTGCATGGATCTTGACCGTTCGATGAAATAACAAATAACAATATATTACTCTTTCTATGCTAGACAGGGCGATTAATATGAGTAGAGTTAACGTAACAACTATCATAGCCCTGCTGTGAAGCACTGCGTTAATGTACACATTTGATCATATGCTGGAATTCAACAGCGTCATGACACTTGCTGGTGGCTTGGATACCTCCTGGTCAGCTTGGAAGAATCTTTGGAATTTCGTAGAATGGATGGACCTCAAGGAAGCATTTCATAGAATCATAAACAGAAACCTCAACATGACATTAGAGCTGTCAAAGTTGAACATTTTCAAATATTCTTAAACCGCGACATTCAGTTATGCCTTCGGCCAAGAGTTAGCCGTTTTCTGAAACAATTGTCATGGGTGTTTAGTATTTACTTTTCACTCGTTACGAAATGTTATCGTGAATTAAACTTAATATTTAAAAGAAATGATTCAAAGTTTGAGAAGTAGATCTATATTAATTACATTAGCTCTTGACAATCTATTGCTTGATAACACCCTTGATTTGCTATCGACAGTAAAACCACTCACTTTGTCATATTGTTCATCATTTCACTATCTTTGACGTGACTAAATATCTTTGTCATGCATCACCTCGACAACAAAATACAAATCAGACTATACATCCTAATGTATGCACTCTAACATGTTACTAATATGACAAAGTGAATGGTTTCACAATCGATAGCATTTCAATGGTATAATCAAACAATACATCGTTAAGAAAGATATGATCAAACGCAACAAATTGACTTTATGTTTGATCTGATAAGCAAATTTCTGCTCATTACCCATGCTGGTTCTACATGAAGTTACCCTTGGATAAACTACAATGGCCTTTCTCATTAAAAGGACCTTTTTATATAACTTTGATACCTTATGATGTAAAGAATTATCGTTCTTTCTATAAAACTCTTTTACAAATTTTATTCATAAATTTTACATACCACCTCCGGATGTGAATATTTGTTCCAGTTATGTATGCAATTTGTTCCTAGAAGTGTTATCTCTTCCGACCCATAAACTTTTCATTCGGATGCTTGTAGACGTTCTTCACGGTAGAGCTGTATCACTTAGCATTCTGCCGAAAATGGTTTATTAATTATCGTATTTCCTGGTACTCGGAAATACAATAACAACCTCTGCTTGTTGGCCCTTTTTATGGACTGTTTATGAACCTTTGTGCCCCTTATACTTTCTCCCCAGTTTCTTAAAACTTACTGTATAATTCTCTCCTGGTATTATACTCTGGATTCTATTTTTGATTTTTACACTGGAAGCATTCTTTTTACATCTCAAAGCTATACTCATGCACCAGCATATACACATGGTACTACTAGTGCCATACATGACTGAACCGGAGATACAAGACACATTCTTCTCGACAATATCCATGACGGCCGGTATCTCCAATCGTCACGGGATATGTGAAAAACCTGCAGAAATTTGCTTTATCACACCCCAATAGGTTTTTCTAGCTTGATCACACCCTTCTTATAATGTATTGTTTGATAACATTCTTGACTGGTTATCAACCGTAAAACCAATCACTCTGTCTTGTCATTCTTCATTTCATTATTTTCGATTGCGAGTAAATATTTTTATCATCCGAATCACCTAATAATTAAATACACTTCAGATAATACATGCTCAGAGAGCTGATGTATGTAATCTAAAATATCACTCTCCTAACAAAGTGACTAGTTTACAGTCTATAGTTTGTCAGAGGTGTGATCAAGCAATAAATTATAAGAGGGTATGATAAAGCTCAAAAATCCTATTGGGGGTGTGATCAAGCAAATTTCTGGCAAAACCTGGTCATAAGTGCAACTCCCTTTAAGTGAACGGTTGCACTTAAAATCCACATTATACTCGTTCAAGAGCTCGTAAACTGCACTTGTAGACAGTAGGCCTAATCTGGTCATAATACTAAATTAATGTCCTTAAAAGAAGTAGAATATAATCATAAGAATAAAAAACTCCAAAAGAGAAACGTGAAAAGAGTGTTCTATTTGTCGAATTTGCATTATTGACAGAAGTTCGTCACTCTCGGACACCGTCGACTGTTTACTGGATTTCCATTCTTTTCTCCTAGTCAGTTTCTCGAAGGGGGGGGCCTGAAGTGGCAGTTTGTCGGAGTTTGAGAGTTTAAGTGCATGACAGATATGCGCTTCTTGCCCGGAAGATACTTGTCACATGCTAAGATTCACTAATGGACAAGGGCCTAACATGAAATGGAATGAAACAGCCATAACATTCACGAGTGGCTTGCACTGTCTCACTGTCTTTCTATCTGTCATGAACCCATTTTCCTAGTACACCGACCTACGAATTAGGAGAATTTAACTTGACTACACCCTCATAGGTTTTGGGCTTTGTTCGTTTTTCTTGACGGGGAAATAACAGGTTCAGCAAGCGGTTTGTGAGCACCCGTGATATTCACATGCGTGCAAAAGGGTATTGATATTTTAGTTAAGAAGTATAAAATGAGACACTCTCTGTTTTACTTAAATTATATTATTTTGTTTTATTTAAAACAAAATACATTTAAAATTAAACGAGTACCGTCTTTTTGAATCGTAACTGTCTGTTTTCTCGTGTTCCGATTCCTCTTTCCTCTCCTTGACGACAAGCAGAAAGCCCAAGCGCACAACTAAACAAAGAAGATTGGAGTCCTTCTTGAATTTTTGAAGTTTAACAGAGATGGACAGAAAATAACTTTTTTCACAAAAGCGGATGTCCTCTCGACCAATAACGGAGTCTAATTTTCTTTCTGTCGTATGCGTTTTTATTCTTCTGTTTTTATTTCAAGAGATCACTTTGGATATATATTTTTTTTTCTATCTTTTGATGGAATACGTAATATGCAAAGATTTAATTTATTACCTAACTTTTCTGGCAAGAAAGATTAAGTAGTAAATTAAACTCACTTTTAATTAACACATTAATAACTTCAGGTTCCCAGACTTGTACTTTTAGCAGCAGTCTGTGCACTCGTGACTTATGGTTTATATCTTGGTTCTCCTGCATTTCTAGGAATTAACTAATAGTTAACATTTAAGAAATTCAATTATTTTCATCTATTTAATATATAATTTTTATTTAACATTATATATTTCTCCGATAATAGCTAACGAGCAAAAGTTCCCAGAAGTTCATCCAGCATGCATTCACCTCATCCATCTTTCGATGGAAGAGAAAATATGAAAAAGTTTTATTTATTACCTAACCCTTCTGGCAAGAAAGGTTAGGTAATAAATTAAACTCATTCTGAATTAATGTATTAATAGTTTATACATTTGTTACGTCTGTGTACTCATGACTTATGGTTTATATCCTTGCCTTCGTACATTTCCAGGCATAGACTAACAGTTAATATTTATCAATTGTTTTTATCTATTTAGTATATAATTTTTATTTAATATTTATATATTTCTCTGATAACAGCTAACGAGCAAAAATTCTCAAAAGTTCATTCAACATACATATTCATCATGTAGAGACACTGCATAAAACAAGTAAGAGATCATACATGCTGAAAATTTTCTTGGATTAGGACAACAAGTTCACTAAGTTATTCACCATGTGGAGACACTTCACGACTCAAGTAAGAGATCACACTGGCTGACGATCTGCTATGCATACACTTCTAAAGAACTTTTCACTCAAAAATCCTCACATGACTATACCATGGATTGCGGTTAACAAACATTCACGTCCCTCATTCAAATGACAGAACATTATGACTTCTTGAACTTGCTATTGCCAGTGAAGTGTACAGTCAAGATGGACAATCTTAAGAGAGGCGCGATCAAATCCGATAAACCTATCCCCTGATACGATCAAATAAATCTGATTAGTTAACGCATGTCCGCAGTAGGTTTTGGGTGAGATTGTACTGTGATAAAACTACGGTCGTCCGGTCTCTTGGGATAATTAATCAATAATGCTAAAACTTGCTCGTGATATATTTGGAGTATTTGGATCATTCCTAACTACCAACTCTGCCATTATGTACTGAGGTCTCCTGCTTGTCAAAACTCTACTCCCAAATATTTATTCTAAAAGGTCCACTACTAAATTCACTTGACCGCACTCGATGTGAAAAAGAATGCCGTTTATACATGATGCCTCCAGGCTCGGTTTGAAGATATCGTAGTCACACTTCACAACGCTCAACAGTGCCTGTGAAATATTCCTATGTCAAATTTCAACTACAGTCGTCTCTCTCTAAATATATATTTTATATTTGTATAATTATCTAACTGCATAGAAATAAACAGGAACGGATGAAGGTTCAACGAGGATAACTGCATAAACCTTAATTGCATATTGCATAATATGTTAGGTTAATTATGTACAATATTGGATCAGCGTAACGAGACTGCAATTACTCAGTTTTTCACACCATTTGTACTTGCCCATGACCATGATCAAAATATATTTTTAGTCAAATTCTTTATTTACTTATCACGTTAAATGCATAACTTTTTGATTCTACCGACACATAAGTTAGAGAGAGTAGACTGTACACAGTGTCCATTCTCCTCTATTCAAGAAGCATGAAACTGTCATTTCACCGTAGGAATGCAGAACTGAAGGGCGAACGGTAAGAAATCCACGAGCAGATTAAGAAACTGTCATTCCACTACAGGAATTTAGAGCTGAAGGTCGAATCGTAAGAAATCGCAAATCATATTCAAGAAGACTTAGTGCAGAAAACTGTCATTCCACCGTAGGAATACAAACTCCAAACCCTAAACTTCGCATAGTTATTGTGATTTGTTGTTAAAAGGAATGTCCTTTAACTTATTAGTAAAAGTTCAATAATGATTTTATTTAGTATAATTTTTTAACAGAAAATACTAGTAAATATCATGTTATTATATTTACAAATTTTTAAAAGTCTTAAAAAGAGAATTTCTAATTTATAAAGTATATTTAGTCAGGCTATGACTCGCACGTTGTTTTGAAAAATACATCGAAATGATCGTCGAGGTACAGCATCTTGTAGTTGTCACTAACAACAAATCCCATTGGCTGTCTAACTAGTGAGTTCTTGCAACAATACCCAAATGACACATTCTTTTCATTACCCTTCAACACACGTCCGTATACGTATGTAAATTAATCGCTATGTTAGTCATTCCGCTGCGGTGAATGACTTCGTGATCCACTTTTTCTGTTATTACTGTCTTGATTTTGTTTATTCTATATATTATATATTTAGTTTATGGATTTAATTAATCACTGATCAGAGGTATGAAATTAAGTTATGGATGTTCAATATTTAGTTTATGGATTTAATATATAAGTGATCAGAAGTATACAGTTGTGTTCAGTGTCTAATTTCCTGGACATCCCTGGAAACTGAGTCTACAGTCTCTAAGTCAGAGAGTAGTAAGAAAACGAACCAGGGGAGTTTTATTTATTTATACCGGGGGGATTATTATTATTTTATTTTGCAGAATGGGTGTTTTAGAAAGGACGTTGGTAGAAGGTGAGAGAATAAGTTAAGCAAGCTAGTAAAGGGAATTGCCTTGAATTTATTCCGGAACGAAAAGAGTTTTTTACTAGAGGAAATCAGTAATTCCTCAGGCTGGTCTACGAACTGTAAAGTAGTGCTACGAAAGCACTGATAACTGCTTAGATGTGAGAATTAATCAGACCTAAGATCTTTCTGTTCTCTCACAGAGAGAGTTGAAGAAACATTTGAATTCATTTGGAGTCAGTAAGCTTCAGCCACCATTCTTTCTTTCGAGCCGAGTTGCCACGAACACTCCATTCATTAGTCGCTTACGCTCGTTTGCTCTTGCTCTTGCTCTCGCTCTCTCACTTTCATGTTCTTATGCTCGTCTTATGCTCAAGTGGATTCAAGTAGTGAACCAGAACCGGACCCCCACTCTGTGTCAGAAGTGACATATTTGAGGGATTGTGAGCTTGACATGTACAAAGTGCAACAGATAGTGCAGGATGCGATAGACAAATTGGACGTTCTGCTGGTCGGATTAGAAGAAGTCTGTGTGAGTAAAACCTCCAGTTTGCATTGATTGAGCAGAGCAAACCAAAGGTTTTACTCACACAGTGTAAAGCAGCGAAAGAAGAAGCTGAAGGAGCTAGACACGCTATATGCAACATCAACAACTGTTGTTGGAAAGACATGCCCCTGAATAATGAGCATCGCAACCAAAGAGATACTGATTGAAATTCGATAAGTCGTATTGAACAAGAAGTATTTGGAGGGTACTCGAGTCCACAGACAGTCAATGATGATACATCGGTGGTAGACATTAAGATTCATCGTTCAGTCAATGTGGATATCGATTTATCGTTCGAGAGCAAAGTGCTATCATGGTCAAGCGCTGTCTTGTTGCGTGAGGGTCTGTAAGTGAAAGTTGGTAGCAAAAAAGAGTTTTCTTCCACTAGGTACGTAGTTGTAAAAGAAGCTACATCATGCATATATGACCAATGTTCTTCAGGAACAAGAACCGAGTTCATCTGAGGAGAAAGCTTAATGGGTAAGTGCTATGAAAGTTGAACTTGTTGCGCTTCATCATCAACAGACTTGGGAGTTGGTGGACTTATCTGAGAGTAAGAAAGCGATTGGTTGCAAGTGGGTCTTCAAGGTCAAGCGCAACTCGGATGATATCATGTGTCGGTAAAAGATCAGATTGGTAGCTAAGGACTACACACAGCAACATGGAGTGAATTTTGAGGAGATCTTTGCTCCAATTGCGAAGATGAAACAATTCGAACCGCAGTTGCAGTTGCAACTCAGAAAGGTTGGAAGATGCATCAGATGGACTTCAAGAACACCTTCCTCAATGATGATCTTCAGGAGGAGGTCTACATGCAGCAACCTCCAGGTTATGAGGATCCTAAGTTCCCTTCTCGTGTGTGTAAGTTACGGAAGGCCATCTATGGTCTGAAACAAGCACCAAGAGCATAGTATGCAAAGATCAATTCCTACTTACAGTCTTTGGTTTCCATCTTTGTAGTTAAGACTCCACCTTGTATTAATTAAGAATACAAGACCAGATTGTTATGATCACCATATATGTTGATGACTTGATCATTACTGGTAACTATGAGGAGGTTATTTCTCATATCAAGGATCACTTGAAATCAGAGTTCGAGATGATGGTTAAGAGAACTCAAGTACTTCCTTGTTGTAGAGTTCATTAGAGGTGGGAAGGATGTTTGGCTTGTACAACGACAATATGCTCTCAGTATGCATAAGAGATTTGGTATGCTTGACTGCAAATCCATTGCTATGTCATTAGAGCAAGGGGTAAAGCTAGGAGCAGAGAATGATGAGTTACTTGACGATCCACGTATGTACACACAGATGGTTGAGAGTCTTTTCTATTTGACGATCATCAGACCAGACTTGAGCTATGATTTTGATCAGATCAGTCAGTTCATGCAGTCACCACAGAGATCACATTTGGAGGATATCAATCAGATCCTCCGCTACATGAAGTTCTCGATGAAGTACGACTTCACTATCGATACGATGGATCATTGTTGTTACATGACTATACAGATGTTGATTGGACAGAAAGTGCCAATAGGAGATCCACGTCAGATTACGCTTTTGGACTTGGAAGTGCTACTATAAGCGGAGCTTCTAAGAAGCAACATATGGATGCTTTGTCATCCACAGAAGCAGAGTACTGAGGAGCAACAAACGCAACATGCGAATCAATTTGACTTCGATGTCTGCTATCTGATATTGGTGAGGAGTGTACAGATCATGTTGTTGTATATATAGACAACATTAGCAGCATGAAGTTAGCTAGTATTCTTGTTTTCCATGCTAAGACGAAGCACATTGAGGTGCACTATCACTTCATTAGAGAGAAGGTCCTTGCAGGAAAGATTGAGCTCAGTTATGTGAGCATAGGAGATCAGGTTGTCAATATCTTCACTAAGACATTACCTAGAGATAAGTTTGATGCGTTCAGACATTGTCTAAGAGTACATGATGTAGAGTCGAGCTTGAAAAAGAGTGTTAATATAGTCCTAAGCTCTAGTAGATCGATGGCTAACATTCGTCGGAGTGGTTAAGATAGTTATAGTTAGTTAGAGGGCTAACCCACCATTAGGGTTTCTCTTGTACTCACCCCCACTATATATACATGGAGAGGCAAAGCCTCTCTCATCTCATTCCTATTTTACTTCTTTGTCTACTCGTTCTCTCTTCTTGGAGTGTCCTCGAAGTATCGATCTTTCTACAAACCTTATATTGTATGAGAATGAAGAGCACTATTCAGTGTTTGCTTTTATCATTCCATTCTTTCTTCATAAAGATATAGAATCGTGATAGACAATACTTTCAAGACTAACACTGTATGGTTCAAATTGTTTTGCGATGAATGTGAATGAAGGCAATTTCAGCCTTCCTCTGACATACATGATATTCATCTTGAAGTATCATGAGAAGGAAAAAGGGTCAAGACAAGGTGATGGTGAACATATACGTAGTGTGGTTCTAGTAAAGTGATTTAGAGCACTTTTAGATCTTGGTTGAAGTCGCTATTTGTGATTATTGACAAAGATCAAGGTCAGATAGGGACGTTGCATAATGTTTTTGTGAAGACATATGTTCAATTGTGTCTGTGACATGCGCATGCAGTAGTTGAGATGCGGATAAGGCAGATAAACAGGAATATTGGACACTATGACTCATTGTTTGTTGCTTTTGTACATCCCTTTGTTAATCCAACATGGACTCTTCCACATACGTCCATGGTCATATTGTTCTTGTAGATCTCCAAAAAGAGATAAGTATTTGGTTTATCTTACATTTTATCATACACCCATTGATCCCTGTTGGATTATCTTGAGTGTAAAAATACCCTAAACTAGTTTATTTTTACACTCAAGATAATTACTCTGAACAGCAGAGAATTCATTACAAAAAAAAAGTGGACGAAATGAATGAATAGTCGTTAAGAAAACGTCGTGGTATTTTCCTGCAGATATTTCAGCAAGTGCACGTATGAAACACTGACCGCAGTCTTACCGAAGCTGTAACTCACTCCCGCGGCTCTCTAATATTTCAGAAGGTTCTTAACTTTAACACCCCTAATAGTCCTTTTAGGTTCTAGGTTTAGGAAGTCGGCTATGCGGAGGCGTTGCTTTTCCTCTGCCGCGCGTCGGTTGGCGTCTCTTATAAGGAGTGGCGGCGCTCAAAGTAGTACGTCCTCCGGCTTGTGGTTTGTCCGCAGTCGCAGGGAGGTCTTGGAGCTGCTCGCTCTCACGGGGGCCATGACCATGCGCTCCAAGAACCCGCCACGTCGTTCGTGTGCATGAACACTTACCATGTGGCTTGTATGCGACTGCAAGATTGAGTTCCGCTTATAAAGCGCGTCTTCGGACAGCCCATCCGCCTTGTCAGATGGGCCCGGCGCTCCTTTTATAGTGCTGAGTAAGGGGTCTGAGGAGACGTCCTCCTTCCCCCTCTTCACTAACTCGGAGGGAAATTAACTCGAAGCATATCAAAGAGAATCTGTTTATAGTTTTAAAAGTGAAGCACCCATGATTGAACTCGTTTTTGGCTAAAGCACCATAGCTGGTAACTCCTCCTGAGCGAATACTTCTTGGCAAGGTCACGTGTGTTGTGAGCAGTAGCAGATAGCGAACGTCCACTAGCATACATCAAACAGAACAAAAATCCCAACGCTGCGAAGCAGAAAATATATCACAAAGAGAGCAGAGAACTTGCCGAAGAGAGACGCTCCGCAAGAAAAAAATTCACTCAACTGTCCACTTCAGTTTGGCAGAAATCTGATTTCAATCTAACTGATTCAAACCTACTAACATCCACAGCAGTCAGTATATAATGTAGTCGAGGAAAACTTGATTCTGCAATAAATCACATCGACCGCTCCTTCGCCTACGTGAACATTCACCGCATGAAATCACCAGTCGGAATAGCAATCGGCTCGAGCACAGCCTGCTGAAACTCGTTTCCACGTCAACTCTCTCTTTTGTTGTCCATCACTGAAAGTGTGAAGTACTTCGTTTTTCGTCTCAACCCAAACATTTGAGCTTTTATTTTTCTCTCCTTGGACATCAAATTTCGGTTGACGTGGAGACAACTGCTATGTTGAAATGGACAGTCACACTCGTGGTATGTGGACTACAACGAGTTCGCACGAGCGACGAAAGCGTGTAAGGGGGAAAAACTGATAATCAAAAAGCAACGAGAGAGAGTCCGAACCAGCTGAGAAAACAAAACTATGTACAGAGCGGTGACTCTCTATTATCGATCCTCAAGTCCAAGAATGCGGGAGCAACAAACAGTCCCCAAAGAGCATGGTGCGGTTACACCTTAAGCCGAGAGGATTATCAAAAAGAGGTTAAGGACTCAAGAGGAGCATGAACCTAGTAGGTAGGACTGAAGGAACCTACCACGGCAGCCTAGGGGTATAGAGTCGGTGTGGGTTAGGAGGTAAACCACGGGTACCATTATATTAACCACTGAGAATTTTAGTCATGGACTAAACTTGATTAGCACGAACAAGTTAGCCCACAGTATCTTCGATATAACGTATTCATTTGTTGTTGTCTGCGTACTATCTATGAATTCAGAAATTTACTTGATCTTAGTCTCAATACGATAGTCGGACTTGACCCCACCCCACTTAACATTTCGTTTCTTGACTCCACCCCCCCACAAGAGCGACCATTCAGCATGTTACCATGCTAGGGGGCAGCATTGCTGGACTTACATGCCAGCCTGAAGCGCTCAATAGAGGTGACTGATGGTTTGCATACGGTCTATGATGCAAATCTAATGACAGAAATTTATTTGATCCCAACCCCAGTACGATAGTCTGACTTGACGCCAACCACATTAAGGTTTCGCTTCTTGACCCCACCCCGCAGTAACAACCGACCATTCGGCGGGTTACTATGCCAGGTGGGCAGCCATGCTGGACTTACATGCCAGCCTGAAGCACAAGAGAGGTGACTGATGGTTTTGCACAATGGTCGATTTCTGTTTCGTTCACATTTAGACGAATGTCGGGTCTCATGTAATATTTATAAGTGCAAGCGTGAGCAAGCTCTTTTGTCTCTTTTTCTCTGTTAAATCTCTCTATAATCCGCACTTTGTTGTCATGTATGTACGTTGTACGTTGTGGATTGCTGCATGTGTTTTTTCCTGAGTTCTTGCAGGATTCATGTCTGCACGTTGTGCGTTGCGGATTCCTGCATGTGATTTTTCTGAGTTCATGCATGTCAAGTTCTTGAGTGCTTGAATGGCTACTTTCGCAAGTTGCAATTCGATTAAACCCTTCATGTAGCTTCATTTCGTTATATCCATGAGCCCTAGCACAGATGCTTCGGGAGGACACGGCTCATGTACTTAGTAGACTGTACTTTTGCTCGGCTCATGTACTTAGTGGACTCAAAATCGTGGTTAGCGGATTCTTAGCTCGAGCGCTCCGTGAGTTGAGTTCATTCATTAATTATTGCTCTCACGTCTGCACTCAGTTCGGACATAGACCTAGAGCAAACCTTGCAGCAATTCAAAAACTTACAACTCTACACATGCAACCACTGCACTGAGCTCATGCTCGCCTTGAAATATCAATGAAACTTCAGTATGATGGACCAAAAGCTTATTGCACCGTTGTGAAATAGGTACAAATTGCACTCTCTAAACTTCACGGACGTCATTTCAGTTCGAACGAATTACTATACATACCACTTTGAAGTATTTCACAAATGGAATTTCAGTTCAGATGCACAGAAAACTGAACCGATGATATTCGGTCGTCATTGTAACGTTCGAATCGGCAAGTGCAAAGCTTATGCGAGAGCACTTCTAAGCATACGGCACTCAACCACTTCTTCATTTTCCCGCATATTGCCGCTGCATCAAATCACTCACCTCTATTGCGTTTCAAGCTGACATGTAAGGCAAGCATGGCTGTCCACCTGGCAAAGTAACCTATCGGACAGTCGATAGCAAGTGCGAGGTGAGGTCAAGAAGTGGAACGTTACGAGAGGTGAGGTCAAAGTCTGACTATTGTACCGCGCGGGTGGAGCGAATAAATTCCTTAATCTGATAATCTACAAAATGAGCTAATTTGGACAATCACATTTATTCTTCTAAAGTTCTGAATTCTGAAGCCTGTAGGTCATAAATAAAAATATATACCAAATCCTGAATTTTCAAAAAATATAATTACGAATTGAAACTACGATATACTGAGTGCCAAGAAGTGTACAGAAACTGTTTTTCCGGAACCCAAGCAGAAATAAGTCTCGAGGAAATTTCCCGCCGGAAACCCTCTGACCCTTTTCAGGTCAAGTACACTGTGGATAATCTGCACTAGACTCCAGTCACATTCTTGCGGAAGAATGCTCAGTCCAAGAACCTTGTTGTAATTCTCATATCTAGAGAATTCAGTTCACTCGAATGTCAGTGAATAATTTTATAATACTTAAATCTATCATGACATGGGTTAACATATTCACTTGACCTTTTGACATATAATCAAATAAACCATACTAGGACACTTCCTTGTTTATTCACCTCTTCTTACAGTTTCTTTGCTTATTCACCTCCTCCATCTTTCGATGGAGGAGGTAAATATGCAATGCGTTTAATTTAATACCTAATCTTTTCAGCAGGAAGGGTTAGATATTAAATTAAATTTAGTGTACATTAGTGGTTTAGTGAGCAGTGGTTCCCGGACTTGTATGGTTTGAAGTGCGTCACTGGGGTCAAGCTTTATGGGTTATTTCTTATTTTCCTCATGTTTTTAGATATTTCTAAAATAGAATTTAAAAAATTATATATATATATTGTATAATATATACTCCACTCCATAATCTCGCTACATCTTCTTCGCTTGTCTTTTTTCCTTCCCCGGCCGGATGTATGCTTTGGATGCATATTCATCTCTTTGTGATGGAGGAGGGAAATATGCAAGGGTTAAATTTATTACCTAACCAGTCCCTTTAGTTGGGACGGATTAACTAATAAACTATCTTTTTATTAAAAAGTTACTGGGTGGTGATTAGCGGTCCGCATATGTACTCTAGAGAGCGAGTACTTCCTTTGTGGTTTATGTTTGAGGTCATTTTGTGTTTCTAAGTTAGCTAATAATTAATTTTTATAAATATTTTATTTTTATATCAATATAGAATAGTATTTTCGTTTAACACTTATATATTTTTTCACTCATTTCGAGCAGTAGGTTTCGCTTTAAACTACAATACCTTACTGCAAAGCGTGAACTGAATATCATAAGAATATGAACAAGTGCGAATTGATCGTCTTAGATCATGACAAGAAAAAGATTTCAGGCACTAAAATTTCCAAACAACGATTATTCGAACCAAATAGTGATAGTTTTTTTCTGTTTTCCTTGTATACTGATAACATTTCACTCTTACTAGATACTCAAATACGTGGTTACGAATCAAAATTACAAGCAGAAACAGAAAGTTTGAAATTTTCAAATTTTAAAATACTATTTTCATTTTTAGTTGAACTATTCACTGTAAAGTATAAAGAAAATCAAACCTATCAAAAAAACTATAATTGAGATCAAAATTTTAATTTGGAATTTCATCCCTAACCTTCATACAAATCAGTTAAATTTATGAAATAAAAAATCTATTACATTTAATTAGATATATGCTAATGATGATTTTCTTCTAAAGCTTCAAATAAAGTGGACATCGGCAACTTCTGGATCTTCTAGAAACCTCTAGAAATTCCATATTTTTTACGTTTTATTCTTTGTCCGTTCAGATATAGTGGCATTTTAACAATTTTTAATTTCTCGAGATCTCGGCATTATAGTCATGTAATTATCGAATTTATTGTACGTTGACCTTCTCGTAGTTATTTCTGCCGAGTCTGCCCTCAAATCGGTAGTCTTTTAACGGGATCTAGTTCTAGTCTGCAACTTAAAGTAAGACTAGGACGCAAGATTTGTAGTTGTACAACGTTTTCACGTTCGATGTCCATTTGGAACACCAAAATAATATCGCATGCTGAAGAGAAACATAACTTCAGTTACACTGTCGCGAATTCTAAGTGAGCCCTTACACACACATCGATGTTTTATTTTACTATTCTATTTTATCAGTTTTTTGAAAAAGAATTTAACAGTAAGATTACACAGACTACCACGTTCACTGACATTGGTCGAGTAGACTTCCGAGATTGGAAACTACGATTGGCTTCAGCAAGTTTATGAAGTAATCATTTTGCTTCAGACTCTGTAGCAGTAGAATTTTCTTTAGTAGGAATGATTCTTCTTTATATCCTCGTTAATTTCTCGTTAATTTCTCTCCCATAAACCATATTTGAAGAATCTTGTCTTCTGTACTCAAGTACGGTGATTGATATAAGAATCCAGCCCACAAATTTACCCAGAAATATACTTGATCAGACCCGTAGAAAGAATGTCGGACTTGATTTGCCTCCTCTTATATTCTTTACGTGGTACACCCTTCACCTGCAAGTCAGACAAATCACTTTGCCTAATTGGCACTGCGTGTTAGCAAAAGAAGAAAGAAGACTATGCATACATAGAAAATTAAAATTAATTATTCCGAGTTTGTTCTCGCTTCGCCGCTCTTGCCAGAAAGCGAGACACGGCTCAGTTTTTGCTGTGACTAAATACATATATTCCTGAAATCTCCAGGTCATGGGTTTGATGAAACAGGAAATTCTATCTAATCAAGTCCGACTTTCATTGTGGGGGTCTGATCAAGTAAATTTCTGCAATTCTACTGCATGTCCGTGTTCTCTACTCTTCCGTTCTTCGTATTCCGACTTCTGGTCTCCACCGTCACGACGTTCGTGCTTTACGAGAAGGACGAAGTCCGGTCTCGAACCTCCTCTGGCACATTTAAGCCTTCAGAGTCTTCGAGGGATCTCTCGACCATGTCGGTGGTAAGTTAATGGCTACCGCTGTGTTATTTAACTAACTGTCCACGTAAAGACAATTTAGTTGAACAAAGACGGTTTATGACAAATACCGCAACCAACAAATGGGGTGGTCATTTCACTGCATTGTGCTTTCTTGCAGAAGGAAACACAAGAGAAGGTAGAGATTTCATTCTCCCACCACTTCAGTTCTAGTGTATCCACGTCATGGCGCCTCACCTTATCATAAAAACTAGTTAGGTGCGTCTGCGCGCCTGGTCAGTATCTACGTTTACGACTAAAAATCATATAGACAAGGAAGATAACCAAGGAGGAGGTTACAGGTAAAACTGGTCCGAGTACAACAGCCCTGTTGACACGTTCAAGTCTTATGCAACAAAGGTGTGTACATCGGGGCCACGTCGACAAGGTCTCGCCTACAGGAATAAAAGCTAAGTGCCTGGTGATTATTCCGTGCCTGGTTATTATTCCGTACGTCAAGGAGCCTGGCACTTAAGCTGGTACGCAATCCAGCTCCATCCATGCAGAAGATAGCACGGTGTTATATACGACGACATGAACACGCATCATTCGCTCTCTACCTTCTATCAGTCCAGATTTCAAATCGAGAAAGATATTGTGCCTGAGCTAGGTCAACAGATCCGTTTACATCAGACTGTTGAAACTTAGGTTGAAAATGTAACAAGCATAAATAAAAGCAAGGTAATAAAACGCACAACCACGGTCGTCATTGCAGACTTTCCCAAATCACTGTCGATACTGCACCAGGACAACATCTTCTCTATCCATGGCTGTTAAGAGAAGACCCTGCTCGTGGAAAGGGCTCACCTCCCGGAAATACTCGACACCTCGACCAAAATAAAATAGCAACCTTTCCAGATTTATAGTCCACTGCAGACCCACTTGATGTTTACCTAAGATTCCGCCAACATTCATGGGGATATATACAAAAACCATGTTGCTATTAAATAGTCAATTCTCTCTCTTAGCTAGTGTTATCTTCCCTCCTGCTACATTAACCAATGCTCGCAGCTGATCCATAGCTGCAGCTTCCTTCTCCTCATAAGCAGAACGCTTTTCACTGTACACGGCAGCCTTTTCTAACTCCCTCTTCCCCCTCCTAGCTTTCTCTCTCGCCAACCTGCAGGGAGCCACGACGTCGGGGAATTAGGAAACGATCCAACTCCAAAGAAACTTACTTCCCCTAATCGAGGCATGAACATGCACCTAACTTTGCATTTGAATCCGAACGTAAATCTAGAATCTTATAAACGGGAGTAGTACTTCAGGTCCATCATTAATACTAGTTTATCATTCCAACAATACTGAAGGTCCATTTATCACCTTGACTGAAAATCATCACCACCTCCCATTACGTCTCTCTCTTTCATCAATTCAGGACTGTCCTCACGAGCACGGGTCTGTTCACGCCTAATTGCCTTCATTTCCATGAGCCTTTCTCGACCCGTGGCCTTGGGCAACATATCGTCCAGAACGGCTTCGTGATCCTTCTGAAATTTCTTCCTCTCCAGCCTTTCCCTTTTCTTCGCTACTGCATACTCTTCTTCTTCATCTACAACAAAGACAATCCAAGAACTCATTCTCACAACCTTTGAAGTTTATAGTCCGTCATCCAGTACTATTGTGCTCCTACCTACCTAGTATTGTGAACCGACACTAGGAGAGCTTGACATCAGAACCGGCTCGCAAGGTAGTTGCTCGCGGAATTCTTGAATTCCTATGGACATAAAAGTACAGAGTAGGAAACAGCATTTCACTTGAAACAATATTTGAGGACCGCGATAGGCACAAAGAAAGCAGTGGACGGGAGGAGATCTGTCTGAAACTTACCGACAACAACTGAGTCCTCAGGCCCTTTCTTGATGGCCCAATTGTGATTTGTCCGTGAAGCTTTTTTTATGCCCTCGTAATACTTGTGACTCAGCTTGCCAGCATTCCAAACGTCCACAAATTTGAGGAACCGCTTATGTGTCTCGTCTGAGGACAAATCGGAGAAGTATATTCGATGTTCCTCCCTCAACCATGTAGCGAACTCGTTACTTTTGACAAAATAGTGGTCTTCTGAAATCTTGTCAATATCTGGTATCTTCACTACCTAGTATCACAGAACCCGTATGTCAATTCTAAATTCTAACAGCTCTTATACGGTACATTATAACACATTCAATGCATTGCTCTGTTCACATGGACGAGGAGCCTCAAAATGCACTGCATCTCAAGGGAGGCATTAACAGGATGATATTTCAGTCTATGTGAATAACAAGCCCAATGGAAGACTACCCACATACACTCGTGTATGTGCACTCCAGCGCCGCTACTCGTGCAGTGGTAGAACCGATACCCTCCAACCGAGCCCCTTGCTTGGTACAAGCATCCCAAACAGCAGCTCCATACTCGAGTATAGGGTGTTTGGTGTGCAGGAAAACAGTTCGTGTAGCTATGGATGTAATGTCTCTAATGGAAAACAGACAAGCAATGCCATTTCCATAACAGAAAGACGGCATTATGCCCGGTCCTCCAAGCGCCCCGTCTAAAGGTGCTACTACGCTTAGCCCCCTGTTAGTTTGTATTCTCCACTCAGAGCATTCCCTCAATGAGTCAGGCTCCGCTAAAGGATACACCTGAACCTCGTCACTGCCGTCTTCATCACAACGGGATGCGCAGGGAACTGAGGATGACGAGGAATGCAGGAAGAAGCATATTTCCAGGATCAAGTCTCCGCAAAGAGCTAAGATGTATGAAATGTGGCGAGGACTATGAGTAGGCGAACATACTGCAAGCCTGACCAGGAACGTCGTAAATATATAGCTAAGCCTCACAGGTTCGACTAAATGGGTAACATGTTGGGCCTTTACTTGGGCCCAAAGGGGCATTCGCAATGGCCCATGTACATATTGCAAATGCACATGTTCAGAGGACTGAAACCAGTCATACATGAAGCAACAACCAACTGAAAAGCTAGTAGTAGCAAAGCATAACAACGTCCACAAACATCAAAGGAGAGTCCAAGCTCGATGCCAAGAGTAACTGTAATCACAGCCTAACTAAACACGTGAAAACAGTACAATAACCACAACAAACGATGCCTATCGTCGATCTTCTGACCACGATTCGCTCAAACTAAAGCTCCTCTAGCAACCGGATAACATAAAAACCTGTTGTCATTCTTACCATATCCGCAATCATAGTTTGTACACACCAGAATGACACGCCATGATAATGGGATATACCTATACTCATGGGATAAAGTCGTTAGGCCCGTACCTTCTCATTCGAGGGTCTCGCCTGGGAAGATCCGTTCTCGCAGATAGCTTTTTGTTCAGATTTGTGTTCTGCATACACAATCAACCACAGGAAAGTATAGGCCAAATACGACAGATAATATGTTTATTAGAAAAGAGCAATTTTCCCGCACAATCTGCAGTCTTGTCCGACAAAGGTCCACTAGACCACACGAGGGTCTTACATAACATCAATCATGCTATATGTTGGTACATGAAAATCATATTACCACTAACATGTTATTAACGTTACAAAACTTCAATCATGTTGTAATTGCTTTTCAACGCTTGTTAGTTTATATGATTTATCCGGGAGAATGGCAGCTCAGCTAAGGAGCAAGAACCACGCTCAAAGACAGAGATAACACCTTGTTAGTTTCTTGTTAGTTTATATCTTGCAAGATTGCAATCTGTGTGCTTGCCCAGAGTTCTGTAGACCACTTGCTGACAGATACAGAAAATAGACTCTTGAGGAAACTCCATGGCTTCCGAACGAAAGGGGCAGAATGCTAATCGGCTCAGCGGACAGCGGTTAACCGACAACTGCAACGATCTACAGGATGGGAGTAGACCATAATCAACTCTTAAAACAAAGGATAAAAGAACACAAAGAGAACTTACTTCTTAGCAGCTTCTTCGCTTCCTTCAGCAATCTACGCTTTTTCCGTCTGTCGCTGTCGTCGCTTTCGTCACTATCTTCACTTCTGTGGTGCTTCTTCTTTCTCTTCTTCTTGTCCCTATCTCTGGACTTGTCTTTGTCCGATTTATCTTGAGGCTTCAACTTCTTTTCCTTCCTTCTCTTCCTTTCTCTCCTACGACGCTCCACATCACTGCTCTCATCTTCGGTGAAGCAACCAAACTGAAGGATGAGTTTTATCAGTCATTCATCAGTTCACTACATCATTAAACCTCTGCGACAACTCTGACTTCCGCGAATATATATCTGTGCATGAGTATAGCAGTTCGATGGACGAACGATCCTCCAACTAGAATATAGTAGTCAATTTAACATCCCCCAATTTCAGACCTCAGTACCGCTGGCAACTGGGACGTCGCATTTAAAGTACCAAATTTCACCACAACTCCAAGTACGACTATCTCTGCGGGAAAGATTACAGTACCGAAAAAGAAAAGCAGTAAAAGGTGAGTCCTACACAGTAACAGTGCAAGTCCAAGCTCCAACCCTAATTGCAATGTTTCCCAGCTACTCACAAGCTTAACGAAGCAACTGTTTCTTGAAAACCTTCCTCCTTCCTATTAAGAAAGGATTCAATCAAAGTTCCGAGCTTCCAGTGTGTAACATTGCATAAAACTCTTTATCTTATTTAACGTGACTCACTGTAGAAGAGTGAACTGAATCGCGCGGATATTTGCTTCAATCATCCCTCAAAAACAGATACTCTGAAACTAACCTACCGCGACAACTTCATACCAGAGAGAGATGAAACCGACTCGGAAGAGGATGAATCAGAAGGGGACGCGGAAGTATGCTTTCTTCGCCTCCTTTTTCTCCTCCGGTTCTCCCTGTCCTCTCGACTTCGGCTTCTCCCTAAACGCTCATCGTCTTCACTGGAACTCGACTCCGCCATGATCGCGAGCCAAACCCAAAATTATACCTCAAGTCAATCGATCGTGTCGTTGCTTCCACGTTCAGTTAGTAAAACGTCACACTTCAAGCACCAGCGCGGTTTTGAACTAAATCGCCTTCCCCTTCACTCGAAATCACTCTGCACTTCTCTTCCGTTCTCTTCTCTACGGGTGACGGACGAAGACGTGTCTGTGCGTCATTATCGTCGAGGCTCCGTTGAAGCTCCGTCCTTGTAAGATCATTGTCGTCCAGGCTCTCGACGGTAATCTTGTACTTTGACATCACTCCATCCGACAGCCGCCGATGGACACAGTATTGCCAGAGTTACTTACATCGTGCGCGTTGGGTTCTCGGTTCCGTCCATCTCTGTCGGGAGAACTTTCTGCTTAAGTGTGGATATTTACACAACCGGCACCATTTCCCACTACGTTCCAAATATAATTTGTAATAATTATAACATTTTTCCAAATATCTTACACGTTAATAAACCGTGCGTTTCTTACCAACTGACAAGTATTTCGTGAGAGGGAGAAAAAGGAGCAACTGAAATAATAAGCATCACCAACTTCCTTTGGAGAATTTTAAGTGTTATAAATCTGCTTGTCGGATTCCTTTCTCGGGGCAGAAATGCAAGTTGTATGCATAAGTCAACTTCTCCTTCTTCAGATATAGAAGGTGACGCGTTTAATTTATTATTTAATCTTTCTGATAGGAAGGGTTAGGTAATATATTAATGTCACCATAATTTATCGATTATGTTAGAGTAAGGTCCGGTTTTATAGTTTTGGCATCGCGGCAGGTCATGATGTATTTTATGGGTTATTTCTGGACTCACATGCAGCTTGTGATGTTGGTAATGTTTAATATTTATAAAATAATTAGATTTTGATTTTGATTTATTTTTCAATTATTTTCTAATATATATATATATATTTCTCTATAATCTAAACAATAATACACAACACAAAAGAGAAAATCAAAAATATATTCAAAATAACCCCTGTGTCCATCTGACACTTGGAAGGAATCCTTTCCCTTTATTTTCTCCTACCTCGCTCTAATGTCCTTTTCTCGGCTATCATGGGGTAGGTCGTTTGGTATATATATATATAAGTTTTCTTGGATATTTTATTTTGCTCAACCTTCCTTGCATATTGGCTATTCATAGAAACCTCTCAAGTTGTAGCACGAAGCAGTCAAAAAGAACTAGGATTGTTATGACTGACGAGAATGATGATGTTGATTCAAAACGAACGAGATCGCATGTCCTTCTCGATGTAGTTTATGTGGGTCCGACGATCGGTACAAAGTAAACTGAACGAGTCGATTTACATCATCAAAGCTTTCTCTTGATCGGATCGACCAAAGTCAACTAGTGATACATCAATTGGCTTATCTGGTTTTTCCACATAAAATTTCAATATGTCTGGTTATCAATATGAGCCAAACTGCTCTACATACTCAGCAATATGGACCAAGCTGGTCTACACTTTATTCGTCGAAACCTAGTTTGATGAGTAAAGGACGGACATATGCTCCCATGGGAACACGCGAAGTGGCAATATCTGTATGTGATGATAAAAGAGTTTTAGTAATATGTGATTAGCTGAGTATCATTATGAAGTTTGTATTTGTATACGTACCTATACGTCGAAGTTGAAGTCGACAAACGCCATCCGACAAATATCGTTGAAGGCTTGCTTCAACGAATTTTTTTGTATGATATTGCGTGCACAAAAATGTTCCTGCGTGGTTTGAGTGGTTGGTACAATAGACCTATGAATGTGAGAATGCATGTCCCAAATGCACCGATGTGAATGTAGCTTTAGAAAGCAAAAGACTCTACATGCAATGTTGCGGGATTATGCGTTCGTTCCGATTCAGTTGAGTAAAGAACTTCCATATTTCACAAGAGAAACAAGACGAACTAGTATAAATTATATTTTATTGATTTCTCAAAATTATGTTTCCAAAAGATAGAAGTTGCACATCACTCTTTGATCTAATTTTAATCTCCCGAAATCTAAAAATTAGCGATATATATGTGTCCATAAATATTGAAGATTTTCTTAGAAGAAGTAAATGACAAAAAGATTTTTCTCTCCTTCGTCCTTTCTTTAAATTTTTGGAATTGCCTGCAAGTGATACAAATGTGTAAAAAAGGAAAAGTTACGTAACAACAAGCAACTACAAGTGCAGTAAAAAGGGAAAACTGAAGAAGTGGATTAGCTCTAGGAAGGGTGGGCTTGGGGAGTATTTTTGGAGTCCTTTTCCGATTTTCTGTTTAAGGTGTGTTCTGCTTCTTCTACCTCTGTTATTTTTCTATTATAAAATATATAGTATATAGAAAATCTATATTAAATTAACATTTAAATATATTTCTTTTACAAATATTATGTAAAATAGTAAAATAGTAAATATTATTATCTGTCCCTTAGGGTCTTCGTGGATCATGGGGTTGTCCATGTGAGTCCATCATAACGAGATACATACTAGAAGCTTTGTTAATAGTTTGCAGCCCATGCACCTCCAACCGTACCTGCAAGGGACGGCCTTTCTCTTAGAGGACTATAAACTAAACTACTTGGGACACTGATTTTCGGTATGTGCTATGCGAACCACGAATTACGGACAGATCCAGACATAATCTTTAGTGTGTGAACATCGATTATGCTTCATGTTAGCAGATCTATCGGCTGAAGGGGGTGTTACTAATGATTGAGGGAGAGTTGAGGATGCCGTGGTTGTTCTAACGAGACAGAGACGAAGAAGAGAGACAGTAGGAGGACGTTTGCTTGCAGAAGTGGTCTCTCGATCTATGTTGTCATGTCGTGGATCGACTCTTATCTGAAAATCTATTTTCAATACTTATCATTATCGCTCGAAAGATGCTGATAAGACTAAAAATGAGTTTTTTTACACAACTTCATATCCTCACTAGCTAACTATTGCTGACTGGGTATTTATGATTTCTAGCGCTAAACTAAAGATGCAAGGGGTCTGCTTGTTCATTATCTGTGAAAACCCTTCACGTACGCAATTGACATAAGGGGGTAGCTTAAGGGATTAGTTTGCACCTGCGATCTCTCAACGGACGGTTTGAGAGATTTGGAGATCCAATGCAAACGCGCAAGACGTGATTAGATTCAGATCTGTGCAGGCTATGCATTGGTTAAGACGGTGTCGAGACGAGAGTTTCCTAGGAAGGACGGAACCTTCTACTTGTGATACGATCGTGAAGAAGAAGACAAAATCTACACACGGATTCGCAAGAAAACACACCACCACGATTTCGATCTGGTCAAGATAAAACACACGGCGTGCAAGTAAAACTGAGATCTCGATACAAAAGAATCATTAGTTTATGATAATAAGTTAATGAATATGCATGCAACATCACCTTCTGGCCAGAAAGAATGAAGAAGAGGCAGGAAATGAGGATAAAAATTCACTTTCATTACTGGTTACAAGCACTTCAGAGAAAAAGATAACGTTGTATCAAATGATAAAAATAATTAGAGAATCTGATTAAAAAAAGTAGCATGAATTTTAACAGATCAAGGTGATACTTGTTAGAGGTAAAAAGTTAAATTTATATTTCTAAAAATACTAACTTTATTGTAGACCACAGGTGATACTTGTTTGAAACAAAATAAAAGAGTTAAATTTATACTTCTAAAACTATAAAACCTATTGCACATGGACATATAACAATCAAAATAAGAAAACAAAACTGTAAGCATTGCGAGAAGCACTGCTCCACTTGCGAATAAAAGAAGTAGAGCACCTCATGAAAATTTGTTATTATTTGTATCTTTTGTTTTGTTTATATTTGATTTATATATTACTTAAATAGATAGAAGAGAAAATAAAAAGTGAATTATGAGACAGCAATCCAGGTTATCATCTATCCGTGTCAAAAATAAAACTTTAATGTTTTATGCTAACTGCAATTGAACATCAGCTAGGTGATTATGCGGAGAATAAATATCTATGCAGCTAGGTGAGCATGCCACCCTTCAAATGGATAGGGTGAATATTAATATGCTTGCTTCCAAGACTATACTTCCCGGATCTGTTTGTGAGAACGAATTAACCGGCAAATTGAAAACAAGTAGGATACGAGGTATTTTTCCCCATCTCATTTCCATCTTTCGATATATCTTATCACTGGTGGCTTCCCCTTCTCCGATCATTTCGCTGTTTCCGGCATTGCTAATATCCTCCCCCACGGCCTTATACAGGCAACGTGGAGGTGAGAAAACCGTAAAGTAAAAACCCGCATCCGTTGGTCACCACGGATTTAGCTATAGGCAGCAGTTTTTCTTTCTTTTGTATTATTGTAACGTCTTGTTCTTAGCGGACGCAGCACGGGAGCAAAGAAGTCCGTTTATTAAATTCTCGCTACTTGTACGTTCGTCCTTTGACATTCGCTTATGTATCGCGTCCGTGCTTCGTCGGTGTCTTTGGTTGCACGTTATGTTTCGCGTGCGACTTATCGCTGTTTGTAGGAGAAACCTGTTTGCAGTTCTTCAATCTTCAAAGCAGCGACCACTCTTTCTTGCTTTCACTTTGTCTTCATTGTCGTTATGTCCATCGCTGCATGTTCTTGGACGGGGATAGCGACGCTTTCTTTTTGTCGTCTGGACACTTGCTCAAGGTTTTTCATCCTTCCCGCGACCGCCTGCCGAGCCACGAGATGGGAGCAGCGAAAGGACCATTCTGCGATAAGACGATATGATACGGCCGACAGTATTGACCGCTGCTTTCATCGCATCTGCTACAACTTTCTCCTCTACACGTCAACGTGCATTTCTGCTGTCTAATGCATGAAACTCTGTGACGAGAATGCTGTTATTTCTGACCACGAAGAAGATCCATCTCAAGTGTTTCGACTTGTGCTTGCATTCTGCTTCCATTTCTTTCAATTATGTCAGAAGAAGCTTGTATGAAATCTTCTGAGAACGATGACTTTGTTTCTTTCGACTCGTTTCAAGCAGTTTGCTCTCACCATTCTGATCTAATTTCATCTTGTAGTAGGTCGGATTCTTTCAGCGCTTTTTCTCTATAGTATTTCTGTTCCCTTCCTTGCTCTCATCGTTATTTCTATCATGCAGGCAACACAGAGCACGAACCGGACTCGAATGATAATTCTCATTCGTCCCAGCTGCCGTGAACGAACAACAATACTGTAACAGTACTCTCGCCACTGTCTTATACAGTTTCTATGCTCGCTCGTGGTTCTAGTGTAATCAATTCTCTGCACGGGCTATGGCTACCATACTGTACATTCAGCTAGACTATTTTCTACACTGCACTGTTTTTTACAGTATCATTTTTTCGCCATTGTCTTATACAGTTTCTATGTTGGGTCGTGCGTCCAGTACAGTCAATACCCTGCACGGGCTATGGCTACCATACTATACATAGATCTAAAATACACTGTTTTTTACGGTACTGTTTGGAACAGTTGCACATAATGAAAGTTTCATTCATGTCGTCGTCGTTTCTACAGGAACTGTTTTTTACAGTACAAGCGCTACTCTTTTGAACTATTTGGGTGTTTTGTAATTCTCGTAATAAATTCAATTTTTTGCAACGTTCGAGCTCTCCTGTATCTGCTGGGCATCTGTTTCCTCTCATCAAGGGAAATAAGCACTTCGGTTTAGTAAAAAATCTCCCCCGTGCTCGATAATGTATATCAGCAAATGAACGCTGTTCACAACTGACACGAAGAACAAAAAGTGAAAAACGCAAGAGGAAAAACTGTACTACGTACTGCACGAAAAACATTAACGAAAGCAGGGAAAGACCGTCTGGTATTCAGAAAGGAAGGCAAACACAAAAATATTATATTGTTTTTTCTCTGAAAACCTGCGAAGAAGACAAGAAGGAAGCACAGCATGAAAATTTTTATTTTTCCAGTAAATACAAAGAGCGATCATCGAACTGTCCTGTACATGGGTGAATATACAGCCTAAACACTGGCTACCCAAACTTTTGCTTTAAATCTTTTTTCATATTTTAAAATAATAAATTTTCTTGCTCACGTCATGACGCTACCTCCGCAGGCTTCATTGTGTTCGCCATGTTAGAATACACTCACCGTCCATGTGCGTTACATGCATATATATCCACTCTCCATCTTCCAATGGGGAGAGAGAATATAAAGAGAGTGTCATTTATGATAAAAGTTTTCCTATTAAAACTTTTTTGACATAATTGAACATAAAGAAGTATTGTGTATGTAACACTACAGAAACTCTAATGGATCTTCACTTCTGTCGACATGTGATTAACTCGAGGCATTCGAGTTAACGCATCAGCAAGTTGCATTTTCCCTTCCACGTATAGAATCTGCATGTTGAAGCGTTCGCCATTCCGCCCATCGAATTTGACGTTTGGAGAGGTCCTTCTGCATCTGCAAGTAAACCAATGGTTTGTGGTCTGTTTCTACCACAAACTCCTTATCTTCCAAGTAGTGCTTCCAATGCTTGGTAGCCAACACAATAGCTAACTCCTCTCTTTCTGTTGTATGATAGTTGCGTTCTGCAGGAAGCAACTTACGGGAAAAAAAAGCTACAGGATGCCAGCCATCTGCCCATGCTTGTTGTAACACTGCTCCTATTGCTATACTTGATGCATCTGTGGTCAGCTTAATGGGTTTTGTAGGATCATACCACTTAAGGATTGGTGCTTGTAACAGCGCGTCCTTCAAGGCTTGGAAGGCAAGCTCATGCGATGTACCCCATCTCCATTTTTGTCCTTGACCTAATAGGTTTGTCAAGTCCTGTGCAACTTGTGCAAAGTTTTTGACAAATCTACGATAGAACCCCGTAAGTCCTAGAAAACTCTTTAACTGGGTTTGATCTTCTGGAGCACTCCACTTTTGGATTGCCTCAATCTTATCGCTCATGACTTGGATTCCTGTTCCACTCACACGATGTCCTAGGTAATCTACATCACTCTTGCCAAACTCACATTTAGAGATCTTGGCATATAGCTGGTTTTGTCTAAGTACTTGTAAAATCTCCTGTAAGTGCATCTTATGCTTTTGCAACGTCTTACTATAGACAAGAATATCATATAGGAATACAATGACAGATCTATCCAAGTATGATCGAAAGATGTCATTCATTAGACCCATAAATGTAACGGGTGCATTAGTGAGACCAAAAGGCATCACTAAGTACTCAAAGTGACCGTACCTTGTACGAAAAGCAGTCTTTTGTACATCTGGCTCAGCAATCCGGATCTGATTATAACTGCTTCGTAAATCCAATTTGGTGAAGTACTTTGCTCCTCGTAGTTGATCAAACAAGTCATCCATTCGAGGTAATGGATACTTATTCTTCACAGTCTGAAGATTGAGAGCTCGATAGTCTATGCACATACGCATACTCCCGTCCTTCTTCTTCACGAACAAGACCGGAGCTCCATAAGGAGATACACTAGGTTGGATGAATCCTTTGTGTAACAGTTCCTCCACTTGAGCTTTGCACTCCTCCAACTCGTGCGGTGCTAATCGATATGGTGCTTTACAAGGAGGTGCACTACCTGGAAGTACCTCAATCTTGTGATCCACTCGCCTTCTTGGTGATAATCCGGAAGGTAAATCATTTGGGAAAACATCTTTGAATTCTTTTACAATCATTTTGAAACTATCCGGAATATCGCCACCATAGTTGGAACTATAAGCTTCTCTTATTAACCCCAAGAAACATACATCACCACTATGAATAGCGGTCTGTTCTATCACATACAGAGGTATATTTCTAGATCGAGATCTTACTCTGTCTCCAAAAACTATCCACCCCTTACTCTTCACAATCTTTTTTCTCCAATCCACCTCCGGATTATATTGCTCCATCCAAGGCATACCCAAAATGACATCATAACGAGCTAATCGAATAACTCGCCATTCAATCTTTTTTGAATATTGCCCTATAGTGAGCGCTACACTCCGTGGGAGAGACTCAATCATCTTAGTGTGCCCGTTTGGCAGCTCTACTTCTTCCTTGTCATCCTTTTCCAAAGCCAAATCCAATCTCATAGCAACTGAACGCGATAGAAAGTTCTCAGTTGCGCCAGGATCAATCAACACTCTCACCTTAATGCCTTCTAACACTCCATCAGTGACGATTAGTTGCGTAGTCTTTCGTGTCAATCCATTTAACTCCTTCTTTTGTCCTCCATTCTCGCCTTTTCTTCTCTTTGTTGAACCAGTACGACGACGAGGTAAATCTACTGGTGCTCTTCGTTTTCCAAAACGGGATTGTTGTACTGCATCTCTCCTTCCTCTCCACATTCCTCTGCTCTATCGTTCAGATGATTCAGAGGTCTTCGATAAGTAGCTCTATTTCCTCGAGGGAATCGGGTGCGACAATGAGCAGCTATGTGTCCAATTCTCCCACAGGTATAACAACGTCGTGTCTCTCCTTGAAGCTCTTGATTTCGAATGCCTTCACCAATATCACCATCTCTCGGGAGTCCTCGAGGTACATAGTTACGAACTCCATCTCCGACACCACCACCTCGTGGTATCACTTCTCGTCTTGGTTGCTCTCTAGCACGATCTCTCCGATCCTCTCCATAGAATTGTCGTGCATAACCGTCCCGTTGCCGAAGATTACTCAATTCCATGGGCATTGGACCTCCATATTGAACTCGCGGTACGATTGGTGGTTCCCCCCTCTAGCGATACCTAATGCACCAGCAATTCTTTGGGCATAACCGATTGCTTCGAACACGGTACGTGGATTATTCACCATGACTTCTTGGCGAATTCTCTCCTTCAATCCGCGTTTGAACACGTCTAAAGCTTCTGCCTGGCTCATATCAGAAATAGCTACATGTAGATCTTGAAATTCCTCTACGTATTCTTGGAGACTTCCTCGTTGCTTGAGATCCCAGAGCTTCATTCGAGCCATCTGCACTGAATCCACTGATTGGAAATTCTGCAGCAAACCTTCTTGCATATTGCTCCATGTTACTTGACTTCCTCCAGCAATCATCGAATGCTCCCATGTATCGTACCATGTAAGCGCTTTATCCATCAAGTAACCACTTGCAAATACTCATGTAGAGTAATCATTGACTTGTGCTTGAAAAAGTCTCATGTAGCGATTCATACGAGAAATCCAATTCTCTAGAATACCCATTGCTCGATTACCTCGATAAGGTTCCACGTTACACGTCTTCTTCATGCGAAGCAATAGAGCATCTTCCCCCTCCACTGTCCTTTGGACCTCTAAAACAACCTCTTCTCTATGTACTGTCTCCGCTACTTGCGTTGGAACTTGTGATGGACCACCTATCTCCATTGCTCTCACATTCTCTCCCTCTAGAGTTGCTATCTTGCTCTCTAGTGTCCTCACCACTGTCGTCATCTCTCGAAACTCATTGAGCATGTTCTGCATGATCTCACGCATCTTTGTGCCTTGTTGCTCCATGTTATTTCCACTCATTCTAACGTCTCTCAACACTCTCAGTCCTTACACCACTCTTTCTACTACCTTCAATACAATGTCAGTATCACTACACGAAAACGCCTCACGAACAAAGGTATCACAAAAGGTTGAGGCGACGAGATAACTTCTTGATAGAATGCATCTCCAAATTCTCTCACTATTTCCTCAGGGTATGTCACCTTGGGACGACATGTATAATGAACTGCGCACCAAGTGTTGAAGGTGGTTGGTGGTCGATTCAGATCCATATCCTCCTAAAGCAAGATATAGAGCGTGAGGTCCCACGTAGCAGCATACGTTACGATCGGAAGAATTACAGAGACAGGTGAGTTCATCACTTGCGTCATGAAAGCATCTCCGAAGTGTACCACCGAATAAACCTGAAAATGATGACGTGCAATGTAGAGGAGTTTGATATAGAAAGGATTCAAAAACGGAAAATCTGGAACTCTATGAATCCCTCCTTCCATTTGTACCAAATTTTGCAATTTTGGCAGTTTGACCCCCTATCTTCCGAAGACCATAACTCGAGTTTCCTTGGGTCAAATCTCGCATTTGTTGAACCCTTGGATAGCTTATCTTGCCAATTAGATATTTGCAAAGATTCTACTTGAGATTTGACAACCTCAAAACATGGCAGTGACTGTAAACTCCTTCTCGAGAGCGAAATGTGAAAAAACCGAAAAAATCTGAAAAAACCCCCTCACACTTCGAATGTCATATCTTTCAAACTATAAGTGATCCCCATGAGATTTCAAGTGTCATAGGTAGCTTAGTCCTCCCTCTATAACATACTAAAAGTTGAAATGATTTCAACTTTCTCTCGAAGTTTCACAAGGACTGTAAACAGCTCGAGTTTTCACTATTTCTATCACTTTCTCTCACTACTATTGAAAATTCGAAATTTCTCTCCACTCATGTGCAACTAATCACAAGGTTTCTTTGCAATTCTTTCTCCTAAGAGGGGGTAATCCACTCTCTCAGAAGAAGAGCCTTGCTCTGATACCATTGTAACACTACAGAAACTCTAATCGCGATCCTCAAGAACACTCATGAATAGACGGAAGAACTCTCAACTCAACTCAAGGTAGAATGTCCTTCAAGGACCATTCTCCTTCTTTATATAGTTAGAGAAGTGCACACCCCAATCCATACTAACCACTCATCAATCCTCACACGGATTGATGACATGGCTTCCATGCAACCCACACAATCAACTACCAATCAAATATCAACACCACCACATTCTTATCCGGTCCCACATACCATGGTCCCACTATAGTCAACTCTACACATATCTTATCCGGTCCCACATACCATGATCCTGCTATAGTCAACTCTACACATAGTTCTAACTATGAGTATAGTTAACTATGCATGGTTACAGTTTATTTGTTCACTATGGCAAATATACCAGAGCTATCTTTTTTCCGTCTGTATCCTTCATGGTTTAAATTTTCAGGTGTCAAGTATTCTTGGTCCATGCTAACAATAAGACTCTATGTCACGCCTTTTGTAACTCTTTTATAATCAAAATCTGACTATGGCTACCATCTTGTTTACTCACAAAATTATCATGAATCAATCAGCATTTTATTTTTTTGGAAGTTGGAATCTCTCTCTGAAATTCATTTTCATCAATAAGTACATCGAATTTTGTCCGTGATTCGTAGGGTTCGTTTGGGATGTATATTAGGGTTGTCAAAGTTAGATAAAATTTTCTTAATTTGAAGAAGGAGAAAAGGCTTAGTTGATCAAAGGCTAACTTTGTATAGAACCTTACATCACAAAAGATGTCCTTGTGAATTGACAGTAGTATTTTACCTTTCAACCTGTTTGGCTTCTGAGACTGAGAATCACACTCTTGAGTACTGAATTTCTTTGTTGCCAAAATGAGTGAAAAGCAAGTAACACACCCGTAGCGTTTTCTGCAAGCATCTGCGAAGGCTCCAGTAGAAAACGTCCACATACTTCTGACCGAAGTTGTAAGGGTCTTTGCTCACTACACCCTTAAGAAGTTTATCAGCTTCTGTCAGCTTGGTTCGATAATAAGCTGGTTTTTCTCACTGCCATAGATTTTTGTAGTTTAGAAGATATTAGTGAAAATATAGAATCTCCATAATTTGGAATTGGAGGTACCTTGAGTACAGTCTCTCCAGATATTTTTGCTGTTCGTGGTTCACAACAACCGTATGTGCTCTCCACCTGGAAAGGGATGAGGTTTGGTTTGCTCAGTTCTTTATGGGACTGGTTTCACGTCTAGTGTTTTATTAAAATGTGCACAGGAACACCCCCGAAATCATCCCTTTTGCCCGTGAAAGTAACTTTTCTCCGCAAAACTAGGTGCAAAACCAGCATAGTAGGAAGAACACAAGCAGTAAGAGCCGGATCGAGATAAAAACCAGAGACTCATATACTGATCCAGTACGTTGGGACAAGGCTGATAAGCTTAATAGTGTGAGCATAGTGGACAGAGACCCTAACTCTCCTCCGCAAACCAAGAATATGTGTAAAATCCAATATGACATCGCTATTAAATCCCAAGGGTCTTGAAACCTTACATTTTACACTCCTTCTGACATTTAGTGTGGATAACAAGATTTCAGCAGCTTTCAATAAAGTAACTTCATTTAACATAATGTTCTCAACACTAGTTTTGACTTACATCAATATAGGTATATATGAAAAGAAAATTACTTACACTAATTCATGTTATAATTAAAAACAACAGACTTAAAGAGAAAAAGTACTTATACATAACTATTCAAAGATGGAAGACGAGAAGTTAAGTTTACAAGCAAAGTGAGATTGATATATTTTTCCAATGCTCTTTCTATAGGTGATTGATCTTCTTGAGAAAACATTCAAGGGAATGCAGCCAACTCTTTTCTCCAGGAAAAGGGGGGAAAAGTTCACACCATCAACTTCAGAAACGTAAATCTTATTCCAGATCGGTCAAATATGTAATGATAACCTAAGCATTTTCTATTTACAAATACTTACACATTTTGTTTTAGAGATAATGTTTATTAATATTATTATATTTAATTAAATAAAATTTTAACTAGTGTTGGTTACTCTAATTAACTTACACTATTTCCGGTATAACACTAAATGTCGTAAGGAGTGCAACTCTTTTTACCGTCCGTCCCAGTACAAAGCACAAAGCCCTCCCTTCGACTACATGTCGTGGTTACTACCTTACTTGCAGCGGTGATATGCACTCCTCTCACGACTTCGACAAAGTTCTACGGGGTCATTACTGTGAGGTAAATTCACATACAAAGGTGAGACTAATTCCCTGAAACTTCTAGTAGCATTTAAGAAGAGTGTATGTTCAAAAAAGAAAAAGAGAAAAGAAACGAAAAAGTAAGCTTAGGCATGCTCTTCCAAACTTGGAATTGCATGCTTTCCAAGTTTGGAAGAGGGGAAATATGCATGCAGTTTAATTTATTACTTAATTTATATTTTTTTAGCTTAGTATAAAATTTTTATACAAAATTTATATATTTCCTGATAGCAACAAGCGGGCAGCAGTTCCCAAGAAGTTCATGTTGCATGCATATTTAATTCACATACACCTGTTACTTCACGCATTTACAGTCCTCCTAAGAATAATTTAACCCTGTATTACGATAGTCACCCTGAGCTATTATGGTGGTGACGGCCCCCAAGTTAGACGAGCTTCTGTCTCGAGTTCTGACTTCTGTAACTCGACCAGAGTCTGCTAAGACTAACTGTTTGCGAGCATGCTTAGTCGAGTCACTAACCTTGTGAATAATCTATTAGGGATGTAAAAGTTAAGAAGAAATATTTCTCAATGACCGAGAGAAAAAAGTTATAATTTTGTCACGGATAACTTGGTGTAGAACCGCAGTTTATTCTAGTCGTCTTTGTGAATGGACATTGTGATCTCTTCATTAGTTTTTTTCTAGTTCTGACACTATAATAATTAACTCAGAGCAGTGGATTCTCTACTGAAAAATAACGGACGAAAGGAGTGAAAATTTGTTAAGAAAACATCAGCCAAGGTCTGGCTAAAGTTATAACTCTTTCCCATGGGTACAAACTTTCTGAAAGGTTTTAACTTTGACACCTCTATTACTATATTACGTTTGTTGTTATATGTTAGCATAGATGTACGTCGATTGTGAAAACCCAGAAAGGAAGAGGGAATGTTTTGCCGTGTAACGGACTGATGGGGTCATTGTGAAAACCAGAAAGAAAAACAAAGTAGCAAAAACGGATGGATGAAATCATTGTGACAATCAGAAAAAAAAGAAATAAATCCGGATACATCGCTACTGGTAGCCCCTCAATTCTGAAATTGCATTTGCAAGTGTATCTCCTTGTTTCATTTATATGGTGTTTTTTTTGCAAAAATAATTGGAACTGTACTTTACTGTATTTACTTATAAACTTGTTTGAGAGTTGTGAAAATTTTGCTAGAGAGTGATTTATTTTCATTTCGATAGCTTTATTGCAACTATTGTTTTTTCCATCACCTTTGGTGCCTTACAGCCGCTAGTGGTCATTTTGCATCCAACCAATAATCATTTGACATAGTATAATAGTTACTATATCAAAATCTTGAACCTCTATAGATTATTTTCTTTTGTTATAAAAACTTGATTCTCCAAAAATAATACCTTTCATTACACAATTAACTATAACATGTGACTATCTGGAATTAGAAAGGTATTTTTGGGAAAAAAATAACCGTCATTTTTAACTCTGATTAGATGGTAATCAATCCACAGAACCCGAAAGTGTTCTCACTTACGAACATATGCAAGGATGACTGCTATTGTCAATGAATCAAAAAAGGTTAGGTACCTTCCAACCATGCGTTTCATGGCTCTAAGAACAAAAGAATCTCCAACCATGCCTTTCATTGCACTACTGCACTGGTAACTAGCTGTTTCCCATGAGGCTACTGGGACTAAAGACCACCATAGTATTCTTCTCGAATCGTCTCTTGCGTTACTGGGATGTTTTAGTACCATTAGAGGTTTCGAACAATTGAGGCTCCGCTGGGCACAGACGGGCTCAAATGCAAAGTTCATATCGCAATGCACTAAGGACACATAACGGACTAACGCAGACATGATTGGATGAATCTCAATAAAAAGTTTTAATCTGCTGATCAACTCAACCATGGACTACAGAAGACAGTCCTTACTTTCTTCTATAGTCCATGCACACCCTCGATGACTATCCGTCGAACTAATCTGTCATGTCTGTCACGAGTGATTACGAATTTATCCATAGCTCGTGATGAGACTATGTTTGAAACCCTTATTGTATTTTGTTCTTTCATGTCCAATAAAACATTCGGTGTAATGAAATCATTCTTTGAAAGAAAAAAGTATACGTTAAAGAAAAGGGTACCTATCAACATATTGTTTGATCATCGTGAAAAAAGAGCTATACTTGCCGGAAATGTATGCATTTGTTTGAGGCAACTGAACCTTCAACGAAGATAAGCTGAAATACTAGTCACTTATGTGTTTTTCCTTTCTCTCTGAGGAAGTTATACATGACAACGTGGATTTTGGTGGTGATAATATAGGGGTCGAAGGGTGTCAAAGTAATTACTGGCTGTTATCTTTACCTAATTCTAATATCATTCTGATTTCTAATGAAGACGCCTGAACAGTATTCAAATCCTAAGCCTTTCTAAAATCCTGAGCCTTTGTAGGTAACAACTAAGGAAAGCGAGGTGGTGGAGCATAATCCTAGTAAGTTTGCAAGTTGTAAACGGGCTTGTCCTACCGATGGGGAAATTGCAGCATGAACAGTTTGTGTTATGGCGTGTCAAAGTTATAATCTTTATTAGTATTATTGTTTCCAAAAGCCAGCTTATTATTCTTTATTTTGGGTTTTCGAAGTTATACCTTTTTAAAACATTCCTGACGCGTGGGAGGGAGTTACGACTTCGGCCATAGAAAAACGTCACAAACGTTTCTTACTTGAAGTTGCTATTCGCCTATATCACTTGTGAGTTTTTGCAGTAGAGAATTTATTATTTTAAATAATAATTTTAGTTTTCAGAAGAATAAAAGAATTAATGAAAAATCGTACTGTCTACTCGTAAAGGCCATCCTGAGCGCACCGCAGTTCTGAACAAATCTAGCCGCCGGTAAATTATAGTTTTTTCTTCTCTAACCTTTAGGAACATTTGTACTTAACTTTGGCACTCCCTATTACTTCATCCAGGAGCCCGCCGAAGTGTTTTACTTGCCTTTCACTCGTTTTGGCAGTACTGAACTTTAATACTCAAGGAAATGATTCCAAGTACCAAAAGCACTCAAATTTCGAGAGGAGGTAGTGTTGTTAACTCACAAGAGCACCCGTAAGCAACCTAGAGATCTATAAAAGATTACCTTTTGATAAACTAAGGCTTTTTCCCGTTAAGGAATCTCGTTTCTAAACTTTGACATCTCCTTAATTGCCTCATTTCAAGACGACTAAAAGTGAGAGAACTTGCTTAAACTGACGGGAAGGATCTTTTTTCCAATCTCTATAAAGTTATGAGAAGACTCTCGTCCTGCAGTAGAACTACACCAAACGGTCGGCAATAGAAAATGATTCCATAATCTACACTTTGACAATATCGATATCACTCATGGTGTACACAGCTCAGTTGTAGCAGGGTCTAGATGGTTTCATTCAATAGGTATAAGACGGAAATCAAGTTTGTTACCCACATTGCTCCCATCTATTCTCAAAATCGGCCAGGCAACAGGTTGGGAGTGAAAATGTGGGGGCAGATTACCCAACACATTGGGGACAGACAAACTACCAGTAGAACGCCACGTTTTCCTTAACTTGGCTTCCTTAACTTCCTTCTGCCTTTGGTGCTCTTTCTCTATCTTGGCCAAATAAGCGGCACTGGAAGATAGCTTATGTGACGACCTAAACTTGACCGTAACAAACAGATAAAAACTCCACTGCGCGGGAGAGGGAATCGTATTCGACATAGTGTGAATAGCTAAGTAATGATGCCCATTTCTGCGGTGTTAGCTAGAAATTACCAAGTTCATGAGCGGGGTCCCTTGATCATGAGATGATCATTACGAAAATTAACGAGTTTCCAGGGTCTTAATCCATTCGATTGGTAATCAGTCATTTGGTTTTTCGCTTTTCCTTCAAACTATTATGTTCAATCTACAGTTGTGTACGCTCCAACCCTGCTGTCAAAGAGATCCAACTCCGTGGAAACTCACCCCCACAACTCGATCTGTATAACTAGATCTCATCCTCGCACAGGTAAAACTTCGGTGTCAAAATATGGAAATGCTCCTGCTTTTCGTGTCCTTTGGAGTAACTCACATCAATGCCACAATGTGTTCCAAAATCAGCACTAGTGCCCATAATGAAAACCGGTAATCGCGCATAGCGACCCACATACTATTATGAAGATCCAGATCGAAGTCATGTGGAATAAGAGAGATGCAATTAGCTTGCAGGATAATGACGCCAAGTGTACTCCAACGAACGGTCTCGCTACTGAGGATTTACCTAGTGGCAGACAGAAAGAAAGACCCTAACTACGGCCTTCTCTGATGCACAATCCACTCAAGCGATGCAAGAAAATCTCCGATACTTACTGCAATGAAGGATGACTCTTGATCTGACTTCAGACTTCTCCTTTCTCCCTGCCTTTCTCCCGACTGCGGACCAATCCGGGATGGACCTGCTGGTCCTAAAGAGTCACTTCGCGGACTTGTTGAGCAAGCTAGCTGCAGCCGGAAACACACGCAAGCTACTTCACAACGGAAATTCCGTAAGTAAAGTACGATCCTTGCTCTGGAGGCACTGCTTGGACCTTACACCTCTTAGTTCCTGTACTTCCCTCTCAAGTCCAGTCATAGTTGACGTGGTGTAGACTCCAACGCATTATGAGCCAACTGGTTTCTGTTCATAAACTCAGGGTTAGGTTTCTCTTAGAACCCTGTGGAAAAATCCACGGCTCAGATGACGTGACCAGAATGGAAACCGCGAACAAATCTTAATCGTCTAGCGACCTTGCTGGAGACGTCCAAAAAAGAAATGCCCAGTTCCAGAAGTTACCATGTAATACATGTAACTGTATACAGTAAATGCGGCTACCTGGACAGGGAAGTAACCTGCTGGTGAGACGTTGACTTGGATTAGAAACGAAGGTTTTTTTTTGTTTGGTTTTTTTTTTTAGGCCTCTTTCCTTTTTTTTTAGGCCTCTATTAGAAACGAAGGTACCCTTTCTGCGCAGACGCAGGTGCGGAAGACGAACACCCGGCGAAGCTGCAGACGCAAGTTGATGGCCGACACCGACAGACTTTCGCTTAGAATGAGAGACAGTGACATGACGCATGCATAAAAAGAAGAAATCATTCCAGGACTCCACGGTTCAGACCCCACAAACTGCCCGCAGACAAGGCAAGGTCGGCAAAGCGTTTGGTGCGTCCACTTCGCTTCTGTAAGAAGACAGTCCACTAGGGATATACGGAATGGAGAGCTTCATAAGTTGAAGGACTTCCAACAGACTGCTAGTTACATCTTATCAGTCTTTATTCAGCAGCTTGCCGTGCGTTACTTTACGTGAACTTCAAGATTTCAAGAAAATTAGTTCCTCTGAAGGTGCGGAAGAAGCGTAACGGTTGCTCTCTTCAGATTAAGAATATGCAACGTCTATATGCAGCGTGCAATATATAAAGTCTTGTCCTTGTTTATCGAGCGCTGTCCAGTTCCCAAGTTTTCTCCTTCGGCGGCGATTTCAAGCTCAAATGCCTGTGCACGTTAGGCGGGCGGTTTTTCTGGACCAAAATGGTGTTGGAAGTAATCTTCTTTCTGATCGCCTTCCTTGTGTTCTTTTTCTCGAATACACCTGCAGCTCGATGATCGATGGTCATTGCACGATGTAAAAGAATCGATCGAGAGTTTGAAGGACATGGAAGCTAGCTTGCTCAGCTTCGATGAGGAGACAGATCCAAGTACAGAGTGCATATTTCTGATGGTGTCCGTGCATCTGCGGTACGGTAATGTAGAACGGATGGTTTTCTCAGATTGGGCCGGCGCTAGTTTACATGTCCAGAACTCTGTTTGTATCCAGAATGGTTTTCTGAGCAAAGTCGATAATAATTGATCGAACTACCGGTCCTGGAGTTTCAAATGTGTTGGTTGAGAAAATAAGGAAACCGGATTTCATATCTGCAGCTGCTGTTTCACCTTGTAAAGTTGAAATTTTGGTTCTGTAGTTGAACTCTTACAAACAACGAGAAGGTCTAGAGCAGTTCTCCTACTCGTGTGGATATCAGACAGCGCTTATGAGGCACACCAAGTCATACATTACACAAAATCTGATCTTAGCAGTATCGCTTAGCACGAAATAGCTCTGAATCAACCAAAGACGATATTCTTTCAGATTATACAAGATCAACCAAAAGCTGTCATCTGTCAAGACGCTTTATTCAGAGTCTCTCAAGACTCCCTGTGTCTCTCTCACGCGCTCGAAGGTAGTGATCTTTGTTAACTGTAAGCAGTTGGTTGTTTACTGATGGAAGTCAAATGATATATATCTTTTGTCAGGAGAAAGTGAGGATCGGAGAACTTCTAGAAGTGAAAGTTGGATTGGCGGGATGATAGACTTATTACAGGTTATAAACTCCAGTGCTTAGATGTAGTTTAATCCATTCAGAATCTTTAATCGACTGTTTTGCAGGTTCGAGAAAGAACTTCAAGATATGGGGTCCGGCTTCTTGTTAGTCGGAGATCAAATCTCATGCGACGCTAAAACATAACATGCAGATCCGACATTGCTATTGTCACTAATATATATCACAGATTTCAGACTCCAAAGATTCGCTTTACTGTATTCTATCTTGCAGATACTCCTCGCCACAACCATAATTATATATAACACCCGGCAGCTTCGGACGTTCTCTTTGCATTTGCGTGCATCAGCAACAGAAGATCTGATCCAGTTGTCAGGTGAGTATTCTGACACTGAAATGTTATTTCTGGTTGTTTGACATCTTTTGTCATAGTAGATGTCCCGACGAACCAGAAAACCACCTCGCCAGCTGATCATGACTCCCAAGAGATTGTGAACGATACGTACGAATCCTTATAGTATCTCCCTTGGGACGTTAATCATGATTGTAGTTAAGGAGAGGGCTATTACTGATGGATATTTCATGTGCGGGGAGCGTGGCTAGGACGGTCAGGGACCTGGCTCCTTTCCTGTGGTCGCTAGGTAGGCTACGATAGCATGAGAGTATGAATTGCAAGAGGAGTGGATCTTTTTCTAACAGAGATGATTGATTTTGTTTACACAGATACATAAGACAGTGAATCCTTATTTATTTCTATACGATCAGAGCTGGAGGACATGCAAGTCCATAAAAAATAAAATGAGAATCCCTAGACATATACACACGAGATTAAGGCACTTTAGAAACATTTTCTACTCGGAACCGTTACAGTACTGTACGTTACGCAATGTAACCGTCTGCCGTCTTGGAGTAAGTCTTACTTATCTGCTCCATGAACTCACATCAAGAACTGAAGTCAAATTATTGATGATATGTTATGTTGATAACTGATAATATTTGCTGCAAAAACATATTATCCAGCTGCTAGATAATTCTTTTAATTTACTCTGAAAGATTTACTCGCTTTGTGTAACTCAACAAAAAAATAAGAATATTTTTCTTACTCTCCTCTTTCTAGTGATTCTCTCTAGCTCTTTTCTTTTCTTTTCTTCCAGTGTTGTCATACGCTATTCAACAAACACTTTCTTATACTATAACATCTCTTTGATACTCTCTTCATACAAATTTAACACTCCAACTTTCACATTTTTGCTAGATCTCGCTCTTTGATTCCTTGATGTCTCTTGGGCGGTCTGAGACATATCAGGAACAGCTGCTCGACTTGTTTCACCCGGTCAGTCTTCTTCTCTCTCCTCATTGATAGTCTTCTTCTCAACAAATGGACTCATATCCTCCTGGGAAGTTTGATTTCCATCAATTTGATATTCACGATGACATATGTCCATATTTTCATCGCCATCCTCTTCATACTTAGGAAGAGTATTTTTAAGATCTAACGAGGAAGAATATTTTTTCACTTAACACTGAGAATCATATCCTAGGAATCTTCTTCTGATGGTACTTCAAACGATCTCACAGCAGGAGGATCATTGTTAACTCGGGACAGCCAAAAACTTCATTCATCCAATAGAAATGAGGACAAAAACTTCATTCATCCAATAGAAATGAGGACATTTTCCGTTTAGCTTCTCCACCAAAGTCAAACCTGTAAGCATTTCACTCTCAGTAAGTCCGCCTGTGGTGCCATCTTGTACATGTCAACTTATTGTTCAAATCGCTTGTTCAACTCAACACTGGTCACAACAAGAAAACTGTTCTTCCTAGAAAGTTGAGCAGCTATGATCTCGAATGCAGTTGCTTTGCTGAGACACTTCCCAACACAGACTTTTATTTTTCATCTTGCTCTGTGTAGTGTTGCAATATTTTCTTCGTATTCGATATAGATCACAATTTTCTCATAATCTTTGCTTCAACATTCTTGGGAGTCATTGCAATAAGAGATCTATCGAAATTATCCGCACTAGCTTCCATATCGACAAAGTCTACATCAGATTTGATCTTTTCACATGGACTTCTCATTTTCTCGTATATATGACTCATCTTCAAATTAAAAAATAACTCTTAGAACAAATATCGTTCTGTCACTCATTCACCGATTAAATGTTGTTTTTCTGAATGTGAATAGTTTGACTCTCCTCATGCTGATCATCATTCCGTGGCATTTAGAACTGAAGTACATAGTATAGATGCGAGTATGTTTTACACCCCTTTAGTTACTCGCGGATATAGGATGTAGTACTATGTAAAGTTAGACATAATATTTGTCCTTGAGTTACGGCAAAGATTCTACCATCCGTTAGAAAATAATTCTTCCAAACTTTGACACCCTTTTCTTATGCATCATACGACTTGCGGACAATGTTGGTGATTCGGACTCCAAAATTCATTAGATATTATCACAATAACTCAGATCACACACTTGAACGTTAAAATTATCATATCGTCAGCACAGTATATTAACGATCCATCCTACATCTAAAATGACTTAGTGACTCTTTCGACTATATCCTTATTTCGCTTATGTACTGCCGAAGGTTAGGTTCGGTAATAAGGTCCATCTTCTGAATGTGTAGTTGAGTATTAACTTAACGGATATTCTAGAGCATATGATATTTCCACGGTTGTTGGATGGAGGTGCTTGTCCCACACCCTCTCCAGATATTTCGCTCCCAGGAGAGTCTAGCTGTTGACGCGTGGTGGTACATATTGAGCGTGAACAGATCGAATGATTCTATGGATGGAAGACAATCGTTCACGAATAATTCAAACATTAAGTCAACGTAATGAGAAGCCATCATGTATATCAAGCATTCCAATGTAACTACAACAGATTCATGTAGTGGTCCTTCTCGCTCGGGCGGCGGAAATAAGCCACTTGTACTACAATATTTTTGTAGAGAAATAAAAAATGAAACAGAAAAACCCAAAAACAGACCAGAAGATGTCTGCGGTCTTAGCTTGCTATGCACATCTCTGATCAGAAGATTCAGCCGGGAAAGGTCCTCGGACAGAGAATTCGAATATTTACTAAAGATTCACACATGCATAACTAACCTGCGGGTCACGGCTAGCACTAGTCCAGGTTCCGAACTTGAATCTATCACTTTTGAACTCAAAAACCCAAGGCCTCTATAAATATAACTGATAATTTCATTTTGTAGGTACGTTTTCTGTGGAAAAAAAAATTGAACCATTATACCAGAAATTGCTGTTGCTGATCAAATTTGCCTTCGTAAACAGAATCTTAAGTAAAGATTTAAATCAAATCTCTCGCAGAGCTTTACGATATGTGATTCATTTCACAACTGGTTATTGAGGATATATTGAGAAATATGAAAACGAAATATTGTAATTTCTTGAAACAAAAAAAATATTTGCTCTCTAACTTGAAATACACGGATGAGGAAAAAAGAATATTCTTTTATTACTCTTATAATACTCGCATTTGGAGTTTAAAGTTTAACCTCCCGTATGCGGACGAGTACTACTGTATTTCTTGCCGCGAGTTTGCTTTCAAAACACTAAGAAATATTATCATTAAACACAAAATGTTCTTCAAGATAAAAGCTTCATCCAAACATAGAAGATGTGAAGTAAAGAATTAACCAGAACTCTTCACTAGCTTTACAGTTTATAGTTAAATTCCTCTCTTGGTATAAAAGGATCCTGATGAGGATATTCTTCTCAGATTTTTTTTATTTAAAATTTTTCTTTCGAATTTGAAACACAAAAATTTGAAATTAAAAAATTTATTTTTGATCATGCTTAGATGAAAATCTAATTTTTTTCTGACACAAAAAATACTTTCTAGTCACTTCCCAACGCTTCCTACCACAAAAATTTGAAATTAAAAAATTTATTTTTGATCATGCTTAGATGAAAATCAGACTTAGACGTTATGAAAAGACGCTGGATAACCCAGAGATTCATCTTTCAGTTCACGCACGGCAAAAGGTGAAGATTCTAGGTAACCCAAACACTAAGTATCAAGAGCGGAGGTTTAACTTGAAAACAAACTGCAGTAAGTACCGATGGAGAAACGTTAAGATGAAGTTTCCAGGGTTTGCTGGAACAAGTCAGAAATTTAGTCTTTTCTTCAAGCTCCAATACACTGCGAGAAAAAGGGAATATTCTCTTTCAGGCTTTTATACACCAACAGAGAGTTTAACTTCAAAACAAACTACTTAGTACCTATGGAAAAACGTTATTAATAAGATGAAGTTTCCAGGGTTTTCTGGAACAAATGAGAAATTCTGTCTTTTCCTCAAGCTCCACAAGAAGAAAAGAATATTTCTTTTCATGCTTTTATACCCTAAGCCGGGTTTAACTGTTTAGAGATGGAACCGTTTCTGAATTGAATCATTTGTAAAAGATTTTCAACCAAACTGCTTATGACCGATTGTTTTTGGAAAATTTGAGTTCAACGGTTCAGTTTGTAGGTTTTTGTAAACAATACAGCTTCTTCGTTTTCTCTGAAAACGGTTCAATTCGTTATTTGGTAATGCATGGTGGGATTTTCTTCAGATTCTACACGAACTTTCTGGCTTTCATGCTTAAAGTTTTGACCATGGTTGACGTTGATTCAAATAGATATATACTGAATCAAAGATATTATATAAATTTATAATCTATATTATAAAACCATCATGTATATATTATGCACTGAATATATATATCATAGATACAATAAATATAATAGAAAATGATAGTCACGATGTCATAAGTTATCGACTTAACAAACAATACATAAAATAAACATAATTCTTATTGTTTGGTTATACTTCAATCAGAAAAAGTTTTTCCTCCATAACTGGATGCCTGGAAAGTAAAACTCAACTAGAGTAAAACTTGAAAAGACGAGACCGAATTATTTAGAATATCAGAATGGAAAACAGAACCGTTTAAACAACAGGGATCGAACCGTTTCACGATCAAATGAGTAGGTAATAGAAGAACTGAGAGAACCGGACCCTTTTAACTGAACGATCAGGACTACAATCTAACCAATTGAAACCATTTCAGGAGTATTAATTAAGTGCAACCGCCAGATACGGTCTAATTCTGGTTCGAACTGGGGCAGACTCCTACCTTCGCGCAACATGTTCCATATCTTACAGCGAAGGTGTGACACATAACTGTACAAAATTAGTTCTATAACAGTAATTATTTAATTAACGTTGGTCCTGTTTCTAGGTGGAGTTTATCTATATATGATGACTAATTATGAGATCTACTCAACAGAAACAACCGTGATCATTAAGAATCCTGACTGTTCGTTGAGTTCTAATAAAACTACGTTTTATTCTTGACTGAGCTGTAAAATTTGTAGACTTTAGTTGTATATGAAGCTTCTATAATAGTTAGATCTAGAAGTTGTTGCAGATTCAAACCTCTGCCAAAAGTCATTCCAACTTTTGTTATAATTCATTTCAACTTTTGTTATAAAGCTATATTAAACGCAGATTAAGCTTTCTACCTATTATCATCCATGATTCGAGTTCAAAGTAAGAAAAAGAAAAAGTTAAAAATTAAAAGCCTAAGTTATAAGTTTTGAAATATGACAACAAGAAATGTTGTACCCTCAACTTCACCAGTGTGTATTGCATAAGATGGAATCAAGGAACATAATTCTACAATATAAATTTCTATTGATTTTAGAAAATATACCAATAATTTATCTAATGCGGTGAAAAAAGAATGCACTCGATCTTCTACGGTGTCGTGATGTGAATTATTCCACATAGTGAATAATTCACCTCTCAGTTAGAAGTTAGTCTCTCTAAGTGAAGCTAAGACCTCAGAGAAGTCGATTCTGGAGTAAGTGAGCATTCAAAAATCTGAAAACACCACGGCGTAGGTCTCGTCGCGCTGATCACCGTGGTATGTTCAAAAGTTACAAACGGAGTTGCAGGCGAAAAGTTACTTGAGGTTCTTCTACAAGATTTCTGATACCGGGAAATTTACCATAAATCGGAGTGAGTTCGAAAAATACTTTTTAGATTTTTCTCATGTAGATTGTAGTATGTAGTATTTGTTTAAAATTCGAAATGTACAAAAAAAAGCATTTCTAGAGAAAGTTATGGCACTTCGTGTTAGCAAAGGAAAGACGAAGTACTGCAGCTTTCTAGCATATTAGCTTAGAAACTGGTCTTCAAAACCAGTTCTGAGATCAGTTTCCGTGGTGTAGCTGAGAAACTTGTAGGGAGGTGGTCTCCGGATCAAATCCCTTCAGACTCACAACCGGTTTGGAGTAGGCTGGCCCCTTCGGGAGAATATGAGGGGCACCAAGTTGCCTAAGGGCGGGACACTAGATGTCTCTTAAACGTACCGTGAATGCGGGACGCCTCCGTCTACCCCTGCACTAGTGCAGTCACCTAGTGTGGATGCTAGAGGGAGATTACCACCGGGTTTCGAAATGGACCTCTCATCTTCGGGTTGTCGGGGTAATTAGTACGAATTCGGTTGCGGCCCTCTAAGTCCTGGGGTAGCGAGATGGCATCAACTCCAAATCGGTACCAATTCTTTTGTAGAAAAATGTAGAGTTCGAAATATTATTCACTTGGGTCGAAAAATCAAGTGAAATTGATACCTGAGGCCATACTTACGGCACTTTAAAATTTAAGGGGGCTGAAAAACGACAATGGTGATAACTCGGGATCCACGTGTCAGAACGAGGTGATTACGGTGGCCAGAGGTAGCCGTGGTGGAGTTACTTCGGGTGGAGGTGTCAAATGCTGACTGTACGACCAAATCAGCAGCCGTCCGTACAGATGAACCTGAGAAGCATAGTGAAATAGTCTTCTTACGTGTAGATTTATTATCAGTGATTTATTTTTGTGCTGCCATCTGTTTAGGGCGTCTTTTACCCCTGCCAGGTGACACTGAAGGTTACGTAGGGTGGAGGAAAACCCAAAGGGGTGTACTCCGGAGAGAGAGAATTCTCAGTCCATTATCGGATTATCGCATTATAGTAGTCTGTCGATCATCGGAGCAGTGTAGAATTTACCGGACGGAGACTATCGAGTAGAGAGAATCGAAGAGCTAGGAGAAGACTTTACTGAGATTACGTTTGGAGAGATTTTCTGACTGATCAGAGTTTTGACATCGAGAGATTGTGCTTAGTAGACTGAATCGAGTAGAGAGGAGGCCTACAACTTGTACGCATACTTTTTCTGAAAAGAAAACGGGAAGCTTCTAGGTGAACGCGCTGGTGCTTCACAGGAGCAGTTTTCTGATATTTTGAGTCCTTGAGCGTGAGCTTTTTAATCTGCATGATCTGGAGTTGAAGATCTACTTGCACGCCGTGTGTTTTATCTTGGTCAGATCGAAATCGTGGTGGTGTGTTTTCTTGCGGTCCGTATTCTGTGTGTGGTCTTTGCCCTCCTCTTCACGATCGTATCACAGCTAGAAGGTTCTCCAGTGAACGTGTCTATCCACGTCCAAGAATGCTTTGATAGACACAGCATCAACAGGATCTCTCCACCCTGTGATCTTATGGATAGTTTCTGCTCCTCTCTTCAGTACTTCAAAAAGAACTTGAACAGGTTTCTTCTCAGTAGTCCTATCTAGCAACGTAGGACTAGAAGAAACTTCAATGTGACCGGCATATACATCAGGATTTACCGGTGGTGCCATCAATGCATGTACAGCTGCAGCAGCTGTAATATGAGGTAGACTCCTCATGCCTCCTCGTCCAAACTACGTGCTTAGCGGCTCTCCAGTAGAAGAAAGATGCAGCCTACCGTTCTGGTAGCGAATCACACCATATCGCAGAGCAGCCGTGAGCTCTTGACAGTCCCCTCGGAAATGATCTTGACTGTCACACCAGATACATCTACGAACAGGAGCACCTCCTGGACGTGCAGCAGCAGGCGCCGGTGGCTGCTCTCTCTGCAGGTCAGCTAACTCCACCTTCAGTTCTCTCATCTGCCGAATCAAGTCTTCGATCTGGTTCTGCTGTCCATGGTTCTCTGCAGGTCTCTGAACTAGTGCCCTTTGTGCAGGAACTGGCACCACTGGTATCAAAGGTACTGCAGCCGGTACAACAGGTCTAGGAGCCGGAGCAAGAGCCGGAGGTTGATGTACTTGAGGAGCAGTGCGAGGTTGAGCGCTTACTTCTGCAAGCGGACGTCCTCCCACAGCCACTCTTCCCCTCCTCTGTCTCGTTAGTACGGCAACAGCATCCTCGACTCTCCCCCAATCAGTAGTAACTCCTCCTTCAGCAAATCGATCGGCCAACATAAAACATAACCGATCTACTGTAGCATCATCGGTAGCTTGTAGGAAAAGCTCGGTTCTCCTAGCATCTAACGTTATTCGCTCTAGAGTTGAGAGTTGTCGGTATCTCCGATCAAACTCTCTCAACATCTCATTCAGGTTCATCATCCGACCATGTTGTTGCTCAACCCAGTCTAAGAACGTCCTCCTAGTAACTCTCTCTGAATCTTCTTCGAGAAACTTCTCTCGAAGAGATCGCTCGAAACTCATCCAGACACCTAGATTTCTTCTCTGTACATCCCTAACTTGGTCCCGCAACTCAAGGATTACAGCTAACTCGAAACTGGTTATCATCTCTATATCAGTGACTCTAACCAGTTCCATCTCTCCTTTGTATTCACCCAGATATCTAGAAATATCTCTATCCTCAAATCTACCACATCTATTCACTATCGCTTGCAAAGCTTTTGTGGATTTTAACTCACCCCCTCCAACGATCGGATGCTGTTGGACCAAGGCCGCAAGCGTCCTCAAGATCTCAGTCGTGTCGAGGCTAGATGCAGATGTCGCTGCAGTCGCAGGGACTACAGTAGGTGCTGCAGCAGACGTAGATGCAGCAGACGTAGAGGTAGCACCAGCAGCGCTTCCGTTCTTCCGATCCATCTTCTTCTTCGTCTTAGAACTCAACTTCACGATCAATCACCCAAGAAGCCTCTCAATGGAAGCACCAGATTGTATGTCGAGGCGAGAGTTTCCTGGGAAGGGCGGAACCTTCTAGCTGTGATACGATCGTGAAGAGGAGGGCGAAGACCACACACAGAATACGGACCGCAAGAAAACACAGCACCATGATTTTGATCTGACCAAGATAAAACACACGGCGTGCAAGTAAATCTTCAACTCCAGATCACGCAGATTGAAAAGCTCACGCTCAAGGACTCAGAATATCAGAAAACTGCTCCTGTGAAGCACCAGCGCGTTCACCTAGAAGCTTCCTGTTTTCTTTTCAGAAAAAGTATGCGTACAAGTTGTAGGCCTCCTCTTTACTCGATTCAGTCTACTAAGCACAATCTCTCGATGTCAAAACTCTGATCAGTCAGAAAATCTCTCCAAACGTAATCTCAATAAAGTCTTCTCCTAGCTCTTCGATTCTCTCTACTTGATAGTCTCCACACGGTAAATTCTACACTGCTCGATGATTGACAGATTGCGATAATGCGATAATCCGATAATGGACTGAGAATTCTCTCTCTTCGGAGTACACCCCTCTGGGTTTTCCTCCATCCTACGTAACCTTCAGTGTCACCTAGTAGGGGTAAGAGACGCCCTAAACAGATGACAGCACAAAAATAAATCACTGATAATAAATCTACACGTAAGAAGACTATTTCATTATGCTTCGCATCTTCATCTGTACGGACGGCCGCTGAGTTGGTCATACAGTCAGCATTTGACACCTCCACCCAAAGTAACTCCACCACGGCTACCTCTGGCCACTGGAATCATCTCGTTCTGACACGTGGATCCCGAGTTATCACCATTGTCATTTTCCGGCCCCCTTAAACTTTGAAGTGCCGTAAGTATGGCCTCAGGTATCAATTTCACTTGATTTTTCGACCCAAGTGAATAATATTTCGAACTCTACATTTTTCTACAAAAGAATCCACACTAGGTGACTGCACTAGTGCAGGGGTAGACGGAGGCATCCCGCATTCACGGTACGTTTAAGGGACATCTAATGTCCCGCCCCTAGGCAACTTGGTGCCCCTCATATTCCCCCGAAGGATCCAGCCTACTCCAAGCCGGTTGTGAGTCTGAAGGGATTTGATCCGGAGATCTCCTCCCTACAAGTTTCTCAGCTACACCAGGGAAGTTGATCTCACAACTGGTTTTGAAGACCAGTTTCTAAGCTAATATGCTAGAAAGCTGCGGTATTTCGTCTTTCCTTTGCTAACACGAAGTGCCATAACATTCTCTAGAAATGCTCTTTTTGTACATTTCGAATTTTAAACAAATACTACAATCTACAATCTACAATCTACATGAGAAAAATCTAAAAAGTATTTTTCGAACTCACTCCGATTTATGGTAAATTTCCCGGTATCAGAAATCTTGTAGAAGAACCCCAAGTAACTTTTCACCTGCAACTCTGTTTGTAACTTTTGAACATACCACGGTGATCAGCGCGACGAGACCTATGCCGTGGTGTTTTCAGATTTTCGAATGCTCACTTCTTCCATAATCAACTTCTCTGAGATCTTAGCTTCACTCAGAGAGACTAACTTCTAATTGAGAGGTGAATTATTCACTATGTGGAATAATTCACATCACGACAACGGTGTACAAGCCAATCTTCTCATGCGCATCCGTCCACTCCTTCAAACCAACCATCTACATGATAGTCATCTGGATCCAGTCCACAAGGCGACACAAATCATATTCTTTTTGCATCTCATCCAAAGACAACTCTCCTTGATCGACTCATAGAAGATGGACAATTTCTTGTCATCAATTACACTTTTGGATAGCTCGTCACCACACTCTTTTAATTTTTCCGTCGTCATGCTTCTTCTCCTTCTTGTCTTTAGCAAAATGTTATGTCCTTTGATTACATGACGTTCTCACTTACGAAAAATCCTCTTTTGGACTTTTCACAAACGATCGGTCCTGAAAGCAACTTGGAGGGTACCTTCTAATGTCAACATATATTTATGTAACTCGTCTTCAGTCTGTATGTTGACTGTTTCTAAAGTCAATAGTTTTTTCAATTGATTTGAGGTTTCTCTCGTCTTCTTGCTCTCGATAAACTGCTGATGAAAATATTTAACTTTTTAGTGGAATGTATACTTCTTACAAACATTGTCATCATGGACACATACTGTTGCCTCTCTCTTGGACAAACCATTGTGCAAAACCGAATTTTGTGCTCTCTTTGCACTTGTTGGCTGTATTCTGAAGAGACATTCGAACTATTTACAAGTTACATCTTACATCGTGTTACTTGGAAGTAATATAAAAATAGTACATCAGTGGGAGAGTACTTGGGGATAAATATGCATACAAGATAAACCTCGAGGAACTTTTGCTCGCTTGCTATGATGAGAAAAGATATAAGTATTATGTGAAAATCTTATACCAAGTTTTAAAATAATCAAAATTATCTCTAATATTAAGTGCTAGACTGACTTCAAGATATGAAAAGAATATATTTAATCAACACATTAATTTATTACCAGACATGAAACATAGATTTATGCACTACAAATACCACAAGTGAGAAACTTACTAACAAAAAGAACATTATATAATCAACACATTAATTTATTATCTCATCTTTTCTGATAAAAATGAATTGATAATTAATTAAACTTTTACATATTTGCAGCTTCCATCGGAAAATGGAAGAGACGAATATGCGAGAAGACGCTTTAGGATATGAAAGAGATCAGTTAGATATTTTTTATGTGTAGATAATATTAAAGATAATTCAATTGTATAATCAAGACAATTATTTACTTGGAATACAGCCTATGCCTGCAATGTATTATGGAGCCTGTGGTTTTTCTTTCACAGGCTCCATTTTGATAATACACGTATACATGTTGATGAGAAAGAAAAGAAACAGTCATGCAAATATGAGATTCTGCTACCGTAATGCAAACTCTATTCATGCATAGAGTTGTGTGAATATGCATGCCAAATGAACTATGGTAACTTTTGCTCGTTTATTTTTATCAGAATATATATATATATATATATATATTTTTAAAAAAATATATAATAAGCAGATGTAAAAAATTAAAAATTTTGTAAACATTATTTGTTAGCCCATGCCTGGAAACACGGGGAGAGCAGGAGAAAACCCATAAGTCTTGGCTCGGCTCTTGGCCAAAAGTGCACTTTGCATGCATATTAATGAATCCGTACCAAATTTTCTCCGAACAGGTACTCGTGTAGAGTATGAGCGGTACCATAACAGAAAGAGCTTCAACTAGATAGTAGAGATTGTTACTCGCTATTGGCATCATGCACAACATGTTGGGGGATAGGGCATGTGGTGAGCAAGAACACCGTTTGTTTAGCTGTGGATGTGATGTCTCTACATCTAAGAAAGTTTCTCAAGCCATTTACTCTCTGAAGGTCCTTTTCGACAATACGAGAGAATGTGCCGTCCCACATACATTCCACAAAAAAATTCCACTCCTCTCTTGGGAGAAGAAAGCTTGGAGTTCCATCACTGTTTCTTGCAATTTTCCAGAGTTATGTAGTTTTGATTATACCTTATGCATACATCTTTCGTTCCTACATATTGGGAGGCTTGCTCAAAGGTTACATGTCCTGATTCAATGATGATCGCCAGGAGCTCTCTCACATGTACACCTTGTTCTCGAGTTGAGACGAGAAGAGACGACATGTAGAAGCAAAAATAATGTTTTAGAGCCCATGAGGTCTCATGTCGAGGTGATGATGAGCGAGCCAGTCTAGGTATTCATCATCTCACGATAACTTATCAATCCGAAAAAACAATATGTCTAGATAGATAGTTACACACATATGTTCCTACGTATAGCAGGGCTTCGCCGAAGGTGTGCTTGGTATCGGCTTACAAACATCTTTACTTGTATTAACTAATGTTCTCATATTCGACGGATTCCCAACACGGAACAAGATCTCTTCTTTTTCGACATACTACATAGTTTGTTAAGTACCCAATGACTGAATGGCACTTTTCTGTACATTCTTTTAGTTTAATACGAAGTTGTCTACTCATAGTGTTTCTTATGCTCTCTTTCCCTTATGTTCAACATAGACTTGTATGTTTCTAGACTTTCTACATCTGAACTTAGGCTTCTCGATGAAATTCTTTCAGTTTTGTTTCTAATGATATACATCGAGTCCAACTTTACTTGTATGTACAATGTAAGCTGTACATACAAGTAAAGTTGCAAGCATGGACATGATCTGGTCTCCACTTCTTCTGCATGGCTTCTGGTTTGATAAGTGTTTATGTGACAATTGACGTTTTTGTCCACATTGTTCTTGATAAATCTGGAGTTCTTTTTCTTCTAGCTTTCTACACCCGAACTTAGGCTTCTTGATGGAGTTAGTTTCATTTCTAACAGTCTACAGTGAGCCTAACTTTACTTGTATGTACAGTGGTTGTTCATTGGCTGTCTTCGGTGGGTTGCAAGCATGGACATGATCTGGTCTTGCACTTCTTCTTCACGGCTTCTGGTTTGATAAGTGCAGAATGACTCTTTTATCCACATTATTCTTGGTAAATCTAGAGTTATCTTTCCACATTTTGCTTTACATTTCTTGCAGTTCGCCTGCTGAGAGGAGCGCTCAGCTAGTATCCCTTCCCATTGCGCAGCAAGACGTCCATAGGAAACACGTTTCAATAGAACAGAACCTCAGACAGATGGTGTTTTGATATTTTTGAGGACATCTCATACTTGTTTGTCATGGCAAAAGCTAACTCTGTTTAAGAGACATTTCCTCAATGTTCACGGTAGGGTTCTTGAGGCATGTAAGAAAGGTCACTTGTCACAGAAATCCATGAGTACAAAGAAGTCTATGAAAGACCACAACTCGAAGAAGAGTGGAGGTCATTTTCTCATGAAGTGGAATTGAGCTAAGAAGTACCATCTTGAAAAGATGGTGTCATGTGGTTTATGCAGATCTTTTGTGTCATTTGTAACATGATGTTGTATATTAGTACCGGATGTAGGGTCCGAAGGAGTCTATTATCTACAACAGAAATATCTCCATCCAAGTCACTTAACACTCCATATGTGATCCAAGTCACCTTCCAGACTCAGTCTCACATCCATCTAGTACTTTATCATCTTTTCTGTCAGCTCTCTGCCTGTCTTTTTGGTTGGTGTGCTCCTCTTCCATTCACTGTAGTAACATGTGGCTAGAACACCTATAGGCTCAAACTCCGTGACTCCTTCGAAAGGGTCCAAAGGAGTCTATTCCTCGTCGTCTGTGCAGATTGCAAATGTTTTTCTAAGTCCAAAACACGCACAAGATAGACCTCCACCTTTGATAAACACTGGCTGATAATGTTCACGAGTTTTGTCATCTTCGTCTCGATTCTTCTCCTCTCTTTTGCACTTGAAAATGCCAAATTTCTTCCTTCTTCAAGTACATTTCTTCCTTCACAGTATCGTTCTTTGGTGGTGTCTTGCTCTCCATTTTCTACAAATATTGATCGATCTTGGAGACTCTGGCTCTGGTAATCTCTCCTACGTGCAATACTGTGTTCTGTGTTCTGTGTTCTGTGTCTTGTATCTCGTCATCACGTGAACTCACATATATGAAGTCGATTTGACTTCATTTCATTCATGTAGTGGATCGCGTTCTTCCAAGTGTAATGAGAAACAACCACAAAAATTCCCTCGCTGTTGCTTAGTGGACCTACTTCTACATGAAAGTCAAATTTCAAGATTTTCATACTTTCGCTTCAAAGATGCTCATGGACAGAAATAATGACTTTTCATCTACTTTTGGATCTACATTCTCATTGCACCAAGTGGTAAAGCTAGTTGTAAAGTTTCCATGGATACTTCATCTACTTCATTTGGACGCTTAATAGCTACATTATGAGATTCAAAAGATGAGGAAAAACAAGCTAGACCTTACCTTGTTGACACTGACTAGATACTTCTTATGCTATACTAAGGGCGCAAGAGGTCTGCTTGGTCATAGTCTGGAGACTTTACATATTGTGAAAACTGACGTAAGTGATGCTTAAAGGGTTAGCTTGTATCTACGACTTGTCAATGGACGTTTCGAGAGATTGGGAGGTCTAGTGCATGCACGCAAGGTGTCATTGGGTTTAGATCTATGTATGTGACCCATATGATAAGATAGTTTGTGAAGAGGTAGGTCATGTTATGTGTTCTTAGAGAAATTGAGACGTAAGGAGAGTTTACGATTGGAGTGCTTCAGTTGCATATAGAGGAGAGTAGACCGTTCGGACCGTTTTGGAGTCCAAACTTGTTGTCCTTAGATCCATCGGGAGGTAGTGTCTCAAGATTTCTCGTTTATCCCATTATAGCATAAAAGATTTCGTTCCTCAAGAAGATTTATACTAGTTATATTGTTCTAAGTTCTAAGATACGTTCCAACTCAAAAACACCCTGGTTTTGTCGAGAAGTTCCTTCTAACTCACAAAACCACGCGGCTTCCAGACTCTTCAAAAGGTACTCTGGCTCATAACACACAACTACTACCTAAAATAAAACACAAATATACACTGAGAAGACAGGGAAGAGGATTACTACTCCCTGGTCAAGACTTCCAGTCTTCTCACGTAGGCTTCAAAAAGCAATTCTCGTCTTCTGGAGGTTCAACTCGGCTTCTGACACCCTAGAACACTGCCACCGCTCTATAGATGATCAATTACTACTCCATACCACAAATTATCCTTACTATATTCAACTGATTAGATCATTCACAAGGTGTATGTCTCATGTAGTCTTCCCAGGCTTTTGTCTGCTAAGACGATCTTCTGGCAACACTACAACGACACTCGCGTCCACTGATACTCCTACAGAGCTTCTGTAACCAAATAGAAGATAGAATGAGGATGGGAAGATGAGAGAAGAGAAGGAAGAAGAGAAAATCAACACAAGAGGAAATAAAAGAAAAGAGAGAAATTAATATTTCGACAGGTTTCTAGTTCGGATCATGACTAATAAGCCATCCCTACTTGTAGTAAATGGGGAAGAAGACCAACTACCTACTTACAGTCCCATTGTCTTTTGATTGAGGATGACGTCTTCTATTGTGATAAGAAGCAATCCGTCAACTTCTGTGTAATTCAGGTCTTTTCTCTCGTGACAATCTTGGAGTTAATTACCACCCATTGTCCATTTGACCAAATGAGCTTTTATAGGAGTTCAGACCTGTGCCGACACTCTCATCGCTTAACACCTCCACATCATGCTTGATACTCAATCAACTTCTAGCTTCTTCTACCCGTGCTTCGACTACTCTATCTCAAGGGACCAATCTCTCATAGACAGTCTATACGTGGATCCGAAGTGCTCTACTGGATGAGACAAGTTTGGACACTACACAACTTCTACAACCACCGTCACTCAACAGGAAGACTTCCAATGCACAATTGAGTATGAATTCGATGAAACTCAATCTCCAGAAGACATAGACAAAGCTTCTGTAAACAAAATTGTCAAACCAATCCTTGAGAAGAAGTTACATTGGCTTTTGGTGCTACTTCTTCAGCTTCATATCATTACTCCTCGACACACCAGCCAAAACAGGACTACACGAGGATGCCGTTCTCTGTCTATGCTGTTTACTCTTGTCTATACTCCCGCGATCTCTTTTTGGGTGCGGTGGTGTAGACCTACTCTATGCGCGGATGTACTCTGTGTGTAGCATTGTGTGTGTGTAAACTAAACATTAACCTCGACCTTATACCACTGTCTCTAATTGTAGAAGTGGATTCTTTTGAATCACAACCACAATCCAGAGGAAAAACAGAGGCCTTATTAAATGGCCACTTCCTCCTAGACTTCGGTTCCTCTCAGTTTGGAGACTCTTCTTTATTCATGCTATAACTAACCCTGCCACATGGACAATATCCTAAAAATATAAAAGAGAGTTGCCAAGCTAAATCCAGTGAGATAAAAACAACTCACTAATGTTTCACCTATTCATGGTCATCAGGTGTGACATCCATGGGTCTGCACCTGCTCGACTATCTAATTCGTCTTCAAGTACCATGTGCTGCTCTGCTGGTACCTCTGACGCGGTTGAGGTGGCGTCCGTTCAATGGCTGCCATGTGCTCTTTTGTAATTGGCTCAGAAGGCAGAAGATGTCCTTGGGAAGCCGTATCCATCTATGCTTCATGGCTCTTTTGTAAGACTTGTTCGCAGTTGGGGATGGTGGTGAGTTCATAGGGGTTAGTGGCAGTCATTACCTCCACTCTGAACACCTGAGAAGCCATCTCTCCTTCTTGTCTTCCAAAAGACTTCTTGGCTTTTAGAGCTTCCTCGCATATCTTTTCTGCTTCCAATGTTGTACCACCAGGTGAACAGCGAAGTCGAACTCCTCCTTGTCTAGATCTTCCACATGGGCTGGTCTTGAGACACCTGAAGATATGGCTGTGGGGTTGAGAACCGAAGAAAGACCGTAGAGAGTCCTCAGACCCTCAATCTTTCGTTGTCGTGTTGTGGTTCGGCTCCTGTGTGAAATTCTTGTGTAACCTATGTTGTGTTTCTTTTCTATGTTTCGTGAACTGTATCGCGTAACTCGCCGAATGGTGTGATGGGTGTCACATTCGTGATTATCTGTTCAAGTGATCATATGGTAGAGAAACGTGCCAAGTCATCAATCTGTGCGCGTTCACTTCAGTGGTCATTGTCGCCGTGTTTGTGTATAAAATGGTGAGTCGAGGGTTCATACGGCATTCTCTCTCAGCGGATGATTTGTGAGGGTTCTCCGAGGTCTGCATGGAGAAGTGAAGAACTGCAAGTGTGGTGGTTATGGACGGAGGTGTGATACCGGCTCCGGATCTTCCTTTTCCGAACCCGTTTCACATCAAGCTTCATTGCATCCACCGCTATCGTGTCGGATATTGCATGAAGGATGTCCAAGAAAACGTGAGGTTCTTGGTTGTGGAGATGCTGTGTGCTGAAACAGAGACAAGACAGAGAAAAACAATCACGAAAATGAATGCTGCGATATATACCAACTCCAAATGTATGTACACTGCCGGTTCTTTCTCCTAAGAGCACAGAACTGAGAAACAGACCAGAGCGGTCTGTAACCTGATTCAAAAGCCCCTAAAAACAACCCCTGAATCACAACCCTGGCCCAAAACCACCGAAGCGTAGCTCAAAGCAAGAGAAACTTCTCTTTGCTAACAAACAGAGCCACAGCAGTATCATGCAATCCAAACCCAAGTCCAAACCACATCCATTTACAAGCTCTTGGTCAAAACTAGCTACCACAAGCTGTATATAGCCAACCACAACTCTAACGAACTCGAAAGAGCAAAATCCGTAGCGGAGAAACCGAAAAAGACCTATCTGAGAACTTCCTCCTTTCGTCAAACGGACTTCAGATGTCGATAGGGTTCTCCTCCGCTGACTCCGTTATCCCAAGAAACCTTCAGATCCGACTCCCAACAGCCGAGATATCGCCGATTTTCGGCCGCAGGTGACCGAACCTTCAAAAACTCTTCCGTGTGGCTTAGAATCGCACACACCGCACAAATGGATCGTCTAAACTGATATCCGTCTTCTCAGGCAGATAGATCTAGCTATCACAAACCCAACGAGACTCCAAACAAGTCGTTTGGAGTTCCCCTTGCAAAACCACGTAAGAAATTTGGTCGCAGGTTGTAAAAAACTGACGTAAATGGACTCCCTGCGGCTCAAACTCGATCACCTCACCCAAACCAACAATCCAATCCACGTATTATCTTCTCCTATGCGTAGATGAAGACTCCCTGGTCGCGTAGGCACCAAGAACGAAGAGCTTGGCACACAGATCGCGAAGAACAACCCAATTTTAGATCGCAAGCGATGAAAAACCTGACGCAAGCGCTTCCCTGCGAGCCAATTTCACTCAAAACTCCTAAACCATCCGATGAAACTTGGTATCGTCTTCAATTTCATGTAGAACTCGGTGTTCTGATCCCGATGGATCCAAGGACAGTAAGTTTGGACTCCGAAACGGCTCGAACGGTCCAACTCTCATTCACAGATAACTGAAATCTCTCAATCTCCCTCCTGTGTCTCAATTTCTCTCAGTACACATCCCCCGATCCGTCTCTTCCCAAACCGTCTTAACCTGTGTGTAGCCTGCACAGATCTGACACCTTGCACGCGTGTATTGGATTTCCAAAATCTCCAAACCGTCCACCGACAAGTCGCAGGTACAAGCTAGCCCTTAAGCTGCCCCCTTGTTACAGTCTCTGTACGTATGAAGTTCTCTATGAAGTTCTTATGAAGTTCTCTCAATAATAATGAAGCAGGCCCCTTGCGTCTTTGATATAACGTCTGAAGCCTCAAATACCCAATCAGCAAGTAAACTAGAGCTTAGCTTGATTTTTTCTTCTTTCAAATCGCATAATTTCTTCACTAGATGTCCAAACAAAGTAAACAAAGTGTCTATGAAAAGCTGACAACGAGCTCTACCCATTGATGCGATGAAAGTGGAGATCCAAAATTGTGCCAAAAGTCCGTAAGCTGGGGCTTAGCTTGTTTTTTCCATCTTTTGAGTCTTGTAACTCCTCCACTAGGCGTCCAAACGAAGTAGACGAAGTGCCTATGGACTGCTGACAAAGAGCTCTATCCACTGATGCGATGAAAGCGAAGATCCGAAGTTGTGCCAAAAGTCCATAAGCTAGTGCTTAGCTTGTTTTCTCCATCTTTCGAGTCCTGTAATTTCTCCACTAGGTGCCCAAACGAAGTAGACGAAGTGCCTAGGAAAGCTGAAAAGGAGCTCTACCCATCTATGTGATGAAAATGGAGATCTGAAATGATGCCAAAAGCCCGTAAGCTGGGACCTAGCTTGTCTTTCTCATGAGTGTCTTTAGAGCGACAAGCATCGAAGTTTGAATTTCAGATAAGAGTCAGTCCACGACACGACATCCACCCCCTCTGAACCTATGCATCCTCCGGTATGCACCAGAGATATCAACCAAGGAGTGGACCGGCTTATCGTCCTACTTCCCATCCTAGCGAACCTCACCTTCAAGGTCTTTTGCATAATCCTCATCCTCAAACTGGAACTCCGTCAAGATATCTGCTAGATCGACCTCCTCATCTCTCTTTTTAAAAATCTTGACACGTTGTCGTGTTGTACATGGGTCTGTACAGTGAAAACTAGTTGCAAGGAGATCTTTTCTTTGTTGTGTAAAGGAAGCTGCCCTGCAGCTTAACAAGCTAGGCAGGAGCTAAGCTGGGGCCATGCTTGACAAGCTGCCCCCTAGCTTGGGTTGGAGTATCACCCCTAAGGGAGTCGAAAGACACCAGGATGTAAAGCTCGACGAGGAGAGCGACCTCATGCTTCTAGTTTTGACAGAAAGTGTTTTAAGCAATAGTTAGTACGAGTTTTAAGCTATGAAATATGTGAAAGAGAGAAATTCGTCGATTCTAACTCGAGACTCGAACTCAGAATCTGATAGCGTGGGTGTGTAGGTGTTCCTGAATACTATAGTTTTGACTCCTTATTCATTAAAAACGGAGTTGTATAGAGAAGTTAGCACAGAAAAGGCTAATAAAGACTTTACAGGAAAATTTCCTTAGTAAAGCATATGTACAAACTGTAAAAGCTTTTTGAACGGAACTAGAGGCCATCCCAGTGATAGGGCGCCTGCCTAGGAGGGAAGTGGTCTCAGGATCAATCCCTTCTGGCCTCTGGTTCCTATTCTGGCATGTTGGCCTCCCGGATGGGAGTCTATGTTGGGTATTCAGCCATGTCTTGTATACCTAGGGGCGGGAGACCGGTATCTCCCTTAATCGTGGGCTTCCTGGCCTAAGCCTTCGCATGCCATCCTGAATATACTATGGGAGATACCTGGTGCGCATATTCGGGGGCTGTAAGCCTTGTTGGGCAGCCTCATAAGTGTAGGGGCTTCGGCCTACATTGGATGGCTTGTAGTATATTCAGGATGGCATCAAGATGGCATCAAGAGCACAGGAAACTTTTGCTAAATAGTTAAATAATCATCGAGTAGGCTTGCGATGAGGAATGAGGTTATGTGAACCTTTATCAGTGTAGAGATAGAGTTTGTAGAGACAATTGCGAAACTTATATTAAAAAGGGGTCAACTTTGTAAAAAATGCTTTGTACGCATCAGGATAGCAGGGGGGCAGCTTAAGCTAGGGCCCTGCTTGTGATAAGTGACTGCACTTATAATGACAGCAGGGGGGCAGCTTAAGCTGGAGCCTTAACTTTTAGGTTTAATACCTGCGGCGGCTGGAGATCGGGACACTTTTCAAGGGAGTTTTCTGAGAGAACTGAGGCGGAAGGAGGAAAAAGGAGCAGAATTAGGGATTGAGGAGAGGAGATGCTGAGAAGCTTGGAGGCTGAGTGGGGATCGATTTTTCTGACAGAATTGAGTGGATTGAGGAGAGGGGACGCTGAGAAGCTTGGAGACTGAGTGAGGATCAATTTTTCTGACAGAATTGAGTGGAGTGAGCAGGGGAGATCGTGAGAGAGGCAGGAAAGTGTTTTGGAGACAAGAACCTCATATGTTACACAGTTTTGAGGTTTGGAAGGAGTAGAATTGAACGGACAGAGGTGGTTTATTGAAAGGAGATCGTTTTTGACAAGGCTTTGGTTGTCGTAAGATCAAATTCCTTAGAATTTTCAGCTGAGAAGGACTTAAGAGAGGAGGAGAGAGATTATTTCTTAACAGTGAAGCAGTTGACGCTGAAATAAAGCTATTTCTACTCTGGAGAGACATATTTGTGTACTTGAGTGCGTGCTTGAATGTTTGTTTTGCAATTGGTGGGCACAAGAGGCTGTGTTTCGAGATTTCATCGTCTGCAGCGACCTATTTTCCTTTCTGGTCATTTCTCTTTGATCTATCACAGTCAGGAGGTCCGCCCTCCCCAAGAAAGACTCTCACCACGACATCTGGTGCTTCCACTGAGAGTAATTGGGGTGATCGATTTGGAGAATTGACTAGATTGGGTGGAAAATGGATCACAGTGCTGCTGTACAGGGTGCGGCTGCTGCTCAAGGTGCTCCTGTCCAAGGGACTCCTGGTCAGGATGGAGTTGGTTCTCAAGGAGGACCTACGGTGGTTCCAACAGCAGCAGCACAGCCTGCCATAGACACATCTCAGGTTCTTCAAGCGTTGGCTGCCTTGATTCAACAACAGCCTGCAGTTGGAGGAGGTGAGCAGAAATCCACGAAGGCGTTACAAGCAGTTGTTGGTCGATGTGGACGATTTGATGGGAGAGATGTTACTAGGTACCTGCGGGAGTATGTAGGTGAAATGGAGTTGGTCAGGGCACCTGAAGTTGAGATAATTCTAAGCTTTGAGTTGACTGTTGTCCCTGAATTGAGAGAGAAGGTTAGAAATTTACAGAGAAGACATTTAGGTGGGTGGACTCTGTTTGAACGTGCACTGAGAGAAGAATTTCTAGAAGAGGACTCTGAAAGAGTCACCAGAAGAACTCTCATGGATTGGATAGAGCGTCAGCCTGGACGTTCCATGGGATTGAATGAAGTGATCCGTGAATTTGAGAAGAGGTACTCTCAGCTTTCTGGTCTAGAGAGGTTGTAGTTGGATGCTAGGAAGACAGAGTTGTTCTTAGGGGCTCTGGATGAGTTCACAGCAGATAGGCTTTGTTTCATGTTGGCTGATCGAGGGGCTGAAGGGGGAGTTACATCTGATTGGAGGAGAGTAGAAGAAGCAGTATCCACCCTTGCTAGACAACGTCGTGGTAGGATGGTACTGCAGCCAGAGACCTTGCCAGAGCAGAGAGTAGCTCCTCATGTTCCTGTAGCTCCTCCTGCAATACCTCAAGCACCTATTGTGATTCCTCAAGCACCTATAGTGGTTCCCCAAGTGGTTCCTCAAGCGCCTGCAGTACTTATCCCAGCACAGAGAGGACCTAGACAGCAGCAGCGACCTGTTGAGAACCGAAATCAACATAACTTGATAGAAGAACTTACTCAACAGTTGAGAGATTTGAGGGTTGAGATGGCAGACTTGAGGAGAGATCAACGACCTATTGCACCAGGTGCCCGACCTGTAGGAGGAACCTTTACCAGGAGATGTATTTGGTGCGATAGTCCAGATCATCTCAGAGGAGACTGTCAAGACTTGGCGGTTGCCTTGCGAGAGGGCGTAGTCAACTATCAGAACAACAGATTGTATCTAACCGCCACTGGGCAGCCTCTGAATACATATTTTGGAAGAGGAGGAATGAGGAGTTCTCTTCCAGCACTTATTGGTGCAAATACTACAGCGATGACTGCGGGTTCTGCGGAGGCTGATGTATATACTGGGAGAGTTGAGGTGCGCTCTAATCCAACTATGGTTGAGCAGGCTGTTGAGGTTCCGGTTGAAATGATGAAGAGAGGTGCTGAAAGCATTAGGAGAGCTACTGGATGGAGAGACCCAGTAGATGCAACTTCTATTCGAGCGTTTTTAGAGACGAGTGGTGAACAAGATGCCATGATCGAAGACAAAAGAAGGCGGGACGCTTCCGATTTAGATGCAGGAGTACCAGAGGAAAGTGACCGTCGGAGGGTTACAAGGAGGAGAGCAGAGGAACCATCACCATCTTTACCAGCTGGAAGATTTCCTGCTGCAGAGGATATACCTTCTACCTCTACAGCTCCACCACCTGCAGTAGATCCTATGGAAGGTGTGCAGGATTTGCCACAGGAGACTACTGCTACAGATAGAGTACGGGGAAAGAGGTTTACAGCACAGGAAAAGGGGAAAGGTCCAGCTTACAAGTTAGCGGCAGACATCGAAACAACAACAGACTTGCGTGCTGTTCTAGAGCAACGCATTTTGGATGCTAGAGTTGAGTTTACTCTTCGTGAAGTGCTTGGTATCGCAAAGAGGGAGTTTCATGAGTTGATAATAGACATCATGAAGAGAAAGAGACAGGTATTGACTGAACAAGTAAGTAGTCAGATGGTTGGAGCAGTAGATGCTATTGGTGTTGATCAGTTCGGAGATGATAAGTATGAGGCATGGGTTGCTGTTCCTGCTGTTATTGAGAATGAAGATGAAGAGTTTGAAGAGGATGGGTCAGGCGCAGACAGCGATTTCAAGGAGAAGCACTGGGCAAGAGCGACAACAGAGACGCAGGTTCGGCTTGGAGGACTTTCTGAACCAGTACCTGCACTTGTGGATCACGGGTCGGAGATCAACATCATTTCCAAGGAGGTGTATGAAAAGAGGCAGTGGCCAATCGAAAGAAATCATGGTTGGGTACTTCGAGCTGCGAATAACCAAAAGGGTGAGTTATACGGAGCTTGTCCCAATATGCGTGTAAGGATTGGGGATGTAGAGGTTGATCAGCATTTCTTTGTACAGTCATCTGTCTCCTATCCTGTCATACTGGGCCAACCATACATCACCGCTGTTCGGATGGAGACAAAGGTGATGAACGATGGGTCTCATTATGCTAGAGTTCGGAGTCCTGATGACAGGTACTCAGTACAGTTTTTGACGGTTCGTTCAAGACATGAGCGGAACAGACAAACCCTTAGAGATTCTCAGACGAAGAGATGTAAGGTTTTTCGCAATCCACTCCTGTAGAGCGGGAAGACAGGGGTGTAGAACCTACTGTTGAGGTCCCGTCAGAGTTGGAAGCGAGACATGTACAAAGGTCTAGATACATGTGTGGTGTACAGAGTTGGCAGTCTGGATTGCTGATGTTTGAGGCAGATGGGTGGAGCCGATTTACAAGAGTTGAAGATATGGAGGAAAATACAAAAAGATGGATGGTGAAACAGGTATCAGGGTTGTGGCGTGTAGGAGTTCTATCTGAAGACGAAGTGGTTTCTGGTTTGTTTGAAGAGTTTATGTCTGTACAGTCAGCTGTTGGTTGGTTAGACAATGTGAGTAGATTGATGGAGAGGAAAAATAGTGTGGTGGTGATCCCTATCCACTCTCGATGCATATATAAGGAGATTGCTACATACCTGCAGTTCTTTCCTCATCCGATGCAGAATAATGAAGGGAGAGAAGCAAGTTGTTGGTGTGCACTCTCTCATGAAGCAGACGTCAATGCGAAGTACAAATCTGTACTGAGAAAGGTAAGACCGGTAGCAGCTCAACTACCTGCTAACTCTCAGCAGCAAGTACAGTTAGTGGGGACTGAACCTATATTGCGTGATCATAGACGAGTAGGGCACTAGTTTACTGAGGAGACATTGAAGGAGCTCCAGATAGGAGGGGGTGATTTCTTGACTGAGGTCGAGAAGACAGTGTTTGAACATATGATAGTGAAGCACGGTAAAGCATTCTCTTTTTCACCAGAGGAGATAGGTTGTGTGGACCCAAAGGTTATAGCGCCTATGGTTATATTCACAATCCCTCATGTGCCTTGGGACCTGAAACCGATCCCAGTTCCTCGTGCTTTGTTGCCTAAACTCATCGAGTTGTTGAAGGAGAAGGTACAGATGGGGATACTTGAGCCGTCCATGGGGTCGTATTCTAGCAGATGGTTCACTGTACCCAAGAAGTCAGGAGCTTTGCGTTTTATTCAAGACCTACAGCCTGCGAATAACGTAACCATTTGTAACGTTGAGACGGGTCCTATGATTGAAGAGGTAGCAGAGGCATTTGCAGGGAGAGCTATCTATTCGATAGGAGATCTATATTCTGGTTATGATCAGTTCCAGCTGGCTGTGGAGAGTAGGGATTTAACTACTATGCGTACGCCCCTGGGATTGATGCGGATGTGTACTCTTCCACAAGGAGGAACGAACTCGGTGGCTCATATGCAAAATGCGATGCATAAGGTACTAAGGGAGTTTGTGCCTGATGTTACCATTCCATTTCAAGATCGATATTCCCATAAAAGGTTGCGCGGTTGAAGACAAGGATGAAGCAGTACTTGCAAATGGATGCAGAAGGTTTGTTGCAGACCATATCAAGGATGTAGAACGTATCTTGACTCGCTTGGAGGAGGTACATCTCACCCTGTCAGGAGCTAAGTCCAAGTTTGGTGTGTTTGAGATTTTAGTGGTTGGACATTTGTGTGGAGCTTTTGGAAGGCGGCCAAACCCGGAGAAGGTTGAAGCCATAGCTAGGATGGCAGACTGTAGGAATATCACAGAGGTTCGACGTTTTCTAGGTGCTTGCGTATTTTATCGGTTATCCATTCCTCATTACGCTCATGTTGCTGAGCCTTTGTATGCATTATTGAGGAAGAGTAAGCGGTTTGTATGGACCTCAGTCCATCGAGAAGCTATGAATAGGTTGAAGGAGGCTCTACAGTCTTCACCTGTTCTGAGAAGAGTAGACTACGGATGTGGGAGACCTGTCATTGTCACAGTAGATACTAGTCCAAAGGCGATTGGTTGGACGATAGGTCAAGATGATGCGGATGGTATGCGGCTTACCTCTAGGTTTGGAGCTAGGATCTTGACAGACAGGCAACGAGATTATCCTCAGGTGAAGCGTGAGTTGTGGGGAGCGGTGACAGCAATGAAGACAGATCGTGAGTTTCTGATTGGTGCTCATGTAGTCCTGGAAACGGATTGTCTACCTCTACTAGGCATGATATCCAACTGTACCACGTCAGACATAGCAATGTTACGTTGGATTGCCTATATTAGAAGCTTGAATCCAGAGCTGAAGCATATAAAAGGAAAGGAGAATATGGTTGCAGATATGTTGTCAAGGGCTCGATTTGTGGATGAGGATGTCATGATTTCAGAAGCTGAGGAAGAAGAGAGAAAGGATGCTCAGTGTCAGGTTAATCGACGGGCTACAAACTTGGAGCCATTGATGTTTAGAGAGGAGCTTTACACAGGTAGACTTCGTGACATAGGGTATTATCTGAGCTTGTTGGAGAGGCAGGAGAGGTGGAGCAAAGTAGAGTTCAGAGAGATAAGGAAACAAGCTTACAACTACCTTCTACGTGATGAGTATCTTTGGAGACGGCCGCAGAGGAGAGATGGAATGTTCATACGAGTAGTGGACGATCTGCAGACTAAGCAACAACTAATGAAGGAGTTCCATGATACTTTGTGGGCCGGACATCGAGGGATTTGGGCTACCTACACCAAGTTGAAGGAGAGGTACTGGTGGAAAGGTCTGTATCAGGATGTGGTGAACTATGTCAGCTCCTGCTTGCATTGCCAATTCTATTCAAAGATGCGGTATAGGGATGGTCTCGTGCCAACTTACCCGCCTTGCATTCACTTTCAGTGGATTCTCGACTTAGTGGTGATGCCTCTGGGGTTATGGGGCATGCGATATTTGGTTCTGGCTCGTGAGGATCTCTCCAACTTTGTAGAAGGGCGAGCTTTGAGGACGAAGACCACAGAGGAGATATGTAAGTTTGTTCTTGAAGATATTATCTGTAGGTATGGGTCTGTAGGAAGGCTACGGACAGATAGGGGAGAGCTACGGGGTACGGAAGCGAAAGAGTTTTTTGCTCGATATGGTGTGAAGCTCAAGCTTACTACTGCGATGAATCCAGAGGGGATTGGCAAGAGCAAGCGAGGACATCCGTCGATAGTTCAAGCTTTGGTGAAGGCGTGTGATGGTAAGCATAGAGAGTGGCCCAGGTTACTCCCTTTTGCTTTATGGGCGGATAGAACAACACATTGTTCTACTACAGGGTACATGCTTGTTGAGTTAATGTTAGGACAAAAACCAATGATGCCAGCAGAAGAAGACTTTCCTACTTGGGCTACCTTGCCATGGGAGGACAATATGGACCGTGTGCAGCTTCTCTCACTATGAACCAGACAGCTAGAATGTAGAGAGGAGGATCTCGCTGAAGCGCAGCTCCGGCTGAAGGCAGCTCGACTTGGGAACAAGGAGAGGTTTGATAAGACTCATAGACTTCGGCCAAAACTGATACAAGTTGAGGATTGGATGTTGGTATACGACAGCACATTGGAGAACCAACACTCTACAATCCGAAAGTTTTCGAGAAGGTGGTTTGGCCCGTACTTTGTCTCTGATGTACATCAGAATGCTACTTATTCCTTACAAGAGCTAGATGGCACGTCTTTAAGACTTCCAGTTGCTGGGAAACGAGTGAAGTTATTCAAGAAGAGAGGGGAGGCTGTGGAGCTAGCTGAGTTCTTAGGTTCAGAGCAGACAGGAGCAAATGAAGACCTTTCTGAGACGGTCGAGGAGAGCGAAGACGATTTGGAAGGCCACGACGATCGATGACGGATTGGCACATACCAGAGGATGTGCAGGTTTGGAGGGGGTGAATGTCGTGTTGTACATGGGTCTGTACAGTGAAAACTAGTTGCAAGGAGATCTTTTCTTTGTTGTGTAAAGGAAGCTGCCCTGCAGCTTAACAAGCTAGGCAGGAGCTAAGCTGGGGCCATGCTTGACAAGCTGCCCCCTAGCTTGGGTTGGAGTATCACCCCTAAGGGAGTCGAAAGACACCAGGATGTAAAGCTCGACGAGGAGAGCGACCTCATGCTTCTAGTTTTGATAGAAAGTGTTTTAAGCAATAGTTAGTACGAGTTTTAGGCTATGAAATATGTGAAAGAGGGAAATTCGTCGATTCTGACTCGAGACTCGAACTCAGAATCTGATAGCGTGGGTGTGTAGGTGTTCCTGAATACTATAGTTTTGACTCCTTATTCATTAAAAACGGAGTTGTATAGAGAAGTTAGCACAGAAAAGGCTAGTAAAGACTTTACAGGAAAATTTCCTTAGTAAAGCATATGTACAAACTGTAAAAGCTTTTTGAACGGAACTAGAGGCCTTCCCAGTGATAGGGCGCCTGCCTAGGAGGGAAGTGGTCTCAGGATCAATCCCTCCTGGCCTCTGGTTCCTATTCTGGCATGTTGGCCTCCCGGATGGGAGTCTATGTTGGGTATTCAGCCATGTCTTGTATACCTAAGGGCGGGAGACCGATATCTCCGTTAATTGTGGGCTTCCTGGCCTAAGCCTCCGCATGCCATCTTGAATATACTATGGGAGATACCTGGTGCGCATATGGGGAGGCTGTAAGCCCTGTGGGGCAGCCTCATAAGTGTAGGGGCTTCGGCCTACATTGGATGGCTTGTAGTATATTCAGGATGGCATCAAGATGGCATCAAGAGCACAGGAAACTTTTGCTAAATAGTTAAATAATCATCGAGTAGGCTTGCGATGGAGAATGAGGTTATGTGAACCTTTATCAGTGTAGAGATAGAGTTTGTAGAGACAATTGCGAAACTTATATTAAAAAGGGGTCAACTTTGTAAAAAATGCTTTGTACGCATCAGGACAGCAGGGGGGCAGCTTAAGCTAAGGCCCTGCTTGTGATAAGTGACTGCACTTATAAGGACAGCAGGGGGCAGCTTAAGCTGGGGCCTTAACTTTTAGGTTTAATACCTGCGGCGGCTGGAGATCGGGACACTTTTCAAGGGAGTTTTCTGAGAGAACTGAGGCAGAAGGAGGAAAAAGGAGCAGAATTAGGGATTGAGGAGAGGAGATGCTGAGAAGCTTGGAGGTTGAGTGAGGATCGATTTTTCTGACAGAATTGAGTGGATTGAGGAGAGGGGACGCTGAGAAGCTTGGAGGCTGAGTGGGGATCAATTTTTCTGACAGAATTGAATGGAGTGAGCAGGGGAGATCGTGAGAGAGGCAGGAAAGTGTTTTGGAGACAAGAACCTCATATGTTACACAGTTTTGAGGTTTGGAAGGAGTAGAATTGAACGGACAGAGGTGGTTTATTGAAAGGAGATCATTTTTGACAAGGCTTTGGTTGTCGTAAGATCAAATTCCTTAGAATTTTCAGCTGAGAAGAACTTAAGAGAGGAGGAGAGAGATTATTTCTTAACAGTGAAGCAGTTGAGGCTGAAATAAAGCTATTTCTACTCTGGAGAGACATATTTGTGTACTTGAGTGCGTGCTTGAGTGTTTGTTTTGCAATTGGTGGGCACAAGAGGCTGTGTTTTGAGATTTCATCGTCTGCAGCGACCTATTTTCCTTTCTGGTCATTTCTCTTTGATCTATCACAGTCAGGAGGTCCGCCCTCCCCAAGAAAGACTCTCACCACGACAACGTTTACCTGCCACTGGTACCTTCAAGCTCGTTCCATCCAACTCTTGCAGGGCGTAAGTTGCGTTGTCATGAACCTTCTTCACCACATACGGGCCAAACCATCTTCTGGAAAACTTCCGGAGTGCACTATGCTGGTTGTCTAGACTGTTGTCATAGACTAACACCCAATCACCTTCCTTGATTTCCCTAGGTCTCAAATGATGCCGTTGATCAAATCATATCTTGTTCTTTAACCGTGCTTCTCGCAGCCTATCCAAAGCAGTTTGGATATCCTCTGGTCTTCTCTCTAACTGCCTAATTCGAATAGCAAGAAGCTCTTCCCTAGTCAAATTGTCCTCCCAAGGTAACACACTCCGTGTCAGAACGTGTTCTTCAATCGGCATGATAGGTTTCTAACCTGTGATGAGTTCCACTGGCATGTACCTGTCACCGAGCTATGTGTCCTTCGATCTGTCCATAACGCAAATGGTAAGAGTCGAGGTCATTCGCGCACCCTCTCATTGCAGGCCTTCACCAAAGTCTTCACAATGGACGGATGACCGCGTTCACTCTTGACATTCCCTCCGAGGTTGTAAGCAGTTGTCAGTGACAACCTCACCCCACACCTTGCAAAGAATTCACGAGCCTCATGTGCATCTAACTCTCCCTGATCTGCAGTGATCTTTCTCTCTTCCAAGAGAAATCTACATATCTCTTCAGTTGTCTTTGTCCGAAGCGCCTTACCCTCGACTTGATTTGAAAGATTTTCTCTAGCAAGTACCAAGTATCTCATCTGTCACAATCCAACCGGCATAATCACCGAGTCTACCACCCACTTGAAGTGGATTGCCAACGGATAAGTCGGGTGTAATCCGTCACGATGTCGGATGTTTGAATACATCTGACATGTCAAACAAGACTCCACAAAAGATACAATATCTCTGTACATGTTTTTCCACCAATACCGCTCTTTCATCTTGGTAAAAGTGACCCAAATCCCTCGATGTCCAGCCCAAAGACTCTCATGAAATGCCTTGAGCAACTTCTGCTGATTTTCTTTGTCGCAAATCACTCTCAGCGATATCCCATCTTTCTGCTTCGATCGCTTCCAAAGAAATCCATCCTGCAACATGAAGTTGTAGGCCTTCCTTCGAACTCTCCGAAACCTCTCATCCGTCCAAGCTGTCTGCTTAACCATCGTACTAAGGTACCTTCCAATGTCAAGCAAATCACCATCATACAATCCTTCAACAAACAACTCATCTTCCCTTCCTGTCTGTACAATTGAATAGAACTTTACACCCACGTCGTCAATATCTTCAACCATCTCATCCTCCCCATCATACCGAGCTCGAGATAACATATCCGTCATTGGATTATCCTTTCCTACGATATGTCTAAACTCCGAGTTCAACGACTTGATATATGCGATCTATCGTAACATCGCAATATCAGGAGTTGAACAATTCATGATCATCCCTAACAACGGCAAGCAATCAGTTTCAACCACCACTACTGCTCCAATCAAATACTCTTTCTCAGTTTTCATAGCTGAAACAATACCCCACAGTTCTCTCTTCACTTGCGGGTAAGCACGTTGTCGAGCCCTTAACACCTTCGCTCTGAACCTAACCGCAAATCTGTCTCCATCCTCATCATCCTGTCCGACTGCTCATCCAATTGCAACTGGACTTGTATCCACAGTAAGAACCACCGGCCTAGCACCTGTAATCAATCCTTCCCAGAACTGGAGGAGATGATAGTAAAGACTTCAGCTTCCTTATCGCATCAGTATGCTCTTCCTCCCATCTGAACTTATGACCTTTATGCAACAGTCCATACAACGGATCCGTCACATGCGCATAATGAAGAATCCAAATGTGATAGAATACACAAGCACCCAAAAATCTTCTTACTTTTGTCAGCGAGTTGCAAACCTCTTTCATCCTTCCAATCGCATCCACCTTGTTCGGATCTGACTTCCGACCAAACGATCCACACAAATGACCAATGATCAAAACCTCTCTAATCCCAAATGTAGACTTCGCACCTGACAGCGTAAGATGAACTTCCTCAAGTCGAGATAAGATCTTCTCACAGTCTGCGATATGATCGGTGATGTATCGCCGACACCCTCCCTGAAGTCTCTTAGAACTCGATTCATCTTGTTCATCATGTGTGCTACCGAGTTGGTAGCTCCTTGTGGTAAGGTACACATCTTAACCAACCCCAAAGGTGTCCTCATTGTCGTGAAGCTTCTGCTCTCCTCCACTAGTTGAAACTGATCATACCCTGAGTAAAGATCTCTCATTGAGTAAATTGCTCTTCCTGCAAACGCTTCAGCAAACTCTTCCACAATCGGTCCCACCCTAGCATTTCTGATTGTTACTGCGTTCACCGGTTGCATGTCTTGGATGAACCGCAGCGACTCATTCTTTTTAGACACTGTAAACCATCTGCTCGAATACGGTGCAAATGACGGCTCCAAGATCTTCATCCGCATCTTCTCCTTCAGCAACTCCACTAGTTTGGGCAAGTGAGCTCGCGATACTGGAATTGGTCTCAGGTTCCATGGCACATGCGATACCGTGAAGATAACCATCGGGGTAACAACGTACGGGTCTACACACCCAATCTCATGTGGCTCAAAAGCAAATGCTTTCCCATGTCGTGAAAGCATCTCCTTGAAGCACATCCTCTCTTTTGGTAGAAGAGACCCATCAGATCCCATCTTCAGCTCTTCAAGGGTCTTCTCTGTGAACTTGTGTCCTATCATTGCAGGATCTCTCAAACTCTTCTCCCTTGAAGCTCGATCCATCTGTTGGTTAGTGTCTTTCGGCAAAGGACCAGCAACTGACTTTATCTTCTTATCCACTGTCTTGTATCTTGTCTCAACTCGACTCTCCGGTGCACGGAGTGATTCGATCACCGAATAGACCTCCCTTGAATGAATCTGCACGACCTTATCCATATCCACCCATCCAATAGACATGATCTCTCGCAAAGGATCTTCCAACCCATCCTCTTCATAAACACCAGAAATCCATTCATCCCCTTCTAGCTCACCCAACTCTTTCAACATCAACTCAACATCACGCAAATGTTTTTGTTCTTTTCTTCTCAACTCTTCCACCTTCTTGTAAATAGCAATCCCACACTCTGAAAACCCAACAAACCTTGTACAAAAAACACTATCTCCATCAAGCGAGAGTACCTTCTCTTGCGCACCACCACAATCCCGCTCTATAGTGGTATTCAACGAAAATCTTTGAACTCTTCACTCACCCTTGGAAGCGGTTTCTCCCTCAAACGATCTCGGTTGCGCTCGTGACTGGACGATACAGTCAAGAACTGTACCGCTCTCTTCTCATCTTGACTTCGGATCCTAGCATAAGCAGATCCGTCGTCCAGTACCTTTGTCTCCATCCGAGTTGTTATGATGAAAGGTTGACCAAGAATGAGCGGGTATGATGTTGCTTCTTGAACAAAGAAGTTTTGCTCGATAGCAACATCACCTACGCGCACTCTGATGTCTAGACAAGCTCCATACAAGTCTCCTCTTGTGTTGTTGGCTGCTCTTATGACCCACCTATGCTCTGTGTCGATCGGCCACTTCTTCCTCTTGTACAGCTCCTGCGACATGATGTTGATTTTTGATCCATGATCGATCAGAGCAACCACCGGCTCATCCAAGTCTCTGATTCTCACCAACGTCTCCGTTGTAGCTCGAGCCCAGTGACTGTGGCTGTAATGACTTGAGCTCTACTTCCCATTCTCCTCTTCATCCTCAAAATGCACCCTGCGTCTTCGATCTCTTTCTTCCTCTGGAGAATAAACATTGCACTTTGTAAGCTCTCTCTCCTCATCCACAGACATCATAGTATCCAGGGCATGTAATAAACCAGTCTCATCCGTAATCTGTCGTTTCCGTTTGATGACATCGATGATGACATCATGAAACTCACGCTTAGCAATGTCCAACACTTCCCTCAAGGTAAACTCCACCTTCGCATTCAGAATGCGATCTTCCAAGACTCCCTTCAAGTCTGTTGAAGCCTCGATGTCCGACTGTAGTTTGTATGCAGCCGGCTTACCCTTCTCCTTCTGAAACTCCTTTGCTCTCTCTTTCGATGGAGAAGGAGCATCATCCATCGGTAGATCTTGAGCTCCTGCATCTCGAAGCTCTTGATGAACCTTCTCCCCTTGAGTCTGTCTCTTTGAAGAAGTTCCTTCCCCTGAACCCTCTGAATCTCGCCTTCTCTTCTCTTCCAACAACGCTTCGTGTTGGTTCTTGGCGATGTAAGCATGCACCGATAGAGCTTCTATCGGATCATCTCATCCATTATCCTTCCGGATCGTAGCAACTGTTCTCAGCAACATCTCACGTGTCATCTTCTCTTTCTGTTTCATGGAGATGGCAGATGACCACAATCCACTTGGCTCAACTTGCCCGTTAAAACCTCTCTCAGCTTGATCCTCAGCTCTTGTGCCATAAGTTCCAGCTTCCACCATTGCAACTGCTTGCACTGATAGGTGGTCCTCAAACAACTTCTTCATCCCTCCCCTACCAAAGTTGGTCTGAAGAAGTGCACCAATACCCCTCAACGCTACCTTCCCATCCTTCCAGAAGATCACTCCTTGCTGCAAAATATCAGTGAACTCCTTGCAATCTCTACGCGGATGATCAGTACCATCGCATCAGATACACCGCTGGATCCAGCCTTGCTTCTCAACCGGTCTTGCTTCGCTTGTAGATCCCTTCTCTTCCAATCTTGTGAGCTTGATCTGCAGGTCTCGCATTCCACGTAAAATCTCCTCAAAGTTTGAATCATCCTTCTTCAGAGATACCACAGGTGCCTGAACAGCTGGAACAGCTGGAGCAACTGGTACTACCTGTCTAGCAACAGGAATCACTGGTCGGACTACAGAAACAGGTGCTACAGTAGTTGGTGTTGGTGTCAGTCTCCTAACGGGAACTTTCTCTCATCTCCGCTCTCTCTTGGTAAGCAGATCAACAGCTTCCTCAACCTTCTTCCAGCTACTGGTCAATCCATCGTCCTCTTCTTGATCTTCCCAGAAGTATCTCTAGCTTCTCCTACAACTTCTCATCTGCAGCCCTAAGAAATAGCTCTGTCTTGTTAGACTGCAACGTCAACTTCTCCATCCTGGTCAGCCGTGAAATCTGCTTCTCAAACTCTCTGAGCAACTCAGTAGCTTATAAACCCTTCCTTGGTTGCTCAACCCACTCCAAGAATGACTTCTTGGTGACTCGATTAGAGTCCTCCAAGAAGTACTCATCCATCAAGGCACGAGCAAACGTCTCTCAATCCTTGTTAAAATGCTTCGTTAGTATTTTAACATGATCCCTAATCTCTGGAGCTGCTGCCAACTCAAACATCTCAATCATCTCATCTTCTAAGACCCGGTTCAGCTCCATCTCCTTCACATAATGTCTCAGATATCTTGAGACATCTCTTCCATCAAACTGGTCAACCTTGCTGACCACCGCTTGTAGCGCCTTTGTTGCCAAAACTTCCTTCCGCTGCCGTAAGAACATAGTGAAAGCTTGGAACATCGATGCAGTCGCCGGATCCAACTGCACCTTCGGCAACCCACCTAAACCACTAGCTCCATCTCCATCACCTTTCCCATCCCCACTCATGACTGCCAATCTCTTCTTCAAAGTTCACACACAGAAGAAATCTCCACCCCAGACCTTCACGTCGAGTTCACTATCGTATCGTGTTAGATATTGCGTGAAGGATGTCTAGGAAAACGCGAGGTTCATGACTGTGGAGATGCTGTGTGCTGAAACAGAGACAAGATAGAGAAAAACAACCACGAAAACAAATGCTACGATATATACCAACTCCAAATGTATGTACACTGCCGGTTCTTTCTCCTAAGAGCACAGAACTGAGAGACTGACCAGAGCGGTCTGTAACTTGCTTCAAAAGCCCCTAAAAACAACCCTTGAATCACAACCCTGACCCAAAACCACCGAAGCGTAACTCAAAGTAAGAGAAACTTCTCTTTGCTAACAAACAGAGCCACAGCAGTATCATGCGATCCAAACCCAAGTCCAAACCACATCCATGTACAAGCTCTTGGCCAAAACTAGCTATCATAAGCTATATATAGCCAACCAGAACTCTAACAAACTCGAAAGAGCAAAACCCGTAGCGAAGAAACCGAAAAAGACCTATCTCAGAACTTCCTCCTTTCGCCGAACGGACTTCAGATGTCGATAGGGTCTCCTCCGCTGACTCCGTTTACCCAAGAAACCTTCAGATCCGACTCCCAACAGCCGAGATATCGCTGATTTTTTGTCGCATGTGACCGAACCTTCAAAAACTCCTCCCTGTGACTTAAAATCGCACACACCGCACAAACGGATCGTCTAAACTGATATCCGTCTTCCGTGGTAGATAGATCTAGCTATCACGAACCCAACGAGACTCCAAACAAGTAGTTTGGAGTTCCCTTTGCAAAACCACGCAAGAAATTTGGTCACAGGTTGCAAAAAACTGAAGTAAATGGACTCCCTACGGCTCAAACTCGCTCACCTCACCCAAACCAACAATCCAATCCACGTATTGTCTTCTCCTATGCGTAGATGAAGACTCTTTGACGCGTAAGCACCAAGAACGAAGAGCTTGGCACACCGATCGCGAAGAACAACTCAATTTTAGATCGCAGGCGATGAAAAACCTGACGCAAGCATTTCCCTGCGAGCCAATTTCACTCAGAACTCCTAAACCACCCGATGAAACTTGGTATCGTCTTCAATTTCCTGTAGAACTCGGTGTTCTGATCCCAATGGATCCAATGACAGCAAGTTTGGACTCCGAAACGGCCCGAACGGTCTAACTCTCCTTCATAGATAATTGAAATCTCCCAATCTCCCTCCTGCGTCTCAATTTCTCACAGTACACATCTCTCGATCCGTCTCTTCCCAAACCGTCTTAACCTGTGTGTAGCCTGCACAGATCTGAACCCAATGACACCTTGCGAGCGTGTATTAGACTTCTCAAATCTCCAAACCGTCCATCGATAGGGCGCAAGTACAAGCTAGCCCCTAAGCTGCCCCCTTGTTACAGTCTCTGTACGTACGAAGTTCTCTCAATAATAATGAAACAGGCCCCTTGCGTCTTTGATATAACGTCTGAAGCCTCAAATACTCAGTCAGCAAGTAAACTAAGGCTTAGCTTGATTTTTCTTTCTTTTGAATCGCATAACTTCTTCACTAGACGTCCAAACAAAGTAAACAAAGTGCCTATGAAAAGCTGACAACGAGCTCTACCCATTGATGCGATGAAAGTGGAGATCCAAAATTGTGCCAAAAGTCCGTAAGCTGGGGCCTAGCTTGTTTTCTCCATCTTTCGAGTCTTGTAACTCCTCCACTAGGCGTCCAAACAAAGTAGACGAAGTGCCTATGGAGTGCTGACAAAGAGCTCTATCCACTGATGCGATGAAAGCGAAGATCCGAAGTTGTGCCAAAAGTCTGTAAGCTGGAGCCTAGCTTGTTTTCTCCATCTTTCGAGTCTTGTAACTTCTCCATTAGGTGTCCAAACGAAGTAGACGAAGTGCCTATGGAAAGTTGACAAGGAGCTCTACCCATCTATGCGATGAAAATGGAGATCTGAAATGATGCCAAAAGCCCGTAAGCTGGGACCTAGCTTGTCTTTCTCATGAGTGTCTTTGGAGCGACAAGCATTGAAGTCTGAATTTCAGATAGGAGTCGGTCCACGTGTCGTGTCGTGTCATACTTCAGGTTTTGGATACAGGTCTCTCTATATCGCTAATTACATGAGCTGCATTCACGAACCTCATTTGGGTTCGGATGATCTGACCATCTAGTTGTTCACTGATTGATGATGATGATGCGATTTTAGTGTTGACATCGAGTTGTATTTTCTATATCGTTAGCTACGTGGATTGCACTCACGACGCTCATTTGGACTAGTGATGTATTGAGCGACAGCATTGATACGACGATGATATTGCAGTTGATGTTGATACATAGAGTATTCAGGAGTTTAGGATGACATGATGTTCTTGTGATGCTCCAGAGGTTCTTGTTTTAGGTTTGAGTTCAGAGATTGGATGAAAGATTTTGGGGTGCAGTTTATAGACGACTTGTGTCTGTTCTTCAATTTTGTAAAATATTACGAAATATTTGAAACTTGGATATTTAAAGAGTTCGTTCTTGACAACTTTCAGGTGTAAAATTAGTAATGATACGATAACTCTTCGAAATGCTATAACTTTGTCTAGATGAAAGGAATGTAACCATGGTCTGAAGAAGGCTGCCATGCGAGCATCCATGTAAAAAGAGTGACCGGCAGACTCTCATGGAACGCACCCAAAAAACGCTCAACAAATCAGAGTGAGAAAGAAAATCGAAGAACTAGAGGGTGCAACCAAATAAATATCTGGGAACACTTCGCAGAAGACGTTGCTAGTCTCCGGACAAGCTAAGTCGTCTGCTAACATCAATGCTGGTATCCGAATGGCTCCGGTCGATAAAGTTACGGGTACACCCGTTCCCACAGACCGTTGAGGAAAATGTTTGAGAGAGGGCAGCCTTGATAAAGTTACGGGTACACCCATTTCCACAAACCGTTGAGGAAGGGTTTAGGGTTTAGGGTGAGAGAGGGCATCCTTGAGCCACTTCATGATCTATATCGATAAGATACGATGTTTTGACCATTTATCAGTACCGCATTCTTCGTGTGGTACTTTTGACTCTTCTTGTAGGCGAACCACACTTATGACTCTTGGTGTAGGCGAAGCTCAAGTGGCGATGGCAACTGGAGAAACTACTGCGGCATCCAGCAGATATCCAAAGAAGGTTTTTTACCAGTTTAGTTCAGGATCGGCCAGTTAAACAAGCAGGACTTGGGCGAAGAAAATTGAAGGAATTCTGGGTTCTCTGGAACAAGTCTGAACTCGAAATGATTAAGACCGAGAAAGAGGCTATCGGTAGGGTTTTTCGTCATAAGACAGAGATGGAGGAATCAGAAAAGCCATCTCTGGTTATTATGGGTACATTCCCTTTAACGAGAATGTACCCGTAATAACCTGGCTTCAAGACCTACCTTAGAGGAACCCCCTACTCCAGGTGCTAGGCTCAAGTTATAGGAAGTATCCGATTGACACCAGGATGAATAAGATGAACCAGCAGAGTAAGGTCTGAACTCTGTGTCAAGATGGGACGAAGACACTGTACCCTCAAGAACAAATCTATTTAGTGAGAAAGCTGATACCATCGGACCTGTTTACAAGATTTAGTCGCCTGGAATCGAAACCTAAAGCAGCTGCCTTGTTGTCCAACTCTCTTTGGGTCAGCCTGACAAAGTCTCTTCGGACGATGATCTAGTCAAATCGTTCCTAGCTGAAGCAGGGGACGAATGTCCTCGATGGTATGTTGTCTTACTACTTTGGTAAGTTTCCCCGTCCTCAGATAGTCCTCTTCTGCTTTGTGTTCTCCTTCCCAACCGATTCTTGTTTCTTTTTTTTTGGTTTTTCTTTTTAGGCCTCTTTTCGCTGTGGGGCTTTCTGCAGCCGTATGCTGCTGCCCCTGCACAGCATTCCTATTCTTGTTTCTATAACCTGCAGCCAGGGTGAAGGGTCCATGGTCGAAAGGTCTACGGCAGGCAATTGTTAATGAGTAATTTTCTCGCCCACAAAATGCATGCTTGAAGTCGTGTAATCCAGAATCTTTCATTGTACTCACGAAACCGATTCAGCACCGCGTCACTACCATCATGTAATCTCGCTCAGTGCCAATGTGTTTACAACAATATGTTAAACTTGCCATTCTTACTATATGTCTCTGTATTCTAGCTTCTTGTTATGATATTGTGGTGTTTTCTTTCTTTACAACAATTAGCTACGCAGTATGTTCACAGTAAATCTACTTTCTGTGATAGATAGCACTTGCAAGAGTCATTGAATCGGAAATAATTTAAAGAACAGTCTATCTGCAGTTAAGGATAACGCACAGATTACATATACGAAACAGGAAGTACCGAGACAACCGAAGAAAACAAAGTAGACCGAGAATATGCCAAGACAACAAGTCCACTGTCTCATCTACCACCACATAACGAGAACCCATTTCACCTGAGATGACGAAGTGATCTGTGCGTCTAAGATAGAGCATAAATGCAAAAACCCAGAGGCGAGATTTTGTAATGACCTACATTACCGGCGGACCTTCCCGCTGACGTTCAGCAGCACCTTCAGTAATGGTACTTGAGAATTTTACCGTCCTCCAAGATGGAACTAACTTGTCCCAGTCAGCTCGTCAAGTATAAGCAGTTTATACTTGCTCCCATTCCTGAGGTTACTTGACTTTGACTTCTGACGAGAATAGTTGATCGTGATGTTCTCTGCACCATCCAGAAGCGCTAGAAAAGGCTTTGTTTTCAGCTTAAGTTGGAGTGAACTCTCTAGGAGATGCTCTTCTCATGCTCTTACCTCTTCAGATGCGGAAGTTGAATGTCTTCCGAATGTGGTCAGCGGGCATACAAGATAACTTCCTTTGAGAACAAGTCGAGCATTATGGCGACGATGTAAATTGGGCACATATCTCAGGTGGAGAACTGTACCTAGAGCAAGCCTACTCTCTGTCTGCAGCGTTCACGCTCTGTAAATGCTTAGATGATACTTGAGAGTGAGTTTCTGCGAGCGGCACCATGAATGATGTAAAGAAAACTGAAACAGATCCTGACGGACTTCAGAACTGATACACACAAACAAAAGCTTTTTGTAAATTGTCTCGCACCTTTTGAGATGGCCTTTCAACTGTTATTGATCCTACTACAGTTCAAGCGAACTTCGCCGGCAGATCCTGTCAACACACTTATGTTTCCCATTCTTACCATAGCCGCAGCAAAGTTGCTAAGGAAGAAAGAAGGTGTTTGCGCTGATGAATTTATAATTGCAAAAGAAAAAGGATTGCTTAGAAGGGTTGCATCTGACGTAAATATTCCTCTGTTGGCCAGGAGATCGTTATAAAATATGCTATCAAAGGTCCCGTTCGTAGTATCCATGGCAATAATATTTGTGGCCTTGTTTTGTGGGCATTGAAGCATAAGAGTTTTCGCAAATGTTGGGTCAATCGATGGATCCATGGATCCAGCTACTCCAGTGAAATTGTACAAGCGCCTCATAACCGGTGCACAATGAGATCGCCCTATTGTGTGTGCACCTGGACAGACATTGTGGTGGTGTCAGTGTCGGTTGTTAAACAGCGAGGTCACACTGGACTAATCCGTATGAATAGCACAACCATCTGACGTACACTCCGGCTCATTTCTCTACAGTTCGTTCTCTGCATGCAACTGACATGCAAGCTTGGTAGTCTGAATATACCTGAGAGCATAACCAGGTCTTGAACTGAGAGCCCAACTCCAGCAAAATTTCGGACAAGCTCGCCAAAGTTGTCCTGAGGTGACGGTATACTGGCAAGAGCCTCTGCCCTCGAAGATACTAAGCCATCTCTGCGACCTAGAGGCACTGGCCAGGTTGGCCCTCCAATCTGTATAAAATGATGTAAGAGCACGCTCAAACACTCAGCCTCAACATCGACAGCACTTATCATCCAATACTCTGTCAATATTAATTAGGCTCGCGAAGAGCAACTTACTGCTAACGTCGCATCACGGGCAACTAGAGTCAAGATGTCTGCACACGACACGGTCCCCGGGCAGGCAGCTTCAACAACTGCCTTCACTTCGTCCATCTGACTCAATCCTCTGACAGAACCCAAATTTGGGACAGCATCCATCTCTGCTGTATTATTAGGGGAACGCAGGAGAACAGACCCATCACAGCCCTGCATTCAGAGAAAACAAAAGTTATAAGATGCATAAAAGTGCGAGGTTTGAGATTTCTGAGCAGACTTAGAGGACTGGATGAGTTCCTTGACTTCACTGGATAGCTGCTTCTGGATGTTATGCAAAGACTGCGTGGGGTACCTGTTCTAGGGCATGAAGTGCTAGAATGTGTAACGGAGAATGATGGAGGTTGTCAATCTAAAGTTCACACCTTTGGATGGAGCTCCAAGCTTTGTCCCCATAACCCATGCATCTCCTCTGAAGGACATCTTGGTGGTTACGAAAGCGTGCGGGAATGTTTCGAAGGGAGCAAAGCTGAAAAAATATTCGACCGTAAACAGGGTCTAGTAGAAGCCAACCGAAAGAGAAAAGCCAGAATATTTTGCTGCTGAATACTTACCCGGACGAAGCAGTCATGAAATTGCAGCCGCAGGAATCCTCCAGCTATACCTCTATCGGCAGCAATAAATCCATCAACCTTGGCTTTCACTAAAGACAGCACTTGTGGGCAAGTTGCGTTATAGAACGACTCCGATAGCTGTGCATTGCAAATTGCTGTGCACATAACTAGTAGAAATCCAGCTCTAAATGCCCACCTTCTTGTCACTGACCTTGGAGGTGCCATGGTGGTACAGCTGCCTTTGTGATATGTTTGGATTTCAGAAGGTGAGGAACTGTCCAAAAGAAACTTAGATGCTGAAAATATATACACTGGTCGCTTTTGAATTTTAATTGTTTCGTGGGTTCCGTACAGGATATTGAGCAACTCTAGAAAGAAGAAATTCAGGAAATCTTTTGGTACCTTCCTGCAGAGAAGAACATAAACGTCGCGTTAGGTTACGGAAATACATCAATCAACAGAAAAACCAACTCAAAGATATCTGTACATCTCGCGACCAGTGATTCTCAGGGGAATCATCGTATTTTAAGCACAGCCAGCGGAACAGAAATTTCATCCTTTCTCAACATGCCCGGCAAAGTTCCAGTTTTGCATCTCCCTGGAGAAGATTAATCGACCATCTAGCGACAGGCTGACCTCACTTGCAAACAAACAGGTACTTAAGCACATAGCTATAACTTAGGAGCTCCTTTCGAACTTCACATCGGCTCTTTCAACGGAATTCAGCAATTCAACTGGAAAGGCGCGTCGCTGAACTCGTCGGCTTCCCCTGCTCTCCACAGTTCGAAACTACAAAGTGGGTCGATACTTCAAACGCGTATGTTCCCTCAAGTACGACAGAGTTCAAACTGCAGCGTCAATTCAATATGATTTCCAAAGCACCTGACGTTACAGTGTACAAGCAGCGGTCAGTGAACTTACGCTGCATTAAGAGGTTGACTAGCTTGGCCACCGTGTAGTAAAGTGGCGTACTCGTCAGAGACCAGCGATCTGAGGTTTCTCCCATCCTTTTATACTGCTCAGAGTCTGCCATGATCTCGATTCAGAAGCCGAGCTCTATCAAAATATTGGTCTCGACTTGGCTGGCCCAGAACATGGGCTAGGTCCAAGCGGCATTCTTCATGAAATCAGCCACAGATAGATACGGAGCGCTACTGCTGGAAGCAGATCAATTCAACGGAGTCAAAAATAGAAACCAGCATTTAACTCACCACGAGCATTGAACTTCGTTTGCTATCTTGCAAGGGAATTTCCTTTCCGTGCGTTTGGAAACCCTGCTTCAAGGACGCCAAGTCCTCCGCGAGAGACAATATTCTAATTTTAATTCGACACACGAGATCTAAAGCATCGATTCACGGCGGATTCAGCTTGTTACCCTTGTGAGTTATGTCCAGCCGGTGATCCGACTGGATCTAGCATACAGAGTAGATATCATGTAGCCTTCCAGAACTCGACTGCTATTATTCTGTGCTCTTGGAATGCAACGTTGCATAGTGACGACCTCAGGACGATAGAGGTCACAACCTCCGTTCCGGGAATGGCATTCTGGATGTAAGCCCTTCCACTAGAATGCTGGATGGGGAAGCTGGTTGTGAACAGTGTACAGAGTCTGACACTGCTGACTCCACAGTTCGCTCGTCCTGTGGGCTCAGCTCCGAGGCAAGCAGAAGCAGTCCACAGGGTGTGCGTGATCTTGCAAATGCATGAGACCAATAGTTGTACCTAATCTATAAACACTCTTGTTCCCTCCATAACCTGGATTGCTTCAACTCAGCCCTTTGAATAACAGATTCACTGCGTGATTATACTACCCCAGGAGTTGACGAACCAACTCTCTTTCAAGACGAAACTTGTCTAAGGCTTAGACCATAAACTATCTTAGAACCTAACTTGTCAAATACTCATGAGCAGGACACTGCTACAAAATCCTCCTAGAAGTTGGTTGTTATCCAGACGAACTCCTCATTATTCTACCGTTAGAACCAAGATTAACGTTGACTCTAAGCATTTGCAGGGAAAGCACGTACATGGTAATGTTTTGAAGGGTGAACCTAGTATATTTATGAGCACGTGTTCCTCCCTGAAGGTAACTTGAAGGCGACCTGACATCGATGGCATGGAGAAACGTGCAGACTCCAGAGAACAAGTTTTGAAGTGAAGACTCAGGAGAAGAAGTAAAAGAGTCAACTTACAGTAGCTGGGTCTGGAATGTTTATGGTAATTTAGAGTAGTCTCCTTATCTGCAAGGCTGGAGATCCCGGACTTGTCATGGGCTCCAACTGTCACAGGTAATACAGAAACTGTAAAGCTTCAAGAGTACCATCAACCTTTACGCAGTATACAAAAAGGCGACCTACTTTATTAATTCGGTAGGTCTACACTCGCTCACCGGTTACTACAGTAGATAGGTTTCTCGGTATGCAAAAGACATTTGCAGATGATGGCGGAAATCAGCCAAATATACTACCTGGTGATGACGTGACCGTGCTTGTTCGGTATAAAAATTCCCTTGCTCAGTTGACCTTCGGTATATTCCTCTGTCAGGAACTCTTCGAAGAACCGGTAGGTTCACTGCGCCACGTTGCCTCTGAGGCTTCCGAGCTGCACATGGTGACTCTCACAAACTCAAGACCGCACGGTGTGGACTTCGAACATTGCTATTTCAGATCTCTAATCTCGCTGGAGGCTGTAGATCTCGTAGTATGGACACACATTCGTGTCTCTGAGAGTACAAGAGCTTTACAACCCCGTTTTAGACTAAAAAATAACTCGCCAGTCTAAAACGAACTACATCATTCATAACTGAAACCGGTAATGATTTAGGGATTTAGTATTTTGGGTAACCACTAAACCCTTGCTCCTTTTCTCTTCCTTGTTTTTCCACTTTGTATTCCGCTGTGAGAGGGTTTCTCACCTATTAGTGTTATTTATTCCCTCTCAAAGAGTAAGAACTTCAAGCATGCTAAGGAAAAGGTAAAAGGTAAAAAATATGAACCCCAACATCCGCAGGAAGTTGTGGGATGGAGGAAATGATTTCTTATAAATGTAAAATCTTGTGGAAGCGGAATTTGCTAACACGATACAATTTGGTAGCGGGGTCCTTTCTTAAACCCCTGGTCTCCCTATAAATAGAGCTAACAGACAAAAGTGCGAACCTGGCATTTGTGCACGTGAGCTTTGCAGGGAAAGGGGAGCACTCACTACGGGCCGAAACTACCCTAAAGGTTGCTTTTTTAGAACAATTCTTTTCCTCAACAATCTTTTCATAATTGGTTTCTCCTAGCAGTGCTGCATATCAATATGCATACTAGATTAACTTTTGAAAGAGGTGAACAAAACGATAAGCATAATTAAATTGAGAATGTTGACTGGAACTTGGTGTCCAGTTACAGTGATGAGAGATTGATGTTCGACTGGAATTCAAAAGGAGATATTTTAGATGAAGAAGAGAATAAAGGATAAATTTTACTAAAATTTATTATATTAAATTTAAACCACCAAATATAAAATACTAAAGATAAATATCTATAATTAAACACAGCTAGCCTGATCACACATGGTCGTTGATTGATGTAAAACCATAAACAAAGTACGTTCATTGATCCCTATCTTTGATTCCACGAATGAGAATATTTTTAGTTTAATAACTTTAATTTATTACTTAACTCTTTCATGAGAAAGATAAAAATATAAATTAAAAGATATGTATATTCATCTCTTCCAAAGTTATGAAGAAAAGAATATGCAACAACTGTTTAATTTATTATCTAACTTTTCGGCCGAAAAGATTAGGTAATAAATTGAAGTGTTGATTAATGAATGATTTGGACTTCACAGGTTGTCTCAGTTGTATCCTCCAAGGTTCGTCTGTATTTTCTGCACTTATGGGTTAAGTTTTGCCGCCTCTGTTGGTTTAGTTAACATATAATAATTAATTATTTTATCTACTTGATATAAAACTATTATTTAACACATATATACTTTTTTATCATAAAGAGAACAAAAGTTTCCCAGAAGTTAAACGAGCATGCATATTCTCCTATCGTAGTTCTCGTCGAGAGGAATGGTTCTCTTTTTAATGGTTATTTTCTGAATCCTCGATCATTTTCATCCAAGTTCTCAAGGTGACAATACAATCAAACGCACTTTTTCTTACAAGTTTCACATTTTCACATTTTCATAATAGATCAAATATCTGCATGAACGGATGAGTACAAAACATGGAAATATGCTATATATTATGTACTATTATTTATAATAAAAGTGTGAGTAGATTACCAAGGTACCATAGCGATATGAGAATAATTTCAGTATTCACGATTACTTTATTCACGATTTAAGTATGAACGAACATACCAGTCATATGATTCTCAGATGTGCGAGTAGATAATATAATATGAACAGATACTATAATATGAACTGAAACATGTCATCCCTATACTCATGTGCGAAAAGTACTTCTAGAGGTCTATAATCTCGCTTTAACGTGAAGATGGAGAGGCGAGAAAGCCAAAGCCTGTAAAAGGGGTATACAAAGTCAATTTGCCTTTGTGTGTATCTGAAAGAATCAGGTATCATTTATTCTATACTATATCATCATTGCTTCACTATTATCTTAAAAGGATAGTGAAGCAAAATTTATTTTATGTTATAAAATTTATATATTTAAACTATAAGAGAAAATTATAGAAAATCTAGAAATTACAATGCCAGGGTTGCAAAGGTCCAAGAACTATACAAGCGTTCTGCAACAAATTGACCCTACTTGAAGCAAGACCCTAAGTACTCACACCAAGGGTTTGAAACAATGAGTGGTAGACATCAGCTTGTGAGAGTGTGTTAACTTCTGCGAAATTGACTGTTTATGGTCATACGCGTGTGAGATCACTACCATATACATATTTTATTACATATGAAATTACTTCCTGACTCTGTTGGCTCCAAGAATCTTCAATCTGACTCTTGGTAGTCGAGGTATCTCTGATTGTTGGCCATATGTGACCAAATCTCCAAAATCTCCTCCTTACAATTTAAAACGATGGACATCCATAAAATGGATCGTCTGATCTGAGATCCGTCTTCTTTGATAAGTAGATTTGGTTACCTTGATCTCCTAACACCTAATACAAGCAGTTTGGAGTTCCCCTCGTGAAAAACGATGAGAAATTTAGTCACAAGAAGCAAAAAACTGACATAAATTCATGCGTCTTAACTTCACTCACCACGCACAACAATCCGATCTATGTACGGTCTTCTCCTATGCTCATATCATTAAAACACTTCAATTTCTCTTTCTTACATCTCAATTCCTCCAAGAACACACATCATGACTAGTCTCTTCACGAACCGTCTTAACCAATGCATAGCATGCATAGATATTAACCCAAAGACACCTTGTGCGCATGCATTGGATCTCCCAATCCTCTGAAGTGTCCGTTGATAGGTCGTAGACACAAGCTAATCTTTTAAGCTGCTCCTTTACATCAGTTCATAATACGTGAAGTTTTCACATATGATGATCCTTAGTATAGCGCTAGGAACAACAAATATCCAGTCAGAATCAATAAGTTAAGGCCTAGCTTGATTTTCTCATCTTTCAAATCTCATGATCATTAAGCGTCAAAATGAGATAAATGAAATGCCCATGTAACAACAAGCTCTATCACTTGGTGCAATGAAAATGGAGATCTAAAAGTTGTATCATTTTTAGTCCTATTGGAGTGATAATACATAGTATCTAATTTGGATTTTCAAGTAAGAGTCGGTCCACTACACGATATCGTGTTTTACTGACATAAACTGACCCAAAATCTTGGAGTTATCGCTCTTTGTTGTCGTAGAGCTTTCTAACCGTTGATTCTTGTGACAAATATAGAGCTTGCTCTATCTTGGTCAAACTCCTTTCAGCTTGCATTAAATATACCTGAAGAATGCTTCTACTAGAACATATCAGGGAACATCGCTGCTGTTTGTCATGAAATTACATATGGTGAGAGTCCAAGACCTAGGTAAGCTTTTGAACAGTTTCAACTTTGGTAACATCAAAAAGATCATATCTATACTACAAGTTGTCAATCTGTTGTTTCAGATCTTCACCATCCTAGTATTTCAGAAGATCCTTTGAGTTCTATATTTTTGCCGTTTTTGTCTTCCAACCAACTCATAGGGGATGCACTATCCTTCTCTATGTCTGCATGCGTAAATATAGTTATAGATAAACACATACAAATGGAAAGGAATTCAGTCATTGTCTTTTTTCATCCACTCTTTCAAAGCTTTCTTCAGTGTTTTTGAAGGAGTGATTGATATTGAAGGGAGAGGATCTTTACTAGTGACTACATTTTAGCGACTATGTTACTATTGTAAGTAACCTCACCACATCAGTTTTCTCCACATCTTAAAACATTTGCCTTCACATGTGAAAGGCAACATCGAAGCATTAGTAGTACTCACCATAGTAAATCAAGATAACTAGCAGAAAAACAAAATATGATAAAAGAATGTGATTCAGACCACGGCTCTGATATCATGATAAACACCAGCGAAAACTATAAAGAGCTTATGCAATGTTCTCACACATGAATGTATCTACAGTCTCGTGTCATATATAGCTATAATACAACTTCTAGGTGCGGATGAGTTGAGATCCGGAATCATCTCGGTGATCAAAGTTCCAGAATCTGTTTGTATCCAAGTTTATCTTAGCTATACTATCCAGAATTGGTATCACATGTGTTCGAATATTTTAACAGTTTACGATGTAAATAGATGCAGCTAACTTAATTTCAAACACCAGAGGGATGCCAACATTCGCTGTTTACAGTCCAAGTGGAGACATGACAACTTTTGTTATTATAACAAAGATTGCATTAATTTCAGGACTCGTGAAGATGTATAAAGGTTAAGCAGTTTTCAGTATACATCGTAACAAAATATTTACTTCGTGGAAAACTGACTACAAATCTCGTGATAAAAGTAAGTCTTTTTACTTTATGTTTCCATCCAAGTGTTTTTACCAAAATTCAAGACTTATTTCTTTTTTTGAAGCGTGTTTCAGCAGAACAGATTTATTATCAGTATGACGATTACCTGAGAGAGTACAGTTCAGTGTGCCAAATAAAATGTAACTGCAAAGAAAATTGCATGATTAATCGATGTTGATTCTATCTCCTTAACCTACGCTTGTAATGGAATTGCGAGGATATACTTCCACACTTTATCCGGATCTAAACTTTTTCTTCTCTGTTTTCTGGTTTCATAGAGATTATCTTCTCCAGACTTCTCGGATACTTTTCTCGTTAACTGTCTAAAGATACGACAAAAAACACTACATGACAAAAAATCCCCCCTTTCCTTGTAGGTTTTCACAATCTAAGTATAACACAACTCACGCATAGCCAAAATCGACGTCAATATCATAAAGATCTCCCATCGTCTAGAGACTTTTCAAAGCAATGAATAACAACCAGATAGAGAATACCTTATCAAGCCTAACAAGAGGAAAAAGGAACCCAAAAGGTTCAAGCAAGCAACATGCATTAGAATGCATGCTTCATGACTCTACATAAGGGTGAAGAGGAATTCGGGGCTATCACTAGCTCTAAAGTACCTCAGGAGATAAATGTAAAATTTGGAAAGCCCATAGGCTAAAACCACTTGGATACGAACTTCCGGAATTTAGCACTCGAACCACTGTAGACTTGAATCTTTGAGACCCAACAACCAAGGGTTGATCCGGGACCCTCGTGTAACCCGTGGTTGTTGAAGGGACCCCAGTCACATGCTGGGCAGGTTGATTAGTTCTTCGGAGACTTAGGTAAGAATACGCAATCTCGTGTTTTGACAGGTTCTTGAACTTAAATTCTTAGGATTTGAGCGCGAGTCACTACTTTCGCATGACCAAGCCCATGGACAATACGAACTGAGAGTTTGTGCCGCATAAGCTCATTTGTGTTGTAGATGGTCGTTATGCATGTCCTCATAAGTGCTGTGTATTCTTTACGTCGAACAAGTACCGGAATTGCAGTTTCAGTGTTTCTATGGATCTATACGTGGTTAGGTTTTGGCCCCTAGTACTTGAGCCTATTGCTTTTTGCACCGTTCATACGATATGCATGGAGAGATTTCTGTTCAGGCTCGGCTCGACGTCGGACTCGGAAACTCACCTTAGGATGGTGCGCAAGAAGTTGAGGAGAGATATCAGTCACGCCGGGCACTTCACTACTTGCGAGGCGGTCCTCGTCGTAAACAAGTCTTTAAGTCATTATTTCATAAGTTATGAAGAACTATCCTGTCACAGCAAAGCGTATGGAGAGCGATTTCACTTCGTCGCGTCTCACCTAGTGCTTCAGGGAGGTGTTCTCTACATCGCTTTCGTCTCTTCTGCTTCTCGTGCAATGGATTACAGTTCTCAGAATTGGCACAGAAGTTGATACCTCAGAACAGATGAAAATCATCTTCATCCAAGATAGGTGATGTTCGAAACTGGTGATCATTAAGGTTCTCGTCTAGATTCATGCGACAGAGTGTGACCAATCGCACTGCGCTCAAAGATTCATCTTATTCGATTCAGTGAATACGGTTTGGAGTGAAGAGACTGCTCGTAAGGGAGCACAATCGTCTTACTTCTGGAGGTGAAAAATTCGCAAAGAGACAGTAAATCTGAATTGAAGCGCCCGACTATAGCTTCCACTGCAGTCAACGTTACATTGTTTGGCAATTTAACAAAAATGTCTCCTGCACTAATCCTCTTCAAAGTGTAGTTTGCAGTGCTAGGAAGTGTAATGTATCAGTATTTTGACTTGCGTAAGTTGTAAATCTTTATTTGAGGTTGCATCCTGGTTGTTAAGTGTGTCCTGCATTTTCTTTCTCAGTTCAGAGCAAGAATGTATACCAGGAGACGTGTTCTGAGATTGACAAGAATCGGTAAAGTGATAGTTTGATCACACAAGATATTGCAGAGAGATTGCAAGGGGAGAGTGCAGGAACGATAGTAAGACGAGAATTTATAAACTTGATGCTGAATGTTTACCTCTACATTAGAATCTTTTCCCTCAACAAGTTGTACCTCTAACATTAAGAGAAGAATAGTTTATTAGTTGATGTATAAGGGGAACTGTCGATTTATATGATGGGATTCATCATATAAATCCCTCATTTTATATTTCGCCTTGAAGATCATCGGAAGTAACTGTGTTTATGCTTCCCTAAAATATGCATTGATTTCCACTTATTCTGAGATGCGATTGACACAACCTGACTGTTGATATTCACGCTCGTAACATTCAGTGTCTACAGCGATCAGGCTTAGCACGTGGTGTTCGGGACATGACAGATGCCTGTTCTGCCTGCCTGCCCTCCTATTCTCTGACTCACGTGTCACCTCTTGTAACCGCGTTCTCTTTATACTGTTCTCAGTTGTGTTTACATTTCTCATGCTGATCAACTTTCGATGTGATTCAGCCATTGCTGTACTTGAAATCTCTCGTTCCTGATCTCATGTTGTAGGACACATGACGGAATACTCTAATTCACTACTTTCAGTCTCTGGGCTCACGTGCGCTGTCATGTGTAGCTTACGAATGGATACACAGAAGCAACTTGTTGCACTCGGATATTAAACAGGATCATGAGACCCAGATTTCACAAAACAGAAACACGAGCAACAGTGGAGGTGAAATCCTTAAGAGGAAGAAGTTGGAAATTATTTCAGAAGATCCTTGGTCCCTTTTGGATCTTGGTATTGTTGGTGAAGGCCAGGAAGTACGTTAGAGCTTGTGTATCCCGGAAACGGATCCTGGAAGCGATTCATTATCCAACGGAATGAAATTGCTATGTTGATAATTATGTCTAAAACAACGATAACAGAGAAGATTTATCGTTAGAGGCTATGCGATCTTGTCCGAAATCTAGCTTCTATATGTTTCTGCTTTGTAGGAAAGCGTGGACACACAGACACAGTCTCCGCAATATTCATGGTAGTGGTAATGGTCGAACCTTAACACATAACTGTATTGGGTCTTCGAAAGAATTTTGATTTTCATACCCTAGCGCTCTATCTATTCATGGTAGTTAGTGTCGAAGTGTTTCTTGTTGTGCAAAGGCCACATTCTGCATTCCTGAAAAGTTGTACGCCCGTATTACATTCACATATGGAGTTCTCTTCTCGGATAAATAGTCGCTTCAGATGTTGAGTCTGCACGCACATACATCCTCTCTCAGACATCTCTACAACATGTGGAACTCAACCTTTGGACGTGTATCCTTAACTTATGATAGGGTCCTGTAGGTACCTCGCTTGCCTAGACAATCAGATCACACAGGTGCTCCGATAGTTACACAAGTCCACCTAAACTTTGCCAAATTTCAATACCATGTAGAGTTCCACGATGTTTATGCCCCCTAGCAGATGAACATTGGTATGCTGCGATTTCTGTTCTATGGGGAAGAGCTCTTACCGAGACTCCTTCAACAGTTCAAGCTCCAGTTTGTCACAAAGTACTTCATGGAGAGCAAATGCAACCAGAGGACCGTATTCTTCATGAATTGTTTATCTTACCTGCATGAGAACTGTTTAAGGAATTCAGGAACATGTTATGTTACCGTATCACACATTTCTTAACTAAAAACTCCAGGCCGTAGATGTCTGTGTTTCCTCGTTAGTATAGCACGTGACAACTTTGACGTCTAGCGCCCATAGCAAATCATGAATGTGCTACAGTCCGATGACTCTGTTTCTGCAACAGGTTTGAAGTTTTCTACAGAACACGTCACTTCGAGCTTGAGCACTCTATGTTCTGAGAACTCATAGTCTTGTAGTCCATGTAGCTTAAATGTCCACTACCGTGCACATCCAGAGCGTCTAGCAGATCATCATTGGCAGAATACTTCTATAACTCGTGTCTTATAATACGCAGGGAAGAAGAATGACTTTGATGGTACAGCAGCTGTTCCGTTCCGGAGTTCTGCCGGGGATGAAGGTATCTGGCATGCTTCTTGTGCTGTTTAGTGCCAGGATTAGATGAAGCTGTACAAAAACAGAAGCTTGTCCTTCTATACACTGCATAGAAGGACAACCTTCTCGTCTTCTGGTCTGAATACTACGCAAGCTGAATGATCGACTCAAGATTGATGGAAGGCCAAGGATGATGTTCCTACAAGTCGTCAGGTTGTTAGACTACTGCAACTGTAACAACTGCCTCCAGCTGTGCAATAAGAATTAGAGTAAGGTGTAATGTTCTTCATCAGCTAAACGATACAACACCTGGTAAATAAACTCTATCTGAAACTGTAGCTTCAACTTCATCTTTACAGCTAGGCGGAAGACAGATTCAGAAAAGGACTGCTTGCTGGACACATTCTCCTTAGAGGATCGTAGCGTAGATCGATTATCTAATAATCGGCGAGGAACACGTGAACTGGCCGTGGATAAACAATGTTATAGAATCAACCGATATGTGTCACGCGCCTGCTCCTGAGGACCCTCCTGAGGATAAATCATGCATTCTTTGGGCTGTGGATGGAGCCCCATACTTGGAGCGAAGTCCTTTAGTGTCCATATCTAACTTCCCCTGCGGAGAAAATTTACATTCTCCACTGCTATTCACCCTACGTCGACAGATAGCAAGTAAGAACAACGTAGGTAAATGAATACAATACAGTGCGGCAATTTCCACTAGAATTTCCATTCATTCCGAACTGTAACGCTGTACAGAATTTCTAGGAACGGACAGTACAATCTAACAATCATTATTACTGGTGGAAAGTTGACGGACTGGTTCAAGTTTAGAAACTTACACTCTGAGTCCTGACACAGTCTAATAACCTGATTTGTTCCATGATTTCAGGCTGGCTGTTCACAGTTTGCTGCTGTCGGAAATGAAAATGTGGTGCTTCGTCATAGATCGTCAACATGTTCTGTTGAGCTATGTCCCTTCCTGAGTGAGACTGTTACTAGAAACTAGCAAGTAAGATGTTCAGGCTTCAATAGTTCCAGCTTCTACACCATCGAAAGTGCTCTAATGTTGGCAGCTCCTGTACCCCTAGTATGTTACCCGAGAGTGTGTAACTTTCTCTAGTTGCTCAGGTGTGAGCAGTATACCCCGAACTCCTAGTTGTTCGATATCGTTGATGTTTTGATTTACCGTTCCATCTTTATGTGCCCTAGGCTATGACTCTCCTCCAGATTCCCTTTTGTAGGAATTGATTCTGTTTCAAGCACTCCCGAGTTGAGTGTTGGTTAGAGGCAAAAAGACTTACGAGGAAAGCAGCAAAAAGTTTACCCCCAGCAGACCGTGACCTTCGTCTTCCCTACGTGCATGTATATACTTGTTCCCATTTTCCCTTTTGGGAGTACCTGAAAGTGATTAGAAGAGCAGTTGGTGCAATTCTGTACTCTGTACATTTTATGGTTTAGCATACTGTTAGAATTGTCCCTGTACTCTTCTGCTATCAGTAGCGTTAGGACGGCTAGTGTGAATAGATGTGACTTCTACACAGACACAATGTTAGACGATCGAGTCTCTGGCTTAATGCTATGTCCCGACTAATGTACATTATCATTGAATACAGTCTTTCGACTTTGGTATGCGCACCTCTCATATCAATTGATGCTAAACCAATATGGTATTAGAGCGAATTGATTTACACCCAGAGAGAAATAGTTTGAACGTTCAGAATTTTACTTCCGAACGTCAAAACTTTACCCACGTAGATTGACGAAGTTAAGCATGGCTTCTTCATCCTCGGCAGCGAATCCTTTCGGGTCGACAATGACTTCAACGGATCCTACGGCTCTGTCGGTCTCCATGACTTCAACATGGAGATCGACGAGGAGTCGAATTGGCCTCTGAGGACTCGCCAAATTTGAGAGAAAACATTTTTACGCTTGGAAACATTAAATCGATTGGATCTTCAAATTATAAGGTCTGCATGATTTAATTCATGGCACTGAAACACGTCCGATGACTCCAGCCGGATCTGCAGTTGAACGCTTGCAACAGACGTTGACAGTAACGCTGATTGGGACGCTAGAAATATGCTAGCGATGTTCTCAGCAATGCGATGGGAGTCGATCAGTACGCACTGATTCCTCCATACACTACTGTTGCGGACGCATGGTCGGAAATGAATAAAATTTAATAATCTCATGCGATGCCGTCCCTAATTCTGTTCCTCGATGACTTGCATAATCTGAAAATGAAGGATGTCGTCCCTAATTCTACTCCTCGATGACTTGCATAATCTGAAAATGAATAAAGGCGATGGAATGACTTAGCACATCATTCGATTTTGGACATTAGTCGAACAATTGAGTGCAATTGGTCGTCCAGTGACCGACGAGGAAGCTGCCATTATTCTTTTGAGGAGTTAACCTTCACCGTACGATACATTCGTGTGAGCTAGAAGGACTCAGCCCACCCTAACGACCTCTGCGGCCACAACAGGTCTTCTCAAAGAAGAAATCCATCTTAAACAAGCGAATGCTCTTATTTCCGATATGTCTGCCTTGACAGTGAGTCGTAGGCGTCCTGGACAGAATTACCGTAATGGGCGAAAATGAAACGATCAGAGTAGAACAGAGTGGCCGAAAGGAAAAGAAGAACTCTCATTGACTCTATCGTCTCGATGCTCATGCACACTAACCTTCCTGATAGTTATCGCGGAGAGACTATTCATACTGCTGTCGACCTTCAAAATCGTTTGACTTCTAAAGCTTTGCAGAAGGATAAAACACCATACGAATTATGGTCTGGACAGAAACCTAACCTTAGCAATTTACAGATCTTCGGCTCAGTTGCTTTTGCTCACATAGAGAAAAACCACCGGGGAAAATGATCCTAAAAGCATAGAATGTCTATCCCTTGGCTATTGTGATACATCTAAAGGCTATAGATTACAAAGAAAAGATAACAAGAAAATCATTGACTATCGATCAGTTCAGTTTGATACCTCTAATCTACTTAGAGATGGTTTGTTAGAGAGTACATGTCCCGGCATGGTTCATCTACGAGACAAAAGTGTAATTCAGGAGGAGCATACTCCTGAATTACACTAGTAGCCTCAGTTCTCTTGATCTGTCTCAAATATATCCTATGCTTGCAATTTTACGAGGAAGTCACTTACAGGTCCCTCTGCCTCTGCAACCTAGTCTTGTCCCATTGCCATCCAGTTCTGTGCAAACGCCGCTATCAGCATGAGCGTGTTGTCTCAACCTCTTATGCCGGCACCACCACTCGTAGTGGGAGCATCATCGACAGTGGAAGCTCCAGCTGCTCCTTCCATAACTCATCTACAAACACCTACGGCTCCTTTGGACTCTTATCCTTTTACTTACACGCATACGAATATAAAATCCAAAAAAAGAAAAAATCTGACATATCACGTTTTAACGTTGGTGAACCTTTTCAGCAACCATTTGAAGGTGACGATGGTATCTCCTCTACTTCTCTGTCCCCTTCTACAGATAAAACTGTAAGACGAAGTACTCGTCTAACGAAAACAATTCAACTGTATGATGATTCACTCATGGAGCAAGAAAAAAAGAAAAAAAGGAACATAGCCTTGGTTACATACAAAGGAAACGAGCCAAAGGAACCAGCAAGCTATCGAGAAGTGATGGAAAGCCTTGACTCTGATAAATGGTTATCAGCAATTCAAGATGAATTATCTTCTTTAGAGAAAAATGAAACTTAGACCCTTACATCACTGCCTAACAGATAAGTGCTCAAAATCAAAAAAAGAAGTGATGATACAGTTCACCGTTACAAAGCGAGACTAGTGGTCAAAAGGCTATCTCAAGTTTACAGAGTTGACTTCTTTGAAACTTTTTCACTTGTGGTGAAGTTAATATATGTTAGAATATTACTAGCACTTGCTGCTCAGTTTGACTTGGAGATCCATCAAATGGATGATGATTTAACATCATCTAGATGAAGAAGTTTTATATGGCTATACTAGAAGGATTCCACGTTACCACCAAAAACATGGTGTGTAAACTGAACAAGTCCATTTACGGACTTAAGCAGTCTCGTCGTGGTATCAGTGCATTGATACTTACCTCATACACATTGTGTTCCAGGGTGCTAAGGCTAACCAAAATCTGTACATTTTCAACAAAGAGGGAAGGGTTTGTATACTTAGCTCTTTACGTTAACGAATGCATCTTGATCGGTGCATCTTTAAGTCTGATCAATCATGTGAATAACAGTTAAAATCAGAATTTGAAATGGTGGATTTGAATTACATCCATCATAGCCTTGGCATGGATTTCTTTCGAGATCGAAAAGAAGACTGGGTAAGGATATCTCAGACGAGATACATTTTGAATAAACTTGAGAGTTCATATGATTGACTGTAAACTTGTGACGTAACAAATTTCACAAAGCCGCGTCTGGGAAAGCACCTGGCTCTTGGCTGCTAAAGACGACGTAGTAGTGTGCGTGAAAGATAACAACTTCAAGTGTAGCGCTCTAACATGTACCTTGGCTTTTCTATGCCCTTAGACCATACCTAAACTTCAGACGTTTGAAGTATACTCAGATTTTCTCTAAATCTCGTGATTTTTTTCATTGGAAAGCCCTTGGAATTATCTTTCCAAGTGATACTCATATTCCTTGAAACTGACATGTCTAATCAAAGTTACAAGCAGTTAAAGTTTTGGCTTTTTCTCTCAGTATGTCTGTAACCTCGATTTCAGAATCGAGGTTTAACATGACCTCTCAGCCACAAACCTCGATTTCAGAATCGAGGTTTGGACCAGTCCAACTCCCAAACTCATCCTCGGAAAATAAAATCATTGACAATATTTTTCTGATAGAAACCTCTTTTGTTTTTTACCTCCCTTTTCTCAATTACGACTCCGTCCAAAACTCACTCAACAATTTTGATTTCCGAATCGAAACCTAGAGTTTTGATTTCGAGGTTGCCTTGATTCTGAAAACTAACCTCGCCCAAAGTAGTTTTCCAACCTCGATTTCGGAATCAAAGTTGGACCTCCAAACTTATCTTTTTGCTTATGTAACTTCAAAACTCGGTAACTTCTTGGTTATAGATCCAAACGAGACAAAATTAGTGACGTTGGAAAGGTCTTGAAAAATCGTTTCTGGTGATATCATTAGCAACATAGCACCCACAGCAGAACTTACGCATCCTCAAAATTTGAATATTCTTAACTTTTTTCTAAAACCTCAATTTCAATTTAAGACCCTCCCTAGATATTTTTCCAAAGACAACACAACCTCAACCTCAATTTCAGAATCAAGGTTCAGGTCCCTAGAGCCAAATATCCAACTAAAAATGTATTTTTGCACTCAGAGTGTCCCAAAACATGATTTATTTAAGTAAAAAATTGTACATTTGGCTTTAAATACTCACAGTTTCATGAATATAGAACCTAAAATAACGGTTTGTACAACGTTGGAAAGCCCTCCCGAGGTTTTTCTAATGACACCAAAAAAGTAAATTTCTAACTTCCTAGTAAAAATTTTACGGCCGTTTGAAGATTACGGTTTTTTTTCAATCCGAGAACAACCTCAATTTTAAAATCGAGATTTAAGACCCAATTTGGTTAAGTTTCGAGAAGCACGCCGTGCATTTCGACAGCCTTACGGCTCTAGACTCAAAATAATACCTTTAGAAAGTCAAAACTCCAGCTTTTATATCCTACAAACCGAGTGTTTGTCATCTACATGTCACCTCTCAAAATGCCATGTGACAGCCATGCAGGTTGCCAAGTGGCAGCCATGCATGTTGTCATATCAGCATCATGTTGTCACCTAAGCACCAAAAGTCATCTTAATAGTTTTGTCATGTCAGCAAAAATCTACCACGTCAACGGTCACCACGTTAGCAAAAAATGCCATGTCAACAACTTTCCATGTCAACTTTTCAACATGTCTGATTTTTGGTCCCACATCATGACTCGGATGCCATGTCAGCATCCGTCGCCATCCAAACCTTAAAATTTTTTATCTCCATAACTCTCTTAATATAAGCCCGTTTGCAACGATTAAAAATCCAATCTTGCTCTACTCTTCGAGTCTAAACAATGGTGCTCCATTTTCACATTCTAAACATGTTTGGAAAAATTTGTTCTCCAACCTCCCTTTAACTCACTAGTCGATCTACGACACGACATCCACCCTCTAGAGCTACGCATCCTCCGGTATGCATCAAAAGACACACACGAGGAGTGGACCGACACGTCACAAAACCTCATCATCCTCCCTTATGTCGTTGATCTCCTCGTCTTCCTCGACATCCGGTAACCCAATTTTGTTTATGATATCAGTCAAAATTTGGATTTTCTATTTTCTGAGTTTACGGAGCCATTGTGTGTTTGTCGACTTCGGAGGTTTATCTACGAAGCCTCGTAGTTTATTGTGGTAGGAGTTAGTTTGGGTGACGAAGGCCTTTGTATATTTACAACTGAAATCAGAGTAGGGAGTTTGAGCCGGGACCTGAGAACAAACCAGCATCTACGAAGTTAATTTGCTACGAAGGAGTTTTAGGACGAAGTTGATCTTGGAAGAAGTTGTTCTTTTGGTGAAGACACTTAGGACGAAGTTGAACTTCGTACTTCGGTAGTAACCCTTCACTCCTACCCTGAACAATTTTCAGGTCGAAATCTCAAATCAACTCTCAGATATGGATCAAACCGTAATCTGTGCTAACTTAAGAGCTTTACAGACCCAGGTACATTTGATCCAAGATTATGAACAAACTATTCAACCATTTGAGATGAAACTTCCCAAGTATCTTACTGATAAGACATACTTCAATCCTGGAAAGTTTCACTGAGAAATTCAACTCAGAACTCGAGCAATAGCAAATTATTCATGACTATCATGTCTGCACTTCTCAACTTCAATCGGTCGATTAACATTCCAAATCAATCAAGAATCTGATGAAATTGATATCAAAACAACCAGCATGTCGTCAGCTCTCCAACCCAACAGACAGCTCCTCAAAACTCCTCACGAGTCTCTCGGAACAACCAAAAAAGTAGAAGTAGATATAAATTTCACCCCCCTGCACTCGATCGATCATAATGCACTTATCCTTCCATCAAATCGATTGATTCTTCAGCCCAGATTGTAGCTCCGGTCGAGAGCTTTCCAACCATATCCTTCTTTCTATGAATGCCCTCTAAAGCCTCTAGAAACAACAAAAACGTCGCAAGGATCAGCTAGAACACCATTGGTCCAAAAGTAGACCAATGAGAGCAAAAGAGCTTTGGTTTTGTCCTTTCTTCACTCAACTTTTTCCCTTAGAACGAATTTTTACTCCTAAGGAGACACAAGACATCAACAAGACTCTAAGATCTCAAAAAATCCTTGAGAGTTGTCGAAGGATTCTTTGCGATCCGTAACTACACAAAAGCGCTCAACCAGAATGGAACGATTGAGTCGTAGACTAATACAAAGTCAATATTATAACTTGAAAATGATCTACAATAAAAGGTACGACAAAAGAAAACGGCGAAGCTATCATTCGGTTGAAATATTCTTGTCCAAACTTTCTCACGATCCAAACCCCATGATTGATCTTCGATCTGCAATGACACCGAACATCGACCCAAAGGTTGAAAGGAACGTTCGATGGATAGTTGAAATCCATTGTTCCTCACAACAAGATGTACACCGTCATATCCCAAGTCTCTCCGTATGTAACAATCGGAAGGATCACCGGAAGCTGTAACTCCATCACCTTCCTCATGAATTCATCGCCAAAGTACACAACTAACCACTGTCGAAAGTGATCGCGGTGGATGCAATGAAGCTTGATGTGAAACGGGTTCAGAAAAGGAAGATCTGGAGCTGGTATCAGACCTCCGTCCATAACCACCACACTTGCAGTTCTTCACTTTTTCATGCAGACCTCCAAAAACCCTCACAAATCACCCATTGAGAGAGAATGCCGTATGAACTCTCGACCCACCATTTTATACACAAATGCGGCGACAAGGACCACTGAAGTGAACGCGCACAGATCGATGACTTGGCACGTTCCTCAACCGTATGATCACTTAAACAGATAATCACGAACATGGCACCCATCACACTATTCGACGAGTTACGCGATATAGTTCACGAAACACAAAAAAGAAACACAACCTACGTTCCACAACCTACGTGCGGTGGATAATAGGACCACGAACAACACATGAGGAAACTTATATGGAGCTTGTCTAGATGTATGGATACAGATTAGGAATGCTATCAATCAGAATTTTTTTGTGCAAGAAGCAACATCCTATCCATTAATCTTGGAATAGTCATATATTACAGCGATGCATATGGAGACAAAGGTTCTAGATGATGGGTCGGCGTATGCAAGAATACATAGTCAAGATGAGAACCAAAGTAACCAAGATCTGTTAAGGGAGCATCCATTGCCGAGAAAGAGTGAGGATTTTAGAGATTTTTTATAGGTACCACTATAGAGCAGGATTCTAGTGGTGTAGTGAAGAAGGTACTCTCGTCTACAGAAGGAGATATCTTTTGTACAAGATTTATCAAACTTGGAGAGTGTGGAGTTGGTGTATATACTAAGATTGAAAATATACAAAAAGGAGAAAAAGATGTTTGAGTGAGGTTGAAGCAAAACTGATAATGTTGGGTGAGCTTGGAGAAGATAAAGTAATCTCAGGAGTTTACGAGGAAGATGGACTAAAAGATCATCTACAACAGATCATGTCGATTGGATAAGACGATGAGGATAAGATTGTACATTTTCATATGTGGAAGGTCTACTCTATGATCAAAGCGTTCTTAGCACCTGAAGTTAAGACGGAGACGACGATTGTTATTTTGTTAAGTTCGAGCGAGAGCTTCTTCTTCCTTGTTAGTAGAGAGAATTACCTCCTGAACTCCCGTAACAACTCTGTGGCTTGTAAATTTTTGTTGGACCATTCGACCCACTCCAAGAATGACTTCTTGCTGACTCGATCCGCGTCCTCCAAAACGTATTCATCTTTTAGTGCACGTGAAAACTCCTCCCAATTACCCTTGAAACTCTCTTGAAATTGTCCATCAGACCCTTCACGTGCTCCTTGATCTCTAGAACCACCGCTAGCTTGAACATTTCTATCATCTCGTCCTCACTAACACAATTCAGCTCCATCTCCCGAACATAATATCTCTAATATCTTGATACATCTCTCTCGTCAAATTGATCATACTTGTTGATCACTGCTTGAAGAGCCTTCATTGCCACAGCCTCCTTTTGCTCATTTGATTGTTTCTCCTGACAAATCAAGGCTTGGAATATTTGTTTCGTAGTCGGATCCAACTGCACTTGGCAATCCATCAATACCAGACCCGTTAGCTCCATCACCGTCCCCACTCATAGTTGCTGCTTCGTCTTTTGAACTGTTATGCGTCTTCATCCCAAACATTTCACTTCGAGTTCACCACCCGGTCGTATCAACAAAGCTTTGTCTAGGAAAGCATCGGGCTCCTAGCTGCTAAAGACAACGTAGCAGCGTTGGCGGAAGATAACAACCTTAAGTGTGACTCTCAAACATGTACCTTGACTTTTCTACATCTTTAAACCGTACCTAAACTTCAAACGCTTGCAGTATGCTTCAACTTTCTCCAAATCTCTTGATTTTTGTTTCATTGGAAAGCCTTGGAATTATCTTTCTAAATCATACCCATATTGCTTGAAACTGACATGTCTAACCAGTTACAAGCAGTTAAAGTTTTAGCTTTTTCTCTCAATATGTAATCTCTATTTCAGAATCGAGGTTTGCACCTGACCTCTCAGTCACAAACCTCGATTTCAGAATGAGATTTGGACCCCAACTCCCAAACTCACTCCCAAAAAATAAAACTGTCGACAATATTTTTCCGGTAGAAACCTCTCTTTTATTGTTGACTCTTTTTTCTTGATTGTGACTGCATTCAAAACTCACTTGAAAACCTCGATTTCAGAATCGAGGTTACCTTGAACTCTGAAAAACTAACCTCATCCAAAGTAGCTATCCAACCTCAGTTTCAAAAATCAAAGTTGGACTACAAACTCATCTTTTTGCGTATGTAACTTCAAACTATGTAACTCCTTGGTTATAGATCCAAGCGAGACAAAATTGATGACATTGCAAAGGTCTTAATAAACCCATTCCAGTAATACTAGTAGCAGCGTAGCACCCACAGCCTCAAAGTTTGACTATTCTCAACTCTTTCTAAAATCTTGATTTTAGAATCAAGGTTTAAGACCTACATATTTTTCCAAAGAAAACACAACCTCAACCTCGATTTCAAAATTGAGTTCAGGTCCTTAGAACGAAATATCCAACTAAAATTTCTGCACTCCAAGTATCCCAAAACACGATTTATTTAAGTGAAAAACTATACATTTGGCTTTAAATACTTACATTTCTTAGATATAGAACCAAAAATAATGATTTTTACAACGTTGAAAGCCCTTGTTGAGCTTGTTCCAATGACACCAAAAATGCAAATAAATGATACTCCAGTAAAAGTTACCGCCATAGATTTTTGATGCCATATCAGCACATGTCACGTCATCACTCGGATGCCACGTTAGCTCCATTGTCATCCAAATCCTAAAAGTTCTGACCTCCATAACTCCATTAATATAAGCCTTGTTTGTGATGATTAAAAACCCAATCTTGCTCTATTCTTCGGGCTCTACACAATGATACCATCATATTCACATTTTGAATATGTTTGGAAAACTTTGTTCTCCAACCTCCCTTTCACTCACTAATCGATCGACAACACGACATCGGTGAGTACACCGATGAAACTGAGAATGAAGTTGACTCAAACTCATTCTCTTGGTACAGATACAAAGAAGAAAAATATGGCAGTCGTGTCATAACGAGCTGCAGTAAGCTTGATGTGGGCTATGGTTTGTTCTCAATCATACATTACGTATTCTATAAGTACAGTCTTGTAGTTCATGTCCAATCGTGACTCTATACTCTGACAGACATTAAAACAAATTTTCCGGTATCTAAAAGGAACGTTACACGTTGGTCTCGAGTTCACAAGTTGGAAATCTCATTGGGTACTCTGATGCTGATTGAGGAGGTTGTCTTGACACGAGGAGATCTACTACTGGTTACTGTTTCAAGCTATACAACGGAACAATCAGTTGGGCTTCAAGGAAATAGGAATCGGTGGCATTATTTTCTACCAAAGAAGAATACATGATCCTATCAAAAACTTGTCCTGAAACTATGCGGATTAAAGACTTGTAAAGGATTTGAACTTGATCCACAAGATGACAACAGTCTATTATAATTATCAGTGTGCCAAAGCTCAAGTAGCAAATCTTGGAAGTCATGACATGTGAAAGCATGTTGATATCCACTATCATTTTGTTAAGGACCTAGTCCACACTCGTCAGATACAACTAATCTATCTTTCTACAGAAGATATGGTAGCTGATGCAAAGACTAAGGCATTGCCAAACAGTTGATATCGGACTCATGTAGATAACATGATATTAGTATAAAAGACATTCGAAGTTCCCAGTAAGTGGGAGTGTTAAGACTGTTAGTGTCAACAAACTTGACCTTCTATACAGACACAAATGTTAGACGATCAAACCTTGAGCATGGCTCTTCTGACATTAATCTTGTTTTTCTACGTTGGTAAACTATACCCGAACTTCAAACTCTCGCAGTACGCTCAAGTTTTCTCCAAATCTCATGATTGTTGATTCATTGGAAAGCCCTTCATCTTTCCAATGATACACATATTACTTGAAATTGACACGTTTAGCCAAAGTTACAAGCAATCAAAATTTCTGTCTATATACTCAATTTCAATATACTCAATTTCAGAGTCGAGGTTGGGACTCCAACTCTCAACATTGCTCCCAAAAAATATATCAGTCAAAAAATTTTATCCGGTAAAAAGATCTTTTTGTTTTTTGACCTCTCTTTTTTGGTTACAACTCCATTCAAAATTCTTTTAGAAACCTCGATTCCAAACCGAACGCTAACGGGGTAGCTGAGAAGACCAATCATATCTTATGTACGATGCTGGTCAATGATGCTGATATGGAGGATGCGAAACACAACTAGGATAAGAGGTTATATGCAATCTTGTGAGAATATAAGACTACTACGAAGACTTCGACGGGATACATTCCTTTTCATCTTGTTTACGGTGTGGAATCGAAGTTGCCCATATAGTTTGATTTACCTACCTTTCAAACTGTCCATAAGAGGTTAAAGAGGTCGATTGGAGCAGCAGCTAAGAAGTCTAGAAGGGAGCAACTATTGGAGTTGGAGGAAGCACGAGTGGTGGCAATGGTTCAGATGAAGAAGGCGCAAGAACGTCAAAAAAAATATTACGACAAGCGTCTCGATAAGAGAGAAGTGAAGTCGTTCAAGGAAGGAGATATGGTAATGCTTTTTGATGGCATTAGGTATAAGAGAGCAAGAAAGAAGTTCCTTCCACATTACTTTGGTCCTTTCATTACCGAGAAGGTATGGAGTAATTTTACATACGACTTGAAAGAGCTAGGAGGACGGAGGTTTGACCGGGTGAATCACGACAAGCTCAAGCTCTTTCATCAAAAGAAAATCACCGTTCATTCCGAGGACGGAGTGAAAACTTAGTCCAGGGGTAAATGTAACACCTAGGGTTTGCATAGTAGTAAATATGTGATAAGTTATAACTATGTGTGGTGAGTCTTCTAAATAAGTCTCAAGGCTAGACCATACTCTAAGTTAGTGACAGATAACTAGGAGTAGTCACAGTTAGAGTTGGAGGTATTTGAGGACAGAATATTGGATATACTAAATATGGGAACCACTATTTTGTTTGGTTATGCATAAGATGACAAGGGAGTGAATAATACACTCTTGTCTTATGCGTGACTGATTTTTATTGGTTATAGAGACTTAAGGTCAAACAATCAAGAGGGTTGTTGACCTTTTTGGCTCAATTATGTGTTAGTACTTTGTCTTATAAGGAGCAATCCGAGATTCTTTTATACTTCTAGAAGGATCCTAGTTATTAGAGTAGAGTCAAAAGAGGAGACATCTATTCTTGATTAGGACTTTTACCTTTGACTTGATCTCGATAAACTGCAGTAAATCAGATTTACAAGTAGTTACTGTGGTAAATCTGGAGTAGTATAAATAGAGGGGTTGTGGAGTGATCCCTCATCCTCCCTTTGTCTTGTATTTGAAAGCCGTGAGGTCATATCTATAAAGGGTGTGTTTTTCATCTCTGCGTCTCCACGAGAGTTCTCGTTCCAAGTGAGGAAGTGAATGTTGAGAGTTGGATTTAGCCGAGGCCTCCTAGTTCTATGATGCATCTCATCAAAGGCCATCAGAGATTTACCCTGGGTGAGAGACAGGATCGGTATCGAGCTTGAGGGTCACAGATGAGAGAACTTTGGGAGGCTATAAGTTTGTTGGAAGCTCAGATTAAGACGAGATTGGTCTTGTTGGAGAGAAGGCTTCAAGAGATTTCTATGGAGACCAAAATCATTTCGTTTGGAGCTGTACATAAGAAGTTGTTGGAGTTTGAACTTGACTGTTAAGAAAGAGTCATTGCGGCAATCTACAAACATACGTTTGTAGTTTACCACCAACTTTGGTGATGAGAGAGGGTTTGTAGCTTTGGAAGGGCATATTTCTCTATAGAGGGATCAGTTTAGAGTAATTTTTATGTTGTTGGAAAGCCATCATCGGTGTCTTTCCAACCATACTATCAATAGGATAAAAAGATGAGCGAGGAGAAAACCCTACGGTAATCTACAAACGGATGTTTGTAGATTTTTGCCACCTTTTTTGTACTCTTCTGGTGTCCTTTTGTGTACTTTGGAGAGTTTCAACTTTGGAGTTGAGAGTTCGGTACTGGGTACATTTGGTACCACTAGAAAATTTTTGTCAAGATCTTTCTAGTCGGCTTGTGAGGTTCAAGACTAAAGATGTTCATTTTAGGATTCTCGGGCTAATCTACAAACTTATATTTGCAGATTTCTGCATAGCTAAGAGTGGAGTTGGGAATGAGAATCTCTTAGTGACATAACTTTGTCTTGGGAGCTACTTGAGACAAAATCAAGGTCGTTGGATAGCACTTCTCTAGGACCTATCTAGCAGAAGAAAAGCTTCAAGGTTGATTTGTAGGGCAAGAATCACGAACCTCGGAGGTTCTATTGTACATTTAGGTGAGAGAGAAAACTTGTGAATAAATTGATTCTTGGATTAGAAACAAGACAATTTTACTTGTTGGTTCACTCTTCTTCCTACCACAAGTTCTTCACAGCCAGGGATTTGGTGTCATCTCGATTAACATTTATGCAACATAAGATACGACAACGTGGACTATAGCGAAGCTGTGATGGCATTACAGAGTCCGAGGTGACCGTGGAGCATCAACCTTCGGACAGAGAGAATGTTTAGCTCATGTCAAACGTGCGAGTTGGACTTGAACTAGATGTTGAAGGCACCTAGTTTTTTTTTTTTTAATCATTGTGTGAGCTTGGACATTGCTGGTGTGTGCCTGGAGTCATCAATCTGTTAGCTCATATGCCGAACTAGGTAATGTAATTAAAATGCTTATGTTCAAAATTCTCCATTGTATCTTGAGAAACTTCAGCAAGGTCTATATGTCTGCCTGCATGGCTTCTCATAAGGGCATATTACATGAGGATCATTGACTTCTCTAGTTGCTGAGACGACCACTGAGGATATTTGGAGACGGTTGACATGATCGTATAAACTATCATTGCATTACGGACTGAAGGACCCAAAGAATCATGACCAAGGAATATACGAATCCATAGCACCCGATGATTTAATGGCTTACAAGATGATTCATTAGCAATCCTCTAGCATCTAAACGTCATCACAATAGGAAACATGATTGGGCTTTCTAAAATAAAGTGTTAGGTCGACTCGACTGGATGGGTACGTGATGATGACTTATTGATTCTTTGCCTCTTTACAGGATGTGTTTAAAACGTGATCAACGAATTGTGAAACTCTAATCTCCACATGATGATTCTAAGTGAGGATGTAGTTTTGCAAACTCAATGTATAAAAAATCACCCAGGGCATACCGATGTGTCTGAGCAAAGATCGAACGACGCTGATAGTATTCATACTCGAAAGTTGTGTTTAGTTCCTACTTCCGAGACAGTGACCGCAAAATTCATATCGTTTCGCCACGGACGTTGAGAGAAATCCTGAAACTCTTGAGCACTTTCTCTCCAAAAGGTTTCAGAATCAAGAATTACCAGAAAAATCTAGCTCGCGAAGTTATGAATGTCTGATCACACATATAGTCAGTCACTGATAGAATAATTAATGGACAGGTGTGCTTGGCGGAAGATGAATTAGTCCTTCACCCAGTCTTGGACCATCTGTTTCGTTACTGAAAGCTGTCTTAGACCATTAGACACCTCAGAGCTGTCACAATGTCGCATATGCTTCACATTATCAGACGTAGACAATGCAGCGCTGACGTGACCGTCAAATCCTTGTTATGTCAGTCACAGTCACGGGCCCGATCAAATAACGAAATGAACTCAAGGTCACGATCAAGTAAAAAGTATGGCTCATAATAATTAATTGCAGAACTTCTAGAGTTAAGACTTTGGGATTGTATATCCCATGACAGAAAGCACTGTTGTGATCATGACCGTTCGAGCATAACTCCACCTGATATTTCTTCACATAGACTCCAGGAGAAACACACCACTTTCGATACTTCTTGTGCGCGAGCACGTGGACCACATACATCAACATGTTAGAATACTGTACAAGTATGAAACCCCTTTCCAGTAACTAGTTCAGGTTATTAGGTGGTGACCTTTCGTAAGGTCATCAAGACCAAGACCAAGAGTATATTATCCAGGCCCAAGGCCATTGTACATTATTGAGTAATCTATTTACTTGGTTCTGCTCACACTCTCTTGAAGAGCTCTCTCACACTCTCATACTGTCCTTATGCCGTGACTTAGAGTTTTGCCTTAGTCTATTCTACCAGTAGTTCATTTCCAACATGATATCAGAGCTTTGCTTTGTTGATGCACTAGCACAATAGCATAGGCACTAGTAGGCCTTCGGCCCTTAGGTGAGAGCAGTTGGAGAACGCTTCAACTGCTGCGAGAAAGACGCTTCACGCACCAAGATTCTGTACATCCGCTAACAAAACTTCACTGTTCTAGCGATCACTCTGATACAAAATGTCTGTCCCTTTGACACCAAAAGCTAGGCTAAGTTCGATGGCACATATTTCACGCTTTGGAAACACAAGACAACCTTGCGGTTCAAGGCCCATGGCGTTCTTGATATCGTGGAAAGGAACGTGCAGAGACCACGTGCCACTACACCCGGAGGTACTGCGGTACCCATCCCTCCCCCTGCTACCGGATCCGACAGCATCGCAGATTGAGATCAGCGTGATGTTAATACGTTTGCAGCAATCAACGAATGCTACGAGAACAGTGTGGCAAGACATCTAATGTCCTGCACCACGTCGAACGATGCATGGTCCACCTTGACCGGACACTTTGCTGATCAAGACATGGTGACCAAGATGCACTTAAGAGAGAAGTTGCGGGTTTTAAAGATGAAACCCAACGACTGTCACCCAGCATGTGAACAACTTCAAGTCTCTCATCCAGCAGATGACTTCAGCTGGATTGATAATTATCAACGAGGAGCAAGTCCTCGTGTTGATGGGCAGCATGCTCAACAACTACCATTTATTCTTGCAGGCAATGAGAACAAACCCAAATCTCTCGCTACAGGATCTCATCACCTTCCTCATCCAGGAGGAAACGATCGAGCGCAAGTTATCGATGAAATCATCCACTGCTCTGTTTGCAAGACGTCGGCAAAGAGGACGCAATGACAACAACCGGCGCAACAATGATGGAATCGACAAGACGATAATCAGCCACCGAAAAGACCACCAGATCCTAACGAGAAATATTTCCAGTGCAACAAGCCCGGACATCGCATCGTCGAGTGTCCGGAAACCCAGCAGCAGCAACGAAAACTCGAATGCTGGTAACCAGAACAAGAACAGGAACAAGAATCGCCGTTCTCAAAACAACAGTAACAACACTCGGCGGGTTCTGATGACATAATGTTCATATGCAATCGTGCAGACAGCTGATCCTAATTGGTATGTGGACACGGATGCCACACACCATATGGGACATAATCGACGACAATTCGTCGAATACTCACCCGTCTCTACTGAGAACACCGAGAATGATGCGATTCTACTCGGTGAAATACCACCATCCACGTTGCTGGTTCTGGCATGATGGAAGTGCGCTTGCTCAACGGCGAGCATGTGTACATACGTGACGTTCTCCATGTGCTCACCTTGCAGAAGAATTTATTCTCAGCTCGGCAATTTGATGCCAATGGCGGCTGGTGCTTAATTGGCAACGGACGCTGTCACTTAGAAGACAGATTTGGACAATCACACTACGACCGTTCGGGCAAGAGGTTAATAAACCCCGAATGGAAAGAAGTTAGTCGAGTCAGAGCTAATGAGAAGGAGAAGGTGCTAGCTTCTTGTCCCTCTGTCGACGATCTCTACATGCTCAGGAATTCAATTTTGATCGCTGACCAAACCGCGCTTGTAGCTACAGCTGGTAGGACTCCAATAGTCCACACTATACCACCTAGCCAGAGATCAGGACCGCGCCTGCGAGCTAGACCGAAATCAAACCAGCGGACTAGCGTCTCTCTATTCAATCGTCATATGCGCAGGATCCGCTTCTCACGGTCTAGGCCCAGCCCGGTCGCACAAATTATGCACACCCAAGCAGAAATGCACACAAGTGACTCACGGATTTTTCCCCCTCTGATTTCGGAGCATACCCTCACAAGCGAAGTCCTCACTCCACAAATTCAAGAAATATCAAACTTGGATAATGAGAGTCAAAATCTGTCATAGGCGAGCTCTACCCCCCTCACCTCCACGCCTCTTGGCATTTTTCTCATGCGGACACCACCAGCTGGCCTGCCTCCTATCCCACGCACGCATATTGGAATACCCTTTGGCAGCACACCTCTTCTCTTCACACGGATCGAGTCTCATCATCATGATCTCTCAAGGCCACAAGACGTCCTGATGACGTCCGTAAGCCGGGAGTCCTTGTTACTGGAGACTCCCACGCGAGGACTCCCTCGCACGCATTGGGTGTTACACCCAATGAAGACAGGGAGTCCTCTGTCAGTGGAAACTCACCTGTCCGCAAGGATCTCCGACGAGACGCGTCTCCCGTGGCCTCTTCGGACCACGTGCCCCCACGCGGGCTGCTAGCCCCCGCACGAAACGGAGATGGGGATGGGGATGACGATCCCATCCGGATGAAGGAATATATCTCCGCACGGGAGATAGTGTATCTCCGCGCGGTGTGTTCCCCGCCGTCGCGAGGATATGTAGAGGACACAGACTATCCCGATGGCAGTCCGTCGGAGACCAAGGGGACAGTCCCTTCAGCAGGGACGCGGTCTCTCCAAGAGGGACGCAGGGTCTTTATCAGCGTCCTTATCTACCCGACTCAAATTTAAACATTGGAAATTTAAATTTCTCTTCTCCCTCATCTTTTTCAGCTCGGGGTCCTTTTCACTCACAGTCAAGCTCGGGGTCCAGTCAACTCTCCCGGTTCGTTTTCCCGACTTCGGTCTCCTCCGCGTCTGCTAGAAGACCTTCAGGGTTTTACATCTGGCAGCCGGACTCCTCCACCGATGCCACCTCGACCATGTGCCCTTGTTACTACAACGGACGATCTCTCTACCTTGTGGCATCAGCAACTCGGTCATATCAACCACCATCGAGTCCATGAGCTGAGCCACCGCAGGTATGTTACCGGCCTCTCCTCCTTCCCACTCTCTAAGGATATTTGTCCAGCTTGTGCACACGACAAGCATGCACGCACTAAATTCTCACGTGCCAGCTCCACTCAATCAACTCGTCCCCTGGCACTGGTCCATTCTGATATTAGTGGTCGCATCTCCCCTTGCACCTTTTCTGACTATGACTATTTCATCACCTTTATTGATGACTACTCGCGCTACATTGTCACTCGTCTTCTCTACTATAAGAGTGACTGTTTTGCTGCTTTCCGGAACTATCTCGCATTTGTTGAGCGCGCCACTGGTCAATCTCTTGTCACTTTGCGATCTGACAATGACGGGGAATATCGTTCAGCTGCTTTTGATGCTTTCTGTCACGAGCGTGGCATCCAGCGTCAATTCACAGTCCCTTACTCTCCTCAGCAGAATGGCGTTGCTGAACGTAAGAACCACAGCTTGCTTGACGTTGTCCATTCCATGCTTTTCACTACCAATCTCATCAAGCCCTTCTAGGGTGGAGCAATCACATGCGCCACCTTCCTCCAGAACTGGTGTCCGTCTAAGACTATCACGTCTATGACCACACCTTATGAACTCTGACACTCCTATGCCTCCACAACTCCTCGCCGACCCGACCTCTCCTTTCTACGCGTCTTTGGCTGTCACGCTTTTTCCCAGGTCCTCGAGGTTGAGCGCACAAAGCTCGATGATCGCTCTCATGAGTGTATCTTCCTTGGCTATAGCGATCAGAGTAAGGGCTACCGTCTTCAAAGAAAATCTGACAGTCATACCTTCACCTCTCGTGATGTTATCTTCGATGAGTCTTCTCCGACCCTCCCTCCCACATCCGCCCTCTCTGCTGATCTCTCACTCACTCAAGCGTCTCCTGAGACCGACATCCATTTTTATCATATTGTGCATGTCCCTTCTGCTGGCCCAGCTTACGTTCCGTCCGTCTCTCCCGGTTTCTCTTCAGTGGGTGTTCCTCTATCATCTCCTGCCGGTCCACTTCCAATCCCATCCGTTGGTCTTGGATCTGGAGGAAGAGTCTCTAGCAGTCATGGCCCTGGCGGAGGAATCACCAGCAGTACACATTCCAGTAGGAGTAGTCGTCCTCCACGTTCTCACTCCTCTAGCCATACACACAATCACTCTCTCCATGCAGAGAACTTGAACCCGCCCATCCTTACCTTCGACGCACATCACCACGCTCACCACGAGTTTCTGGTCCTACCCACAGCGAGTCCTCCCTTCCTCCATTGGATTTTCCAGCACCGCCTCTATTGAGACGATCAGCTCGACATTCAGTTCCTCCACAACGGAACCCAGATGAAGACTATGACCCTTCATCGCTGATCCCGAAGTCTCGGAAGAACACCAAGCGTGCATTGATGATAACTCTCAAACATGTGTCAATGAAACTTGTTTCTTACACAGAAGCAGTATCTTCTCCTGATGACGATCAGTGGAGAAGAGCAATAGAGGAGAGTTAGATTCTCACGAATCTAACGATACTTGGAAGCTCACCGACTTGCCATAAGGACGCCGGCCGATAACATGTAAGTGGACCTTTAAGTTAAAACTTAATACCGATGGATCCATTGCTCGTTATAAGACGAGACTAGTGGCTCGTGGTTTCACCCAGGTCTACGGGTTGGATTACATAGAAACTTTTTCCCCTGTAGTCCGTATTCAGTCAATACGGCTCATCCTTGCCATCTCAGCGCAGTATAATCTACATGTACATCAAATGGATGTTAAAACTGCGTTTCTAAATGAAACACTTAACGAGGAAATATACATGAGTGTTCCGGAAGGAGTAACTACAGCAAGGCGTAGTCAAGTATGCAGATTGCTTAAGACTCTCTACGGTCTTAAGCAATCATCAAGAGAATGGTACTTGATCATCGACAAATTCTTGCTTTCTCTTGGATTTGTCAGAAATGTTTACTACTTGCACCAGAAACAACACTTTGTCATCCTTGCCCTCTACGTGGATGACATTGTGATTGCCAGTAGCAGTGAGGCTCTACTATCCCCATGTAAAAGAGAAATTGAGCTCACGGTTCAAAATGACTGACATCGGTCCAGTCCATCATTGCCTTAGTATTGAAGTTAACCGCGATCCATCTTCTAGCACTATCAGACTTAGTCAAACTTTGTATTTGACACAGAAACTATTTCAGTTTGGCTTACAGGACTGCAAATCTGTAAGCACCCCTCTAGTTACAGGTGAGAAACTTTCCTCGGATGACTCTCCTATCACTGAGGATGAAAAGAAGCTATGTAATAGTTATCCTTATCAGAGTGCAGCTGGCTCTATTAATTGAGCCGCAGTATGCACTCGTCCTGATTTGTCTTATCCCATTAGTGTACTCTCCCAGTTCATGAGTAGTCTTGGACCTAGACACAGTGCCGCTATGAAGCGGATTTTCCGTTACATCAAGAGAACTTTGAATTTGTATCTTGAGTATGCTCACTCACCCCAGCCCTATTCTATGTTCGGTTACTCCGATGTTGACTGAGGAGGACATGCGGAGACAAGACGATCCACATCAGGTCATTGCTTCATCTACTCTGGAGGAACCATCAGCTGGTCCTCTAAGAGACAAAAGTCAGTAGCCCTATCAAGTACAGAGGCAGAATATGTAGCTCTTAGCACGAGCTGTTCAGAGACAATCTAGTTACGTCAGCTCTTGACAGACATCGGATTGCATGACAAGGAGCCTACTGTTACATATTGTGACAACCAAAGTGCTATGGCCCTTGTCGACACTAGCAAGTTCCACGACCGTACGAAGCACATCGACATCCGATATCACTTCATCAAAGATCACGTCGCTAGAAAAGTTATAGAAGTTAGATATTGTCCTACTGAGGACATGGTTGCAGATATTCTGACAAGGAGCTTACCAGCTCCCAAGTTGGACTATCTACTACCAAAGCTAAGAATGTTTTCTAGCTAAGTAATATTTTTATCCGAACTGTTACTGAGTGGGAGTGTTAGAATACTGTACAAGTATGAAACCCCTTTCCAGTAACTAGTTCAGGTTATTAGGTGGTGACCTTTTGTAAGGTCACCAAGGTCAAGACCAAGAGTATATTATCCAGACCCAAGACCATTGTACATTATTGAGTAATCTATTTACTTGGTTCTGCCCGCACTCTCTTGAGGAGTTCTCTCACACTCTCATACTGTCCTTATACCGTGACTTAGAGTTTTGCCTTAGCCTATTCTACCAGTAGTTCATTTCCAACACAACAAACAGGATTTCCCCACATATACTAAACTAAGGACCTATGAACAGACATTGATGTCAGTTTTGGCTCAAGACATCACGGCCTGTTCTCATCCAACGCTTAGTTCTTCCATTGGTTCTAAAATACATATACTCCTTTTCCCTCTAATTCACAGTTTCACAGGCAGCTCTTGTATCTTACAAATCCATTGGGCGGCGTGAGGATATCCTCTGTAATCTGCTCTAATGCTTGACCATTCGAAACTTTCAATTTTAACATACAGAAGCATGTTAACGTTTCTCGATCCAGAGATGCAACGCTTGGCGTTTGACAGTGATTGTTCCTGAAGTTTATCGGATATTGTACCTCACTGTCACATTTTTGCGCAGAGCGCAATTTTATTGTCTCTCCTTAATTAACTTCTGACTCTCAACATCGTGGAAGCTTTTCCCCGCAGTATAACCCAAGAAACAGAAACAGGAGGTCCCTCTAAAGGCTTCTCGTGATATGTGCGCATACTTTCTCCTAGAACTTCAACTTTGACGTGGTACGAACTTTCTAAGTGTACGTAAGGAATCTCCATTGTATGTCAGGATCTTTAAACCCCGACTAACCGTATTTGGGGTCTGGGTAACCCAGACCCGGCATTCCGCTGTTTCGAATTCGCGAAACGGCGGGATCTGGGTTATCCAGACCCGATTTTCCGGTGCCCATATCTTTCTCAATTCGCGACGGGAGTTGGAGTGCCGCATAGCGATAGAAAGATAATTTCGAGATCTATCTTTCTATATAAAAAGAATTATAAATGATGCAGAAATAAAAATAAATTATGGATCTGAAATTCGAAAGTTCTCAGAAAGAAGCCGCCTGTCACTGATTGGCTAAATACAGGAACATTCCAATTTCAAAATAGATTCTTGTTTGGGCAGGTGCCCACAAATACAGGGCAATTTTACAAAAATTTTGCATCTGACCCAATCCGAAGTTTCCAGTGCCTGCGGGAGCAGAGTGAGGTGAGACTAAGACTCCATGTTGTGCTCATTATCACAGTAAGACTCCAGGTTGTTCTCATTATCACCAGCAGGAGTCCAGAGTTCCTTAGGAGAAGCAGCTGCGCTGTGGGTCCATGCAAACACAGAGTGTGTATTACTATGTACATCTGTTGTCCCTGCTCCTCCTAACGAATTACTCTTTCTACTAATTTCCACTTCTGGTTAGAGGTATTCTCGAATCTCTTGACATATTTAGTTTATATTTGTTATATATTCATCTTCAACAGTTTTCTATAAGGATACATAAAAGCTGTTGTGTGTTGGTGTTATGATTTTTCTTTGAATGTTTTGATAGTAATATTGGGATCCCGCTCTTCGGATAGATTAGTCTTGTGATATATTAGTATTTGATTGGATTATTGTAATATATCTATATATATTTTTTATTATCTGGAATGGTGACACATATTGTTGTCATGGGTTTGTCATGTTTTGAAGTCTGAGTATCGAGGAGTCATGGCTGAACGACGTTGGGGACAGTTCCCGTCCGATCATGTCAATTATCATACGAGGAGACGTCCAAACATGACGCAGGTTATTAGAATTCCTGAGGACCTCTTAGACACATACACCCGTTTACGTCATGCATTGGGAGAAGGTGCGTCACATGCTCAGGTGTTGAGGTGGTTGTTAGATGGTGCAGCAGGACGTATAGAGGCATTAGAGAGAGCGCGTGCAGCTCGTGTAGCAGCGCCCGAGAGAGTTTCACTCGAGGAAAGAGCTGAGAGAGAGGTGTTAGATGTCAACATGGAGAATAGTTGGACACTTATTCGTGATAGTCAAGAGGTAGCTACAGCGAGTACGAGTGGTGGTGATGCTACCCAGAACGTATTACCAGATGCCATGGATGAGGAGCACCTTTTTGAGACGGCAGATGAGCCGAGTGTTCGGATGTCAGCAGAGTATGTCAGCAGAGAAACAGTCGATGATGGAAAGCCAACACCCGAGCTCAAGATCGTGGGCCAAAGCTTCACAAGAACACTGCCACTATCGAGCGGTCGGAAGCCATATCAAAGGCGCTGCCAATCCAAAGCAAACAAAGACGAGAAACATTCAGAAAGCTTGCTTGAAGAAGTTCAGGAAGTCCTTCAAAGAAACAGTCGATGGTGAGATGCAACCCGAGCAGCAAGAAGTCCTGAGGTGAGCAAGAGACTGGAAGCCAAACCTTCACAAACGCGCTGTCAATACAGAGCCATCGAAAGCTAGCACCCAGGCGAGAGATCGGAAGTCAAATCTCCACAAAAATGCTGTCAATACCGAGCGACTGAAAACTAACACCACAGCGAGAGATCGAAAGTCAAACTTTCATGAAAACAGTGCCAATACAGAGCGATCGAAAGCCAAAAGAAAGACGCTGCCAATCCCCGCACGATCGAAACGAACACGCGGTCAAAATCCACGAGAAATTTTCAAAATCGAGCCGGAGCACTGAGTACAAGTCACTTTGTGCTTCGCGAAGCGGCGAGGCCCTTTGAAAAAGCTGGTCTAGTCCGTGAAACGGCGGGCCCTGAGAATGAACTGCCGGCAGGACGCGTTGATCCTGCCCGCGGAGCCGCGTCCGTCTTTGACGTGCCCCCCGCTCTGACAGTCCGGAGGGAATGATTCCCTCCGGAGTTTATATACCCACAGCGGGGGTTTAAACAGAAAACTGTAACACTCACATTTGCAGCTCCAGGTAGTCGGTGAACGTGAAGGTCCGCGTTAGAGGAAACATTTGGTGTACTAGCAGCTTGTGGGCGGTTCTATTGGATACGTCCTTGTTGTTCATGTTTGACAATTGAATTACTTGTCTATTCCAGGAACTCCAGTGTCCATATCAAGCAGGCGTCTCTTGGGTCAGCGCGTTTCCCCACCACTTCAGTGGTAGAACTACATGTGGTAACCAGCTGACCAGACGATACCTTTATGGAGGTGGCTCTACTTGCTGCCGCGGCCAACGTTTCTTCCCTGTAGACTTTCTGTTCTTTTCCTGGAACACAAGTATTGCTGAAAAGTGTCTGGTTAATAGCTTAAATGATAGCATTCGCAGAAAAAATTTCCACTCATTATTGGTCCATAAAGACTTTAGCCTGCAAGGATCCAAGAAACAATTCGAGCAGAAATTGGCTTGATAACACCCCCAGTAGGTTCCGTGAGTTTGATCATACCCCTCTTAACGATGTATGGCTTGATCACACCCCTGACTGGTTATTGCCTGTAAAACCAGTCACTTTGTGATGTTATTCAAATATGAGATTTTACATATTAAAGGAATGAGAATATGGATAGTCTAACGTGTCTTTAATGTTAAATAATTTGAATTACAGTGATATTTAGTCAAGATTGAAAGTAATAAAATGATCAACCAAAAGATAAAATGACTTGTTCTACCGTCAATAACTCGTCAGGGTATGATCAAGCAACTAAACGTTAAGAGGGATATGATCAAGCCAATTTCTGTAATTCGAGCCAGATGTGAGTCCCACTATTCCTGTACGTACAAATATCTGACGCAGAATGTATTGTTCTCACGTTCCCGGTACTACTATACTTTCCAAACAGCGGATATGGGTGTTTATCTGGACATACAGCCTCGAACCTATGATGATATCGAATGTCTGACAATCGCCGTGAGAGGTTTCAGAAAGGGGCCGCGTGACCAGATCGCAACATGCAACCCTCATCCCTCATTGCAGAGGGACTTACAAAACAACCTGGAGGCGGAGAACTGTACTGGGCCTAATGTGGGCCAACGTTGCTGCTGTCCTTGTCGTATGTCCCAGAGTTACTACACGAGGCGGACGAGTTTTGCTCCTTGATAAGCCCGAGAAGCCGTGTTCGTACACTGCAGATTCATTAGGGCTCCATGCCGTCTTTTGGCTTCAAATAAAGCCTGGGGCCAAGTCGAAGGATCATAGGACACTCACTTCCCAGAGTAAACCACTCGGCACCGTAGATTTGGGTGTAATATACACTTCGATCGTTTGTGTTCTGCTTCAGGGATGACTTCTGTCACAATACCAAAACCGGAAAGAGTGCTCACATGGCCGCATCACATCGTTTCCTTTCACATAATTATTCGAAAACAACTCCCATGTTGCTCGCAACATTGTCGTCTACGTCCACCATATGAGTTGTTTCATACAGGACGGACGTACGTGGTGCAAGGAACGGCCACTTGTCCCTCACTGAAGTTGCGCATTTCTCTGAGACCTTTTCTACCGTTGGTTTACCTCGAGAAATGACAACAGAGCTTTTTCAAGCATTTGTTATTCACCCACTTGTTGGACTTATTGGACTTTTGCACCCAATCTTAAAGCAGCCTGATGACACGTTGCTTACTCCGGGTCCAGGCTCTCTTGACGTTCCTCAACCCGTCCAGAATAGCATTCAGGCCAAATATGATTTTAGCATGTACTGCGCCAAAGCATTGTCTGAAAAGGTCTAAAACTGGAAAGGTGATATAGTACAGCCTCCACGGGATCTTCACTACCGTCGGACGGAGCGATCGAAGTCACAGAGTTGTGTTGCTCTGTTCTTACCCCGACATCCCTGCATCACGCTGTTCAGTCTCTGTGTCGAATCGAGGGAGAAGAAAAGGAGCATATCCTCCGATTCCTCCTAGTTCATATAGCTCTATGAGAGTTTCAAACTCAAGACTTTCCTCCTAGTCACTGAAGACTCTGTCATGGACACCTCCCTGTTGCTGGAACAAAAGGAAACAAGGAGGACTTGAAAGACGAATAAGCGTAAGATAGCACGGACAGTCGAATAGCTTCATTACGGTAAGGGAATCTCTGCCTCTCCTTGTCGTGAGCAGTTTGGCAACATCGTCTGGTTATAATTACTAAGTCTTGTTGAGAAGCAGTTGATCGTCCGCCGCAGAAAACGGCTCGAGACGTTAATTCAGGTGCTGCCTGGCGAAGAAAGAAGAAAGTGAGCATAGCATTTCACCCCTGGTCAGATCATATCTTGACAGTTTTCATACATACTTTTCCAGGCTGAACCTTGACCGTGACGCGTGACAATCTTTACTGGTTCGCAGCACTCGGGGTAAAGCTTTGGGTCCGCGAGCTTTCGGCCGGCCTCTCATTACGGAACCGCCTATTTCTGAACAAGTCACCGGGAGTTTTTCACCAGTTTCGGAATCACTAACAAACTTCTCAAAGTAAGTTTGGGACCAGGGACCTGTCACATTCTAAATCACCTCAAGCGGTGATTCAGAAAAGTTCCCCGGTTGAAGTGTGACCCCGAGCACTGGGATGACGCAGACCCTCAGGACCCTAATGTTTTCCGACAGACGGTGACACTGTCGAGGTTCGGGAGCAAAATCAGCATTCGCTACTATACTGTTTTATATGAAACGGCCCTGCATAAGTCATGCAGGTGCCATCATGAAGGCAGCTGAAAAGCGCAACAGGTTGGCTGAACCTGCATGTCCGTCAAATTTCGCCACAGTCATCTCACATCTGAATCCAGATATATAAATCGCCGGAGGGACATTCATGTCCGACGGTTGGCCCTTCCAAGACAGCAGACCATGAAAGCCTATATGGCCTGTTAGATTCGTGGAACCCGAGGCGAGGTGAGGTGGTGAAGCGTGACCGAGATTCAGTGAGCGACTGCCGAGAAACTGAAGGAGTGGGCGCCCAATCGGCTTAGAGGTTGAACCATTGGGATGCGGTAGTCGCAGGTTTATTGAACATTTTTCAATATGCTTGGTTGTCTCCCGACCGCTATCTCGGATTGGTTAGTTTGCGTCCAAAAGGCTTCATTCAGGGCGACCAACGTGGAAATAGTCTCAACTGCATGCCCAACTTTTCCTGCCTCAGTTCACTGTGAATGAGTACTGAGCTTATAGTACAGAGACTGATTCGCCCTCGGGATTTAAAACACGTCTGAAAGGTGTTCGTGATGGGAAACCTCGTGTTTTGATTGGTCCACCCGTGCTGATCAAGATTCGAACTGAAGTCCATCTCGGTTCACATATCTACAGTAGAAGCTGAAGAATGATCTTCGAGAGCGAATTCTGTCCAGCGAATTAACAGTTTTGTAAACTTTCGTCGCAAACTCGAGTCGAGAGTTTCCAACATAAAATACAAATGTCGGAATCGACGACGCTCTTGGAGAAGCTGAGGTCTAACCGATGGTTGGTGCTGGCGGCTTCGATTTTGACCCAAGCATGTTCGGGTGTGGGTTATGCTTTTGGAGGCTACTCACCGATTGTCAAGAGTGCACTTGGCTATAACCAAAATCAAATCAGCAGGTTGGGAGTGGCAAAAGACATCGGAGACAATGTGGGTCTACTTGCTGGGACTCTCTGTGACTATCTGCCGACCTGGGGCTTGTTCGTGTGCGGCGCTCTCCTCAACTTAGTCGGCTACGGCTGGCTATGGCTCATCGTTACAGGAAAATTACCTATGCCGCCATTCTGGGTCGTAAGTGACTTCTCCTCACATCAACTGGTCTCGAATGCTTGCCAACAGCTTCAAATATTTTGACACAAGTTCGGCTTGCTAGACAAACGTGAGAAGTCTAGTCTCATGCTTGAAATTTCGAGGAGTTTGTATTCCTTGCGAAACTGCTACCTCCTGCTGTCTTCTGTAGTCCCCCACCTAATTCCGAGGTCCAGTCCGAAGATGATTTATATGATCATGTGGAAATGGGTCAATCTCGTAGCCATGTTATGTCGTTCAGGCTTTCCGTACTGGTTGATGGATTCTATGGCTCGTTTACAGGTATGTCTCATCATCTTGATTGCAACCAACGGAGAAACGTTTTTCAACACGGCGGCCCTTATGTCCTGTGTAAAGAGCTTTCCACACCATCGAGGAGGAACCGTGGGTGTCTTGAAAGGGTTTACAGGTCTTAGCGGTGCTATATTCACTCAGTTATATGCCTCATTCTTTTACCCCGACCAGGCCAAGTTCATATTTCTGGTGGCTGTCGGGCCATTCATGGTCGCCATGTTCTTGATGTTTATAGTCCGCCCAATCCCTCTGATTGATTCGAGCTCCGCCAGGGCCGATGACATGAAGTTCAACTTCATTTACAGCGTGTGCATAGTCATCGCTGTCTATTTGATGGGCACGGTTATCGTCAATGATTTTGTCGACATTAGCCATGTCACGCGTATGGGGTTCTCCTTCGGACTTATCTTCCTGCTGGCTCTTCCTCTGGGTGTTCCGTTCTTCCAGATTTTTGTCATCCATCCGAAGAAAAAGAAGCGTGTATCATCAGATGTCGAAAATGGAAACGACAGTAAGACACCCCTCCTGCCTGAACCGGAGAAAGAGGAGCAGGAACAGTCAGAGCAAGTTTTCCGAACTGGAAGTGCAGAGGATATCGTAGAGTTCAGCGAGATGGAAGAGGAAGCTGCCAAGCCAGATGTTTCAGAGTGGGTTCGACGTAGAAGGCTTCAAAGGTTTAGCTCCGAGCTACTGAAGGCGGTAGCAGAGGGAGCTGTGAAGGTGAAGAAAAGAAAGGGCCCTCGGCGAGGCGAGAATTTCACTCTGTCCCAGACACTTGTGAAAGCTGACTTTTGGCTCCTCTTCTTTACCTTCGTGTTCGGTTCTGGATCAGGACTAACTGTCATCGATAATCTGGGACAAATGGGTGAATCGCAAGGCTACAGCAATGCACATGTTTTTGTGTCCTTGATCGGAATCTGGAGCTTCCTCGGCCGTATTGGAGCAGGTTGGGCTTCAGAGATCGTTGCTCGGTAAGCTACCGTCAACGTTGTGGGTGCATGGCGAAACGGAATGGTCGGAATATCGGGACATTCTGTGAACAGAGTACCATGCTCTCTGATCATATTTTTGCTAGATCTACTGTGTATCTCATAAACAGACTTGATCATATCTGCATATTTAATCTTAGAAGTCTTGTTCACCTTATTATGGCTTCTGCTGCGTTGTGTATGCGTTGTAATTCGACTCTGTGTCTCGTGATATCAGGAAGATGGTGCTGCCGCGACCTGTAATCTTGGCAGTTTCCGAGACAATGATGGCCGTCGGTCATTTCATGTTTGCAATGGCGTGGCCTGGATCAATGTACATCGCCTCGCTGCTGGTCGGTTTCGGTCACGGAACTCACTGGTCCGTTGTTCCAGCCACTGCGTCTGAGCTTTTTGGACTGAAGAACTTCGGTGCACTGTACAATGTTCTCACAATGGCGTTACCCACTGGGACTCTGATTTTCTCTGGCCTTATTGCCGGACCGATTTATGACCGAGAAGCCGCCAAGCAGCGCGGTGGTGCCATGGTGAAGGGTGTCGAAGAAATGGGTGACGAGAACTCATGCAAGGGGGCTATCTGCTTCCAGGTTACTTTCTTCATCCTGACTGCGGTCTGTCTTCTCGGAGTATGCCTCAATCTCATTCTGATCAAAAGGACCACGAGGGTCTATTCAACGCTGTACGGCAAACAGGACGATTCCAAGCCCCCGAGTCCAGGGCCGAGTACCCTCGGCGTTGTTCAAGAAAGAGAGGAGTCTTCAGACCATTTTTGACCTTCGTACATTATCTTGTCCTTCAAGAAGTATCCTTCAGTCCCCAGCACTAAAACACGGGAGAAGAGAAGACCGAGGATAGTCTTCGGGGAAACATGGTTATGTCTCCTCTGTACATACGTTGTACCATGAAGTTCATTATTCAACGGCTAAAGCATAGAATATGTATCTTGTTGAGGCAGTAACGGGTGCAAGAACCGCAAGGGTACTTTGTCATTACTGACGTTATGTGGCAGACTGGAGATGATTCCATGCTATACTTGTCAAAGGAGGGTGCAGCTTCACCCGTCTGTGAGTCAGATTTCAACGACTGAGGAAGTGCTGTGCCACCTGAGGCAGAAGGTACTGGATAGTGCTGTAAGTCTTCGGCTCGCTGATTCATCTTTTAGCTGCGAAATTCTTGCTATGTGAGGGCAACAGAAGATGCAGCCTCTGGGAACTCCGATGTCCTCGTCAGAGCCTCTCGGGAGATTCTCTCGACTGTTGCAAGTTGTTTAACGATGAGACCAGACGCAAATGACCCGAAGCACTGAATGCAGAAAAAGCATAGAGAACGGGTCGTGTAACCTTCAACTTGGGGAGGCAGTTGCAGGGAAGTACGCAGGAAGACATCAGGTATTCGATCGAACCAGGTAGAATTCCGACAGTATCCAGTAAGTCTTCACCAAGAGCTTAGTCAGAATTCAGATAGTCGCCCGTAAGTCTTCACCAGTAGCTCTCTTTGGAAGAAGTTAAGGTAGCCACAAGTACTAGATGCCAAATTTTGGGAAATGCCAAGTAATCATAGCAGGTAATCAACACTTGTGTGGAGGTCCAGACTTTTCATAGCTCGATTGATGCTGGGGCGAGTCTCCAAGAGTCCAGTTATTTGCAGCAAGCTGAGGTAGAGTTCTGGCCGTGACATCTAATAAGCTTGAGCTGCCAGTTAATTTCGTATAGCGACTAGAGTTGGTTTTGAGAAGGATCTTCTCGGACTCCGTTAGATCTTCTTAAGACCTTCAGTCTGTAATGCTGAAACCTGTCGTACCATTGATCATTCCCCCATTAAATGATCAATGGTACAACGCTTAAACGCCCGCATGTAGACAATCATTTAAATACTCCTGATAGTGCTCGGATGATTGGATTTGGCCCTAGATTGTGTATATGTTATAACGAATCAACAGCATGATGAAAAAACAACGCGACTACTTGACACAGGAAATGTAGATGACTGTAAACAGAAGAGACATCCTCACGGAACGAGTTTGTCCCTAACTAGACACTCATCACATAGCAATTGCCGTGCCTACTGAACAATGTTTAATGCCGAGTTCGTGCCACCGAAAGCCTTTAGCTGCATACCTCTCCAGTATTCATCAGCATGAAGTGAATTTCCTACGCTCAGTACCACATGTGGCGCTCTCTCGGAGTGTACATCATCCTCTCTGAGAAGCTCCTCTGTTCAGTTAGTCTGCACTGTTCGTGCTGATCCACTCGTCTTCAGAAGGGAGAACCAAAACGGTCAGAGTGTACATCATCATCTCTGAGAAGCTTCCTCTGTTCAGTTAGTCTGCACTGCTCCTGCTGATCCACTCGTCTTCAAAAGAGAGAACCAAAACGGTCAAACTCTGCAAGATCAGCATTATTCCGGCCATGCAGGCTGCTGATCCCTACCAACGAGGACGAAACAGGTATTTCCAAATCGGTAGCTTTCCTGATGGAGAAGCTGGGTAAATTTTCTGCTGCAGTTCACGTGTAGAAGTGATTATTTGGATGGATTCGCTGCAATGAACTGGAGAAAAGCTTTCCTTACATTCTGTATCTCTCCTCGAGCCGGGGAATTGTGCATGTTTGGCATGACGGGATGTCGAAGCACACCAGAGAAGAGAAAGTACATCTGACTTCTTCCTCGAGAGGTATTCATGGGATCCTTAAGGAGCTTCCAGATAGTACACATGTTAGCAGCATAGCTGTTGTGAATCTTGTGATGGCCGTGAATTCGAAGGGGCACGCTCGTCCTACCATGGGGTGGTCTTGTCGAGAAACTTGCATACAGATTGAACGCCAAAACTGTAAACAGGAACTTGGAGAAGTAGCGGACAATGCCAATGTTTAGTAGGCTGGAGTCACTAGACTGACCACAAAACGTCGCCGGGGCAGAGAAAGGTTTGGGTCGGTAGGAATGGTTTATGAAGAACCTTGTAAGATAATTAAGATAACAACTGACAGCAAAAGTTTGATGATATGACTATGCTCCACATTCCTGTAGGACACATAGGGTTTGGATAGACGACTTTAATTTTCGGCGATGCTGCTTAAATTTGCTTCACAGCAGAAAACTGAACAGTGCTGTAAATGAAGGTGTCGAAGACTTGCAGTCAAGCACGCTTCTTGCTGCTGTGTTTGAACTGATTACGGGTCAACATAGAATCATATCAGGATGTGATTGTTCTTATCGCTGACTTTTCCCACTTTGGTGTTTCGTCGGTGTTTTTGCTCTTTGCATGCCGTGCCTGTCACCCGTGGCGGGTCCAGGTCGGTGGGGCTAGAACCATAGACCTGACTCCAGTGAGGAAAAGATTGGGTTCGTAACTAACGTCCACCAACCTCATGGGTACTGCGCACAAGTTGACGACACAACAGTTTCTCTCGTTCTGCTTTAGTGTTCTGTGAATCAGAAACGCTCCAGCAGCATCCTTCCATCATGCTTGCAAATCATGTGACACAAGATACAGAGTTAATGGGTGCGTTAGATATGGGGATGAAGACCCGCTAGAATCCGCGTCCCGCGTACAGGCAACCGACAATAATTATGAGCCACCAGGCCTTGGCGTGGTGGTGGTCGGTCACACCATCCTCAGGAATTGTCGTGGGGTCTAGCAGCCCCGGAGCCATCCCGGCCGGGGATGGCTCTTACATTGCAGTCTTGTGTTCTGCCGGTCGAAATTCCGTGGCCGAGAATCTTTCTCTACCGTTTTTTCTTAACTCTAGACACTGGAGCTCGTGATTCGGAGAAAAACGCGTGCTTGGGTCCTTTTTTCGGGTCTTTTCCCCCTATTTTTCGGTTTGATGGGGTCTTCCCATCCGTTTGTTATTCTTCGCGTCACGGTTATGTATTTCGTAGGTATACGGTCAAATTGAAGTGTTATCGACCCTGTCAAATTATCAGCAATTTGATTTTATAACTTTTATTGCACAAAGTTTTTAAACTAGAAATTCAAATTATAATCAGAACTCAAAATTATCATGTAATGTTTATGTTTTAACTTAGAGGACAGTGCAAACCTTATGTTAAAGTTTATTTTGAAGTCAAACCTCGGTAATTAAAAACGTGCTTATAAGTATATAATCACTCCAATGAATGAAATTTTCTGAATGTGACATTAAAAAAAGTTAAAGATAAAAAACATATAGAATATCAATCTTGTCTAGTGTTTCATGAACAATGGGTAATAATAATTCATAAATAAAAATAAAACAAAAAAATTTCTCGTGGAGAAAATTTTATGACGTGAAAAAATTGAAAGTTATTTCATTATAGTCACATGTCATTGTAATTTTTTCATAAAACTGTGATTATATATTGTGTGATAATAACTATAACGAGATAAATTTATAAAAGATAATCCGTTCTCAAGAAAATTGCGCTATAACGCAATTGTGACAACACACGAGGTTTGACTGCAGTCAGCAAAAATATTTATTTTCCATACTTGTTTAATTTACATGATCATTCCGGTATCTCTTCATCTAGCTTGTCGACATAAGCTGAATGGTGGATGATTCAAAATATTTTTTCCAGTCCCCTTGAAAAATATGTATACAGTCCTAATGAAGATATGGAATGTATGATACGTGGTGAGTGGTATCCAGAGCAGAATGACAAGACTGAGCCAATGAAGTTCATTACTACGGAAATGAAGAAATGAAGTACTTAAAGAACGTTGAACTCGAATATGTAAACGCGCGGCACAAAGCCATAGAACTTCTTGTGATATAACATGTAATCACCACTCGAGATGCATATTCACCCTCCTCTTATCAACGGAAGTGTTAGATAATAAATAATTGTTTATTTGAAAGCAGCTTACTGATTTCAGAGGTCTGTGTTATTACGCTACGCTTAGGGCTTTTCTCTGGATCCAGATGTGGCTCGTAATAAAATAATTTAGATTGAATATATTTTTATTTTATATTAAAAAATGTATACAAATAATACAAACAATGTTTTTGTTTAGATTATACAAAATTTGTATAATCTAAACAAAAACATCAAAACAAATAATAAAAAAGTGTAACAAATATCATAAAAAAGAAGATAATCAATTATCTCTAAAATGGTCCCGAGTCCATCTCACTCGAAAACCAATCCACTTTCTGTATTTTCTCTTGTCGTCTTCTCGGACTAGACGCTTGGTTACTTAAATCATCCCTTTTCATTTTTGCGAGTGTTATATTGACTGCAGCTTGACCAATTCCTGACACATGGTGCGTCGTTATTACCGTCTGCATCAGTGTCGTGTTCACGTAATTCTGAAGGAGCTTAACGGCACCTGATAGTAGTTTTGTGAAGCAAATTTGGCCCATGAGATCAGAATTTAAATCTTTTTTCGTCTCGAGGCTTTTGCAGCCAGAAGCTGCTGCCCTTGCACCATAATTTAGCCCTCTTTTCGCTGTGGGACTTTTTGCGGCCAGAAGCTTCTACACGGACTAAAGCCGTAACCGCATCCACATTATGGAAACCGTTAATCTGAGATTAACGAGATAAACAGCCGGGTGTCGAGGCTGACAACACGGCCTCTCGAGACGAGATATTTTCACTTTGATAATCTACTGTCATCTACCGCACCAGAAAGCCGTCTCTATTGTTACGGGGTAGTACTATCGATATAACAGAACTTGCTCTATCTAAACACCGTGCCACAGAAATTGCTTGCCATGCAAGCAATTTCACGCAAACTCGCGCCTGGCTTGTTGCCAATGTATCCGTCTCCCCATTAAAGCGAAAATAAACAGATGTCATAGACACACTGACCTCGAATTAGACCTCGAATTCGAAAGACTACTATACAGTATTAAGATGAAGTCAAAAGTTATTTGTGCTTTTCAGATTTTTCAAATATACCCGACACGTATCTATGCATGTATAAATGTTTGTTTGTGGACATGAGTTAATATCCTGCACCACGGACTTATACAATAAAAAAGAAAAGGACAAGAATGATATAAATACCCGTCGTTTCTAAAGAGATTGCACGGCAGCCAGGACGTTTGATTCGATGTCTGGATGCACTTTTTGGAGGGTGCACTATAAAATTTAAATCACATTGTACGTGTGGGGTGCAGTGAAAATTTAACACGCCTGGTTCTTGAAGACGTCAAATACTTAAACGATAAAAAACTAAATTTAAAGTCCTATATTTAAAATACTATATTTAAAACATCTAATTTGAACATCACAGGAAAAGGAAACACATGCTGTTCTGAAAACCAACAAAAACCATAAACACTGTCACCACACCTGGAACTATCCGAGTATAAGACATGAATCAAGTAGATCTAAATTATAGACTGAGGCTATAATTTAGAGCTAACTCTTCCTAAGAAAAGGGTTAGCTCTAAATTATACCCCATGTACACTATCCAAGTGTACATGGGGTGAATATACAGCCTTAGTCATACTCCTGGTATGAAACTTGTCATTGCTTTCTAGCGGAAATTTTGTGGTTGTCATAACATTCGCAGTACGGATGTTGTTTCCTTCTGAGCTCTTTTCTTACGTAATGACAGACACTCAACAGCTACAAGAAAATAACTAAGAAAATAATGCAGATAAGTTTTATGGCCACGTCTTCGTCTTTTATGTAAGAAAATACTCTGCTTACACAGATTCTCGAGGCGCGTCTAGATCGCGGGTCAGAAATGCCAAGTAATTTTCACAAAAACCGTTGGCTCCGCGACCTCAGTGCACTGTTCGTGGAATCGCTCAGACCTTCTCCTTCTCAAACAGGGAAAACACACTCTTGTCCTCCACCTATCGTTCCTTCTCAAGCACTCACGCGTAAACACACACACATGCACATTCACTCGTGGGTACACAGGAACTGTCACCAACAACCACACGGCTCATAGAAAGGCTCTGTCCTCGAAATCGGACGGCCCAGGGCAAAATACAAAGGCCTCGGCACTACGACGGTGGTCACTAACCTACGGCACCTCGCGCTATCGTGTCGGATTTTGCATGAAAGATGTCCAAGAAAACGCGAGGTTCCTGGCTGTGGAGATGCTGTGTGCTGAACAGAGACAAGGTAGAGAAAAATAACCACGAAAACAAATGTTGTAATATATCCAACTCAAATGTATGTACACTGCCGGTTCTTTCTTCCTAACTGAGAAACAGACCAGAGCGATCTGTAATCTGCTTCAAAGCCCCTAAACGGAACCCCTGAATCTCAATCCTGACCCAAAACCACCGAAGCGTAGCTCAAAGCAAGAGAAACTTCCTTTCGCTAACAAACAGAGCTGCACCAGTATCACACGATTGAAACCCAAGTCCAAACCACATCCATGTACAAGCTCTTAGTCAAAGCTAGTTATCGCAAGTTGTATATAGCCAACTAGATCTCTAACGAATTCAAAAGGTCAAAACCCATAGCAAAGAAACCAAAAAAGACCTATTTGAGAACTTTCTTCTTTCGTCAAACAGTCTTCAGATGTCAATAGGGTCTTCTTCCCTGACTCCGTTGGCTCAAGAAACCTTCAGATCCAACTCTCGACAGCCGAGATATCGTCGGTTTTCAGTCGCATGTGATTGAACCTTCAAAAACTCCTCCTTGCGGCTTAAACCCGCACACACCGCACAAACGGATCGTCTAAACTGATATTCGTCTTCCCTGATAGGTAGATCTAGCTACCCTGAACCCAACGAGACTCCAAACAAGTCATTTGGAGTTCTTCTTGCAAAACCACGCAAGAAATTTGGTCGTAGGTTGCAAAAAACTAACGTAAATCAGCTCCCTGCGGCTCAAACTTGCTCACCACAACCAAACCAACAATCCAATCCACACATGGTCTTCTCCTATGTGTAGATGAAGACTCCTTGATCGCGTAGGCACCAAGAACAAAGAGCTTGGCTCACCGATCGCGAACAACAACCCAATCTCAGATCGCAGACGAACGAAAATCTGACGTAAGCGCTTCCTTGCGAGTCAATTTCACTCAGAACTCCCAAACCGCCCGATGAAACTTTGTATCATCTTCAATTTCTTGAAGAACTCATTGTTCTGATCCTGATGGATCCAAGGACAGCAAGTTTGGACTCCAGAACAGTCCGAACGGTCCAACTCTTCTTCACATGTCACTGAAGCTTTCCAAATCCTCTCCCTGCGTCTCAATTTCTCTCAAAACACATCCCTCGATTCGTCTCTTCAAGAACCGTCTTAACCCACACGTAGCTTGCACAGATCTGAACCCAGCGACGCCTTGCACGTTTGCATTGGACTTCCAAATCTCTCGAACCGTCCGCTGACAGATCGCAGACGCAAGCTAACCCCTTAAGCTACCCCCTTATGTCAGTCTCTGTACGTACAGTTTTCTTCAATAATCTGGAAGCAGGCCCCTTGCGTCCTTAGTATAGGGCTTGGAGCCACAAATACCCAGTCAGCAGAATAAACTAGGACCTAGCTTGATTTATTCATTTTTCGAGTCTCGTAACTTCTCCAATAGGCATCCAAATGAAGTAGACGAAGTGCTCATGGAAAGTTGACAACGAGCTCTACCCATCGATGTAATGAAAGTGAAGATCCGAAGTCGTGCCAAAAGCCCATAAGCTGGGACCTAGCCTGTTTTATCCATCTTTAGAGTCTTGTAACTTCTCCACTAGGCGTCCAAACGAAGTAGACGAAGTGCCTATGGAGTGCTGACAAAGAGTTCTATCCATCGATGTAATGAAAATGAAGATCTGAAGTTGTGCCAAAAGCTCGTAAGCTGGGGTCTAGCTTGTTTTATCCATCTTTCGAGTCTCGTCACTTCTCCACTAGGCATCCAAATGAAGTAGACAAAGTGTCTATGGAAAGCTGACAATGAGCTCTATCCATCGATGTAAAGAAAGTGAAGATCCGAAGTCGTCCCAAAAGTCTGTAAGCTGGGACCTAACTTGTTTTACCCTTGAGTGTCTTTGGAGCGATAACTGTCAAAATTTGATTTTCATGTAAGAGCCGGTCCACGACACGACATCCACCCCCTCCAAACATGTGCATCCTCCGATATGCACCAGAGATATCAACCAAGGAGTGGACCGGCATGCACATTGATTCCCATCTTGTCATCCTCCCTCCCATCTCAGTCAACCTCATCCTCAAGATTGCAACCTGATCGTCATCTTGAAGTTGCTACCCTGCCATGATCTTCCTTAGATCCATGCTCATCGACTTTCTCTTCAACCTCTCATCCAATCACCCCCTCTAGATCTACACATCTTTCAATATGCGAAGACATAAAAAGAATAACCCATCATACCATAGAAATGTCTTCCATCCGTCTTATAGATCTCATCGTCGAGGTTTGTGATCCAAAGGTCATAGTAGACATCACCCATCCTCCCAATCATCACCGCATATCCTGACTGTAACCCTCAACCTCAAGTCTGTACATGTCATCATATGTATCCAATTCTTCTTTTCTGTTTTCTGAAAAAAAGAACCACACTGCTGCAACCAAAATCTTCAATTGCAATCATCATTATCTCGCTGTACATGGTATCCTCCTCAACCATCATCCTCCATGATCTCTTCTTCTGAAAACCCTTACTACCTCCCTAGCATCATTCTCTCAACCTTCTTCTGAAAACTTTTTGAACCCCCCAAACATCATCCTCCTAACCTAATCACCTTAAGCAATGGCTTCTCCCTTATAAGCCATACTTGCTCATCATCATATACCCGTAGCCTCGAGAGCATCCGTCCACTCTTGTTCTGTAACGACCTATGTTACACATAGGAAGTAAGGTGTTTAGTTATAACTAAGTGTGGATAATGTTTATTTGCTGCCCAAGTACTTTAAGGAGGTATCAAGTTAGTCATGACTAGCTAAAGTTAGTTATGGTTAAACTTAGCTGTACTTTTGATAAAATTCAGATATTTTCTAAAGAGTGAGCACTACTATCTTGTCATCTTGTCTAAAAGGTAGAAAGGAGGTGGAAAGTATCTCTTATCTCCTTTTTGACTTGATATTAGTGGTGAGATTAAAGTTGTGGACTTTGTGGACATTAAAAACAAGAAGAGATTCCACATGTCTTTTTTTTAGTGGGTCCTAGTGTAGAGGGGGTGGAAATTTGAGATTCCTTAAGAATATTCTAGAATCCTTCTAGAAGTTGTTGACTTTGAAGGAATAAGTGTAGTGACGCAAGATTTCTCCTTTTGCTCATTTAGTATAGAAAATATCATTCCCACAGAGGATTTGCACAAGTATCGCTGCTCTAAGTTCTAAGATCTGTTCAAACACACAAACACACGAGTTTTACCTAGAAATCCCGTCTTCTCACGAAACCACACGGCTTCCAGACCCTTCAGAAGGTGCTCTGGACCTAAACAAACAATTACCACCTAAAATATCACACACTTATCTACAAGGAAGCTCGGGAAGACGCGTCTTGCTTCCAGGTCGCTTCTTCCAGTCTTCTCAACACATTCTTCCCTAAGCAATTCTCGGCTTCTGGGGGTTCAACTCAGCTTCTCACACCTCCAGAAGACTGCTCCTGCTTCGTAGAAGTCGAACTAGCAACGTCTGTCCCACATTGCTTTTCCAATTCCCAACGGGTTAGATCAATCACAAGGTGTATGTCCCCTGTAGCCTTCCCAGGCTTCTGTCTATGAAAATGATCTTCCTGTAGCACTACAACGACATTCACCTTCACGGAAGCTCAATAGAAGTCTTAGAAGCTCACTAGAAGAAGATAGGAAGATGGGAAGATGAGAGAAGATGGGAAAGAAGGGAAAATCCAAACAAGAGAAAACAAGATGAGAATGAGAAATTAAGACTCCTACAGGCTTCTAGTCCGAATCTTGACTAACAAACCATCCCTGCTTGTAATAGTTTGGGGAGGAAGATCACAAACTCGGGTACAGTTACACAGTCTTCTACTTGAGGATGTCGTCTTCTGCTGTGAGAAGAAGTCTTCTTCCTTCTTCTCTCGCTGCTCCGACTATTTTGTCTCCTGAGATCACTTACCCATAGGACCGTCCGTACGTGGATCCGAAGTGCTCCACTGGATGAGCCAAGCTACGAATCTGTACAACTGCTAACAGTCACCGTCACTCGAGAAGAATGCTTCTCATGCACAATTGGGAGTGAATTCGAGGAAACCTACTGCCCAGAAGACACAGACAAAGCTTCTGCACTCAAATCCAAAATCCATTCCTCGAGAAAAAGGCATATTGGTGTTGGGAAGCTCACTCCCTCTACGTCCTGCTCCTACTCCTCGGCACACCAGCTTAGTAACAGGACTACACGAGGATGCCGTTCCTTGCTCTAAATTGTCCACTGCCTGCATCTACATCTTCGAACCACTGCTGATAGCGAGCATGCAGACACCTCCGGTGTAATCTCAATCTATTCGTATATCTCTAACATCGGATGTAGTGTGTGTATAGTATGTTGTGTGCGCAGAGTAGTGTGTGCACAAATGCGCTTGAAATCCTACTCTGTCTTCTAACTATTACTATCACCTTGATGCGCAGGGGGAGTTCCCTCCCAATCCTCACTTGCAATCCAAGAGATGGGGTGCTGTCAGAAGGCCACCACCTCACATGTAGTCGGTTTCATGCCTTGGTTTAGTCATCTACCTTGTTATTCCTGCGCTGCCTACTCTGCCACATGGGTAATCCTCTAAAATTACATGGAAACTGCCACCTCCTAAGATAGCAAATTCGGTTCTTACTAAGTTTAGACAAGTCAACTTGTCTTCTGTGCTTGTTGTCTACTCTAATTGCTCAGATGCGATCTCCTCCTGATCTGCTCCTACCTGAACTCCTAACTCGGCTTCTGATAAGATGAGAAACCCTGCGAATACCTCGGGTGTTACTGAGGTGACTTCCTCCTCAACATTCGTGGCTGGCTCAGCTGGTGCGGCTTCGGAAGACGGAAACGTCTTCTGGGAAATTGAGTCGACTTGCGCTTTCTCGCTCTTCTGCGGTACTGGTTCGACGCTGGGAGCTGTGGGGATCTCGCAGTGGTCCGAGGAAGTCACCTCCTCCACTCGAAACACCTGGGAAGATAACTCTTCTTCCTGTCTTCCAGAAGACACCTTGTCTTCCGGAGCTTCTTCTGTAGTCTTCTCGGCTTCCAACGCTGTCACTACCAAGTGGACAACGAGGTCAAACTCCTCCTTCTCCAAATCTGTCTCGATCGCTGGTCTTGAGGCTTGGGAAGATGCCGTCGCTGGTGGTGGAACCGAAGGAAGACCATAAAGCATTTTCACACCCTCAATCTGCCGATCCAAGTAACGGAACATACTCTTCTTGCACTCCACTAGCATCGCTCTGGATTCATCATCCCACTCCCTAGCTAGGGTGAGAAGCTTCCTACCAGCAGTGAAGTTGAACTTCTTGCGAAGTGCTTCCACCGTCTATGCTAGCAATCTCTGCACGCGAGCTTCTGCTGCTTCTCGCTACGTCTTCTTTGCTGCAGCCTGTGCTTCTGCGGCTTCCCGCTGTGTCTTCCATGTTGTCTCATCATATATCTCTTTTATCTTTTCGCTCCAACGTATGAACTTAGTGCGTAATAGAAGTATTTAGAGAACTTCATGATGAGAATTCATGCCATTCAATTCCATCAACTCATTTCACTCCTTTACTTCATTATTTAACTAGAAATTTCATTTGTACCAATGAGATATTATTTATCTAAAGAGTGAAATGCCTTGATACTGTACGTGCAAAACATTACATCACACTAATGGAGGTTACTAGATCACGTATAGTACAACATCTATGAAAACTTATAATCAAAGCATAACATTTACACAATGTCATAAAACATCAGTAAGTTATGGTTATAGAATACCACATATGAACGATCTTACGCATTATATTCATAAACCATTGCTCTGATAAGTTTTAATATATAATCGATTACATAAACGGTTCCTCTTATCACGACTTCACTAGATTCTACCCGATAGGTTTTTTGGCAACTTCTGTCGTTCTCCTTTACTCAATAAGTGGTGGAAAGCCACAAATAGTTAATGTTTGAGAAAACACTAGAGGTTATGGTTATAAGATATAGTATCGATTAGCAGTATGGAGTGATCTTATATCCCATCAATCTTAACTAGTGTTTAACCTCCAGACAAAAAGAGAAAGAATTGAAGAATATATATACTTAAAGGTATGTCCGGTTTTTCCTTTGTTATTGAACAATGTAAAAACACAATAGCTTCTGTTGGAAAAGCTTTCAGTTTGTAAGCCGGTTTCTCATGTAGCAACAGATGTTGACAAGTTAGAAGCATTACTTTCGAGCTCTCACTGTGTCTCCACACTCGAACCTACAGATCTTTTGTTTTTTCTCCTGAGCGCGTTGTGAGATAGATGTAGACTCTTGGCTCTGATATGTAATTCGGTCGCAGCTCGAGGCACACCAGAGGGTCATTTTGAATATCGTCATTTCTTTCGAGCTAGCACGTGGATTCTGGACATCCTAATAATACGAACTAGCAAATTCTAAGTCGGAAATGACGTTCATCTTTAACCAAGATGACAATTTACTATTACCATTACTCGAGTTCCAATGAGCCCTTCAAATTTCTCCCGTTTACGCTTAATCTTCTATGATGCTCGTCTTGTCGCGGTAGCTGCAGAGATTGATTGAGCTGTGAAATGAAGCGCATGCCGCTGCTACAGTAGCCGATACCTCGCTACCGTGCTTCACACCCTCGTGAAAACGCTATGCCGCTGTCTCCCTCACTATGAACCTCACGAATTAGTCGATACCTCGCTATCACGCACCTTCGCGAAAATGCTATGCCGTCGTCTCTCTTCTACACCTCGTGAATTAGCCGATACCTCGTTACCGCACATCCTCTACGAAAACGATAGCCGATATCTCGCTATCGCGCACGCTATGCTGCCGTCTCTCGTGAACGAACACCGTGTGAATTAGTCGATACTGTGCTATCTCGCTACCTCGCCTCAACGCTATGCTGCGGTCTCCCTCACTACGTCGCTACCTTGTACTCCTTCACTACCTCATTGTGCGGACCTCCCTCGCTATCTCCTCGCTACCGTCATCTCACCGTCGAACTTCAGCGTGGTGAACGTCGCTCCAACGGACCGCTAACAGTCACAGTGACCAGGTAAGTCCCTTAACTTTTCACTAAAATATCTTTAATCTCGGCACACTCGAACGCTCATTAGTTTGAGAAATGATGACACCACTGTAAGGTTCCGCACATAGGAGAGATTAGTCATAAATGCATATTTTCTATAGACAACGGCTCTCCTCTGATCCTTAACCTGGTCCCAAAAACAATCCTTCGTCTCTGGTGTCCCCGGTTGATTTGAATGGGTAATCAAGTAATTAAATTAATCAACCGAAAGAAGAACCATTGGTCCTATGGTAGTTGGTTTTCATATGAACTTACCGTTGGAGAGAGGAACAGTGTATGTTTCAGACATAAACCTGATTGTAAGTTATTTCTCATGTATTTTGAGAACAGAGGCATTGTTCTCAACACAGTTCTCTGAAACATGGTAGAAAACGCCATGGTTGATGGCGCGCATGACGAGTATGTCATTAGCTTGATACGCACACATTTCCTGTCTATTGAGGATCGACTACCAAGTCTTTCTCGTTGTCTACAAGTACCTCCGGTAACCGGTTCCATGTACTTCAACGACACCAAACGATTCATCACAGAGATTTTCTTTACACCACCTTTCTTAATTTTATGGACTTGACCCCACCTTTCCTAATTTTATGTTACTCGACTCACAACAGCAGGTTCGGTAGCGTAGTGTATTTATCGCTATGTAAATACACTGTGCTAAGACGAGTAAAAGATAGTCTGGGTTGACAATCTGTTATAAAAGTTTTGCAAAATTGAACTTTTTGTAGAGATAGATGACTTACGGATAACATTCACTTCTCTCACTTTGATGATGTAGCATTTTTACTTACTGAACCGGCTATGACCAGTCAAGAGTGCGGTGGAAGTAACGCAAAATTAAGAAAGGTGCGGTTTGTCCGACAAACGTAATAAGGGTGCGGTGCTATTCATCATGCTAACATGACCATACTGTTACCCTGGTCCCTGTACCCGGTCGGGTCCATCCAAATCGACCCTAGGAGCCTCCCGTTCTCTTCCCCAACTCGGAACCCCCTCTTTCCCGGGCATTACTCTACACGTAACTCAAAGCCGCACCAAATATCACAACATCGCTCCACTCTCTTACAACTCCCCATTCAGGTTCTACGTGCGTGCAACTGCCTTAGGACTTTAGTTCGGGTTCTGGGCAAATGTGTTTCGAGGTTCGTTGCATTTGTGTACTTTGTCACAGCTTCCTTCACAGCTTTTCACAGCTTTCCACAAACTCTCTAGGTTCTCGGGAAGCTCTACTAAATCTTTTATTTTCTGAATGAACGGGATAAATCAACCCCCTAGCTAGGAGACCCTTAGAAACATGGAGCTGGAAGAAAAAGACTGTATGTACGGCTTCGTGGTGTAGAAAACTCGTTCGTTTTTTCTACCGATTCTGACTATACTCGAATGATACCCTTTTATGTTTTCTTCAGTTCTGAAACTTCTAACAGAAGAAAGAACTTGGTAGTCTTCCAAACCATGTTGATTCCTTAGTTTGATGCATGGACCATAGTCTGACAAAGATCTGGTATATAACAAGCTCGGGGTTTGAGATGACAAGGATGGTGTTGCCCGAGTGATGAGTGTATTGCTGCCCCAGATGGCAGCAATACAAGCTAGAAGCTTGCAGACTCGCCGGTTTGCGAGCATGCTCTGATTGCTTGCCATCAGAGAACTGGTGTTGAGATCTTCTGACAAGAATCCGGAGAGTTCTGATGGCAATGGCAGCGGATGCAGACATAGCTGACTATAGTACCACATTTCAATCAACTATCTAGTCATAGACTGAAGAAGAGAACCACGCTCACTTTCCAATGCCCGCTTTGCCTGAACCTCGTCGATTAAATTCGAGTACCCACTGCTCCACCTCGGACGACAATGCAGTATGAGCGAGAGAGTAAAATATGATATGAGAGTGATCTGATTATAGAACTGTAACGGGGAACAGTCGGGTTTCAGAGCCAATATGCGTAAATATAATGTCCATGTCTAGAAAAGATCTAGAAAGTGTTGTTCGAGGATCTTACATCTAGTTAGTCCTGTGTGGAGCAAAACAGGATCTCAGACAGAAACTCCAAGCTCTCCATGAAACTGAGTGGTACGAAGGTTATATTCGAAAGTGTCCTCGTCATCCATCCTCCATATTTCCCCTACCCTTCGTAACAGGCTGAAAGAGAAAAAGAACCTGCTTGAAACCAGAAGCATAACAAATAACTTCAAACTCTCGCACCCAATGCCGGCTCAAACGCATGCAACCAAGTGGCATTGTGAAAACCGTAGAGAGTTGCAGAAAAGTGGTCATGCAAGGTGGTGGCCATTGCGTCGGCCATAGTAGGGAGGCAGGTCCAGATATCTGCAGTGAAGCTGTGAGCAATGACCGTTAATCCTCGCGGGCACGCAGTAACAGCGTCATTCTCACGGTGTCGACCAGCAATGTAAAGCCAGTCACCCTGGCCGACACACCAGTCTTGCATAATCATGGGACATCGTTTCCCGGGCCTAGGAGGAAACAAACTAGAAGGCAAATGTTTCGTTGTCAAGAGAACCATGGGCTCGTTCTCGTTCAGCTCCGAAAAGGAGATTTCATTCTGTGTCTTACCGTTCCGCTGCAGTACCAAGATACGACCTCGATGCTCAACGAGCTGTGGTAAAATGGAACCTCGTCTACCAAGTCGGATTTCTGTCCATCTGTCGTTATCCGAATTGTATCTGATAATGCTCCAAGGCCAATCTAATCGACAAGCGTCACTCGAGAGCCCGGCAGTGAAGGTTATGCAGTAGAGAGAACCGTTGACGCCCACAGTCTTACCGGATTCCCAGAATCTGGCTCCTCTGGGCACCTCAGCACCCTTACCCCAACGATCAGTGAAGGAGTCGTACACGAGAGTAGCTCGCTCAGTGTTTTCTTCGTCAGAAATACCTGCAACTACAAGCTTATACCACTGTTTGTGCGTCTCGGTGAGCAAGCCCACCACCACCTCCTTTCCGAAGGACCTTTGAAACGCTTCTATAGCCTCTTTGCCGCCCTCCAGTGTCACCACGGGCTTCAGGAGGTCTGGCAAGGGGTTGATGATGGACTTATGGGTGAAGCCTTTGGGCAGGTGCAAGTACTTGCACCGCATGGTGATTGGATTGCAGACTATAAGTTCCCCAGTCATGCTAGTCTTGAAACAGAGCAACCCCCCAGCTGAAACGAGCAAGGACAGAGAGTGTGTGGGGAATCTGAGGTAGTCCAAGCACTGTTCCTGCCAGCGATTCTTCCCGTGATCGAACACGATCAGTTGCCCATTGCTGAAATAACTCGGCACAGTCCTCGGAATGGAGCGTGGAAGGGCAGACTGTTGACGGGTGGAAATCTCATGTGACCGTAACAGACGATTCCACCTCTTGCACACGCTTCTTGCTCTGAGTTGGCTAAAAATCGGAAGCTTACGGAGCACCATAATGTGAATATCCTCGCTCAGTGACTCCCAGTTAGATCGTTTCTGTTCCTCCAGATTACCGTGGAAATTACTGTAAGTGCAGGACTTGGAGCCATCACTGTCCAAGTCAGTGATGACCGTCATATTTCTCACATATGTCAACCAATAGCAAGGAAGAAAGTCGCCAAAGGCGGAGAGAATCCCAGCGCCCGATCAGAACGATTGCAACTTGAGTGGCGCCGAGGTTGGAGTGGGAAATCGAGTGGGAAATCAAGACCAGAAACTAACATCGTACGGGACACTTACAAAGAAGTAAAGAACAAAGAAGATTCTCCACAAAACACAACCTTCAACTGAGCGATAGTACGAGACAGAGATACAGAGGAGCTCTGTGGCGAAGCAGTTATAGTTCTAAGTTCCGGATCCCTCCACAGAATTAGGGATCGCATCTACAAAAATCGGCGCTTAACACAAAACTGAGTCTCCCGTCCAACCTCTCTCATGAATTTCAGTCGAAATATTGACCTCGATGCTCACAAAACGCGTTCACATCATCGTTTCTTTCCGGATTTCGGCAACCTCCGGTACGCCAAATCTCTAGTTGGAATTAGGTACCCCAAGATCGCGGAATGTGACAAACGTTCGATGGTTATTTCCATTCGCATTCGTTTGTTTCTTTCCTTACTTATACTGACAGAAACCCACGGAGTGTCGTACTCATGGCTCTGAGAAGGTGGGGACCGGAATCTCCGTTTTAATTCGGCAGGAAACTTCATTCTTCGATTTACGGACACCATTTCAGCAAACGGAACATGCCGATGAACATGATTGCCTGACTGAGAGTGCCGTAAAGAGCGCGATGTGATTGCGAACGCGCCTTCAACCTCGGCCTCGGCCTTCAAACGAACACTTGAAACTACAGTAGTATATCATTATTGCAGAGAAGGACGTGAGAAGGTGTGCCCACTTTCTCTACAACAACTTCGAGCACACAAGGCGTCAGGCCCATCCCTACCGTAGTACGGTGCAGTGACCGTCACTCTGAATGCGCATTTATGGGTTTTAAAACAGCGATTGAGTCATGGAAACAGTAATAGGTGTCTGCAGGTCTTCTCTGTCTCGACTCTCGATCTCACTTCCGAAGACTCGACATTGCCATCCACCGAACGGTTCTCGGACACCTGCGTAACGGAACGAGTAAGCAACTTCTGTTCAACTATCGTAATGGTTTCGCTTTGCATACCTTTTATGAGGACAAAATTGCAGAGGTATACAACAGAACTGAAGACAACTTCTGTACGACCCGGAACAACAGAACGAATTCGAAAAGAATTCGAAGAGTCGTATAGTCGAGATAATAGAACGCGTCTGCAGTACGTGACGCGTTCTGTTAACAAAAATGTGCTTATGAAACTTATCAGTCACTCGCCAGTTCAGTGAGTTGTATGACTCAAAGTTCTCGTATAGATCTTTTGGTATGTCGTGCAGTAGATAGCTCGTGGCGTCCCGATTATCTTCCTGCAGTTCCACATACAGTCAGCACGTTTGTTACTTTAGGAAGCAGGTGGTCCCATTCAGGAGGAGTTGCTTATGCTCGCGTCAGAAGCGAAATTTATTTCGAAACCAGAAAGCACAGTGCGTGTCGGGGGAAAGCTCTTGGATTTGCAATGGGCGAACGTCAAGACATCTAGTGTAACAAAATATATGTACAACAGAAACAATTCCCTGTTTCCGCATCTGCTGCTTCTAAGCCTTCCATTATCTGCGCTAGCAGAGTAAATGCACCTTGTAGACGAACCTGAGAGAAACTAATAATCTGCAAACGTTTCCTATTATCCTTCCTAGTTGCTATACCGCCTACAGGCCGAGAGAAGTTCACCTCCAGCACCAATTCCAGTCCGATACTCCCGAGCCTCGCCCAGTATTGACTCATTAAAGCCACTTGCTCTACTTGTCCATTGCTCCAAATGGCTGTGCCAGAATTGACTTTGAGCCAATGGTACCCAAGGAGCCACTGCTATTCTTGTCCAAGTGACTATTATTGTCTGGGAGTTGTCGTCAGATGCAGCAGCTGAAATTACGGGCGTCTAAATTCTGGCCCATCTATCTGATGTAATTCTGGCCCATCTATCTGATCTAAATACACAGCAATTACAGCTACAAGCACTACCCACGGATCAAACTGTGTCCTTCAGCCAACAACTCGGTGGACGTATTCTGAAGTCGCGCTCTTGAAGTAATTGACTAGCAAACTTGTGCTTCCTTCTGCTGAGGCGGAGAAGGAGAAACAGCAACTTTAATCTACACTGCAGCGGTCATGGAGGCCTCTAGAGTACGTAGCCACGTAAGACTGGGCCCAAGCTTTGTGTGGTCAAAGAGAGTCGGTAGCTTGTCCCATACACTCCCAGTAAACCCATCATTCCTCGTAAGGTCGCAAGAGAGCACAGAAAACGAATTAGCCTCAGAAGCACACGTCGAACCAATATAGAGGCAATCGCCCTGTCCAATGCACCAGTCTCCTATGGTTGGGAAGTCACCATTGGCTAGATTCCAGAGACTCCTGGCCGTTTCCTCTGGCTTCTCCAGTTCCTCGAAGTATAGTGCAGTTGGCACGTCTCTATACTTCTGCACCAGATAGCCTCGCTCCCGATGCTCCACTAGCTGAGGTATCAAGCAACCCAAAACGTTGGGATTATACTCACTCCAGCAGTCGTTCTTCACGTTGTACTTCACGATGCTCCAAGGGCTTCTGAGAGCGCAAAAATCTGGATCAAGGCCTTTGCTCCAAGTCACGCAGTAGAAATTATCTTTGTAGTATATTGGTTTCCCTGATTCCCAGAACCTCACGCCCCTAGGAACCTCGCATCCTTTCGTCCAAGACCTCGCCAACGAATCGTATATCAGCGTTGGTCGTTCCCACGATGCCTCGTCTCTGATTCCGGCAACAATCAACTTGTACTTTCTTTCATACTTCTCTGTTAAGAGGCCCACAATGCCCTCCCTTCCAAACGTCTGGTAGAACTCCGATACCGATTCACCGCGCTCTAATACAGTCCACTTCCTTCCTGGTTGCGGGGGCTTGATGGCGCGATGATCAAAGCCAGGAGGTAATGCCACAACTCTCCAGCGCTTGGTGATAGGATTGCACACGATAAAGTCTCCAGAAACCTTATTCTTGAAACAAAGTAGTCCACCGGCTGATACCAACAGAGCCAAAGAATTGTGTGGAACTCCTAGAAACTTCAAGCTCTGCAGCTCCCAAGCGTTTGACTTCGAATTGTACACTTGCAATGGACCCTCGCTGAAGTAGATGGGAACGCACTTCGAGGCCAGGTTGATAGAGAACGTGAACTCAGGAGAGAGGGCGAGATCTCTCCACTTCTTGCACACACTCCGCGACCTGACAAGACTCGAAAACGGTAATCTGGACATAATTCGAGCCAGTAGATCTTCGGGCAGCGCGTCCCAGTCAGCCTGGAACGTTTGTCTCTTCGCTGCGGACCCCTCCTCGTCTTTCCTCTCCCTCCACTCTGTCCTCGATTCCATGACGAAACACACCTCTGCAGAACCCCTCTCCGTTTCCTGTACCAAAATCAATCCCCTTCAACCAAAAGATCACTTTTCCAGCGAGTAATCTCCGCAGATGTCATCTGACCAAGGCATAATCACGCATTCTTCACGTTCTCCCCTCATAACGTTTAGCGACAAACAGTATCTATAGTACATGGGAGTATAAACGCCCCGCCTCGCACCGTCCAGTCTCAGGATCTTAATTCCTTTCCTCTCTATGGAGTGACAGACTTGAAGATAATGAAGAGCAACTCGACCGCCATGTGACAATGATGAGAACGGACTGAAAGAGTTCCTCGAATCGATAGCGACATCGACCTGAGTGTCAACCTGAGCCTGCGAGCTACGCAACAGATTGTCGATAGAAGTTCGAGCTTCGTAGACTTGGACCTCGTGCGCGGGCGCTGCTCGTTGCTAAAGTAGTCTTCGTCTCATAGACCGATGTGACACAGTCAAATTGGGTCCATTTGTACGTATTTGTACGTAGTTTGGCGGTTGCTGCATCACTATAGTACGACAAATTGCTCTTTCGTCCAGAGGACTGACACAAACCCCGCCCTGCAAACTGAACACCGTGAGAGTACTACCGTACTGCCATTTGTAATTGCGAAAAGATATTTAATTACTCGGAATAACGCGAATCCAAACTATAAATTTTCATTCTCGTGATTCTTAACATAATTCGGGATGAGCGTCGCGATTTTCTCAAGATATATGAGATATTTGTCATAATCATCTCATAAAATATACTTCTGGACTCCCGAGGCGGAGTTTTATATCGTTATCGATACACAAGCATGACGACAGTAGTCAGTGAGCTTAGGTCATGAAGAGAAGTCACCAAAATGCCTTGATTAACAATGTTATAAACCGAATTAACGATAAAACAGTAAACCCGTAATAACTTCTATGGAGCCCGTTTTTCTCTTTTTTCTCGATGAAAATCTAATAACTCATTTCAACAATGTGATAGACCAAGTTCTATGGGAAACGGGTAATGAAGTGTGAACTTCCAGTTTGGTTCCTTGTCCAGCTGTAAAGAGCAAGTTGATAATTCTCGAAGGACTGTCATTGTCAGTATACCCGACACACATTTCGGTCCATTAAATCAAGAGCAAACGACAGAAGTGTTCAAGCAGAACCAAAAGAAAACAAATGCAGGATGATCGATAATTTTCATCATCAAGTTGGTTCCAGATAACGAGACAACGTCAAGTGCTAGCATGAACCATCTGAAATATCATGGTTATGTATGTGTATATCATATAGAGGTATGTTGTTGACAGAATGAAAAAGCGTTGCTTTTTAGTGCGGATGTGAATATTCATACAAGTTCCATCTATTTATTTTCATCTTCTTTATCCTACTCTATCTTATACCGGTACGTATGTAAGATAAAATCCATGAGATCATTTTGCTCTTGGTGTTCTACTTCGTGTTCAATGAATTTCTAGTTCGATAGACAGAATCAGATTGCCTTACTCTAATTTCGCTAATAAGATGTCCTTGAATGAATGAAGCAAGTTACTTGTATTAATTGTGCAAGTATTATCATCCTATAAGTGACTACGATGAATTACATATACTTGGTCACATAATCAGAAGAATTAAAGAATAATTTTTGAAAACTAAATCGGAAAATCAATCAAGAAAGAGACCATCTTGATAAAAAGTTCCAACATTGATCATAAATTAATGAAATGTATCTCTTTTAAATTAGCTTGAAAATTCATTCTTTTAATGTTGTTGAGATCTATTAGGTACTTTGGATATTGGAATTTTCAAAATTATGCATATATCTCAAAAATATATTTTTAATTATGATACGGTAAATATATTAGTCATCTCTTAGTTACTTGTATGATGAACAAACTTCAACAAAGAGTCTTTGATATGTTTCTCTCTTATGAACAAGTGAGAAATTTGTTACCTAAGGAGTTTCTGAAGTATGAGTGAGTGGAGTTGATAAGACAAGGGCAGACTTTTATTTGACCAAATCAACGAATAATTGATAAGAAGAAAAACATTTTCTGATCTATACAAAATGAAATTCATGACTGAATGAGAACTCTAGCTATGATCGAAAGCATTTTACGTCAAGAGTTGTTTTCCTTTGCTCCATGAACGTAAACTCGAGAAATGAAACTTTAAGACTCTAGGTGACCGAAACCTTATACTGGTAGGTGTGGTTTAAGTATTATCTCTAAGTCAGATGTACTCCTTTAATATCAGATAAGAACTAAGAAAGATATATTAATTTATCATGTTAACCAAATCATTGTTAGTGATTATTATTTAGAATTAGTATATTCTTCTATATGTCATCTTTGTTGAATAGTTTACTAAAATATTATTTTCCATCTCCTCTTATAAGATCTGTGAAAGAGAATATTTGCTTTTATCTTGCTAGCTTTCATACCATAGACTTTGGTCAGATCTCATAAAGTTCAGATTTAACTTTTTCAATTTTATGCTACGGAAGAATAACAATATCTATACTTGGAAAGTATTATTTTAGTGATTCCAAATAGATTTAGTTATATTAACTTGGAAGCTAGAAAGAACATGCTATTACCTATTAGTGATCTATACAAATTTAAATATAAACTAATATGTGGAGTATATCATTGCACATGTAAAGCATGCTTATACTTATTCACCCATGTACACTTCAGTGTACATGGGTGTACATTAAATAACGTCCTAACTCTTCCGGCGAGAAGGGTTAGGACATTATTTAATGTTCGAGATAAATGATGCTATTCTACAGTTACTGCTCCGGACTTATACTCCAGGAGCGTAGCAGCCCGTCCTTCCTTTATGGGTTTTCTCCAGGCGAGTTGGCTACTCCGGGACTGAGTAACATATAATATTTATGAATTAATTTAATTTTCTATAATAGCTTAGAAAAATGAATTTATATAACACTTACACATTTTCTTATAAGAGAAAACAAAATTCAAGGTACAAGGCCGTGGGAAAGGATATTGACATGATTGAACTAGATTCAATACACTACACTAGTCGCAGTAATTAGTGTTTACTACACTATTTATAAACTCAGATTTGAACGATCATACATGTATTGGTGTGACCCACACTATTTACTCACCACCACTAATAGAGAATGTGTGAAAATAGTGTTCTTCACATATTATAAAAATTATTTATAGTGTTGGTATTTCTGGAGTACATAGAGTGAATAAATGTGAAGTAATTAATTTTTATCTTTCTTAAAAAATAATATTTTTGAGATAATCAACATTATCATAAGGCGAGAGTGGGTCTTGAGAAAAGACAAAATCTTTTGGTTGTGACCAAAGATGAGGTAGTTGCAGCTAGTGCTCCTTAATGATGAGTGTATCAGTTTTTCTAACGAACTTTGACATTTAGAAAATGCGGTTCTGGTTCCTCACTCTCTCTAAAACTTTATAAGGTGATAGACGATACTCATATGCAAAATATGAGCTCTCTCGTAAACAGATTGCAAGCTATGTGTAAAATTATCATGAAATGATTATGTTTCAACATCTTATGAACTTCAACGCAGTGTATCTTGACCTCTGAGGTTGAGATCAGCATGAAACTTTGATCTACAGCAGAAAACACTAATATGACATAATAACAAGGCAACAAGCAACATAGTTTACTGTAGTAAATTTAAGACCTATTCGTATTTATAAAAGTCTCTATCCACTTAACCTCTTATTTCTCTTATGGTTTGCATATCAATCTAAAAATCCATTTGACTCCTCCTTAATAACAAAATAGGATTTACGCATGTTTATGTGCACCAAGCTATTCTCTCGTAGATTAGTTAGAAGCAAAAAGTTTTATCGTGCGAAGGAGAGAGAAATACCAACAAGTGCTCTATGTGTTAAAATACAACCAGCAGGAGTAAACTAGAAACACATTTTTAAATTAAATTATTTTATGTTGTGGAAGCATATCAAATAGTCCAGCTGAGAAGGTAGCTCATCCCAAAACTATAAAGATCCTATATTATCTTTGAGATTCTTAAACCTAATACAATCAAAGAAAAAATATTATCTATTTTCTTCCATGTGTACTTTAGGTTAGAGGGAAAATAATGGTTTGTTCCAAAAACCACCAAAACTTTGTTTCAGTATTTTTCATTGGATACTCAATAATTAATTGAGAAGTGAATCGCATAGCTCCGGGAGAGCTTTCATTTAGTGATTTATTTAACATATAGTGTAAAGATTTGAGAGAGCTTTGATTTATTAATTTTTTCTTCGATTCCATTATTTTAGGTGAAATTTATCAACAAAAGTATTTTGGGTATAATTGTTAAATTTCTTTGTTTACAAACCGCACACCGCCAGAATGAGATCTTCTTGGTTACCATGCATGTTTATATGGGCACTTGGGCTTTTAACTATATGATGCGACATGCTAGTGGGGAAAATGTCTTATTACCAAAGCCATCTGACACGGTATGATAAGCACAACAAAGGTCCATAAAATTAAAGAGGCACTAAGGTCTTTAATTTATTTATGAATCTTTCAGCTCTACAATAATAGATGCCCTCGTACTTATAATTATTATTTTTAACATTTCAGAGGATATAAGAGGTAGGTATAGAGGTCAAAAGAAAATTATCAACATGCGTTTGAAATTGCAGACTTTGTGTTTATGTTTGGTTTTGGATAGAAGAAGTTTTGGAGGTAGGAAGAGGCATGTTATCAGCGTCCATGGTGTTCTCGATATAAAACTACGGTTTAAATCTTGCAAAACAAGCATCCCTTCGCAAAGCTTTTGACTCGAGGTAACGTCCCTGTTATCTTTTTGGACTTTTATATGAACATTTCTTCTGTTCGAGTTCCATAGATGAGTCACTACGGTTAGTAACATCAAACATCGTTATAGTCACAATTGCGTTATAGTCATAATTTTCATGAGGACGAATCACTTTATTTATCTCGTTATAGTCATTATCACACCGTAAATAAGAACAGTTTCTCAGAAAAATTACAAAGACTTGTGATTATAATGAAATAAATTTTAATGCTTTCTCAACAACAATATTTCTTGTACAAATGGTTTTTCGTTTACTTTCATTTGTGAGATAGTATTACCCATTCTTCATGAAACACTAGACAAGATTGACATTTTTATTTTTTTACTCTTAACTTTTATTTTAATGTCACATTTGCAAAATTTCCCACATTGAATTGATTATAGACTTATTGTCACATTTTACATTTTCTGTTAAGTAAAATGACGATAATTTACAATCACATACCGTTATAGTCACCAAAAAGAATGTCATCAAGTGCGTGACTATAACCAAATTTGACTCTATTACACATGTTTCGAACTATAACACTAGCGCTAGTCAAAGCTAATATGCATGCAAACTCCCCTTTTGCCAAACAGAAGGAAAAGGACAAAAGTTAAGGTAGTTACTGAAAATAAGCGAAAATAATTGACTTGGAGCTGGCTAGAGGTGACAAGTTTAAAAGCGCTGTAAAATGGAGAGGTGCTAGGAACAGCCGAACTGTTTCAGAGATGATTATGCAGGCTGGTATTCAACTGGTAACATACGTACTTGAGTTAAACTTAATATCCTCTTTAAACCGTAAAAGTCAAATGGTTAGATTTAGAATCTATAAATAAACTAGATTTCCTACGGTACACATGGTCACTTTCTGTACATGAAAACCCATAAGTAGAGACTGGGAAGATATCTCATTCCTCGTATAAAGCTGCTAGCTCCACGTGAACAAAAGTATTATCTTTTGTGTATTATTAATTTATTCACTAACCCTTCCAAGAGGAAGGGTTAGTGAATAAATTAATACAGTTTGCATATATCACCTCTTCCGAAATTGGAAGAGGTGATAATGCAACGAAGTACACATAAAACATAAGATCCTCTATAATCCAGTAAGAAAAAATCCATAGTTTTTTGAATGATAACTTTTTATAGAGTCATAGATTGCTTACGTGTACCATAGTAGTAACTCAAATTGCATAGACCCATGCATATAGTGTTAATTCACTTACTAACAAGTGTAAGATACTTGGACATGAATTCACGCATATTCAAAAATTGTACATGTGGAAAGAATTTGATACTAAATGTAGTATAAAAATATATAATGAATTTTTAATATCAAATATTGGAAAACTGAACATCTCCGCTACACAATATTTATATATTGTATTTCTGACATTTCTAAAGAAGTTTTCATGCACCTAGAGACCGGTGTAAGAAACAACGTGCAGTTAAGTATGCACGAACTTTAGCTACGCGATTTGAGTTACCAGTATGGTATTTGTGAATTGATATAATATTTTATTTTTCTAAATTATAATAAATTCCTTGAGTTCTAAATTTTTCAACCAAAACTCACGACCGATTTGGATAAAAGATAAAAGGCAGATGTATGTGGTGTTTTCTTACGGACGGGCCAGTGGAAAACGTCAGTGACCTCTTGGCGGAAGTCATAACACTCGCAAGCGAGCAGAATATTTCCAAAGATTTTAGTTTTTACACATTATTAGCCGTTTTATAAGAAATCTAACTTGTTGCATTAGGGAATCTGGAAAGAGAATAAAGAACATAATTGTTGAGAGAAGTAGATTGTTAATTCAGGCACATAACGCTAGTAAGATATTTTGCAGTTTACTTATGCTAATTGAAATTCATACAGTTTTGATTTAGAAGTCTTAACTCTCACTTTAACTTTAACTATTATTTTCACTTGAAGTTTGGAAGATCTGGCTGGTATTTTGCACTTACAATGAAACAACTTATGTGTTTCATGTTTGCATGTACTTAACCATACATTCTTTACAATTCTAACTTGTAGATCTAAATACTTCATAGTTATTAACTGGAGTGTACAGTTAACACTCTCATAATTGATACAATCGATGGAGATGATCTTCTATCAACTACATATTTTGAAAAATCCTCTGAAATCTCACAATGATTTACAAATTTATACATTTTTAATGATCATCAGAGATATTTGGTTTACATTTTATCCCCATATTTTGTCACAACCCGCTGACTCTTCTTAATACCACAACCAGTTATTAGTTTCCCAAGAAGTAACTACAAACGAGCAATACTAAAAGATATATTATTGACGAAGAGCTTAAAGTTTAAGATTTAAAACCTTAAATCTTAAACTTTACACCCTAAATGATATGAAGATTACACAACAATTTTCAGTGTCACTAATACATACTCAATTATTTATTAGTTTCATCTCAGTCAATCCCATAAGACACTCCGTCATATCCAATTCCTGCTCATATTTTAAATATCAGTCCATCTATTTCAGATAGTTAGCTGCAACGATCCCACGGTAATCTTCTAAAAGTAATTCTTTTATATAAAATAGGAAGTTATAAGTTTGGATACATAGAACGCAATTGGTGAATATGATATAACTCTATTATATATTGTATCCGATAAAAAATGTCCACTGTAGGTATGATCACCACGGTTTAACAATTCCGACTTATTTTATTATTCATCTTCATATTAAATAATTGCAACAGTTTTCTGTCAAACATTATTTGATAGGGCACTTGTGATATTACATGTTAGTATATTGGAGAGAGATATGTACCAAAGTTTGAATCTTATCCAGAAATTTACTTGATCGGACCTCTAGACAGGATGTCCGACTTTATCAAACCCTTCTTATAATTCCTTACTTTATCAGTCCTTTTATCTGGAGTTTCCAGTCATACAGGTTACTTTGCCTAATCAATGTGTAAACAAAAAAAACTATACATACATAGCGACAAGTAAACAAATAATCTGAAATTAAAATTGCCAGGTCTCTTTTTGCATTATCATTGTCAAAAAACAAACAAAGTTGTAATTTTCAGTGTGAATAATCAACATAACATGTATGATTGGTAACTCCAGATAATGAGTCTGATCAGAAAAGAAATTATAAGAGGAGTCTAATCAAACCCAGCATTTATTACTGATGTCTGATGAACTAAATCTCTAGAATCTTGTCCCATATCGGTTAAACCGGAGGTTTAATAGATAAACCCCCGGTGTGTCTATAATAACTCCTGTAACCAAAAGTAGCTATTTTCTCAAGTTATCCTTCAGAGAGCAAACAAATTAACCTTTAAACACATTATGGAATCAGTGAAGTAAAGATTTAAATCAAAGTTATCCATTAGCTTTACACTTTATAGTTCACTTTAAACCATCCGTTTATAAAGTCTTCATAGAAAAGTGCTAGAGATAACTTTCTAGAGTTTCCAAGAGTTTATTGGAACAAAAATAGGAATATTCTCTGTAACCTCACTTACTCAGTGAAGAAAAAAAAGGAGAAAATAGGATATTCTTTTATTGGCTTTTATACGCACCAACGGTTAAAAAGTCATAGATTTTATATGTGAAGAGTGTATTGAAGATATTTCCACCGCAGGTCCTTAACGGCTCCCCTACCAGCTAGGGGAGGGTTGCCGGGGTCCAGTTAAAGGAAACCCCTAACCAGCTGGTTAGGGTCAATCATGGACTATCGAATAGTTTTGAACCAAATTTTAAGAAGATCGTTGGCATTGGCAAGCCTCGAAAATTTACCTGACTTGGGGAACCAAGTATCATCGATAAAATATGCATGCAACATGGGCTTTTGACCCGAGGAAAGAAAACGAAAAGCGAGCAAAAATCAGCAAAATCTCAAACGGCAATTGAACATTACAGTAAAGTGGAGACCAGATCGTGCAGGTAGAAAAGTGAATCTCAATTATCAATGTCTATAGATAAGATGTTAATTATAACTCTATAAATAATATATGATAAATATAGAATATCTTATAAATCAAAATTTAGTTATAACGTAAAAGTTAAATATTACGTGTCAAGTACACGCCGCAACTTCCTAGCAAAATCCATAAGTTCTCTATCTGCAAGCACGTTTCGAGGGATATAAGTCATGCTGTCCGTCTTGTAAAAGAATAGATTTTTGTAGATTTTATGTAAGCTTTAATTTATCACCTATCCCTTTCCATCAGAAAGATTAAGGGATAACTTAAATCTCTTGGTATATTCCCCTCTTCCGAACTTGGAAGAGGCGAATACATATGCAAGTAAGTCTGAATATGCATACATGATCATGTAAAAATGCTAACTTTCGAAGGGAGTTTCATGATTTGAAGTTTGGACCCTTGGAGGGACAACGTGACAATCATAATGAAAGTTCTTTATCTTTTGAAGTATAGAGTTCCGATCAGGATTGAATAATATAATTTCAATGATGTTTGAGTCTGTACTCGCTGCATGACGTGTCACCATCTACCATCTATATGTCCTCGAATGCATCTTTACAAAATCTCTTGCGACCTACATGCAAGACAATTATTTATTTGACGGGCCCATGCGCCTAAAGTCTTATCCGGCCGGGGCTCTACGTCAAATTTATTACTTGGTCGGACCTAAAGAGTTTTTACTGACATGTTGGCAAATAATATTTACGTGGAATTTGATTTCTTGATGTGTGCAGGTACATGAAAGCTCGGTGATGTTGAAGCTCAATCAAGGAGATCATAGTGATTTTGAACATGAGCCGAGACTACATTGTCATGTGGCATTTTCTTTGTTCGGTTGGTTATCATTTTCGTGAGAGTAACTGTCCGTGGGAGAATGCTTTCTAGCTTGTACATGAAGTGTTACCAAAGAGAACTCTTTCTAGCTTGTACATGAAATGTTATCAGTTCTATACAAGGATTTGAATGATTTATCTTTGATGTATGTCTGCTCTTACTTGCAACGAGAAGCTATGTACATATGTTTGATAGTAATTTTTCTCATTGTTATTTCGCGATCGTGGTTACAGTGCAGTGATGTTTTTTACGAGGACGAGAAGCTTGGAGGCATGACTCCAAGAGTCCGGTCTCGTGTGGTGGATCGACTATCATCTGAAATGATCGCTCATTTATGACTTTTTTCTGAATTTTCTCCGAATGATGATATGACTTCACGATATCGTAGGGCTCCTAAAATACATCAACTTTAGTTCTTGGATCATCCCAAACAGAGTTGTGATAATTTACGTATTTAAGGAATTTTTCTGGTGAAATTTTGCTGATGTGGATGAAATGTTGCATGCGGAAATACAATTCATTGACAATAGTACATTGCACATTGGTGCCACTTGGCAAATTGACTGATGAGGTGGTGTTATGCATAGTGATGACGAGAAGAAGTGATACAAGTACCACTTCTCTAGTGATGACAAAGCGCAACGGGTTAGCTTAGGGAGTGCTTCCACATACCACTTAAGCACCAAACTAGATTCTTTACAGAGGAATCACTTATAGAGTTTTGAGATTTTACGTTGAGAGTTGTGCAACTTTTTTGTCATGATTTTTGAAACTGAGTCTGAATGACATTTTAGGGTACTTAGGTGAGGAGGACGATTAGTGTTGAAGACGAAAAGTGATACTAGTATCACTTTTGGGAACTACAAGGAGTTTAGTCAGATACATGTATCACTTCTTTTGAAAAACTAGTAGTTAAAGAATGTTTCGACCAAGAGTTTCACAGTTCTAGTTTCACAAAAAGACTTTTGTTAATTTTAGTAAGATTGAGAAATAGAGAAATCATAGATTTTTCACGGAGTGCAGTATAAAGCTACGTAGCTCGGTTAGAAGAGAAGTTGGCATCATTAGAGTGCTTGGAGTGTAAAATTTATAGTGCCACTGAGACCTCATGATTTAGATTAGTGGAGTGAGAATTGTAGGTTTTATCACAGTGAACGAGAAAATAATACATGCATCACTTCACAACTTGAGGCAGTGATATCTTGGACTAAGAGAATCAGTTTGAGATAAGTGAGGTAACATTGGGAAGCATTTTCCGCTGTCTATTTTACATGAGTGACTAGATTTTATTCCGAGTGTGAGAGAGAAAAATCATGAACTCTGAAGTTTATTGTAAATTTAACAAGTTGAGGTGTAAATAAACTAAGTCTTTTTTTGTTGAACTTGGAAGCATCTATGTGTTTGTGCACGTGGATCAAACCTATGACGTCCTATACAACCACGAGTCTCGTGCTCACCCGGATACGTAATGCAAATGATGATACGATACGGTGATGGACTCGAAGTGAATATATGAGGTGGAGGATTTGCGTAGTGAGGACTGGCTCAACGAAGAAGTGATAGAAGTACCACTTCTTCTCAGAGGGGTGTGATTACTACCACGAAGAGAGATCGAGGATTGTGGTTGGTGTTAGTTGTTCATTGGTTCGAGGAAGGACAATCGCTGTTGTTCTATGGGATTCTGAAGATTGAAAAAGTGATACATGATCGTTGTTGTTACATTCAAGGAGATTGAAGTCGTCTTGGAGGGTGGAGAAGTGATACAAGTATCACTTCATTCTTGGAGAGTGTGGTAGTGTTGAACAAGATTGTGAAGGTCACATTTGAAGAATTGGACATGTGATATTGACATCACTTCTTCTCGAGAGGATCATCATCGTTCGCATCTAAAGGAGACTGTTAGAGAAGTGATACATGTATTTCTTGCCGAAGCACTTTTCGTTGCCGAGCAATAATGAATGGGAATGGATCTGATGGACTCTAGGTACTCCATCCAAAGTTTTCACTTTGGATGGAGTACCTAGAGTGCAGTTGGATCTTGCGAGAGTGCATATGTTTCATGCGTTCACTATATTCATGTAGCAGCAACATGCGATACAACAGAAGGAGACCTTGATGATGAAGGCGCTTCAGATGGTTGTCAACATGATGGACCAGTTTGATGGACGTGATGTTTCTAAGTACTTGAGATGAAGCTTAGTCGCGTACTTGAAGATGAACAATCGAGACATTTGTACTAGCAACAATACTGGATATGAGAGAGCACATGATGATGTTGGTGAAACATTATGAAAACAAGTGGAAAAAGTTCTCACATGCATTAAGAGATGAGTATTTCTTAGAATATTTAGATCGAGTTACCAAGAAGTTATTTTTGGAATGGATCGAGCGATCGAACAAGGACTTACACGCTATTAAACTGCTAAGGGAGTTCAAAGAATAAATTTCTTGACTGATGCAGATGGAGAAGTTGACTCTGCAATCAAGCAAGACAGAGTTATTCCTTCGAACGACATATGAGAAATTCCAAGAGAAGCTCCAAGTATTTTTGGAGGACAAGGACAAGGATGAATCCTACCTTTTTTTTACTTTTAACAACTCATCTTTGTCTTAGTCAAATTTTTCAGTGGCATGTTCCAGTCCTCTTTCTCATTCCTAAGAAAAAGTTAGCCACCGGTTTAGGTAAGAGACTCACGACTGACTAGATAAAAGTTGAAGAGGTTGTGAGATTGCTCACAAACATGGAACTATGAAAGAATATGATTTAGATCGTGGTTAGGAGATCAAAGTCTATAGAGGTCTCAACCGCTCTTGTTATTGTCTTTATTGTGTCAATTCTAATAGTTCGATTGACAGTTCATGTTATTCTTATGCTCAACCGCCGGTTGCAACTCCGAAGAAGGACGATTCAGGATTGAATCATATCATGTGAGGTATTGCGACTTGTAGATCAAGCTCACGAAGCTTGAAGAGAGGGGGTCGACATCAAAGGTGAAACATGCAACTATGCAAGCGTATGATGTGATGATAGTGACAATTTATAAAGATTTTGCGAATACCTTACAAGAGGGGTGATTTTCTAAAAAGAAGAGAAAGTCGCATTAAGAGATAAGTGTGCCTTCCTTCAAACCAACTTTGATAAGGAGCTACCACCAACTCACGAAGGGAGTTGTATGGAGCTTGTCTTGATATTTGAGTCCAAATCGGAGATGTTGCCGTGGTGTTACGTCATGGACCGACTCTTACTTGAAAATCATATTTTGAGGTTCTATATTTTTGCTCCAAAGATGTTCATGGAAGGAACTAACGATTTTTTGATCTATTTTGAATCTCGACTTTCATTGCATCAAGTGATAGAGCTCATTGTTAGATTCTCAAAGACACTTCATTTGTTTCATTTGGCACTTAATGATAACACTATGCTGTTTGAAAGATGGAAAAGTCAAGTTAGATGTTGACTGGGTATTTGCAGTTCTTGACGCTATACTAAGAGTGCAAGGGGGCTACTTGGTCATGATATGGACAAAACTCATGTATTGTGAACAGGGGAGTGAGATAAAGAGGCAACTTAAGAGGTTAACTTGTATCTGTGATCTGTCGACGGATGGGAGATTGAGAGATCTAATGCATGTGCACAAGGTGTCATTGAGATCAGATCTGTGCAGGCTACGCGTTGATTAAGACGGTTCGTGAAGAGGTGGATCGTAGGGTGTGTTATAGAAGAAATTGGGATTTATGGAAGGAGATTTGGAGTGTCTCGGTGATCTACGAAGGAGACTTGGACCGTTTAGATCGTTTAGGAGTTTAAACTTGCTATCCTTGGATCCATCGGGATCAAAACACACATTTCTTCAAGAAATTGAAGACGATATGAAGTTTCATCGGACGATTTGAGAGTTTTGGGCGAAGTTGGCTCGTAAAGAAGCGCTCATGTCCATTTTTCGTTCGCTTGAGATTGAGGTTGGACTGTTCTTGGTGATCGATGAGCTAAGCTCTTCGTTTTTTATGTCTATGCGATCAAGGAGTCCTTAGCCTCGCATAAAAGATCATACATAGATCGAACTGTTATGTTGTACATGGTGAGTGAAGTTGAGCCGTAGGAGAACGATTTACGTCATATTTTGTTGCTTCTTGTGATCAATTTCTTGCATGGTTTCACAAGGAGAACTCCAAACGGCTTGGAGTCCTCTTGGGTTCAAGGTAGTCAAATTTATCTATCAAAGAAGAATGATCTTAGATCAAGCGGTCTATTTTGCGGAGTACGTGGTTTTAAGCCTCAAGGAGGAGTTTTTGGAGATTCGATCTCTTGCGATAAAAACTGGAGATATCTCGGCTGTCGGGAGTCAAATCTGAAAGTTCTTGGAACCCAACAGAGTCAAGAAGGAAGACCCTATCGATATCTGAAGATCATTTGACAAAAGAAAGTAGTTTTCATATAGGCCTTCTTTGGTTCTTTTGTTACGATTTTTGGATTCGTAGAGTTCTAGTTGGTTATGTACGGCTTGCGGTAGCTAGCTTTAGCTAAGGGCTTATACATGGATGTTTTTTGGACATGGGTTTGAATCGTGTGATATTGGTGCAAAGTTGTGTGTTAGCAAAGAGATGTTTTTTTTATTTTGAACTACGCTTCAGTAGTTTTGGGTCTAGGTTGAGATCTTTTTCTCAATTTTGTGTTCTTAGAGAAAAACACGAGTGTACATAAAGTGGGAGTTGGTATATCTTGCGAAGCTTGTTCTCGTGGTTGTTTCTCTCTTTCTTGTCTCTGTTCAGCACACGATATCTCCACAGCCAGTAACCTTACATTTTTTTATAACCTTCACGTAAAATCTGATACGATAGTGAAGCAGAACTTCTTTGTACAAGATGCGACATCGTATTCATTGATACTTGGACAGTCATACATTACTGCAGTGCAGATAGAGACGAGGATGTTGGACAAAGGATATCAGTCTATCTTCCAAGTGGTATCCATGCACATTGCACAATCATCGATGAGTAGTACTTTGGCACGCAACATTCCATCCATGTCAGCAAATTTAATGTCATAACCTTATAGGTTATTGTAACTCTTGGTGCCACGTCAGCGTTGTTCATTAGAAAACCTTAAAATGCAAAAATCACCGTAACTCCATTTGAGATGATCCAAAAACTAAAGTTGTTGCTAGTCGATCCACGACACGACATACACCTCCTCTAGATTTACTTATCCTATGACATTCGTCAAAGAAAGATAAAACAAGAGTGGATCGACGCCTCATATGATCTCATTAGTGGATCAGTCTCATATGATCTCTTCATTCTCCCACATGTCTTCATCATGTTCGTCCTCAACCTTGAAGTCAAACTCTATGTAGAGCTCATGAAGATCTATCTCTCAATCTTGTCATTTGAACATCTTCACTCGCTTACCTGCAATTGGTATCTTAAGCTTTGTTCCATTGAACTCTCTTAACACGTAAGTTGCATTGTCATGAACCTCTTCCACCACGTACAATTTGAACCACCTCCTTGAAAAATTTTGAGACACGCTGTGTTGATTATCAAGATTGTTGTCATAAACAAGAACCCAATCTCTTTCTTTGATAGTCCAGATATCAATCGGTGTCATTGATCCAATCGAGTCTTGTTTTGTAAGCGAGCCTCCTTCAATCTATCTAGTGCAATTTGCACGTCCTCATCTACCAGAAACCCATCGGTAGAGTTACCAAATCCACAACCCATTTGAAATGGATTGCTAAGGATAAGTAGATGCAAGTCGTCATGATGTCGGATGTTTCAAATACATCTGACAAGTTAGACAAGATTCTACAGATGAAGCAACGTCCTTATACATGTTCTTCCACCAGTAGCACTCCTTGAGCTTGGTAAAGATGACCAAAATCCCTCGGTGTCAAGTCCACAAACTCCCGTGGAACCCTCTCAACAACTTTTCCTGCTCCTCCTTATCATAGATCATCCGTTATGGCATTCCACCTTTTTGCTTTTTTGATCTATCGAATCGGTGGAAGACATGATATTGTGAACAAAGACGACTGAGGGAGTTTGTCAATTTTTTAGAAGAAGTCATATGTCAATATTGATGTGTGGATAAGATCACGACGAATTGAGGAGAGTTGGATGCACACAAAGCTCGTGAGTTCTTTGAGAGATGTGAGGTAAAGTTGACACTCATGACTGTCCACAACCCAGAGGACAGAGCGAAGAGAGAACATGATCACCATCAGTCGTGAAGATGTTGATCAAGACTTGCGATAGATGACTACGAGAGTGGTCTCGACTTTTACTATTTGCATTGTGGATAGACCATACAATGTACCGCTCAGTGACAAGATACATGCTAGTGAAACTCATGACGTGTCAAAAACCAGTCATGTAGATCGAAGAAAACATGCCGACTTGAAACATGTTACCATGGAAGGAGAACCTTCCTTCTAATCCTCCGGGACTCCTCATCCGTCCAGTTAGCTTACCTCGTTAAAGTACTCAAGTATCTCCCGACATTCAGTAATTCTCCATCGTATAAACCTTTGACGAATAGCTCATCCTCCCTCCTTGAGTGTGTCATGGAATAAAACTCCGTAGATATGCATCTACATCGTCAATCACATCTTTCTCTCTTCGTACGTAGCTCGGAATAACATGTCGGTTACCGAGTTATCTTTCCCTACTACATGCATAAACTATAGGTTCAACGACTTGATGTATGCAATCTCACAACATCGCAATGTCTAGAGTCGTGCAGTTAATGATCATCCTCAACAATGATAGACAATCAATCTCAACCATCACCGTTGCACCAATCAAGTACTCCTTCTCAGTCGTCATGACTGAGACAATCCCTTACACTTCTCCTTCATCTGCGAGTAAGCGCGTTGTCGAGCGCTTACTCGCGGATGCAAAGAGAAGTGCTTAACACCTTTGCACCGAGTCGTACTACAAATCTCTCTATAAGCATTGTCTTGTTCCGATCTGAGGATTATTGGTCTTTCACCCTTATAGTCATTCCTTCTCAACATTGGAGGAGATGACAATAACGATTTCAACTTTCGCACTACCTTTGTATGTTTTTTTTCCCACCTGAACTTATGTCTCTTTGCAACAACTTGTATAGTGGATGAGTCACATGAGTGTAGTGAGAAATCCAAATGTGATAAATACACATGCACCCAAAAACCTCAACACTCCTATCAAAGAGTCGTAAACTTCTTTCATCCTCCTGCTCGCATCCACTTTGGTTGGATCTGATTTTTGACCAAAGGATCCACACCGATGATCAACGATCACGATTCTTGAACCCCAAATGTAAACTTCATACTCGAAAGCCTGAGATGAACCTCCTCTAGTTGACATAAGATCTTCTCACAATCCTCGATATATTCCACGACATATCGCTTGCACCCTCTCTGATCTAAAGCTTCGTTCTTCTCATCCTCCTTGCATCTTTTGATCGACATGTCATCGTGAAACGACATCATCTTCACGTGTATGAAATCTCTTAGTATTCTGTTCATCTCGTTTATCAGTGAGTTATCGAATTGGTAGCACTTTGTGATAATATACACATTCGAACCAACCTTAGTGGTGTCTGCGTCATGATCACATCCCTACTTTCTTCTACGAGCTAAAACTAATCGTATCCTGAGTATAAGTCATTTGTCGAGTATATCATCATTTCTGCAAATGCCTCAGTAAATTTATAGATTATCGGTCCAACACCCGCATTCTTGATTGTCACTGCATTCACCGACTGCATATCTTGATCGGCTCTTCTTCGGCACTATAAACCATCGACTCAAAAGATGACTCCAAGATCTTCATCCACATTTTCTTGTTAAGCAATTCTAGTTTTGGTAAACGCGTCCTTGGTATAGATATCGATCGTAAGCTCCAAGGTGCGTGTGGCATCATGAATATGACCATCATAGTCACAACATATGGATCCACGAACCCTATCTCTTCAGACTCAAAGACAAATGCTCTGTCATGTCCTAAAAGCATTTCCTTGAAACATACCACCTCCTATGGCAGCAACGAACCATCAATCCCAACCTTAAGTTCCTCAAGCATTGCTTTCAAGAATTCATGTCCCACATTCGTTGGATCGCATAGACTTCTCTCTCTCGTTGCTCGATTGACTTGCTCTTTTGAATTCTTGGGTAAAGGTCATACTACTAGCTTGACCTTCTTATCCACAATCTTGTATTTCGTCTCAACTAGAACCTCTCGAAATAAATTAATCGTCGAATAAATCTCCCTCGAATGAATCCGCATCACTTTATCCTCATCCTCCCACCGAATAGATGCAATCTCACATAAAGGATCCTCCAACCCATCTTCCTCATAAACACTAGAAATCCACTCTTCATCTTCTAACTCACCCAATTCTCTCAACTCCGCTTTAATCTCACTCACATGTCTTTTTTCTTCTTTTGCAAGTCTGTAAGGTTCCTATATACACAAACCTCAGACCTCCAAATTCCACAAAATCAGTACAAAAGACACATTTTTCATCAAGCGAGAGTACCTTCCCTTGCACATCATTAGAATCTCGCTCTATAATGATACCTACTGAAAATATCTGAAGTTACTCTCGGTAGTGAGTTCTCTCTCAAGTGGTCATGATTGCGCTCCTGATTCGGAGGTATAGTTAAGAACTGCACCGCTCGCTTCTTGTCTTGACTTCGGATTGGTAGTGCTTCCAGATTTTACTTAATCGTCAAAAAAGATTCTTTACAGAGGGATCACTTTTAGAGTTTTGAGATTTTATGTTGAGGGCCGCATGACTTCTTTGCCATGATTCTTGAAACTGAGTCCTAATGGCATTTTTTGATACTTGGGTGAGGGAGACGACTAATGATGAAGACGAAAAGTAATACATGTATCACTATGAGAACTACTAGGAGTTTCTCCAAGTAAAACCTGATACATGTATCACTTCTTTTAGCAAAACCAGCAGCTAAAGAATTGAAAAGTGATACCAGTATCACTTCTAGTTTCACAAAAAGACTTATGTCAATTTTCACAAGGTTGAAAAAGAAAAATTAGAGTTTTTCCTGAGAAGTGCAGTTAAGACTACAAAGCTTGGTTAGAAAAGAACTTGATATCATTATAAAGCTTGGAGTGTAAGCTTGTTAGTGCCACCGAGATATTGAAATTTGGATTAGTGGAGCAGGAATTGAAATTATTGTCAATAATGAACGGATAAGTGTTACATATATCACTTCACAACTTGCGGTAGTGATATCTTGATCTAGGAGAATCAGTTTGAGACAAGTGAAGTACCATTGAGAAGCATTTGTCGTGATCTTTTCGATAAGAGTGATTATATTTTATTCCGAGTGTGAGAGAGAAAATTATAAACTTTGAAAGTTTGCTGTAAATTAATTATATACAAGTTGAGATATAAATAAACCAAAATTTTCTTTGGTTGAACTTGGAAGCACCTATGTGTCTGTACATGTCGACCAAAGCTACAGCGTCCTCTACAGCCAGGAACCCGATGTCTGCTTGGACATGTCATGTAAACGATAATATGATACCGAGAGAGACAACGACGGGAATACCACCATCACGACCAACAACACGGATGAATTTCAGTTACAACCCAGCAATATACATTAGCGTGGTTAGTCAGAATGACATCTACTTGTAGCACCTAAAGTACTGATTTAAACTGTGACGGAAAATCAATAATGTTTCACCGTCGTCAAGACTGGTCACATACATGACGTGTACGCCATGTCACAATCTCGTCAAGAGGCACGATATTGTACTTCGACAAATAAAAACAGATTATCATATAAATCTCCAAGATTTTTAACTTTATCAATCAACTAAACAGATATGAACAACAAAGCAATTCATTCATATAAGTTGATATGACAACTATGTAATATTCACGGTCCACATAAGCCACATATCCTGCCCCACGGCATTGTACAAATAGAAAGAAAAGGACAAAAATTTTAAAAATACCACCGCGGAAGGCTCCATGGCCTTGTACAGTGAAGAAACCCGGGGAAATAATACAGTCACAGTATAATTTTTGCTTGTACAGTGAAGAAGAAAACAGGGTATACAGTGCAGTATAATTTTAAATTTTTCAGTGGCTGGGTTCGAGAAAATTGAAACTGAAGGAAGCGGGGGACTATACAGTCTCGGCTATACTCGCGGCTGCTTTCGTGCAAAGACAAATGTGAAGTTAAATTTAGATGTCTAAATTGAAAATACTAAATTTAAATTTCTATATTAAAATCCGAATTCACCTCAGCGAAACACATTGCCTCTGGAAAACCAAAAACCCATAAGTGCTGTGGGTTTGACTGTAAGTATACTAGTATAAGTAGAGTTGTTTTTTCGAATGAAAACAGACATAATTTAGAGTTAACCCTTCTTTAAATTAGGGTTAACTCATAAATTATTCCTCATGTACACTTCTAAGTGTACATGAGGTGAATATACAGTCATACTACTGCAGGTCAAAACTTCTTGTACTAGATCGGAGGTCCGACTAAATAATACAATTTTGCGCATGGCCCCGCCGAGTAAGACTTTAGGCGCATGGTCCCGGTCAAGTAAATAGCTGAGTAAAAAGTTCATCCTTGAAGCATAAATTCGAGAATCTTATCTCCAATTTTAAATAGAACAGAAGATAAATGGACCAAGAAATCGGTCAGCTTTTTGGACCACACTGTCTTTTAACCCCCCACTTATGTAACCACGCCAAGCGCAGCCCAACCTTTGGGGCCGTACTGTGATGGCAAGATATGATGTAATGAAAGTCTCGCACTGCAGTCGGCAAACAGTTACAGTATCAATATTCCTCACACGGCATCACTCAGCAAGAATGCACAGACTGCCACAGAAGGTCGCCAGGCGTGTCCATGTGGCTCCTTCTGAAGGGGCCACTCGAGGCGGCAAAAGAGCCCCATCTTCGAGATCTGTCTAGTGTATATAAACACATCCTTGTATATTATTGTAACTAAATAAACGGATTAGAAGACGAACACAGTTCCAGGGCAGAGAAAGCGCTTGATTTAGTGTATGTCTGAACACCGTCGGTCTTCACAGTTGAAGCGTGCATCCACCGTGGCACAGACTCAAGGCGTGGCGAGTGCTGGGCCATGGAGGCACAAGGAGGCGGCAAACCCGAGTGGGAACAGAAGGAGATTCGAATTTGAAATTTTGGAGGACAACAATCGTGTGGCCGAAGCTTTTGCTTCGAGAAACAGAGCACTGCCCATTCCCGGCCCTCGTTACTGAAATCGCTGATTCTGAGATTTCGCTACAGCTGTATCAGACCTTGCATCTTCACTATCTGACATTTGATCAAAATTTCATGGTAGAGATCGGCCTGCTGACGATAACTTGAGATCGCAGTTCGTGCGTTCTCGAGGGAGATCGGTAGTCTTTCATTAATGTCTCCATTCTCCTTTTCCAGCTTTGCTATCATACTTCCTCAGCCATCTTCCGCCCTTCTGCCCTTCTGCCCACAACAGGACCGCGGTCAGTTCCTCCGCCAAGATCAATAGCAGTCGATTGTCTCGGTTAATTGTTCTTCTGCTCCAACCCCCAGATTTGCAAGCGTACCGACTAGGATTCCATGCCTTCACGAGGCAGGCCTGCGTCCAAGGGAAGGCGTCCTTCATCGGCTCCAACGGGATCCCACATTATTGTTATAGGTGCGGGGTGTCGTTCAAGCTTTTCTTCCTTAAGTAAGTTTCTGTATGTTTTGCCAGCTGCGAGAACCTCTAATTCTTACTAACAAGCTTCTGATCTCGACAGGGAATTGCCGTTTGGATGTTCCTGATGCCTTGGGTTATGAGCTCTCCCATGAGGGCTTTAGCACCGAAATTCAAGATGTTGGCACGTTGAAGGTTTACGAAGGTGACGAAAAAGTTCTATATCAGTTTTCATTGAATTCGAAGATTTCACCGTATGTCCCAACTGTCTTTCAATGAATCCCTTCTGTCATCATGAATTGACCTCTCTCATGTCACCTCTCTCATGTCTAACAAGCTTTCCATCCTAAAATGCAGCCGTCACCCGTATAATTACTCCACCTGTTGGACTCTCTTTTACGTTACTGAATCCCAAGAACATCGACGACCCGGCCAAGCTTCTTCTCCAGGTGTGCTTCATTTAGGAGCTCTGTGAGCTTTCCTATGGAAGGAAATTGAACGTCCAAGACAATTTGATCGGACCCTACATTCCTCTTAACGTTACTCCCAATTTGATCGTCCGCAGGATGTACTACATCTTTATAATGTGGAGCTTCCAGCCATGAGTTTTGCTGCGAACACAGGAAAGGAATCTCCTTTCCTCGAGAGTTGTATAATGGATGGGTAAGGCTCTGGCTCTTCGCGTGTTGATTACAAGCGACATGCCATCTCAATATTCCGAGGACGTAGATAGACTTAGTTGTTTTTACCCTATTACTCAGGTTTCTCGACATTGAATACAGGAAATACTGCACTCTCATTTTGAGGAGAAATGATCTGGGGAGCGCCGAAAACGAGGTACTTTTTGATTGGCTGATTAACACTGCACGTGAAGGAAATCACCAAGCTTAGACTTTGAGTAGGGAATGTCCTGGCTGGACCGCATGTTCAGAAAGGTTGTTAACGTCGATGATCTGAATTTTCTGATCGTTTTTTTTTTGTAATGTATTAGCTTCTTTACCTGCGTCCCTTTCAATCATATTCTGCCTTCGATTATTTGAGCAAAGCATGAGAAGTGAACTCGTTCTTGTCTTGTAGCTCGTAGGTGCTATAACTTTCCAAATTCTGCCGCCAGATACACAACAGGCTGAAATTCCTCTAGCGGCTGTCCGTCATTCTCACCAGCGAAAGGTAGAACATCCTCTTCCGCTACTGGCTACCTGATTCAGTTTGATTGTTGTGGTCGGGGAGAGTAGCATCTGGCCAAGAAAACGTGGATTAGTCTGTTATCAGTCATATGATTGAATTTAACCTGATTTCATCATTGCGAGCCCTATCTAAGCAGAATCAGATCCCGCATTATTAGGGAAAGACAGAGCTGTAGAGTGAGAGCCGGAAGGAAACGATGTACTGCAGTATGCAGATAAATTCCGCGGCTTGTAATGTGGCCTGATGGTTCAGTCTTGTTTCAGGGTTATGGAGCTCTTATGTATAAAGAGCTCAAGAGAAGAATGGTGGACGTCGGAGTAACCTCTGCTTATTGCTGGGGTGATATCGAGTCGGTCGCATTTTGGTCCAAGCAGGGATACGTAAAAGTAGCCGAAGTAGATGGACGTGGAAAACCAAGAAAATTCCCCATCAAAGGAGACTTGAAGAAGGCAATGAGCATTCCGGGAAGCGCCACTCTTATGATTTCGTATCTGGACTATGGGATGTTTCCAACTGCAGTTCCTGTACCTCCCGATAACCTGAGGATAAGGGAAGGAAAATGCGTCGAGGAGTTAGAGAAGGGTTTTACTTATTCTCCCTCTCGACCTCACAGTTCGGCAAACGTCTTGGATGCAAACAATACTTCATCACCAGTGAACACAGTTACTACTCCACAGCTTGTAGGGGACGTGAAGTCAAGCCTGGCGACCAGACCATCAGAGGTTGTGAGGAGATCTCCGCAACTCCATACTCCGCAACTCTGTTCTGTCTTCCAAAAGTGCAGTAGCTCAATCACTCCCCTCAATATGGAAGGAAAACTGTTTGGCGAAGTAGCGTGTAGACCCAATAACCCTGGAACTGCCGCCGAACGAGTTAAGCCCGGTATCAATCCCTTCGCAATTGTGCCATTCTATGTGCCTGACTCCGAGCCTCTGGACGCAAGTGATATCTCTGCCTGTCGTCTCCCTGTGACCGATGTCACCAACACTCTGCCTACAAAAGAGAGTCTTCGGTCACTTGAAAAACGCACCTATGTGAGACGTCAACAGACTACCACAAGCTCTACGTCTGGTAAGCACATTTCTTCCGTGCTCCGACATGACAGTTATGAAGCTTCTCTTCTACATCTTTATGTGTCCAATGTTTCTCATGTAAGCTACATGTGCAGCGATCCTGGAGGAGAATTTCTTGTCGCCTACCTCCAGTGCAAAGGAAAACATTGGTGAGGTTAACTTGGTTGTGAGCTTGGAGAAAGCAGCTTCAGACGAAGAGGGAAGGCTGTCTGCTTTTCTTGGACCGAGAACAAAGGCCAGTCATCATAAGGACGGTGTGTCCATAGATTCAGAAGGTTCTGCTAGGCAGCTCGAATCCAATGGGAAAGCGCCATCTCTATCTGCATTTATCGGACCCAGGCGGAAGTCCGGTCTGAAGCCTGAGTGTAACCTTCAAGCTGTTCCTCATGGCAAGCCTGTTCAGGCCCATGCCAATAATCTGGACATGAATGCCGATCAAGAGACAGGGACGGGATTGGATACTCTGAACAAATCTCGTTCTACAGGACCCGGATCAAGAAGGCGTGGAAGACCGATAGAGAGTAACGCTAATGAACTAGAAAAGGAAAGCCGAGAAGAAAATGTAAAGAGTGACGGTGTTTTGTTACCCAGTGCTGCCTGTGGAGCGAAGGCAGGAGACAAGCGGGGTAGACCACCTAAAGTACGCACAAGCAAACCCCAGAAGAAGGGCCAGGAAGCAACCGGCCCCGATCGGATGGATGTACCTGAGTATGGTGCCTCTGAGCAGAGGAAGGACCAAACCGGACCCATTAAACGTAGTAGGGCTTCAACATCAGCTAGAGAAGAAGCGAGAAAGCAGGCCCAAGTAGTTCCATCTGTCCCAGTTGTTCCTCCAGAACCTTTTCTGCTAACCTCAGCTGGAGAGAGTGACAAGGCTGTCGAGCAAGGTTCAATGGATTCTCACGACACAACTGTGAAGAAGGTATCTGCTATAGATACTCCGTCCCTTTCAATTTCTGAAGCCATGGGTCCTAAGACAGGCCTTAAGCGAGGTAGACCTGCTAAATTGGTAGGTACAAGAACGAAGCGTACAAAGGCGGGTACAACAAGTAGCAAAGGCATAGTGAGAAATCAAAGTAGTTCCGAGATCGATGAAGGTGTCCAAAATATTGAGCAGAAGAAAGGCGGGGAGGAAGGACTTGCAGAGATACTGAAAATGCTTCTGCCAGAACACAAACATCCAGGTGCTGATTCAAGTGCGCTGGAGAGCACAGAGGTGCGAAGGCATGTACAAGTCACTGGCAGCCTCTCTGCGGACTGTGAACCAATTCCTCTAAAAGAGTCCCTCACAACTGCTGGTAGAGATTCTGAGCCGGCTTCTGCAACAGGAGCTGAATTAAACGAAGAGTTGAAGAAGCCGAAGTATGTGGTCATGTTCATGAACATGGCAGACGAAAACAAAAAGCGACAGCTTAGCAAGGTATTTCCTCTTGAACTGAGAACTCCGTTAATTGTTCTTTGATTGTTCATTATTTTCCAATTGCGCAAGTTTATCCCGTCTTCATTGTTAGTATTCCGAGAGGTAGTGACTTCTCACATCGATATACTTTCTCTGTACAGCACGTGGAAAGATTAGGAGGTCTGGTGACATGCGAGGGAAGCAAATGCACACACGTAGTTACTATGGAAGTGCGCAGAACTTTGAACTTCTGCGTAGCAATATCCTCCGGGTAAGAATATTAACCACCACTTGCTGGGTTTGTCCTAAGTTCCGTCTTGTCTACGAGAGAAAATGAGTTCCTCAGCGTCAAGAACTTACGAAAGTGATTGCATATTCCATCTTTGCAGAGCCTGGATTCTTTCCCCTGACTGGTTGAAAGCGAGTGTGAAGCTGAAAAGTTTCGTAGGTGAGCGAATTATACTGAAACCTTTCCGGGTGAAGTTCTGCGTACTGCTTTCATGATAGGTATCTCCGAGCATTTGTTCTGAAAGTAGGTCGATGCTGCGTGTCTACCTTCCCATTCCGGCATGCTCCTTCATAGTGTGGCGCATGAAAGATTCCAGCTTCGATCTTTAATTCACGTTGGCTGTCCGCATGGTTCTGTTCTGCAGGTGAGGAGCCTTATATTCTCAGAGACAGAAAGTTTGAAGTAAAATATAATGCATCTTTGAAAGACGTGATTCCTAAAGCGAAGCAGATGCCAAATCTTTTGTTAGATGGGTTGTATATATATCCAACTCCAAATGTTCACCCTCCAGTCAACACCATCTCCGAAATTATCAAGGCTGCTGGTGGACAGGTACTTCCACGTTTGTTTGCAGATGATATTTATTCACTCAATGAGCAGGACTTGTCATTCATCTACTCCACTTATGACGATCGTATTGTTTACCTGTCATTCTTGCAACCTTCTCGACCGCAGTAGTATTTCTCGGCAAGGAATATGAGTGGTCAGATGCTAACAGAAATTTGTCGTTCAGGTCGTCGCTACTTTTGACGAAGCGCTGCTGCTGGAAAAGAAACTACTTGGTATAGTCGTGGCGTGTGAGGAAGACATGCAGCAAGCCATGGCTGCCGCTAAGTCGGGACTCCGTACATATAATTCGGACTGGTTACTGACGTGCATAGTTAAGCAGGAGTTGGACTTCAGTGTTCCGCAGTTCACAGAATCTCTTTAGCTGTGAAAGTGTCTTCCGATCCGCGATAGGTAGATAGCGTGCCAACCGGAAATTGTAAATTGTTTAAGACACTTGTATAAAAGAGACATCTCAGCGTGAATTCACGTCTGGAGGGCAAGCCATAAAGACGCGGACGTTTTCTAGAACAACTTTCATATCCTACTTATTCAGCTGGAAGATAAAGAGACTTAAGTCAGTCCTGACTAACAACAATGGCGTTTCTTACATAGTTTCCCTGTAGCGAACATGCATCTATGTAACGCAGGTGCCTTCTTTCGAGTTTTTCAGCGTTGCCACGAAATGGATGTGAAGACTATAAAGGATAGACGTTTCTCGGTCACCTGTCCTATTCCTCCAACAGGTTCCTTCTGGTTTTCACTGAGTGTCTTCGTGCCTTACATTCACAATCTACGGAATTTACAGTGTACAATTCTGTCCTGTACTTCAATGAAACTCTCATATCAGAAAGCACTGATTGATACATGCAAATATACGTTCTTTTATTTGTAAGAGATGATTTCGCCGTGGAGTCCATGTGTTCTTATACGGTTCACAGCACTCCTTGCGATTACCCCGCTCGGAGAGTACCCAGGGGGCCCTTGAGTACCAAGAGGTTGGGATTTACCACCCGACCGCAGAGACCCACAAGCTAAGGCCCTATTGAGAGATAGAAACCCTCTTGTCAATCATACCACTCTTTGACTCTTTCTCTTTTAGGTTAGAGGAAATTATATCAGTAAGTATAAATACACGATGAATCTATATATGAAGAGATTAAACCCCGAGTATGACAACAAGTGCTCTTGGTAACCCAGAAGAGTGCGGGTTTGCTTTCAGAGGAATGAAAAATTTAACCGTTACACAGAAAACGTTTCTGGTGATTACTCTTCATCCCCATTTGGAATCTGTGCAATAAAGACTCAAATAAAAGCTATTCACTAGATTTATAGAGACAGTTGCTAGTTTGATCAGGTGTCTTGGACCGGTTCGTCTCATAAAGTCCTCAAAAAGTACACCATGACCACGTTCACAGTGAGTGACGCCTCTCTTCGTTGACCAGCTGTCTGCACGAGAATGTCGTCACGCCTAAAGAGTTTCACTGTCAATGTGTATAGCAGCAGAATGCAAGAACTTTCCACATGTACTGGAAGACAACCCACGAGAACTAAACCCAGAGAAGTACAGCCAACACTGTAAACTTTTAAGCAGAAAGTTGTAAGATCTGGGGGCAAAGTATTCGAAATGTATAATGAACAGCCCATTCCTTAAAAGGACAGGAACCTCAGGTAAAGAACCTCAGGTTTAGAAGAACAAGACAAACTATCTGTACTAAATGGAGCGCAAGCTGTTCTTTGCCTTTGAACGTTCTACTGCGTCAACAAAAAGCGAGGTGTTTTACATATCTAGCAAGGAGTTAGAACGAATGAATGAGCCACAACTTTTGTAAACTCAGAGAGGCATGAACAAAGTGTAACATCCAGAACAGTTCGGATTAATGGTAGACGAATTAAGCTCTGTATGCCGTGTTATCTTCAAGGACGAAACAACCATACTCTTGAGAATATGGATATATTTTTTTGACTAAGAAATGAGGCAAAGATACAACACGACAGAAACCCCTAAGTGTCCGTTTAGTGAACACGGTTGATTCTCCTTCCTTATAAACAATAGAACTATTGGGCCGGCTCTGTAGGATTGCTGAGAGTATATGGTAGTCGTTATATCTGAGTTTCCTATCTGTATATACAAGAAAATGTTATGAACAACTCAATAATCCTGCTAGGTAGGTATAGTAGAGCCTTAACTAATCTCAGACCTGATTGTTGATTTTCTCAAATGCTTCTTCAAGTTCCCATTTTAAACTAAAAGTAGCTGCTGCAACAGTTTAGGCTTCCATTGCTCCACTGGAGCCTTTTCCTCAACCTGCATCAGCTGCACTAGGCGTAGGTGGAACTGCAGCTCATACTGATCCACCGCATCCTCCACCGCATCCGCTTCCACAGCCTGCGCTAGCACTAGCAGCGACTCCCCTTACTGATCCACCGCATCCACCACCACATCCACTACCACAGCCTGCACCGGCTGCAGTAGACCTAATACCCGCTGAAGCTCCTACTGATCCACCGCCGCATCCTCCACCACATCCACTTCCACAGCCTGCACCAGCTGCACTAGGTGCGGTAGAACCTGAAGCCTGTACTGCTCCCCCGCATCCTCCACCGCATCCACTTCCACAGCCTGCACCAGCTGCAGTAGTTGTAAGATCAGTTGAAGAACGTACTGATCCACCGCCGCATCCTCCACCACATCCACTTCCACAACCTGCACCAGCTGCAGTAGTTGTAGTTTCCAAGGAAGCTCTTAGTGATCCATTGCACCCTCCACCACATCCACTTCCACAGCCTGCACCAGCTGCAGTAGTTGCAGTTTCAGACGGAGCTCTTAGTGATCCACTGCACCCTCCACCACATCCACTTCCACAGCCTGCACCACCTGCAGTAGTTGTAGTATCAGGTGAAGCTGTTAGTGATCCACTGCACCCTCCACCACATCCACTTCCACAGCCTGCACCAGCTGCAGTAGTTATAGCTTCAGATGAAGCTCTTAGTGATCCACTGCACCCTCCACCACATCCACTTCCACAGCCTGCACCAACTGCAGTTAGCGTAGTCTCAGTTGAAGCTGGTAGTGATCCACCGCATCCTCCACCGCATCCACTACCACAGCCTGCACCAGCTGCAGGGAGCGTAGTCTCAGTTGAAGCTGGTAGTGATCCACCGCATCCTCCACCGCATCCACTACCACAGCCTGCACCAGCTGCAGGGAGCGTAGTCTCAGTTGAAGCTGGTAGTGATCCACCGCATCCTCCACCGCATCCACTACCACAGCCTGCACCAGCTGCAGGGAGCGTAGTCTCAGTTGAAGCTGGTAGTGATCCACCGCATCCTCCACCACATCCACTACCACAGCCTGCACCAGCTGCAGTGAGCGTTGTCTCAGATGAAGCTCGTACTGATCCACCGCATCCTCCACCACATCCACTACCACAGCCTGCACCAGCTGCAGTAGTTGTAATATCAGTTGAAGCCCGTACTGATCCACCGCATCCTCCACCACATCCACCTCCACAGCCTCCACCACCTGCAGTGTGTGTAGTATCAGCTAAAACTCGTATCGATCCACCGCATCCTCCACCGCATCCACTTCCACAACCTCCTCCAGCAGTAACGGCGGCTGAAGCTCTTACTACTCCACTACATCCACCCCCGCAACCACTCCCACATCCTGCAGCTTTAGCTCCGTATCCACCGCCACATCCTCCTCCACATCCACTGCCGCAGCCAGCGCTTTTTGCACTGCTGACTGCAGATCGACCATGTCCCGGATTGACTTCCCACCAAGGGCTATGGAGGTTCATGGATTTCGACTTTGGTTCCAAGTCCGAGTTCTGGTAGTTGTGATCACACCATTTACTGGATAGTCCATTTCTCTGAAGCAGAATGGCACCTGGAGTTCGAAGAGAACCAGCATATTCACTAGTGAGCACTTTTAAACTGAACTTAAGCTCAGAAGGGAAAAGACGAGAATGTATATCAGAACAGTAAGCAGTGCTAAGGCATCAAGACACTTTCCTAAGAATATCCCGGTAATCACACAGAAGAAGTCTTGTGAGTTCCCTCAGTTAAATTTGAAGGTTATAAGACCAAGTGCAAAAGTCTGGTTCTAATAATCGAGTTGACTTGTGCCATTACCTAGTTCATCACTGAAGCGTCTCCTTTGGCGTCTCCTTACAGCAGAGGGAAGCTTCTTGCACGTTGGTGGTTCTGCTGTGCACTTCAGCTGGGCCCTGTACGCATTCAGAGCTGAAGAAATCAAAAGAACCAGTGCTACGCTTTCATCTTGCATAACCTGCATAGAGACGATTCACAAAGCATTGTGAGGTTTAGGAGTTGGTGGTTCACGATATTATAACTGAAGCGAACTTGGAGAGGCTTCAAGTCGAGAGTAGCAGATATGTCCTCAATATTCGATTTCCGATATCGTTGTTATTCAATGACTACTATAAGGTACCTCAAAGGATGCGGAACTCAAATTTATGAAAGCAGTCGCCTTTCCCATGGGAGAATCTGGGGTGTATCGGACAAGTGTGAAACAGTGGCCCGGTACTTCAGATGTTCCCTCATACTCCAACCTCTTCCCAGCCAGAAGTGTCACCTGCACATCTCATTCCCTTAATGTTATAACGTGATCTACATATCTATATGCCCTGTAAACTGTGCTTTCATTAGGATTCTGTCCTACGAACTCATAAATGGATCAAGTTACAAAGACCACAGAGCGGAAGGAATTTTCGCGAATAGGATAGTATAAGGTAACCAGTGCCACTTACTGGATAACCAAGATTGTCCTGGAGGTCGCATTCTAGACCGTTGTCTTCCTCTCTTCTAATCGTGAGAGTAACAGCACCCTCGAAGAATGACCACTCGTGCGAGTCGTCTGCTTTCTCTGCCAGCTGTTGGGCTGTTGCAACGATGTTTTTGTCTGCGAAACACATCGTGGTAAAGGTCATTGACTGTGATGAGCACTACTTGCTTCCTTCTCATTTCTTCCAATGGTGAGTACGCTTTTGCCTGCGGGCCAAAAAATGTGAAAAGAAAAAGAGGGGAGTCGGCTTTTAAGTTTAAACACTGGAGACAATGAAACAAAACCTTTCAACGGGTATCATTCTCACCAGGGTTGAATCCACTGTATGTAACTTGGTGGATCTTGACTTGACAGTTTTTAGTTCTTGTGACGAATTTCTCATCTCCAGACTGGTCTACGATGGTTCTGGTAAGCCACTGTCCCTTCTCGGTGACAGAACTGGCTGTTACTGGAGCGCCGGTATCATCTGTTACAGGTGCTTGCTTTTCTCGAAGGATGTAAGGTGCAGGGCTAAGAGGAGTCATCGACATTGAGTAGTGTATCTGAGAGGCTTCCAGTCCCCTCCTTGAAGACTGCAATCCAATTCAAGCCACGAGCAAGTATAATGTCTTAAACTTAGCTGTGAGGTTGCTTACAACAGCGCATCTGTTCAATGATAATGCAGCAGGTATGGAGACACCCATGTGAATTTTAGGCAAAATGCTGTACCTTTTGCTGAACAGTGGACCAACTCGTGCATGACAGCCACGAACCATCCAGGTTAGACCTCCAAGTCACAGAAAGCTCTCCAAGGCACGTTGCCCTGGCCTTGGAAACTGAGGGGTGGTAACCAGGATTCAGCTTCTCCAGTATTTGACCTGAATAAGACATGAGTTCCAGTCTTAATCCCTCTGTCGAGATTTCAGCTTCAAAAGAAAATCCTTGGTTCCAGGTTAGCTCGCTGCTAGAGCACTTCACTGGTCTTGTTACGAGTCTCATGCTGGGGCATTTGTTCAGCGCAGTAACTCTTACGTACAGATGACTTTCTTCTAGTTTCTTAGGAATATTTCTCGCACTCAATATCACCAGATGGACCTGCATCACAGGATGAGAAGATCAAATTTCAATGCACCGACAATATTTTGCTCGCTATGAGAAAACAAGCTTTCCAGATGAGCTTTTATACAGTCTACATTTTGTAAGAGCAAAATGAGGGAATCGTGAGGGTATGAAGGCTATAGCCAGACCTTCTTGGTGGCGCAGTTATGATTCAGGACATCAAAATCGAGCATACTACTCAATCATGCCCGACGTAACACAATTTGAATCATCATTTTCAGGTGTTGACAAACGTTTACCTGTACTGTTTCCCTTCTCGTTAGCTGATAGTTGCTTTTGGTAAACTCTTCCAAAGGTGATATCTTCAAGTTGGGCTTTCCTATTGTCGATGGAGCAGGCGGTGCTGGATAAGGGTTAGGTCCTCTATACATCGCTCCTGCCTGCTCATAAACTGAGCCAAAAGTTTTTACCCATAGTTCACATGTGTCCAAGAAGCTTGTGTTAAGCTTTTGACCTGGGCTACGATCACTGTCAGTGTCGTCGTGATCAAGCACCCTGCCCAAGAGTCTTATCATATCCTTCCTGTAAGCCATTGGCCGAAGCTGGTGGGCATGCCACAGTAGATCAATGTCATATGTAGGTACAATAAAAGGACGGGGACCATCACTGTGCTGTGCCGCCTTGGTAGCACGTTTGATAAGCTGAAGGAACCCTTTGTACCTCTTCTCGGCTTCCCGTAAATATGCCTCATGAGACATCCACGGCCGATTCACCTGCAGGGATAATCGTGAATTGAGTTGGTGGTTTGCATTGAACGTGATTTGTCAGTTCTGTACGTCACTATCGAGCCTACCACACGCATCTTGTCAGTTCACTTGTCTGGATGAGAATCACAGATGCTTGTAACAAACACAGTCATTTGCATTCTCACCGAAACAATCCCTAAAAGACATGTAAACTAGGAACCTATGCCTTGCTTCAGCTTCTCAGTTTCAGTTTTAATTCTAAGTATACCAAGTAGGCTCCCTCATCCACTGGGTGATGTTCAGTGCTTATGACCTGATAGTAAAACGAAGCCTGACGCTCTGCTGCCGCGAACAGATTGTACCGGACTTTGCTGGGAGGAAACGTAGCGAGAGAAAGGTGAAGCTCGGACCCATCGTCACCGAATCGGACAAAGTAATAGGGCTCATGTGGGTAGTTCTGATTCCAGAGTTGAATAGTCTCGTTTTCTTTCTCAGCTCGTAGCTTCTCCTGTCGAACGGCAGAGTTTATGAGGTACACGGGCTTTAAGTGCACCAGTTTCTGGAATAATGTATGACAATCCTTTCCGTATTGCACCTGTACAAGTGCACGTCTCCCGATTAGCTCTAAAACTTACAGGTAAGTAGATTACAGTAATTAACCTTGAGTCAAATTCATTGGTTTTATAAGAAAGTTCCAGTGTCGTGAGTAACGGCCGAATGAAGTCTACCGAACAAGGTTCCGCTCCTCCATATTCAAGTTACAAAGGAATTACAACTTGCAAGGGTGATGGAAGGCAAGTAGGCTCTGTAATTCAAAGTCTTCGTCAACTACTTGCTTACCGGGTTGAGCCTGTGACAATGCCAGATCCATGCACAGTCTAGAGGAGGCTCCAAACAGGAGACCTTCTCCATCTGGCTGTGAGCCAGAGGAAGCCAGCAGTTCAGGTACCTGCAGACAAACGATGGGCAAAATTTCATCAATGCCATGATAGATACTTGCCCACACGCACCTCAGATATATGGATTAGAGTTCTGGACTTCTATTTTCCGTGACGAAGGGATACATTCCTGAAGACTTTCAAGTCCCAGTACCTCTCGATCGCCCTTTGAAGAACCTCTGGCTTCCTCAGTGCTGGTGTACCGTCTACCAGTGCCAACATTCTCAGCTCATCCTTCGCTGCCAATATCAGGTCCTCGCTTATCTGAATATTTTGGGCTTCCTCCCATTCAAATTCCTGGAAGCTCGTGTTGGTCTCCATGGCAGGCATATTGCTCGAATTTCACAGATAAGCTTGACGTGCTAAAAAAGCGTTTATACAGCGCTGTCAGGATGAATACGAGAATTGAATTAGATTGTCAAGCTAAGGCACAGCAAACAGCAAGTTAAACAACATTAAACTCTTGAAAGCAGGGACAATCACAATTTGTTGCGTAAGCAGAATGAAGCGGCGCCCGAGTGCACGCCGGTTCAGGATGAAAAGGCTGGTAGAGAAGCTTGTGCGTATACAGGAATGCACACTTTAGTCAATCAATGATGGGAGATGTTGCGTACCTCGGCTTCAAGGAACCTGATTCGACACCTGCCGATCCGAGACAACTGTCACAACAGCGACAAGCGAAGGCTCACCGACTCTTATCCTGTTTTGCAGAAAGTGTCTGTCTGTTCACTTCGGATCATCACTCAGTTCTCCACACACGAATTTGTCCAGTGAAGAATTCATGTGACACTGGCAGTGAGGAAGTTCAGCAGTTCCGCTGGGTTTAAATTGTCACGATCGACCACCAAATCAGTCATAATGCACAGAGTTCTCTGTACTACACAACGTACTTCTCACTGAATGGATCGTTCTGGGTACTTCAAACGTGTACTGTGGACTGTGTACCAATTCAAGATACATCAGGCCGCGTTACTTTCAAGTGTACTACGAACACAGTCAAGCAACGTCAAGCTGCATATTCAACTTTTAATTCCTTTGTTCCATTTGTTTGTTCAACAACAATAATGCTTGAGCAACTGGAGTACTTGAATGTGTACTATCTACCCGTCAGAGTCTGCAACTGAAACTGAAGTGGATGGCAGTTTGGAATCCTCCCACTTTCTACCGTCTGCGTGTATTGCAGTACAACTTTCCTTTCAGTTTAGAGAGAAGGACAAATCCACCTCAGTCTCTCTATACTTTTTGGCTCTGTAGGTCAAAACTGAGATGTGTACAACACTCCATTGCATTACTCTATTCCGACAGAGCAATAACGAATCAGGTCACATTTTCGGTGCCCTTGTTGACTCGTGACTCGTGAGTGAACACGGAATGTACAGTAGCATTTCAACTTCTAGCGGTTCCCTTGCCTCGCTTTGTGATAGGTCAGAACCTTCAGATCAGGTACTGTATCATATCCGATTTACTTGCAGGAGAAACAATGAAAGGCTGAAGGGAATCTTCATCCTGGAGAATCACGGAGTAGCTTTCGATTTCCAAGTCGTTCAGTTTTCCAGTCTCATTGTAGGTAATCTTGTACAGTTCGGAGACAAATCGTTTATCAATCCAGTTGTTGAAACATCAGTCATTGTCCCGGGAATATTTACTCGTTACTCTGAAGCGTGCAGTTCCCATTTTGCCTTTTGAGTACTATCTCACGGCCAACTTGTTCACATATTCGAACCGTGTACTGTACAGGAGCTTGTCACATGATCAGCCTGGTATCTCGCATATATAATAGCAGGTCAACCCAGACTGATTGAAATCTAAGGGTGTCCCTTCAAGGTTTCACGGTGAAATACAGTGAAAACTTGAAAGGCTGGAACGGTTTATGACGCAGGTACAGAACATCTTTGATGTTCTCTTCTCAAACAATGCTGGAGCTGTTTATGCTAGGTTCAGCTTTCGACCCGATTTAGGTCTAGGGGTAAGTTAGTTATGCTGCAGAATAGAATAAGATCTCCTCAAAGCTCCATGATGCTCTGATTCCTTGAGTTTGACAAAGTTAACAGACTGAATATATAACATGGGCCTACAACTGGAATTTCGATCTCTCAAGTTAGACGAATACTATGAGAGCAAGTGTAGGACGAAATCGGGAAAGTTTATTATGATTGAACACTATACGGCATCGATCGAATATTGACTCCATGAACGAATTACAGTGTAGATCGCAGCGAGACCTAAAGCACTGTTGGTTCCTGAGGGCACTCACATTACCAGTTGTAGGTTACTTCGCACTTCTTGTAGTTAAGAAGAGTTTTAACTCATTTCATGATCTCCGCAGTTGAAGGTACACCTAACATTTTTCTCTGATCCCATTCTGGCACGGCGGGCACCGTCGTTGGTTGCGAGAGGAAGATCGAATTGTCCACTCATGTTCTCCTATCCGGTAGACAAGCTTTCACGGGTCACGAATCCTGCTGTAATTTAGAATTAGAAGAATTAGAAGGTTAGAATCTGCACAGTGAATGTAGTTTCAGGAACGAAAGAATATACGTTCACTGTGCGGTATCGCAATCGAACCTAAAATCCAATTTGAATGGCCCTGAGACCTATAATAAGCAAATGTGGGACCCTGCGGCCGGTACCAACAACTAGTATGAGTGCTGTGTATCAGACCTTCTTGTAACTATCTTCTGATGATATATACTAATAGATTTTATTCGTGTATAGTCTTCATCACAAGTAAAAGTGGCAAAGTAATATCCATGCAGCCTCAGCTTTTGGTAAGAGGGAAGGAAGGGGATAAGTGCAGTGTGTCAGAAAGCAATTCATAGAATTAATTGGTCCTTCGTGAATAAGCAGCCCAGCCCAGTAATGCAAATAATAGGTTTGGGTGATGCACGTTATTATCAGTAGCGGGTCGCGTATTCTCCTCAGGAGCCAAAGGATGATATATATACAGTGCTAGCATGGCGGAAGCGTACCTCAGAATTTTCGAGAGTAGGAGAAAATCTAGAAATGGTGAAGTAAGAGGTGAAAGAGTTAAATATGTTTGCGGATGTCCGTGAAAGTTAAAAACGGACGATTTAAAAATAAAATTGATTGACATTTATTTATACAAGAAAGTCCAAATTGAATGTCTGGAATGATCAGACTATGGTACCTCCACACTTCACTTGCAATGAGAAAATATCTTTCACAGTGAATTCTATTTTCTCTTATAAAAAATGTGTAAGTGTTATAAAAATATATTATTATAAGTTTCAAAAAAAAATTAAATTAAATTATAAATGATATATATTAATCAATCTTGGAGTAACCAACTCATCCAGATATAAACCATAAGTGCGTTGCTGGGAGAATAAGTCTTAGACTGCAATTCTCAAACCGCGTCGTTTTATGAAGATTTAGAATTTATATTCTAACCCTTCTCGCCGGAAAAGTTTGAATATAAATTACACCTCATGTACACTTCTAAGTGTACATGAGGTGAATATCCTCCTTCAAGATGGTCACCAAGAACAGAAGTTGGGAAACCCAACCCGATATCCAGAAAATAGAAAGAGAATACGAGAGATAGTAAGATTAAGTTTACTTTTAGCTGGTTCTGGATTGTGTACATATCGGATAGGTTGTAGACAAAATAGTAGTAGACTAAGTTCGTATTTATGACAGTCAGATAGTTACTACTGAACTATTGGCAGAACTATAATGGTCTGCACGCGAATTATTGCTTTGTCAGCAGTTGAGCATCGCCTCGGAGGATCCACGAACTCTAAGTACTTTATATAAAGAGGGATTTTTGTTTTAGGAAAACCTTGTGCATTGTGAATGAATAAGCATGCTCGATCAACTTTCATACTTTTGCTCTCTTTAAGATATCAGAAATGATGTAAGTGTTATATAAATATTCTAGATTAAGTAAAATCAAAATCAAAATATTATTTAAATGTTAAGTGTTACTTCTTCCTAGAACGTAGGAAACTTAATTAGAAAACCCATAAGTGATGTCTGGAACTTTGCGCTTCAAACGGTACAAGTGCGGGAAGGTGCTACATAGAATTAATCATCCATAAATACATTAATTTAATACCTAACCCTTCTCGTCGGAAGGGTTAGGTAATAAATTAAGGTTGCAGCTTTCTTCCATCTTCAGATGGAAGAGGTGAATAAGCAACAATGATTGAATGGATGCAGTTGTATGGATTTCAATGTCTTTTTGTGAAATCTGAAGTGCATCACTGTTCATACCACAGTATCAAAGGACTCTGGGTAGAAGTGCTGAACACTTGTAACAAAAATGATTGATCATAAATTAAATTTTTTTTTATGCAAAGAAATTCAACGTGCATGCTTCAGAACCCTAACATATATATAGTCAACATCTTGTTGTGATCATTCGTATTGGATTGCTGAATATATATTGCCATATATGTCGTGTCATGGTTTTTACTTTTTGGTTAGTGAGTTAGTCATGACCAGAATAATGGTATGTGTTTCCTGAAACTCTAGAAATGATGCCTTCGATCCATAACATGTATTAAGAGAATGTACTGCAACCCTCCTAGCATGTTTGAAAATTCGACAAAAATGGTTGATAACATCAGATTATCAGTTCCAAGGCACGAATTATTGACGTGAATCAAGGATGGTGAATACGTGAGAAAAAGAAGCAAAATGTATATCAAAAGGTGTGATGAAGAAAATTGGAACGGCTTGATGTTCATTTTGGTCATAACAAGCAGCTAGGCTTGCAACTGAAATGTGGAGCTATGCGTTAGCGATTTATTCGGATCTAATTTCTTTTTTTTTGGTTTTCATAACGACTCCACTATCAATTCTTGTTATTTTATTTCTCTTTTTGGGTTTACAATGACTCCATCCGTTTGTTTTGCTAAACAATAAAAATCCTCCTCTCTTTCTTTTCTGATTTTATGCTGATGCATAATAACAACAACAAATTGATGCGCATGTAAGGAGAATGCAAATGCTACGCATTTACTAAGACAAGCAATTTTTGAATTTCAGTACTTTGTTACATGGGTAGTTGTAGAGAAAATATTTACGTGACATATTTTGAGTCAATGAAAATATCTTGACGAGCTCTTCATAATACCTTCCTATTCAAATGATATTTTATATTCTTCCATGCAACACCCGATTAGGTTAATATTTTGCCAAAAAATTTAATATCATCATCATATATTAAATCAAATATAATAACATTTATTTGTAAATATATAAATGTGTATATTTGTTTATTACAGTTAGGAGAATGTTTATACATGCATATTTATCTTGCATTCTAATATATTAGTATGATAGAATATATAGTTTGATAACGAATTATATGAAAAGTTATAATCTATATAACTCAAATATAATACCATTTTTTATGTATATACATGTTTATTATATATTTAACTGGAGTTGATGTATACATATATGACATGTAAGTATATGTACGATTTATATATATGTATATATATATATTGGACTTGCATAATTAATTATAAGTGAAGAATAACAAGTTTTGATATATAATTATAGATACGATTTCAAGATTGAGAAATAATAACCAATTTCTGAAAATAAAATCACCTTATCGATTATATAGACACACCAAAGATACAATATAGGGAAATGTTCCTTTCCCTAGATAAATTTACTCTAAAGTGGAGATTAAGGTCACCAGGGGAAACGCAACAAGGATTTTTTTTCTAGAGAAATTATGCATGTAATCCTTATATCGGTTAAATTTCCCTTGTTCATTCATTTCAAACCCCATATAAGAAATATTCTACATATGTGTGGAAAATCAATCTAGGTAAAACCCTTTGTCATGTTGCATAAATATTTAGTATGTGATGACATATATAAGTATAGTTTGTGCATATTTGTGTAGTTTTGTGAAGTGAAAAGTCTTGCTTATACGAGCTTAGAAGGCTCTGAATTTTGCTAGAGGTCTCCAAGGTGTGCAAAAGGACAAGGTTGAGTCTTTTAAATTCTTATTGGTCCATCAAAAAGTGAAGATAAGTTGTCATCTATCTAAGAGAGCATTTCGGGAGGAAATAGTCACTTTCATGAAGAATTTGGGAGATTTGAAGACATGGGCGGAGAGCTCTCGACGAGAGGAGCAACTTGAGTCTAAATTTTGATCAAATTGGAGATCTAAGGACCATCTGAAGTCCGTGGACTGATAGAATTACATAGTCTTTTTGTACAATATGAAAGATTGGTGAGATCGAGTGAGTGCATCGTTAGATTGAAATCAAACTTCATGAATTTGTAGCTTGTCAGTTGCTGAAGCTTTGATCCCAAATTTCATCATCACTGTTTTACGAATCGAATGTTATGACTAATCGAAGACGAAGGGGTGCAGAAAGTAAGTTTGAAGATTTATGGAAGTTGATCCGCACGGTCAAATCTGCTGAAATTTCTTGAGCAGTGAGTTTATCTTGTAGTTTACTAGCACAAGAAGTTTGAGTCGAATTAGACTGTTCATTTAAGCAATGTAGCTTCCGTTTCAAATCTGAGATTAAAAGTACGTGTAAATTTTTGATATTGTATTAATTGTGGAAGGAGATCTAGCCGTCAGATCTTTCTGAAATTTGACTTGTAAATATAGATCTTAAGATATACATACGTGGCAAGTTTGAGGGAAGACTTAACTTTAGATATGAACCTACAATGTGTTAAACTTCACTATTTTTTTGTCGAGTTATATCCGACAACAATATCAACTACAATGTACCCATTCATTTTCAAGAAAAGATTGTAAGAACTATGTACGACGAATCTTAAAACAACGTCGGGGATGGTCTAATGAACATGACGTTGGGGTCCTTCTTTGTACTATTGGTCCGAAATGGGACGGAAGAAAGCTAGGACTGAGAGGATTGAGTAGTTTTTTTACATTATATAATGTTTATAAAATGTTGGAATGTCTTCAGTAGAAAGATGGAGAGTGTGCTACGATCGCGAGAGGACTTTGCATGATTTAGTTTCATACAGACTTAGTAATCCAAATGAATATATACACAAGGATCGGGCAAAATCAGGCAACTATGTAGTAGGAAGCCATCATCCAGGTTCTAGAGAGATTGCGGGATTTGCACTGTAAATCTTTTGCGGTCCTATCGATCAACTACCACTCAATCTCTCAACCTCCACGATAGTCATCGATGAATCTGCAACATGTCAAGCATGTCTCTCACTCAAGGGTCACCTCTGATGACTTTGATGGAAGCACACCATGAATTTGAAAGAAAAAATGCTAAGTTTAGTCCTTCATACATCCATAAACTCATCAACTAAAATTCTTCATTCTAACTACGTCTCTCAAGTTCTCATATGCTAACCACACTCTCTCTATATTGCTCAAGTTGTCATTATGACGATGTGAAAATAAGGATGAGGAGCTCTTCTCTACTTCTCTATTTATATATTTTAGGTTTTTATTTTAGTACCTTCTGGTAACTCAGTCGTAACTATTTTTACCGGGTTTTACTAAAATATTACTTAAGGTAAAAACATTAATCACATGGACTTCTTATCTTTTCACATGGACTTATTCCTTCAAAGTCAACAATTTCTAAAAGGATTCTGGAATACTTTCAAGGAATCTCGAAATTTCCACCCCTCTTCTACACTAGACCCATTAAAAAGGAGACATGTGAAATCTCTTCTTGTTTTTAATGCCCACAAAGTCCATAACTTTAGTATGACCACTAATATCAAGTCAAAAAAAAGATAATGGATATTCTCCACCTCCTTTCTATCTTTTAGACAAGATGACAAGATAGTAGTCCTCAACTTCACGCTCTACAACACCTTCGTCTTGTTCTCTAGTCTTGTCCCAACCTTTGGGCTATTCCCAAGTCCAGACATCCACTTCTAGATCGGAATACGCCTTGGTACTAGCCTAGCCATCACCTCATGTCCCCAGATTCTGTCCGTCGAACTCTAAGATTGGATGATTTCTCTTGGTCCACCGAGGCATCGAGTCCTCTGTATATATACTTCTGCGGATCGATGATCCTGCTCTCCTCTTTGGTACTTGAAAATTATACCACAACCCGATCACAAGATTGGTCATAATTCTCAGCTCCGATGTCAATTCTAGGAGTTCTTGGTATGATTGGAAAGCTCTTGGTGAGACCTTTCCAATCATATCTTATTTGCCTCGAAATATTACTTGGAGTTCCGTCCATGATCAGAAACGTTGTTGGAGCTCCAACACTTAATATTTTTTGAGAAATTGTGATCTAACGCAAGGTTGAGACCTTGTGGTTCGGATCAGCTTCCGTCTGCATCAGACCCACATCTCGATCCGCTCGGACCCATGTCTTAGACTTGCATTTCAGTCCATTTTCGGACTTGCTGTGTCAACATTCGTCTAGGGTCGCCTTGGGATAGATCCATACGTCTTAACCCAATGTTTCAACTTTGGTTCAAAGAACCACTTAGGGTTCATCTGTTCTTGACTTTCCGGTCAAGTCGTTAAGTCCTACTCACAACATTCACAAACTAGTGCAGGTCCATTGAGGTTTTGTTGTTCACGTCTGCATCCGATCTTGAGATTGAAGATCACACGACAACAAAGATCTAAACATTTCTCTAAGAATGTAGAATAAGATTTCCAACAAATTCTACACAGCATAATTCCTTTCGAGGATCTAGAAACCAAGAAATTTCTTTCACTTTTTGTGCCATCTCACCATTCTTTCATCGAATAGTTTGGTTGGAAAAAGAATTCGATATCCATCCATGTGCTCCTACATCTCCACATGTTTAACATATTGTGACAAAAAGTGCATGATCTACACATCTACATCATGCGTTTCAACTATCATCATGGAATGTACTCGAATGGAACCATTTTTCTTCTTGTCTTTCTGCACAGTACTACCTTGCATCTCTATGTGTTATAACGACCTATGTTACATATAGAAATTTTATCTATTAATAAGATGTTTAGTTATTTTTAAATGTAAAAAATATTTATTTGTTATCCAAGTACTTTAAAGAGGTATCAAATATTTTAAAGAGATATCAAGTTAATCATGACTAGCTAAAGTTAGTTATAGTTAAACTTAGTTTACTTTTGAGCAGAGATCAAATATTTCCTAAAGTAAAAAATCACCGCAAAAGGTTCAAACTTTGACACCCTAATTTTCAATTGCTAACGTGAGTTGCCTCCCCCAACCAGCTGCGGGTAGAATCCCGGTAGATCATCTCGCTCTACACCAGGTTTTAACCAGATTACCAGTACCCATGTAACTGTAACTCTTCGAGTTGCTCATGTGGCAATCGATTGCCAATATTTACACGCGCATGCTGCTTGCCATCTCCGGAATGTCTGGAAGCCGAAAGTCTTACCACAATTTATAAAAAAGAGATTGAGAGCTTGACTGCGTGTATTTACTCATCCTCCTCAGCACGTTCACACGATTAATAGCGGTCCAGTTTAACGGAAAGACTTCGATTTCTAAGAGCTAGTTCTCATTCGTACAATAACGAGCTTAAGTACTTAATAGTCCAAGTTCCCGAGATCACGGGTGCCCTTAGCCCAAGTCCTTTTACGACATGTCATTTTTGCCGCTGTGAAAGAGTTCTTGTGAAGAGAGGTGGACTTCGATTTCTCAGAGCTAGTTCTCATTCGTACAATAACGAGCTTAAGTACTAAGTGGAACCTAGGCAAACAAAGAGCTTCGCCTCCGCCTTGCCACCAAGAGTTTTCCAGTTGGTTGAATTCTCACTGTAACAGTTACGAATCTCCTAGTACGACAAGGTAGAGAGAAAAAAAATGCTTTGAAGCCCAGATAAACATGAGTAGTGAGTTCGGTACCTGGTCCGCCTCTCAGATCTATGGAAGGAACACAGCATCCTGGATAGTTGTCTTCGGCACTAATCCCTGGCACTCTGCCCCCGAACTTAGTACTCTTATTCGGGGGCTGAATAGTTACTCTATCGTTGAGTCGACTAAGATCTCTGCTATTTCATATCGTTGTATCTGCTATCATGGACTTTGTTACCAACGCCGTGGAAATCACCGGCTTTTCCCCTCTTCTGATCTGGAGTCTTCTCAGTATGAGTGATATCCACTACCAAGATAAATTAATGGTTTAACCAAGTACAACTTGGGAATGAGGCTTTTGTTCAGAACTAGCGACACAAAGGCTGAAACGAATCATCCCTCTTGCATGCATAGAGACAATAGTTAGAGCGCCCATAGGGAATTATCCACAGTTCCTCCCCAGGGTACTTACATCGCTGATGCTCGTATCACAGCAAGGATAAGTGAGAGCAAACCGTCATGGACCGATCGACAGGAAACTACTGTAGTGAGAGGTATGCTTTTCTTTGACTATCGGTAAGTACGATGATCTTTATGTTGGACTGAAGGGAAACAGGATTTCACGAGGAAGAGATGTGTATCTACGTAGAACGTAGCTTGGCTATGCTTGAGAAGGCCGAAAGTAGCACCTCTCACATGCGGTAGGTGTCCCTTAGAGTTAGGTCATTAGACCATAATTCCTCATCGTAAGCTCATTGTACAAAAACTAAAGCCTGAATATGGAGACTCACAAGCACTGGCTGGCCCGAAGAGGTCCATTTAAATCACCATGAGATCCGACTTCATGTGATCAAGTGTAGTAAAATCTAATATCTGATGAAGTGAAAACGCAGTTCCAGAAGACATGATTCGCAGATCCAGGACAGAGGAAAAAGCCTATTCGTAATGGGTTCACTGGAACATCGGTTTGTGGTTTGAGAGTTATCTCTAATCTGAAGCACCCTGAAATGGGTGCTTCAGATTAGAGATCTTTTACACCACTGACAGTGTTTTCAGGATGCTAGGTGTGAGGACTTCATGAACAAGCTCAGATTACGGCGAACATCGAGCTTTTGCATTGGTAGTTCCGTTTCGTATTACTCTCAGTACGTGCTTCACGAATGTAGAATTGCTCCGGGATCCATTTGGAGCTGTTGTTTGGTTTCTTTCCTGGATGCACTCCGAGTAGCCTTACAACGACTAAGGCTGCTCGCAGCCACAGCAAATAGTTGACAACCAGTCTTTGTACACGAATCCTAGGGTCACTGATTCAGAGGTGAGACTAGATGCTATGGCTGTTTGGATCAGGTACTCACATAACCTTCGGTACACCTCCCTGGTAGGTTTTGTAACCTCACCACTTACTATTTGCCCTGCAATATACCTAGGCCTGCGATTACATTAGGGGGTGTCAAAGTTCAGAAGAAAGATTCTTCAACGGCTGAGAGGTAACTGGACGTAAAATTGTCACCGGTAAGTTTGTATACAGTCGCGGCTCATTCTAAATCGCGCCTGAGATTGACCATCAAGATTTTATCATTGATTGTTTTCTGGTTTCTACACTAAAGATAAGTACTCATAGTAACAGAGAATCCATTGCAAAAAGAATCAGAAGAAACCGATGAATAGCCGTTAAGAAAACGCCCGCGGCGTTTTCCTGCGGGTACCTCAGGGTTTTCCTGCGGGTACCTCCCTGAGGTACCCGCAGGAAACACTGGCCGCAGTGTTTCCGAATCCGTAACTCACGCCCGCGTCCTCACGAATATTTCAGAGATTCTTTAACTTTGACACCCCTTTGATTACTTGGGTACGATGCAGCGGGGAACTGCAGGGAGTGATCTGTGCATAGCTCCACGGGAGAAACAGCTCTAAAAAATAAAGAACTTGGGTACGATGCTACATAAAACTTCGTGGTTTTGTTTATACTTCTCTAGGTTCTATGTTCACGAGTAATTGATCTCAAGTGTATGTGGGTAGTCTTGCAGTGCGCTGCTATCCACATAGGCTGACATATACTCTAGCGCTTGTGTGCTTTAACTAACAACATAGTTCTTGGCCTCGGGGGACAAATTTAGGCGGTCTCATATATAAAACCTGGCTGTCTCTTACTCATTGAGCGAGTCCGGCGGGCGGATCCTCTCTGGTCTCGCTCGTTTTGGGCTCTAATAACCAAGTCTGGTCTGGATCTAGAACCGGATCCAGACCAGACTTTCTTGTTGGTTAATATCTTTTTCGCGATCATCAAACAGCTCAAGTGGATCATCAAACAGCTCGAGTGTTTACGGCATGTACGTCTAGTTCTCCACATACTCTTGCATACTTTTACCTTCTTCCAAATCGATGGCCTCCACTCGGTAGCCCAGATGGGATTATCGTTTGCACTGTATCTCACAACATGTCTCTCGTTGCAATGTACGACGATGTAAACGTCGCCGCGTCCATAGTTAAATGCCCGTTGAGTAGATGACACCGTTTCCGTCTTCTTGCATTCTGAACTGGCAGTTGGAGCTCAGTCAGGCTCCTGTCTCGTTCCTTTACGACGCGAGCTCGAGGGTGCATTTTGAATTGGTAACGTCCTTGAAGTTCATTAAGGTACTCTTCAGTGTACAAGGTGTACTCTTGATCATGAAGAAGCACAGTACTCCTGGAAACCTGAACCGAGATGGGGATCATCAACCAAGAGCTGCATAGCATCAGTAGGAGCCATCTTGAATGAACTGGTTGCACTAGTACTACAAGTCAGTACTTCCTCAGCAGGAACAATGGTTCCACAATTGTTCCTGTCCTGCTGAGGAGTACTGACTCTTTTCGTGAGAGGAAGTTAGCGAGGATTCCCCTTGCTACTCTGAGCGGCTGAAAGAGCAAGTTGCTTGACAGGAACAGAAGTGAGAGAAACTCAAAATGCACAAGATTTTTACCTGCCAGTGTATGAGTTTGAAGCTCACCTCGATGTCGAACGATGTGACAGTCCCGGCCCGAGGCACTACGCCTTAAAAGCTTGGATATGGAGACTCGAGCATGCAGTTTTATCGATCCATATTCTATATATAGATCGTATATGAGGCTAGCGGCGGGGGACTGCAGAAGGGCCTGCCTTCGCCAGCAGATCCGTCTTATTCAGACATCATATCCGATGTAACACGAGGGTTTACCGTCAAGCTTTTTACAGCTACAGCCTTTAGCCGGATCCTATCGCTGGCATAACTGCAGACGGTTGAACTTCTGTGAGGGTAAATCGTGTCTAGGTGGGCAAATAGCGTAAAGCAGTAAACTGTCAACATGGGGCCTTTGTCGGGTAAAGTCAGGATTTTGTTAGAACTGAATCTTCATTATACAGGTTTCCAGAGTACATAACTGAGTTGGTTTGCAGCTCAAAGTTCTACAGATCAGGATCAGCTTATGGAATTTCTCGAAAAATGTCAAAACGGATGTTACTCGAGTCTGGAACTTCTGCTCACGGAGAACGAATCATCCTTCGAGTGAGCTGTTGCATGTCCCTCTCGAGGGTGAGCGTATATTTCCCGATTCACGTATTGGGACCCAGTCTTCCGGATAGGAACCTTCTCTTATCCTGTCCTGAGTTCCTTTAGTTGAGAGTAATGCAGCTTCAGCACGTGTCTTGCACTGATCATGTTCTTACAAATCCTCATGTAGGTCTCAGCTGGTCGGAACTCAAGAAACGATGAAGCACTGACACCTCTTCAAATCGAGTTTCCAGCGGAGTCTTGCAGGATGCTTTGTTTCATTTGTTTCGCAGCTTAGAACTGTTACACGGTTTACAGCACTCCATGTGCAGTTCTCCGCTCGCGAGAAAACGCGGCGCCCATGCATATGGTGAACCCAACCGACTGTTCAGCGGAGCTTTTTTGCACTTGAGTAATGAGATGATGCTAATTTTGATATGAAGGTACTAACTCTTGTTTCATTACGGGGAATGTAATTTATTGACTGTTTTGGCACCTGTTAACGAATTTCCGCATCCAGGTGCCGCTAGCTGTTGGCTCCAGACAGGGTTTGTTTACATCAAGTATCCGTTTGCAAGGATTCGGATTCGTGGTTATTGTCATTTCTGGCATTATTTTTGCTCGTCCCCATGACCAGTTCGTTTACAGACCAGGATCTGTCGAAGAAATCAGGCTATGAAGTCCAAATATGCATGCCCGATCAACTTCCGGGGACTTCGGGATATGCGTAAGTGTTATATGAAGACTATATACTAAATGGGTAGGTGTAAACTGAAATTGCACTTACAGTTACAGAAATGTCTAGATAATCCATAAAGCAAGCACGGACAGACGCATTTCAGAAACTACAAATGCGAGGACTGTTCGCAAACACATGTTAGTTTAAGTTAGATACTAACTTTTTACCTAACCATTCTTAACAGAATAGGTTAGGTAACAAATAGAAGGGTTAGATTAAATCATTGTTTGTTTGTTAGTCTTTCTCACTTGTAGTTTCAAGTGCGAGGGGAAGGGGAGCAAAAGTTCTCCAGAAGTTAATCGAGCATGTATATTATTCATCATTTTTAAGTCCGGAAGAGAGGGAATATTTATATTTATATTTTAAAGAATTAAATAATAAATTAAAATTATTAAAAAGTTAATTTATTCGTCCAAAAGACTTTCCTTATAGTTAGAAAAGGTTACGTTTGAACTCATTGTGCTTGTAAGTTTTTTCTGTTCCTAGAGTTCACATGTTACATTCAGCTGAGAAGTAGAAGGGGTTACGTTTGAACTCACTGCGATTATAGGTTCTTCTTGCCAGAGTTCACGAATTATGATTTCAGAAATATTTAAATTTAGTAAAAAAAATTTGGATATTTAAGTTTAGATGTTTAAATTAGATTTAGATTTATCTTTTAACTGTGCATGTCTGTTTACTGCAGAAGATTTTTACTTTTCAAGAAAAATTTTCTACCAAAATGATCATGTACAGCGAATCATCTCAAAGAATTTTTACTTTATATTTCAGGTTTTACTTTTGTGTCTCTTTGCTCTTGTATCATTTGGGATGCATATTCAGAAGCATGTCTGCTAGCGCTAGTTTTAGAGATTATGTCCGGACCTTCCTGCAACTCTAGATACCATTATCATTTAACACTTGCACATAAATTTAATTCTAATTAACAGTTTAGTACGGAATTCTCACATAACAATTACATCTTTTTTGATAACAAAGAGTATCTTTTAATTATTTGACTTTTTCGGTGAGAACAGTTAGCCAATAAATCAACGCCCTGATTAAAATTAATATCTATTTGGTGATTCGATCCCCAGAATTATAGTTCTCGAAATGCACTTCTGCACAATAGCTTTACAAGTTAGGTTCGGAGAACCGTTGCTTTGCACATTTTTAATAATCACTAAAATATTAACCTTTTTGATTACTTTAAATATAGTTTACATTTAACACTTTAGAATTTGCTAAAAAATCCACGCTGCAGCAAAGGAGATTTGCATTTTTGTTATTCAAGTCCTTGGATAAATACTGTATTCCAAGAATTACAGTATCGGAGTCTAGGAGTAGTGGCAGTGACTTCTTGAGTTCGGGGTAGTACATTCTTTCAGGAATGGGAAACCGGAGCTCAAAGTACTTTCAGGAAGAAGTAACTTCACGCTAAAGGAAGGAAGTTGCAGTTACTCCTTGCTTAAACCAAGGAGTAACTCTTCTTTTGATATAAGGCAGGGTTGCTCTTTTTTCTCCTTTTTTTGGTATAAAAAGAGTAACCCTGCATTGTATCAAAAGTGTCGTAACCCAGATAGTTGAAGTTCGAACGTAGGGAGGCAGAGGTCTCAGGTTCGAATCATGGTTTGGACTGAAATTTTTGCAAGGAACTCTACTTTTGATATAATTTCCGGTAAATTCTCTCAGAAAATTGAATTCAAGATAAATGATTTTCATGTCAGACGAACCGGTCACTGTAACAAAATTTTTGCTCACTGTAACAAGATTCATTCAATAAGAAAACTTTTCAAAATTCAATAAAGAGCATATTTCTTATTTGTGATTCACATCACAACTTTCTTTTATTGGTTTATTTTTCAGTCGTCAGATCTCAGTTTGAAGATATCTACGGTTCATTTTGTAAGTCTCAAGATTCTCATCGTTTTGAGCCCTAGATCACCAACTTTAAACAACAAATAAGAACGTGATAAGTAGATGCAGTTTCGATGAGCTAGCCCGCCGGAACTAATCTTCAAAATTTTGAACTGAAGCTGATTCCGGTGGGATATCCCACCGTTAATATAGTGCCACCTGTGGTTTAAGTGTTGGGAAGAAGGTTTTACCGTGTGATCGTAAATCAAAGAGATCGAAGGATAAGGATCTAAGGTGAAAAACGGGAAGATTGAAGTTGAAGGTGAAAATAAGATGTTGCTTCCATCCCTAAAGATCCGGATTATGATAGGTATGATCCGAAATATTTTGCCCATGACATTTCCAAGGAGGAAAAGATGCTTAAAGAGGAAGGCTGATGAATGAAAAGCACCAGAGGAGGTGGTGTTACCTCAAGGAAAACCTGACGGAACTGAGCAGCCAGCTGAGGGACAGCAAGAGAGAGTTCAGTTGAAGACGGAGAAAGGAGGTATTAAGAAAAGAAATGTTATTCCTTCTCTCATGGTTAGCAAGGAGTATGATTGCTTTAAGGACTTAGCTTCCTTATCAACTCACATTTTCCTTTTGCAGTTATTCATGTCTTGCCCTCAGTATGTGAAGTCCTTGGTTAAATGGAGTAGGGGCAGGAAGGTGGTAAAGGTTGGCCAGCGGAGGAAGAAGCGGTCACCCTTAAAGGAAAAGTTATCTCATGGAGTTGAGAGTAAAACTTTACATACAGAAAAAGAGGATCAAGGCGCACCAGAGATTGACGTATAAATCTTGGGCAACATTATTGCCAAGGTTCCCCTCAACTCAGGGTCTGGAGTTAATTTGATGACGTCCAAGACAGCAGAAAGACTGGAGTTCACTACTTTTGAGCCGTGCACTAAGTATCTATGCAGATCAGTCTCGAGCCAAGCCACTTGGACTGCTTAGCAAGGTGCGTATTATTATTTCAGATGTGGATTTTTATCAGAATTATGTAGTGTTACAGCCAAAAGCTGAGATGAGATTTGGTTTTAATCAGACAATCCATGGCTCTAACACACGGAGGTGGTAAAAGACTGGAAAAAGAAAATTTTGTCTTTAAGATCAGTAGTGGAAGTTGACCGAAAGAGAGTTATGCTGTATTGGGATGTAGAGAAGTATCAGAGAGAAACTCCCCAAACGGATGAGGAGTACTCTGAGCAGGATATGACATATGACTCCGACAAATCTTCTATCAGTGTATATGCAATTCTTATGCAGATAGCAAAGGAATTCTGGAGGATGCATGTATCAGTGAAGTAGATACGGCAAAGGTTATCACGAGAAGAATTGCATTAGAATTGCATAAGAATTCTTACCCGTCTGTCGGGGGCAAAACTGAATGTTGTCAAATCCACTATCATACCTCTGGTGATGGATGAGACTCTGGAGTGGATGAGTTAATTGGTGTGCCATGTCGCAGCCAAGAGAGAAACGGTCCAATACCTAGGATACCACATAGGGTGGCAGATCACTGAAGAGGATCAAGCTAAGTACGTGATAGAGAAAATAGTAAAAAAATTGAAGAATTGGACGTACAGAATGCTCTCGATGGCAGGTAAAATCGTTGTGGTGAAGCATGTGCTACGAGCGATCTCGACACATATCTTGTCATGTCTATATCTTTCAGCAAAGCCACAACTGAAGCCATGGAAATGATGTGCCGTAAATTCGAATGGGGAGTTAACAGAGAAGGACAAGATAGAGTTCCAATGATTACTTGGGAGGAATTCAAGAAGAAAAAGAGGGATGGAGCAGTGGAATTGCATATCATCATATGCAATTCTTATGCAGAATGCAGTAGTGCATTCTTACCCGTCCGTCGCACTTAATGAGTGGGGTGTGTGGTTCAGGCTAGGGGATAGAGATCCAGCGAATCAGAGAAATGATATGAGATGGATGTATTAATTTTCTGATTCTTCTGATTTTTGGTTTTGGGTACCCGATTCGTAATAGTTGTTGAAGAAGGAGAAGAACTCCGGTATTCTTCAAAAAGAGGGTATAGTAGCAGTAATGACTCTTATCTGGAAGAGGGGATAAATCAGATGTCAGATGAAGAGGTCTTAGATTGGAGGTGTCACTATTTGAAATGTTTTGAATTTGATGAGGAGGGAGCACTCAAAAAACAGCAAGTAACAGCTAGAAGAAGTTCTCAGTTTTAAGGAAGTTGACTTTTATAACCTAGGTGCCAAGGTGGATGCGTTACTTATAAGCTTTGCTAGTTTAGAGGAGTTCAAGAAGTCTTGTGGACGTTTCAGGAGGGATGAGCAACCCTTTGAGAGGGAAGGCATCTCGACAAGAGGAAGAGATTTCTGGAGCAGCGTGGAGGAGGTAGAAGCTACCTCAGCATTTTCGGAGGGTGAGCTTTATCTGAATCAAGACAAGAAACCTGTTTTCGAGTTTTATTACATCCTAGTTACCATGTACATACCACGAGGAGGATGACTCGTGAACAAAGTTTACAGAGGAGAGAGGAAGAACTTATGATGTTGGAAGAAGCTCAGGAGGCCTCACTTCAGTAAGCTCTGAGAATTCAAGAGAGACGCAAGAAGCGATATGATAAAAGATTACGTACGAGTAAAGTGGAGATCGGATATTTGGCACATTGTAGGACAGTAGGAAGGATCATTTTCCTGAGAAGTTATGTTTGAATTGGCACGAACCATTCAAAGTCATGAAAGTGTTTAATAACGGATCAGTCCAACTATTTGACCTCGCAGGGAATTTGCTACCTAGATGGGTCAGTGGTTGAAAGTGTCAAAAATATTTTGTATAGGAGAATTTGTATGAACCGAGAGGTTCCACGATTGAGGAGGGAGGTATGTCACATCCCAATTATGGAGAGTTTTGAATTTTTTTCTTAAATTCTTCTGTTTTATTGTGTTATTTTTTTGTTTACAGCGAGTGAATAGTGAGTAGAAGCGGAAGTAGATAAATAAAAGAGAATAGTGGAAGGTAGTATTTCTTTTTTCTTCAGAGTATTTTTTTTTGACTTCTAGACTATTTAGCAAGCTTAAATAGAGTGAATGCATAGTGCTCCAACTGTGTTATTGAGGGATAATAAGATGCATTACTGTTACCACGGAACCATGCAGTAGCCGAGGAGTTATTGTGTAAATATCGAAGTTAGGAGATCATTGATATTTTAGAAAGGATGGTTACTACGTAGAGGGAATAGAAATCAGGACGGAGTTGGATGGGTTAACCACAAAATATGATAGTAGGTAGGTTAGTTAGAGGTCTGGATTTCTTTTTGATTTTAGAAGATAATGTAAATCATTTCTTATATATTCGATTAATCACTACCTACCAAAGGTGGTGAATACTTAAATTAGCAGAAAACGTGACAGAAGATAAACAGAGGACGAAGGTTACACCTAAACATGCGGAGATAAATGTTTTAATAACAAATTCAGTTTGCATGGATATTAAATGCATGAATAGAGAGATTAAATCAAGTCTTCTATTTGTTGTGAGAAAACTAACAAATACTTTAAATTTAAAAATTCTGATCTTCAGATATTATTATTTTGATAGACTAAGTGCAAGTGATAAATATTTATTTCATATGACGTACTCATATTCTTATTTTGTTATTACATTCTTTTAAATCTATATAAGATTTATTTATTTATTAATATATATTTTGTTGTTTTTTATACAAACTGTGCAAGACCTCGCATAAATTCAATGACAAACTAATTTTGAAACCTTGACTACCTTAAAGATATGTTATACTAGTATTATTCAGACTATTATTATTTCATAATATTTTTCTCAAACGTAAAATATAATTTTGAATGATTTATTGTGTTATGTAGAATATTATGTAATAATATAATATGAAATTGAAATATATTAATTCAGAAATATTTTCGAATTAATTTATATGTTATTATATATAAAAACAGTAATATTTCATCCATATTATCTTTATAAATTATGAATTTATATTCTGAAAATATTTTGTCCTATTATTAAATGTATATAATATTACTTTCTAGTCCAAAATTTGATATCCGATTGTCCAACTAATTTTAACGAATAATCCAACTCTCTTACCCTAACATCAAAGAATAATACGAATTGTCCAGATATTCACTTCCAAATGTGTTATCTTGAATTATGAAATCAATTCAATTTATGAGAAACACAACCTCAATTTTCCGTTTTTCACTACTCAAATGCCCACGAGAGTTGAACCAATCCAGATTTACATGAATACATCTTGATCTCTTTTCTTCATGACAACTTTCTTATCTAGATCATATAGACGAACGTATTTGCATTGAAATGAAAACATCAAGAAAACTACATACCAAATCTGATCTATATGTATTCCAAATATATCATACTTTGTAAGACATCGAATTAAAAACTCAATGACAGATGGATGAGATGTCACAATATATTTATCTGCAAGCACAATGGCTTTTTAGAAGAGATTATATCCAAAAGTATTTTTTCTCACACAAAAAATAACATTAAATTCAACTATTTTTTGCAAAATAGAACGTGTCTCAGAATAATCGATGGTTTCTCCTCGTCTTTCATAAACATGCACAAGCTTATCAAAATGCATGTGGTATAATATGATGAATCATCCACTATAGACAAAAAAGAGAGTCATACAATAACACATTGAGAAAGTTACATGATGAGATGGAGATATTACTTTGTGATGAAGGCATTACATTATTTTGAGAATTATGAAATAAATCATAAACTATTAATCTTGGTATATCGGTAGAGTTTTTAAGAGACTTTAGATATCTCTGCATTGCTTTTTTTCTTGGTTCACTAGATCTTTGTACTGATGCTAAGAAGCAATATATAATGCTCTTTTCTCATCCGGAAAAGTAGAACCAGCTCACCATTCAACTTGCGTAATTCGCTGTCATCATCAAAATCTGAATGAGGTAAGAAGTTGCTATACTCATCAATAGAGACATTCATAAAGTATACCGAATCTCTTGACTTTCATGATCTGATCTACCATGCCCTTATAGTCCAAATTTCTTACTCTATTGCCAATAAGCGAAACCTTTCTGTGTTTGTATTACTTAGTGTACAAAAAAATAAACACTTCAGAGAAGTCACCGGCCTCATAATTTAATTTCATGATGGCTAATTACTTGCTTTTTTATGTCAATAACACAACCGATGAGCTTGAGAATAGAGAGGTTAGTACGGAAATATCATTTCCTTACTAACCTCTCTATGCATGCATGCAACCATTTCATGTTGCATGCATATATTCACCTCTTCCAAGTTTCGGAAGAGGGGAATATGCATGATTTTAATTTATGTCTTAACCCTTCCTCTTGGAAGGGTTAGGTCATAAATCAAAGTTTTAGATTATTATTTATGTCTGCAGGGTTACTGTTATAGTGGAATGAGAATTCTTTTAGGCGCAGTCTTTATGGTTTTCTCTCATCGTTAACATCCAGCTGTGCTTCCCGTATGCTTTCTGCAGACTGTTCCATGGTGACACGAGACTCGTGTCACATGGAGCCTATTTATTTTCCTTGTAAGCAAGGATTTGGATCCTTTACCAGGAAAAGAAAGTTTGGATATTTCAATCTATCTGCTATATATAACTGCTTTTCTGAAACATGCAAAGTACATATATTCCTCGTTGGTGATTAGCTTAAGTAGCCCTCTCCTCTTCACTTGGAGCATGTATATTCGACTTGGAGCATGTATATTCGACTTGGAGCTTGTAAATTCTCATTCTTTTTCTCCGCAAGTTTCTCTCAAGCCTATGAACCAATAATATTTCATGATTTTCTTTGCTAAATATACGATTGTCGTCTTCCTTCTCTGGACCAGAATGCCATTATTTTCTGCATGCATATTCACCCTTCTTGGGTTCACTACGGTTCTATATATTCATTGGCATTATATTATTTGTACGAATAGGTTCAGTTCATAAGGGTTTACGGTTTCATTCGGTGCAAGTATATTTTTTGTCATTATAGTCTGGGTGCCGTGCGGGCAATAATATTTACTACCATACAGAAGCCGAGATTTGTGCTGCAACTTGGAGTCTGGAGCAAAAGGCGACAGTGCGCCGGCATTAACTTTATTGAAAGAGTAGTAGTGAAAAACAAGCCAAGCCAGCAGTGAAAAGTAGTGGACACTGTTTACGAGCATACCGTAAACGAAGGCCCGCAAAACACTGCAGAGTCGAAACTATCCTCTATATCGGAAGCAGGATACTGTAAACACTAAGCAGGATACTGTAAACTGTGTACGTGCCGTGGTCCTGCTAAGAAGGTGAAAACTATGCTGTACAATGGAAACTAGTAAGCTGGTGTAGTTGAAAACTAGAATGTACACTGCGCTATGTCAAATCATACTGCTCTGTCGTTCGTGCCCTCTCGGAGCCAGTGCTCCTCATAAAAGCTCCTGCAAGCGGAATGTACTGCGGCAGTGTGTCAGTTTGCTGTGGCTGTGAGTTCGACGCGCTTGGACACCCTGCAGGAAGATCGGGAACACCAACAGCTTCTTCTCCGGGAGTGTCATCTGCGTCCATGTACCTGCCCTTACAATGACCACACCTGCGCTGCTCCTGCCAGAAAAATATGTTTTGAATATCTTCAGGTGTAACCTGCTCAGGATGTATAAACGACTTCCACAACGAATTTACCCTACGAACCTGAATTCCAGTCTGCATTAACCACCGTGGTGATGCAGAATACTTTCCAGATTCTATCATGCCCCTAAGACATGTGCTGAAAGTTGCGGACAAAGGGTGGCTACTCTTATATTTATTATACTGCAGCGCACGGGCAAGAATGTTAGCGTAGCACAACTCAACACGATTCTTCATGTCACAAGCACCAAGCAATGTATACAGCTCCTTACCGTCCAGAAGCATACTCTCAGAGATGTTTTTCATGTGTGCATGATGGTGAAGCTCGGCCTCGTCTTTCATACAGTAACCTATCATTCCCACGTAAGTGTGCAGTCCTTTATTGGTCAGTCCTTTAACGCAGATCTCAGCCCCTACTGGACGTTGCTGAGTCCAACCTAAGGAAGACGTGATACGCTTCTTCACCTCTTGACAAGACTTGGCAGAGATAGCAATAACACCCTGGTAGTGGAGATGCAAGAGTGTCCCGCCCCTTTCTACTGAAAAAATGCCTGAAGAACAATCAGAGTCAAGGAACTGCTGCAACATAGCGAAATAAGACATGTCCAAATCACCCCCAGTTCTACAGACTGTCACAGACAGTTCCAAGACCCTGTAGCTAGAGGCAAGTACCTTCTTCGTCCTCGCCTGTCTCCGCAGAAACATTTAAGCGGAAAATGTCTGAAAAATGAGGACACAAGTACCTAAAACACTCGCAGTGAAGCACAGAGCAAACGCAAGGCAATCGTGGAGAACGATAAATAAAGTGCACAGTAGGACGCAGAAGGTTACTGCCGATTTCGACGTAATACCTAGGATAACTAAACATCCGAGCGAAACTGTCCTGGAGAATTAACCAGTACCCGTCATCAATGGTCCCTAAATACATAAAAGGACCGGACAAGGCAGGGAAACAGCGGCCTATCTTTACGAAATCCCCATCAAGCAAGAACTGCGGTGGATGTGCAGAGAAAAGTAAATCCAAGTAAACACAGAACGAGTGAAACCGAAAAAGAAGTATACTCTCGTTATAACTCAAGACAATAACACCAGAAGCAAGCAAGTCATCTAGTGAAGGAGACGTAGGTGCGTAGCCTTCCGGAATGTACAGCACATCTATATTGTAAGGTGACTCTGCTACAAAAGACACTGAATTTTCCGACTCTGGCTGTCGCTCCGCCTCAGCTCCGATGTCAGCATCGGCCATCACCACGTCTCATCATCGAGATGCAAAGTAAGGGACGAAAGGCAACATCAATGCGTAGCTTACTAGGTGTAGGAAGGGAAGAATTATAAGTACCTCGCCAAATATGCATGGTAGGCAGTGTACACATGAAACAATCACCGAATGAATACTTACAGTACGTCGTCCCATGCCACCAGCATACTGCTGACCGATATACCCAAACGGACCCACAAATGGACGCTCTGCTACCGCCTCGCTGCAGGAGAACTGTGACGAACCGCACGGCAGTGACGGCAGACCACCTGCAATCGATGCAAGACCGACCGAATGCACTCCAATTCACGTTTGTCTCCCATCTGCCTGCAACATAACTCGGTCCAAGAAACCATGATGGCCATTTCGTCAGGCCCTAAAAAACCAATGAAAATTCGACGCAACACCGACGCAATGCACTCCAATTCACGTTTGTCTCCCGTCTGCCTGCAAGATAACTCGGTCCACGAAGCCATGATGGCCATCTCGTCAGTGCCTAAAAAGCCAAACAAAATAAAGTGAACAAAAGACAGCGTCCAAAAAGACCAGCAGCAGAACCGCAAAGTGACCCGGCCCAGAGTTTCACGGCAGACGCCAATTCCGCAGCACCCATGAAAACAAAACCGACTGCGCGTAGACGGCAAAACGAGGAGGAAAGCGAGTCAATAGCAGCCAGCCTCGAAAAAGACGAGCAGCAGAACCGCAAAGTGGCCCGGTCACGTCTGAAACTCTGTTCATCCGACGCCATATGTGGGATCATCCCTAACAAAGACGAATCGAGGAGAAGCAGCAAGGGCAACAAATGAGGTCCCGAAACAGTCATGGCGTGCAACCGTCCACTCCACTTCCCGCAAACCATCGCCAATTCCGCAGCACCCATCAAAACAAGACCGACTGCGCCTAGAAGGCAAAACGACGAGGAAAGCGAGTCAAGAGCAGCCAGCCTCGAAAAAGACGAGCAGCACAACCGCAAAGTGGCCCGGTGAGCAAGAGCAATCGAGGAGAACCTCCACTTCCCGCAAACCATTCCCAATTCCGTAGCACCGACTGCGAGACGAGACCGACTGCGCGTACACGCCAAAACGAGCACCAAAGCGAACTAACGAAAAGGACATACCCTAAAACACAGTCCCGATCAAAATCATTAAGCCGCGCCTTCGAAATCATTAAACCGCCCCTTTCCCTTCCGCGGACAAATCAGAACCGTCGATTTTTTCAACCGCCTTCCGCGCTTGTCCGCACGCGCGCCGGACGAAACTTCTAACAGCATGCATATTGAGCTTGATAATAGAGAGGTTAGTACGGAAATATCATTTTACATTGCAGATAAAGTATAGTTATCTGCAGTTTTACCAAAGGCAACAGGTATGTCGAGGTAAACAGGAAGGGATAGTTCTTCAGTATAGTGTTTCCAGGATACAACGAACCCTCATAATCACAATGTCACATTCGGTGCGATAGAAGGTCATCACTATAATTCTATCAAGCGTGATGATAATTTGAGCTCTTATCATAACAATCCCATTACCAACATTAAAATTAAAATTTTATATATCTTGATAAAGAATGGAGCTTCAGGGTTTCTTTTAAGATGATTATGAATAAGAATTACAAAATAAAATTCAATAATTATCAATACTGACAGTAATATAACTTGATATACAGATGATTTTAGTATCATTTTATCAACTCCTAATTCCATCGATAAAATTTCAGGGTTATTAGAGGGTTACTCATAGGTCCATGGACGGAATAGTTTATATATAATTCAAGTTTCCAAATGCATGAAAGTCATTTATTATCCTTTTCTTTTCAAGAAAAATAATTTTCTGAGACAGAGAATCAACGTTCCATGAAATCTGAATTTTATTCCATATATAGATATTATGTATCCAAATAAATTGAACATATCATAATACTTTTGTAGGTATGTGTGCATATATTATGTTGTATAGAATATTTTACCTACTAAGTTTTAGTATTCTTAGATATCTTATAATTGATCTAGACATTCAACTTCAGTTTTGGTATATAAACTATTTTGAAAAAAACCAAAATATAATAAAATATAAAGAAATTTGTGTTATATTTTATATTTTATACTATTCATAGTTAAAACAGAAATAAAATCATCCGTGATATAAAGTTATGAATGCATGACATCGTATGGGGAAGATTTTTCAAATGAGAATTTTGGTGAATTCCGTAACCTCCATATCTTTTCGTACATCTCTTTTATTATTCAATTCATAGTGTAATTTTGCAACCATGTGTAAGGAGACATTGCATTAACTTCACGGCTTGTACATTAAATTTCAAAATTTTGTTGCATATGTTGTTAGATCACACTCATCCATCTCAATTCCATTAGGAATTGAGAACCTCACGTAACAAGAGATCACAATACAACTGTTTAGAGAAAATAGTATTTAAATTACTTATCAATTTCAGTATTTATCCTAAATAAATATAAATAGGATTTCAATCGTCTAAAACTATATTAAATTGTGGTAGCTTTATAAATATAAGTATTTATTTATGGTAAGAATTTAAATTTAACCACAATTAATACATTTATATCATCAGGTTTAATCAGCCGATTCATGAATTCTAACAACGAAAGTTAATTTATTTATATTCAATCCAATTGCTTTTCTAAAATCATATAGGTTTGCTAAATGAGATCATGTAGCTCGACCAAAAATATACTTTTCCAAAATATATTTGTATAACTGATTTCATTAAATACAATTCTTTTAGAGTTTAGATAGTTTTAGCTTAGTAGCAAATATAAATTTATGTTTCAACCACATGCTAATAAGATAAAAATGATGTAATAATTTTTATTTTGTAAATAATAATATTTCAAGAATAAATCTAGTATTTCAAAAATCTTAAAATTTAGTTTATATTTAAATAGATTTATTTTTATATTCTAAAGTAGGAAAAAAAATCAGATCAATCAAAACTTTCAAAAGTGCTCTTGCGGTACTGTCATAGTTTGAATGATTTTGAAATCTTTATCTGCACATTATTTCTTAAATCTGCAAAGAAATTTTATATGTAAAGAAAAAAGAAATTTTTTTATTTCTTTACAACTATATTAATAATAAATTAAAATATTTATGTTATAACAAGAGGGGATGAGCAGCTTGTCAATTATCAAGAACTAATATACTGATATCAATAATCTACTTTGATTACTATTATGTTTGTAATAATCGATGTTTGATAACCACCTTTGGTTACTACAGTGGTTATAGAAATTAAATTTCACTGTCAATAAAGACTGTGGTAAGTGACGTCTGTTACTATAGTTTTTTTATTATCATAAAATTGTTAGCAATATTTAATGCAATCCTAGCTAAATTTAATCTTTTAAAAGGGTTTTTGGTATCTTGTTGATATGAGGGAAAATATTATATCGATATGAGATGAAAACTCTTTTTTTCCCACATATTCAGCTGCTGATTACTAATGATTTTTCTTATCTTTAACAGAGGGAACTTTTCCCAAATCTAAACCGTCTAACCAGACATCATTTAAATGAAAGGTCTATATTTCTCAAAGAGAAAAATAAAAAAATTAAATAAATCAGTGTCATATAGAAAAATTATGTTGATTCTATATTCTATTGCGTAAAGAAGAGATCAATTTACTCAATGATAGGTTATTCTTTACGTCAATAAATAGAAAATCGCGAGACAATGAATACCAAACGGATGGAAAGACCTCATCCAACCGAGAAGCGGAAAGAAAGACCCGAAGGGTCAAACAACCAACACCCCGAAGTGGGAGAATCTATCTCTAGCTCTGAAGTTGATTTGATCGAATAGAAGTTTTTATGCAGAACTTGAGTTATCTAACCATAACTAAGGGTATATGTTTACTCATAGCATAACTTTTCCATACTATCTTGTCTCTAATATTTCAGATCACTAAAACTTACATTGTTCATCTCCAAGATATCAACAATTGTGACTACTATATTGTATACTATATTTATTTTTCATTTAACTGTTTCTAAATACATTAAAATATTCAGTATCAATATTTAAACAAAAATACTTTTTGTCAATCCAAATAATTTTCTTATGCTCTGATACAATAGTGATTAGGATAATCAACCTCAAACATAATTACAGAATTTTGAACTGGATAAAGTTCGTAAGTTATTATTAAAATAAGCTACTTATAAAATCTTACAAGCTTACTTACTTATAAAATAAAAATATATTTATAAATCTTTTATAATTTTAAACAGTTTTAATTGAATATATCTGTCATAACAGTTGTATATTTATGTAGTTAAGTATTAATTATTTAATTATATTTTCTTGTCATTTAATTTGGTATATATATTATTGATATATTCATACTACAACATCAATCATTTTATAATTATATATAGTATCAACGAAAGTGAATTTATTATTTTTGAAAAAACTATTATCTAATTTAAAGTAAAAAATCCATTATCTACAATTCTTACATTTAAAACTCCAATAAGATGATTCATTTAAAAATTTAAGACTTACTAGAAGTAGTTTTAGTAAAGATATCAAATTTTTAAGAAATCTTTAATTTTTATTTTTGATGTAAGATACTTTTATTGCTTATACTTTATTTGGATATATACAATTATTATTGATAATATCACAATTTGATGTTTTAAACATTAATTTATTGACATGATTTACTTGAAGATTATTAAATGAATTTCATGAAAAATGTTTTTTTAATGATTGTTTAGAGAAATAGATATGCATACAAGTAATATATAGAGATATTAGTGACATTTATTATTGTTTATATTAATAATTATAACACTGAAATATTGAGATATTTTTATAAGTAAATCTGATGAATATATGATATTTAACTTAAATAACATTAAAATTAGTAAAAAAAGTAACTTTCTATAGAAGTACAGTTTGAATTTTATCTTCAACAAACTACATAAATGATTCTATTCACACTTTCACTTTATATTAGAATGGCATATATTATAATTATAGAATAATGATATAACTGTTATGAAAATAAATATAATTCAATCAAAATTTACATTATTTAACATGTGGTTAACTTGGATATAATGTGCAGATATGAAAACATGTATCAATCATTGCGTAACAAGATTTTGAAACAGAAATACATGTGACACAAGTGTGTAAGAAAGTAATCAAAAAGTTCTTTGTCAAATCCTTAGCAAGAAATAAAGTGGTTGAAGATGGTGAGGTAGCAACAAACTTAGACCTCTTCACAAAGAAGCACTTGGGTGAGAACAAGCCACAACTAGTTTAGAAGGTGGTCACAATGAGTGAAAGAGATATGATGCATTATGAGTTACAAGAACATTTAATATCCATAAAAGTGAAAATGAGAACACTATCCATAATCAGCAATTGATATCAAGAAAAAGTTTTTGATATCAAAATATTTTTACTGATATCAAGAGATAGTATCATTCTCGATGTTTAGTTATCGAGAACGTTATCTATTTCAAATATAATTATCGAGTTTGATATCTATCTCATTTAAAATCATCCAATCCGATATTTATTTTCTGAATTTTATCAGTTCTTGATTCTTTACAAACTATTCTTCTCTAGTAAAATTGATAACCAAAATCACTAGTCGTATAAAGCCTAATGGAAGGGAAGTTTTTTCGCACATAATTGAAGGATACAAATATTAAAATCTATTCCCTCTGACATTAAAGTGAAATAAATAAAATAATCGATGTATATGTTGAATTACCTTTCACAGTGAATGGTCCCCCATGAGATGGACGGCGTGAAGCGGTGATCGGAATATGTCATGGAATGAGCACCTATAAGGCTAAATGCCAAATATATTGTACTGCGCACATCGACATCTTTGAGGACGACTTGGATCCATCCGAACGGAGTTCGAGGTGGTCTTTACGAGGAGTAAGAAACACACTGGCATATGCCGAAACGGTGTGACCTGGCATCTGCATGACGAGCTTTAGACGACATTCCATTATGCGATGGACTATGTGTCAAGCTCAGACAAGAGGACGTTTATGTTCCCTCCATGCAAGAAGGCCACACAAACAGTTCGATGACAGACCTTTTTCAGACTTCTCTTCCTGCAATGCAACCTCTTAGAATTGACTCAGGTTCCTATATCTGGAGGCATCTTGCTCCTATAAGGTGAGAGACGATGGGCCGTAGAATGGAACTTGATGCTGAAGTTGAAGCTATAGCTAAAAGAATGTGCATGTGCCCATTTTGCCACTTGTCAACCTGGTGACTCGCCACCTTCTACTTTCGGTACGAATCGACCGTACATGCTGGGAACTATCACGAGCCATGCTGGAGGCCTGCTCTTTCGACACACGGCTTGACGCTTATCTGGCTTCGAATTGGCTTTTGTAGAGAGAGTGGTCAGTGCCACCTAAGTATTCTACACTGCGTTTCGGACAGAGATATATAATAGCGGGGATCATCCAGCTAAAATCAGAAAGAGCTGCTCCCCAGTCGTCTTTAAAATCGGACCGGACTCTTAGCTTATGTCCAACTACAAGTATTCGTTCCATTTCCCTGGGCTGAGAGTTGCTTCATTACGATCTGAGTCTTCGTCCACCCGATAGCGAAAACGCACAAAGTTTCCAGGTTTTAGTGTTTGATACTGACAGGAATTTCGGAATGGCGTCTGTTCAAGAGAGGAAGGATGTGAAGGATGATACTATGCAGGAAGTGAGTCAAGGCCTAGAATCGCATGCGAAGTCCCTCCAGCAGAAGTTGGGAGGATCAGAGGATAGTGCTGTTATTGTTCAGCATGTGGCCATCCCAGCTGAGCTTAGCCAGAAGAGCAAAGAGGTAATGACTCTCATGAGCATAAAACTTGCAAGTAATCTGTTTTATGTTGACAATGTGTAAGCATCAGTCACTGTTGAGTCTTCCATCAAAGTGTCTAAGCAAATCTACTTCTCCAGAGTTCCCATCTAGGCGCTTGTAGCTGGCAGTTTCTGTCGTGGTGCTATTGAACCTTCGGAGACTGCACTTAGTGTAACATGATCTTTCGAAATAAAATTTTTGGGAACTTTGGATCTTTGATTTTGCAGCATATCGAGTTTTTGGAATCCGAGAATGCGAGGCTCAAGAAGAGCTTGTCGCAATGCGAAGAAGCCTTGGAGATGGCTAACAGTGAGACAGCCAAGTCAAATGAGCAGCTGAGGGAACAAAAGGCCAAAAATGGTGAACTTGAGAAGAAGATCGCTGCACTGGAAGCTGATGTTCAGGCAGCTGGTGAGAAGGCTAAAGAGCTGGAGCTTCTGTTGAAAGAATCAGAAGATAAGTTTGCAGCTGGGGCAGAGAAGATGCGTGATTACCAAGGAAAGCTTAAGAGTGCCAGTGAAGTTCATGACAAGCTTGAGGCGGATCTTAAGAAGGCGAATTCTCTACTCCAAGATCGTGAAAACCAGTTGAAAGATCTTCAGCAACAGATTTCTGATAAGGAAAACAAGATCAAGGCTCTCTCGAAGAAGGTAAGTACTATCTTCATGACTCCATCTTGAAAGACTGCATTTGCACTCAGAAAAGGAGCATGATCCTTGGCTCCGTTCTCGGTCTCGCATTTGCTCCACAGATAAGATTCATTGAATATCGGGGTTTGATCATGGTTTGGAGCTGAGAAAGAGCAGCTCGACATTTTATTAGATAAATGCGTAGGAATATAGACGATGGATTAGCAGTTTCCAATCAATGCCCCTGGATGCATGTTGATGCAGGCGGAGGAATTCGAGTCTCGTGCTGTTCCAGCAGAGCAAGAATTAGCGGCGGTGAAGAAACGTGCATCGGAGTTGAAATCCCTTCTCGACCAGGAGAAGGAGAAGGCTGCTGCATTTGAGAGCGAGGTGGGTAATCTGCGAAAGAGGCTGGATGCAGATGCTGGTCATCACAGAGTGCTGGCTGAGAGGATCGACGAGCTAGAAAAGATGCTGCAAGTGACACACGAGGAGAAGGACGTGGCTGTAAGCACCCTCAAGGGTGAGAAGAAGGACATGTCAGCTGCAATTAAGCAGAAGGAGGGCGAGAAGAAAGACCTGGCAGCTGGGAAGTCAGCTGAGGCTCAACAGAAGGAAGGAGCTCTGAGCCAGGCCGAGAAGGAGGAGAAGGAGAAGAGTGGAGTGTGGTCGAAAATGAATACTGCTCTAGCCCAGGAGAAGGAGAAAACTGGTGCACTGGAAAATGAAGTAGGTAAGCTTCGAAGGAAGCTCAAGGAAGAGGCTGATCAGCACAGAATGTTGGGTGAGAAGGTAGATGAATTAGAAAGCGCGCTCCACGAGACGAGCGAGGGGAAGGACGCAGCAGTGAGTGCCGTCAAGGAGAAGAAGGCTGCAGTTAGTAGCCTTAAGAGTGAGAAGGACAAGGAGGCGGCTGCCAAGTCAGGTGCAGTTCAAGAGAGGGAGGGAGCCGCAGCTGAGGCCAAGAAGCAGGAGCAGGAGAAGGGTGGAGTCTGGTCGAAGATGTTGGGTGCTTTCAGCAAGGCGGACGAGGAGCATAAGGCAGCTGAGGACAAGGCTGCAGAGAGTGCCAAGCAAGCTGAAGCTGCAGCTACGCACAAGGACAGGGCTGATGAGTTACAAGGTACGGAGAAGAACTTAGCAGCCGAGCTGGATGCTTCCCGGGCCAAAGCTGCAGCTGGTGAGCGTGCTGCTGAAGATCTCCAGCGTAAGGAGGCCAAGTTGGAGAAAACTGAGGGCGAACTTGTGGACCGTAGCGCCAAACTTGACGAACTGACTGCTAAACTCAGGAAATTGCGGCAGGAACGTGACCAGGCTGTCCACAAGACAGAAGTTGCAGATAGCAGGTAATTCTGTCTGCTGATTTTGTTGTTACATGTACTGATTCACGTTTCGTTGTGAACTTTCTGTCGACTGGTTATTTCTGTTGTTTGACATTCGCTTTCTGTTTATTTCTGCAGAATACAAGAGCTGGAATCTAAACTTTCACAGTTGAAATCCGAGCTCGACAAGTTGAAGAATGCGAACAGCAACCTTGAGGCGGAGATCAAGAAGCTCGGAGGGAAGGTAAGACATTTGAATGCACACTCTTGAGTAAAAGTCATTCCTGCACATCTATGTTGATCTCTCTTATACACCTTTAGATCACTCCTGCTTGCATCCTTAATCATAAAAACAGAAGATATGAAAGAAGATTTAAAATTCCCGCCTGCACGTGTAACTTTTAGTTACAGCAATCAATTTCGGTTAGTTTCAGCGTGGATCGCAAGTCTACTGGGAGTTGCAGGGATTCGGTTAGATCGAGCGTGTAGTTGTTCAAATCACCAACCAAAGGTGGGTTATTGTGTGAGACGGTTTTCTGAACGTGTTCCTTCATCACGGATGATGCAGGCAGAAGAGTTCAAGTCTCGAGCTATTCCTGCGGAGCAGGAGACATCATCACTGGACAGTCGTGCATCGGAGCTGGATACTCTTTTATCCAAGGAGAAGGAGAAGTCTGCTGCGCTAGAAAGCGAACTGGCTAATCTACGGGAGAAGCTGAAGGCAGATGCTGGTCACCGGAAAGATTTGGCTCAGAGGATCAACGAGCTAGAGTCGGTGCTGGTCGAAACCACCGAGGAGAAGGAAGATGTGAAGGATGCCGAGGCAACTGAAGCTCAGAAGAAGGAACAAGCCAAGGCCGAGGCCGAGAGGCAGGAGCAGGAGAAGACTGGAGTCTGGTCGATGTTGACGGGTGCTTTCTCCAAGGCTGAGAAAGAGCAGAAAGCGACTGAGGAGAAGACCGAAGGGGTTGTCAAGGAAGCTGAGACGGTAGTCACTGACAAGGATGCTAAGTTGCAGGATACCGAGGGTGACTTAAAGCGTAACGGCGACAGACTTGGAGAATTATCTGCTAAACTCAAGAAGTGGAAGGCAGAACGCGACGAGGCCCTTCGGAAGGCTGAAGGTGTAGATAGCAGGTGAGCCCGCTTTTCTATGGTACTGCTTGAGCTTGTTTATGAAAGTTTTATTCCGTCCGAATTCCAGTGATCTTTCTTGACTCTACTGGCGATTGCTTTCTTCTGTACATGACGAGTTTGTCTTTTTGTCACTCTGCAGAGTCCACCAGCTGGAATCTAGAATCAAACAGTTGGAGTCGGAGGTGGAAGAACTGAAGAAGGACAACCAGGACCTCGAGAAGCAACTCCAGAAGTTCGGCGGCGTGGTAGAGAAACGAGAGAAGGCCGTGGAGGCCCGTCAGGAGAAGAACATAGAGAAGACAAGGCAAGCGCAGAAGCTCCAAGAGGATGTGAAGGAGAGTATGCAAGACATGGACCAGGCCGACACCAAGTTGGTGAAGGAAGCGAAGGCGGTAGAGACGACTCATTAAGAGACTGGTGAAGGAAGCGAAGGCGGTAGAGACGACTCATTAAGAGACTGGTGAATTTTGTTCCGATGAGGAGTCCTGACTTGTTTTGCTTGGAGTGAAACAGTGATGGCTTTTACAAACGGAGGGAAACTCTGTTTCTGTTATTAATCTCGTGGTGCCATCGAAGTAATTGCTTCATCCGAGCAGCGATCGGTCCACTAGTGACATTGATCTGGTTCTTCGATGGTAGTGAGTGAGCAGTGTGTATTTATCGTGTAGAAAATGTGTTTATAGTACCTGTCTTTGACGAGGAGAATTTTCGAACTGCACATTTATCGTGCACGAACTCCTCTTATAGTAGTACCTCTCTCGGAGAGAATGGTATGGATCGTGAAAGCCTCGGGGCGTGTACATCTTGCATAGAATTGTCCTCAATAATGCGTCTCTCCTCTTCGAGAAGAAACGCCGAAACGGGTTGATGATACGTCTTTCGTCTGAGAAGAGATACGCTCACTGATACGTTCGCTTCTCAGAGTGTAGAGGTCGTCGTTTTTCTGGTTATGATAGAGCGTCCATGTACAATTACGAATTGATCTACTTTATTATTGTTTACAACGGAATTATTCTGGCGATTTAATTTACAGATTGATCTATTTTATTACTGTGAACATTTCCGATTGGCTCATCTTCCTGGCCCTGGTTTCATATGACCATGAGTTTGTATGTCGCTGTCTGTTCGAATTGTTATAATCGTGAGGTGTCCTGGTTCCTTTGGATGAGTGGTTTTGAGTAGTTCTGCTGTAGAAGTATGTGTTCGAGTATGTGCTGTCGGATTGCGCCCACGTTAGATGTTACCGAGGATGAGTGGTTTTGAGTAGTTCTGCTGTAGAAGTATGTGTTCGAGTATGTGCTGTCGGATTGCGCCCACGTTAGATGTTACCGAGGGGAAGCTTTTTTCTTACTTTGCTCTCGGAACTTACGGAAGTGTGGAGTATGAAAGTGCTTGTGGTAGATCCTTTAGCCTGAATTAGAGGGAAAATGTAGATACTTAGTCTACCTACACCCATTTATAGTAATTAGTCTGGTCTATATTGATTGACATGAATATCAAGTCTATACTGTTGAATCATCCAACATGTGAGTAATTAATCAGGATCTAGCCTGAATTAGAGGGAAAATGTAGATACTTAGTCTACCTACACCCATTTATAGTAATTAGTCTGGTCTATATTGATTGACATGAATATCAAGTCTATACTGTTGAATCATCCAACATGTGAGTAATTAATCAAATGTGGTACTTCTTCAGTATGGAATTCATTTCTTCTGTTTCGACGGTTGGAAGTTGGAAAAAACTTGTTCATTTTACGATATTTGTACATATAACTGGGAAGTAAGTGCGTTTCATATTTCAACATTTAATCATAAAAGGAAAGTTGGAACGAGATGCTAAAGGATTCTGTACGTATCGAAAATGCTTACTTTGTTTTACAGGAAGGCGGAAAGTCGAAAATGCTTACTTTGTTTTACAGGAAGGCGGAAAGTCGAAAATGCTTACTTTGTTTTACAGGAAGGCGGAAGGGAGGAAACACACAGCACTGGAACCATTTGATCGGAATTTTGCTTGTCAATGTAAACTTGGATCTGCTGTTTTGGTACGAAATAGTGTACAGTCTGCACGGGACTTCACGAAGTATTACGGTCATTTGCAAAGTATATTTTATGAAATAATAGTGTTATAAAAATTAGACACTATGTGTGAAGGGATATTAAGGGATCGACCATCCCTTAATCATGTTGTCCAGTCGGCGTCGTGTGTATGCAAGCATCTAGGAATTACGAAGTGTGGAAGGAACGGCGGGAGAGTGTGAGACCTTCCAGGCGAGAGTTTGATGATGTGGTTAAATAATATGCATGCCAACATGAATACATAGAAACCCGTGACTATCTCCTATAAGTTTAATTTCCTCTTCATGGAAGGCTTTTGCCTCTGGAGTGGCTGTTAGAATAGACTGTAAAATGTGAACATACGTACAGATTATTTGGACTCATGTCCTTTCGCATGCTTTGTTTGCCTTTGTACTAAAATATAATTACTTGGTCTTTGAGCCTCTTATCTCATTATTCATTTCAGTAAACAAGTTTATTCATACTTGGTTTTTCTCACATCGATCTTCTTTTTTTTTAATATGGATTGTTATTTTCTCAACACAATAACGTAAACTTCAGGTAAACTTTAGACACAGATGAAAGAGCAATCAAGGGACGCTTGGATTGTTAAAGCGCGAAGGACGTTTCTCGCTTAGACGATCGCAGTGCTCAATAGAATTTCAACAGTTCAGCAGACACATCTGTGATGACGAACACGTTCAACACTAAAAATTAGGCAAAGTTTGATGGGGCGTACTTCACATACTGAAAACACAAGATGAAATTCCAATTAGACGCTGAAGGCGTTCTCAGAATTGTCGATGATAGTGAACCTCGATCAATCGTCACTGCCGCTAACCCTCTACCTGTCATCGGACCAAATAGCACTGCAGAGTGAGATCGTCATAGCAAGAATGCTCTGACGATAATAAATCAGTGTTGCGAGAACACTGTTATCGATCACATTAATTTTTGTCGCTCGGCAACAAAAGTTTGGAACACATTGACTTCTAATTTTGCCGCGCAAGACACAGTGACCCAGATGCACTTGAAAGAAAAACTGTGAACTCTCAAGATGAAGACGAACGACACAATCACATCGCATGTAAACACTTTCAAGTCGATTGTCGAGCAATTGGCGTCTGCAAACGTACAAGTAGATGCACAAGAGCAGCTGCTCACACTCATGAGTAGCATGCCTGACAGCTATCAAATGTTTCTACAAGTGATGAGATGCAACACCAACTCGACGTTGCAAGATCTCATCTCATTTCTTCTCACCGAAAAAATTTTTCGTCGAAGAATGCAACATGAACCTTCGACCGCATTGTTTGCAAGAAAGAGACAACCACCCAAGCAAAGCAAGAACGGCAATCGTTCTAAGAAGCGAACACCAGATTTTAACATTCAATGCTTCGGGTGCAATTTAACTGGACATCGTACCCAGAATTGCCCAAATCAAGCCTCAAGTAACAACGCTCCGCCCAATCAACTTTAACAACAAGGCGGAAATCAAAAGAACCGCAACCAAAAGAATCGTCAGCGCAATAACAACAACACTAGGCGAGTACTGATGACCCAGCTCTACAACGAATTTACACCTCGAATTGTGGATCGCCATTTGTACGTTGACACCGGCGCTATCCATCACATGACATTCGATCGCGACCAATTTTGTAAGTACACTGACAGAGAAAGTGCTCTTCAAGATCAGATTCTCTTAGGAGATTACACTACAGTTCAAATTGAAGGTCACAGCGATGTTGAAGTTAAACTTCTCAACGGCAAAAATGTCTTAATTAAGGACGTCATGCATGTCCTTGCACTACGAAAGAACTTGTTTTCAGCTCGAATGTTTGACTCCAAAGGTGGATGGTGCATTATCGGTAATGGTACTTGCCATCTAGAGGACAAGAACAGACGTCCAGTTACCTCATGCCCGCTAAGCAATGATCTTTACTTGCTAGGCTCCTCTGTAATTCCCGTGTACACCATGTCACTCTCGCAAGCACACCATACCCAGTTGAAAGCAGAGCACTCCCAATCCTTGCTTCCAACAATACCCCTTGAAATTCCCTCTCGAAAATGATTGGGGGGTCCCGAAGGTGGCCGTGGTGGCAGATCGATCAATCATGGTCGATCACGGCTAATCCTCCCCTTGAACCTCTTCGCACAATCACAGTCCACAAACACACTCCTTGAAAATTCTTCACGCACTTTTCCTTATGTCGCATCCCTTCTCGCACCAAATTCTCAGGGAGGCACGGATCACCACGAGGGCGATCCGTGGCCCCAAGACCATGGCACGTTCTCGGATCCGACGTGACATGCGAACAGACACGCCTCCCCATGGAGGGGCGACGCCCCTATAACCCAGGAGAGCACGGATCGTCACAAGGGCGATCCGTGCCTCGAGGCAAGAGGCACGTCCCCCAATGGGGACGCGCCTCATCACTTTCCCCTCCTCGCGTCTCGGGAGGGGACGGCAAACCAAGGGGCACGGCCTCACATGTGAGGTCACGCTTTCGCGCACCTACCGTCTTGTTGCGCCAGCGGAAGCTATAACTCAGTAGGTCGTAAACTTTACACCACTAACTTGCAAACACAATCACAAGTTAGCGTCCATGCATCACTTATCTTATCTAAGTTTGGTCCGGATCGGAGTCGGACCGTCTCCCTAATCATCAAGCTCAGCAATTCTCAAGTCCCGACCTAGTCTCGCCTAGGTCGGTCCCAAACATGAGCAAGTCACAAGATGACTTGGGGCGGACTTCCCATAAAGTCCAAGGTCCTAAACGGTGCCTCCAGCACACCTAGCTGCCCAACCGCCCGTGATGTCCGTCTAGGTCTAAGCTCCCGAACGGTGGTCTAACCCGTCGACTCGTTCTCTAGTCTTGCCTCAGCCCTTACATCGTTCCTAAGTCCAGACGTCCAAGTTTAGATCAGAACGTGCTTTGGAACCGACCCAGCCATCACCTCATGCCCCTAGAGTCCGCCCGCTGAACCCTGGGGTCGGGTGACTCGTCCTAGCCGACCTCTTGGCGTCTGAATTACGTTTTGGTAGCTAACCCGCAATTCCCTTTTTGGCTTGAGTCTTAAGTTGTCGCTAGAACACTTAGAAAATTCCAACTAGTCTCGGGAAAAGCCTTACCTTTTTGGCTTACCCTAAACAAAACTAGTTGACAATTTCTAAACATTCTACTTAAGACTCTAACTTGCTAACTATAAGTATTCACATTACTTACAAGGTCCTCCGAAACTCACTTTCTGGTCGCAACCTGATTTGACTTAGACGCGCGATTAAGTTTACTTTGTAATTAGAAAACCGTAAAGCAAGATCACCCCAAGCCCCAAGACAAGTATGAAATTTCATACTTTCTTTGCCAACGCTACGGCAAACCTAAGTCTTGACATCAAGACTTAGTCTTGATTTAGATGCTTATCCAAACCAACTCGCTTCCTTTGAGTGTGCTTCGTTCCTCCTCTTGACAACATCCTAAGCATCTGATGAGAACTAGTCATAGCCCTGCACTACCAATACACTTAGACAAAATTTCCAGAAACAAAATCTTTATTTCCAAATACAAAACAAAGCTACAAAATCCATCGGCACAATTCGCCTCAAGTTGCTACTCGTATGATTCGACGTTCCTTCACTCCTCGCTGGAAAGAGATGTCCTCATCTTGCTAACGCCCTTGTTGTCCTTGTCGCCATTTGAAGAGGTCAAATACTTCGCTCGCATGTGCGAGATCTTCCTCTGGCACCCACGTTGCTTCCTTCAAATGGTAACCACGCCATTTGATCAAATACTCCATCCGGTTTGATTTGCGCCGAGATCGCAAAATGGACTCCACTTCATATTCTGCTTCGCCTTGCACGACATCCGGTTGAGGCCTGAGAACTTGTTTGCGCTCCGGTCGCAAATCGTCCTTGAAGTATTCCTTTAATAAAGAAACATGGAAAGTCAGATGCAACTGTCACTCGCGAGGAAGGTCTAATGTATAGACATCTTCATGCGGATTCTTGACAATGACAAAAGATCCCGCGAACTTCGATGAAAACTTCACCGATATTTCCTTCGGAAGTGTGAAGTTTTTCGTACTTAACCATACTTCTTCGCCCACTTGAAACTTCATTTGCCGCCGATGCTTGTTTACATGCTTCGTGTACCGTTGCTGTGCCTTCTCGAGGTTCTTCTTTACTTGCTCCTCGCGCTGTTGCATTGCCGCCACCAACTCTTTAGCTGATGTTTGCCGTGTTCTTGGTCGTGCCGATGTAGTACTCCTTGCAAGAGTCAAGTGAAGAGGTCCTTCTGGCTCCGTCCGTAAGCCAGCAAGAAAGACGATTTGTCGGTTGTCGAATGCTTCGTGGAATTGTAGCAATACTCCGCAAGACTGAACCACTCCGCCCAATCACTTTGGTCCGTGCTCACATAATTTCTCAAGTATTGATTCACAACCGAGTTAACTCGTTCCATTTGCCCATCTGTTTCCGGATGAAAGGCGATACTAAATTTTAACTTAGTCCCCAATTTTTGGAACAAGTGTTTCCAAAAGACACTTGTGAACTTAGAGAATAATACTCCGAGGTAATCCATGTGAATGCCACGAAGTATCTAAGAACAATCGAGAAGTCGTGAACGTTGTTGCAGTGTCCAAAGTCGGAGCAAACTTCGCTAGTTTGCTAAACCGGTCAACTATCACAAATATCGCATTGTATCCATTCGAGTCAGGCAGAGAGATAATGAAGTCCATGCTAATGCTTTCCCAAGGTCTGGCCGGAATCGGCAGAGGATGAAGCGGTTCGCTTGACATGTTAACATGTTTTCACAAAGTGGGCATCGTCTTTCATGTGGGGCCAATAATTTTTTTTAGCTATCACTGCTAAAGTGGACTTTTCTCCTTTATGGTCTGATAAGGGCGCATCGTGAGATTCTTTTAACAACTTGGTCCTAAGTTTTCCTTGTCTCACATAAACTCGACTTTGCATGAACATGAGTAAACCATGTCTTAGCTGCATGTTCTGCAACTTCACTCCTCGCTTGAGTTGTTCCAGGTACTCTTTCGCTTGGTCATCGCCCATGTAACCTTCACGTATTCGTCTCTCCAAGTCTGACTCCTTAGGATACATAGCTCGCAAAATCTGTGTTGACGATGAAAGATATTCCTCCTTGCGACTCAAGGCTTCAGGAACCACATTGTCCTTTCCCGCTTTGTGGATTAATTCCACGTTCATGAGCGCCAAGGTATCATGCCACCGTAGTTGCTTTGGCGTCACCCGATCTTGTGTCTCAAAGTACTTGAGCGAAATATTGTCAATATACACTTGGGTTTTGTGAAGTCCCAAGTAATGCCGCCATTTCCTCAAGCAATGAACCATCGCAAATAGTTCCTTCTCGTGAGTCAACCATCGACTCTTTGTCCCAGATAACTTCTTGCTTTCGTACGCTACAGGTTTTCCATCCTGCACCAACACTCCGTCAATCGCATAGTCGCTCGTGTCGGTATGCACTTCGAATGGTTTGTCGAACTCCGACAGCTTCAAAACTGGCGTCTTTGACAGAATAGCTTTGATCGTCTGAAACGCATCATCCACTTCCTTGGTCCAACTTACCTGTGGGATTTTGTCCTTCCAGTCTGTCAGCGGCTTCGCGATCTTTGAAAACCTCTTCACATACTTGCGGTAGAACTGCGCCAATCTAAAAAATCGCCGCATCCCCTTCACTGTAGTTGGAGGCTCCCAAGTCACAATCGCATCCACCTTCTGAATATCCGGGCCGACTCCTTCTACACTAATGACATGTCCCAAGAAGTTAATGCGCTCCAAACCAAACTCACTCTTGTCAATGTTGGCAAACAGCTCATGCTCCCGCAGCTTCGTCAACACCACCCTTAGCTGCTCCACGTGCGACTCGAAAAATTGTGTTCATCAATGTAGTGAACGTCGAAGGGGCGTTGCAGAGTCCAAATGGCATCACCACGAATTCAAACGATCCGTATCTGGTTCGACAAGCGGTCTTCTCAACATCTGGGTCAGTTATCCGGATCTAGTAATATCCTGACTTCAAGTCTATCTTGCTGAAGTACTTTGCGCCCGCTAACTTATCAAAGAGGTCGTCTATCCTTGGCAAAAGATAATTATTCTTCACCGTCACCATATTGAGTGCACGATAATCTACGCAGAGTCGTAACTTCTCATCTTTCTTCTTTGCAAAAAGAACTGGAGCTCCATAAGGTGACTTGCTGGTTCGAATATATCCCCGTGCTAATAGCTCACCGAGTTGTCTTTTCAACTCAAGGAGTTCTACCTGATTGAGTCGGTAAGGGGCTTTAGAAGGTGGTTCTGATCCTGGCAAGACCTCAATCTTGTGATCCATCACCCGCCTTGGAGGTAACTCAGCATGTAACTCGTCCGTCAAGACATACTCAAACTCCTTAATCACTTCGCGAAGTACGTCCGGAAGTTTAGTCGCGTCTCTTGATGTTTCCTCTTGTCTGTCACTCGCCATCAAATATGCAACCCGCATCAAACACATGACTCCGTCGTTGAAGTCCATTTGTTTGTCTTTGATCAAATTCACCGCAAAGTCGTCAATTTTACGCGCCTTTCGGATCAGCCTCACTCCCAGCTTCCGTCCTTTAACTCTGACGTTCAACCTCAAAGGTCTCCGCCTAAGTTCCATGTCGAACCTATCTAAAAAAGTGTTCCTCAAAACCGCATGGATATCATCCATCTCGCACACCGTGAAGTTTTTTGTGAATTCCAACTTCCCACACGCAAATCGTACGTCCAAGGCTACTTCGGAAGTTTGGTACGTCTTGCCCTTGGCAAAGCACACCTGAATAGGCTTGTCTGCCTTGGAGGTAGACAAGCCCAACTTCTTCACCAACTTTGGACTTATGAAGGAGTGAGTCGCTCTTGTGTCCACAAGAAAAGTAACATCATAGTTAGCAACCTTGGCTTGTAGAAACATCAATCTCGGCGTCCTCTTCGTGGTTCTCAAGGTCACAGTCATCTGACCCTCCAACAAGTCTTTTGCAACAAACACATTCATGCTACAGTTACTAATCTTAGGTTTCGTACACCCCTTAGCAATATGGCTTGCCTCGCCACAATTGTAGCAAGTAAACTTAACACCATTGCCCTTCTGAGGTGTTTGCCCCTTAGGTTTTACTCGTGTTTGCTGCCGCTTTGCTGCCGAGGCAAAGCGGCAGCAAAGCGGCAGCAAAGCGGCCCATCCCATTGTCGCTTGAAGCCCTTGTTCTTCTTCTAGAACTTGTCCGTGCTGCGTGGTTCAAGAGGTTTCTGTTGCTGGACTTCGTCGTCTCCAATTCGCTCCGCTAGCTTCAAAAGTTCGGCACATGTCTCAGGCAGCTTCGACATCCGAAAGAGAGCCTTCTCCGAGCTAGACTTGAGTCCCCCAATGAATATACATATCTTGGTCTCCTCAGTCCACTTGGAGAATGAGTCCAGCTTGGCATTGAACTCACGTACATAGGCACTTAGCGTCCCTGTCTGCTTCAGCCTAACTAGCTCGACACCGTCCCGAATCCTTTGATACTCCGGAGTGAATCGTCTCGCGAGCAACTCTTTGAACTCCTTCCAACCAAGCGCCGAGACTGTCAAGGCATGCTCATCTCTGTATGTAGTCCACCAGAGAAGCGCATGGTCCTTTAGGAACGTAACCGCCGCTCTCACCTTCTCAGACTCCTTAGCCTGTTGCGCCTCAAAGTATAGATCCAACTCAGTTAAGAAATCCTTAACCTTGCGAGCTCGTCTTATACTTGAAAACGGGGTAGGCAAATTCATCTTACAAAGCTTTTTGGTAGACGAGGAACTCCCTTGGCGTGCCTCAAGCTCAGCGATACGTTTATCCCTAGAGGTCATACACTCCTGCATGGTCTTCATCATCTTGATGAGTTCCGCATACAAAGCCCCTTGACTTCCCGTGCCTGAATCGTTGGACACCGTTGGCAAGACTCCGTCTTGCTGCACTGGTGCCGCAGCTGGTACAGGGTTCTCTTGACGTTGGGGCGAAGGTTGTCGGTTGTTGTCCCCTGACTGTGCCTCGGGGCTAGCTCGAGTCGATCTGCTCCCGTTAGTCGCTCCTCGTTTCTTGGTCTTCCTCCTGGAACTCTGTCCGTCGTCGGTCATCGCTCCAAGTGTTCACCTAGAAACGTTGATCCGCTTCGTGTCTCGCGTCCCTCCTCAAGCACCCAGCCTTCAGCCGCTACCTCAAGTTCTCGCTCACCGAAGCGTCGGCTCTAATACCACTTTTCGCGCACCTATCGCCTTGTTGCGCCAGCGGAAGCTCTAACTCAGTAGGTCGCAAACTTTACACACTAGCCTGAAAACACAATCACAAGTTAGCGTCCATGCACCACTTACCTTATCTCAGTTTGGTCCGGATCGGAGCCGAACCGTCTCCCTAATCATCAAGCTCAGCAGTTCCTAAGTCCCGACCTAGTCCCGCCTAGGTCGGTCCCAAACATGAACAAGTCACAAGATGACTTGGGGCCGACTTCCCATAAAGTCCAGGGTGCTAAACGGTGTCTCCAGCACACCTAACGGCCCAACTGTCCGTGATGTCCGTCTGGGTCTAGGCTCCCGAACGGTGGTCTAACCCGCCGACTCGTTCCTTAGTCTTGTCCCAGCCATTACATCGTTCCTAAGTCCAGACGTCCAAGTCTGGATCGGAACGTGCCTTAGAACTGGCCCAGCCATCACCTCATGCTCTCAAAGTCCGCCCGTTGAATCCTGGGGTTGGGTGACTCGTCTTGGCCCACCCAGGCATCGAGCCCCCCTCATATATACTTCAGGGGATCGACGGTCCCGCCCTCCTCTTTGGTCCCTAAAAATTATACCACAATTCGATTGTGGTTCGACCATAACTTCCAGCTCGGAGGTCAGATTGAGGAGTGTTATATATCACTGGAAAGCTCTCGCCGAGACCTTTCCAAAGATAGCTCACTCGCCTCGAGATTTTACGTGGAGCTCCGTCCACGACCTAAAACGTCCCTGGAGCTCCAACACTTAGTCATTTTTCAGAAATATGTGATCCAGACCCAGACTCTGAGACGTGGGTCCGTCTGCGTCTCGGACCCACGTCTCGGTCTCACGTCTCGGACCCACGTCTCAGACTTATATCTCAGACTCATGTTTCGGTCCGTTCTCAGACTCGTCCTCTTAGGTCAGCGTTTGTCCCGGGTCCTCTTGGGGTAGGCCCTTATGTCCTAACCCAAGGTTCCAACTTTGGTTCAGAGAACCACTTAGTGTTCATCTGATCTCGACTTCCCGGCCAAGCCGTTAAGTCTTACTCGCAGCGTTCACAACCTAACGCAAGTCCGGTAGAGTTCTGCTGTTCGCGTCTGCGTCCGATCTTGTGAATGAGGGTCGCGACACACGCCCCCTCGACCTCCCGGGACGACCCCCAAGACTGGGACGCGAACCCCGGGAGAAATTACCTCTCGGGCCCCGCCTCCCATCCCGTCCTTCTCGGAAGGACGGCGGCGGCAGCTGCCCCCCCCTCCTTCTTCGGAGGAGCTCCCAACGAGAAAGTGAACCCGCGTGGGGTTGACTCCTCTCGAAAGGCAGGGACTATCAACCCGCGCGGAGTTGACTACCCTCGAATGGAAGAGACTGACAGTCCCTCTTCCACGAGAGGAGCAGTCCTCCTCGCAGGAGAACTCTCCATGGGAGGAGTACTCCCCATGGAAGTACTCCCCCATAGGAGTAATTCTTCCAGCAATACTCCGCTAGAAGAAAATTTATCTTTCCTTGTAGGTCCTTCAGGAGGAGTTTCCGACTCTACAATAGACACTTTGCTTTCAGTCCGTCACATACATGATGATGACTCATCCACTCTTACATGTCTTGCATCTACACCTTACATAGTCGAAGAGTCTAACACGCCCATTTCCACTCTTTACCGATTTGTCAACCGCTCGCGCTTTGCTTATCTTACATTCGTCACTCCCACCGCCGATCTCTGACACAGACGGCTTGACCATATCAGTCTTACCCGGCTTGACCAACTTCGTCGTCATCAATCTGTTATTGGTCTAAGTCTGCCCACCATTCACAATTTCACTTGTCTCCCGTGCTTTCATGACAAGCAAGCTCGCACAAAATTTCTACGTGCTGTCACTATCCGCGTCACCGAAATTCTCGAAATCGTCCACTCTGACATCAGCGGCCGCATTTCCCCTTGCACTTTTTCCGGCTACGAGTACTTCATGACCATGACCGACGACTCGTTATACCGTTGTCCGCCTACTACACTACAAGAACGACTGCTTCACAACATTCAAGGAGTTTCACACATTTGCCGAGCGTCAGACTGGCAAGAAACTCAAGACTCTACGCTTCGACAACGATGGTGAGTTCCGATCCACCCTCTTTGATGTTTATTGTCAGGAACACGGGATCCAACGTCAGCTGACCGTCCTTGACACTCCTCAGCAAAACATCTTCGAGTTTTTGGCTGCACAGCTTTTGCCAACATTATAAAGACTCACCGCTCTAAGCTAGATAGTCATTCTCACGAGTGCCTTCTTCTCGGCTACAGCAGTCAAGGTAAGGCATACCGTCTCCAACAAAAATCTGACGGTCATACTTTTGTTTCTCACGATGTTATCTTTGATGAGTCTTTTCCTGCATCGACATCATCCCCTCCCAACCCTGCTCTCACTGCTATCACTGAGGATGAAATTCAGAATGATGTGCACTTCTTCCATCACCATCCTCCTACTTCGGGTCCAGTCCCTAGTCCTTCAGTGGGAGCTACTCTTCCCCCTCTGAGTTCGTCTGTTCTGCCTCCTTTTGCACCATCTCCCGCCTTCGGTCCTCCCGTCGGCCCTGGTCCCGGTCATCCTTCAAGCAGTAGTCTTGTTCCGGGCCCCGTTCCTCTTCTCCCCTCAGCGGGATATGGAGGAGGAGGAGTTAGCGGAGGCACATTTCACACACCAACTCAATCTGTTTCCAGCTCATCCACTAGTAGCTTACAATCCCACAGTCAATATCCGTTCTCAACTTATTCTACCATGAATTTATCTTCCCCAATCCGAACTAGACATAGTACAGATGTAGAAAACATGAGCACGCTACACCGATACCTACATCGTTCACCACCGCAATCTCCACCACCGCACTCAAGTGACTTTGAGATGGCATCGTCTCCTCCCACTGAGATCCAAGCACCACCACCACTCCGGCGATCAACACGTCAGTCCAACCCTCCTAACCACGATCCAGCTGAAGGTTACGACACAACGACTTTGATCCCGAAGGCATGAACGAGTAAGAAGCATGCGCTAACGGTGACTTTGAGACCAGTCCCGATGGAGCCCAACTCCTATCAGGAGGCCTTATCATCTCTAGATGCTGCTCGATGGTCCGAGGCCATCACCGAAGAGCTCAAGTCTCACGAGGAGAACGATACATGGACACTCACAGATTTACCAAACGGACGAAGGCCCATAACCAACAAGTGGACCTTCAAGTTGAAGCTGAATTCAGATGGGTCTATCGTCCGATACAAGGCACGGCTGGTGGCCCGAAGATTCACTCAAGTGTATGGGCTCGACTACATTGACACCTTCTCCCTTGTGGTCCGTGTGCAATCAGTGCGATTGATACTAACAATCGCAGCTCAACACAACCTCCACGTCCATCAGATGGATGTGAAGACAGCCTTCCTGAATGGAACGCTGAGTGAAGAAATCTACATGGGAGTCCCTGACGGCATCAACGCCCCAGGAACTTATAAAGTGTGCAGGCTACTTCGTACACTTTATGGATTGAAGTAATCTTCTAGAGAATGGTATTTGATCATAGATAAGTTCTTATTTTCTCTTGGGTTCAGTAAGTCAGGAGCTGATGGTAACGTATATTACATTCATAAGGATAATCAGTTTGCCATCCTGGCACTCTACGTTGATGATACAATCATAGCAAGCAGCAGCGAAGGATTGCTAACGTACATCAAGAGTAACCTCAGCGCAAGGTTCAAGATGAGTGACATCGGTAATATCCACCATTGCTTGAGTACAGAGATTAACCGAAATAGAGCAGAAGGATGGATCAGACTCAGTCAAAGACGTCAACTTTTTTTGACACTCTAGCTCTACTCAATAAGATGTTCTTCATTCATCAAAAGACAGATCACTTTCAAGCAATCAATACTCCATTCAAATATATCTTTTCCATTCCATCAAAAAATAAATTGATCTCCAAATGATTGATCTTTACTCAATAAAGTCTTCTCTCGTATATCAGAAACCAGATTAGTCTCCAAAACAACTTAATAGATGAAATTCAAGCTTTTAAGCTCTTCTTCTTCTCTCTACGACAATCTTTCAACTAAAATCCGTCAATAATTTGATATTCTCAGTCTCTTGTCTTCTTCTTTATCTCTCAACCACTCTCTTTGGAAAAAATACAATATCTTCTCATTTCGAACGACGTCGACTTTTTTCTCTAAACTTTAACACTCCAGCTAAGCTAGGGTCCTTATAAGCAAATCTACATATCAACCAAGTAGACCATGTGCTAAGCTACACCCTTCTCATTATTTTTCGGAACAATCAAACTGACCCCTTGCTAAGCTAGGGTCTTGATTATTACAAATTTCTTGACTCTCGCTGTCATCTCGATGCCGCTTTGGTTATACTACAAGCCATCCGATGTAAATCAAAGTTATATCTATGAAATCATCTCACATGACTTACAACCCCCTATAAATGCACCAAGTAACTCTTGACATATAATCGAAATGGCATGCGGAAGCTTAAGCCAAGTAGTTCACGATTAAGGAGATACCGATCCTTCGTCCCTAGATATGCAAGCCGTAATTGCATATCTAACATCGACTCTCATCCATGAGATCAACATGCGGAATATAAAACACAGATAAGAAGGATTTGGTCCGAGATCTCTTTTCCCTAAATGGACACCTTTTTCTTAAACGAGAATTGAGGATGACCTCTGTTCTCGTTTAAAAGACTAATAAAATTCATACATAAACCTGAAAAGACTGCTTTTGCATTCTTTGTTGATCTTTTCTATGCCAACTCTTCTATACAACTCCAATTTTTATGAATGAAAAGTCAAAATTATACTACTCACTCACACTTACGCACTCGTACTTTAGATCATAGATCAAAGTCACGAGCTAGAATCGACAGATTTCTCTCTTTCATATTTTTCATAATTTATATACTGCACTAACTATTGCTTATAACGCTATTTCTCACAATTGAAAGCACAAGGTCACTCTCCTCAACGAGCTCTGCATTTCGATACTTCCATTCTTTTTTTAAGTGAAACTTAACCCAAGCTAGAGGGCAGCTTGTCTAGCTCAGTCCTAGCTTAGCTCTTGCCCAGCTTGGTAATCTCGAGTGCAACTTTTTGTAGAATTGTCACTGGATCATTTTCTAGATACTCGTTTCATCGTATGAGGTGTCTCATAGCACGACATTCATCCTCTCCAAACTTGCACATCCTTCAGTATGTGCCAACTCTTCCACTAGTCCTCAAGGCTCTCTAAATTACCACCGTTCTCTTCAATGTTTTCAACGTCCTCATCATGTATAAGATCTGCATAAATATCCATGATTTGATCCAACTCCAAAATTTTGGCTAGCTCAACAAATTCTCCTCTCCTTTTGAACAACTTGATATGCTTATCGGCGACAGGAGCCTTAAAGGTGTACCATCAAGCTCCTGCAAAGAATAAGTAGCATTCTTATGAGATAACATATGGTCCAAACCACCTCCTATAAAAATTTTGAACTTTAGAGTGTTGGTTCTGTAGAACAATGTCATACATCAGGACCCAATCCCCAACGTGTATGGGATTGGATCGAAGCTTGTGAGTCTTGTCAAACTTATCTTTATTTTGAAGACAAGCCTCTTTCAACTTTTGTTGTGTCTTTATAAGATCCTCCTCTTGATGTTCTAACTGTCTGATTCGAAGTGCAAGAAGTTGTACACGATCTATTCCATCTTCCCTCGATAAAGTAGCTCATGTAAGAAGTCCTCCTCTGCTAGCATAATCAGCTTTTGACCCAACATCAATCAATGGGCATGTACTCAGTAGTACTGCATGAGTCATCTTGTCAGCCCACCGAGCAAAAGAGAGCAACTTAAGTCACTCTCTATGCCTACGATCGCATGTCTTCACTAGGGCTTGAACAATCGATGGATGCCCTCGCTTGTTCGTATCAATCCTCTCTGGATTCATGGCAGTAATCAGTTTGAGTTTCACTCCATATCGAGCAAAAAACTCTTTCACTTCCGTACCACGTAACTCTCCTTTGTCTACACGTAATCTTCTTATAGACTCATATCTACATATAATGTCCTCAAGAACAAACCTTCATATACCTTCTATGGTCTTTGTTCTCAGAGCTCGTCCTTCCACAAAGTTAGAGAGGTTTTCATGAGTCAACATCAAGTACCTCATATCTCATAACCTCGGAGGCATCACCACCAAATCAAGAACTCAATGGAAGTGAATACTAGACAGATAAGTAGACACCAGATCATCTCTATGACGCACCTTCGAGTAAAATTGGCAATGCAAGCATGAGCTCACACAGTTCACCACGTACTGATATACACCTTTTCATCAATATCGCTCTTTTAATTTTGTGTAGGTAGTCGTTGTCCGACCCACAAGGTGTTATGAAACTCCTTCATCAGTTGTTGTTTGGTCTATAGATCATCTATAACTTATAAAGTGCTCCATCTCTTCTTTTTGGATCACTTCCAAAGATACCTATCTTGCAGCAAGTAAGCATATGCCTTCTTCTTTACTTTTCTGAACTCTGCATCACTCAAACCCTCTCGTATGTTTAAAGAACTCAGATAGAACCCAATATCATGTAATCTTCTGGTGTAAAACTCTTCTTTGAACGACAGTGGCTCCAAGTCTGAAGTCTGCTGACCAACTTGGCATCAAACATTCTCCTCTCTTCATCCTCAACTTCTGCTACCATCTGATCCTCATCTACATAGCGAGCCCTAGATAACATGTCTGCTATTGGATTTTCTTTCTCGACCATGTGTTTCAGCTCAAGGTTCATACTCTTGATGTAAGCAATCCATCGCCTCATTGCTATGTTTGACGTATTGCAATTTGCTCTCATACCAAGCAAAGATAAACAATCTATTTCCAAAACCACACGAGCTCCAATCAAGGACTCTCGATCTACCTTCATAGCAGTAACAGCTCCCCACAATTCACGCTTCACTTGAGGATAGTTACGTTGTCTGTCTGTCAAAATTCTAGCTCCAAATCTAAAAACAAACTGCACACCATCTTCATCTTTTTTATCAACTGCCAATCCAATCGCTTTTGGACTCGTATCCATAATTAGTATCACAGGTCTCTCGCTCTCATAGTTAAGTCTTCTTAGTACAGGTGGAGACTTTAGAATCTCCTTCAGTCGTTTCATCGTCTCATGATGGTCTTGTCACCAAGTAAACCTCTTCTCTTTTCTCAAAAATGCATAGAGAGGTTCGACAATGTGTGCATAGTGAGGAACATTCACGCGAAAGAACACACAAGCTCCTAAGAAACATCGAAATTCAATGATAGTGGTACAATATGCTATCCTTGCTATAGCATCTACTTTCTCCGAGTTTGACCGTCTTTCAAAAGTACCGCATAAATGATTGACCATCACAATCTCTGACATTCCAAAACGAGACTTAGTACTTGACAGAGTAAGGTGCCTTTCCTCCGAACGTGCTAGAATCCGGCCCAGGTCTCTAATATCATCTGCAATAAAACTCTTGCAACCATCAGAAGTCATAGTTTCGTCCCTGTCTTCTACCGGACAGTCTTTCATGAGAATATCATCCAGAAATGAGATAGTGACCTCATGTACAAACTCTCGTAACACCTTATGCATTGCGTTCTACATATGAGTTATTGAGTTTGTAGCTCCCTGAGGAAGAGTGCACATCCGCACAATCTCAAAAGTGTACGCATGGTAGTCAAGTCTCTATTCTCCAAAGCAAGTTGAAACAGATCGTAACTGAAAACAAATCTCTTATAGAATAGATCGACCTTCTAGCAAATGCCTCAGCTACCTCATCGACCACAAGTCTTTTTTTTCATATTTTGAATCGTGACGTTGTTAACAGTCTACAAGTATTGGATAAAGCACAAAGTTCTGACTTCTTAGGCACCATGAACTATCGGCTAGAGTACAGAGTCATAGATGACTCACGAATTTCCATCCGCAGCTTCTCCTTCAATAACTCAATGAGCTTCCATAGCAAGGCACGAGAGACTAGAATCGGCTTCAAGTCCCAAGGTACGTGAGAAATAGTGAAGATAACCATCGGAGCTATCACACTAGGATCCACACAATCAATCTCTTCAACTGAGAAGGAGAATGCTTTATCATAGCTAACAATCATCTGCTCAAAAGTTTTTTTCTCTACTTCAGTCAAGAAACCATCCCCTCCTATCTGGAGATGTTCAAGTGTCTCTTGAGTAAACTGATGCCTTATATGTGCAAGATTCCTAAGTACAGGCTCAGTGGCCGCTAACTCCATCTGTTATTGTGAATCACCTTGTAATTGGATCGTTACTAACTTCACTTTTCTTACTACAACTTTACATTTGGCGTGTATTTATGCTTCTTGATGAGAGCCACACCAACAGATTGCATCCTTTCATCCACTCTCTAGTTTTGGATGAGGACGATATCGTGAGTAGAGACAATTTCCTCATAGACTTTATGAGAATGGATGAGGATCACCACCCTATCTCCCATCTGTTTCATCATTCTATCTACATCATCTAACCAACGATCAAAAGACGATACACCGACAAATTCTTCATACACACCAGAAATCTCATCTTCTTTCAGAACTCTTGTACAACGCAGATTTGTTACATTCTTCTCCATCTACCACCTGCTCTTCACAGTCAAATCCTCCACTCGTGTGGACTCACTCCAATCATCAGAACTAAAACTAGTCAATCCAGATCTCCAACTCTGTACACAAATACCACTCTCAGAATCTTGAGCAACCTCTTTATTTGCCCCATGTGATCCCTTAGGCTGCTCAAGCGAGATCATGGTAGTATTAGATTCTTCACTCTTATCTCGTACTACAAGAGTGGATTCTGAAAACCTTTATTTTTGTAAATAGGAGAATCTCTCAAGGTCTGTCTATTTTGTTCGTGGTTCGTACAAACGATAAAAAATTGAATGAAACGCCTATCATCTAGACTACATATCCTAGCATAATGAGATCCATCATCTATCACCTTGGTCTCCATCCGCACGGTAGTGATATAAGGCTGGCTTAGAATGACACGATACGAATCAGAAGATTGCACGAAGAAGTGCTGATCTATCTCCACATCATCTATCTTCATCCTCACATTAGGACAAGCACCATATAACTCACCTTTCTGGTTGTTGATAGCACGTAACACTCAATCATGATTCAGTTTGATCGATCATTGTCCTCTCTCGTACATCTCTCATGACATGATGTTGATCTCAGATCCGTGATCAACTAAAGCAACAACAGGTTCAGATAAACCCTCTAGACGTACTCGTGTAGCAGTCGTAGCACGAGCTCAAATCTTGAAGTCGCTATCAGCAGCTGGACGCTCCTCGTCAGCTTCTTCATCATCAATCTCAATAGTGTTGGTACCAACAACCAACTCTTCTTGCTGATATTCCTTGTTGTCAACCTCTTGAAAATGCACCTTCCCAAATTCCACATCATTCACAGAAGCTCCAATCACGTCTATCATTTGACTTTCTACTTGCTCGGACATCAGTTGTCTCTTCTGTTTGATGATGTCGATGATCAGCTCGTGAAACTCTCTCTTCGCAATACCAAGAACCTCCCAAAGAAAAAACTCAACTCGTGCATCTAGCTCTAGAATGCTCTTAAGATCAGTAGAAGTTTCAATATCAACAGCCAACTTGTAAGCCGGTCCTTTTCTCTTCTCTTGGGTAGTAAACTGACTACCAGCAGTCGTTTGCTCTTGTTGAGACCTCTACACGTCCTCTATCGGACCTGGTGCAGGTGGAGGAGCTTGAGAAGTAGATGAAACATCTTGTGGAGGAGCTGCTCGTCTCCTGGTGACTCTCCGTCCATCTCTAGTCTTCTCTGAGATTTCATTTTCAAGCTCAAAGGCATCTCGTCGTCTCTTCTCTTCCACAGAAGCATTCTATCAGTGAACGTGTCTATCCACATTCAAGAAGACTTCTCATACCTCCTCGTCCAAACTACGTGCTCAGTGGTTCTCCAGAAGAAACAAGGTGTAACTTATCATTCTGGTAGCGAACCACACCATCTCGTAGGGCGGCCGTAAGCTCCTGACAGTCTCTTCGAAGATGATCTAGATTGGTGTGTAGATACATCTACGAACATCTCTTGTATCTCGATCGTCTCTGAATTCACTCTTCTAAGGACGAAGTCTTCTTGCTCTACATTACCCCGATTTCTTCCTAGACCTGTCACTCCAATAATCTCGACTGAGGATGACTTGGCAGGCGTCTGAATATTTTCGGCTCTTGCGTCTGAAGTCTCTATCGTTGTCCTCCTCGTCTTCTTCTTCTTCCTCGAAGTCAATCCTCCTGACGTCTCTTCGTCAGTCATCTTCCTCTTCGTCCGAATGCTAAGTCCCGCGGAAGTGACTGGTGTTATCATCTCCTCCCACTGAGGAGTCGGCTCCAACATCAAATCGTCTTCGGACAAAGTCCTCTGTCCATATTTATACTCTTCTACCGGAGTTAGTAACCTCGATAGAAGATTGCAGCAAAGGCTACGAAGTACATTGCTCTGTCATCATCAAAAGTACTGTACAGCTTCTGTACATGTTGGTGAAAGATCTTCGCCTAGTACGCATTTCTTCTTGCGAGTACCTGTCGCTAAAGTGTATTTGCCAATTCGTCAAATAGGAAGTCTGATACGGTTTGAAGTCTCGTATGAAAGGATCGATGTAGTTATGTACTTTAAAATCATTCGATCCTTCTAGCATCGTAGAGAAAAATTCACTGTATTTCGCCACCTCCTCCGAAGATGGCTTGCATGCCCTATCGTTAAAGAGATCGTCCTGTCGTCTTACATCGTCGATGCCAAGTGCAAAGCTCCAGTGCACGAGGGTCTAGTTCTGCGATCTACTCCTCAAGTCGTCCGAAGAGTGTCCTTGACATACGAGGATCTCTGTCACCAGCTTCGAAGATATAACTCCTCAATTCTGCTTTAAGAACGCCATATCCAACTTCTCCAGTCGATCTTGATACGGCTGGAAGTTCGGCCACTTCGTCGCAATGGTCTTCAACTTCACCAGCGGCTTTCTTGAAATATGCATCCCTCTCATCTCTCCAAGTGCTAGGATACGAAGTCCTTCGCCTCTTGAGTGTGAAGTTCTTTGTCACTAGCTTTGTCGCGCTAACCTTATGAAGTCGGACTTCGTCGAAGATGCTCTTCGTCTATCTCTCATCCATAGGTTTGGAGCGCTACAATAAATCTCCGAGTGAGAATAGTACAAGTGAATTGCTTTTGACTCTTCTTATATCTATTTCTTCTCGCCTCCTCATGTGCGAAGTCACTCTTGTTCATGGACCGCGAAGTCGCGTTAACTCTCATCATACATTGGTTCTCCTTCTCAAGGTCATAACTTCGTCGTCAGACGTTCGTTCTCAACAAATGAGATATTCCTAGAAAGCTCTTTGTTTGTAGAATACAGCCAGGTTATCATCCCAAAGATATACACTTCATAGTTCCTGGATTTCCAGTCAGCATCATTCTTTTGCTAAGAAACTCTATGCTACAACTAAAACTATTCTATCTTGTCATCTATGCTAACTAATCTACTATTTTACTAACAAAACAAAAAATTATTAACAAAATAAAAATCCAGTGCTTCACACAAGGTCCTAGTTTAGTATTACTGACTGGGTATTTGCGGCTCCTGGCACTATACTATAGGATGCAAGGGGCTTGCTAGCTCATTATCTGAGAAAACTTGTACGTACAACAACAGACGTAAGGGGGGCAGCTTAAGGGACTAGCTTGTTTCTGCGACTTGTCAATGAACGATTTGGAGAATATGGAGATCTAATGCAAACGCGCAAGGCATCGTTGGGTTCAGATCTGTGTATGCTACGCGTTGGTTAAGACGGTTCGTGAAAAGATGAATCAAGGAGTGCGTTCTAGAGGAAATTGAGACGCAAGGGAAGGTTTTAGAGTGCTTCAGTAACATGTGAAGGAGAGTTAGACCATTCAGACTGTTCTGAAGTCTAAACTTGCTGTCCTTGGATCCATCGTGATCAGAACACCGAGTTCTTCAGGAAATTGAAAACGATAAGAATTTTCATTAAGCGATTTGAGAGTTCTGAGTGACATTGACTCGCAAGGAAGCGCTTACGTCAGTTCTTCATCACTTGCGATCTGAGATTGGGTTGTTCTTCGCGATCGGTGAGCCAAGCTCTCGTTCTTGTCAGGAAGTCTTCACTTACGCATAGGAGAAGACTGTATGTAAATTGGATTGTTGGTTTGGGTGTGGCAAGCGAGTTTGAGTCGTAAGGTGTCGATTTACGTCAGTATTTTGCATCTTACGACCAAATTTCTTGCGTGGTTTTGTGAAGAGAATTCCACACGGCTTGTTTGGAGTCTCGTTGGGTTCAGGATAGCTAGATCTATCTACTAGAGAAGACAAATATCAGATCAGACGATCCGTTTGAGCGGTGTGTGCAATTTTAAGCCGCAGGGAGGAGTTTTTGAAAGTTTGATCACCTACGACCGAAAATCAACGATATCTCGACCGTGGAGAGTTGGATCAGAAAGTTTCTTGGGTCAACAGAGTCAAGGAAGAAGACCCTATCGACATCTGAAGACCGTTTTGGTGAAAAAGAGAAGTTCCGAGATAAATCCTTTTCAGTTCCTTCACTATGATTTTCGTCCTTTGGAGTTCGTTAGAGATCTAGTTGGCTATGTGGTAGCTATCTTTAGCTAAAGGCTTGTACGTGGACGTTGTTTGGACTTGGGTTTCAATCGTGTGATGCTGGTGCAGCTCTTTTTGTTAGCAAAGGGATGTTTCTCTTGCTTTGAGCTACGCTTCGGTGATTTTGAGTCTAGGTTGAGATTCCGAGACTCGTTTTAGGAGTTTTGAAGCACATTACAGACCGCTCTGGTCTGTTTCTCAGTTTTGTGTTCTTAGAGAGAAAGAACCGGCAGTGCATATACATTGGGAGTTGGTATATATTGCGACGCTCGTTTTTGTACTTATTTTTCTTTTTCTTGTCTCTGTTGAGCACACTACATCTCCACAGCCAAGAACCTCACGTTTCCTTGACATCCTTCATGTAAAATCCGACACAATAACGTTCTCCCAAGATGTACGCTGGTGAATCTATCTGATGCATCTGGAGATGTCGTAAGGTCCGTAACATCTCTCAAAACATCTTAGATCGCGGATCATGTAAACACGCGTGTGACCTTGACATGGTCACCCGATTATCATCAAGTGAATGATGTCAACAAACGTAAGATCCTGCGTCCCCAACAGTGAAATATTTGATGATAATGCTTGCTGGTATCTTCTAACGGCTGATATCTCTACACCAAACGTGCCACATGATGCAATGAGATGCGTTTGGCAACTTCATTTCTCTCCAAATACAAGTATCAATGTACTTGTATGCCGGCCTGTAATACCATAGCCAAACCTGTGCTGATCCTTTCAAACAGCTCTAGCACACACACACCTTCCTCTGGATACTGCCATACAATGAGAGTCGTATTCAACGGTGATAAGATCACAAGATCTGTAGCAAGAACAACATAATGTTCCTCTACTAGCGGTACAAAGACTTCACTCCAAGCCTGCTGTACCAACTGATCAACATGCTGCTGCAACTCTCCACTCGAACTCCAGAGTGAAACATCCAAGGTAGATGGTACTACCGTAGTCATGCTAGGCATGTCCCCCATCTCCTCAAAGACCGGAGTATCCTCCGCATGGACATTATCCTCTAACAACTCGCTCGGTCAAGTGATGATCGAACTGAACCCTGCAATGAATGTCACCGTCCCTGGTGTAGACTTCGTTGTCCCAACTCTAGCACTGAACCGTATTGATAAGCGACTCACTCGTCAATCACCGGACTACCAACCTGGTCTATAAGATGTTGTCTCCGTCTAATAGTCAATCACGAACCCCATAGAGTATAACACAACACCTCCAACCAACACATCATAAGACTCTACGGCCGTAACGATGACCTTGGTCTTCACCATGGAGTCATCCGTGGGATGATCTAGTCGAACTCTTATTGTCAGCATCTCGCGTGTGATGTGTAGAGTTGTATCTCCTGATCCCCCTAGGGATCTGTAGCTGGAATGAACATCTCTCCACCTCGGACTTCCTCAAACTCAAACCAATGCACGCCGTCTTCCCAACATCAACGGTTGGGCTCTAGAGTCCAACAAGACTTTATGCGGTCGATACACCTTCCTTGAAGGTGTCACCAAACACTTCTGTTGTCCAACAATACCACACATGGTGTCAAACTAGCACGGTCAATCGTCGGCCTAGTTGGTAACTCATCTAACTTGGCAGTCGCCGCTTGCCAAATACCACTGGTAGATATCTTGATCCTCGACTCCATGGACACATCTTATCATCTCTCGCTGAACCACCTCAGCACTAGATGTAGCAACATCCTCACTCTCACTGAGCGTGACCGCCAACTGGAACACTAGAGCCAAGCTTACTCCCAGTGCTCTCATATCCGTGGCTGAAAATAGTGAAGCTCGCAAAACTGCTATAGCCACCCTCAACATGAGATTTGACGTCGCATCACCTCCACTCGTTGAGAGATCAATGTTGTCTTCACAACTCAATCTCCACACTGTAGTCTCGCTTGAACTCATGATCATCATCCATTGGCGGTCCCTCCAAGTGTTGGAACAAACCCTTCCATGTCATGAAAGATGTAAACAGTTGTGGGTTTCGCATCTGCTGTAGATCGCATCAACTATCGAACTCTTGGATGAAGTCATCCAGCTCAATGGTACTCACCGTACTCAAGTAACGTCGTGGCCCCTTCGTGGTCTCGCAGATCTCGTCCTGTCCCACAACAACGGTGTGACGACACTAGACTCACCACCAGAAAATGCATTGTCTGCGTCTAACTCGTCCTCTAGAACAACCGACGGCAATGATATAAATAGTCGGTACCTCACCCCACTCTGTGTATACCCACTATCCGAGAAGTCTCCACCAGAACCTCCCAGGAACTCCGTGATGATAGAATCTCGTGAACACACTCTCCAACCAGAATGTCAAAATCTTTGTCATCACCGTAACCACAACTTGCCTAACCCCGCTCCTACTGAGCTCACCTATCCCCTACTAGGACGGTCATGGTAAGGACAACTTGTACATGTCATCATCACATGCAACCTCTCGCGGTCTGTTGATCGGCTAGTCCAACCTCACCGGGAGAGAAACAAAGATAGTCTGACTGGTCCGTAACTCCAGTCTCACTACTGAACTTACTCCAAACATCAAGCGTCAACACACAAGCAAACGCGACGCACAAACAGGAAATAGAATATGGAGGGGTTCTAATCACAAGAAGTCCAAACGTAACTCTCCACATTTAAACATTCAAATAACGAGAAACCCAACCCCACCCAGACTGACGAGTCCTCTTCTGACCAAAAATCATTTGGGGCACCCTAAACCCTCCACTCCTTAGAGATGACTGACTCTCTAATACTTAGCACTCAACTCACTTTCTTACACAAAGCATAGGAATGGGTGTACGAAAGTACTTGAGAATAATAAGCATGCTAAACCACCTTTGGGGAACTTTTGTTTGGTATTTTTTATCGAAAGAGATATAGCTATTGTACAGAAATTTTATTTAAAATCAACTATAATCTATAATCGATAAATATTAGCCGTACAGAGAAATACAGAAAAGTCCCAGAAAATCCATATGTGAAGTCTATAACAACGAGTCTCCAACTGTATAAATCTGGCATGTTATCGATTATCTATAATATTTAATAAATATTTCAGTTAATTACCTAAGTCTTCTCATTACAAGGTTACTAGGTAATAAATTAAGCTTGAGGTGAATAAAAACCATGAGAAGATGAGAAGATGTTTGGCATGTGCTCGCGATATCGAGGCAGGGCTTGATAACTATAATACTTTACTGTGAAGTTGGAAGACTCTTCACACAGAAGAAACTTCTGGAAACTAGAGTTTTGTTTCGGACTGAGTAGGTAGATATTGTTTATCATTTTTCGATATTTACATCGTTCTTTCGAGCATTATGTAACTTACTACAATACATGCTATTTAATATTCTGAAACCTGGGAGACATCATGTTAGTTTCTTTACCCTCACGAACAACGTTCTTGGATTCATTTCTCACCACTTTTGAGTTTAATTTCGTCCAGAATTACTTTCAGAATCTGCGTTTGGAACTTTGGGCCTGATTAGCTCAAGATCTTCCCTGGGGGTTATCCTTTGATTTATCCTTTTAGTTTTAGATTGGTGATCCTTTTAGTTATCCTTTGATTTTTCAAGAGAACTTGGAATCATAAACCTTATCTTGGACAATATAGTCGAATATACAAAAACTACATTTACGACTACATTTTCCCAGCTAAAGGTTTGGTGATGAATCATCAAGTGTTGTTAAATAAAAATGGCCATTCGCTCATAGTTTTTATTGAAATCAGGTCGAAAACACTTCAGTTGCAGTTTTCTTTCATGTGTCAAGTAAAGCACAAGTCTTGTGCTGTAAATAGAAAAGATATTAAAAATTTTGTAGTTCAGAGTCTTCATCGGCAAGTATGAAATATCACAAGATTCTTGAACAAAAATCCGTGTCATACAAAGAATAAGTCCTAAATAAAACTGCAATTGAAAGTTTGTGCCGCAAGGAGCAAATATTCGAATAAAACTGTTAGTTTAGGCTCCACTTCTAGTCCACTCTTCATGTTTTTATTAAAAAAAGATTTGAGATTCGCTCTTGGCATTAGTTATAGTTGCAAAGAAAACTAAGAATATGCATGCAACCTGAGGTTTTTGCGATACGCAAAGGAAAAGGAAAAGCGTGAAGTAATGAAGACTCATGTTACTTATTGATTATAATCCACAAGAAGAGTAGATTACAGTGACATGAAAAATATTATCCAGTGGTATATAATAAACTGAGAAGAGGAACTGAGGAAAGACAACTCGAGAGAAAAAAAACTGAATCTAATTTTGCACTTTGAATGCTTCAAAGAGAATGAATAAATTGAGTCTTTTATACCTTAAAGAATAACAAGAAAGAATCATCTGGATGCAGACTGGCTTGAAACGAACAATAGAACCTTAACTCAAGAACAAAATTAAAATTACTCCCGCTGCGGAGTAATTTCCGAATAGAAAAATAAAGAATTTAAATTCTCTCTTTTCTTTCCGAAAGAATCGACTTATCTTTGCTTTGATTTTCTCATTTTACTATGAATAGTTTATAGAGTGGTTAATGGGGTGGAAAGAAAGATGAACTTGTGACAATGAGACACAAATATAATATTTGATTAGTTGGTGCCATAAAGATTAATACTTGATGCTAATTACCATCTAATTGCAGCATGGTGATAATAAATAATAAAAAGACCAAAAAAGACAAAACAAAACTAATGTGCCGAGATCTTTGAAGTAAACTGTTACCAGCTTGATCACCTATCAGCTTTCCTATCTGTTCTTTTCTTCCTCCTCGCTGATGAGAGGAGTTCAGATGCATATTGTCTTCTTCTCCTCAGCGAGAAGTGCACGTTGCATGCATATTCTTGTGTCCTGTAGCGTAGATTCAGCATACATCAATAACATCTCATTTGAAACTTTGACATGCACTCTTTGTCCAATCCAGGCTAGCTAACAAGCTAGAACAATCAGGAGCAACAAGTTCAGAGCACTATGCATATTGTCCATGTCTTCCAAAATTCAGAAGAGTGGAATATGAACAGGAGGTTTAATTTATTACCTAACTCTTCTGTTAAAAAAGATTAGATAATAAATTAAACTATCGATTAATTGATTATTTGAGTTGAACAAACTACCGCACTTCTAACCTTCAAGGCGCATCTGGACCCTTTACACTTATGGTTAAGTCTGGCTCATTCCACAGCTGTTGGTCCAGCTAACATATATTAATTACATAATAGTTTAATTATTTTACTTAACATATAATTATTATTTAACTCATATATTTAAACTTATATTATTAAGAGAGTAAAAGTTTCCCAGAAATTCATCAAGCATGTATATTATTCACTTCTTCCAAGTTCGGAAGAAAAGAATATGCACAACTGTTTAATTTATTATTTAATTTTTTTGTCCAGAACGGTTAAGTAATAAATTAATCTGTTAGTTAAATTATTAAATGAGTTCAGCAGGTTACCACAATTATATTCTCAAAGGCATGTTTGGACTTCTTTCATTTATGGTTAAGTCTTGCTACTCATGCAAGGTAATATATAATAATATAAATTATTTAAATTATTTGACCAACTTAAAAAGTACAAATATTTTGGTATCATAAAGAGAGCAAAAATTCCCCGAAGTCGATAGAGCATGCATATCATATTCAGTATCATCTCCTCTATTGAATATGATATGCAATAGAGGAAGGTTTCAGGTGCAACCACTAAAACTCTTTGAAAGAGCAGAAGGTAAGGCGAAGATAATTGACTTGACACGCAATATTCTTAAACCATTACAATAGATCTAATGACACCCCGTACCATAAATTCATCTGGATGGATCTGCTCCGATTTTTAGGTATTTTGTTAAGACGAGAATGTCCATTGGATGATCATGTACTAGTTAAATTAGTGGTGATACTTGATCTTCGTTTTTCTGGAGGCGATGTGAAATTTCATATATTTCAGTCTTGTTAATTTCCAACTGTGGTGTTTTCTACTCAGCAAAATTTGTTAAGATAGTGTCTAGTCTATAGTCACCTCTATAGGCACATCTCTATCACTAATGACTGACTAGTGACTAACCTCTTGTCCATAGGTTAGAGTATATAACAACCTCCTCTTGAGAGATGATGAGCCGACTGATCCTTTTATTGATATATCTTCCACAGTGGAGAGTATTCACTTGGTTTACTTCTTTAACATGGTATCAGAGCTTAGGTACGAGCATTAGCAAGGAGACTGAGGAACCAGAGAGTGGAAAAGACATAGAGTGAGCACACTATCTTCAACTGAAAAGTGAGAAAGAAGACGAAAATTTCCGGTCAAACCACTTTTGACTATGTTTTTGGAGGGAAAAGAGATCGAATTAGACAAATCTGAGAGTGGATTTGAGGTTAATAAAATCCCTTGCAAATCTCTTACTCAAAAGCTCCACCTTTGTGTAAGGGATTTGCAAAGAGCTTTCCAACGGTTCAACTTTCGACCCAAACGGACCTCGTATAAGGAAGTTACACTTTGGAGAACCCTTGGTCAACGAAACTTTGACTGCACTTTTGAAGGCCTTAACGGTCTATTTTCGCGTTTCTGAGATTTTTGCCGTGCTGGACGAGAATGCAGAGATTAACAATATAGACAATACTTCCACCTCCACAACCACTTTGGAGAGTTCTAGATTTTTCCCACCTACTTTACTTTCTATCGATGGTTAACGTTAGTGATAACTTACTTCATGATCATCATAAGTTGGATAGCACGAACTATCCAATATGGTGTTTCTAGGTTCAAGCCATTTTTCAGAACTACGACTTATGGGACATAGTGTTGGGTGAGGAAGAAAGATCTATCGAATCACCAGCTACTGTCAAAGCTTGGAACAAAAGAGATCAACAAGCACTTGCATCATCAAGATGACCATAAAAGACTCGGAAGTCATGGATATCTTGGAGGCTAAAACTTCTAAAGATGCTTCGGATACATTCACCAAGAAGCACGAAGGAGCTGCTCGAGGGAGGAAGAGAATTCTACGCAGAATGTTAAACACTTTGCAAATGGTTGCAAGCATATCTCTCGAAGAGCACTTCAATACTGTTAAAGGGTTGCTACAACAACTGAAGAATCTGGGTGGAGGTATAGACGAGGACGACTTGGTACTGATAGTGCTCCAGATCTTACCAGAATCATACGAGCACTTTGTCAAAGCAGTGGATGTACGCAAGGAGCCTGTCTCATTTGAAGAACTGCAGACACTAGCTTTGCAAGAAGCTATGAATATCGAGATCAAGTCAACTCAAGCAACTACCACAACTGATGCTGCTTTCTTCTCCAAGAGGAGAGATCATAAGCATGGTAGACCTCAAGACTCGCAATCAAAACAGAAAGAGCATAGAAACAACAAGAGAGGCAAGTTCAATAAACGTGACTCAGAGGGCAACTCCAACAAACCAAAACCAAAAAATTGTAACTACTATAAAAAACGTGGGCACTTCGCGTATGAGTGCCGAAAGAAGACATTTGATCAACGTTCCAACACCAACAACAGAGGTAACTTCGTACAGACCTATGAAGAAAAGCTGTTCTTCACTGTCATGTATACAGACGCACATGACCAACAATGGTGGATTGACTCTGGAGCATCAAATCATATCACATCAAAGAAGGAGTGGTTTCAAGATTTTCATCCTCTAAATGGATCAAAGATACGACAGGGTGATGGTAAGGGCTACCAAGTCCAAGGGGAAGGTAACATCTGTATTAAGCTACCTTTAGGTCAGATAAGAACCATTGGAGATGTCTGGTTTGTACCTGGTGTAGTGCATAATCTTTTGAGTGTTGGTAAACTTGCTGCAAATGGGTTTCAGCTGTCATTTGATGCACAAGGATGTTCCATTCTCGATCAAGGATATGTGGTAGCTACAGGGCTGAAGGTTGACCACTTGTATGAGTTACAAGCCTTACATTTAGTTCTAGCTGCTGTAACAAATACGAGCCGGTTATGGCATCTTCGACTTGGACACTTACACTATCAAAAATGCATAAGTTGTTTCATGAAGACTTGCCCCTTGGTGTTTCGAAACTAGTCTCTGTTAACACTCCGTGTGAAGTTTACCTTAGATCTAAACAGACTCGAAGGAAGTTCTTCAAAACTACTGCAACACAAGCAACAGAAATCCTTCAGCTGCTACATACAGATCTCTGTGGACCTATTGAGACTATTTTGCTTGGAAGTTCTAAGTACTTTATGCTGGTTGTTGATGACTTCTCGAGATACATGGATTTTCTTCCTATTAAGAAAGTCTAAAGCACTCTCAAATCTTCAACAGCTTGTTAACATGGTGGAAAGACAGACTGGACAACTAGTGAAGAGTCTGCGAAGTGATAGAGGAGGAGAGTTTACTTCCAAGGCTGCTGACAGAAGGGGATACTGCGGCAGTTGACTACAGCTTACACGTCTCAGCAAAATGGAGTGGTTGAAAGAAAGAACAGAACTGTCGTGGAGATGACAAGAAGTCTTCTTCTTGAGCAAGATCTTCCAAAAAATCTTTGGGGTGAAGCTGTGAATACTGCGGTCTACCTTCTCAACAGAAGTCCAACAAATGCTGTGAACAACAAAACTCCATTCGAAGCTTTCACAAGGAAGAAACCAGACCTCTCTAACCTACGAATTTTTGGATGTAAAGCATATGCTACAACTCCTCGAAAATTACTCCAAAAGTTTGATGATAGATCTCATATCTGTACATTCATAGGATATCCAGCAAGAGAAAAGAGATATAGACTGTTGAGTGCTGCAAGAAAGATCATCATCAGTCGAGATGTAGTGTTTTTAGAGGTCCCTCCATCTCGAAACTCACAACACCATCTTTTTGACCTGCCACCTCTCTCAATCCAAACACCTACTTCAGAGAATCATGAAGAGGAAGCTCAAGCTCAGCTAGAACCACCATCTACGCCATCTACACAAGTAGAAGTTACTGAATCAGGTCCAACTACAGCAGATTCGCCTCTCATACACCGGACTACTCCAGATTCGAATCTTGCTTCTCAACCAAGGAGACCTATCAGAACAAGGAAGGTTCCTGCAAGGCTAGAGGATTATATTCTCATGGCTGAAGCTCAAGATGATGGAGAAACTATTACATTCAAGGAGGCTTTCAGTAAAGATCAATGGAGACGTGCTATGCAGGAAGTATATGATGCATTACTCAACAATGCAACCTGGAGCCTAGTACCTCTTCCAACAAACAGGAAAGCATTTGGCTGTAAGTGGGCTTATAAGATCAAGAGACATGCGGATGGAACTATTGAGAGATACAAGGCTCGCCTTGTTGCAAAAGATTATTTGCAGACTGCAGGAGAAGATTTTCAAGAGACCTTCACACCTGTGGTAAAACTTAACTCCATTCGAGTTCTTTGTGCTCTTGCAAAACGACATGGTTGGAAGTGTTTACAAATGGATGTTAAGAATGCATTTCTTAATGAGATTCTTGAAGAAGATATCTACTTGCAGCAACCACCTGGGTTTGTTAGTAAAGCAGGTGAACAGTTAGTGTGCAAGCTGCACAAGGCATTGTATGGCCTCAAACAAGCTCCAAGAGCTTGGTACACAAGCATCGACACTTTCTTGAAGCACCAAGGCTTCTCTCCTACTAGAGGTGATCCAAACTTCTATGTTTTGATTACTTCTCAAGGTATTGTGTTACTGTTACTGTATGTGGATGACCTGATAATATCCAGAAGTAATCAAGGAGGAGTAAAAAAGATTCAGCAAGCTTTAATGCAAGAGTTTGATATGAAGGATCTAGACTTCTCAGCTTTTGTCTTGGAGTTCAGTTTCTAGAACACAACAAAATGTTATACCTCTCTCAAGCAAGATACACAGAAAGTATACTTCAGGATTTCCAGATGGAGAAATGCAAGCATGCGCCTACTCCTATGATTATCTCGAAGGAGTGGCAAAGTTCTTCTAGTGATAATGAGCGTGCAGATGCAACAGAGTTCAAGAAGCTGATCGGGAAGTTAATTTATCTGGCTGTCACTACAAGACCAGATATTTCGTATGCAGTCAGTAAACTCAGTCAGAATATGGAGTCTCCCATAATTATGCATATGAGGGCAGCAAAGAGAATTTTACGCTACCTCAAGAGAACTACCAGTTATGGGCTCAGATATAGCTCAGATAAGTCACTTGGACTTGTTGGATTTACAGATGCTGATTGGGTAGGCGATTCAACAGATCGTAAATCAATGTCTGGATTTGCATTTATGCTGGGAGGAGGTGCCATCACTTGGCAGTGTAAAAAGCAGCCAACTATTGTTTTATCCTCCTCTGAAGCAGAATATCGTGGCCTGTGTAATGCAGCACGAGAGGCCATTTGGCTCAGATGGATGTTGGAGGATGTAGGTGTCAACCAAGACACTCCAACAGTAATCTGGACTGATAGCATGAGTGCAATAACATTGACGAAAAACCCAATGCACCATGCTAGAACAAAGCACATTGAAGTGCAAGTCCACTTCATCAGGGAGAAAATAATTTCAGGGGAGGTTGGTACTCAATGGGTAACAACTTATGACCAAACTGCTGATATATTCACCAAGCCTTTGTCTTCAGATAAGTTTCAAAAATTGAGACTTGAACTTGGTGTATATTCACACCACTGACATTAAGAGGGGGTGTTAAAGATAATGTCTAGTCTATAGTCACCTCTATAGTCACATCTAATAGTCACATCTATAGTCATCTCTATAGTCACCTCTATAGGCACATCTCTATGACTAATGATTGACTAGTGACTAACCTCTTGTCCATAGGTTGGAGTATATAACAACCTCCTCTTGGGAGATGATGAGTCGACTGATCCCTTTACTGATATATCTTCTACACTGGAGAGTATTCACTTGGTTTACTTCTTCAACAAAATTTTACTTCGCATGTCGTAGAAATTAACATTAGTGGAATAGAAGGCTTCAACGTTTAACAACACCCTCTGTTCTTGATAAATGTAACACACAAGCGTTCTTCCTTCTGCTCTGAGACTGGTAGTGACTTATGGCACAAGTATCTAAAGTCACTCATTAGACGTAAGTATAAAGTATGTAACTCGAAATTTATTGTATTGATCATGGAAGCATAAGTGACTGTAAAGCAAAATGAAGTTTTCTGAGAAAGCTTGTTTACACATGTAAGTTGAAATATTACGATGCTTGTATAAATATAGTTTAAACGAATAGAATTAGTGTCTACTTTTCACTTCATATCTATGATATCTTGGTTCTCTATAAACCGAACAATACAAAATATTTGACATTTACTAACTTGAGACTTTGTAATCATCACTGTATCTAAGCTGGTTAACTTACTGTTTCCATTTCGCACATGCCGAGAACAATTGACCCAAAAACTGACACAAGGAATTGTGCGAAAATGAGGAACTGATTTTCATAATTAATATTTACTCTATACTTTGAAGTTTCAACCAACGAGAATTCATCTAGTCTTAAGACCATGTCCCATTCAAATAGTATATAAACCGTATAAGGAATCTTAAGGATCTACGAAATATGAAATATAGAGTTCTGTCTCTTGAGCTATGATAGTTTCAAACACATTCATTTCATTATGTACATTTACATCCAACAAACGGTGTCCTTAAGGTATCTTCATAAAATCAGTATGAAGGAAATCTCCTTCCCAACGATGAATAATAGGAAAGTTTTCTTTCTAAGATCTAGCTCAGTTTAAGTTTCTAGATCTGAAACTTCTTCGTAGTAACCATATTTAGCGATTACTCAACACAACCACACGACAACGCAGTTTAGTCATTATTGCGTGATCTATCTGGTATATTTTGGGATCAGGTTGTGTTATTACCGTCAAAGCTCGTTATAATCGCATCCAATATAGTCACAAACACGATATACATAATTTCTTTCTAAAAAGAAAAAAAAATTATAATTTTATAATTTATAAATTTTTTGTTATACTCACTATCAAACTGTTTATATTCATATATTTGAGCACTAAAAACAAACGGATGTGACTTTAATACATATTAGAGCTAAAACTTAGTAGCAACCAGTGACTAGTAAGCGTAGCTTGTTTCGACTCCAATTATTTCTCTGTCTTGTGACAATGAAAACTATCAAGGGAATTATTCGTAAACCACAAATCGGATTACTATAACGAGGTTCTACTATATAACATTTACGCGAAGTTAATTATTCATAAATCGCAGAAGATGCTACGTGAAATGGAATGTTACTATTGTAGTGACGGCATTTGGACTTTTAGGTCACAGGTTTATTTGCAGAAATTTACTTCTTCAGTCCCCCGCAGGAACATTAGAACTTCCTCGGTCCTTCGAAGTTCAAAATTACTCCCTCAGTCCTTTACCGGCTGTCGCAATCAAGCACACAGTCAAGTTCACAGTGTTCACGCGAAACTACGGGAGCGGCAGCGAACAATGAAACAGACATAGTGAATGACAGACTAATTCGCATTATTTACATTGAATGACAGATTAATTCGTATTATTTGAACCGGTAGTGTTTAGCTATGACTGGAGTCAAGATAGTAGAGTTGAATCGAATTCTTTTCCTTGAAGTCGTAACTGATCGGTCCACTAAATTCGAGTGTGCAGTGATTGTTCAGATTCTTGCTGAGCCGTATGTGAAATTCAAGTGTCTTCAGTTTATGCTGCCAGTTGTGATATTTGATTGTGCATGCGTAGCGATTAGTTACGAGAAAGCCATCAGCGGTAATCGAAATGAAATTACGAGAGAATAGATGCGTGGTACGCAAATAATATTCCGAAAGAGTAGATGCGTGCTATGAACCGAAATCTATGCAAGTCACCAAACGTTCCACTACATGCACGCAATATTTTCACAATATTAATCGAGTTCTGCAAGAATATAGATGAGTAAAAGAAATCTGAAGCTACGACGAGCCTACGAAGAACTCGAAGCAGTGAACCCAAGTTACCACGAGCTTACGAGAAAATTGCTGGTTTGCAGGTCTTTAATGTAGGAAAATCGGAAAATTTCATTTATCTCTATCTCTCTATATCTCAATCTCTTTCCTTTGCGTTTGTCTTTGAACGCCCTTGGGCTTCAATCACGTTCGAACCCTCCATTCTCCTTGCTATTTCATACCATGTCAAATGTGAGGTCAAATCTCACTATTGTATGTGCTCGTGACGATCAGCGGAGAATGGATGTGGATGAAGTGGATGATGTCCATAATGCACTATGTGATCTCACCACGATCACTATTTCTTTGATTCGTGAGGATAGAAAGGAGAGGTTATGACAATGGAGGCACAGAAAAGTTTTCTTAGGCGTGTGCGTGTCTCTGTTGGTTTTTCATACCTTTCAACACTAAGAAGGTGCCATATAGAAATTTCGAGCTCCATCTTCAGTAGACTTGGCGCTCGTGCTCACGCAGTTTATCTGAATTGTGATTCCAAGAAAAATGTCTCGAACGATATGCAAAACAACCAGTTGCCGATCAGGGGACTAAGGGGTAATTTTGAACTTCGTAGGAACATTAGGACCGAGGAAGTCCTAATGTTCCTACGGAGATTGAGGAAGTAAAAAGCTAGGTGTATTTGACCATATCCCAATATTAAAATCAATATTAGAATCATCCTGGAAAGATTCTTAACCTATGATGTAGTTAAGGCGGCCAAAATCATTACAACCACCTCTTGAGGTAGCCGTGGATTCATGAAAAATGTCGTGGTTCAAACTTTTACCTTGGCCATTTTGAGTAACTCGTTTCTTGTTGATTTTTTTTTCTCCATTGTGATCACAACATGACTCCATATTTTACTCGTCTCCGACTACTTCTCAAAAGTATTATCTTTATTTTTCATCACCTCAACCTCTTAGGCAGCGGCCTCTATTGATGCCTCAATATGTCGTGAAGATAATCCTCTAAAACTTATCTCATTCTTCATTTTTCGAAGTTAGTTTTGAAGATCTCACTAGTGTCCTTCAAGGTAATCTTTCTCTCCTTCCAATAAATCACTCCTTGACGTAAGATATCACCAAAGTCTACGTACTCTTTTTGATGATGTTCATTGCTATCGCACCAAATACATCTCTGCACATCTTCTTGTCTTGGAGCGGGTTTGTTTTCAAGTGCTCCTCCTTTCTCCTCTAGCCTTGCTAGCTTAATTCGCAAGTCTTTCATCTCTTTTACTAACTCCTTTATTACATCTTTTTGTGGTGCAACCGTAAGGACAAGTATAGTAGAAAATGAAACAAGAAGGACTTGTATATTAGACATTGTTGGTTATCTATGAGATAGTATGATCGACGGTGACCTCATTTCTTATCTTATCATCATCTTCTCTCTCCAATACTCTCGTTTTCAAGTACACCCACTGCTTCAAAAACTTTTTTTCAATCAACTGCGAGTCCATATCTTCCATCTTATTTTCTAAAAACATCTCCAACTCTTTGTGTAGTTCATTGTTAGTTGCTTTGCATAAACAACTTCAATTTTTCATTCTCCAATGTGAGCTTTTCCACCCGAGACAAATGAAATAATTATCTCATATTTTTGAAATAACTTTGTGGTAACAAGCACTTTATTTGATTTATTTTTCCATTCCATGAATGATTTTTTAGTCATTCAAGCTGCATCTTCTAAAAAATATTTTTTTTTAGTTGAAGAGTAAATTTTTCCCATGTAGCACCATGAGATCATATGATTTCTTTTACATGCTTTCATAGCTCTAGTACGATAGCAAGTTCAAGTGTACTCACCATCTCTTTTCTTGTACCTTACTCAACTCCATCATCTGAGAATAGTATTTCAGGTATTTCGAGATGTTCTTCTCGTCAAATTGATTTAACAAACCCACAATAAATTGTAAGACTTTGATAGTCATTTCCTCTTTTCATTCAACGACTTGTTCTTGTTGCATTACCAACACGAATGACTCAAGTAATTGCATATCATGTTTAGATTCTTTTCCACTTTCGGCAGTCATTAATTCAACCTCTTAAATCAGACATTGCATTAAGAGACAAAGAACTTGGCAACTCCTTCTCGCCAAGGGGTTCGAGGCTTCGACCACTCTCTCTAAGCCTCCTAGACTAGCTCTACTCATATTCCAATTCCCTCCGTCCATAACTTTCGCAAATGATCAGACTTCCAACTTCCACCATGGTGGAGAGGAATTATCCACGTGCTTTCTAAAGAATAGCACGCATTAAGCTTCAAATGCCTACTTGTACTCACGCTAGTGCATGACGCATCATTCACAGTTATAAGCGGTGCATAAGTTGTACTTCTTTCTCGTTCCGTAGACAGTTCTCTTGCAATCGCTACATGGGGCAGAGTTCAGATAGAATCTCTTTTGTGATAAGTACGTAAACGTAGTTATCACAAAAGGTTTCTGTCACTTGGTTACCGGTTACTTCGTGGTTATCTGTTTTTTAATGCTACGTACAAGTTCGTCTTGAACTTGCCTCAAACCCTCTTGCAATTTGGAGCCAGATCCGGATGAAAACTGGGTACACAATTCCAGGACCGACTTGGAGAATGCCTGTTGCTGAGTCTGTATATTCAAGTGTTTTCGAGCAGAAATACTCGACAGGTAATTACCTCATCTGCATAGAGAGCGAGTAACTTTGTTGCATTGTCTACTTAAAATTAAGTAGATGATTCTCTGTCTGTAACATTCTTCTCCTATGCAGATGTTAGCTAAGGTGTACCTCTGTCGTGGAACAAAATGTTTTGGAGGTTTATATTTCCTAAATGATCTTAAGGAACGAAGGAAAGATCATTCTGATTTCCATTCTCAATGACAGTTCAGTACTGCAGTTTCCTTGTACGTTTTGTTTAACTTTCTTCTTGCTTCAAAGCTTTTGGACTGAGTGAAGCGAAGATGATTTGATGACTGGGTTTTTCCACTAAATATAAAACTTGGTCAGATCTGAATGAAAACAGTGTTCGAACCAGGAGAAGCCAACTCCTTTCACGATGATGACATGAAAGATGAGCGATACAAGCCAGTCAGCACTAAGTCAAAACAATAGAGAAAATCACTGTGGCTCTGGGTTCCACCAATTTCTGCCGTACTTCCTGTTGGATTGCTGTACCTCGCTGAGGATACGAGACACCGCGCAGTCAGGATCTAGACCTGGCGATATATGTTGCATTTTGTCTTTTATGCAGGAGAGGATATACAACAATGGAAACGTCTCGTGCAACGGCCACGCACCGGCATTGTTTAATTTCATAGGATACAACAATGGTAACGTCTTCTGGAGTCCTAGCTTGCAACGGCCACGCGCCTGCATTATTTTAATATCATACGAATCCCGTCGGTTCTAAGCATTCCTATGATGTAGGAGGTTCAGTGATCACAGATTAGTTTAGTACACTATCGTTGCCGATCTAGACGCCCATTAGGAAAAACAAAGATGATTAACCCACCATGAAGGCGAGTACGTGGTGGCATGGCCCGACCAACATATAAGTTTTCTCCCATTCATCCTGGCATCCTATGAATTATGGCTCTCGAGACACAATATTATATCTTAGAGAAAATCTCTGATCCTGGACTTGATATTGTCCGGTCAGACTACGTTCATATAAAGAGGTCAGGTGACGAAGTATATGTTGTATGTTAGACCCGCAATAGATGGGAATCGTTGAACGTTAACTGCAGTTGCTGATCCTTCAGTCTTTCAACGCCCCTCGATCGATCTGCCACAACCGACACCTTCTAGCCCTCGAGATCTTCCGTGCACTTTGAATGTCCGTTGAACAGAGAGATGATTAGACACAACGTTAACGTTAGTCGATTCGTTCGGTTCACGAGAAGTATATATTTCTAAATCGCGCAAGTGAGTTATGTGAGTTACACAAAGCCTCTAGTGGAAATTGTTAAATATCATTAGAGGTCACATCTAAAAAGACAAAAGTAAAAAAGGAAGAGGTGACTTGTGACATGACTTGTGACGTGAGAAGCACTGTGACAGCAGTTAGGTAAGTCACTTTGAGGTGACAGCAGTTAGGTAAGTCACTTTGAGGTGACAGCAGTTATGTATCATTAGTATATTAACTCACATTCCCTGTAGAGTAGTATGAGTCTGAGGCCCTTTCTGTCTGTACCAGTTCTGAAGTCTAAGTAAAGCTGTGCACATATCATCTCGGAATATTTCTGTTCAGTTCTCCTTCTGATTAGTTTTCACAGGCTGATCTGTTATCAGTTCTAATAGGCTGATAGCATTCTGTTGTGGGAGATAAATTCTATATTCTGAGAGACTTGAGAGTACAGTTCTCAGTTTTGTAACATGGTATCAGAGCACAGGTTGCTCAAGCTAAGGGTTTAAAATTCTGATAATCTGGTATTTAGTTTCTGGGGTTTTTTGGACTCATCTTTTCAGCAAGATAGCATCCATGGCTGCTACTTTCAGTGAGTTTGGTTTGAATGAGAGCACTAGGCTTTCATGTTCTAATAATTACAGTTCCTGGAAACTGATCATGAAAGCCATTCTGAGTGAGAAGGATCTATGAGGTGTGGTTTCTGGAGAAGAGAAGCTTGCTCCATTTTATGATGAGAGTTCTCCTGAAACTCTAAGATTCATTAAGAAGCAAACTAGAGCATTAGCCAATATTCTGCTTGCTGTGAAGGAGAGTATCAGGCTTATCATTGAGGCTTGTGATACAGGAAGAGAAGCTTGGGAGAAGCTAGCTAGCAGATATGATAATGTGAGCAAAAATAGAGTAGCAAAGTTGAAGAATGATCTATACTCTATCAAGATGGATGAGAGTGCAGATATTCATGAACACCTTGAGAAGATAGATGGTATTTATGTGCAGCTAACCAGAGCAAGAGGGACATATGGTGATGAAGATCTAGTTTCTATAACTTTGAATAGTCTTAGTACTCCATATTTTCATTTTGTTTCTGATATCAACAGAAGGGAGAGTATACCAACTTATGAGGAGTTGTGCAGTTTACTACATGAAGAAGAGCAGCTGATCAGAAAGTTTTTCCCTCAGAAGAATCAAGGATTATGGTGAAGACTTACAGAAGAGAGCAGCAGCAATCTCAGAAACATGGGTCTTCCTACTCAGGAAATCAAGGCACAACTTTCTGCTCATTCTGTAAGAAGAAAGGTCACAAGATTGAAGAGTGCAGAAAGAAGTTGGGAACTTGTTTCTTCTGTGGAAAGAAAGGTCACAAGATTGAAGATTGCTATGCTAGAAAGACAAATGAAGGTCAGAATTCTACTTCAAGTAATGTTGCTGCTCAAGAAGATGCACAAGAAGAGAAGGATGTTGGTAATATGTTTATTACCAGCTTGATATCTACAACAACAGAAGACAAGAATTGGTACATTGATTCTGGTGCTTCTAAGCACATGACCAGCCAAAGATCACTCTTGAAGGACTTTCAGCAACAGCAGTCTCTAAGGTTACTCAAGCTGATGGTACAGGATGTGAAGTTCCAGGTACTGGAGCTGTGACAGTGAAAACAAGTGAAGGGGATCTGAAGAGTATACAAGAGGTAGTCTTTATTCCAAAGCTCACTAAGAACTTGCTTTCTGTTGGAAAAATCACAGACCATGGAATGAAGGTGATTTTTGATGATACAAAGGTGCAGATACTGGATGGTTCACATAATCAGAGAGTTATTGCTTCAGGGAGGAGAGATCAGAAGTCAGGATTATATATCTTGAATGTTGAGCCTCAAGTCCAAGAAGTCTCTATGGTTGTTGATTCTTATAATCAAGCAAGTCTTTGGCACCAGAGATTTGCACACTTGAACTTTGGAAGTCTGAAACATATGATGGATAATCATATGGTAGAAGGACTACCAAGGATGAAGCTACCAACTACTGGAGATATATGTGAAGGATGTATATTTGGAAAACAAAGCAGAAAGAGTTTTCCAAAGGAGGGAGGTGCAAGAACAAAAGAGTTGTTGGCCTTGGTCCATTCAGATGTTTGTGGACCTATGCAAACAAGCTCTATTGGAGGCTGTAAGTATTTTCTGACATTTATTGATGATGTGAGCAGAAAGACATGGATCTACTTCCTAAAACAGAAGTCTGAAGTATTTGAATACTTCAAGAAGTTCAAGACTCTTGTAGAAAATCAAAGTGGCAAGAAGATTAAAGTTCTCAGATCAGATGGAGGAGGAGAATATTGTTCTAACGTCTTTACTCAGTTTTGTGAAGAGCATGGTATTCAAAGGCAACTTTCCACAGCTTATACTCCACAACAAAATGGTATAGCTGAAAGGAAAAATAGAGTGATTGTGGAGAGTGGCAGATCCATGCTGAAGGCCAAGAATCTTCCCAATTATTTTTGGACTGAATCTTGCAACACAGCTGTTTACATTATGAACAGAGCATATACAACAGCTGTGCAGCACAAGACACCTGAAGAGACATTTACAGGAGTGAAACCAGATGTGTCTCACTTCAGGATTTTTGGGTGCACAGCTTACATGCACATCAATGATGAGAAGAGACAGAAGTTGGATGCAAAATCTGAGAAGTGTATATTTGTGGGCTATGCTGAGCAAACCAAGGGTTACAAAGTATACAATCAGTCTACAAGAAAGACTCACATCAGCAGAGATGTTAGATTCTCTGAGTTGGATTCTGATCTGATGGAAGGTGAGAAAGAAACTTGTGATACATTCAGGTTTAAGCTACCTACAAGTGAAGATCAGATTGATTCAGAATCTGATAAATCTGATATTGAGGTGGACTTGGAGCAGTCAACATCTCTCACTAATCCTAGTGAAGAGCAACTTGAATTTCAACAAAATTCTGAATCTGAGTTATCAAGTATTCATGAAGCTAAAGGAGATGACTTACAACATGCAGCAGATTCTCAAGTAAGGAGATCAGAAAGAGTTAGAAGACCACCAGCAAGGCTTGATGATTACTGTGGACTTGCTGAAAGTATTCAGGAGGATGATCCACTTACATTTGAAGAAGCTAACAAAGATCCTAGTTGGAGACAAGCTATGCAAGAGGAGTATAAAATGCTACTCAAAAATCATACGTGGGATTTGGTTAAACTACCAGGAGGAAAAAGAGCCATCCAATGCAAATGGATTTACAAAACCAAGCTACAATCAGATGGTTCAGTTGACAAGCTGAAAGCAAGGTTAGTAGCAAGAGGATTTCAGCAACAAGAAGGGATTGATTATGGAGAAACTTTTGCACCAGTTGCAAAATGAGATTCAATCAGACTTGTAATAGCTCTTGCTGGTCATTACCACTGGGAAATACATCAGATGGATGTGAAGTCAGCTTTCCTTCACGGAGAGTTAGAGGAAGAAGTTTACATGGTTCAACCACCAGGATTTGAAGTGAAAAAGAAGAAAGATCATGTGTGCATTCTCAGAAAATCCTTATATGGATTAAAGCAAGCACCAAGAGTTTGGTATTCTGAGATACATGAGTTTCTACACAGCCATGAACTCAGAAGATCAGAGTTGGATCCAAACCTCTATGTCTTGAAAGATAATTCAAAGAGGATCATACTCGTTTTATATGTGAATGATATCTTAATCTCAGGAAGTGATAAGGAGTTGGTGCAACTACTCAAAGGAGAACTCAGCAAGAGGTTTGAGATGTCTGATTTGGGTTTAGCAAGATTCTTCCTTGGTGTTAATATTTGACAGATGGAGGACTGTATTATGCTTTCTCAACAAGCATACATAAAGTCTATACTTGGAGAGTTTCAGATGGACGATTGCAAGTCATCAGCAACACCTATGGAGCAAGAAAGTGGTTTTGAGGAGACTACAGCTGAAAATATCATTGAAGAATATCTGTACAGGAAATTAATTGGTAAACTCAGATATCTCATCCACACCAGACCTGATATTTGCTATGCTGTTGGGAGGCTAAGTCAATTTATGCATTGTCCAAATTCATCTCATTGGGCTGCTGCAAAGAGAATTCTGAGATATCTGAAAGGTACTATCAATCTTGGTCTTATATTTAAGGAGGGGAGAAGTGAACTTCAAGGCTTCAGTGATAGTGATTGGGCTGGAGATACTAGCAGCAGAAAATCCACATCAAGTGCATGCTTCAACTTATGTTCAGGTGGAATTATCAGTTGGAGCAGCAAGAAGCAGAATACAGTAGCAAGGTCTTCAACGGAAGCTGAATACATTGCTCTTAGTGATGGTTCTATAACCTTGATATGGTTAAGGAATTTATTGCTGGAGATGGGAGAAAAGATATCTGGACCAACAGTATTACATGTGGATAATCAGAGTGCAATGTTCTTGGCTAACAATAGAGTTATCAGAGAAAGAACAAAAGGTTTGGAGACAAGGTTACATCATATACGGGAGAAAATTGAAGCTAAAATAGTCAAGCTGGAATATTGTCCATCGGAAGATCAATTAGCTGATATTTTTACCAAAGCTAAGGTTTATACATATCAGAGATTTACTAGGTATGAAAGAAGTGATGCTCTAATGAAGAAGGGTGTTAAATATCATTAGAGATCACATCTAAACTCTGCGGAAGATAAAAAGACAAAAGTAAAAAAGGAAGAGATGACTTGTGACGTGAGAAGCACTGTGACAGCAGTTAGGTAAGTCACTTTGAGGTGACAGCAGTTATGTATCATTAGTATATTAACTCACATTCCCTGTAGAGTAGTATGAGTCTGAGGCCCTTTCTGTCTGTACCAGTTCTGAAATCTAAGTAAAGCTGTGCACATATCATCTCGGAATATTTCTGTTCAGTTCTCCTTCTGATTAGTTTTCACAGGCTGATCTGTTATCAGTTCTAATAGGCTGGTAGCATTCTGTTGTGGGAGATAAATTCTATATTCTGAGAGACTTGAGAGTACAGTTATCAGTTTTGTAACAGACATTTGATCATTCTTCGCGATAGTCTTGCGAATAGGATGTAGACGTACCCGTGAAAATGAGATGCAGCATCTGGAATCACTTGAAGAAGATTGAAAGACTTCTTTCTGTAGACGTTCCTAGGGATCTGGAGTTGTATCTGGGTCTTGTATTAACGTCGTCGAGAAGGAGCCCATCAACCTTCCTCCGAATGTTTGAAATTGCGTGCTATGGTGATGTTACTGCTAACTTGAGGGTAGGCTTTCTTTGTTTCAACAATCCTTACAGATCACTTCAGGAGAAGGAGATTTGAATACTGGGTTCAAGTGGAAGAGACCTGGAGAGATCTATTGGAACTCATGATCAGTTTAATATATATCGATCACTTCAGGAGAAGGAGATTTGAGTATTGAGTTTCAGTGGAAAAGACCTGGAGAGATCTATTGGAACTCATGATCAGTTTAATATCGATGCGTGACCGCGTGTAGAGAACAGCTTGAGTGATGCTTTCTTCATGCGATGCAATGTGAATAGTGCATCTGTTCGTTTGAACATAAGAAACTAGACTTTCGAGTTCGTAGAGATCTCTAAAACTGACAGAGGAGATTTAGTTGACGAATCATGCATATATGGACTAGTTTGCTAGATCAGGACGAGAAAACACAAACCAACCTGTAGTCACAGGAAGATGGATTTGACTGGACTCTGAGTACAATAACTATTCAATGAGCAATTCAATTGATTGTATCTAGAATTGCGCGCGAAGCAGAATTCGTCGTAGCGGTATCCAGAAGTCCCGAAACTGAAACGAATGGACAAAGTTACAAAGCTGTCCTTCCTTCTCCACTGCAGTGCCAGAACATCAGCACTTGATGTTCTGGCACTGCAGTGTAGAAGCGGTCCAGAACGTCATAAAACCTTCTAAACGGAAACCTTCACCATCGATCCACGTAGATTCCACTGTGTGGAATCTACGCTAAGATAATCCAAGAGTCTTCAATACGGTTACCGTGTTCCGTGATTTCGAATTCGAACTTTACTGTAAACTACCGTGATATTATTACCTCCACTTGTACCTTCTAAGTGAACTGAAGTCCTGTCTCGCCGTTCTGCAGAACAGAATTTTACAAGTAAGTATTTCGAATTCGAAGTACAGGTAGGTAAATTACAGCTCGAATGGAGGTAGGATTTTTCTGTTAATCTGATCCTGTACACACTGTGCATTCATGTGCAAAGAACATGAAAGGGAACTTGATCTAGTTTCACTATTCAGCGTATTTCAGCGGAGTCAGCTATTACATACCTGGCCTGGCTTCATGCGTCACGACTGTACAGTGGAGGCTGGACCTGCGCTACTGCTGCTAAGAGATATGTATATATAGCTCCGAAGTCAGTCACTGACATCACACGAACTTCTCTCTTCACAAGGGGGAGAGAAGCTACCATAACAACATTCGATCTGAAATATCATCGTCACTGAATTTAGTCTTTGTGTTACTTCACCCGCTCCGCTAGCTTTCATTCCTGCACTGGGAAACTGGCAGGGATGGGTACGATGAGAGCTGCAATTCTTTTGCTGTGCTTCACTTCTGTTTTTGTCTCTGTAGCCCAAGCTTCGAAGTTCTGGGATGACTTTTACTGCACCTTCGGTGAGAAGCACTTGGACTATCCTGCTCTACCAGGACTTGACGTGGGAGATGCTGTTGATAT